>OX439361.1:5000-2405000 GCA_949319445.1 Mythimna lalbum
AAAAATCGTTCAAACGGGTTATTTTACGTTAAATAAGTAGTGTAATATATCAAAAGTTGCGCGCTCGCAAGGGCTATCCGTTGGTGCCAAAAGTTCTGAAATCCGACTATTTTCAGAGACACCAGACCCGAAAAACGGATTTTAACCTAAAATTTTACCATTCCTGACGCAACGCTGCCTGATTTTCAGCGGTAACCTATATTTTTCGAACTGCAGCTTGAAGTGTACTATAGCCAGCTACAATCAGGTGAAGTTTCGGATTTTTCCGGGCAAACCTCGACGAGCCACAAAGGAAAAACCGGAAACCACGTGGCCACGTGCTCCCGATTCCGGACGCCTGGAAATTTTTTACCTACTGGACATCGCGTAAAACACCAAGACCAGCCAGCCGACACCTCGATCGTCGAAATCGGAGCACCCCTCTGGAAAATAGAAGACTTCAAAGGTACGACGAACTTTGAACCCATTCAGAGCTGAAACAAGATCGGTGACGTCACTTTTTCTGGACTTCAAAAAATCATTTACTCCCCGGACAACAAGTGTGCAAAAACTCAGAATTTTCCGACTGGTAGTTTTTGAACTACGAATTATTTAGCAAATAGGGTTAAAACTGTGACGTCACGTTGAACCGGAAACACCCCTGACGTTCTGCTCCCGGCAGTACCCGTAGGAAAACTACCTCCCAAGAAGAAAACTCTTCGAGGCCAACCCCCTATGACGCGAAGCTTCTTCACTGGGAGCCATTTTCAGAAAATTGTCAGCCACCCCCAACTTTGGCAGGCTCCCAAGGGAAGTGCAGCCAACGGAGGACCCTCGCACTGGTGAAGCAGCAAAGACCGGTTCATCTTCAGTGGAACAAAAAACTTAGTTTGTATATAGGATTAAGATTAGATTTATTATAGATTTTAAGGTGGAACAAGGGTCCCGGACGGCATTACCAAATAAGTTTGTACACCCCCTGGAGCCTCAGGGGAGCGAGATATCGAAAAAATAACATCAAATCGGTTGTCTCTGCGACAAGCGATCATAAGGTCGACCTCCTTGTGGGCACCCTGAAAAACCACCCCCGGTGAGATTTTTTGGAAAAATTGAAAAAATTTTGGGTTCCTAGATTTCCAAAAGGGGAAATAGGTAGCTTGTCAGAAAATTTGGCTCGTGATCTGCACCCTCGCATTTTTTGCCGTTTCGATATCTCGTTCCTAAGGGCGAAACAAAGCAAAAGTAGTTGACAAAAGACTACCCTTATGTTTAGGGACGTATAAGAAATCGACAAATAGACCCACCCCCGTGGGATCCGAGGGACTTGACGTCCCAACTCTTACACTGTTAATGGGATTTTCCTCTGGAGAAATCAGACAATAGGGGAAGTTTTACCAGCTCTTCAAAGGTACCCATTCGAGCCGTTTGACGGCAAAGAGATAAGATTGTTTAGGTATTTTTCCCCAAAAATTTTTCAGAAAATACCTCGTAGCTCGTAAACCGTGCGTCCTAGCTCAAAAATACCGAAATTTTTCCACCCCCCTCCCTAACCTACCCCCCTTGCTCCGCAAACCCTAACCCTTAAACTACCCCACCCCCTGCACCCAACCCCTAGGTCTTCAACCCCCTACCCCTAAAAATTAACTTTCGTTTTCTGGACTTAGAAAAATTTAGTAAAAAATTTTTTGCACTTCTATCTTATTTGATTTCTGGCTTAACTTAAATTGTATAAAGCTACATATATTAAAGCGATATTATAGGGGACGTCTGAGGGTTGCAACCCCTAAGCTTAATTGTGTTATATCTTGCGAACGGAGAGAGCTAGAGCTGCGGGGCTTTTTCCATATTATAGAGAACAGTCTGAAGAATTTTTGGATAGAGTCTAAGGACTCTACATAGAGCCAAAACATTTTTTGTATTTTTTGTGTATTTCCACCTGTAATAGTTTTAAGTAGACTAAAAATCCACTCCACACGGTAGAGTTGACTCTACCTTCGACGGATAAAGTGTTGGTCTGCTTCCGTCATACACACAAGATTTGTTAAATTATTATTTTAGTATCTAAATTAAAGTATATCAGCGACTCTACATAGAGATAAATTTCATTTTACTTTTGTATCTTTAAATTTTTTATTGCGTTTGTTTTAATCGAGGGCAGGTCGAATATGCTGCACGACAAAAAGTGACTAAAATAGAGTTGACTCTATCCACGACCGTCAAGTGGCGGCCTGCTTTCTTTTATACATACTTAAATTTATACCTGTTGGACTTTATTGGAGTAGTAAAGCGACTCTACATAGACTCTATCTTACAATTAGTTCGAAATTTTATTCATAACTGTGAGTCCATCGGGATCAGACTAAATACACTACACGGCACATAGTGACCATAGTAGAGTTGACTCTACCCAAAACCGACAAAGTGAAGGTCCGCTTTGCTTTATAAACTTGAGCATATTGTTAGTATAGGACATTAAGTGGAGTGGTTAAACGACTCTACATAGAGTAAAATTTTGTTGTATGTTTCGTTAGTGACTAGAGTCAGAGACTCATTATTTACAATTTTAAATTTATTTAAATCTTTGTTCATTTATTATTTTTATTCATCTGTGTAATCTTTTTGCGGCTATAACAAAGGGGCAACTTTTTACAACTTATACAATATTACGTCCCTCCGCATCATATTCCCAAAAATGTTTGGGCACCGCACGCCAGTTAAAAAGCCAGAAAACAATAGGTCACCCCCAAAAGAGGCCGTTCGCAAAAGCATAGACAGGTGGGAAGCCGTTATGCCAAACGAGGAGCCAACTGCCAAAACGAGTAGCCAAACCATAAGGGCCAGCGCGACAACGCAGGCAGACCCTGCAGCAGCAAAAATAAAGGTGGCGATAAAACCTGTGCCATCTGCAATGGGAACTGATCCCATACAGGGAAAGTCGGCTGTCGCGCGCAGGGCGTCAGTGGGAAACGAGGAGTCCCCCACAAAGCGCTACGCCAGTAGAGCGGCGGAAGCGGCAGCCTGCCTGAATAAGGCAAAGGCCCACTTAAGGAACTCAAGGAACCTTAAGACCGAAATAAAAGAGGGGGTCGAGAAGGCACTCGCACGGCTCTTAGAATTAGTCAAGGAGTCCGAGGCGGAGCTCAAAATGAAGGGAATCACAATGGAGGGAGATCTGGCGGAGGGGAGAATGGGAGTACGTGTTGCTCCACCTCCTGACTCCGCTCACTCTCCTTCCCCTACCTCCGGAGAAAGCCTACTCATGGAACGTTTAGTGGAACACACTAACTTGATAAGGGAAAGCGGAAGAAAAATGGAGGAGCTGAAGGCTACAATTGAAAGGCATGCCGAGAAAATAGAAAAGGCAGAAGCACCAACCTACGCCGGGGTGACCGCGGCCCGGAGTGACGGGGCGCTGCAAAATCGTACGTTGCACTCGGTCGCGGTTGCTTCGACCGTGGAGACCGAAACCGGAGAGGAGGTGCTCGAAAAAGTTAGAAGGGCTATAGACGCCAAAGAGGGATGGGTAAAGGTGGAAAGGGTAAGGAAAGCCAAAAATAGGAAAATAATAATGGGCTTTGGGTCGAAGGAGGAACGGGACAAGGTCAAAGAAAGAATAGGGAAAGAGGGGGGTAGCCTCACAATCGAGGACGTGGAAAACAAGGACCCGCTGGTCAGGCTTGGGGATGTCCTATCAGTAAATACTGATGAGGACATCCTCAAGGCTTTCCGGAATCAGAACGGGGCTGTTTTCCACGGTCTCGGTGAAGGGGAAGATAGGATAGCAGTAAAATATAGAAGAAGAGCTAGGAACCCTCACACCAGCCACGTAATTATAAGCGTTTCGCCCAGTATCTGGAGGCGGGTGACGGAGAGAGGCTATGTCTACATAGATCTCCAGCGGGTCAGAGCAGAAGACCAGACTCCATTAGTCCAGTGCACGCGCTGCCTGGGGTACGGCCACGGCAGAAAATACTGCCAGGAGACTACAGATGCCTGCAGTCACTGTGGCGGTCCACACCTGAGAACGGAGTGCGCGGACTGGCTAGCTGGGGAGCCACCTGCCTGCAGGAACTGCGGAAAGGCGAAATTGACGCAGTTGGAGCACAATGCCTTCAGCTCTGGGTGCCCTGTGCGCCGCCGGTGGGAAGAATTGGCCCGGTCGACCGTCGCATACTGCTAACGCCAACGTGGTCACTACCACATATAGCTATATGCAAGCGAACCTCCAACGAAAAAGGCTTGCAACAATCGAGTTGCTGCTCGAGGCACAAAAACAGGGGGTAGCCGTAGCCTTGTTGCAAGAGCCATATGTAGGGGGGAGTAGGACAATGAAGGGCCACAGGGGAGCAAGGATCTTCCAGAGCACTGAAAGTGGGGAGGGGACCGTAAAGGCTGCAATTGCTGTCTTTGACGGTAACCTCAACATAATACAGTACCCAAAACTCACCACAAACAATATAGTTGTGGTGGGTATCCAGACCAGTGCCTGGGAGATCACTTTGGTCTCCATATACTTTGAGCCGGACAAACCGGTGGAGCCCTATTTAGACCACCTCAAGGATATAGTGGCCAAAAATGGCTCAAAGCCCATAATCGTTGGAGGCGACGCAAACGCAAAAAGCACTTGGTGGGGCAGCTCGACGGTCGACCGCAGGGGGGAAGAGGTTTGCGGCACTCTCGGTGAGCTCGGGCTGCACATTCTAAATGCAGGAGATACTCCTACCTTCGACACCATAAGGGGAGGACAGCGTTACAGCAGCTATGTCGATATAACAGCTTGTTCGGCAAATATCCTCGACAAGGTAGCAGACTGGAAAGTCGTTGAGGGTCTCAGCAGCTCCGACCATAACGGCATCGTCTTCAAAATTACACAAAATTGTTCAAAAGGGTTAAGGGTAGAAAGAACAACTAGAAAGTTTAATACAAAAAAGGCCAACTGGCCTGAGTTTCATGCGAAACTCACCCAGTTGAGCCAAGAGCACAAAATTACAAAAGAGGATATAGGAAAAATAAATTACATAGAACAATTAGATAAAACAGTAGATAAGTATACAGACATAATAACTAAAGCATGCAAAGCATCAATGCCAACCAAAAAACAAAAAGAGAAACTTACCTTGCCGTGGTGGTCGGAGAAGCTTGAAAAACTGAAAAAAGCGGTAGCTACCCATAAAAGGAGGATCAGATGTGCTGCTCCAGTCCGTAGATCCATGGTCGTCGAAGCGTACCTGCAACTGAAAAAAGAGTATGAGTCGGAGGCGGCCAGAGCTCAAACCGAGAGCTGGAAGGAGTTTTGCCGCAAACAGGATAGGGAGGGCGTGTGGGAGGGGATTTATAGGATTATAGGTAGGACAACGAGTAGGGTGGAGGACCCGCCACTGGTGAGGGATGGGGAAGTGCTGGACGCGGAAGGTTCCGCTAGATACATAGCGGAGACTCTGTACCCAGAAGACCACCCAGCAGCAGATGACCCTCACCACAGCCGCGTCAGATCGGAGGCGGAAAGTGTAAATGAAGGTGAAAATGGTGAGCCATGTGACCCTCCATTCACTATAGCCGAATTGATGACGTCTAGCGATTCCTTCAACCCGAAGAAGGCTCCGGGAATGGATGGCCTCACTGCCGACATTTGCAACCGTGCGATCAGCAAAGATCCCGAAATTTTCCTGGCTATCATAAACAGATGCCTCGCTCTTAACCACTTCCCGAAAGTATGGAAAGAGGCAACCGTGGTTGTACTACGGAAGCCAGGAAAAACGGACTACTCAACACCTAAGGCGTACCGTCCAATCGGCTTGTTACCGGTACTTGGAAAAATCTACGAGAAGATGTTGGTGGCCCGACTCAGGTTTTACATAGCACCGAGGATGAGTACTCGCCAGTACGGATTCATGCCACAAAGGAGTACCGAAGACTCCCTCTATACCCTTATGCAAAAAATACGCTTTAAGCTGAAACAAAAGAAAATAATAACATTAATATCGCTGGATATAGAGGGAGCCTTCGACAATGCCTGGTGGCCAGCCATAAGAGTCCGACTGGCAGAGGAAAAGTGTCCGGTTAACCTGAGAAAGGTCATCGACAGCTATCTGCGTGACAGGAAAGTACGAGTAAGGTACGCCGATGCTGAGCATCTGAGAAGCACGGAGAAGGGTTGCGTGCAGGGCTCCATTGGAGGCCCCATTCTCTGGAATCTTATACTGGATCCCCTCCTCAAAGACCTCGAGAGTAGAGGCATATACGCTCAGGCTTTCGCTGATGACGTGATCCTGGTCTTCGATGGTGACACGGCTTTGGAAATTGAGAGACAGGCGAATGTCGCCCTCGAACATGTTCGGGCGTGGGGCGTGGAAAACAAGTTAAACTTCGCACCACACAAGACCAGTGCGATGGTCATAACAAAAAAGTTAAAGTACGACACCCCACGTCTGAGCATGGGCGGGGTCGATATCGCTATGTCCAGGAAAATTAAAGTACTGGGTGTCACCATCGACGACGGGCTCACGTTTAACGAGCACGTTACCGACGTATGCCGCAGGGCTATTGGTGTTCACAAGCAGCTGTGCAGGGCTGCAAAAGTAAATTGGGGTCTAAATCCGGAGGTAGTAAAAACTATATATGTGGCTGCGGTGGAACCAATAATTCTGTACGCTGCCAGTGCATGGGCGGATGCCGCTAACAAACTGGGAACGATCAAACAGCTAGGCGTCGTGCAGCGGGGAATAGCGCAGAAGATGTGCAAGGCGTACCGAACTGTCTCACTAAATTCGGTACTCCTACTAGCCGGGATACTCCCCCTGGATCTTAGAATCCATGAGGCGGCATCGCTGTACAAAGCCAAGAAAGGAGAACCACTGGCCATATTGGGAGACAAGGAGGTGGAACGCATGACTTCTGCTTTGGAATCCCCGCATCCCGCGGAGCGAAGCGACTTGAAAATCGTAAGCCTGGTGAACCGGGAGGATGTTGACGCCAACTCCGACCATCAGGTTAAAATATATACTGATGGAAGTAAAATTGGGGGGCGTGTTGGTGCGGCACTGTCCATATGGAACAGAGAGGCCGAGACGCGCGCCCTCAAGTTGGCGTTACCAGTATACTGTACGGTTTACCAGGCTGAGCTACTCGCGATATGCCGGGCAACGCGGGAAATTAGGAAAAACACGGCGCCTACCTTCGGGATCTTTAGCGACTCCATGGCGGCTCTATTGACAGTGAAAAACCCTAGTTGCCTTCATCCCCTGGCGGTGGAGGCCAGAGAGAACATTACAGCTGCAACTCTCCAGAACAAGGTAATATCCCTGTTCTGGATAAAGGCCCACGCGGGGTTAGAAGGCAACGAAAGAGCGGATCAGCTGGCAAAAGAGGCCGCCATGAACCTAAAGAAAAAACCGGACTATGATCTGTGCCCGATTTCATTCGTCAAGCGCCATATACGTATGGCAACGCTTGACGAATGGAATCGGAGATACAAGTCCGGCCAAACCGCAAAAATCACCAAGATCTTTTTCCCAGATGCAGTGGCAGCGTACAGAACTATCAAAAAGATAACCATCACAAACATTAGGACACAGGTAATGACAGGGCACGGTGGATTCTCCGAGTACCTGAATCGCTTCAAGTGCAAGGAGAGTCCATCGTGCATCTGCGACCCAATCGAGGAAGAAAGCGTGCCACATTTGCTTCTGGAATGCCCTGTACACGCTGTAGAAAGGCATGAAATAGAACAGGCGTTGCAAATAAAATTAGACCAGGAAACTGTAGGGGAAGTGATGCGAGGTAAATATAGGGAAGAATTTCTAAACTACTGCACAAAGATTGCACAGAAAGTAATAAGCAGAAATAAAACAGCTTAAGCAAATATGCTTGTAGTATATTTAGTAATATATATATAAAGCATAGAAATAAGAATAAAATGTTATTAAAGTAAGCACTAGAATAAGTAGAAATAGAGAAGATATTATTAAGATTATAAATGTATAGAAACATGACTAGACTAAGAAAAACTGTAAAAGAAATAAAATAAAGAATTCGAGTTATTTCCCCCTACACTTAAATAAAGAAAGAACAAATATGGAAACATAGTAGATAGACAGAGTAGACTCAGAATGGGAATCCCACCCAGAACTAGGAATGAAAGATGATGAATGCAGAAAGACAAAGTATGCGGCATGAAAGTACGAGAAGGACAAAAGCGAGAACTGGAGTGATATAGAGAATTAGGCTTAGTAATTTAGAATCGCTAGGAATAAACTCCGATAATGTTGGAGGTAGGAAAAAAAAAAAAAAAAAAAAAAAAAAAAAAAAAAAAACCTAACCTAACCTAACCTAACCTAACCAGAGTCCGCGGTCTCCCCCCGCGACGATAACACGTGCCAAAGGCTGATCCGCGCAAAAAATTTTTAGAAAAAATCGTAAAAGTGGTATTTTTTAACCGATTTACTTCGTGTTTACCATCATATTGTGTGAAAAAATGCGGACAACCTTCTGGTGAAATTTGTGAAATCGTGAGTGCCTTGGAAAAAGTGAAAATCGCCCAAAAGTGAACAATTTGAAAAAATTTAATGTTCAAAGTGAAACGCTGCGGAAAGTAGAGCGGTGACACCATCATTTTCCGACGTCAGGGGACGCGTCTTGTTTACGCTCGTTTGCGGGACCTGTTTCCTGATTTTTCCGGGCCACGCGTTCGGAGAAAATCAAGGAAAACATCATACCACGTGGCCACGTGCAACCAGTTCTGGACCAGCGCGGCATACATCATCAAGCGCATCCGAGGCGGGACGTCGAGTGCACCACTGTAGCGTTTCGAGCATCGAAAAAGGTTAGGTGGTTGCGTAGATATTAAGATTCAAAAAATTTCAAAGTTTTTAAAAAATCATAAATAATTATTTGTCGCGATAACCCCCCTTTTTTAGTTAATCATTCAAAGGGTATTAGTATGAAGTACACTCTTGCAAAATTTTAGCTTTTTATCATCATTAAATTTTGAGTTGTGATTTTTTGAAAATTAAGGGTTGTATAGAGGTGTATGAATTAGGGGTGATATATTTCCGCAACCACTCTCTAAAAATAGCTGTAGTTTAAAACCATCTTAAATTGTATTATTTATAGGTTTTTTGTTTGTCATTTTGGTATAGGCGCTAGATTAGTACAAATTAAGGGGGTTTATTGTCCTGGATAAATCGGAGGTAAGTTTTTTAGGGTTAATTTCTTAAGATCTGGACTTGGCTCTTCAAGCCCAATCCAAAGAGCCCAAACTCGGGTAGTTTTGGCCAACCAGGGCCAAATTTGTGCAAGCAGCCGCCATTTTGGCCGCCATCTTGAGAAACTTACATTCGACATAACTCTGGACATAGTAGTCGTAGAAAGTTGCCGTTTTGACTGCTGTAATTAAGAAGACAATATACGTCCTATCCACGTGGTTTTCAGCGTATTAGTGCTGAGGGCGTTCGGGATCCTGAAGATTACTTTACGCGCTGGAGGAGGCTTAGACAAGGTAAATAAGTCCAAACACGGTCGTTTTGCGACCACTAGAAGGGAAATAGCTTAGGTTTGAAACTGACTTTGACAGTTCTCAAACTGTCAGATGATATTTTAGACCCGTATAACTCTTGAACCGGAGGTCGTAGAACGTTCGGATTTTCTTTAAGGACGTTTGCCGGACCTCCTCTTGTAGTTAGCATCTTTTCAGGATCTTTAGCGATCTCAAATTTTTTCAGCCTGAAAACTGTACAGGACGATAGATCACATCGGGGCCAGTCAGGGGAGCCCACACACGGTGGTGTTTGGACTGAGGGTCTCGAAGAAAATTGCAGGTGACCAAGTTTCGGGTGGCATCTTGATCGGTGACCTTAGTTTCAAGTTGCTTTATCTCGGGAACCAATAGTGGTGGAGCCGCCGTGTTTGGGTTCGTCTAAAAGGGCTCGGAGAGACCCATTTTTTGGTTAATAGATATCGACTCTACATAGAGTCGGAAATTTTATTTGTCTTTTTTTTTTTTTATTTGTTCAGGGTGCGAGAGCTCTGAGGGCTTCTCAACACCGAGTTTGTTGGGAAAATTAGATTGTAAGACAAATAACGGAGCAAGACTCTATAAATTCATAAAATTATTTTACTTAAGACAACTGAGGCTTAAACAGGACTGCATAATTCGTCTTTCAGGCGTATTGGACTCACTGACATCGCTCACAATAGTTGTATTGTACCTTTAGTAAATTTGACAGTAAAAGTGGTATTTTACACTTGACTGATAAATCATCTAGATTACTTGCTCAATTACTTATACAACTGACTGATCCCCTCTTTACAGGGATCCTGTATTAATAATCTTTGACCAACGTTGAGATTTACAGTGATTTAGGTTAGGATATTGTATTGTTTCCACAATGCTCGGTATTAGGACTCCGGTTGTGAAAAAGAATAGGGATGGGGAGGAGATACCGGATACAGGAAAGCCAGATAATGCGCAGGAGGAACCGTCAGTGAGACGGAGTATCGGAGAGTGGGAGCTTGACAGGCCTAGGGCAGCACAGTTTCTCAAAACACCGACACCTCCGAAGAAGACTTCTGCGCCTTCTCCGCCCAAACTCAGGCCTAAGGCGGTGTTTTCCCAAGAGGCGAAGACTAATTCGCAGAAATTGCCTCAAGGGACCGGATCTTCCTCACCAGCTGATTCGCAACCGATACGTTACCATAACAGAACATCAGAAGCAAAGGCGTGCCTTACAAAGGCCAAAATTCAGCTGGTAAGTTCTCGAAATCTTAAGAAGGAGATAAAGGATGAAATTTCCAAAGCGGTAGAGAGACTATACCAGTTGGTCAAGGAATCTGAGCTGGAAAAAACATCTGAAAAAAGTAAGAAGTCAAAGGAGCCACAAGGTGTAGGGGAGACAGAGGATGAAGTAGAGACAGAGACGGCTAGGACAAAAAGAGAACTTATTGATAAGTTAACAGACCACGGCAATCAGATAGAAAAGAACAGGATTGAAATGGAACGTTTGAGAGAAGTTATTGAAAAGAAACAAACAGAAACAGAAGCACACGTGACCTACGCGAGTGTAGCAGCCGGTGCTTCAAGGAGGCTACTCCCGGAGCATACGGCTATGCACTCGGTAGTAATCACGTCTACTGATAAAGCTGAGACAGGTGACCAAGTTATGGAAAAGATTAGGAAAGCAGTGAACGCGAAGGATGAGGGTTTCCAAATTGATAAAATACGTAAGGCAAGAGATCATAAAATAATCCTCGGGTGTAAGACAAAAACCGAAGTAGACAGAGTTAAAAATAAAATCTGCAGAGATGGAGCGAACCTTAGAGTAGAGGAGATCAAAAACAAAGACCCTCTAATTATAATCAAGAATGTCAACACATACAACACCGAAGATGACATTTTAAAGGCACTCCGCATACAAAACAAAAACCTGTTGAAAAGTGTGAAAGAGGAAGATTACAGAGCGGTAATTAGGTATAAAAAGAAAGCAAGGAATCCACATCAACAACACGTGGTGCTCAGCGTTTCCCCGCAAGTCTGGAACATTCTGACAGCGGCAAACTGTGTCCATATCGATATACAGAGGCTGAGGGCAGAGGATCAGTCGCCGTTAGTCCAATGCTCAAGATGTCTGGGCTATGGACACAGCAAGAAAACCTGCAATGAAGAAGAGGACCGATGTGCCCACTGTGGAGGCCCGCACTTGCGAACGGAATGTGCTGACTACCTGGTAGCGGACACACCAACATGCAGAAACTGTCAAAAAGCCAAAATGGACCAAGCAGATCATAACGCCTTCAGCCCTGATTGCCCTGTCCGGCGAAAGTGGGAAAGCCTGGCAAGGTCCACTGTAGCCTATTGCTGAAGTTGATACGGGCAACAACGATAACAACGCAACAATGGATCCAGAAAGATACCAGTATCGTGCAATACAGGCCAACCTGCAGAGATGCAAACAAGCAACTGATGAGTTAATGATGGAAGGGGTGAAGAGGAAGGTCGCGTTTGCATTGCTGCAGGAACCATATACCGGAGCCAGCAGAAAAATGAAGTCCTACCAAGGTGCTCGGATACTGCAATGTGAAGGAAATACGGATAAAACCAATAAATCCGCCATTGTGGTATTCGATGACAACATCGATATAACCCAGTGCCCGATGCTGACAACAGAAAACATCACAGTAGCGCGACTGAGAACTGAGGCCTGGGAAATAATAGTCATATCGATATATTTGGAAGGGGACGGACAAATAGAGTTGGATATTGCAAATATCCAAAAGACGATCCGCGAAACCGGAAAGAAGCGCACGATACTGGGTGGGGACGTGAACTCCTGGAACATATGGTGGGGGAGTAGGGAAACGAATAGGAGAGGGGAGGAGCTGGCAGGAGCATTGGACGAATTGGAACTTCACATCCTAAACCGGGGATCCCAGCCTACATACGATTACCATAGAGGAGGCAAGAGATACGCAAGCTGCGTAGACATCACGGTATGCTCAGAAGATATGCTCGGAAACATTGCAAACTGGAGACTAGACGGAAACTTAACAGTGTCGGATCACAGAGCGATTTTGTTCGAGGTCAACCTGGAGAGATCTAAAGGAGTAGATATAAAAAGAACTACAAGGAAGTATAACACGAGAAAGGCAAACTGGTCAGAATTCAGAAAATACGTAACACAAACCTGGCAAAGAAGTAATCTAAATTTAGAAGAAATAGCAAAAATAGAGACAGCAGAAGAACTAGAAAGTAAAATAGCAAAGTATACTGAAACTATAGAAGAAGCATGCGAACAACATATACCAAAAACCAAACACAAACAGAGACCAGTATTGCCTTGGTGGACAGAAGAACTGACAAAAAAGAAGAAAGAGCTCAAAACACTGAAAAGACGTATTGCAAATGCTGCACAAATTCGCAGAGACATGGTTGTACAAGCATATCTTCAAGCGAAGAAAGAGTACCTGCAGCTGGCGGAGAATGCCAGAACAACAGGCTGGAAAGAGTTCTGTGGAAAACAAGATAGGGAAAGTATGTGGGATGGGATATATAGGGTGATAGGACGCACAACAACCAGGCAGGAGGACATCCCCCTCGTCTGCAATGGCAGAGTCATGGAAGGCGAGGAATCAGCCAGGGCGTTATCAGAGACCTTCTACCCCGACGATGAGGTTCAGATGGACAGTGTGGCCCATAAACTGGTGAGGGAAAAAGCAGCGAAAGTGAATGACACCGAAGAAGGTGAGTCATCTGACCCCCCATTCACCGTGGAAGAACTTAAGTGGGCTATAAACAGCTTCAACCCCAAGAAGGCTCCAGGACTGGACGGGCTCACGGCGGATATCTGCAGAGCAGCCATCGGCTGGGACCCAGGGCTGTTCTTGGCGCTGCTTAATAAATGCCTTAGCCTTTCCCTTTTTCCCGCGGCATGGAAAGAAGCAGTGGTAGTGGTTCTGCGCAAACCCGGGAAAGACGATTATACCAAACCCAAATCTTACAGACCTATTGGGCTGCTGCCGGTAATAGGAAAGATTTGGGAGAAGATGTTGATACGGCGAGTCAGGTGGCATACCACTGAGCATATGAGCGCTAGGCAGTACGGTTTCACACCGCAGCGCAGTACCGAGGACTCCCTCTATGACCTTATGAAACATATCCGAACTAAACTTAAAAAACGTAAGATAATAGTAGTCATATCATTGGACATAGAGGGAGCCTTCGATAGCGCTTGGTGGCCCGCCATTAGATGTAGACTAGCAGAAACCAAGTGCCCCAAAAATATTCGTAGAGTATTGGATAGCTACCTGACGAACCGGAGAGTCCGGGTTAGATATGCGGGAGCAGAATTTTGTAAGGTCACCACAAAGGGCTGTGTCCAGGGATCTATTGGGGGACCTACGTTTTGGAACATGGTGCTAGACCCGCTCCTTGAGGAACTGGAGGAGAGAGGTGAGTACTGCCAAGCTTTTGCTGATGATGTTGTGCTGGTTTTCTCCGGCGAGACTGCACTTGAGGTCCAGAGACGGGCTAATGCGGCCCTTAGCCGTGTCCAGGAGTGGGGTGAAGTAAATAAGCTTAAATTTGCGCCTCAGAAAACAAAGGCAATGGTTATTACAAACAAGCTTAAGTACGACACACCACTCTTGAGCATGGGTGGGGTCGACTTAGCCATGTCAAAGGAAATTAAAATACTTGGACTGACCATAGATAGTAAGCTGACGTTTAACACACATGTGGTAAACGTTTGCCGTAAAGCAATAAATGTCTACAAGCAACTGGCGAAGGCAGCCAAGGTAGAGTGGGGTATCTCGCCGGGGATAATCAGAACAATATATGTGGCAGTGGTAGAACCCATTATAATGTATGCAGCAAGTGCCTGGGCTCCAGCAGCGGATAAAATAGGGACGAGAAAGCACTTAAATGAAGTTCAACGCGGTTTCGTACAAAAGATGATCAAGTCGTATAGGACCACCTCACTAAACGCGGCATTACTGCTCTCGGGGATGCTTCCATTGGATCTTAGGATCAAAGAAGCAGCCTCGCTTTATGCAATAAAGAAAGGACATTCCCTGAGAATAGTTGGTGACAGAAGAGTAGAGGAGCCAATAGCTTACACACAAGCACCACATCCAGCAGCCCATAAGGCCATTGAATTAAAATTGGTGGGGGACGATGCGGAGTTGGTTCAGCAAGAGGAAGCTGACTTTAAAATCTACACAGATGGTAGCAAAATCAACGGTAAAGTTGGTGCGGCAGTATCCTTATGGGATGGTACCGCAGAGATCAGGAATAAAAAACTCAAGCTGGAACAATTCTGCACCGTTTACCAAGCGGAGCTACTGGCGCTGGTGAAGGCTACCGAAATGATAATGGGAAGATCTGGTGGAAGCTTCAATGTATACAGTGACTCTAGGTCAGCTCTTGAAGCAGTAACACGCGGTGTTTCCCTCCATCCTCTCGTTTTTGCAATACGGCAAAATATCCTGAAAATATCAGAACAGGACAAAATAATTAGATTATTTTGGATTAAGGCACACGTGGGGCTGGAGGGAAATGAAAGAGCTGACGAATTGGCAAAAGAGGCAGCTGTTGGATTGAAGACCAAACCGGATTATGACAGATGCCCGGTATCCTTCATCAAGCGGCAGATCCGTGAGGACACGCTGGGGGAATGGCAGCTCAGGTACACGACAGGAACCACTGCGTCAACAACGAAATTGTTCTTCCCCGATGCCTTGAAGGCCTGTAAATTAATTAAAAAGTTGCCGCTTAATTCGCTTCTGACACAAGTGTTAACGGGGCACGGCGGATTCTCCGAGTACTTGAATAGGTTCAAGCGTAAGGAGAATCCGGCGTGCCCCTGTGACACAGGCAAAAACGAAAATGTAGAGCATTTGTTAGTAGAGTGCCCAATTTACGCAAATGTAAGGCTTAACCTGGAAATGAAAATAAATATGAACGTGACAAGAGAAAATCTGGCAGAAATTATAGCAAATAAAGATGTAAGGGGTGACTTTATAGAGTTTTGTGAAGTAATTGTCAAAAAAGTAATTGCGCGAAATAAAACGTAGCATATATTGGTGTAACTAATTATATAGTGTAATATATAAAAATAGTTAACCAGAACGGAAGCAGGAAAAAAAAAAAAAAAAAAAAAAAAAAAAAAAGAAGATGGCAAGTACTTATTAATTAAATGAAATAGTAGCCAGCACATCTTATAAAAATAAGAATAAGAAACAAGGTATTCTAGTATAAGTAGATAAGTAAAACAATAAAAGTAAAAGTAGACTATAAGTAGATAAGTAAAACAATGAAATGTAATTAAGAAGTTAAGTAAAACAATGTAACAGTCATAAAGAAGTTAAGTAAGACAGTATGAATGTAATGTAGTATGTAGAGATATTTAAGGTAAACCATATAAATGTGATGTAGTATGTAGAGATAGATTAAGGACAGGGCTTTACAATAGACTTGCAACGAATGAAATTAGTTAGAGCATTAGCATTGGTCTCCCCATGCCAGTGGTTCAATAGAACGAGCAGAAGTGGTTTTTAGCCGGTAAGAGTCCGACACTGCCGCGACCGTCCTATTCGTGGGACCGTCGCGGCGTCCATGAGGATTTTCCACCCTGCTCCAACAAAAAAAAAAAAAAAAAAAAAAAAAAAACCTAACCTAACCTTTTTTTTTTTTTTTTTTTTTTTTACGCTGGGAAAAATGCGTTACGCATACCCTCCCTCGGGGGAGGGAGGGGTATGTGGGACTCCCCGGTCAGAGCCGGTATACCCACTAAACGACCCAGCGGCGCTCCCGCATCGTCTGTGAGTGGCGAAGGACTGGGCAGCTGGCTGAGCCTTTACGTCCAGTCCTCCGCCGACGATCGCCCGCCTTGACGGCGGGCCCTACACGCCCCTCTCAACAAGGAGGGGCCCGGGAATGCCGCGAGCGCTCGGCCATTCCCGCCCGACGGTGGTGGTGATCTGTGCAATGCGGGCGAAGGCGCCCCCGCGCCTGTCGCCCGCTAATCACCACCTGGGGGTGGGAGAAGGCGATCGAACATTCGCCTTCTCCTTCCCCTTCTTCGTCTGCGGAGCGGTGCGGCGAGAGGGTCGTCCTCCCGCGCACGCTCCGCCGCCTCCTTTTGCGACATAACATCCTCGCAAAAGGAGGCGACCGCGGTCCAGGCCTCCTCGCTCCCCAGCATACATTCGACCACGCTGGGGAGCGAGAGGTCCTGCCCAATAACCGCAATAAGACTGCGGCGCTGCTCACCCCAGGCCGGGCACGCCTCGAGGGTGTGTTGGGCCGTGTCCTCCGCAGCGCCGCAGTCATGGCACGCCGCGGTCTCCTCCCGCCCGATCCGGTGCAGGTGCGTTCCGAAACAGCCATGTCCGGACAACACCTGCACCAGACGGAACGAGAGGAAACCGTGCGACCGCTCGAGCCAGTCTCGCAAGACTGGGCCGAGCGCGTCCAAAGTCCGCCGGCCAAAGGCGGCGGAGGCGAGGTCTTCCGTCCAGTGGTGGACTATCGCGTCCCTCGCCTCCCGCCGCACGGCCTCCCGCTCTTCGTCGACCGGGCGCTCACCAAGCGCCTTGCGCCGCGCCGTCCACTCGTACACTCTGGCGAGCACCCACGCCTCCAACTCCCAAGGAGGGGTGCCGGCCAGAGCGCACGCCGCCGCAAAGCCCACCGACCGGTAGGCCCTCGCCACCCGCAGTGCAATGGCCCTTTGTGGCCTGCGGATGGCGGTCGCATTCTCCCTCCTATGGAGGGAGTCCGCCCAGATTGGGGCCCCATAGAGGGCCATGCTCCGTAGAATGCCGGCAACCTAACCTAACCTAACCTAACCTAACCTAACCGACGGTGGTTACAAAATTTGAACTTGGAGGGCAAATTGCGGAAAAACCAAGAAGAAATTTGAAATTCTGCAACTGCTGTCCTTGGCGCGCTTGCAGTAAGAAGACGTCACCCGGTTGGTGGATTTTTAGAATTAGTAAATTTTAATCTGTTATTAAAAATCTAAAATTTTCGGAAAATTTGTATTTTACTTTGAAAAACTTTTTTCTACTATTTTTTCAAATTGCTTTTTATCATATTTTATTTTATAGACCCTATTTTATAGTATTTACTGTAAAATTTTCAGATTTTTGTGACTGCGGGTCACAAAGTTACAGTATTTTTTATGTTTTTCGTATATAAATAGAAAACAAATAGAAAACATTTAAGTTTTATAACGGATTTGGGCCCAAATAACCTGTTCGACCTTAGTTAAGCCCAAAGTTGGCATAAATACATTGAAAACCGCAGATTTTGGCTCAAACCCGACTAATTGGTTGGTTAGTTTTAAGTTACCATAGTTAGAGAACCGGAGGTCATTGAGGCCTCGGACTTTTTTAGGAGTGTGTGGCCTGGTCTTACCTTGGGGCTGGATAGGTTTTCAGGCGTTTTCAGAGCCTGAGAGTTTTTCGCGCTGAAACTATATCTGGCGGATAGAGAGGGTCACGCCAAGCACAGCATTCGAGACCGCGTCTCTCTGGGACAAACGGTTGCGGAGATACGGCCATCTAAAGCTGGGATTTGACAGCTCGGCGGCCATCTTGGCAAACTTTGAGCTGAAATATCTCCGGGGCCGGTGGTCGTAGAGAGGTGTGGATTTCACAGCAGTGTTTTGGGGGGCCGTCTCTGTCGGGCAGACTTGCTTTCGGGCAGATCGGAGCCAAAGATTTTCAGGATCCTGAAAGCCACACTGCGCGGTGGAGCGAAGCGAGCCAAGCCGAAAGAACCCAAACTCGAGGGTTCTACCTCAACTGTAAGGAAAGTTATACCGGTTTGAAATTTGCACTTGACAGTTCTTGAACTGTCAGATCAATTTTAAAGACCGGATAACTCCCAAACTAGAGGTCGTAGAAACTTCGGGTTATCTTAGGAGTCATCGGCAGACCGCTCTCGACCCGCCCCAGTGGTTTTCGGGAATCATCAGCGCCTGAAAATTTTTCAGCCTGAAACCACTCCAGTCACCAGGATCTTGTCGAGCACGTGCAGGCGAGCCCAAGCACGGGGAGATTCGGATCAGTCGTTGCGGAGTAATCGCATTTTAACCATATTGGGCGGCCATCTTGGGTAATAACCAATATATTTACTTCGTGATTGCTCCGGAACCCCTGAGGCTAGGTGCCCCGAGTTTGGAGTCGTTGGGACGGGCTCGGCGAGCTCTATTTGGCTGGCTCACCAGACCGACTCTACATAGAGTCAAAAAATTTTTTTGTTTTGTTTTCGTGTATGAATATTATTTGTTTCGTTTGCTCTAGTTTTAAGCTTTACGTACGGTGAGTGCAACCCTTTTTCAACAAAGGACACTATCCCCCTTTTACAGGGATATTAAAACTCTTGTCTAAACTGACTGTATTGCTATCCCCCTTTACAGGTATAGTAAAAAATCTATATATATTTACTGACTACTTCACTATCCCCCCTTTACAGGGACAGTCAAAGCACCAATCGGTGTTCTTAGGACTTAATTTAATTAACTGACGATACCGACCGACTGAGCTCCCCTGAAAATGTTTCTCGCACACACGCCCCGCAAAATAACGACTGAGGTGACAGATATTAGCTCTGTCAACCCACGGACTGAACCGGAGAGGGCAGGACCCTCCCCTAGCAAGTTGACACAAGCCCCTAGCGTACGCAAGAGCATTGGTGAGTGGGAGAGTGGTAGAGGAGACGGATCTAAGACTACCGGTTCTGCCACATTTCTTATCTCTCCAGGAAAGCCGACGCAAATCCCGGTGGCTCCACCAAAACAGATCACAAAGGCCACCCGGCCTTCTGAAACCAGTGCTAAACGACGGAGCTCCGTCGGAACCGCGAGTGGGTCGCCAAAGTTGGTTGCTCCTACCGATAGAATAAAAGAAGGCAGACTCTGGCTTCAGAGAGTGAAGACGCATCTTGGAGAGTCTCGCAACCTGAGGACAGATATTAAAGCTGGCATCACTCAGGCGGTGGAAGCTATGTACCAGCTTATAAAAGATATTATAGCTGAAACTGGAACTGCAAAATCCGGTCAAAAAGAAAGGGAGGATAAAGGGACCAAAGGAAAAGATGTAGAGAATCAGGGAAAGGATGGGGATGAATTAATTAAAATGTTGATAGAGCAAGGGGAAAAAATTGACAAAACGCAGTTAGAAATAGTGTCCCTGAGAGAAACCATCGCATCACAGGTAGCCGTTCAAGCCTGTTCTTATGCCAGTGTAGCAGCAGTGCAGCCGAGAAGGCACACACCTGAAAGAAGTGCGCTACACTCTATCACCATCGCGTCCAAAGACGACACTCACACTGGTGATCAGGTACTGAGTGAGATAAGAAAGGCTGTGAACGCTAAAGATGGTTGGGTAACAGTAGAGAGAGTAAGAAAGGTAAAAGATAAGAAGGTTATAATAGGATGTAAAACGGAAGAGGAAAGGAAAAAACTCAAGGAGCGACTGCAGAGTGCAGACGGTCGCCTTATTGTCGAGGACGTTAAAAACCAAGATCCGATGCTGGTCCTCAAAGACGTGCTATCATTTAATAGCAATGAGGACGTTTTAACCGCACTGAGGAATCAAAACAAAGATGTTTTTGGTGGACTTGACAAAAGGGACGACCGAATCGACGTCAAATTCAGGCGTCGTGCCAGGAATCCGCTCACGAGCCACATCGCACTAAGAGTGTCCCCACAAATTTACAACCGTATGATGGATAGGGGAGCAGTGCACATAGACATGCAGAAGATTCGGGTCGCAGACCAATCCCCGTTGGTACAATGTTCTATGTGCCTGTCCTATGGACACGGTAGACGGTTCTGCAAGGACACCCTCCCTAAGTGTAGCCATTGTGGCGGACCGCACTTGAGAGCAGAATGTGCGGACTTCCTGGCAGCAGCACCACCGACCTGCTGTAACTGCATGGATGCCAAATCAGACAACGCTGAGCACAATGCATTTAGCTCCGATTGTCCGGTGCGTAGAAGGTGGGAGGCACTGGCAAGAGCTAAAGTAGCATATTGCTAAGGTGGTCACTAGTCGCTCCGGGGCAGGCAGCCCCACCAGAAGATATGCAGTAGCCCAGGCGAACCTCCAGAGGAAAGAGCTGGCAACCACGGAACTCATGATTGAGGCCAGCAAGCGGAACCTCGCATTCGCTTTGATTCAGGAGCCGTATGTGGGCGGAGTAAGAAGGATGAAGGACTACCGTGGGGCGAGAGTCTTCCAGTGTGCTACAGTAGGAGATGGGACTGTGAAGGCGGCTATCGTTGTTTTCGATGACGATCTTGACGTAATCCAGTGCCCGAAACTCACGACCAACAATATCGTTGTTCTGAGGATCCGAACTTGCACCTGGGAAATCGTGGCGGTGTCTTTCTACTTCGAGCCAGACCAGCCCATAGGGCCATACCTGGATCAGATCAGAAAGATCAGAGAGGAGCTGGGCCCAAGAGGACTGCTAATAGGAGGCGATAGCAACGCCAAGAGTACCTGGTGGGGAAGCACCATCGAAGACCACAGGGGAGTTGAGATGTCCGGTACCCTGGAAGAGTCTGAACTGCAGATACTCAACAGGGGTGATACGCCTACCTTTGACACCGTGAGAGGTAATAAGACGTACGCCAGTTTTGTTGACATTACAGCCTGTTCAGAAGATCTACTAGATCTAGTAGACAACTGGAGGGTAGACCAGGAAATGACGAGCTCGGACCACAATACCATCCTACTCGACATAAATCTCCGCAAGAGTAGAGGCCTTAGGGTGCAAAGAAGCACTAGGCTATTTAATTCAAAAAAGGCAAACTGGGACATTTTCAACATAACACTTTCGGAACAAAAATTATTAAACGATATAAGCCTAGACCAAATTAACTGTATTAATACTAAACCAGATCTAGAAAACATGATAATTAAATTTACAAATTCCGTTACCGAGGCATGTAACAGCAGCATGCCTGTAAAAAAGAGTACGGAGGTACTCAAGGTCCCATGGTGGAATGATGAGCTCGCCAGGCTGAAGAAAGTTGCCACTACCTTCAGGCGAAAAATCAGAAACGCGGCACCGTACCGCAAACAAATAGTGGTAACTGAGTATCTGCAAAAGAAAGAAGAATATGAGTGCCAAGCCAAGAAAGCCCAAATAGAAAGCTGGAAGGAGTTCTGTAGAAGACAGGACAAGGAAGGAGTATGGGACGGTATTTACCGCATCATCCGTAGGACCACCAGGAGACAAGAAGACTTGACCCTAACCAAAGAAGGTGCATTTTTGAACCCAAAGGAGTCAGCGAACTTACTAGCGGAGACATTCTACCCACAAGACCTGGAGGAAACTGACGACGAAAATCATCGCCGCGCCAGAGAAGCGGCAAAGCGGGTAAACGAGTGGAAACATGATCGAATCGCGCGAACGTTCGCGAGCGGACGGACGTGTTTTCGGATCTTGTGTTTTATTAAATTTTATTTTTGTACCTAAGTTATAAATGGGTCCAAAATGTAGCGGCTGTGATGCTGCTATTGACGATTTACTGATTATGGAGTGTTCGCAAGTCAAATGCAAAAAGAAATTCCATTTCAAGTGCCTGGCCTTAACAAAAGAAAAATTTGAAGCGTTAACGCAGGAATACAAGGATCAGTGGATTTGTCCAGAATGTGTTTGCCTAATGCCGAAAAGCTGCAATACCAATACGCCTGTTCGAGGAACAGCAAGCATCAGCAAGACGTTTACACCCAGCAGCTTTGTAAACACCGCTGACAGAGGTAGTCGCCGTAATACAGGGGAAATAACAGTCTGCGATGGGACGCAACTTCTAGAGGAGATACGTGAATTTCGGCTCGAATTTAAATCCCAGTTAGAAGAGCAACGAAAGGAGTATATTTTACTGCTAAACAGATTTATTAACACGGAAACCCAGTTAAAAGACTTGAAACAGACATTGAAGGTAGTACAAGAAAAAGCTAACAAAGTTGAGATGCTAGAAACAAGAATAAAAGTACTTATAGAAAAAAATGAGAACCTAGAAGCTAGCCTTAAGAATAGTCCATTGCCAAATCAGGTAAAACAAGGCTCTAAAGGACTAGTACAATCTTTTGCAAACGCTGTAAAAGATAAGCAGGTAGTACGAAATAATTTAGCGAAAGAATGTATGGCCACGAAATCAGCGAAAACAGTGGAAAATGAAAAACAGATGCAAGTAACTACTAGTCAAAAGAAATCAATTAATGTTGTAAATGTACAAATGGAACAGTTGGAAAAAGAAGGAAATTGGACTACCGTTACCAGGAAAAGGAGCAGGTTTTCAACCAGCGAAGTAAAAAAAGGCGGAAATACGAGCGCAACAATTGATATACAGGGAATGGAAAAGAAAAAATATTTACATGTATGGCGGTTGCATAAAGAAACGACAGCGGAAAATATGGAAAAACATATTAAAAAAATTTACGAGGAAGAAGTACCTATTACAGTTGAACAAATAAAACACAAAACTGAGAGAGATTATGCATCCTTTATAATTGGAGTCCCAGAAAGCAAATACGAAAAACTGTGTCAACCGGAAAGCTGGGCAGTTAATATAGAATTTGCAGAATGGGTGTGGTTTCGCAGAGCAAGCAAGCCCAAATATTCTATATAGCACAGTAGAAATACTGTATCAAAACGTGCGAGGGCTGCGAACTAAGTTGGAGGAATGTCACACCAATATTTCAACCGGAAGTGCAGACTTGTTTGCCATAACGGAAACTGGCTGCAATGACTCCATCTATGACGCCGAAATCATTCCACCGGGATACACAATGCTACGGTGTGACAGAGCGGACGGGCGGAAACAAGGCGGCGCGTGTCTCGTGGCCACACCGCGCTTCGAGTTGCGGCGTGTATCGCTGCCCGATGGCTTGAACGTTGACAATCATGTGTTTGAACTAGTTTGTGCTACTGTGTACCTACGGAACAGATTTATGTTTTTAATTTGTGTTGTTTATATACCACCTAATAGTAACGATAATGAGTACATGTTATTATTTCAAATAATTGAACAGTGCTGTAGTAAGTACGACGATGTTATAGTAATAGGGGATTTCAACTTATATTCATGCTCTTTAGCCGTGAGTAGTTATTACGAATATTTTCTTACATTTTGTGGATTCACTCAGAGTAACACGGTAGGAAATTGTAATGGTCGGCATTTGGACTTAGTGTTGAGTACATTGGCTGGAGGTGGGCGTGTGAGTGTGCGCGCGTCGGAGGCTCCGCTCGTCCCGGTGGACGCGTACCACCCGCCACTCGAAATCTCGGTCGGTACAAGCTTGCGTCAGCATCGGAACCCTGGCTCGGTGGGCTCGGCTGCACCTCGCTCAGCGGGCTCAGCTGCACCCGACGTAAATGGGTTTGAATTGAGATGTTGGAACTTCAACAAAGCCGACTTTGTGAAGTTATACTCTTTAATGTCAACCGTAGATTGGACACCTATATATAATATGGACTTAGATGCAGGTTTGGATTATTTTTATAGTATTATTAATTCTATAATAGATGACTGCGTTCCGAAAAAAAAGCGAAGTAGTGTAAAGTCAAGATACATTTATCCTGATTCGTACACTAGTGAAATAATTCGCGACATAAAATTAAAGGCATTGCTACATAAAAAGTACAAGGCCAGCGGGTCGAGAGTCGATTACGAAGCGTTCGCTTGCTGTAGGAAGCGCGTTAAAGAGATGATAGTAGTCGCACAGGAACAATATCGTAACCGCGTCCAAAATCAAATGCTGAGTGAACCTAAATCGTTTTGGAATTATGCCAAATCCAAGAGGAGTCGGAGAAGTCCGCAGGAAATTTTGAAAGATGGGGAGGTATTGTCTGGTCAACAGTGTGTTGAAGAGTTTGCGCGATATTTTTACTCGGTTTACAGGGCAGAGCCACCTGTGCTGGATGTGGACGCAGCCGTTTCTAAGGCTGGAAGTGGAAACGGAGCGGCGCGAGTGCACTTGGGCCAGTTAAAGCTGGGAGACGTATGTCAGGCGCTTCAAGACCTAAAGCCAAAGCGGTCGGCGGGCCCTGACGGCATTCCACCCTACATTTTTAAAGATTGTCGGTCGGTGCTAGCACGGCCGCTGCTTCATATTTATAACCAGTGTCTTAAAGCTGCCAGGTTCCCGGAGAGGTGGAAAGTTACTCGCGTAGTTCCGGTTCCGAAGGGGGGGTCAGCTGAATCTGTAGATGGGTTTAGGCCGGTTGCAGTGTTGTCGACGCCGGCTAAAGTACTGGAAACTACTATTCACAAGAGTATATATCTACAGGTGAGCTCACAGCTCTCAGACGCTCAGCATGGTTTTAGACCGGGAAGAAGTACCACCAGTAATCTTCTCTGTCACATGACTCATTTGGTGCCTACAGTGGATAGTGGGGGGCAAACGGATGCTGCTTACTTTGATTTCCGAAAAGCGTTTGACTTAGTCGATAATGACGTGTTGCTTACAAAGTTAGCTGGTGTTGGTTTCACCCCACATTCGCTCCAGTTTTTAGCCAGTTATTTGAGAGATAGGCGGCAATATGTGGAATATGCGGGACACGTGTCAGATCCATATTTCACGAGGTCAGGAGTAAGTCAGGGCAGTAACCTTGGACCTTTGGGGTTCCTCCTAGTAGTAAACGACCTACCAGAAGTAGTCCAGGACGCCAACTGCTTGTTGTTTGCCGACGACCTCAAACTATCTCTCACAATAAGGAGCAAGGATGATTGTGTGAGGCTACAGAGGGACATTGACAGGGTCGTGAGCTGGAGCAAAGAAAATCTCTTGCAATTTAATAGCTCGAAGTGCGTGACAATCACTTTTTCTCGTGCACACAATCCCATCTTAAGCAGCTACCATATTGACGGGTTGCCTATGGTACGGGTCACAGAAGTCAAGGACTTGGGGGTAAGTTTTAACACCGGCTTGACTTTTCGGGATCACGTCACGCGGTGCTGTAAAAGGGCCTTTAGGAACCTGGGTTTCATGCTTCGTACAGTCCGAGGGTTCACGAATCTGAAAGCTATTGTAACATTATATAACGCACTGGTGAGGAGCCAGCTAGAGTGTAACGCAGTCATCTGGTCTCCGCATGAAGCTAAATATAGTCTCATGCTGGAGAAAGTACAAAATAAATTTATAAGATATTTATATATGAGGTATTACGGGGTTTATCCAATGTATCCGTTGATGTATCCTACTCTATTTATCTTGGGTATGGTAGCATACAACGAATTAAGGGTTAGGAGGAATCTAGCACTTGCCTCATATATATTTAAAATACTGAGAGGAAAGGTTCACAATCCAATGGTTTTAGGACAGCTGAGCCTGTGTGTTCCCGACAGGTACGTGTGGCGACGACGACGACCGCGCTTGCTGGTCGAGCCGCGTGGCCGGACCAACCTATTAAGGGAGGCGCCACTTACGCGCGCAATTCACACGCTTAACCAGATAGCTAATGAGACGGACTTATTTTGTTGTACTCTGGGTGAATTCACAAGAAATGCATTATTTATAATTAGTTATAGATGTTAGTTTATAAGTTAGGATAAGCGCATTTATCGCATTGGGGATTCAAAAAAAAAAAACCTGTAAAGATAGATGTAAGATGAAGAAATAAATAAATAAATAAATAAATAAAATAAATAAATGATGAACGTCATGATCCACCGTTTACACTGCTGGAGCTAAAGACCGCGGCGGGAAGTTTCAACCCAAAGAAGGCCCCGGGAGCGGATGGCTTCACAGCAGATATCTGCAGCAGAGCTATCTACCAGGACCTGGACGCATCCCTTGCCCTTTACAACAAGTGCCTAGAATTAGGACACTTTCCGGACATCTGGAAGCAGGCAACCGTGGTAGTCCTGAGAAAACCGGGCAAGGACGATTACACGAACCCCAAAGCTTACAGGCCAATTGGTCTGTTGCCGGTTTTGGGGAAGGTCCTGGAGAAGATGACGGTAGCAAGGATTAAATGGCACATTGTACCGAGGATTAGTACTCGCCAGTATGGATTCATGCCCCAGAAGAGCACCGAGGACGCCCTCTATACGCTAATACACCGAATCAAGGGTTTGATTGAGCGTAAAAAGCTGGTAACTCTAGTGTCATTGGATATAGAGGGGGCCTTCGACAGCGCATGGTGGCCGGCCATTAGAATCCGTCTGGCTGAGGAAAAGTGTCCGGTAAATATCAGGAGGCTACTGGATAGCTATCTGACTTGCAGAAAAGTCAGTGTAAGATTCGCTGGGGAAGAATGCACGAGGAGCACCAACAAAGGTTGTGTGCAGGGGTCAATCGGTGGTCCCATCCTATGGAACCTTCTATTGGACACTCTACTTCAAGAACTGGAGCAAATGGGTGTGTACGTGCAGGCCTTCGCTGATGACGTGTGTATGATCTTCGACGGAGACACTGGACTTGACGTCTCGAGACAGGCCAACGCAGCGCTCGCCTACGTTCAGCAGTGGGGAGTCAGAAACAAGTTGAAGTTTGCGCCGCATAAAACTTGCGCAATGGTTTTGACCAAGAAACTAAAGTACGACACCCCACTGCTGAGCATGGGTGGGGTCAGCGTGGGCATGTCACGGGAGGTCAAGATTCTAGGACTAACTATCGACGACCGACTTACTTTTAATACGCATGTCGCGATGCAGTGCCGTAAGGCCCTTGATATTTACAAGCAGCTTTCCAAAGCTGCAAAGGTTGATTGGGGGTTGCACACGGACGTCATTCGGTCTATCTATACGGCCACAATAGAGCCGATTATTATGTATGCGTCGGCGGCGTGGGCACCTGCAGCCGGGAAGGTCGGGGTGCGTAAGTTGCTCAACACGGTGCAGAGGGGCTTCGCTCAGAAGCTCTGCAAATCGTACCGTACGGTTTCTCTTCACTCGGCACTGGTGTTGGCGGGGATACTTCCTCTTGACCTCAGGATACAAGAAGCAGCCGCATTGTACGAGGCAAAGAGAGGGTCACCCCCGCCTGAACTAGGAGATAGAGAGACAGAATGTTCGGTAAGGTTTGCAGAAGCTCCTCACCCGGCGGAACATATGGCAATGGAAATTATTCATCTGGTAGACCAAAACCTTGTGGACAGGTACAATGTGCAGCAGGTGCGAATATTCACCGACGGCAGTAAGATCGAGGGGAAGGTTGGAGCCGCGCTATCCTTATGGAATAGTGAGGCTGAAATCCAGAACCTCAAACTCAGTCTGTCCGCGTACTGCACAGTCTACCAGGCGGAGCTCCTAGCCATATGTAAAGCCACGAGTGTCATCCTCAAAAAGAGGGAGGTGACCTATGGTCTGTATAGCGATTCGAGAGCCGCATTGGAGACGGTCGGTAACCATCGGTCCCTCCACCCCCTGGCCGTGGAGACGAGGGAGAACCTGAGAAAGGCCTTGGTCCAGGGCAAAGATGTATCCTTGTTCTGGGTCAAGGCTCACACAGGACTGCCCGGAAACGAGCGTGCCGACGATCTGGCTAAAAGCGCGGCTTTAGCGTCAAAGAGGAAACCTGACTACGACCGGTGTCCAGTATCATTTATAAAAAGGATAATACGGCAAACATCCCTCAGAGAATGGAACAGTAGGTATAATGCCGGTGACACCGCGTCGGTCACTAAAATGTTCCTCCCTGACGCTACCGCCGCGTACCGGTTTGTCCGCAAGGCCAAGCCGGAGGGCAAGCTCACGCAGATACTAACGGGGCATGGTGGATTCTCTCAATACTTGAACCGATTCAAGTGCAGGGAGAGTCCATCATGCATCTGTGAACCTAACGCCATCGAAGATGTTGCACATTTGCTCGTAGAGTGTCCAACGCATGCGTTGGATAGATTTGACCTGGAACAGAAAGCAGGAATGAAAGTTTGTAAAGATAACTTATATGCACTTCTTACAAATAAACAGTTTACCAATGAGTTTATCGAGTACTGCTTAAAAATACGTGTAATAGTGAACAAAAGAAACAAATAGATATATAATATTTGTTAAATTATATAATAATTTTATATAAACTTTAGCAAAACTGTAAAAGATAGATAATAAATAAAATAATAGAAAGTAAGTACAGTAATATAAACTAGACAAATAAGTTAGAGAATAAGAAAACTATGTAATTATGCTAATAAGTAATCTTAAGAAGGTCAAATGTGTAATAGAAATAATGAATAGTTATAAGAATGTAGTAAAATAGTAAAAATTGCTGTCAGAAAAGTTATATTATGTAATAACTAAATAAGATTAGGTAATAAGTAAAATGGAAAGTGGAACAGGGATATAAATGTATCAATGCGAAACTAGATTAGAAAATAAGAATGATAAATAAAGATACACAATCAGGCGAGAAAAAGCCACCCCAGAAATAAAAAACTCGATAGGAAAAACCCCCCCTCCCGTATTATAATCCTGGAAAAATATCCGGGGATCACCATGTAGGCTAGCTCGCGGGCCGGGCCTTGGCGCCCGGACAGGTAGAAAAAAAAAAAAAAAAAAAAAAAAAAACCTAACCTAACCTAACCTAACCATCGACAGCTGCCTGACATTTAACAAACATATCTACAACATATGCAAGAAAGTTGTTAACATATACGGGCAGCTGTCGAGGGCGGCCAAGATCAGTTGGGGCCTCCACGCAGATGTCATTAAAATTATCTACAATGCAGTCATTGAACCAGTGATTATGTAAGCGGCGAGCGCCTGGGCGCCGGCAGTGGGGAAGCTGGGAGTCAGAAAGCAACTGAATGCCGTCCAGCGCGGATTTGCGCAGAAGCTCTGCAAAGCCTACCACACGGTCTCCTTGAACGCAGCGCTGCTCCTCGCCGGGATACTCCCACTCGATATCCGTATACAGGAAGCAGCCGCTCTGTACGAGGCAAAGAGGGGAGTGCCCCGGCCGGATCTGGCGGGCAGGGAGGTCGAGCGAAGAGCAGGGCACACCGAAAATGGAAACCCGGCGATGCATATGCACCTGAAGTTCAAGAGCTTGATAGACGAGGACGAACTGAATGCCAATAGCGACTTTGCCGTCAAGATATTCACAGATGGCAGTAAGATTGACGGCAAGGTGGGGGCTGCAATATCTTACTGGGAAGGCGCGGCCGAAACCAAGGCCGTCAAGCTTAAACTGCCATCTTACGGCACCGTCTATCAAGCGGAACTCCTGGCCGTATGCAGAGCCACGGGTGACATCGTTCGAGGTGCTCAGCAGAGCTTCGCAATCTACAGCGATTCTAGATCTGCGCTGGACACGGTTGTTAATAACGGCTCCCTGCATCCCCTGGCCGTCGAGGCCCGCAAAAACCTCCGGACGGCCTTTAACCAGAATAAAACTGTGTCCTTGTTCTGGTTGAAGGCCTACGCGGGGCTTGCGGGCAACGAACGCGCCGACTGTCTGGCTAAAATGGCTGCCCTCACTCTGAAACGCGCCCCTGACTACGATAAATGCCCGGTCTCATTCGTCAAGGGGCAAATTAGACGATTGTCTCTTGGCGAATGGAACCGGAGATATCAGTCAGGGACGACAGCCGGGACGACCAAAGCCTTCTTTCCAGACGCTACCGAGGGCTACGCAATTATAAGAAAGATCGTACTGGATAGCGTCACGACACAGATTTTGACGGGGCACGGTGGGTTCTCCGAATATCTTACCAGATTCAAATGTAAGGAGGACCCATCGTGCGTCTACGCCCCTGGGGTCGAGGAATCCGCACTACATATCTTGCTCGACTGCCCGACTTTCGGTCGAGCCAGATATGATAGTGAGCAGGAAATAGGCATGAATATTACCATGGACACTTTAAAAGAAATCAAGGCAGAGAGAAAGACAAGGAATATATTTCTAAGATATGCAAAGGAAGTAGCAGAGGTTGTTATAAAAAGGAACAAATAAGAAAAAAAAAAAAAAAAGCAAATAATTTATGAATATTATACACGAATTACAACTTATATATACTTATTATAAAACAAACCATAAAATAATTATAAAAAGAAGAAAGGATAGATGAAAAAAGAAGAAAGGCCTCAAGCAAGCGCAAAATATTGGGTTTCCAAGCGTTTGCGCAACCCTTGAAGAAAGAAAGAAGTAATAAAGAATGGAATAAATACTATATAATATATGCATATACACAAATTATATATACAACTATTTAAGTAACATGGAAATATAAACTACGAAACAATATATTTACATATTTTATTATCTAGTTAGTATATTTACATATTGAATAAGAAATATTAAAGATACATATTATTAGCAGAACCTATTGCGGGTAGTGGTGGTAACCTGCCGATGACTATATAAGCGAGCTTTCAATCACGAGACGCCCTTTTTGTCGCTGAGTCGTCAGACGGTAAAGGTGTACCTAAACTACTCGCAGTAAGTTCGTTCCGTTATTTTATGCAGTGGTTTATGTATCGTTGTTTTGAAATTAACGGTTGTTTGTGTTTAAGTGAATTTTGATTAAATTGCGAATTATTGTTGGAAATAAGTTTGTTTTGAATTAAATAAGTTTTAGGCGGTCCTGTGATTGTTTTTTTTAAGTATTATCCCTTCTGATATCCAAAATCAGAAGTGGGATTTGAAATCGTTTCGCTCACAAATATAAGCCTAGATACCTACACAAGCAACCGTTGATTCCAAACGATCATGCCACGCACGCCGAGGTCACGTGAAGGGCTGGAGGGGACGCCACCTCGCCCTAGGGTTGAACATGAACCTCGCGGCAGGTCGCGACGAGACCATGAGCATAATTCTCGATCGTTACATAATAGAATGTGTTCGCGCTCGCGTCGTGATAGGGGCCGCTCACGTCGTCGTAGTGTGACTCGTTCACGTTCATGCTCGCGCAGTGATAGAACCCGTTCGCATTCACGCCGTTCTCATAGAACTCGTTCACGTTCGCGCCGTTCTCGTAGAACTCGTTCCCGCTCCCGTCACAGTGAACGTCGCTGGCGTCGCTATCGGTCTCGTGATAGATCTAGATCTCGTACGGTGGATTCTAATCGCGACCATAATAAATCTCGCTCCTACCCCCGAAATGAATCGATGAAAAACGTGTTGGACACTATTATGTCGCGATTATCCGCCATCGAGGAGAGCACTGCTAGTGGTTCGCATGTTACATCGTCCATTCGTGACAGCACACCTCTAGAAAAAAATAATACTTCTACAACTCAAGTGCTTGTGGATGCGTTAGGAGAATTAACGAAAAACAAGTGTCATAAATATTACGTCTCCAATTTTGATCCCGCTATAAATAATTTCGAGGTGTGGTGTAACGAAGTGGAGAGGGCTGGGCAGGCGAATCGTTGGGACGAACTCGAAAGTTTTTCGCGTGTGGCTCACTGTTTAAAAGGTGACGCAAAAACATGGTTGAATGAGTGGACTACTAATGATCGGTCGTGGTCTAACTTTGTTAAAGAATTTAAGTCATTGTGCCCGCAAAAGATTAACTATGCTCAAACGCTTCATGAAGTCATAAACACTACGTCGGATAAATTTTTATCTTACGCAGAGTATGCGCGTCGTGCATTACTAAAATTACGTATAGTAAAAGGGCTAAGTGAAGAACTTATGGTCCAAATTGTAATACACGGTATCAGTGACGTACAAGTGCGCGCGGCAGCTACTAATGCTGACCTAACGACAGAAAACCTCGTTTCATTTCTGGCTACTTACATTAAGCCTACCCGAAAATTAGATAATAATCGAAACTTAGATAAATCTGCGTCATCTAGTAGTACCGCTAAGAGGCGCCATTTCCATAGTTCTACTAAAACGGAAAACAAGTGTTTTCATTGCGGCCAAACGGGTCATTATAAGGATAAGTGCCCCAAAAAGCGTAATGTTAACGACGATAAAAGTGACAATGGTGCTAAACCAGTCTGTTCTTTCTGTAAGAAGTTAGGGCATAAGGAAAGCGACTGTTTCACTAAGGCTCGATCAGAATCGCAGGCTAGCAGCAATAAACAGCGCAAAGTTAACTTGTGTCGCGAACTTATTGCGGACAATAATAACGACGTCAGTACAGCTGTAATTCAGGGCATACCGGTTGACATTCTTATAGATAGTGGTGCACTTAATGTATCTTTGATGTCGTCATCGGTTGTAAACTATTTCTCCGGTTCGCATAAGCCAATTAATTGTTTTTTGAAAGGAATAAGCGATAAGGTGATTAGAGCTCGCGAATATATCACTTTAACGGTCGAGTTCGGGAACATTGCACTTGAAGTCGACTTTGTTATAGTACCTGCAGCATGCATGAATACGCCCATTATCATAGGGACTGACGTACTCAATCGCGACGGCGTTACGTTTATTCGTACAAAACACGGACAGTACTTATCTCATGCACCGGATAGGACAGTAAAAATAAACTCTGTGGGCGTCGGTGAGCCTAACAAAATAAACACGCCTCTTGAAGGTGCGGAACTTGCTGGGTTGATGGTAGTGATAGATGAGTTCTCCAAGTTTTTGATAACCGGTACGGCCACCACAACCGTGAGTACTGGCAAGATGCACATCAACCTAACAAGTGACGTACCTGTGGCCTATCATCCTTATCGTCTGTCGCATCAGGAGAAACTTAAAGTCCGCGAAATATGTCAGGACTTGTTAGACAAAAATATTATTAGGGAGTCGAGTTCTGAGTACGCAAGCCCGGTCATCTTGGTCAAAAAAAAAGATGGCTCAGACCGAATGTGCGTAGACTTTCGGGCGTTAAATCGCATTACTGTTAGAGACAGGTATCCCCTACCTCTGATCGATGACCATATTGACCGGCTTGGGGGCTCAAAATTCTTCACGTCGTTGGACATGGCATCAGGCTTCCATCAGATTCCAATCGAGGAAGGCTCCATTCACAAAACAGGCTTCGTAACTACGGAAGCTCATTATGAGTACTTAAAAATGCCATATGGTCTTTGTAATTCCCCGACTGTATATCAGCGTATCATCAATAATACGTTGCGTAAATTTATAGAAAAAGGTAGTGTCCTCGTGTATATTGATGACGTGCTCCTGTTAAGTTGGTCTGTGAATGAGGGTATCGCCTTGTTACGCGAGGTTCTGAAGACATTAACTGAGGCCGGATTTTCAATCAACGTGCGTAAGTGTTCTTTCCTCACCACTAAAGTAGAGTACCTAGGTCGCGTCATTAGTCACGGTCAGGTAAGGCCGAGTCCGCATAAAATCGAGGCACTAATTAACGCACCTGTCCCTAGCAACGTTAGGCAAGTTCGTCAGTTTTTAGGCCTCGCGGGTTATTTCCGGCGTTATATCGAAGGTTACGCGGCAAAAACCGCATGTATCTCGCGTCTTACAAAGAAAAACGTAAAATTTGAATGGGGACCTGATCAAGATCAAGTCCGAAATGACCTTATTGCGCGGTTGACAAGCGAGCCCATACTTGCGATTTTTGACCCTAATCTTCCTACAGAACTGCACACTGATGCAAGTAGTGCTGGATACGGTGCTGTGCTATTACAAGTTCATGGGGATGGTGGTAAACGAGTTGTGGCTTATTTCAGTAAGGTCACGCAAGGCGCGGAACCTAAATACCATTCCTACGAACTAGAAACGTTGGCGGTCGTCAAAGCGCTGCAACATTTCCGCCATTATTTAATCGGGATAAATTTTAAAATTGTAACCGATTGCAACGCTTTGAAGGCCACCGAGCGTAAGAAGGACCTTCTTCCGCGGGTTGCACGCTGGTGGATTTATCTGCAAGATTTCAATTTCGACATTGAATATCGAAGGGGTGTGATGATGGGTCACGCTGATTACCTTAGTAGGAATCCACCAACGTTGCAAGTCAATAACATCGATAGGCCATTAAATTGGGCGCAAATGGCTCAGTCAGCTGACTCTGAGACAGTCGATCTTATCCAAAAACTGAGGGACGGTCATTTGGACTCCAATAGGTATGTGTGTCAGAACGATGTGCTCTATTATCGGTATTCGCCTGTTGGTGAGGAATCGCGCTTGCTTTGCTATATCCCTAAAGGACATAGACTCAGTTTACTACGCGTCTTTCATGATGAGCACGAGCACATCGGCGCTGATAAGACTTATGACCTTATTTTAAAACATTTTTGGTTTCCTGGCCTAAAACAATTTGTTCAAAAGTATACCACACATTGCCTTACTTGTATCTCCAAAAAGCGCGTTCCAAGGGCCCCACGTCAGCCCATTACATCGTGGGAAAAATCTAATATCCCGTTTGACACGATTCACGTGGACGTATTAGGCCCTTTGCCTGAGTCCAACGGATATAAATTTGTACTTGTCTTCGTCGATTCGTTTACGAAATTTTGTTTACTGTATCCCATGTACAGACAAGATACGAACGAACTGAGGCGAGTTTTTAACTGCGCCATATCTTTATTTGGGACACCTAAACTGATAGTTTGTGACCGTGGCCGCATGTTCGAAGCGACAGCTTTTACTAGTTGGGTATCTCAAATGGGTTGCGAAATTCACTACATAACGCCCGAAATGCACCAATCCAATGGGCAAGCCGAGCGTTACATAAGGACAATTCTTAACATGATACGTGTCGAGAGTAGTAATAGAACTTCAACTTGGTCTGATAGTTTATGTAAAATTCAATTAGTTTTAAACATTACAAAACAGAAAACCACACAATACTCAGCTTTGTACTTGTTAATCGGAACTAATGCAACCACTCCTATGATTCGTGCACTGGTCCGTGACGTTGCCGTCCAGAACTCCAGTCCAAATCGTGAAGCTTTTAGGGAACTATGCAGGAGCTCCGCTAAAGCATCTCTTGACAAAAATCAAAGTAGTCAAGATTGTCGGGTAAACCGTCAGAGACACCCGCCAAGGGTATTCCAGGTCAACGATCAGGTGTTCGTAATCAAGTACTCCCAGTCCGCTGGCAAGCTTGACCCTGGCATGAGGGGTCCATACCGTGTGACAAAAGTGTTACCAAGTGATCGTTACGAGCTTAAACTGATGAGTGGGGCAAGAGGCAAGACTACACAGGCCGCAGCCCAATACATGGTGCCCTGGAAAGGCGAATGGTGTCCTGAGAGCTGTGCTGCATTTTTTGAGAGTGAGTCTCAGTTGAACCTCTTTAATGTTGTTTAATGTTACAGTAGCATGACGTGCGATGTACGCATGCGAGTGAATGGGTGACGCGTGTTCGTGTTACCAGTGGGAACAGGCGGCTGGTGCAGCAGAGTTGGAGCGCGCTCTAACAGCTGTCGTCCTGGTTCCTGAGCGCCTGGTTTTGGCAGATGTGTGCCCTGTGAGGGTGTCGGGTGTTGTCCCGGGTTGCGTGTACTATGTATGCGCATCAGGCGTTGTCCTGGAAGTCGTGTTCTTTGAACGCGCATCGGGTGTTGTCCCGGGTTGCGTGTACTATGTATGCGCGTCAGGCGTTGTCCTGGAAGTCGTGTTCTTTGAACGCGCATCGGGTGTTGTCCCGGGTTACGTGTACTATGTATGCGTATCAGGCGTTGTCCTGGCAGGCTAAGTCCTGGGTATACGTTTTTAACGTAGGGAACTTGTACAAGTTCAAGTATGAGCATGAAAGAGACATGTGTCTGAAGAAGTATGCATACTTTTGAAAGTGAAGTGTGCTTATCTTTTTTTGAGAGTGTATTTTTGTATGAGGGCCTTGAACGTGTGAGGAATGAAAGAATAGGCAATCTCAAATGTCGTCATGATTATTTAATGACTTTGTTTCATGCAGATTGCGATGACGACAACCCTGATGATGCTGGTGAGCCTCCAGATACTCCTGCTGGACCCTCTGGTACTTCGAGTGCCGCTGACACTCGCCCAGACGAAGTTGGCGAGCAGACACTCGACGTGCTTCAGAGTGCTTCAGATGAAGATGTTGCTGGTGCTGGTGCAGCCGGGGACGGTGCACGATCAGGAGAGGCCGTATTAGCAGAACCTATTGCGGGTAGTGGTGGTAACCTGCCGATGACTATATAAGCGAGCTTTCAATCACGAGACGCCCTTTTTGTCGCTGAGTCGTCAGACGGTAAAGGTGTACCTAAACTACTCGCAGTAAGTTCGTTCCGTTATTTTATGCAGTGGTTTATGTATCGTTGTTTTGAAATTAACGGTTGTTTGTGTTTAAGTGAATTTTGATTAAATTGCGAATTATTGTTGGAAATAAGTTTGTTTTGAATTAAATAAGTTTTAGGCGGTCCTGTGATTGTTTTTTTTAAGTATTATCCCTTCTGATATCCAAAAATATATACAAGTTATATTATAAACAAAATAAGTAATAACAAAATTTATTTTTAACAACGACCCTGCTCAGGGCAGGGAGTGGCGTGTCTGAATTAAAAAAAAAAAAAAAAAAAAAAACCTAACCTAACCTTTTTTTTTTACGCTGGGAAAAATGCGTTACGCATACCCTCCCTCGGGGGAGGGAGGGGTATGTGGGACTCCCCGGTCAGAGCCGGTATACCCACTAAACGACCCAGCGGCGCTCCCGCATCGTCTGTGAGTGGCGAAGGACTGGGCAGCAGTGGTAAAGGAGGTTAAGTCTGAACTTAAAGGAGCCAAACAAATCGCTACCAGCGAAAAGCACGTACTTTCGGAGCCTCAACCAGTCGCCAATACTCTTCCCAAAAACACCGACACCGCTAGGATATTAGAAAAGATTTCCAAACAACCTTTTAGTGGAAAACCATAAAAGGATGGAAGAGCTAAAGGACGCAATGGACATTCAAAGAAAGTTATTTGAGCAGGGAATCACCTACGCGTCGGTGGCTTCATACCGAGGGGCAAGTGTCATGCCGAAGCGCAGCACTCTTCACTCGGTTGTAGTTACATCCAAGGATGAAACGGAAACCGGTGACGAAGTGCTGAGCAAAGTTAGGAAAGTAGTGAATGCAAAGGATGGGTAGATAAAGGTGGAGAGGGTGAGAAAAACCAAGGATAGGAAAGTAATAATAGGTTTACAGACTGAGGAAGAAAGGGGCAAAATAATGGACCAGGGGCAAAATAACCGACTCCAAAAAGAAGGTGTTGACCTCGGTGTCGAGGAGGTCAAGACGTCCTTAAGGCGTTACGAAATCAGAACCAGGGCGTTTTCGATGGCCTTGACACTGAGGATAACAGAGTGGAGGTTAGATACCGAAGAAGAACAAGGAACCCTCATGTTGGTCATGTTATAATCGGTGTCTCACCCACCATCTGGCGACGGGCGGTGGACATAGGGACCGTCCACATTGATCTCCAGCGCATCAGGGTAGAGGATCAGACCCCGTTGGTACAATGTACCCGTTGCCTAGGTTTTGGTCACGGCAAACGGTTCTGCAAAGAGACTGCCGACCTGTGTGGCCACTGCGGTGGACCTCACATGAGATCTGAGTGCTCGGACTGGCTCTCGGGTTCACCGCCCGTCTGCCGAAATTGCACGAAGGCAACAGTCGAGCACGGTTTTCAGCACAATGCCTTTAGTCATGACTGTACACTTCGTAAAAAATGGGATGACATAGCCAGATCGACCGTTGCGTACTGCTAAGGGCACCTCAAAGGCAAATATTCCTTACGGTGTAATACAGGCTAACCTCCAACGCAAGAAGCTAGCGACCAATGAGCTTCTCACAGAAGCCACAGAACGTGGGATAGCACTAGCGCTTCTACAGGAACCGTATGTGGGTGGGGCCAAAGTAATGAGGAGTCACAGGGGCGTTAGGGGCTTCCAAAGCACTGGAACAGGAGACGGGACTGTTAAGGCAGCAATAGCTGTCTTTAACAGTGACTTCGTTGTCAAGCAGTACCCAAAACTCACCACAAATAACATCGTTGTGGTGGGAATCCAGACCAGTGCTTGGGAGATCACGCTTGTCTCCTTTTACTTTGAGCCAGACCAGCCAATTGATCACTATTTGGAACACCTCAAACAAATAGAGCGCGAAATTGGTTCCAAAAAACTGATCGTTGGAGGTGACGCCAACGCCAAGAGCATGTGGTAGGGCAGTCCAACGGCTGACCTTAGGGGGGATGAGGTAGTAGGAACTCTCGGGGAGCTTAATCTGAACATACTGAACAGAGGGGAAATTCCGACCTTCGACACTATCCGGGGAGGAAAGCGGTACAGCAGTCATGTAGATGTCACCGCTTGTTCCAATGATATCTTGGACATGATAGACGACTGGAGGGTTGACGAGGGAATCACGAGCTCGGATCACAACGGCATCACGTTCAAAATCGTCTTGCAAAAATCAAAGGGTGTTACAGTGGAACGAACCACCCGTAAGTACAACACTAGAAAAGCAAACTGGTCTGACTTTCATGAGAAACTTAGCCAGTTAAAATTAAATTTAAATTCACAATAGCCGAAATAGAAAAAAATAATAATGTAGAGCAAATAGACTTAGCAACAGACAACTTAACGAGAGCAATCGATCAAGCATGCAAACAAACTATTCCAACTAAAAAAGCAAAAGAGGAACTTACCTTGCCGTGGTGGTCCGAGAGACTCGTTGAGATGAAGAAGACCGTCATCACCATGAAGCGTAGGATCCGCTGCGCCGCCCCAATCCGGAGGTCGAAGGTCATAGAAGAGTACCTGAAAAAGAAATTTCCCCCTTTCGTGAGTTGTCCGCACCGAGACGTAATTACCGTAAGACTGATTATAACGCATTAAATAATTACTTTGCTAAAATTGACTGGCAATCAACGTTGGATAAAAAATCAACGGACAGCGCGGTAGATATTTTTTATGACACGATTCAAGCAGGAATTGATGAACACGTACCTCCCAGCCGCCCTGTGGGTTCTCGCAGATATCCCATTTGGTACAGTAACGCCCTTATAAAAATAATTAAACAAAAAAGTAGGGCACACTCTCGTTGGAAACGTTTCGGTAACCTGCTCGATCGAATGTTGCGAGATAGACAGCGATATGTTCAAGAGCTTTGTTAAAGTAAATACCTACATGAGACCGAAAATAGTCTGAAAGAGAATCCTAAAAAGTTCTGGAGTTACATAAAAAATTTGCGTGGAGGATCTAGTTATCCCGGAATGATGACCCGCGACAATGTAAACTACACAGATGGAAAAGACATTTGCGAAGCATTCGGCGACTTCTTTCATGATGTTTTTGGAGAACCCTCAGACTATAACCTAGATGGTTTGGGGGTCACAGAGGTTGAGGATGGTTGTGTTGATATCATAACTGACATACAATTTACTCCATCAACTGTGGAGAGGTCGCTGAGTTCGTTAGGTACAGGTAAGGGTCCAGGTTGTGACGGTATACCACCACTGTTTTGGAAAAGTTGCGCAAAGTCTCTAGCACATCCGATTAGTTTCATCTTTAATATCTCTCTGAGAGAAGGCACGTTCCCAAATGAATGGAAGAAAGCACTTATAATTCCTATACATAAGAAGGGTTCGAGAGTAAAAATAGAAAATTACAGAGGTATTTCTATACTTAATACTTTGGGTAAAGTATTTGAAAAGCTTGTGTACAAAGCTTCTCCTTCTATTCTTCTATCCTTGCATTCTTAGAGGTATTTCTTATAGGCAGCACGGTTTCTTAAAAAAGCGTTCGAGTATATCCAATCTAGCTTGCGTCTCTAACTTTGTCCTTGGCAATACAGATAAGGGAGGGCAGGTTGATGTGATCTACACAGATTTTGAAAAAGCTTTCGATCGTGTGGATCACAGCATCCTGCTCAGCAAATTATACAGACTGGGTATTCGCGGCGATCTTCTTCGTTGGGTAAAATCATATTTATTTAAAAGGTCACAGGCTGTAGTATTGGGTGGTTACCGTTCTAACTTCATAGAAATACCTAGCGGTGTTCCACAGGGATCCCATTTAGGACCTCTTTTCTATAATGCATATTTATTTGATATTACTGACTCTTTTAAACACTCCGAACACTTAATGTACGCTGACGACAAATAAAATATTTTATAAAATAACTTCATTTGATGACTGTACAGCTCTCCAACAAGAACTTGATAATTTACATGATTACAAGAAACAAGATTACAGTAAACGTCACGAAATGTCAATGCATCAGTTACACACGTAAGAGGAACCCTATAACGTACTCGTACCAATTTAATGGAATAACTATTAATAAAGTTGAGATAGTTCGAGACTTAGGAGTTATTTTCGATAGCAAATTGGCATTTTCAAATCACATGGATCTTATTACTAGCAAAGCTTACAAAAATTTAGGATTCGTTCTAAGATCCTGCAAGGCATTTAAAAACATTGAAGCGCTTAAATCTGTATATTTTGCTTATGTTCGCAGCGTTCTTGAATACGCATGCCCAATATGGTCCCCTCAATATAATATATATAAAAATCAAATAGAACGGGTTCAAAAAAAATTCATTAATCACCTTAACTACCGCCTCCGTAAACCTCCAATGTCTTATGAAAATAGCTGTCGGACGTATGGATTGTTAACACTCGATGAACGACGTGAAATGTTGGACATGTGTGTACTTTACGACATACTGAATGGTAGGCTGGATTGTCCGGATTTGTTATCACAGATCAAATTTAATGCTCCTCTACGACGCACTCGCCATACGCCAATGTTGCATGTACCTAGACATGCCACTAACTATGCTAGTAATTGTGTACTTACTCGCATTGCGCGAGCCTACAACAAAGACTTCTCTCAGGTTGATGTGTTTAACTGCACAAAACCTAGTTTTAAAGCCCAAGTTAAAAAGATTATAATTGATAAAAACAAATAGCAAGCAACTTTGTTCCATTTACCATAAAGCATTTACTATGTTATTATTTCATATTTTAATTTAATTAATATTATTTTCGCCTTTTCATAACAAGTAGATAGTATATTTAACCTTCAATTCCATATTAAATCTTTATTTTTAAATATTGTTTAAAATCCGTTCGCATGGTAAATACAAATTAAGTTAAGCAGGGAAACCTATTATTAGCCTTACTAAACTGTAATATCTTTATTTGTATTATATCATATGTATCGCTGTTGGTTTTCTAAATAAATAAATAAATAAATAAAAAGAAAGAGGAGTATGAATCAGAAGCGGCCAAAGCCCAAACCGAGAGTTGGAAGGAATTTTGTGGGAGACAGGATAGGGAGGGGGTCTGGGAGGGAATTTATAGGGTTATAGGTAGGACACAGCGTAGAGAAGAGGACCTGCCTCTGGAAAGAAATGGCGTTGTTCTGGATGCAAAGGGTTCCGTGAAACTGCTGGCGGAGACCTTTTATCCGGAAGACCAAATGGAATCTGACAACGCACATCACCGATCCATTCGAATTCAGGCCGAAGCCGTAAACTCTGGTGAGCAAAATGGCTCTTGTGACCCACCTTTTACGATGGCTAAGTTGGAGAATTCAATGGATTCTTTCAACCCGAGGAAGGCACCAGGATCGGACGGCTTTACCGCAGACATTTGTCGTCACGCCGTGGGTAATGATCCGGAACTGTTTTTGAGGTTCCTCAACAAGTGCCTAGAATGTCACTGCTTCCCCACAGCCTGGAAAGAGGCAACTGTCGTAATCCTCAAAAAACCTGGAAAAGAGAACTATTCCAGCCCCAAATCATAAAGGCCGATTGGGCTGCTGCCTATATTGGGGAAGATCTATGAAAAGTTGCTGGTTGCCCGCGTAAAGTTTCACCTTCTGCCAAACATGAGTACCCGTCAGTACGGGTTCATGCCACAGAAAAGCACTGAAGATGCCCTCTACGACCTTATGCAGCTTGTCCATAAGAAACTTGATGAAAAACGAATTGTGGTTGGTTGTGTGTGGTTTGTGTTTGTTGTTTCTTTGGACATAGAGGGGGCATTTGATAGCGCGTGGTGGCCGGCAATAAGAACCCGGCTGGCGGAAGAAAAATGTCCTGTCAACCTTAGGTGGGTCATAGACAGTTACCTCAAAGACCGCAAAGTCGCAATCCGGTACGGTGGGGAAGTATATGAGAAGGCAACTAACAAAGGCTGTGTCCAAGGCTCGATTGGGGGCCCAATTTTTTGGAACTTGGTCCTAGACCCCCTCATAAAAGCGGCAGAGGCTAGAGGGACGTACATCCAGGCTTTTGCGGATGACGTTGTTCTGGTCTTCGACGGAGAGACGGCACAAGACATAGAGGGACGTGCCAATGCTGCTCTCAATCATGTTCTGGCGTGGGGTGTCGAAAATAAATTAAAGTTTGCACCGCACAAGACAGTTGCTATGGTCATAACCAGAAAGTTGAAATTTGACACACCGCGCCTGAGCATGGGGGGAACAGAGATTGGAATATCGAAGGACGTAAAGCTTCTGGGTGTAACAATCGACGAAAAATTTACGTTTAATAAGCATGTCTCACTCGCTTTTAGGAAGGCAGTCGCGGTCTACAAGCAGCTGTGTAGAGCTGCAAGAGTTAGTTGGGGGTTACACCCAGAAGTGATACGGACAATGTATGTGGCGGTGATAGAGCCCATTATGCTTTACGCTGCAAGCGTCTGGGCGTCGGCAGCTGGAAAGTTAAGTATTAAAAAGCAACTCGGGTCCATTCAGCGTGGGATTGCCCAAAAGATGTGCAAGTCATATCGCACGGTCTCCTTGAACTCAGCACTGGTGCTGTCTGGGTTGCTCCCCCTCGACATTAGAGTTCGAGAGGCGGCATCTTTGTATGAAGCCAAAAGGGGAGTACCCCAGACACTACTGGGGGACAGGGAGATCGAGCGAATGACTGCTGCGACAGAAGATCCCCATCCTGCAGCACGCGACATCTTGAAGTTTGACAGCCTGGTAAACCAAGAGCAGCTTGACCAGTGCAGCTTTGACGTCCGTATTTTCACGGACGGGAGCAAGATCGGAGGAGGGGTCGGTGCTTCTGTGTCTATATGGAAGGGTGAGGCCGAGACCAGAGCCCTCAAACTTGCTCTATCAAAACACTGCACGGTTTACCAGGCTGAACTCCTGGCAATTGCAAGGGCAACCAAGGAGGTAACCAAGCTTAAGGCGTCCACTTTTGGAGTTTTCAGCGACTCAATGGCGGCTCTACAAACGTTAGCAAACCCCGGATCACGTCACCCCCTTGCTGTAGAAGCTAGGGATAATATACGATCTGCATCCCGCCAGAACAAGGTGGTAACCTTGTTCTGGATCAAAGCTCATGTGGGGCTACAGGGGAATGAAAGAGCTGACCAGCTAGCAAAGGAGGCCGCTGAAAACTCCAAAAGAAAACCAGATTACGACCAGTGTCCGGTCTCATTCGTCAAGCGAAGCATACATATAGCGTCGCTTGACGAATGGAACCTAAGATACGGATCTGGAGATACGGCATCTGTCACGAAATTGTTTTTCCCAGATGTCAGGACTGCCTATGGGATAATCCGGAAGATGGAAATTAATAGCCTCATTACGCAAATAATGACGGGGCACGGTGGATTCTCCGAGTACTTGAATCGTTTCAAGCTCAAGGGGAGTCCATCGTGCATATGTGACCCAGATGTAAGCGAAACGATCCCGCACATACTATTCGATTGCCTTCAATTCGACAGACACCGTTTTAACGTCGAGCGTGCTTTAGACACGAAAGTAACATGCAATAATCTAAAGGACATAATGATAAGTAAAAAAAACTTTTTACAAAAAAAATATAACCGACTTCAATGATAAAAAACACTGAAAAGTATCAAATAACTTTAATTTTGGAAGTCGGTGTTTCTTTAATAGTTTAGTCTCTTCGTTATTTAACACCGACTTCCAAAATTAAAGTTATTTGATACTTTTCAGTGTTTTTTATCATTGAAGTCGGTTATATTTTTTTTGTAAAAAGTTTTTTTTATTTTACACTTTTTAGTTACGGTACCACCACTAAAAAGTACCCCTCAGTCAAACTTAAATACCTTATAGTCAGAGCGCATCTCATAACGGTTCTAATAATCCCAAACACGGTTAGATTACATTAATTTACCTTTCGGCTTTCATCATCAGATCAGTTCGATATATCCTCTCCCCCTCTTCTTTCAAACAGTCATTAAACTAGATGCTGATAATCCCGGCTGTAGCATCAGGCCAGATTTATGTCAACATTGCAATGAACTTAAAATTTAGTCCTGTTTAAAATGAGCCCAAACACGACTACGGTGCTGTAATTTCAAGGTTTGTACTTTTCCTGATGCTCCGGGCTTCAGCATGAGGTCTCTATGTACTTCGGTGTTCTTTATTAGCAGTACGTTTATCCACACATCGAGCCGTTTTCAATGAGCCTAAACTCGATATATCTGCTGTTTGTTGTCGAGGACTTAGGTACTCTGCAGACTATCCTGACTGCAGCATCAGGTCATGACTTGATGATCATGAGACCAAATGTGGCAAATGCCCTATCAAACATCAAAACAATTTACTAAAACAGTCCTTGCCTGTTCGAGTAACTTCTTACTGTTAAGGAGTTGTACCTTCCATCATCAGCCCAGCTACCTGAGATGGTGACGACCATACGCAAATACACAAGATACTTCATAAAATATGCGAAAATCAATAAGTGAGCCTATAAAATTTGAAGGTTGCCCTCGATTTCTCTAAGATCCCATCATCAGATCCTAATTTGGTGATAATGGGACCACCTCAGAACTATCTACTTTCGAACAAAAAAAGAATTTTGAAAATCCGTCCACATTTGGGGGAGTATTCGACGAACAAACATACAAACAGCCGAACATACAAACAGCCGAACGTAGTACCTCCTCCTTTTTGGGAAGTCGGTAAAAATAGGGGAATATTCCTAAATTACAGCAAATATATTGTACAAATTGATTGTTAGAAACAAAACTGCATAAGTAAATATGCTATCATAATATAGTACCTATAGTATATTAAGTTTAGCATAGCCATAGAAGTTTTAATAATAAATGTAATATAGAATATAAGTAAATAGTATGTAAATTATAATAAGCTAAGAATAGGTAATAACTGTTGTATAAAGCTATTCCGCTTTGTAAACTAGATTAAGTAAATCGAAAAATAAAAACTGTCTTCCCTTTTTTTCCCTTCTGGTGTACCTATATTGTAATAGAATAAAACATGAACAACATGTTACTAGAAAATGTTAGAACATAGACTAAAATTAAGTGACTTATGTATAAAAAATAACATTACTGCCTCCCAATTTATTTTCCCCCAAACCTGTCTTTTGTAAATAAAGAAAAATAATATACTAGTTAGACAGATTAGACGACATAGTTAGAGTGGGTAACCCTAACCCCAAAAGCATACGAGAGGATGAAAGCTAGAAAGATACAGTATGAGGAATGAAAGTACGAGAGGCATACAAGCGAGAACTGGAATGAATGAGAATTAAATAAGCAAGCATAGGCTCCGACGAAAGTTGGAGGTAGAAGAACTGTTTAAAAAAAAAAAAAATCCTAACCTAACCTAACCTAAAAATCCGACCCATGTCTAGGACATAATTGTTTATAAACGAGGAATCGAATATGTTAACGGAGTCACATTTCGGTCCGTATACATGTCTACGCGTTAGAGCTGTAATTAACCCTTTTGTATTCGTTTCTGAGTAACGGGAGCTCCATCTAGTACCGAGTAACGAAACGTTATTCAGGTAAGCATTTCTTTACTCGCATGTTTCGTATTATGGGTACCGACACTGTTTCAGTTCATGCAAGTTCCGTTGATGCGTATTGAAACGTTAGTTGGTCGCATGTTTTACGCGTGCGCGGTGACTTCAAAAACATTCGTTACAAAGAACGAATTGTTTACCAAGTTAATATAAATAAGGGCTTATATAAGGTAATGTAAGTCTAAGAAGAAAAGGTAGGTGTTTTTTAAATTTTGTTTAAAATTTATTTGTTTAATTTTTTAGGTTTGATTGTATAAGCAAAACAATTTCTATGCTGATTTATAGTTAAAATGTTGTTAAAATTTTATTGTCAATAAATAATCTTTGACACCGACTTGTTGTTTTTATATCGTACTGTACGCGTACGACTTGATTCGTTGCTCATATGACATGCGGTATCAGTGGAAACGAGTAACGTAACGATACGAAAGTAACGAGTATTCATTGTCATAGTATCGAATACATACATACGGGTACAATTTATTTCGTTACCAACTCTACTGACTACTACTCGCCATTATTGTCTATATAATTAATAAGAGGAATCAAATATGTTACGGAGTCATATTTCGGTCCGTATCATTTTTATTCCTACCACATTCGGCGCAAACCGTGAGACCCAACCAAACGGCGGAGAATCTTAACACCGCGATGTAGAAACGTGACGTAAATGTACCACGCCATCTGTTGGTAGAATGTAGTGCTCTATAAACCTGTTGCTTATCGATGGTCGCCATTTACGGGACTGTAGGGGAGTACAATATAACAATGTTGGAATGGTGCACTCAATAGAACGTGTTAATTTATTTATTTATTTAATAATTCATGCACACAAAAGTACAGAGGCGGTCTTAATGCCTTAGGCATTTTCTTCCCGTCAACCTAGGTGCATTAAAAGAACGAGAATAAGGTGAATACAAGGATTGATATACTAATAAACTATTAAAATTATATACTATGCGTTCCAAATGAGAATAGGAAAGCCAATAAACTCGATCTGTCAAATTTTGATTGAAAAGTACGGTTTGCAAAAAAAGCTTATTTGCGTTTTAATGGTTTGCCGGTAAAGTGAGTGTGTGGTTGTTAGCAGAAGGGGCGGCAAAATGATACGCGTGTTCTTGGTCCGAGGTTTATTGGACGACTGTCTGATTCCAGTGAACTTAACTTAAACTGTGACATTAGGTTACTAATGTGCCTAAGACTAACTATGACTATTGTGCCTACGCGCTACAGTCCTCCCCCTTAATTGAAGCTAAATTGTATTATCAGTAACCCCAATACGAAATTATAACTATAAGTACACTACTATATCTACGGGGTTATAAGTACTTAAACATTACGGTTGTTGGACACTATTGACGCGCACTTTTCACTGTTTATGCCACACTATATATCGGTTTGAAGTTGACGCTCGGGACGTTTGACTGCATGCTGGGCGGTGCGATGTTGTTGCCATGCTGTATGATAGCGCGGCTGATTCTTGTCTCTACGGCGGTTTCGATGCGACGTTTGTAGTATCGCCAACCCACGTAGAGTACGCAGAGGGTCACGGACTCACGGCAGTGCTGACTAAGACAACTGCGGCCAATGATATCTTGAAGGTGTTGCTGTGGTTCTCTTCCTCGACCTTGGCTTTGTTGCTCGCAGCTGCGCTGTTTTATTTATATTTTTTAAACTTCATGTACAGTAGTGGTACATAGGCGGACTTAATGCAACCAGGCATTCTCTCCCAGTCAACATTTGGGTTAAAAAGACAACACTGTGGTAGGTTTGCACAATAAACAAATAACAAATACTTTAAATGGTAAAAAAGTAAATTATATAAAATAAAATACATATAAATATGCTAAAATAATAAACTAATATATACTATGAAAAATAACAAATCATTAAGAGAACTTAATCGTAATTCTGACGAAGACCAAACTAAGGTTGAGAAGACTTCAAGTAGTAGTTCCGAATTTTACGCTTAACCCTTCAGATACCGTCAATTAGAGACACAATAGTAAGACAATAGATGCGCGGCCACCGGGTGTCGCTTGGGGATTCATGAATTAAAGGAAAATTTACTCTCGGCCTTTTTGATGTCTAGGGGAAGCACATTCCAGAACTTTATGGTGGAAACAGCGAAAGAATTGGACATAAAACCAGTACGGTGAGAAGGAATATGAAGAAGCAAGTTCTTGGATGCACGAAGGTTAAGATTATGAGAACTGCCCAACACTTTAAAATACCTACTGTTTTAAATAATCAGGAGCACAAGGATCGTTCATTATGATGAAAAGCATGCAAAGGGATCAGAGGGATCTCCTGTGGCGGATAGGCAGCCATTTAAGCTGAGAACGGAAAGAAGAAATGTGATCATATTTACGAAGCCCAAATATGAAACGAATGCAGTTGTTGAGAAGTCGATCCACTTTGTTTAGAAGTTCTTGGGAAAAATCGGAGTAACGAACATCAGCATAGTCAATTTTAGGTAACACGAGCGACTGGACCAAAGTAGTTTTAGTGCTTGACGGAAGGAAATTTTTGAATCTATAGAACCTGAGCAACCTGCTTATTCCAGCTTAACCTATCGTCAATATGTAAACCCAGATCTTTAACATGAGGTGACAGATGGATAACAGTATTGCCGAAAATAAGCGGCAGTAATCGGTTAGTGTCCAAACTCCGTAAGAAGTAAGGACTACCGATGAGGATAGCCTGGCATTTACTGACATTGACAGTAACCCCAAATCTGCTCGAGCACTCAGCAATGGCATTTAGTAGGGAGATGCAGTCATCAAGGTTGTCAATGTCAGCCTGCGCATAGAGCTGTAGGTCATCAGCATACAGATGGAAAGAGCATTTGAGAATAGCTGTAATTGAGTTTATAAATAAAGAAAATGAGAGAGGAGAGAGTATACCGCCTTGTGGAACGCCGGTTTGCAGGTCGCACCAGTCAAAAAATTTATGATCAGCACGTACCGCTTGTTGACGTCCACGAAGATATGATGAGAACCAATCCCGTGCCAACGTAGAGACCCCAATTTGAGACAAGATAGCCAGGAGGATGTCGTGATCAACGGTATTAAAAGCATTGGAGAAATCTATTAAAACTAACACCGTTAACCTCGAATTCTCCAGCCCATTCCTGACATCTGTGACTTTAAGCAAGGCTGTGGCTGTGCTGTGGCTAGGTCGAAAACCTGATTTCCATGTCAAAATGGTAGAATGTACAAGGATACTCTAATAATTATTTTTATCACCTTATTGTAAATTACCTACATTCTGAGCAAATAAATCAATATTCTATTCTATTCTATTCTGATTAAAAAGGGGATAACAGATTATTCCCAAACACAAAGGATGAAATTTGTATAAGAACAACTGCTTCTAGGATTTTAGATAGGAAAGGGAGAATTTAAATTGGTCTTAAGTGATTTGATAAAGTGGGAGTGGGAATTTTTGGAAGAGGGATAATGAAAGCCTTACGCCAGCATGTAGGAAACAACTCAGTCTGGAGGGAGGCATTGATGATATGAGTGATAATGGGGCAAATTTTTAATCAAGAGGGACAACATAGTTCTACTGACTCCGCCACAGCCGACAGCCTTAGACTTAATCGCAGTGAAAATTTTGAGGATCTCCGAGTTGGCCACTGGGGAAAAAGAAAAAGAACCATGAGGTAAACTTGGCGTGGAAGTTATATCACGAATAGTAGTATTTTTGACAGGAATCGCAAGCATAGCCGCCGATGAGAAGTGTTGATTCAAATCATTTAACGATATATTAGATGGAAAAGTATGAGAAGAGGACTTTGTTATGCCAAGTGATTTGAGGAACTTCCAAATAACAGCCGATGAAGAGTTGAGGACATTTTCGCAAATGTATCGGCGTTTTGAAGCTCTTACCATCTGGTTACAGCGGTTTCTAGCCAACTTGTACAGGCTCCAATTCTCCTCACTGCGATCTCTTCTATGTCTTCGAAGAGCCCTGTCTCGTCGTCTCATGGCCATACGGGCTTCAGGGGTAATCCATGGAGCCGGAGGGCGTTTAACACGGACGGCCCTCAGTGGCGCATGCGCATCAAAGAGCTTCAGTAAAACTCTATTAAAAATCTCCACCTTTTCATCCACAGTCGCTGCCTTTTCGACATCGACCCAATCAATAGCCCTCGCATTACCGTTGAGTTTGTCACCGTTTAACGTCGCAAAATTCCGGAGGAACACAAAGGCAGGCCTCTGTTTTGGTGGCTTAATTTTGTAACAAAGGTAAACAAGATCGTGTCTCGATAGCCCAGGGACCGCAATCTGGCCATGGTTAGCAACCAAATTCACAGAAGACACGAGCATGAGATCAAGCCAGGAATCGTCTGTGTCCAGATTGTGATGAGTCGGATTAAGTGATAGGAGTGATAGACTCGACGACTCCAGGATTGCTCTCAGCTTGCGTGATCTGGGGTTGTCCTTCACAAGATCGGTGTTAATGTCACCCATGATTATGAGATGTTTGTACTCCGAGGAAACAGAATCTAAGAGACAATCAAAGCTGGAGAAATAATGTACGGAAGATGGGCAGTATACTACTCCAAGAATAGCCTTAACCCCTTTGACATCAATTATGAGGATTAAGTACTCAGGGTTGCCGTTTGCAACTGCCGGCGAAGAGGAAAGGATCTTGTAAGAGATGTCACTGCGTAAGTAAATGGCAAAACGCAGTGATCGCACGGGAAAAAGAGCCGGGGGGGGTCTCTTTTTCCCGTGCGATCACTGCGAATAAGGACAAAGCCGGGTAGGCTGTAAAACGTAGATGGAAGTTCGGGTTTGAGCCAACTTTCTGAAACTAGGATAGCATGTAAAGCAACATCACAAAATAAATCTAACATCTCAGAGTGATGCTGAGGGATACTCTGTGCGTTTACATGACAAACATTGAACGATTTTTAAATATTTGGAATTCACCACTTAGGAAAGAATTGACAGAAAAAGAATCGTCTAAAGATGAAAAAGCCGAAGAAGAACTAGGGCAGGAAAAAAATGAGTCGTCGTCAGACATAATTATTAAAAAGTAGAATAAATAGAAATAAAAATATGATAGATATGATAAAAACTAAAACTAAATTATAATAAAGTTCACTAATCGAATGCATAACCTGCCGGCAGACCGTTCACAGTATTCAGCTAGATAAGAGTAAAACAAGTATTCAAAATCAGCTTATCAAAATAAACTACTAGTGCGTGTTTCCGAACGCAAAAAAAGAACAAGCGACATTGACACTGACAGTTCACAAACAACAAAAATAAAATAACAAAACAGTCGGTAGGTATATCGAACAAAATCTTAAAAATAATTTCGTTAAATGCCAATTTAAAACTGGTTTCAAGAATAAAATGTAAGAAGCTACCCTATAGTTAGGAAACAATAAGAAAATAATACATAAGAAGACAAATACCGAATCTTATCACTTCTTCAAGCCGTCTGGATCGAGACGAAGCCTGCGCCGACGCACTATTAGATCTTGTGTTAGACAACAAAGGTGTTTCCTGATCCAGCAGTCTGCCATGCTCAGCTTCCAGCGCGACGACCTCCTCGAGACAGAAGCCACGGCGTCGCTTACCGTCCGGAAGTTTGACATTGACGGTGCCGTCCATGGTACACACGTTCGTTATGCCGAAGAGCTTGCGAGCCGTAGAAAAAGCGGACTGCCGCTGTCGAGTGAGGAATTCAGAAACCACGTATGAAGACCCCTTAAATTTGGTCTTGGTTTTCCAAATCACATCTCTGACTGTACTGTCCGCGCACTGTAGTAGGATTGGTCTAGCATGTCCCTCTGAAGTGGCACCCAATCTGTGGCATACAGTCAGCGAAGAGGGTGACACATCCGCTAAGCCAAGCTTGGTCTGTAGAATAGTTGCCACAGCTTCAGGAACCTTTTCACCCGGTGTCTCAGGAACACCACCTTGTAATAGAATTTTTTTCCTGTGACGCATTTCTATTATGTCAACACTCCTATTCAACTCTGCAATCTGCAGCTGCAAGGCACTGAAGACACTCCAAACAAGTTCCTTGAAAGTGGTGAAATCCTTGTGAACTCCTCTCAAGTCTGCTCCAGGTGGTGATGCTTTTAGGTGTGCTTCAAACTCTGCCATCCGCTGGCTTAATGACATCAAAGCCATGCGCTGGGTCTCCGCAATGTCAGCCAAAGTTGCCATAATTGTGATTGGGTGTTTCAATGACTGTGCCAAATTCCAATGACAGTTTATGCCGGCAAGTAGGTGCTAGTTGTCTTAGGGCATAGGAATACTATTAAACTACTGCCCACACAATATGTGATTTATGGTAATTTAAATATACTTAATATGTAAAAAATATATGTTTAAAAGTAATAAAATAACAAAAATATTAGGAGCATAAATGTGCTAACTTTTTATGCAACTACCTGAAAAAAGTTGTTGTTTTGTGCCACGATGGTCATTTTGCTGGCTGGTTGAACCATTGTAGAGTCGAGGTTCTTTTACTTGGGTGATGCATGCTTGTTGTCGTGTGGGTGGAATCGAAGTGCTGATGTGGGCTGTAGTTGGCGACAAAGTGGCGATTTACATGTCGAATCTCACGGTCTTCTTAACGATGCGACCTGATCTTGTAACTAGCTGTGAGGCGGGCTTTGCGGTGTCGGGTGACGTCGTATCGCCTGGCGGCTGTGGTACGGTGTTGAGTGCCGTCTTATCGCTCGGCGGATGTGGCGCGTCGTTATGAGTTCTCTCCCGTGGGACCAACACATCATCATACTTTAATAAATAGGCTGGTTTTAAGCGATGTTTGCCATTACGGTCCAACGTATAGAATTTATTAAGTCGAGATAAGACTTCTAAAGGGCCCTCATATGGTCTTGCCTCGTTTCTAATAAATACATGGGAGCAAGCTTATAAATCTTTGTGAATGAATACATTATTGTTTGTGTTGCTATGTGAACTTGAAAGGCTAATATTTGGGACGGATGAAAAAGATTGCGTTAATTGTTTTATAAATTCGCGATCGTTAATATTGGATATAGGTTTAGATTGGAATAGATCGCCTGGAAGTCTAATACTACTCCATACAGAAATTGTGATGGGCTATATCCTAAGTCTATTTTAATCGCTGTACGTAAACCTAAGAGTATTATCTTCTTCTTCTATCTATCTATCTATCTATCTATCTATCTATCTATCTATCTATCTATCTTGACCGATTTGGCTGTTTTTTTTTAATTGTTATTGTTATCTTGAGGACAAGGTTCTTATGGAAAAAAAAATAAGAGTAGGGTAGGGTAGGGTAGGGTAGAGTATGGTAGGGTAGGGTAGGGTAGAGTAGGGTAGAGTAGAGTAGGGTAGGGTAGGGTAGGGTAGAATAGGGTAGGGTAGAGTAGGGTAGGGTAGGGTAGAGTAGGGTGGAGTAGGGAAGAGCGGGAGCGAAGCCGCGCGGGCAAAAGCTAGTATATAATAAATTCTACGTTAAGGTGTCTAGAATTATGTACATACACACGTACACGGAACAGTAAGTACTGTTTTTACTGTTCCGTGGTAGGTACGTTACTTGTTGCGCTGGTCTCGTACCTACGCCACCACGCACCCCTGAATGCGTAATGTCTACTACTACTATATATGTATACTATATATAAAACAATAACCTTTTACATAACTTTACACGTAAAAAGTTTCTAGAACAAAACTTACTAAAAACACAATTTTAGTCATACTACGCAACACAAATCTCTCAATATCTCACCCAATATAATACTGATTGACAATCTAACTACTACATTATCATTTTTTAGGTAAGTCTCAACTAAAAACAAAATTATGGTGAGTATTGGCACGGTAATAATATCATACAGTATTCCAACTTCATACAAACGGATGAAACGCGAGCTATACCTACGCGCCTCGGTTGTAGCATGGTCTTGGCATGTAGACAGTCGCGGCCGTCGCAACTGTGCCGCAGTGACGAACGGACACGACGGTTTTTTTTTTACAATTATCGCGCGATTATTGTTAGTTTTTATAATTCAAAGTAAAGACGTGGTATTTTATTATTAATAATAGTGGTTTATTGTACTATGTGTATGAATAATATTAAAAAAAAGCATTTTATTTAAATCTACCAATCAAAAAACAACACGCATTTTTATTGAACACTTCCTATCCACAAAGTATTTTGTTTATAAATAAAAGTAAGTATATTTACAATCACAAAAAAAAAACGGAAACAAACTAGACAAACGTAATTAGAATGCTGGAGGCGGGCAGCCCTATCGCATGCTTACGTACCGCGCGGCTGTAGGCATTTATTTCAAAAAGACGGCCGAGTTACAATACTGTATGATACTATTACCGTGGTATTGGACTCAAAACAACAATTACAATTACGTACCTAATCGAGATCGTGAATATTATGAACTTGAAAAGACTTTTTTTGGACAATTAGATTATTTGAAAAGACTATGTTAGATTTAGAATTTACCACACTATTAAAAGAAACAATAAATTATTAAAAAGCAAACATAAGTAAAAAGAAAATTATTAGAGTAGGTACCTACCTACCTAAGTAATTTGTAAAATGTTCTGAATAATAAAACGATTTAACAAATGTTTTATTTAATTTGTTTTCACCTATTGTGAACACCCTACCAAAACAGGTAACAATATTACACGTAGGGAATGCAAATCCCTAGCGCTTGCGATTGGGGCTTGAGTGAGATCTCGCGAGATTGGCAGTTTTACAAAACTGCCAATCTCGCGAGATCTCACTCAAGCCCCAATCGCTGTTTTTGTTGCAAATACCTACTCACAATATTTGAAAAAATTAGGAAAAAAATTGTAAAAATTATAAGTATTATAAGATAACCATAGGCGCGGGCTTGCGGACGGCGAGCAATGGGTAGTTTGCTGTCGAACCGTCCGGTAATTGTCCGGACCGAGCCCAAGTCGTCGATAGCGCGCACTGGGTCGAAGCTAACTGGGGCCAGGGTTATCCGAAAGGAACTCTAGCCCCGGTATGAAGGCTAGAAGGAACGGGGTGGGGTTTTTAGTCAGTAAGAGTCTGACACTATCTCCCGCTCCACCCAAGAGCGAGGGTTGTCATAAGATGATTTTTGCCCGCCGAAAAAAAAAAGACTACTGGGGCCAAGGTGAGTTTCGAAACGTAGCTCAGCCGCGCGCGGTATGAAAGGCACGAAGGCAGAAATAGTCTGACACTATCTCCCGCTCCGCCGGAGAGCGAGAGATGTCATTTGGATGACTTTTACCCACCAAAAAAAAGTATTATAAGATAAACATTTATTTTCACGAAATTTTTCAATACATTTTTTGCATCAAACATTGTTTGACGTATCTGTCTATAATTTTTTAACGTCCGTGTCAATCCGCGCTTCGAATAAGACGTTTTTATGCTCGAGTACAATCTTATTAATCTCGCGAGATCTCGCCCTTTTTTCGTCCGATATCAATCTCGCTAAAGAAGGCCGAGATCTCGCGAGATCGAGATTGTATTCCCTAATTACACGTTCTTAGGAAGCTTTGCCTCTGTACAGTTTATCTACTCATGTGCTCAGTCTCCTTGGTGTACTTTTTTTTGGCATTTAGTCATTTCCTCGCTGAGGTGGAATGAAAAGTTACGTGTTGCACTCGAGTGCAAAGATTATTCACCTTGTGCTCTTTTGATTCTCTCGCTAACGCTCACGATTCTAATTTATCAATTTTAGAATCCTTCGCTTGCTCGATTATCAAAATTGAGCACGCGAAAGTTTACATGCTCTTTGAGCACGCGGTTAAAAAGCAACTTTGCACTCTTGTATAACAAATGGTGTCGGTCTAGCAACACAGGGGCACATTGTGTTATAAACCCCATTTTTGTTTCATCGTGTTTTTATTCAAGAAATCGATAGTTTGCATCATTTTTAGTGCTAGAGTTCAACTCCGCCTTTAATACGACTTTTAGTTTATTTTTTAAAAAAATGTCAAAGTTTCGTAATATCCGCATCATGGAAAACGAAAAAAAAAAATTTAAAAATCAACCGAACTATTTATCCTAGTTTTTGTTATATTATCCTGTCTTTTCTCGCATTTCGGTTGCTCTAACATAAACTGGTCGCGAAATATGTTTTTTTTTCTCATCTTTTGTTTTAATTTTTTAAATTCAACTATAGCAACGTATTAGCAAATCATTTCTACTTTAGAATATTGTTTATACTTAGTATTATATACAGTATTAAAACCATAAGCTAATTCCGTGTTATCTAGAAGTTATTGATAATTTTGTATTTCCTTCAGGGCTGTCACTTTTGTTAATATCCGAAAAAACAATTAGTTGACTCGATAAAAAAATCATTATTTGTGTTAAAACTCATCCTCATTGCTCAGTATAACCGTTTCAACATGTGAATAACCTTCGATGTTTAAATTATTTTCTTTAGAAAAAAATAAAAAATATTAGACTGTGGTTTTATACGATGATACTGATGATTATTAGATAATGGTGATAAGATACATTCATATCTTTCAGTCATATACTATACAGTTTACAGGTGATATCTGTCATACACCCACACACATCACTAAATACTGACAGTCAAAAAATCTAAATCAAAATCAAAGCATTTATTTCAAATAGACCATTTGCAGGTACTTTTAAATAGTCAAATGTCGGTCAGTCCAAGAAAAATGAAGCTAATTTGCACGTTCCAAAGCGTAGCAGTATACCTTACATACATACGTACATATAAACACAATTATTACATAATTATTTGATTAATATAAAATAAAGAATACCAATGACAACAAGGTATGGTGTATGCAACGCCGGGGTGAAAGTCCACTGCCGCGACAGGTCAAGGCATAGCGGACAGAGTTCCGGCGGGATCTCATGGTGAAATGGCGTCAACGACTATCGCAACCCACAATTATGGCGGTAAGTCCCCTCTTTGAGGCGTGCCTGGAAAGACCTCACGGCGTCCTTACCTTCCGCATGACGCAGGTCCTCACCGGACATGGCTAGTTCGGGAGGCTCCTGCACCGAATTAAAGCGGAAGAGACGCCCAGGTGTCGCCACTGTGCGGAACGCCCGGAGGAGGTGGAGCACACAGTCGAGGTGTGCCCTGCCTGGGCAGAGCATCGCCGTGCCCTCGTGGGGGCGATTGGTGGCGGAGAACTCTCGCGCCGGGCTTTGGTTGAAACCATGGTCCGGAGCGATGAGGAATGGCACGCCTCCTTCTGCGAAGCAGTAATGCTAGCAAAGGAGGAGGCAGACCGTATCAGGCAACGGCGCCCTCGCCGCCTCCGATCCCGATTTCCGGCCACAGTAGACGCGGGCTCGCAGACGGCGAGCCATGGGTAGCTCGCTGTCCGATTGTTCGGTAACCGTCCGGATCGAGCCCAAGACGTCGACGGCGCGCACTGTTCCCGCGCGCCTCAAGGAGTTGTCAGCAACAGCAGAGGCCCAGCTGGGTCGAAGCCTACCGGGGCCAGAGTTATCCGAAAGGAAACTCGTGCGGTGGTTTGAAGGCTAGAAGGTACGGGGTGGGTTTTTAGTCAGTAAGAGTCTGACACTATCTCCCGCCCCACCCAAGGGCGGGGGTTGTCATAAGATGATTTTGCCCACTGCAAAAAAAAAAAACAGGGTATGGTGTAAGTGGAAGGCTTTACATATGTACGTATGTATTAACGTAAGGACTTGAAAATAGTTCAGACTTCAGCTCTGACAAAGATTTAAAAATAAACGGAACACAATGTATTGGTTATAATTAACTTTCCCTAACATTGTAACCTTCAGTAGATAAATAAATAAACGAATTGAATCGATCCAGGAGACACACTATCATTTACATTAATTATACCATCGGCTATTGCTGTAAATAAATTAAAATATTATAGCATAAAAAACAATTTTCAAAATTGTATGAAGTGACAACCCTAACTGCGGATATTTCGGATATAACAAAAATTATCAATAACTTCTAGATAACACGGAATTAGCTTATGGTTTTAATATTGTATATAATACTAAGTTTAAACAATATTATAAAGTAGAAATGATTTGCTTATACGTTGTTATAGTTGAATAAAAAAATAAAAACGAAATATGAGAAAAAAAAATCATATTTCGCGACCAGTTTACGTTAGAGCAACCGAAATGCGAGAAAAGACAGGGTAAAATAACAAAAACTAGAATAAATAGTTCGGTTGATTTTTAAATATATTTTTTTCGTTTTCCATGATGCGGATATTACGAAACTTTGATAATTTTTTTAAAATAAACTAAAAGTCGTATCAAAGCCGGAGTTGAACTCTAGCACTAAAAATGATGCAAACTATCGATTTCTTGAATAAAAACACGATGAAACAAAAATGGGGTTTATAACACACTGTATAGGGGGTGTTGCTAGACCGACACCGAACCCATTTATTTTTTTGATATTTTCAATGTACAAAATTTCCACTTCTACAGATTTATTATAAGTATAGGTAGATGAAATAAACCTACGCTCAAATCAAAGAGATTTAAAGATATAAAAATGTGTTTTAATGTCTTTGGGTCAAATCAATGACAATTTAAAATAATCAAATCCGTAAAAATGAAATTATGTCAACTTAACGTTTGACGTTGAATTATTCGTCCCATTAAGAGTCCGTCCCAAAGATTTTATATATCCTAGTACTAGATTGACTACGACAACCTCAAAAGCGTACCCGAAAAGGAAAGTCAGAAAGAGTCCAGTCATCTCGTTCTACTAGTGTGTCCATACACTACCTACATACTGCGGGACAATTTTGCTCAAAAGTTAGTTAAAGATATTTTTGATACATTAAAATAGACATGCAAGTTCAAAAACAATTAATATGTATAATATGCTTACCAAAAGGGAACAGAGTTTTCTCTGTAATTACTAGGAAATAGGTGATGTCCGTATATATTATAATAACAATATCCTCTTATGCGAGTATGAAATACCTACACTGATAAAAAATGCCTAATGTGTGTGTACCTACGTAAGAAGATCACTTCAGAACGACTGCACCTATCAGAATAAGGTTTGTCTGAAAGAAAAAACTAGTTAGTTTATAATAAAACTAATGTTATTCTTTTATTTTTACTTTATTAAAAATAGACTGATGCGTGACATCAAATTGTACATTTTTTATTACGTTAAATTGCACTTATTAACTTAAAAATAAACAATAAATAATACATTAAATAAATGAATCCTCGACTGGTTTATAAATTTATTTATACTAACTACTACTACTAATTATTGCTGATGCCCGTTAGCGCCACAGGGAATTTCCGAAAGGGAAACCATGGTCCTGGAACACAAAGGGCAACTGAAGGACACGGGTAGATTTATTCAGTATAAACCTCAAATAACTTGTCCCGCTCTAAGATGGAGCGTAAGGCGCTCTACCTACCTCCAGAGCAGGATAAATTATTGGAGATTTTACCACATCAAAAAAAGTCCCCCACTATGTTCGTTTGTCTATATCTGTTTGCAATCAACTCAAAAACTACTGAACGGATTTTTAACAACGGATGAACTTACAAAAGGGTATACAGATGGAATATAATTAGGTTTTAGTGTTGATTTAACTTTACATCTTCAGACTTAATGTGGCGGCTACAAATAAAACTGTTGCTGAAAAAAAAATTTTTAAATGGCACAACTTCAAAGCCACTGTTTCCGATGGTTCTCGTTTCTTGGAAATCTAAAACAAAACATAAAAAATAATATATTACTAGTAGTTAACGGTTAAGCCACATACGTGCAGCATTGCGTGCGGCATTTATTAGGGACTTACCTAAGGACTAAACTTAAAGACAGTAGACTATTATATTTAAAATGAATATAATTCTCGAATGTATATCGATGTGGAGAAGATTTTGGAGCGCACGCGCGTCGTTTTAAGAACTGGTCACAGATAACTATATACTGAATTGGGCCGAAGACACGTCCCGCATGCCGCATCTCTAGCCGCCGCTGCTCGCCGCTTTCCGTTGTGTCATGAGAGCAGCCGAAGATCGCCGAGCGGCCAAAGGCGCCCGATCAACAGAAAAAATAAAATTAGTAAAATTGGGACGCGCTTGATTAATTATTAAAAAAAAAATTGAGCCTCAATAAAACTTGAACAGTAGACAATCAAATTTTATAAAATTTAGCACCCAGTCCGTCTTCTGAATCGTTTATGATGCCCCTTCTCTATGTATTTTTACAGGCAGTTAATATGTTTTAATTCCCGCATGAAATTCAAAACGATGTTTGTTGTCACCCTACATAAATATTTTGTAAACAAAACAGAAAACTTACCAAATAAAATGAAATCCCACAACCAGGATACTCATCACTATTGCGAAACTGTACACAGCAACGTTTTGAACATCTTGCACACTTTATACTTCACTAAACATTGAGATAAAAACTTGTAACAATTAAAAATACAACTTTAGCCCTATGAAGCATCAGCCATATTGTTTATTGATGTCAAATTCTGTCAAATTGAAACCTCCTAAATGTTGCCTTTCATAATTTGAAAATTACTACGAATAGCTACTAAATCTAAATGAAATCATCATTAAATACAAGAAGAATGCGTATAAAATTTCAAGAAGCAATATTTGAAATAAAATATTTAGTTGCAATTCATTTTATGTTGCATTAAACCTATCAAAATGCATGAACACGGACTATTTAACGATAACTGGAACAATCTAAAAACTACCATCTGTTTTTTATTTTTTTCTGGTAGTATGTGAGAAAGGGACACAAAGGATTTTTCTTAGTGTCCTGCTCCAGGCCATTTTTCCCTTTTGCGTGTCAATAACACACATGAACTTAATGCTAATGAGAATAAAGAACACTTTAGACAGTTTAATATTTCTTCGTAGTCAATCTAGTCTACTTTAGTAGGATATATAAAATCTTTGGTCCGTCCTTCATTGAAATTAATAAAATTAAGTTTTTATATCCTTTTTATATATTTTTTTTTCTCTCTTACAACTCTTACAAGTCATAATCTGTGTTTATGGAATTTGTCAAACTGTAATTCTGTATCTGTCTGTATCTCTTCTATTTTGTACCATATTGTACTTTCATTCTATAGAAAGATATATTTTTTTTACTGTTAATTCACCAATGTTTGATGGTTTATTAACAGTTCACACGTGTTATTGGCAAAATTGTAGTGTTTCTTCCACAAAGGCCATTCATTAAGAGTTGAAGTTGAAAATCCGTCCCCGTGCGTTCCGACTTCCTTGGAATAAAGCGCGACACACAGATGACAGAGCGTACTGCGAGTGGTTCCGAGTCACGAAAATATTGCGTTTCATTAGCGATGGGCGATTGTTACTGATTGCAATAATCGAATGGTTTGATACTACTAATATTAAAAGTCGAATGCAAAAACAATCGATCGCTAGTTTTCAAATTCGAATAAAACCGCTAGTTCATTCATTTACCAGGCCCATACAAAATTAGGCTGTAAAAACGTTCAAGAGTCTATTTTCAATTGATATTCGAATTCGTAGTAACAAGTAGCTGATTTGCGAACCGCTAGTTTTTTCATTCAGATTGCCATATAATTCTTTTTTAACCTTTTTTCCGTTATTTGAAGATTACTTTTAGTTAATATAAATGATTATTCTGAGAAAATGTTGTTAAATAATACTTAGAAATTAGCCCTGCGTTCCGGATTGTAATAAAAATGATAATGTCGCGAATACGACTAATGTCACAATTATTACTATTACTCAATAGTCCTCATATTTTGTTACTGTTAAATTTGGTCGTGCTATCACTTCTATTCGGAATGCAGGGTATATATTTCCGATGAAGATGAAGATGAAGTTCCGGATATTCGAATATAAGAACTAGTAATAATGAAATTTGAATCGGAAGGTACGAGATGGCGCAATTCATTCTTATTTTCTTCTCTTTCGTTTCCAAATTCGAATGAATGATAAGGTTATTCGAATGATTTGAATGACTTGTACAATCGAATCATTCGAATAATGTCATTCACAATCGCCCATCGCTACGTTTCATTCATAAATTGGTTACCCAGAGCACGGAAGTAATGATGGCTGTTGGTGCGCCATTACTATGTTTTTTTTTTTTAAACAAAATAGGAAAGCCTGATTGTCATCGATTTTATCATGACTCTAAACAAAGAGTGTTTAATTAATGTAAAACTGACGCTTTACTCCGAACGCGGTGAACGTATCACAAAAATAGACTTGAAATATTCAGATCATATTATTTATAGTAGGTACTATGCGTTCCAAATGAGAATAGGAAAGCCAATGAACTCGATCTGTCAAATTTTGATTGAAAAGTATAGTTTTCAAAAAAAGCTTATTTTCGTTTAAATGGATTTGTTTTTGTTTAACTGAGCCTTATTAAGAAATAGATAAAAAAGTTATATATAACTATTTTTTTTTTTTGAAAACTATTTTCAATCAAAATTTGACAAATCGAGTTCATTGGCTTTCCTATTCTCATTTGGAACGTACAGTACACGTTTTCACCGGTTTTTTTTTTCATTTACTTCTGCTTAAGTGCCTAGTCTGTACAAAAAATGGAAATTTGTAAAATGTTATTTAATTCTCAAAAAAATCAAGATACGCTCTTTCAACCTGTTTATGTTAGATTGCTGTTCAATTATTTAATTGTTTTTAGGCCAAGCTCCACACATTTATTGAACGTCTTCTTTAAAAATAAACAGTCTAATAATCAACAACTTAGTGGTAGGTTTTATATGAAATGATGTGTGTGTATCCGATATATTCTCAGAGTATATATTCGTAAAAATAGCATTGCAACATTTTTGACATGAAACGTCACGTCATACGTCACGTTTGTCGCTTACGCCAAGAGAAACGGGCATAAGGTGATTTTACAGGAAAAATAATATCCTGCTGTACCATCGATTTCAGACATCAGATGCCCTCAAAACTGTATCTGCCAAGCCGATAGACGATAATGTAAACGACATGAGGAGTGCTAGAGACGGCATAGGTCGGTGAGCGAAATGTCGATAGAGTACGTGCCGGTGAGTGAGGGGGAGCAGGATGAGCCCATCGAACTGCCAACCGAGGAAGACGGCTCACTGCTGCTGAGCACGGTCGCGGCGCAGTTCGCGGGTGCCAGCGGGCTCAAATACCGCGCCGCCGGGCGCCTCCGCGGCCTGCGGCTCGTGGATGAGCGCCTGTCGCCGCCGGCTGAGGGCTGGGGCGCGCACCGCTACTGGTGCGCCTTCCCGCGCGCTTCACCTGAGCCTGCGGCGCGCCCGCGATGCTCCGACCTCATCGTACTCGGCTTGCCTTGGAAAACGGGTGAGGATGCGGTGCGTGATTACTTCGCTGCCTTTGGCGAGCTTCTCATGGTGCAGGTGAAACGTGACGCCAAAACTGGATTGTCCAAAGGATTCGGATTTATCAAATTCGCGGAATATGAGTCGCAGCTGCGTGCCCTAGGCCGGCGCCATATGATAGACGGGCGCTGGTGCGACGTGCGCATTCCCAATGGCAAAGACGGCGGCGCCAGTGCGCATCGCAAGGTGTTTGTGGGACGCTGTACCGAGAGCCTGACCGCAGAGGACCTGCGCGAGTACTTCGGGGCTTTCGGCCAGGTGACCGACGTGTTCGTGCCGCGCCCGTTCCGTGCGTTTAGTTTCGTGACGTTCCTGGAGCCTGAGGTAGCGCAGTCGCTGTGCGGACAGGACCATATCATCAAGGGTGTGTCGGTGAACATCTCGACGGCATCGCCCAAGCGCGAGCGCGGCGCGCGCGGCTCGCAGCTGCTGGGCTGGGGGCTAGTGGAGGGCGGCGGGCGTGTGTTCAACTGGGCAGGCGACGCGTGGCCGCCGCAGGCCGCGCCCGCGCCGCCGGCGCCGCTCGACAAACCCTACCTCAAGTATGAGTGACATCGCTGTGTACATAACCTCTCCCTTGGACCTGGCTCAAGCCTTCTATGCTCTTTGTTGATCACTGTCAAATTTTATATGAAATGTGTAAATAATATTATAATATAGTATGATGTTGTCCTGATGTTTCAATTACTAGTGATGCTTTTTGATGTATACAATTATTTTTCTTTCCATTCACACATAGAAACTTTAAAGTTGCCTTATCTGAATCTACACATATGTTATTGTTGTATTTTATAAAAAGTTTCAATGTAATTCAGCTACTTTAATTCATTAAACCCCAAGCGAACACCGGCTTTACATTTTTAATTGGTTCATAGTTTAAAGTAACTGAATTACACGTTGCGAATATCAGCCTCAGCATCTGTGGATTATCAGCATTGTTTTTTATATCAGCACCTACATACGGCAACAATCAATGCTTATTTTTAATGCTGACAATTACGTCATGGCATGTTCCTTGAAGGCAAGACTAAGCACAATCTACATGGACTTTTAACCAATCATAGACAGTTATACAAAAATGCTGTCATTAGTTTTGTAACATAGATTGGTTGGACACTAATGATTTGTATATCAAATAAGTAATAAACCATACTCAAATTCATAATACCTCCTCCGATGAATAGCGCAATGATTTTTTATATTAGAATAAATATAATAATTTTGCTCTCCAATCAGTTACAACACTTACAACTACCTATAAGCAGATGTCTTATCAGATTGGTACAGATGGAAAGTGCCCCCTGCGAGGACAACTACTCATATTTCGACGTTTGGAAAGTCTTTTATAGCTAAAATTGACAAGATGTCTTTCTTCCAAGACGTTTATGGTAAGACCTGGTCAAGTTAGCTTGGTAGCAAGTTCGTTAGGATGGTTCTCAAACCTTCTTAGGTATGCGTCAGAGGATTGAGAAATTCTTCTTTTACTGTATACATTTGCGGTTGCTCATGTTTTTCGGTGTTTTTAATAAACCCATGTTCCCTACATTGCATATGGATCTCAATATTACATTTTGATGGTTTAATTGAAGTTGCTACAGCTTACTCAAAGTTGTATGCCATACAGATAAGTAGTTTATTACCTGTTATAATGCTTACTATTTCTCCCTTTCAGCCAAGCAAGGCTTTTGAACCGAAAGTTGAGTTCCTCTCTTTTTGTTTTATGTGTTGGTTCCTGGTGAGTTTACGATCTAGATGTAAGGCCAGATATCTTACAGTGTCTCTATGTGGGCGGACCGCGTCATTGAGCTTCATTGACGGGCACCTCTCGTAGGGTGAAGATGCCTTGGATGGATTCCGAAGCGCTGACTTTTATTCTCTAGGTTTGTAGTCACTTCGAGATTTTATCAAGTCTCTATGTGAGGCAACTGTAGGGTTGTCGCTACTTGCTAATATTGATAGGAGGTAGGACTCAAACAATGCGAAGTAGCTATTAGGTCCTTACATATGAAATTGGTGTTTTCTACGGGAGGAATACAGTAATTTTTTTTTTTTTGTAAAATATGCACTTGGTCTTTTGCCATCTCATCGGTAGTTAATTGATCCCTTTACTAAAAAAAACCATGGCGGCGACCATCAATAAACACTTTGAAGGCGGTTTGGACTGCCGCATCGGAGTTGATTTTTTTTCCCTTATAAGAAGTCCAAATTCCGGAAAAAATGGTAATCTGCTGGAGCAAGGACCAGGGAGTACGGTGCGTGGATGGCGCCGACATTTCAACTATAGCTCATCTAACTAAGTGGTTGTTTTTTGTGCAGTGTGTGGTCTTGCGTTGTCGTGAAGCAGCAATGGCCTTTTTTTTTTTTTTTTTTGTTTTCGAGGGTAAACCTTCAAAAGGCGCCCGGACTTTGGGATAAGTCCAGGGATTGATGGATTTTTACCTCACTAAAACCACCCCGGTGATCACCATCAGCACGTAGATGGGGCCCCGTTACCTCTCAAAAGACCATTCCGGAACCCCCTCAGTGCAACGCCTGTTACGACACATCCCTGAAGAGACTATTACGTCTTACTCCTCTGAGCCGCTTTGTGCACGGCAGCACGTGACCACTGTGCTACCGTCTTCCCTGGAATCCCTCGATGAGCGAGCAGAGTCCCCACTCTGAGCGCTCGTGGTTCCAAAGTCCCACTTGTATTAAATGACAAGCGGGGTTTCGGCGTGTTAGGCGTCGGGGCGGTTGACTCGCCGACGCCTTCTTCTCCGAGCGGGATCGGCCCTTTCACGATCTCGCTCAGCAGCCTCCTTCTGGACTATCACGGTCTCACAAAAGGAAGCGACTTCCCTCCAATTATCTGGCTCCACCAACATAGCCCTCACTACTGCTGGCAGAGACAGATCTCGCCCAATCCTGGCGACCAGGACTCATCGCTCTGTGGCCCACGCTGAACATTCTTCTAGCGTGTGCTGTGCCGAATCCAGATTGCCGCCGCAATGGTGGCAATTGGCCGTGGCCTCTCGCCCTATTCTGTTCAGGTACTCACCGAAGCAACCGTGCCCGGTCAGCACCTGAGTGAGTCTGTAGGAGATGCGCTCCTTTCTTGTCAGCCAGGCTTCGAAGTGCGGCAGAACGGCTTCGACAACGCGCTTGCACGAGAATTGCGGCTGCTGTAGCCGCTCGCGCCACCTCTCGAGCGCGTGTCGCCGTTCCTGCCGCCTCAGCCTTACTAAAGCAATTCCCGGCACGCTATTGCCACTCTGGCGCATATCACGAATCCGATTGTAGACTCTTGCGTTCATATCCGCCAGGATGTCCAGTGGTGGAAAGCGTGCCAGGAGAGTTGCCGCCTCGAAGGATACCGTTCGGTATCCACGAAGCAGCAATGGCCTAGAGCGATTGACCAATTTTGGTTGTTTAGCAGCTAGTTCTTCCATCATGGTTTGCAATTGCTGCCAATAGATATCTGCCGTAATAGTTAGGCCAGATTTTATAAAGCTGTAGTAAACGGCGCTGGTCCACCAAACACAAAATTAACTTTTTCTGAGTCAATTTTCGTTTAGGGCAGGATTTGGCTGGGTCTCCAGGGTTCAGCCATTGCGACAAGCGCTTCCGACTATCGTACAGTATTTACTTTTCATCACAAGTAATGATACGATTTAAAATCCTTCATTATTTTTTAGGTTGAGCTAAGTAACACAGCAGTCAATAACGCGTGTTTGCAAGTTCGATTCACTTAATTCATATTTTTTTTTACTTTCCCGATTTTCTTCAAGTGGATTAATAAAGTTTTATCACTTACCCCGAAGCCTGCAGCTATTTCTGAAGTGCTTTGTAATAGATCCGCTTCCACAATAGCCTTGTAATTCTTCATTTTCTACTTTAATCTCCGGCCGTCCACGGGGTTGGTTCTGAAAGTCGAAATTTCCAGAACGAAAACGTTGAAACCAAAAACGTACCGTGCTTTATTTTGCGACACCAGCGCCGTACACATCATTAATCCTTCGAGCTGTTTCTGCAGCACTGGTGCCACGGTAGAACTTGCAGAACAGAAAATATGGGATTGTATTTACTTACCAGCTGAAATTATAAATTTGAATTTGAAATTCGGAAATACTTACCTATTTCAGATCAAACTGGTCAGTACGACAAAACGCTAATTTAATATGTAGGTTTTTTTTTTTTTGTCGACGGGGAAAATCATCTTTGATGAAACCCGCTCTTGGGTGGAGCGGGAGACAGTGTCAGACTCTTACTGACTAAAAACCCCGCGCCGTTCCTTCTAGCCTTCATACCGGGGCTCTGGTTTCCTTTCAGATAACCCCGACCCCGGTAGGCTTCGACCCCGATGGGCCCCTCCTTTTGCTGACAACTCCTTGAGGCGCGCGGGAACAGTGCGCGCCGTCGACGCCTTGGCTCGGTCCGGACAGTTACCGGACGATCGGACAGCGAGCTACCCATGGCTCGCCGTCCGCGAGCCCGCGTCTACGGTGGCCGGAAATCGGGATCGGAATCCCGGCGACGGCGGCGAGGGCGCCGTTGCCTGATGCGGTCGGCCTCCTCCTTTGCAAGCATTACTGCTTCGCAGAAGGAGGCGACCGCCTGCCATTCCTCCTCGCTCCGAACCATGGCCTCGACCAATGCCCGGCGCGAGAGGTCTCCGCCGCCGATCGCCCCCACGAGGGCACGGCGATGCTCCGCCCAGGCAGGGCACACCTCGACGGTGTGCTCCACCGTGTCCTCCGGGCGTTGCGCACAGTGGCGACACCCGGGCGTCTCTTCCGCTTGAATCCGATGCAGGAACCTCCCGAACTTGCCATGTCCGGTGAGGACCTGCGTCATGCGGAAGGTAAGGACGCCGTGAGGTCTTTCCAGCCACGCCTCAAAGAGGGGACTTACCGCCATAATCGTGGCGTGCCCAGCACTGGGTTGCGATAGCCGTTGACGCCATTTCACCATGAGATCCCGCCGGAGCTCTGTCCGCCATGCCTTGACATGTTGCGGCAGTGGACTTTCACCCCGGCGTTGTATCTCCACGCGCATGTCGTGCATGTGTGCAAGGACTGATGCCTCCAGATCCCACGGTGGTAGGCCAGCCAGAAGGCTCGCCGCTTCGCGGGAGATCGTGCGGTAACCCCGCACCATCCGTATTGCCATGACCCTCTGGCAGGCGTTCAGTATGGACGCCGGACGCTTTGCCAGCGACGGCGCCCACACCGGCGCCCCGTAGAGGGCCATGGACCGAACGATCCCCGCGTAGAGCCTCCGGCAGGAGGCGTCTGGACCCCCAAGGTTGGGCAGGAGCCGCTTGAGAGCAGCCCCAGCCCGGAGAAGCTTGGGAGCCAGACGTCGGAAATGTTCTACAAAATTCCACCGGCTGTCGAGGACGAGTCCCAGATACTTCATCGTCGACCCGACGCATATGTAGGTAAGGAAGGACCTAATATGAGGGTGTTAGGTTTTGATCTTGGCCAGCAGACCTTTGTCACAGTATAAATGTGGATTTGTGCCAGACGCGATCGAATGCCTATTGGATGTCCAGGAAGACAAAGCAGCAGAAGTGTTTTTCTTCCAGAGATTTTCTGATTCTGTCACATATTCTAATTATTGAGTATAATTCCATTATTGTTGAGTAGGTACAGGCATTTCTACGAAGCGAGATCTTTTCGAACTCGTTGGAGAGGACTGGAAGAAGACTGATTGGCCTATATGATGAAACCTCAGTAGGTGGTTTACTCGCTTTGCAGATCAAGAGGATCTGGGATACTTTTCAAGAATGTGGGTAATATTGGATCCTCAAAATCCGTTGTGCAGTTTTGTTAGAAACACTATAGCCGTTCTCGGTAATTGGGTTAATGCTTCTTTAATTATTAAATCAAACCCAGGTGCTTTCTTGTCTAGCATACATGATGGCTAATTTATCCGATATAATTCTATTTGCTGATGACACCTCTCTTATTTGTGAAGTAGATAGAAAAGATGGGAATGTCTTGCATGTTAACGAAAGTCTGGCAGTTTTCACGAAATGGTTCGCAGCTAATAATGTGACTGGCCTGTTGGTCTAGTGGTTCGTGACCCTGACTGCTATGCCGGAGGTCGTGGGTTCGATTCCCACCCAGGACAAATCGCACCTTTGGTAGAACAAGGGCACAATTGCAGGTTTTGCAATTTTACAGGAGAGTCATTTTAAGATATTTTTTGTACTTAATGTGGAATAGCTATGTTAATAATGTTCTAAGGTTGTTCTGCTTTGTATGGCATAAACTATATACTATATTCTTTTAGGTGTATCGTTTACAAATATTAAAAACTATTAATACACAATTACAATTATGCCCTTGTTCTACCAAAGGTGGGATGAGCATGGTCAGTTGTTCTGTGTCTGGGTGTGATTTATCTATATTATGAATGTATTTAGAAATGTATAAGTATGTTTATCAGTTGTCTAGTACCCATAACACAAGCCCTGCTTAGCTTGGGACTAGATGACGTTGTGTGATAGTTGTGGAATATTAATATATTATTATTATTACTAGCTTTCCGCCCGCGGCTTCGCCCGCGTGGACTACAGTTTATATCGCGCGGGCAGAGACCCGTGCTCAGCAGTGGAATTATAGGTAGCCTATGTGTTATTCCAGTGTCTCTTCTACCTACCTACCAAATTTGATCTAAATCCGTTCAGTAGTTTTTGCGTGAAAGCGTAACAGACAGACAGACAGAGTTACTTTCGCATTTATAATATTAATAAGTAGGGATTGATATTTTCCTCGCTAGAGAGCTCCGATAAACGCGTGCGATCGCTGCAAATCATGAAGTGCTATAGGACGAAGCGCGTTTTTTTTTTTGTGAGTGTCCTCTCGCAGGTTAACCTATGAGGTTGTCGTCTGCTTAACCGATCTTGCCTGTGGCGGTCCTGATTGTAGAACGAAACGCGGCCATCAACGCGCTACTTATAGGCGTGGCGCCGCAACAGCTACGTCCCTGCATTTTAAATTTGTAATATCTTCGGAAATATTCACTTAAATTACATGCTGCAAAAAGCATATTGATCTATAATAAATGCTATATCTATAATAAATTGGATAAGGATTAATGCTGTATTGTTTAAAATCACTTCGTAAATAACCATTTTTTAGTAAAGGATAAAAAATGGTTATGGTGGGTTATCCCTAAGAGCCTATACCATCGCGGAGCCAGCATATACCATCGCGGACATTTTTGTTGAACTTTTTAAGGTGGACAATACTGTAGTACATTATTTTGGTCTATCTCGTAGGGTACAGCCAGCGTTTGCAATATAAGCGCAAAAAACGTGCTTATTTACGACATCACATTAGAAACCTCTAAATTTATCAGTGTTTCTCTACAATATTATGAATGTATTATACATATAAACCTTCCTTAAGAATCACTCTATCTATTAAAAAAAAAACCGCATCAAAATCCGTTGCGTAGTTTTAAAGATCTAAGCATACATAGGGACAGACAGACGGCGGATAGCGACTTTGTTTTATACTATGTAGTGATATATATTTATTTATCTTAGGACCCAATAACTCCATCCTCAAGGAGCTTCACATACGGAATAGACTTTCGTCGATTGTGCAGTTGCGAATACTGAAGTTCTTTGGGCACATCTCCAGAAACGAGGATTCGATGGAGAGAGACTTGTGGTCCACGGTCGCGTTGAAGGCAAGAGAGCCCGCGGTCGATCCCCGACTCGATGGATCGATCTCATCACCAGGGCTACGCAGTCGACAGCAGTACAGTGTGCGCGTAATGCCAACAACCGCCAGAAATGGAGAGACAGCGCTCGACATGCCGCGGCCTTGGAGGCAAACGACGGCGGCACGCCGCATTCCTGTTCATCAACAGCCACGACCACTCTGACAAGAGTGCCCGACTAAGAAGAAGAGATCTTAGGACCCTGGGGTCCTGGACCTTTGGAAGGCGTACGAGAAGCCGAAACCAACTCGGCCCTTTTGGACGCTTTTAATGAAACGTGGTACCAACCGGCGATTATCCCTATATGTACCTACTATGCTAGTGCATCCAAGGACAACCCCCGGTTGAAGGGAAACTATTGCAACATGTGGAAAACTAATATAAGGCTATGGTTTTTGTGGTCTTAAGTAAACTGGTTACCAGGAACTATGTTAAGACTATGGCCCCTGCCTGAGCAATGTTTTTAATTTCCATGGATAAAAAGACAAGGGGTAACTTGCACACTCAATACATGGGCCCCCAAAACGGTCGCTAGCACGAAGTGACATAGCAACAAGAGGGCAACATATCCTGATGTGCTTGAGGAGTGGAGAGGTATACCACGGCTATCAGGACAATCCCGGAAGTACGGTCAAGATCCCTACCAGCACCTTACTGGATTATACATCCTTCTCCCGAGCGCGTTTGCTCTTGCGAATCTCCACTTAAACCAGCCAATCACGGCAAGAGAGAGGTAGGAGCTCTGTTGCTCGTCAGTGTTCACTACGGCCGGCCAATAAAGGCGATCCGAAGATAAAGAACAAGAATGCTCCTGGGAGATCAGGTCCGTGGGGCGTTGGGGTCGTTAATGCCCAACAGTTCGCTACAAAACTGCCCTGCGGATTGTATCTCTCTTGGTCTGGCCCCTCACCCTAGGCATGTTACAGCAAAGCAAGCGCTACCGGCACAGGCCTAGGGTTTATTAGAGCGCACAAGCCCCACCACGACGTCAACGTAGAGATACGGCGATGGGGTTATTATTATTATTATTAATCTCCTATTAAATGCGAATAAAACTAAATATACATAAAAAGTTTTAATTACAGAGTGTTCCTCAAGTTGGAGACAATTCTTATGGCAAAAAACTTGATGTTATTGCGGACACTGTGTTCTTAGGTATAACTATCGATTCTAAACTGCAGTGGTGCGCTTATATTAGAGCTCTCTCGTGAAGATTAAGCTCAGCTGCATATGCAGTTAGAAAAATAAGGCAATTGACAGATGTAGCTACAGCTAGTTTAGTTTACTATGCTTATTTCCACAGTATTATGTCTTATGGCATTTTACTGTGAAGATCTGCAGCTGATGTAGACTCTATTTCTATATTGCAAAAGAGAGCTATACGGGCTATTTATTTCTGAGGGTCCTCGCGAGTCCCTCAGAAATAAATTCAAAGAAATCGATATTCTGACTCTGCCTTCTCGTTATATCTTGGAATGCATTTTGTATGTTCGTAAAACTTAAGACTCTTTAAAATTAGAAGCGAATACCACATCAAAAATACACATAGTAAACACGAAATTGTATTGTTACGTACGTGGGTAACCAAATGCAATAAGTAATTAGTCCAGTCAACAATAATCCAAATCACAATTAACATTAGAGTTATACTATCGCTTGGGTCGTTAGATAAATCACTTCGCACACTTGGTAGATCGCTCTTGTTCGCAGTCGAAATCAGAACTGACTCGCTTCCGGTCGGGGAGCTCGTATTTATATGCGGAGCAAGGAAAATTCTAGATACTGACGTCTCAAGATAAATACAGCACAATAGAGTCGCGTCGCGGGGCCATAGATCATTTTAATTGCTCCATATACCGAAAGTCACTTTCATGCGAATTTCGACTCTATTGTTAATGCCGGAAAGTACCATTTCCTTTATTTACCTACTAAATAATGATAGTAGTAGGTACCTACTTATGAAGGATTGTTCCAGATCTTGCCAGGCTAGGCAGGTACTTTTGTTCTAGAGCTTTCGAACAGCAATGCGTTTTAATCTTTAAGTTGAGAGTGAATAGGTTTCTTCTAGGTAAGCGCGTTCCATCGTCAACCGCATCGTCGCTTCCATCAGGTGAGATAGCGGTCAAGCGCAAACTTATCAATAATAAAAAATAAAAAATAAATATTCATTGCTACTCTTTATTTTGTCGGAGATAGGACGTGTTCAAGTTTAACGGCGTAACAGTGCCCCCCTCTTAGTCATGCTCGTCCCGAGCATTATTATATCCGTGATACGGCGCCAATCTTTCCACATGGACAACCTTAGGCTTCCCTCTTAGCGCTTTCCTGACGCTTCCTTTTTAGTACGGTGCAAGGTCCCTCCCATCGAGCTTGAAGTTTTGGTGACTTCCCTTTTTGTCGAAGCGGGTTGTGGAGCCAAACCAGGTCGTATCTAGTTTTCATTTTAACGCTGGTGTTCATGCTATTCTCACGTACTCGTTTATGCACTTCGTCCAATTATTGATCTTGAAGGTCACTTACTTAGTCTTATCAGGTGGCCTGCCAGCTATGGCATCGACTGGAAGTCTCATTTCCCTGCCGAAATTCACTCTTGTTGGGGTGTGTCCCGTGCTATCATACACTGCCGATCGGTAAGACATCAGAAATAGTGGAATACCAATCCCTGTCTTTCTGATGGTCATCGACAACCTTAGCCAGATGATTCTCCAGGATTTGGTTAAACCTTTCCACCATTCCGTCCGATTGTGGATGCGCAGGTGTTGTGCGTGTTTTGTACATCCCCAGCAGAGTACACATTTCCTGGAACAGCGCAGATTCGAAGTTACGGCCTCGGTTGGATTGGATTTCCAAAGGTGCGCCATACCGACATACTACTTCCTCGACCACCTTCTTCGCCACTGTGGACGCTTCTTGATTGGGTATGCCGAAGACTTCAGGCCACTTTGTGAAATAGTCCTGGATCACCACTATGTACTTGTTACCATCATCTGTAACTGTAAAGGGTCTAGCGACGTCGATGGCAATGCGTTCCCATGGGGCTCCCACACTGTACAGCTGAAGCCTGCCTCTGCTTCTAGTCTGTGGTCCTTTCACATACGCACGCTGTACATTTCCGACACCATTGCTCTATGTCATCTCTACAATTGAGCCAGTAATACCTCTGTCTCACTTTCAGTAGAGTTTTCTTGATTCCCAGGTGTCCTCCAGAAGCACCATCGTGTATTTCCTGTAGCAGGGGGACCACTTCACATCGTGGTACTATCACTTGTGTGGTCACCTCCTTGCCATCGTTCGATTCCCATTTCCTACAAAGCACATAATTTTTTAGGACTAAACTGTCCCACTAAGCCCCGTAGCTCTTTGTGACGGGACTATGCGACGATACTTCACTCCAGTGGGGCCTAGTTCCGCTACGCTTCCATTCCAGTATAGGTCGAATATCGTCATCTTCTTCCTGGGACTTCTTGAAGTTGCCTTCAGTCCTAATCAAATTTACGTGTTCTCGGACTTCATTCTGCTGGCAGTGTCTACAGTCCTCATTACATGGACGTCGCGACAAGGCGTCAGCATTATTATGCCCTTTCACTGCGATGTTCCTTCACAAAGTTGAACTCCTGCAGCTGCTCGAGCCATCTTGCGACTTGGCCCTCAGGGTTTTTAGCAGTTCTCGTCGAGTCACGCAGTAGTTCCTTTCTGGCTTTGAAAGTGCCTTACTGAAGTAAGCGATCACGACCTGTCTGTCACCTTACACCTGTGACAACACTCCTCCAATTCCCGTGTTGCTGGCATCGGTATCAACGACAAATCTTCCGTCTCTGCTCGGATACCCCAGTATAGGCGCTTCACATAGCCGTTGCTTTAGCTCGTTGAATGCTGACTCACAGTTCTTGTTCCAGATAAAATCTGGTTTATCCTCAGTCAACTGATGTAACGGTTTTGCAATGTCTGAAAAACTCATAACAAACCATCTGTAGCATGTGCACAACCCTAGAAATGCACATGCTTCCGTTTTGTTCTTAAGAACCGGCCACTGTTCGACTGCCTTTATCTTCTCAGGGTCGGTTCTCACTCCATCGGTGTAAATTACATGTCCCAGGTAGCTGCCTCCATCTTGAACAGAGTAAACTTCTTTGGGCTTAGTTTTAGATTAGCCCCTCGAATCCTTGTGAACACTTTCTCCATGTTCCTTAGGTTTTCCTTAAAAGTGCGGCCCATTATAATAACGTCATCCAAAATATACCAGACAAACGTCACCAAGAAGGTCCACCATGACTCACCATGAGGCGTTCAAATTTCGCTGGAGCATTGCACAACCCAAAAGGCATGACGTTAAATTGCCACAGGCCGTTGCCACGTACTGAACGCTGTCTTTTCTTTATATTTCTCGCTGATTTCTACTTGCCAGTAGCCACTTTTCAAGTCAATGGTTGAAAACCTCTTCATACTGAGCTGCATATCCAGCGTATCTTCTATCCTCGGTAAAGGATAACTGTCCTTCTTCGTCACATTATTCAGCATTCTATAGTCCACACAGAATCTTGTACTGCCGCCCTTCTTAACCAGAACGACTGGAGAAGGCCATGGGCTCGTAGAAAGCTCAATTATTCCGCTATCAGCCATGTCCTTTACCATTTCTGCTACTTCAGTTTCCTTAGCCCAGGGTATAAGGCGTGGTCTCTGTTTAATTGGTCTAGCATCACCTGTATCTATCTCATGCTTGACGAGACCTGTTCTTCCGCAGTCTTTTCCTGTTGCAAAGATATCACGAAACCATAGCGGAAATTCCTTGGCTTGCTGTAGTTCCGAAGTCGATAAATTGCTCTTAGAATTTTCCAGAAATCACTGGATGTGATCAGTTTCAACTTTCGTCGTGTCTTGCTTCCTTGAAGATGTATTGATTTGGCGGAGATACTTTACTTTTTCACATCTCCCAACAACACTGTTTTTCTTCAGTTGGACCTCTTCTTTCCCAAGGTTCACAATCCTTACCTTGGATCTTCCTTTCGTCATAACTAATGTCCTCGTGGTGATAAGCTCCGGGTGCCGGCCAGTATCTTCAACCAAAACACATCTTTGTTGCCTAATTTTCTTAGGAAATTTTACTTCGACTAAGGTTTCTGTTCTCGGAGCTAGTGTAGTATTCTTTAAATAATAGAGGTTGCATGAGTTGATTCATTGTAGGAAGACTTCCTGGTCTGGGAATTTCAATACTCCCCTATCGATGTCCAGGATACATCGATTGTTCCGCAAAAAGTCCAGACCTAGTATGCAATCGTCAGTAATATTCGCAATTAACACAGGGTGGGTATACACTTGATCACCAATTTTGAACTCGAATTCTGTATCACCGAGGGCGGAGACTGGCCGGTTGCTGTCTGAAGTCGGCAGGATGGAGACTTTCTTTGCCACGAGATGGTTCGTTTCAGCAACTCAGGTCTTACGATAGTTCGCGACGCCCCGGTGTCAACGGTAATATTGCAAGCACTATGATTCAGCGTCCCTTTGATGATCAAACTATTTCCGTCGTGAACTTGATTGATGGTGATGGTTGGGGCCTTCAGTTGACCAGCCAGCACCCGCCTTGAGTTCCGGAGTCCACACTTCCCCTTTTCCTCCTGGGGCAATCGGTACGAATGTGCCCTTTTTCCCCACATCCGTAGCACGTCGGAATATAGCGGGACTATGTTGAAGAAGAAGTCACCACGCGTTTTAATTATTCGTTGCTACTCTTTATTTTGTCGGAGATATGACGTGTTTAAGTTTAACTGCGTAACAGTATTACCCAAATGGATATTAGCTGAGATCAGCAAGTCATTCCTAGTAAACAGCATACTCTTTTACAACAAACTGCCAAAGGCGGTAACTGAACTTAGTGAGGGAAAATCAAAACGCATATTAAGCGTGTCCTAACCAAAAAAGCATATTACATGGTTAAAGACTACGTCGAAGACACGCTTGTTTGCCCCCTGGTAACTCATCTATTGTGTCTGTTAACTGCTCCATTGCTGTTTTAATACTAGGCATGCCTTTTAAGTTCTGTCGTTTAAATATTTCACGCTAATTTTGAATTTAGAATTGCTCAATTTTCAAATTTGTTTGAATTTAGAATTGCTCAATTTTCAAATTTGTTTGAATTTAGAATTGATGCAACTCTGCAACTATTTAGTCACAGCGTTGTTTTGAATCTATCAAGTCGCGCATAAAAATGAATCTCTCTAAGAAAAACGTTCGTGCGATAATTTTTTACAACTTTTGGAGAGGCCTAACTCGGATTCAATGGTTTGAGGAGTTAAGTTCTGTATTGTATGATGAAGTTCCTTGTCTACGGACTGTCGAACCTTGGTATTTAGAGTTCCAGCGTGGTAATACTAGTCTTAGTGACAATCTCGTGAAGGACGTTCAAAATCCGCCTTTACTGAAGAAAACATCGTTGCTGTGAGACAACTGATACTCGAAGATCGGCATGTTACATATCTGGAGATAGAAGCGTTAATAAGCATTTCAGGGACAACCATTCAAAAGATTGCTTGAAGAGCTTGGTGTGAGAAAGCTAGTTTGCCGATGGATTCCGCATTTGGTTTCCGATGATCATAAGGCGACCCGCGTCAGATGGTGTAAGAAATCTTTCAAAAGGTTCAAGCGAGGAGAGTCAAATCACGTCTACGACATTATCAGTGGTGACGAATCTTGGATTTATGCCTACGACCCTGATTCCAAAGAGCAATACACAACCAGGGTCTTCCGAGATGACCAAAAGCCGACTAAAGTTTTTCGCTCTCGAAGCACTTCGAAGTAGATGTTGGCTACGTTCGTGGCGAAAACCGGTCACGTTGCAAGAATTGCGCTTGAAGATCGTAGAACGGTTAATGCAGAGTGGTATACTACAATTTGTTTACCACAAGTCATCGCTGAAGTCCGGAAATCTAACCCAAAGCGAGGCATCGTCCTACACCATGACAACGCAAGCTTACATACCGCTGGTAAAACAATTGATTATTTAAAGCAGGAAAACGTGGAAATTCTTGACTATCCCCCATGCAGTCTTGACCTAAGCCCTAACGATTTCTTTTCATTTCCTAAAATTAAGAAAACTCTTCGTGGGCAAAGGTTCCAGTCCAGTGAAGAAGCAGTCAACGCTTTCAAGTCGGCCATTTTGGACATACCGACTTTGGAGTAGAATAAGATTTTTAATAACTGGTTCGATCAAATGGAAAAATGTATTAAACTGCGAGATGAATACTTTGAAAAACAATAAATAATACTTTAAGGTTCTAGTTGTGTTTTTTTCTTCAAACGACAAAACTTAAAAGGCATCCCTCGTATATAGGTATACATTTTTTTTTAAATATGATATTGCTTTGCAAAAGCAATATTTTAATTTTTGAGACTTTAACTACCTTAAATTCGTTGATAATTTACTTTGTTAACAATTTATTGATAGTTGTAATTATCTATACTTATAATAAATCTGTAGAGAGGTCAATTCTGTACATGAAATATATTTCCAAAATAACTATCAGGGGGTGATTAGTGATCGATACTGATGCTAATGAATGATTGTACCAAGTTTCGTTCCGTCCGTCCGTCCGTCCGTCCGTCCGTCCGTCCGTCCGTCCGTCCGTCCGTCCGTCCGTCCGTCCGTCCGTCCGTCCGTCTGTCTGTCTGTCTGTCTGTCTGTCTGTCTGTATGTTCTTTATAGAAACAAAAACTACTCGATGGATTTTAACGAAACTTGGTACAATCATTCTTCATACTCCTGGGCAGGTTGTAGTATACTTTTCATCACGCTACGATCAATAGGAGCACAGCAGTGAAGGGAAATGTTGGGGAAACGGGAGAAATTACTCCATTTTTTAAGCTTCCGTCGCGTTTGCAGCCTTAATGGTTAAAGCTACACAGAAAACATGTACGACGGAAATGTTCTCCTCAAAATTATATAAAAAATGTCCCACGACAGCATACGTCTATCTTTTATGGTTAACTCACAATAACACGTGTAACTCCCGATAGCTTAGCAGTTCTGAGCTTTCTGTTTATTTTTGTCTACTCTTACGTTTATAACACTGAATGTCGCTGGCATAAGGAACAGGATCCGCGTACGAAGTCGCTGGCAGAAGCTAGTTTAAGTATATTTTTCTTGCATTTTTTATATAGCCTCTTTTTTGTTTTGTAATGTGAATGTGAGAACACTGTATACCCTACAAACTCTAATTACCAGGAAATAATCAGAGTTTGTAGGGTATACAGTGTTCACAAAAAAAAAAACAAAAAAAAAAGTAATTCTAAACAGGAGTTTAGAATTACTTTTTAATTTTTTTTTACTCTACTTTTGTAGTGTTTTTTTATTGATCTACACTGTTCTTACTCTGATCATAATTATTGTAACACCAACCACTTTTTTAAAAAGAGTAACCATGGAGTTTCTTGCCGGTTCTTATCCATAGGAAACGACCAATTTGGAACCGTGCACTAGCTTCTGACGTATTATAAGTGCCCATGTAGGCCTATGTGAAATAAAATATTTTGACTTTGAGCAAATTTCGTATTGGTGCCGAAACTTTCTTGACGGTTGCAGGACGAGGAGGAAGAGATGTTTGGTAGTCTTGATTTACGACGTTGTCTATTTCCTCTCCAGACAGACATGTTGGCTGTTGGATCATTTGGGTGCAAGACGTTTGCGAGGTGTTCAGCAAATGCGTCTGCTTTTTGTTGGGGTGTTCTAACCCAGTCTTGATTCCATCTAAGGGTCGGGTCGGTATAGATTTTGTAGGCTTGGTATAATTTTTTGTAAACTTCCAGAACGAACTTTAATAATTGGATGATGTTGAAGCAGTTAATGACTCCAACTGTGCTTCTAATGTGTCATCATACCATTTTTGAAGTCTTTTAAGGCTCTAGCAGCTTCGTTACATTCCGACTTATCATAACGCGCTAACCTAGAAGAAACTGTAGCGAAAAAAAATAATTGTCACTACATATATCACGTCCAATTTTTCCTTCAAAAAATACAAATATAAAAAAAAAACAAAGAAAAAAGAATTGGCGATGTAAAAAAAAATGACTTTCAGTAAAGTTGCGAAATGGATTGTCTAGAAAAGAATAAAAATTGAGATTTTGGAAAATAATGCCTATAGGTGAGAAGGGAATCGGTTCTTTGTAGAGGACAATCTTATGCAACCGACAATTTAGTACGGTGCTTATCGATACAACTTTGCACTGATTGCTGACAGTAAAGGAAAAATATATATATCAGATTAACACACACAACAATTTAGTTATTTCTCTTCTAAACAGAATACCATGTATGTTTCTTCTAAGAAAATACGTCGTCAATTGACAAGAAAAATTTTCTCTGTCATCCAATGGAATGATCATACTTCTAAGTTTGAACCAAAATAAGAAAAAAAAAACTTTTTACAAAAAAAATATAACCGACTTCAATGATAAAAAACACTGAAAAGTATCAAATAACTTTAATTTTGGAAGTCGGTGTTTCTTTAATAGTTTAGTCTCTTCGTTATTTAACACCGACTTCCAAAATTAAAGTTATTTGATACTTTTCAGTGTTTTTTATCATTGAAGTCGGTTATATTTTTTTTGTAAAAAGTTTTTTTTATTTTACACTTTTTAGTTACGGTACCACCACTAAAAAGTACCCCTCAGTCAAACTTAAATACCTTATAGTCAGAGCGCATCTCATAACGGTTCTAATAATCCCAAACACGGTTAGATTACATTAATTTACCTTTCGGCTTTCATCATCAGATCAGTTCGATATATCCTCTCCCCCTCTTCTTTCAAACAGTCATTAAACTAGATGCTGATAATCCCGGCTGTAGCATCAGGCCAGATTTATGTCAACATTGCAATGAACTTAAAATTTAGTCCTGTTTAAAATGAGCCCAAACACGACTACGGTGCTGTAATTTCAAGGTTTGTACTTTTCCTGATGCTCCTGGCTTCAGCATCAGGTCTCTATGTACTTCGGTGTTCTTTATTAGCAGTACGTTTATCCACACATCGAGCCGTTTTCAATGAGCCTAAACTCGATATATCTGCTGTTTGTTGTCGAGGACTTAGGTACTCTGCAGACTATCCTGACTGCAGCATCAGGTCATGACTTGATGATCATGAGACCAAATGTGGCAAATGCCCTATCAAACATCAAAACAATTTACTAAAACAGTCCTTACCTGTTCGAGTAACTTCTTACTGTTAAGGAGTTGTACCTTCCATCATCAGCCCAGCTACCTGAGATGGTGACGACCATACGCAAATACACAAAATACTTCATAAAATATGCGAAAATCAATAAGTGAGCCTATAAAATTTGAAGGTTGCCCTCGATTTCTCCAAGATCCCATCATCAGATCCTAATTTGGTGATAATGGGACCACCTCAGAGCTATCTACTTTCGAACAAAAAAAGAATTTTGAAAATCCGTCCACATTTGGGGGAGTATTCGACGAACAAACATACAAAAAAAAAAAAAACATACAAACAGCCGAACGTAGTACCTCCTCCTTTTTGGGAAGTCGGTAAAAATAGAAATGAGCTCGACTTAAACGAACGGAATAGTTTTTATTCAGCCGCATCATTAAGCAGCGTATTATGCTGCAAAACCTATTCACTCTCGACTTAAAGATTCCCGAATTTTAGCTATTAGGAAACACAGACTCCGGCAAGGAATTCCACTCCTTAGCTGCACGCACAATGAATGTGTTTCCAAAACGTTTTGTGCGTGTAGGTGGGATGTCCACCAGATGGTGGTCCTCAGGACCCGGGAAAGCCTGGGTCCTGGCCATGGAGGCTCTCGGGTCTCGACTTAGAGGGCATGCCTAAAGAGGGGCCAGTTCTCACTTCGCTGGAAGATGGGGAAACTAGTCCTAATCGCGAAGCCAGGGCGCCCTGCGGACTATCCGTCCGTATACCGGCCCATTGTGCTGCTCGACGTGGTGGGCAAGCTCTTTGAATGAGTTATTGCAAACCGCCTCGTCGCGCGTCTAACACGGGACGGGCCGGACCTTTCGGACGGACAGTTCGGCTTTCGCAGGATGCGCTCCACGGTGGACGCCATCATGCGCGTGCGAGCCCTAACGACGGGGAATGCGGTGTCCCAGGGTAGGTGTGTCGTGGCAGTGTCCTTGGACATTGGTACTTAAATACTTGGTACAAATAGGTACTTGATTTTAATTTATTTAGCACAACCTTTATAATATAAGTAGTTTCGAAATATGTATGAAGAAAGTACCTACGTAAAATTTAATACTCGATCTGTAAGTTAAAAATATCCTTAAAAATATAATATGGGTATTGCAGCATTATCATGCTGCTTAATTCGTTTAGCTTAATAAAAACTTTTCCGTTTGCGTTAGTTTACCTTTTTTCTAATATTATTTTTTTGGTTCGAACTGAGAAGAGAAAAATTTGTTTCATTGACAAGGAAAATTTTATTTGTCAATCGGCGACGAATTTTCTGAAAGAAAGTCCTTTATGAAGACGATTTTGAAAAAAATGTGATTATGACTGTGCAAAATTGTTTTGGTGAAGCTCAGTATTTAAAAAACGGATAAGATTTATCCAATATAAAGAACCGGTATGTATTTAAACATTTTAAGTTTTGTCTGCTTTGAAGGTTCTGTTTCGTGTATTATGGTGTAATTTTCCTTTTTTTCTCACCATAGATTCGCTCAGAATCGGTTCTTGGAGCATTCTTAGAGCATTCTTGGAGCATTCTGGGCATATTCTGGGAAATATAAATAGAAATGGACTTTTCTCCATTAAAGTTAACAAATGCGTGCGCCAACTAGCGCATGACAATCGATGAAGCGATCGCTATACTAGAGAATACCCCGGTGGACATCGTGACGTCACTCCACGTGATGTTATCCTGATCTATTTTTTTTCTAATTCTATAACAGTAGCAAAGTATTATTTGTGTAGTTTTTTTTACACTATCTTTTTTATAATCACAGCTATTCGTGTCAAAAGGTCGCGGAATGAACTGATTTCTTTGATAGTTTTTATTTAAATACGATCATAGTTCACGCTTAAGGCTCATAGTGATTGCAATCTCTTTACACCTATGGGCATTATTTCCAAAATTATATTTTTTTATTATTTCAAATCCATTTCGCCACTTTAATGAAACCCTATTTTTATATAAAGTCGCCGATTTTTTTCCTTTTATATTTTTCTATATTGGTATTTTTTTTTATAAACATGAAAAATTATACGTATTACAAATAGTGATTTTTTTTTAACGCTACAGTATGTAAACTATGATTCCTTATTATTTTAAAATATGTAAAATATACAGTGCATTTAACTTTAATGTATACCTATTCAGGTTTTTTAAAGTGGGAAATGAGCCACACGTCCAGTGGAAATTTTTGTTTTCTAGACTATTCCATAGTGTGGGATATCGTTAGATAGGTCTTTCAAAAATGTTGTGGGTGTGTGAAAACCATTAATTTAGGGATCCAATTGTGAATTATAAACATAGTTTTTGTAGTTTTTTACCTAACGCTAGTTTTCAATTGAACCTTATTGAGAGTACAGATGAAATTTAGTTTATATATTTATTCCTACACTCATCATCTTCCTGCCCTTATCCCGTTTTATTTGGGGTCGGCGCAACATGTTTTTTTCTTCCATTCTGTCCTGTCACTGGTCACGCTATCACTAACTCCTTTTTCAGTCATATCACTTCTCACACAATCCATCCATCTTTTCTTTGGCCTCCCTCTCCCTCTCCATCCATCCACATGTAAATTCATAACTCTTTTAACAACATGCGTTTCATCTCTCCTCTTTACATGACCATACCAAGACAAACGATTTCCTTTCAACTTTTCAGTCACTGGCGCCACTTTCAAACTTCCCCTAATATACTCATTCCTCACTTTATCCATTCTCGTCACACCACACATCCATCTCAACATTCTCATCTCCACAACATGCAATCTTTTTTCATCCGTCTTTTTCACAGCCCAACATTCTGATCCATACAGTATGACAGGCCTTATCACGGATTTGTAGATTTTACCCTTCAACTTGAGGGGCATCCGTGGATCACAAGTTGTTCCCGTGACCTGTCGCCATTTCATCCATCCTGCGTTGATCCGATGAGTTACGTCCCGGTCTACCTCACCATCCCCTTGGACGAGCGACCCGAGATACTGAAAGTCGGAACAGATCGGTATGGGCGTTCCGGCGAGAGCTAAAGGCACTGGAGTGGAGAGACCGCCGAAATCGCAGAACAAGTACTCCGTTTTGGTTCTACTCAATTTCAGGCCAACACTTTCCAGTCTGTACCACCACACCTCCAATCTGTTCTGGACCTCTAGGCCACTCTCGGCAACCAGCACAATGTCATCGGCAAACAACATACACCAGGGAGCCTCTTCCTGAATGTCCGACGTCAGAGCGTCCATTATCATCAGGAAGAGGTAAGGGCTGAGAGCCGACCCTTGGTGTAAGCCGACAGCCACATTGAAGCTGCCAGTAGTGCCCACTGTAGACCGGACTTGGATACTGCACCGACTGTACATCGCTCGGATCAACTGCACATACTTCCCAGGTACACCTTTCTCCTTAAGGGCCCACCACAGAACCTCACGAGGTACCCGGTCGTATGCCTTTTCGAGGTCAACGAATACCATGTGCAAGTTTTTATGCGCACCTCTGTATTTTTCGCACAGCTGGCGTATAGCAAAAATGGCATCCGTTGTACCCCGACCTGGCATAAAACCGAATTGGTTCTGTGAAATTTCACTCTCTTCTCTCAGTCGCCTTTCAATAACTTTCTCCCAGGCTTTCATAGTATGTGACATTAGCTTTATTCCTCTATAATTGTTGCACTCAAGCACATCACCTTTGTTTTTAAAAATGGGCACCAAGGAACTGTTACACCACTCATCAGGTATGGCTTCTTCCTGCAACAACTTATTGAAGAATAAAGCTAACCACGTCCATCCATCCACTCGCAATAACTTCCAAACTTCAACTGGTATTCCGTCTGGACCAATGGCTTTACCATTCTTCATTCCACTTACTGCTATCCTAACTTCATCCATACTAACCATTCTCACTAATCCTACATTCACTGGTTTATTCTCTAACACGTTACTCCAATTATTTTCCTCATTCATCAGTCTTTCAAAATAGTCCTTCCACCTCTTTTTGATTTTCTCATAGTCTGATATAACCATTCCAGTTTCATCTCTTATACATCTTACCTGGCAAACATCTCTCGTCTTTCTCTCTCTTATTCTAGTAAGCCGGTATAGTTCTTTTTGGCCTGCAGGACTGTCCAGTGTGTCATATAATTTATCCTGGGCTTTTGACTTTGCTATTGCCACGGCTTTCTTTGCTTTCTTCTTAAAAATGTCATACTCACTCTTTTTTTCAGCTTTTAAACTAGCGTTTTCAGGCTCTACACGCTGCCATTCCTTGAATTTCATCTTCTTTTCTTTCAATACATTCTGAACTTCTGTCGACCACCACCATGTATCCCTATCTATTATGCCCTTTCCTCTCGTCTCTCCCAAAATATCTTTCGCTGCATGCCTGATACACCCAGCCATCTCATTCCAGCTTTCATTTATACTTCGATCATTCATGTCACCCATCTCTATCATTCTGTCCACCACTCGCTCCCTAAACTTATTCGCACAATCATTCCTCTCTAACATATGCCATTTTATTTTTGGGGGAGGACGCTCTTTGTTTTTGTGAGACAGTATTTTGACGACTGATGTCATAACCAGGAATCTGTGCTGTGAGACTAGGTCTTCTCCTGGCAGTATTTTGCAGTCTTTGACATGTTTTAGGTTGTTGCGCCGAACTAGAAAGTAGTCGATTTGGGTCTTATGATTACCACTTTTGTACGTTATAATGTGTTCTTCTCGTTTCTGGAACCACGTATTGGCTACTGCCAGGTCAAATGCAGTAGCGGATTGCAGCAGCGTCTCTCCTTCACTGTTCGGACTACCGAAACCCCATCCCCCATGCACTCTTTCATAAACACCTTTCATTCTTCCCACATGTCCATTAAAATCACCTCCAACTATCAATTCTTCATGAACAGGAATGTTCATTAAAGCTCTATCAAAATCCTCCCAAAACTTCTCTTTCACCGTTTCATCACATCCTACTTGTGGAGCATACACACTAACTACATTCAACATCACATTCTCTAACATAACTTTCGCAACTATAAATCTATCACTAATCCTTTGTACTTCCATCACGCTTTCTTTCAACTTACTGTCTAACACTATTCCAACACCATTTCTTTTTCCATCGCTTCCACAGTAGTAGAACTTGTATCCCTCACCAATTTCTCTCGCTTTTGTTCCTCTCCATTTAGTCTCCTGCAAGCATGCTATATTTATCCGTCTTCTTTTTAATACATCCGCTAACTCTCTCGCCCTTCCAGTCATAGTCCCTACATTCCAACTTGCATACCTCAATCTCATTTCCCGAGCTTGCTTCTTACGTTGCACCCGCCCGGGATGGTGCAACAACCCTGGTCCACTTCCCACAGGAGCCGGGTGCTGCCCCTGCGCGTCGCCTGTGGGGTACGCCCTAGCCCTATCGCACAATCTATTAAAACCCAACATGTTGCATAGAGATTTGGCTAGTTTTTTAAAGTCGGCCGCCAGCCTGACACCAACCCTCCTTGGGAATGCTTTCGTTGGTGGTTAACCCGCCACCACGGGGTGACCTAAGGTGCTATGGTATGCACAGTCTCTAAATATCCCTTAGTCGCCTCTTACGACACCCACGGGAAGATATGGGATGGTGCTATTCTTTACGTCCGACACCATACAGAACTTATTTATTCCTACACTGATAAAGAATAATTTGTGTTAAACTTTAAATAAAGAAAAAACGGGGGCCTAGACAACGTTACATTTTCATCAACGATAACGAAATTTGATATCTCCGAAATGTATGGAACTGACATAAGCTTTCGAAATGTCACGTGATCGATCGGTAATTGCTAGACAATGTCACACTGCATTACGAAACGACAACGAACTTCGATCAACATAAACGATATTCTCATACAAATGCTTAGCTTAGGGGGACGGCTTTGCTCGCGTCCGTAGGATTTACCACCTATTCCTAGGCCCACCCTACACGTGTCCCCCGGGTGGTGCAAAACGAGCATCTACAACGCCGGGTCTTGGGCGGCGGTTAATTAACCCGACCCAGCTACCCTAACAAGGTAGTTCTTTGTAAAGATAGGAAATGATCTTCACAACCCGCAAATCCGTCAAATGACTAACGGAATCGGGGGCATCGACTTCATCGTCCGTGTCAAGAGGTAGAAAGCCTCTATAAAAATTTACCCTAGTCCTAAGGTGGGCTACGTGCCAAAGGATGCATGGCTTATAGGGAGTTAAGTCACTAGCGCCAACCGCGACGAACCAGGCAAACGTCGTTGTATATAGCCTTCTTAAGGGAATAGGCGCCACCCCTTAAGTGACCTTATAGTTCGTCCTGACTCGTGGGAACAATATGAATGAAAATAATAATAAAAGTACAAACAATCCAAATAACTTGATTCAGCAAACATTCCATAAAAGTATGTTTATAAGAAATCGTTGTAACAGCGGATCGTCTCCGTCTACTGCAGCAACGTCAGAAACCAACAAGGACAAATCACCTGAAAAGAAAGACAATGAAAAGTGAAAACTACTCAAGAGATACAAAATGAAAGAAGCACAGAGAATACATGGCAAAGAGACATAGTCCCCCAACAAAGACAAAAAAGAAAAGAAACAAGTCCAATGACGTCCAAAAAAAAAGCAAAAAGCACAGCTATTTACACCACACCCACATGCAATTAGTTTGATGTTCTGGAAACTGAAGACGTAAATACCGTAAATACCACAGATAAGGTGTATACACCCAAACCTGAGCCAATCTTCGTGACTGGGGTAATAGACATAACTGCTCTCAAAGAGAAACTGCACAAAATTATTGACAACAAGTCCTACACTATGACTACCTTAAGATCGGGTCACGTAATAAAACTAAAGCCTGCTGACATACCAACATATAAAATCATAAGGGATGACTTTACAACCAACAATATCTCCCACTACACCAATCAGCTCAAGAGTGAAAGAGCGTATCGTGTTGTAATTAGAGGTCTACATGCTACAGAAGACATCAATCAAATAAAACTCGAACTTAAGGGACACCACCATGACGTTAGGCAGATTGTTAACGTAAGACATAGAACCACTAAAGAAGCACTACCAGTGTTTTATGTTGACATAGAACCTAAAAGCAACAATAAAGATATTTTCAACTTAAAATATCTATGTCAGTGTAAAGTGACTGTAGAGGCTCCTTATAAAAAAAGCAAAATACTACAGTGCAAGAGGTGCCAGAGATTCGGAAACTCAAAAAACCAATGTTGTAGACCTTATCGGTGCGTTAAATGTGGTAATGACCATCCCACTTCATCTTGCATGAAAACGTCCCGAGACTGAAGCCACCTGTGCAAACTGCCAGGAGAAACACCCGGCAAGCTATAAAGGATGCTTAAAATACAAACAATTCAAAGACAAAATTACAAAAACAAATCAAAAACAAAAAGAAATGACACTAAGAACTCAGGAACCAGAAACAGCACGAAAAAATTATGCGACAAAAATGACACAAAGACTGCCCCAACATGAAAACAAGGCTAACACAATGCATAAAGAACATCAAATGCAAAATGCGACCTACGCAGAAGTGTTAAAATCTAACGTAACCAGCTCAAACAAAACAGAAGGACAAACAATCCCTAACAACACCACAGAAATACTAGAAAGTATGTTCGCAAACTTACAACAAGTCATGGTATCTATGATGGACAAAATGATGGATCGTATGGTCCAACTTATCGCAAATCTGGTGTCAAAATGATTTGCAACTTGAAAATCATGACATGGAACGCCAATGGCTTGACAGAGCGTCGTCAAGAACTCCATACGTTTTTAATAACCGAAAAAATTTACGTAGCACTGATATCAGAAACAAGATTCACTGCCAAATCACACATAATTTAAAAAAACTTCAATATCTATACGACAAATCACCCATCAGGTAACAGCCATGGAGGCACCGCGATAATTATCAAAGAGAACCTAAAGCATTATGTACAGGAGGTATATCAAACTGACAAAATACAAGCTACTTCTATTAAACTACAGCTTAAAGATAAATCAGACATAACATTATCTGCGGTGTACTGTCCACCTAGACACACAATAACTGAAGGCGAGTTTAAAGCATATTTCTCAACTCTCGGGCCCAAGTACATATGCGGAGGGGATTGGAACGCCAAACATACCCATTGGGGATCTCGGCTAATTACTCCCAGAGGCAGACAACTTCACAAAGCAGTACAAATACTTCGACTAGAGTGTATGACACACTGTAAACCGATATATTGGCCAACCGACCGAAACAAGGTACCGGACCTTCTTGACTTCTATTTAACCAAAAACGTCAGCCGTAATTATATGACTGTCAAAGACTGTACAGACTTATCTTATGACCACACACCTGTTATACTGAACGTCAACTCAACAGTGGTACTCATAGATCCTCCGATGATAAGAATCTACAACAAAAACACTAACTGGGAAACATTTCAAGAAGAGATAACCTCCGGTTTAGCCATATACAAACCAATACAAACGACAGACGACATAGGCCCGGTATCCACCAAAGCGGAGAGGAGAGGAGACTAGAGGAGATGTGCCGCGAAGCTGGCAGGTTATTTCCACCAAAGCGGAGAAGAGATGCGTTGTGGAGAGGAGAAACACGCTTGCATTCAAAGCCAGTCAATCGAATGACGTTTCGGGACGTGCGAGGCGCGCGGAGAAGGCAGCGGGGTGAGGGGTGCGCGAGCACGTGCGCAGCCCGGCCGCCCGACTAGACACTTCTCCGCTCTGCCGCGCCGCTTGCTCGCTCGCTGCACAAAATTCTATAGAAAAATGAGACATCTCATCTCCTCTCCGCTTGACCCATTTCCACCAAAGCTAAGCGGAGAAGAGATGTGGAAATAACGAAATCGGATTGGTTTATTCAAACACATCTCCTCTCGACTCCTCTCCTCTCCGCTTTGGTGGATACCGGGCCATAGAGACGGAAATTGACAAACTGAACAAAGTGATCCACAGTGCAGCTAACATAGCAACTAAAAAAAAGAAAGGACTACCACCGACCGAAACATAACGAATATCCCAAACAAATCAAGGAACTTATAGCAGAAAAGCGATGGCTCAGAAAAATATGGCACAGGACTAGATATCCATCTGACAGATCAGCCTTTAACAGATCCTCTGAAGTATTAAAAAAGTTAATAGTAGACTTTCAAAACGAGAATTTACAAACATTCCTGTCGAGTTTAACACCATCTATTGATACGAATTATTCACTGTGGAAGGCAACAAAAAACCTAAATCGTCCGGAAACACAGATACCCCCGATTAAAAATAACTCTGGAGACTGGGCTAGATTAGATGCAGAAAAAGCTACAATCTTCGCGGAACACCTTTCCAGAGTCTTTCAACCACACCCAGACACAACCCCTGAACCTAACACTGAAGTAAATGATTTCCTCAAAAGTGCATTACAAATGTGTCCACCAATAAAATGGACAAGTCCTCGGGAAGTATTAAAACAAATAAAAATGCTGAAAGACGGAAAATCTCCTGGGTATGATCTAATAGACGCAACCCTATTGAAAAGACTACCAAGAAAGGGAATTATGCAAATAGTCAAAATATTTAACGCCTGTCTTAGACTTTCGTATTTCCCTGCGCACTGGAAGATAGCACAGGTCGTAATGATACCCAAACCTGGAAAACCACCACAATATGTTGCTTCGTATAGACCCATCAGTCTCTTACCAGTCATTGGGAAACTTTTTGAGAGAATTCTGCTCAACAGAATAAAAATTCATCTCGAGGACATAATTCCGAACCACCAATTTGGGTTCCGAGAGCATCATAGTACTGTAGAACAGGTACACCGTATTGTGGATACCATAAACCGAACGCTAGATAGCAAACAATACTGTTCGGCTGTTTTCCTTGACGTAAGCCAAGCTTTTGATAAAGTCTGGCATGAGGGTTTACTCTATAAAATAAAAAAAATGCTACCTAACTCATTTTATCATATAATAGAGTCATATCTCCGAGACAGATGCTTTGAAGTTAAGCTAAACACTGATCTTTCTGCCTTGTTCGAAATAAAATCAGGTGTACCACAGGGTAGTATACTCGGACCAGTATTGTATACCATATATACAGCCGACCTTCCAACCTTGGACCAAACCATAGTTGCCACTTACGCTGATGACACTGCAATACTGTTCAGAAACAATAACCCAGCAACAGCATCTGCTCAACTTCAACTGCACCTCTACGAAATAGAAAAATGGCTGAAAATCTGGCGAATAAAGGTTAACCAAAATAAATCATCCCATGTTACATTCACTCTCAAAAGAGAAACCTGCCCTGTAGTGACACTGAATGGCGAAGAGATCCCACAAGAAGAACATGCTAAATATCTAGGCATGCACCTGGACAGGAGACTGACGTGGCAAACGCATATCTAGACTAAGCGCAAACAACTGGATACCAGGCTACGTAACATGTACTGGATAATCGGTCGACACTCACGTCTCAAAGCGGAGAGCAAGATTATCGTATACAAAGCCATCTTGAAACCAATTTGGACTTACGGCATTCAACTGTGGGGTACAGCCAGTAAAAGTAACATTGAAATCCTTGAAAGATTTCAAAATAAAACTATAAGAGCAATCTTCAACATACCGCAATATATAAGCAATAAGTATATTCACAATGATTTACAAATAAAAACCGTCAAGGAAGAGATTACCAACTACAGCGTTAAATACCAAGAGAGACTATCTGAACATAAGAATACACTAGCTATGACACTCAGTGGATGCGGATCGCTACAACACAAACGTTTAAAAAGACATAGTGTTCCGACGCTCCTGGATAGATTCTGCCATATGAAGTGAAAGCCACCCAAAAGTTGGCATGGCTCACTGTGACTAAAATCACCCCAGATGAATAATATCAGCCAGAAACAAGGCTTATTGTTAAATAAACAGATTGCCATGATGCAGAATGAAAAAAAAAAAATACTTAGCCAAGTGACACTTTCGATATTCGAATTCGCTGATATTTCGAAATGTTCGTTCGACAGCTTAGCGAAGTCTTGAACCCTGTAGAAAAGCAAATCAACTTGGCTGTTTTTAGTCAGCTGGTGGTGTTATTTGCATCAAGTATGGCTTTTGTTGTTGTTTTTTAAACGCATACATTATATTTACTACGGGCGGCACATAATAAAAGTGTTGTTGTTGAGGCGTTAGAAAAGATACAGTTACCGGCAAAAAATGGAAAGAGTGGAAAATATACCAGAGTGGAGAATTGTCGATAGAACAAGAGCCTTATCAAATGGAAATTTTTCATTTCAGTAATTTTATTTCTCTAATTAATTCCGAAATAAAAATTAAAAAAGAGTCGGAAATTTACGGAATAATGATGATTATATGGCTGTTCAATTGCTACCTTTTTCCATTTTTCTGGCATTTTATTAATCAATCCAGTTTAATATTGTTACCAACTCACACTGCTGACGCAGAACACTCAGATTTCAATCGCCCTTGAGGTCCGCTAGACGCTAGGATCACGTCATTGTTTACATTGAGCATATTCAAGTGATATAAATTGGATCAAGTTCATGGTCACGGTGTGTTCTCTCGAATCAACACTTCGCTCTGACTTCGACTTAGCGATATGTTGGTCGATGTGACGTTGTCTACCATTTTATAGTCGACATCGCTAAGGCGAAATCGAACTTCGATGCGACTTCGACACGGAGCGAATGCCTCTTGGTTAGGGCCCTAGGTTCGATAAAGTTACACTTATATTACGTATTTCACCTAGTATGTCTCAGTACATTTGCTATTACTATCTTTGTCTTGGACGGCTTAAATTCTCACTTTATTCTGATTTCTATGTTAGTTCCTCCGACCACACGCCAGTCATCCTGACAGCCAGCACAACACTGATAGAATATGAGACACAAGTCACACTCAGCAAAAAACGAACGGATTGGCAGGCGTGCCTCAATGTGAGGCAAATATCCAGCTAAAAGTGGCTCTCAAATCGCCAGATAATATCGAGGAAGCTGCCAAATATATAACATCCCTTATACAGGAAGCTTGCTGGAAGTGTACTCCTGAACTGAAAAACAATAATGTCTCCACAAACCAGCCCTCACACATTAAGCAACAGATCCTTGAAAAACGTCGCCTAAGAAGAGTTTGGCATCTGACAAGGCATCCAATGGACAAAACTGCTTTAAATAAAGCGACAGCCAACCTTAAGACCGAGATTACTCGACTCCATGAGGAAACCTTGCAGTCAAAGCTACAGTCACTAACACCCGGTGCAACTACAAACTATTCGCTCTGGAAATTTACTAGATCCCTAGACCGACCTCAAGCATCGAAACCGCCTATAAGAACAGCTTTAAATGGATGGGCAAGGACACAACAGGACAAAGCAAATGCATTTGCAGAGCATCTTGCGAAAGTATTTACTCACAATGTCAATAGCGATGTTGCTTTTGAAAGAAGCGTTGAGGAGACCCTCTGCCAACCGTTGCAGCTGGACTTACCACCAAAACCAGTCACAACTCGGGAGGTGTGGGGAATAATAAAGACGCTTAAAGACAAAAAAGCGCCAGGTTTCAATTTAATAACAAAGGAGGTAATAAAAGAACTACCAAAAAAAGCGGTGACCTATTTAACTACTCTTTTTAATGGCATCATGCGGGTACAATATTTCCCACATTTGTGGAAAATCTCTCAAATAATAATGATCCACAAGTTGGGGAAACTTGCTCATGAGGTTACCTCTTATCGGCTGATCTGCTTGTTGCCAATCCTATCGAAGTTGTTTGAGAGAATACTGCTCCGCAGACTGTTACCCATACTTGTTAGCAACAACACAATATCGGATCATCAGTTTGGATTTAGACAACAACACTCCACAATAGAACAAGTCCACCGAGTTTACAATGAAATAAGAAGTACATTTGAAGAGAAAGAATATTGCTCATCGGCGTTTCTCGACATCCAGCAAGAATTTGACAAAGTCTGGCACATTGGGTTGCTCTATAAAATCAAATGTAATATTCCTCACAGCTACTACCTAACTACTGGCTTCGTATTTGTCTGGTAGAATGTTTCAAGTCAAAGAAGGTACTTCCACATCATCGTTCCATGACATCGGTGCGGGTGTCCCCCAAGGGACTATTCTTGGTTCGATGTTAGATACGATTTACACAGCAAATCTGCCACAAGTACCAGGAACTATAACCGCCACATACGCTGATGACAAAGCCATTCTAGCCAGGAATAGAGACCCTGTTGCTGCGTCAGAAACGCTGCAAAGGGGTCTTGATGAAATTAGCATCTCCATCTGTTACTCTCGATAGCAATATTCTAACCCAGAGTGAAAGCGTACGATACCTCGGTATGCATCTGGACCGCCGATTGACCTGGAAGAACCACATTAAAAGTAAAAGAGATAAGCTTAACATCCGCTACAAAAATCTTTACTGGTTAATGGGACGAAACTCAAAACTCTCCGTAGATAATAAACTCTTGATCTACAAAAGCATACTCAGACCAAGCTGGATGAATGGTGTCCAACTGTGGGGAAGCGCTAGTGACTCCAATATAAACCTGCAGCGGCTCCAAAACATCATACTGAGGCATATAACGAGTGTGCCATGGTTTGTCACAAATGCCGAAATACATACGAACCTGCAAATAAACACTGTGAGGGAAGAAATCCGTACTGGATTTCTTCCGAGTGTTGAATCTTAAGAGGGTCCTTTTCCACTCGCTTATCGTAAACATCAAAAATGGTTTAAAAGCTTGTTACTTCATTTAATGCAATCCAACGCGATGTTTGACGAAAAGGCAACGCAAAAAAAGAGAGATATCGCCTGAAAACTCTGTTAGTATTCGGTAATTCTGAGATTTACTCGAAAATTTCACAAAACTTGCTCCACCAGGAAATAGCTGTTTTTTTAAACCCTTAAAAGTTTTTGGAAAAAGTTGTCATCATTTAGAATCTTAATAAAATTTGCAAGGTCTCTAGAGGATTACTTTTTTGACTTTTTTAATTTTTAGGCAAATTATGAAGTGTCAAAGTTCATACAAAGTAGGACATTTTCAGAGGTTTTTACTGGATTAGTTTTACACAAATTTAGAAATTGGTTTCTTTAGAAACCTAGATAATATCCACAAGATACTGTGTTTCCAAAATATCTAATGAAAAATGTGTAATAACGTCATAATCAGTTATGATCGGTTGTATGAAAAACAGTGAAAATGTGAGTCGTGATGCACCACCTTAAAAGAAGAGACTGGCAAATCATCCGAATGATATGGCTGTCCGGCTAATGCGTGCCAGGAAGGACACCTGCTTGAAGCGGCGTTTGATCCTGGGACAATTCTATTGAGGAGCTGTCTCCGCTGGGAGGCACACTCGGCATGACACGGTGCACTTCACAAATTTGCTTATAGTCAGCGACTGATTGCAAATGAACACAGAAAAGAAAAAAAAAATCTTACCATACCAATTCTTATCAATAAAGAAAACTAAAACCTCACTAAGACAAAAAAAAGTCATGGTTCTATGACTTTTTTTTTTGTCACAGTGGGGTTTTAGTTTTTTTTTATTTAAACTATCACTGTGCCTTTATATTATTTATTTGTTAAAGTTAAAATGTCAAATAAGAACTAGGTAATTAACACAAAGCTTCTGTTCATTAGTGATGCAGTGAAAAAGCTGCGTAGCCTCTGAAGCCCTTGCAAATGATACCAAACGAAGTATTTTTTTTTTTTTAACACAAAACTTTTTGTCCACAAACTACCACACTAAAGAGCGCCACATTGAATTTCGATGATATTTTTTAATAAGTACCAGTGAAGCACTTTCAAACATGATGTATTTATCTTAACATTTTTTTTAACACATTGTTTTTTGGCCGCTAGAGGCCGTCACTTTAAATTTGAGCTGGTATTTCTGAAATGCACAGGTAAAGCCCTTTAAATGCCCTTTCAAATGATACCAAACACGACATTTATCTCCATTTTTACTTTTACTTTTTGTCCGCTTGAAGCCGCGATATCGATTTTTGTTTTTGTGACACGTCACGTAGCCTATTTTCAGCGGACAATTAAATCGGTTCTAACGATACTTCATATGTCGAGTTCCGATAACCAGATGAGGGAAACGACGAACATACATACATACATACATACAAAGCCTGTCAAAATCATAACCCTCCTTTGGCTTTGCCGTAGTAGGGTAAAAATAGGTATGGTACTCGTAACTAGGTACTTAATTTTATTTCGAAAAAGTATCAATGTATTCAGTCGCAGTATATAATTCGGCGCTGATCAGAGACGTATTTATTTTTTGGCGCGGACTGAGGCTTGGAAGTTGTGCTGTGCGTTCAATGAAAAATGTATGAAGAATTTTTTAGAGTGGTGTTATTTTGGTCATAAATCATAATAGTAGTTTATGTGACTAGGGGATAAAGCAGTGTCTTTAAGTCGCGGGCGGCATGTTGAATTCCGAACGAAACGAAGGTTGCTGATTTTAATCCCGAACGCGAGTGAGGGATCAATATAATTAACTCCCGAGCATTGCGAGGGAGTTAATAAAAAAACCTGAGTGAAGTGAGGAATTCAAGCCGCCCAAGACAAAGACAGCTTTATCCCCGTGTTGCATAGTTTACTTTTCACACCATCTGTGAGATAATTAAAAGACAATTTGGTCGATCAAATCATATATTATAGATATATTTTAAGTATTATATTTACAGGTTCATCAAACAAACAAAATTCACTACTCCAAGTTTCTATAGTTTCAATTTTCTGAAACGCTCCCAGTTCGCAGTCAGTAAGCAGGTTTTATTCTATTTTCTTTTTTTTTTGTTAGTGGCCAGTTTGAATTTCGAGTCAACTTGTTCGATGCACGTACATTTTAATTCACAATGTTGACGATTTTTGATGTTCCAAATTGAAATCTCATTATTCCCTAGGGATCGGCCATATTGCATTATCTCCCTAGAGAATAATGCCAGTACAACATTACTGACCGGCTGTGCCCCCGGCCCATAGATATAATATATTTCTATGCCCCGGCCACTAATGACTCACTTTAGGTTAAGGTTGCTTGACATATAATTTGACATTTTCCAGCAGGTGGTGTGAAAAATATTTTTCGTTCATTATTATTACTTAGTGTGTTTTTTATTTTTTTTAAACTGTTTTTATTTTCACTTTGGTATTTGACCCGCCAATCCGTACTGGACTAGCATGGCGGGTTATGGTCTACTAACCCCCCCCCCCCCCAAATGAGTAGTAACATAAGGCACAGGCCCCAAGTGCCCGGCGACTCCACCGGTTGTGCTGACGTGGACGGGCGTAGGCGCAACCCTGGGGTCAAGGGTGCTAAAAATCTCCGGGCGAGAACGTTTAACCGTCGACGACTGGACCTGGCAACGTTTAACGTACGCACGCTCCGGTCCGACGAGAAAATCACCGAACTGGAGGAAGAGTTGAGCGGGTTACGATGGAGTATTGTTGGATTATCTGAAGTCCGAAGACAGGGGGAGGACACGATAATTCTCAAATCCGGTAACCTGCTTTATTTCCGGGAGGGTGACCAGCAGTCCCAAGGTAGCGTCGGGTTTATTGTCCACAGGTCCCTCGTGAACAATGTGGTGAGGATCAAGAGTGTGTCGACCAGGTTGGCGTATATTATACTCAGAATATCATCAAGATATTCGCTGAAGGTCATATAGATTTACGCCCCGACCTCGGCACTCCCCGACGACGAAGTGGAGTCCATGTATGAGGATATATCCAGAGTCATGCATGGTTCTAAGACTCACTTCACCGTGGTCATGTGGGACTTTAGTGCGAAACTGGGCAAACGAGACGGTGATGAGCTGCGAGTGGGGAAATTTGGATTTGGACATCGGAACCGCCGGGGCCACCTACTGGCTAGTTTTATGGAGAAGGAGAGCCTCTACATGATGAACTCCTTCTTCAGAAAGCATGAGCACAGAAAGTGGACGTGGCTAAGCCCTGATGGTGTAACTAAAAATGAAATTGACTTCATCATGTCGACGAAGAAGCAAATATTCAATTATGTCTCTGTGATCAATACGGTGAAAACCGGGAGTGATCACCGTATGATAAGAGGCACATTGAATATCAATGTCATGCTTGAAAGATTTAGAATTCTCGACTGATGAAGTCTACGCTCCGTCCTGCACAGATCCAAATCCAAAACTCCGACAGCTTTCAGCTCGAACTTCAAAATCGTTTCGAGTGCCTAGGAAGCCCCGTGGACAAATATAATAATGGGTTCGTGGAAGCTGTCCATACAGTAGGGTCTCATTTCTTTAAGACTCGTACAAGTAAGACCAAGAGGCTCACTGATCAAACTCTCGAGCTCATGAAGAAGAGGCGTGAAATGACTTTGCAGTCTTCAGATGACGCGTGCACGTACTGGCAGCTCAATAAACGGATCTCGAAGTCTCTGAAACGCGACCTTCGCAGATTTAATACCGAGAGGATTAAAGACGCCATTGAGCGGAATAAGGGCTCCAAAGTATTTGCACGGGATCTGTCTATTGGGCAGAGCCAGCTCACGAAACGCCGAAAGACCGGAAGACCGATGATGGCAGAGTCATATCCGCGAAATCGGAGCTTCTGGGAGAGATCGAGGCTTTTTATGGACAGTTATATGCGTCAATCTCCAAACCCGATACAAATTTAGCGAACGACCCAAGAGCTAGATTGACTCGACACTGCACTGAAGATATCCCAGACGTCAGCCTCTACGAGATTAGGATGGCTCTGAAGCAGTTGAAGAACAACAAGGCGTCGGGCGAGGATGGAATTACGGCTGAGCTCCTGAAGGCGGGTGGAAAACCGGTCCTGTGGGCCCTTCAGAAGTTATTCGATTCCGTCATAATCGAGAGAAAAACGCCACAGGCATGGAGCAGAGGTGTAGTGGTACTTGTCTTCAAGAAGGGTGACAATACCCTGCTTAAGAATTACAGGCCCATCTCACTTCTGAGCCATGTCTACAAGCTGTTTTCAAGGGTCATCACAAACCGTCTCGCGCGCAGGTTTGACGACTTCCAGCCTCCCGAACAAGCCGGATTCCGAAAAGGTTTCAGCACCGTAGACCACATTCATACGCTACGGCAGGTTATACAGAAGACCGAGGAGTATAACCTGCTCTTTGCCTAGCGTTTGTGGACTATGAGAAAGCCTTTGATTCGATTGAGACTTGGGCAGTGCTGCAGTCTCTCCAACGGTGCCAAATTGACTATCGGTACATCGAAGTGCTGAAGTATTTGTACGAAAACTCCAATATGTCAGTCCGACTTCAGAACCAGATCTCGAAACCTATCCTTTTGCAGCGGGGTGTGAGGCAGGGAGACGTCATTTTCCGAAACTGTTCACTGGAATGGACTAGGTATTAATGTCAATGACGAGTACATCACTCACCTTCGGTTTGCTGACGACATAGTAGTCATGGCTGAGACTATGGAGGAGCTCAGCACAATGCTCAATGACCTCAATAGAGCTTCCGAAAGAGTGGGTCTTAAAATGAACATGGATAAAACCAAAATCATGATTAACAACCATGCAGCACCCACTCCTATCAAGATTGGAGACTCTACACTCGAAGTTGTGGAAGATTACGTGTACCTCGGACAGACAGTCCAGTTAGATAGGTCGAACTTCGAGAAAGAGGTCAACTCTAGGGAAGCTACGCAGTGCAACATACCACAGTGTCTCAAGACGAAAGTCTATGATCAGTGCGTGTTGCCAGTGATGACATCAGAAGGCTTAAAGTCACCCAAAGGGCTATGCTCGGGGTTTCCTTGCGTGATCGAATCAAAAATGAAGACATCCACAGGAGAACTAAAGTTGCCGACATAGCACAAAGAATTGCAAACTTAAGTGGCAATGGGCAGGGCACATTACTCGCAGAACAGATGGCCGTTGGGGCCGAAAGGTTCTGGAGTGGCGACCGCGTACCGGAAGACGCAAGGCTGGAAGGCCTCCAACAAGGTGGTCTGATGACCTGGTGAAGGTTGCGGGAAACCGATGGATGCGAGACGCACATGATCGTTCGTTGTGGCGACGTTTGGGGGAGGCCTATGTCCAACATTGGACGTGTATCGGCTGAAATGATGAGTGAATAGTTTTTCAAATAAGTACTTAATGAAAATTTTAATTTAATTTTATTTTTTTAAACCTGGCGAATCTAATTAGGATAATCGAATATTTTAGTCGGATTATTGTATCGTCATCGGTCTTTGATGGGTGTGCAAAGTTTAAAGAAATTCTGATCGCCCAAAGTTGGGCAAAATCGAGCTCAAAGGCGGTGGCTACAAGCAAACAAGCAAGCAAACATACAGGTGAGGCTAATAAAAACGTGTTAAAAATAACTTTTCGTTATCCGATTAAAGTAAATTACCAATCGTAAATTACCCTGGGCAAAAAAAAATATTTTGCCAAATCATCGTAAAAAAACCTTTTTGGCTCTAAATTGATTAACCACGTGCTACAACAAAAAAATCTTGAGCGTTTCGTTTATTCAACCAAATGCTATGCCTAAAAACAACCAAAACTCTTACAACAACGAACTATTTTAATTATTTAAACAATCATACACAAGTTAGGCCTCATAAAACTAATAATAAACAATTTAAAGATTGCGGTGCGGTGGGAGGGAATTACAAGCCGGAGACAACTTAATATGGCATCAATTATGATGATTATTATCTATCTATATATTAGATTTAACTAAATAAAATCAATACTTTATAACCTACATTTTATGGCAATCACAGCGGTTTAATCTCTCCGTGGATTTAATACACAAAAATAGCGCATAAATTTGCTCGCAAAGATTTGGTGATCATTTACTATATTTGGTGTTCGAATACAATTTGAAGTTCAGTTGTGACTAAAATATCTGGTACTATTGTAATTTTAGACATTATTTTTCTGGTGTTATCTGGTGGTATCTATTTTTGGTAAAAGAACTAAGGGTATCAAAGCATTTTTTGGGGATCATAATATTTAATCCCATAATATTTTATGATTTTTAAACTAAACAATGTTCACTGGATTTAGGTTACGGGTTCCTCAAACACAGCTCTGTTTCGTCATTTTCTTGTATTAGTGCGTTGAATCGTATTTATACGAAAATTTTATATGAGACCATAATATTTTTTTATTCCACCCCGGAGTTACCAAGACATAGGTACTAATAATTATGAGTCCTTGTGCATGTGTGTGTTGTGTGTTTTTTTTTTGTGTGTTGCGTGCTTAAATCAGTGTATTGTTGGCGTTCGTCCTGTGCACAACTTCGTAAACCTACTTATTTGGCATCATATTCGCGCTGGAAAAATAAAAAAAAATAAGTGTTGTATTTTATCTTGTAAATACTACTTGGATAGACGTTCTGATGCTATGGATGCCATCACATTTCATTTGTAAGTTATTTTATGCATAATTTATTAAAATACTTCTAGAAAACTCTCTTAAAGTCAGCATTTCCAAAAATAATTCTACTCGACATTAGATGGCGACACTTTGTGTCATGGGAACTAAATATATTTAGGCACGTAGAGCTCAGTATTAATATATTTTAAATAATCATATGTACTCGAATTTGATCAACATTCATTCCTAAAGGTCCTTTAATCGCCAAAATATGATTTTTGTAGTTTTTATATAATTTTGTAAACAGGTCGCCATCTTTCGTCAAATAGCAAAAATACAGGGCAGTATTTAGAAGCCAATTATGTTACCAAATGTCCCACAGTTGATGAACTTGTAAATACGAGTATAATACTTATATTCCTCTAATATATGATTTGGTCGACCAAATTGTTTTTTAATTACTTCACATTTGGTGTAAAAAGTAGAGTATGCAACACGAAGATAACGCTGTCTTTGTCTTGGGCGGCTTGAAATCCTCACTTCACTCTGGTTTCTTTATAATCTCCCTCTCAATGCTCGGGAGTTAATTATATAAATCCGTCACTAACGTTCGGGATTAAAATCAGCAACCTTCGTTTCGTTCGGAATTCAACATGCCACCCGCGACTTTAATTCATGAATCCCCAAGCGACCACCGGTGGCCGCGCATCTATTGTCTTACTATTGTGTCTCTAATTGACGGTATCTGAAGGGTTAAGACACTGCTTTATCCCCTTGTCACATAATTTACTATTATTGAATTTTTTCAGACGTAAACACGTGTTTTTTTTAAACTAGCTTTTTAATCAATCTTGATCATTCTTTCTATCAAAATAAGCCTTTAAAAAAGTAAAACCTAATAAAAATAGAATTAAAAAAATAGAATTAAAAAAAAAATGTTACAATAAAAAGGTTTTTGATGAATTTCGAATGATCTTCATTCGTCATTCATCAAATAATAGTATCACTATTTCAATGAAAAATATACGTATCGGATGGTTTACACAATTAATTTAAAAAACAGATATCCCTGGTAATTCTGAGTGCGACCCTGTTGCATCCTGCACTTAATGACATCTAGTGTGAGATAGTTACGTAACTACGAAATAAAATCAACAGAACGAGCAAGTAGTTTTGCTATTGACCGGCAGATGGCAAATAAAAAAATGGACGGAGTCTAACACCCCCTCACCCCGCAAAATGTCACGCTTTTTTTCTTGGGGATATCTTATTACAACATCTCCTCTTCTATACTTACTCCGTGGTTCGGATACCGTCAATTAGAGACACAACACAATAGTAAGACAACGACAGCGCGAACGCTGCCTGTCGCTTGGGGTTTAATGAAGAGCCCAAGCTCAATTGGGTTGTGTCATTTTATTTATTTAAGTACTAGCTTTTGGCACGCGGCTTCGCTCGCGTTAAATTCGGAGTAACACGGTTCCCCTTTCGGCTTATTTTTCCCGACATCTTCAACAAATATCGTTAATGTACCTACACAGAAATAAATACAAAAACTTAACTAATTACATACTAAAACTTTCCTCGAAGATCACGCTATCGAGTGGTAAAAACCGCTTGAAAATAGGTGCAGTAATTTTTGAGTTTATCGCGAAAAGACAGACATACAGAAGCGGCGGGGGACTTTGTTTTATAATATATATATTGATACAATATATAAATAATCTATAAAAAGTGTAGATTTATTTAATGCTTTATGCACACAAAAGTACAGAGGCGGACTTAATACCGTAAGCATTTTCTGCCTATCAACCTTTGGGTGAAGAGAAAAATAGTGGTAGGTAATGAGAGAGAGACGACGAATACAAGAATAGATATACCTAGTACCTAATAATAAACCATTAGTGCCTACGAACAAAAACATCCCAAAAAAAAAATGACTACACACGATCACGTTTATTCCTGAGTGACATAGGCTATATTTTATGTACGCGGGCGAAGCTGCGGGCAAAAGCTAGTTTATCATACTTTGGTTCATCAGATTTTCATACAAAATTAAAAATATTTAAATTGCACGTTCTAAATGTTACGAAGCCTATGCGACGCAAACGATAGTACAATAGTGGAGGGGAGTGGGAAGCGTAGGTAGGTACAGCAAAACACAGAGTTGAAATGTAGACAAAACAACGAAATCTTAAAATTTTGTTTTTGGTAAATGTATTGTTTCATAGAAAGTCATAGAATGAAAGTTGTTCTTTATGATGCCAGTAATATAGTCCTACAAGGTTGTTACCTAGTGCTTTACAAATAACCCTGAAGTATATAATTTCTTGTGTCATTTTTATTAATGGCAATATACCGGTGTACCGGTGCGCAGATCAGATAGTGGCATTTTCTACGGGGCTCGGTGGCCGCAGTACATTTGATTGCTGACAAACAAAACTAGAAAGCCCACTGATTTCCGAAATGAATGATTTTACACTTTTTAGAATTAAAGGGGAACAAACAAGTAAAAAAAAATAAACACACTCACCGATATCATAGATTTTTTGTTCAGTTAAAAAAACACTAACACTCTTCTTTTTATATAAACAAAGACGTATCATGAACACTTGGAGTTTGTCCTCGCTGTTTCTTAAGTCAGCACTCGTCCATCCGGTGGTTTCATCGTAAATACTTAGCAGCCCAATCAACTCGCACGGCCCCGCTGCCAACAGTCGTTGTTTCTGAAATAATTCAAAACTAGTACAAGCTTACTGCAACGAACGTCGGCTCCGCAACATAACAAATGCTCCAACCTACCTCTATGTGCCCGTAGGGGCAGCGGCCGAAACAGAGAGGTGTCTATTCTGGAACCGGAGACATAGCGCGCCGCGCTGAGGTAGGCGTGCGCCGCGCCGCCGGGCAGAGCGCGCTGGTGGCGCGGCGGCGCCGGAGCCGGCGCGGGCGGCGGCGCGGCGGGCTGCAGCGCGCCCAGCACGCTGCGGCCGCGCGCCGGCTCGGGGCCGCGCGCGCCCGACACGCGCCGCAGCGGTAGCTCCCCGCCCGCCTCGTGCACCACTTCACCCCTGCACGTTTAATTGTCACTGATCACACATTTGTCAAATTACTACCCTATTTTATGAACGTAACTAAAACGGACTTGGCTGAATTAACCCTTCAGATACCGTCAATTAGAGACACAATAGTAAGACAATAGATGCGCGGCCACCGGTGGTCGCTTGGGGATTCATGAATTAAATTGATCAATTCCAAAGCACACTCCCCGATGTGTAAACGATAGAAAACCAACCAAACAACCAACTAACAAGCTGGTATTTGACAGACCCATCCCAAGATTATGATAATATTATCGTGCCAAGATCGAACTTGCACTTGATAAACGTTGAGCAGCTGTTCCAGCCTAAAGTAGAGAGAGATGAGTTGAACTTTGAACCACGCGGAGTTACTGACAAACTCTCTAGTAGATAATTATGTCGACAGCATCCAACGAGCGATTTCGCCGCTATGAACTCTGCGCCCAAAAATTTAACAAAGTAATTAAGTTACATATATCGTTGGTGAAAAGTAAAAAAAAAAAACAAATATACAAATAGGTTGTTACAAAAAGGTAAATATAGAAACACCACACACACACAGTTGTGGCGACACTTGGGGGAGGCCTATGTCCAACAGTGGATGTCTGTCGGCTGAAATGATGATGATGATGAAATATAGAAAATTTAATAGAACACTAGACTCCACACTAGGATTCCGTCTCTTCCATCTTATCAAATAAAAATCCATACTTATTAGGGTGAGTGTGGGTAGGTCGGAATGGATTTTTGATCAGATAAACTGTTTTGATTTTAAACTGTTGTGAAACAATGGGATTTAAGTCAAATGCAGAAATTGATGTTTTGGGTAAAAAAGTATAGTAAACTTGTTTCTATAATGTTGACAGCAATCTTTTTGAAACAATAATTTATGAAAAAAAACGTTAGTATTGGTCTTAACCCTTCAGATACCGTCAATTAGAGACACAATAGTAAGACAATAGATGCGCGGCCACCGGGTGTCGCTTGGGGATTCATGAATTAAGAAAAAAAATATGTAGACGAAAGATGAAACGCTGAAGGGGTAAGATTGAAATAGTGACTAAAATCGTATTCATGGTTATTATACTTTTTTGGTGATCAATAAACCTTCTGCTTTAATAACCTAAATAACTTGAAAATCAGTTACATTCAAAAATTGCATTCTAAATGCAAGAAAAAATTATTTATCAAATAAAATATATCAATCTTTACCCCGTTGAAACGGCTGGCAGGCAGGGGTTCTCAACATGTTATGAATATTAAAAGAATTAAATAATCATGTTACCCTTCTGTTGGATTGCATCCTCTATCTGGCTCACAACCAGATGAAGAGCAGACTCTGTCGACTTACCTGAACTATATGCATGTTGATTACCATGTAATGGTATTGCTTTTAAGGCGCCGTCTCGAAGTTCCCTTTCACATAACCTCTACATCGCCTTTAGTAGGAATGAGGTCAGACTTATGGGTCGATAGGACTTAGCGTTCGGCCCCTTGTACGCCTCCCAAAGATCCAGGACCTCAGGGTCCTGAGATAAATAAACAAATAAATAAAAATAGCGTGTTACGTGCCCTGCCTACACCAAAACGGCTGAATAGCGAGATGATGGCCATTTACGTCAACGGATGTTTCCACACAAGATTGCAACACCAAGACTGCTGATCCGACTCCTCGTGTCGCAGCCGATCACCTACTTCCAATCTGCTGATGCCGCATCAGCACTTCGCAATCGTTTAGAATATTGTATTTTTATAATAATTAATTCGGCACTTTGGTACTAGCATCGTCCAAGTCTAGACTTAAGATTTATTATAAATTAATATTATAATTTTAAAGTAATTAAACTTTTCTACTAAATTAATTTCGGTTTTTTTTAAGTCCTCCGGCTGTCACCTTCGTAATTGGCGCAGTCGGTAGGATATTCGAGGCAGTGCGCGGCGCGGTATAGATTTCCAAAAATCGTTAATCTGCCGACTCCGATAGTCGCTGTCGGTATTTCCAAGTACCTCGTCGAGTATCCGAACTTAAGAAGACGCAGCTGAGGACGTATCCAGACATCGATACAACGAGAAAAACCATGTATATGTAAGTCCTTGAAACTTTCTCTAAGTGTTGCTTCCTTGTCGTTCCTTTTACCCATATTTTATAATATTAAATCAAAATTTTTCACCCAAGAGACACTAGGAAGAAATCTGTCTCCTCCAGACAGATAAGTAGGAGTAGGGAAGTAGATCTAAATAGAATTATAGACTCAGATAGCTTAGGATTAGATTTATTATTTAATAGTAGCAACATGGCATTGAACCCTGATACTATCTACAACGCTTTGCGCGCAGTTCCGAATTTCGAAGGCAATCCGAATGTTCTAACACGTTTTATCAAAATATGCGATCAGCTCGTAATACAATATGATAGGAACGACCCGAGTTACGAGTTAACTAACTTATGTCTCATTAACGGCATCCTGAATAAAATCACCGGGCCAGCGGCATCAACTATTAACTCCAACGGCATTCCAGAAAATTGGCAAGGTATTCGTGACGCATTAATTAATAATTTTTCCGACCAAAGGGATGAGACCGCCCTTTACAATGACATGTCTTTACTGACACAAGGAGGTAGCACACCGCAGGAATATTATGACAAATGCCAGACCCTTTTTAGTACTATAATGACTTATGTTACTTTGCACGAAAATTTAGCTACAACTATCGAAGCGAAACGCAATCTTTATAAAAAACTTACTCTGCAATCTTACGTTAGAGGTCTTAAAGAATCTCTCGGGTCCCGTATCCGGTGTATGAGACCCGAAACTATTGAAAAGGCTCTGGAGTTTGTACAACAGGAATTGAATGTCATGTACCTACAGCAACGTAACGAGAGTATTCCCGAGCGACGTAACCAGACTACACAGCAAACGCATTCAACCCATAGAATGCCACCCGCGGTCCCTATGACCACTCCAAAAGTTTTTAGCTTCCCTAGCCCAGGCCCTAGCTGGCTTAGGCCTGTGCCACCGCAGCAGCAGCAGCAGCAGTGGAGACCACCCTTCCAGCACAATCAGGTACCCCCAAGAGCACCTAATATGTTTAGTCGTACACAGCAGATGTTCCGTGCGCCCCCGGCAAACTATAACCCCCAAAATGACGCGTTTAAATTGCCAAGTAGGAATCCCCACGCGCAGTATACCGGTCCGAAACCGATGAGTGGTGTAAGTCACTTTGTACCAAGACCACTAGGAGTACCACGATTGGCGTAAGTCAGGGAACCCACCACCTAGTAACTATTTTAAAACGCGCGAAATGAATTTTAACGAAATGACTGACTACTACGACACTTACAATTACCCCGACTATTACTACGAACAACCTGACTGTTATTATGTCTGTGATCCAGGCGACTATTCTGACTTTTATGACTATCAGTCCTACCCCGAGAATCAACAGAATGTTCCGGACCAATTAAGCAGTATGCAATGCTTAGAAGCAAAACCGTCCGCTACTTCTAAAACAGATGAGGATTTTCGCAGGGAGAGGGATCAAAAAGTTTTAAAATAGAATTAAACCTTCAGTCCAAAAGAGAACTACGTTACATACAGATATCGGATCCACCACTGAAATTATTACTAGATACCGGAGCTAATCAGTCCTTTATTAGCCCCGAGGCAGTCGAACAATATTTTTCACATATCCCTCTAAACTTTGACCCCTTCGAAGTAACAAACGCACGCGTAACTAGTACACATGAGCATTCTATTACGATTCCGAACTTTGCTGAATTTAATAACCCCGCTAATGTTAAATTTTTTGTCTATAAGTTTCATAATTACTTCGACGGCTTAGTAGGTTTAGATCTACTTGACGGAGCACAGATCGACTTAAAAAATAATTATTTAATTACAGATTTCACAACAATCCCTATACGTTTTTACCAATGTAAAGGATCAAATAGCCAAGAGACTATTCCAGCTAACTCATCAAAACTAGTAAATATTTCCATTTATAGTCCAGACAGCGACGTTTCGATAGCTCAGCAAATCCATTGTAATTGCATTATTCACGAGTGCATTACTCGCGTGACTGATTGTACCGGAATTGTAGAAATAGAAAACCCGACGGAATATGACATAACTATTACATTTGACCGACCTTTACAAGCTGAGATATTTAATACTGAGTGCATGAGCACCGAACAAGACCCGATGCGCGTTAAAGAGGTTTTAAGTCGATTGCGTACAGACCATTTAAACATTGAGGAAAAAACTAACTTAGAGACATTATGTGCTTGTTATGCTGACGTGTTTTATGTTGAGGGAGAGCCCTTAACCTTTACAAATAAAATTAAGCATCGCATTAGAACGACTGACGAAATTCCCGTATATACAAAAAGCTACCGCTACCCTTATGTGCACCGACAGGAAGTTAGGGACCAGATAACTAAGATGCTAGATCAAGGTATTATACGACCTTCTGAATCAGCCTGGAGCTCACCTATTTGGGTAGTTCCCAAGAAAGCCGATGCGTCAGGAAAACAAAAGTGGCGCATAGTGGTAGACTTTCGTAAACTGAATGACAAGACCATAGACGACAAATACCCAATCCCTAACATCAATGACATACTTGACAAGCTTGGTAACTGCCATTATTATAGTACTTTAGATCTTGCATCAGGATTTTATCAATGTGAAATGCACCCAGACGACATTCCGAAGACAGCTTTTAATGTAGAGCATGGGCACTTTGAATTCTTGCGTATGCCCATGGGTTTGAAAAACTCCCCATCTACTTTTCAAAGAGTAATGGACAATGTGCTCAGAGGGTTACAAAATGAGATCTGTTTAGTGTATCTTGATGACGTCATCATATTTAGTACATCTTTACAAGAGCACATGGTTAATCTTGAAAAGGTATTTAAAAGGTTACAGGAATCTAACTTCAAGATTCAAATGGATAAGTCCGAGTTCTTGAAATTAGAAACCGCGTTTTTAGGACACATTGTCAGCGGCGAAGGTGTTAAGCCTAACCCTGATAAAATAGCAGCAATAGAAAAATACCCCTTACCAAAAACACCTAAGGAAATAAAACAGTTCCTAGGACTATTAGGTTACTACAGGAAATTTATCCCGGACTTTGCTCGCATCACTAAACCCATGACAAAATGCCTTAAAAAGACTAACAAAATTACTTTCGACCCCGAATACATCGACTGTTTTAACAAATGCAAGAGACTACTGACGAATGACCCCATCTTACAGTACCCCGATTTCACTAAGGAGTTCATATTGACAACAGACGCTTCAAATGTAGCTATAGGTGCCGTACTCTCACAAGGTACCATCGGCTCAGATAAACCCATCTGTTACGCCTCGAGAACTTTAAATGATAGCGAAACCAATTACAGCACCATAGAAAAAGAGCTTTTAGCCATAGTTTGGGCTACAAAGTACTTCAGACCCTACCTATTTGGACGTAAATTCAAAATATACACCGACCACAAGCCATTACAGTGGATAATGAATCTTAAAGAACCCAATCAAAGATTGACTAGATGGAGACTTAAATTAAGTGAATACGATTACACCATAATCTACAAAAAGGGAAAATATAACACCAATGCAGACGCATTATCCCGTGTAGAAATTAACAATGAAGAGACAGAGTCAATGTTAGCCAACCCTTCGGAGCGACCACCCTCTCGAACAGGTTCTACGACAGCCACTGCCCATACTAGCACTGAAAACCCTATTTTAGAAGTCCCTATCACTGACGAACCGTTGAATAAATTTCACCGACAAATATGCATAACTATAGTGAGCAACAGCCCCTATCTTAAACGAACAACAGCTACTAAACCCTTCGACACGCATACTCGCACACATATTCAGGTCTCAGAGTCTAACTTAGAACAAGACGTGGTAAACGCCATAAAAGAATATGTCAAGCCTAAAGTTAAAACCGCTTTAAAGATAACTCCACCCTTAGGCATGTATTCAATAGTACCTATTATACAAAAAAACTTTAAAAGCTCAGCTATGCACCTAGTGCTTACGAAGACTGAACTAGAAGACGTTAAAGAATATTTAAGGCAGCAACAGATCATAAAACACTATCACGAAGGCAAAACCAATCACAGAGGTATAAACGAGTGTTATCTTGCTCTTTCCCGGAAATACTATTGGCCTAAAATGAAGGATGATATAACTAAATATATTAATGAGTGTACAATCTGTGGACAAGCCAAGTACGATAGGAATCCAGTTAGACCTCAACTAAATCTAGTACCTCCAGCTACCAAACCATTTGAGATAGTACATATGGACCTCTTTACAGCCCACCAAACTCACGCTGACCAAAGAAGCCATGGAGCAATTGGACGACCGACGCTATACACTCACCTTTCCACAACCAACCCGCACCGAACTACATTGTGAACTTCAAGAATTCATCTCGCTGCACGGAAGTTATCTCGCCACTATTCCGCGAAACTGCTTACTACGTACAGACCAATTTACTATCATCAACACGGATGATCATATCTACGGACAACCGATGAAAATCACCGAAATACCAATGAATCTGAACATCGTCAATCAAACCATCCCACATCTAAAGCTAAACTCACTACACCTGAAAAATCTACATGAGATCGAAGATAAAATCTTAATGCAGCAACCTCTACAGATCGATCGCACAAACCTGGAACAATCGATTTATCACACGACTATTCCACTATACGTCGTCATATTCGGTGCAACTGTACTGATCGTTACCCTCACTATACGCCGGTACAAATGTTGCCCAAAGCTCAGAAAGCCACAGTCACCAGATGAGAGCGCTGAAAATCATCAATATGAAGATGCAGAATCATCTACAGTCAGGAAAAATGTACCAGCAACATTCTCGCTGAAACTGCTCAAATAGTTGCTGTTCTGAGGGGGAAGGTGTTACGTGCCCTGCCTACACCAAAACGGCTGAATAGCGAGATGATGGCCATTTACGTCAACGGATGTTTCCACACAAGATTGCAACACCAAGACTGCTGATCCGACTCCTCGTGTCGCAGCCGATCACCTACTTCCAATCTGCTGATGCCGCATCCGCACTTCGCAATCGTTTAGAATATTGTATTTTTATAATAATTAATTCGGCACTTTGGTACTAGCATCGTCCAAGTCTAGACTTAAGATTTATTATAAATTAATATTGTAATTTTAAAGTAATTAAACTTTTCTACTAAATTAATTTCGGTTTTTTTTAAGTCCTCCGGCTGTCACCTTCGTAATTAGCGTCGTATTGGTGGGGCCAGAGCACTCATCGGCAAGCTGATCTGCTTCAGAGAGGGCAACACTCGCCCACGAGTGATGCGCTTTGTGAGACGGGCATTTTCGGGGACTGACATCAGCCCCCGAGACTATATGTCACGTGTCACAGAGCACATCGACTTCCTGAAGCAGAAGGTGTATGCATGGGCAAACCGTATACGAAGGTATAAGCGGCGGGTTGAGCGGTACATCCAGAACAGCACATTCCGGAGTAATGAAAGGTGGGTATACAGGGCTTGGGAGCAACCGGACCAAGGTGTGACTGACACGCGCCTACCTGATGATGACGCCATGTGTTCGTTCTGGCGCAACATCTGGCCGGTGTCTGTCAGTCATACTGAAGGTGGTTGGACTCGAGAGGTCGAACGAGCGTGCGAATCGATACCAGAAATGGGGGCAATCACAATCAGCCCCCAAGATGTGGCCCGTGCAGTCCGTCCATTGCCTAACTGGAAATATCCAGGGCCGGACGGACTGCACAACTTTTGGATAAAGTGGCTTCAAAGGTCGCACGCTGGCATCTCAGTATCAGACCGCCTTAGAGTCTGGTTTTAGCTACCCGAGTTTCTTACAACAGGAGTTACCCACCTGCTCCACAAATCTGGTAGCACCGCGGTACCCAAAAACTATCGGCCGATTACGTGTTTGCCGACAGTTTACAAGGTTCTTACATACATTTTGAGAGCAAAGATTAACCAACATGTAGATAATAACACTATCATGTCTGTCTCTCAAAATGGATATAGGAATGGGTCCCGCGGTACTAAGGAGCTACTCCTCATCGATATGGCCATTAGCCAACAGGTTCGGCGTTCCCGAAAGGATCTGTCGACAAGTTGGGTAGACTATAAGAAGGCCTATGAATAAAAATAAAAAAAAGACATTTATTTGCGTACTTACACAGCCAACAACACTGTCTGAAGACAACAATTCGAAATCACAAACGGCTTCACTAGCTAAATCATATTGTTAGCTCACACAGAACTGATTCACCCTGTTCGCCGTACTAGTATAAACTGTATTACGGTGAAACAGTATTCATCGGCCGCGGTTTATTTAATTCATACGTTAGACTATTGGCACTAATAATTTAACAAATAATCAATTAATTCAATTTAACAAATCAAAGAAAGACGTTACTATCGTTAGATACAGCGGGTATACATTAAATATTGTTCATCAGTCACCCTACAAAAACTTTAGGTAGTTTCAAAAGTTGACATAGTATATGCAAGGTTTATAGATACTCCGCTTGTTTACATTGTTGATAGGTGATAGATAAAATGCATCGTAACCGTTGTTGATTTTATGTCGCTTGGAAACGCAAGTTAAAAATAAAAATAATATAAAATTAAAATCAAAATTAAAATTAACAAATTAAATTAACAAAATTAAATACAATAAAAATAAAAAGTAAGAAATTAAAAATAGGTCGCAGTTATACTGATTATCATTTTTGGAAGTAGGTATATGAGGAAAGTATGTATGTGGATGTATGTATATATGTATGAATGTATATGAATGTATATGTATGTTTATATATGTATGTGTATGTATAAGTTAAGGTGTGTGTGTGTGTGTGTATCGTGGAATGGTGTCTGGTGTTTTGGTGATTTGGTTACATAGTGATTTTTATTAATTGTTCGGTATTGTCATAATTCAGTGATTTCAAAAAGTTAACAATTTCGGTTTTAAGTGTATGTTTATTAAGATGACGAATTTGAATTTGTTTTGATATTTTTTTATATATAGACAGTCCTAAGAAGTGTATAAATCTTTTTGCAAATGAAGTTTTACAATGAGGCACAGAGTGGACAATATCTTTCCTTCTTTTTTTAGAATAATCGGGTGTATTTTTATGTTGTGTTAGTATTATGTTTTTGATAAATAGTTGCCTCACCGTAAGAACTGATAATTCAGAGTATAGCGAATAGATAGGGTATCTGAATCTTTTGTAACTCATAACCTTGAGAACTGCACGTTGCGCTCTTTCCAAATTAATGAGGACTGACTTGGAGGCACCTCCCCACGCAGAAATGGCGTAAGTTATAATGGACTATGTTATAATATATGGATAAGGATAAATAAACTAATAAAAATATATTTGGTGTGCAAAAGGAACGAATATTTTTAAAGATATATATAAGTTTTCTAACTCTAGACGTAAGCTTTAAAATATGTTCATGCCAATTTAAATTTTGGTCAATAATTACGCCAAGGTATTTGATTGAGGAAGTCTTATTTAATTCATGACAACCACATTCTCCTGACATGTTACAAGTGTGAGCTTTTAGCTGAATAATTCTAGGAGGTGGTTGACTATTATTTGTGATACTGAAAGATATGTATTTAGTTTTAAGTGCATTTAGGGTAAGTAGATTTTCCTGTAACCATTTCGTAACCTGTTGGAAACCCAAGCCAGCCACGTCATTAGCCTCTTTCCAAGATTTGCCAGTAAATAAAAGTGCAGTGTCATCCGCATACGCTATTACGCGGCCCTGTTTTAACTTTAATTCACACAAGTCATTCACATATATAAGAAAGAGCGTGGGTCCTATAACGCTTCCTTGTGGCACACCAAAAGTGATATCTTCAAGCCCACTCACAATGCCTTTTATTCTGACACATTGAGTTCTATTAGTCAGATAGTCAGTAAAAAGTTTTAAGGCTGTGCCACGAATTCCTAGGTGTTCTAGCTTTGCAAGAAGTAAGGGAACAGAGACTGAGTCAAACACTTTTGCTAGGTCTATGAATATACCTATGGTCTTCTGTCCCTTATCCAGGCCGTCAACAATGGTAGAGGTTAGGGTTGATATCGCATCCTCGGTCGATTTGTTTTTTCTAAAACCAAACTGGTTAATTGAAAGTAGATTTCGCGATTCTAAGTAGGAAGTTAGTCTTACATTAATGACCTTCTCAAGAACCTTGGACAAGGTTGGCAGCAGCGATATAGGCCTGTAATTAGCAACACAATCTCTGTCCCCCGCTTTGTATATAGGAATTATTACAGCCTTTTTAAGGACATCAGGAAAAACACCCATCGTCATGCATTGATTACAAATGATAGCTATGGGACTTGCTAAAGTATCTACGCCTAGTTTTAATATTGAAATGGGAATTTCATCACAACCGGTAGCATTAGATGGCTTCAAATTCATAATGATAGTTTTTACTTCTTCCTTTTCTGTTGGTAAAAGGACGAGCGAATTGACGTTTGAGGACCTAATAGAGGGGAATTTAGGTAAGCCTTGGTTATTACGCCCTGGCCAGATTATAACCTGCTTTTGCGAAGTAACTTTTCACGTTATTAATAGAACTTTGCGCATCGTCTGTGGTTTTTAATAGTTCGTCTTGGACATTACTGTTACGCCGTTAAATTTCAACACGTCATATCTCCGACAAATTAAAGAGTAGCAACGAATAATTAAAACGCATTACTGTTCGAAAGCTCTAGAACCAAAGTACCTACCTAACCTGGCAAGATCTGGAACATTCCGTCATAAGTACCCGTTGTACCTACTATTTAATAGGTATGTAATCTGTAGGTATCTGTAGGTGGATAAGGGAAATGGTACTTTCCGCCATTCACAATAGAGTCGAAATTCGCGTGAGTGACTCGCGAAGGACAAAATAACAAAATTGATTTATGGCCCCGCGATGCGACTCTATTGTTCTGGAACTATCCTGAGACGTCAGTCGTCATCTTTTTCTAATTATCATGTTTTTTTTTTACTAATATTGTAACATTTAAGTTGGTTTATTGAAATTTTTAATGGAATTTTATTAATGATATCAATGAATCTTTTTTTAATTTAATTTAAATTTATATAAAATATGTGATTATGTAATTATAAATTACCATTATGAATGTTGTGCATGCCTATAATTGATTTGTTTACACGAAACCATATTTTAAATACTCACTCTGAAATTTCATTTTGTGAACAAATTGTTGGTGTGCCTTATTAATAAAATAAAATAAAATAAGAATAAAATAAAATTTTCTTTTAATACTTTTACTATTAACTTATAACGTCATTACCCAATTTGTAAACCTAATATAAAAGCTTGTCGCGAGATATGCCTGTGTAAATAAACAAGTGAACTAAGTAAATACGAGTAGTACTTAAATCTCGCGACAAGCTTTTATATCATATAAATTGGGTAATGACTTTATAAGTTAATAAGTAGTAAAAGTTTTAAAGGAAAATTTAATTTTATTCTTTTTAGCACATTTAATTAAAATCTTGTTTTTAAAAAGTTTTTTATTTTTTACCCAACGCTTTTTAATAAGTTTCTTGTTTTGGACGTATAAATAGTGATATGTTGACATGCCACAGCAAACAAAGTTAACGCAGCAGCAGCTTTTACGTCCATTTCATGGCGGGTTTCTCGAACGATTGTAAATTCACGGCACTAATGTGGAGCCGCCATAAAGCAATAACTAACATACCCGAGTATATCAGCAAATCTGTCACGTACTGGCGGTGGCTGCACTGCAGCATGTAGCTGCAGAGTCGAGACTGGCGACCGCGGCTGCTCCAGTACATTCTCAGTTTCAACTCGTGCTGCGCTTCTGCAAGTGATAATTTTTTTGAAATAAGATAACAACAACATCCTCCTCAGCAGCTTCCGCTTTATTCAGGTAAAATCATCATTAGGCCCATTTCTGTACAGTAATTTAAATAGAAAATTAAGTATGTATTTACAAATTAAATAAGTAGATATAACTGTAAAAAGATGATTCTTCAATATTTCCTAAGCATATCTTATGTAAAGACAGAAGACCTAGGTACTTACCTACTGTTTGTAAAAAAACTCACCATATCTCTAAATTTAGTAAAGGTTTTGAAATAGTAATATTTAGTGTTAGGTACTTACTTAAGCACTCTTTAGCCTGAAACACAGGTGGATGAACCTGGGTTTCAGGCAAAAGAGTGCAACTGTGTTCTTTTTAATAATAGGTCTTTACCTATGAAATTGCCGTTCTGCATTACTGGCCATTTCAAACCAAAATAATTTTTGTTTGGCTAAGAATTCTAATTGCAAATTAATTTTATTTTAAAACATGGTATTTTTTTCCCAAAGTAGTCATTTGTTTGTTGATTACTGTTACATTTTCATCGCATTTCAGTCTTTTTCGTCATCATGGATACGTTAAAAATTCGAGTTATTATGGAATATGAGTACCGTCGTGGCAGCAACGCGGCACAAGCGGCACGCAACATCAACGACGTTTACGGAGCTAACACTACAAACCAACGCACCACCTGTTATTGGTTTGCTCGCTTCCGTTCTGGAAATTTCGACCTGAAAAATGAACCTCACGGTCGTCCGAAGACTTTGGTCGACAATGACGAATTAAAGGCGATTGTGGAAGCTGATGATACACAATCTACGGCTGAATTAGCAGCAGCTTTCTAAGTTAGCGTCAAAACAATGTTGGTCCATTTGCGTCAAATTGGCAAGGTAAAAAAGCTTGACAAATGGGTGCCCCAAGCTTAATGATCGCCAGCGCGAAGTACCTACGCATCGAGCGAGACGTGTCTTGCACTGCTCAACAGACACACAAATGAAGGAATTTTGAACCGCATTGTTACCTACGATGAAAAATGGATTCAGATTCAGATTTATTTATTGTTTGCTACAGGTGGAAATACAGCTCTTAAAATTATTGTTATATCAAGTATCATTGTAACATACCCATGGGGTGTACAATCTTTGGAATATTACTTACAAGTCAAAAGAAAAGAAAACCTTCACAGTACACAAAATAACAAAGGCAACATAATACAAATATCAATTACCACTACCGAAAATAAATTAATTAGGTATACATGTCATTTGTTATTTGTCATAATATTATTGCATCATTAAAATATTAAGTAAATTTTAGTCAAAACATTCGTCACTTAAGAACTCATTGAAGTACACAATTATATTATAATGTCAATTAGTATACAATTACATGTCAAAAGAAAAGAAAACCGTCATAATGTTCAAAATAATCAAAAACACATAATATTAAATAACACTACATTACAAATAAACGAATTTAAACCGGTCCAATTGTTATGAATTGATTCATCATCATCATCATCATCTTCCTGCCCTTGTCCTGTTTTATTTGGGGTCGGCGCAACACGTTTTTTTCTTCCATTCTGTCCTGTCACTCGTCATGCTATCACTAACTCCTTTAATTGTTATGAATTGATTATAATAAAAAAAAAAAAAAAAAATTACTCCAAACATTTGTCATTTAAAAATTCGTTTAAAAATTGATTGTGTAATACACTTTCTGTATGAGTAGTTCTTTGAGTTTGTATTTAAAAGTAGTTAATTGTGCAATAGTTTTAAATAGAATTTGGTAATTTATTATAAATTTTGACAGCCATACCTAATATGCTAGATTTAAACTTAATTCTGTTTGATAACCGCAAGCGCTCAGCAAGTTGGTTGGATTCTGGTTCAGCACCTAAACAATGCCCTTAACGAAAACTTACCCCTCGAAAAGTGATGGTCACTGTTTGGTGGTCTAGCGCCGGTGTGATTCATCACAGCTTCTTACCAAACGGGGTGAGCATTACTGCAGATGTGTACTGTGAAGAACTGAACACAATGATGGAGAAGCTGGCACATCTCCAACCAGCATTGGTCAATCGCTCGTCTCCGCTGCTCCTGCACGACAACGCGCGACCTCATACTGCACAGCAGACGGTCTCCAAGTTGCAAGAACTGGGGTTGGAAGCTCTCCGTCATCCGCCCTACTCACCAGACCTTGCGCCTACAGACTACTACTTTTTCCAGAATTTGGATAACTTCTTGGCGGGAAAAAAATTCAATACCCGAGAGGTAGTACAAAATGCCTTTGAAGAATTTGTTGCCTCCCATCCAGCATTTCTTTAAGAAGGGCATCAAAAAACTGCCACTGCGTTGGAAAAGATGCATTGATTGCATGGGTGATTACTTCGATTAATACAAATAAAAAATACATGAAAAAAATTCGTTTAAATTTTTTCATACAAAACGGCAATTTCATAGGTAAAGACCTAATATTTAAAATACTTTATTTTTATTTGAGGTCAGCGTAACACGTTTTTTTTTTTCTATTCTGTCCTGTCACTCGTCACGCTATCACTAACTCCCTTTTCTTTCATATGACTTCTCACGCAATACATCCATCTTTTTTTTAGCCTCCCTCTCCCTCTCCATCCATTCATATGGTATTATTTATTCAGGTAAAATAATAACGACTAAAACCAACCTTCTCGCTCGTGATGCAGGCGGTGGCAAAACTAGCGCAGCGCCTACAGCAAAGTATGGAAATCTATGAACAACCACAAAAATAAATAAATGAGCTTCAATACTTTTATCGGACGTCGATTTTGACATATTTTTTATAAAAATTACCGAAGCGCCTGAGGGGCAGTTGGTCGATCTCGTGGAGGGTAGCGCATGAACGCGGCGAGTAGCGCCAAAGCGGGCGGCGAGGCAGAGGGCACGACGCGCGCCAGCGGCACGCCCGCGCTCGACGGGAAGCGGAACCGAAGCGCATCGGCGAGAGCGTACCCCTCCGGCCAGTCGTCTCGGTCAGGAGTACCTAGCACAGCGCATATCTTGTGCAACTGGTCGATTTCAGAGTTCCCCGGGAACAGAGGCCGGCAGGTATACAATTCTGACATAATGCAACCAAGAGCCCACAAATCAATGGGAGCTCCATAGCGCGTGTCGTGCAACAACACCTCGGGTGCGCGGTACCAGCGCGTAGACACGTAGTCGGTGTAGGGCGGGCGCGAGCGTACCTCGCGCGCCAGCCCCAGGTCGGCGATCTTCACGAGCTCGGGTCCAGCGCACAACAAGTTTTCTGGTTTCAGGTCCCGGTGGAAGAAGCCGTGACGATGCATATGTGCCAGCCCCTGTAATACTTGGTACACAATGTTTCTTAACACTGGTTCAGGGAAGGCACGCTCCGCGTCGCGTATCAGCTGGTAGAGGTTGCCCCGCATGTATTCGAACACAAAGTATAGCGTATCGTTTTCTCGTATAACTTCGCGTAGCTTGACGATGTTAGCATGGTTCAGCTTTTTGAGCGATTTAACCTCGCGCAGGTTCATGGCTTCGTCCCATGAGTAGTACTTGCGCTTCATGCGCTTGATGGCCACCTTCTCGCCGGAGTCGCGCCGCTGCGCCAGCACCACAGAGCCGTACGTGCCGTCGCCGAGCTGCTGCAGCACCACATATCGGTTCATGGTACCCACCTCTATTTAACTCGAACACACATAGTAGCACTTTATTCCAATATTTCAAGTAAAATGATGTAGTTTTTGAATGTAGGTAGGAGATACCAAATTTTAAGCTTGTATCGCCTGTAGGAACTATCCATAAAAGTGTTGAGTTTTATTTTATTATAATATGGCGTAAATGGAATACAATCTACAATAAATCATGTTTCTATATTAGGTACACAAGTGGGAGCAAAGGCAAAACTTAGCTTATGTCAATAACAATTAAATGCCATACAAGTTGACACACATTCTCAAAAATATTGAAATGTTGTCAAATATTTTTTGTACTAAATCACAGTTGTTGGTCCGAGGTCACAGGTATATTAAAGTACACATTTCATATCAAGTAGACGGTCCAGGAATATTTATATATGCAGAACTTTCTTTTATGTCTTGATACAACTTATCAATTACATGTTATTTACAATTCGTTCCTATGGTTACCCCTTGCGATTGTGACATCGAGTTGGCGCGTGGCCGAAATCGGAACTAAACGTTAGGTACCGGCCGCCTCCTTTGCGTTTGTAGGTACAAAGATATTTTTCCTTGTACGATATTTATTTAAAAAAAGCCAGTGTTCGTGTACAATTTGTACTTAATACCTTTGAACGTACGCAAAGAAACTTGGATCGGTAGAAAATTTACTAGGTGTCAGCAGATGTTAAAGTTGCTTAATAAATTATTAGTAGGCTTTCTTTCTCCTATCTCTTTTCCTGCCGTGTGCTGATTCTGTTTCAAGAAATAATATTGTTCTATAATATTTTAACGCTTAATTGGTAATTATAGTAGTTTAAAAACTCCCGAACCAGATCCTTCCAAGGTGCTTTTAAAACGTGTTATATAAGTTGAGTAACTGTCATCGACCAGTGCTGCCAATTTAGTGTTAAAATAAAAAAAAAATATTGTGACTTTTGCTCGACTTATCAACAAAAAAAATATTGTAGGACGTCAAGGCAAAGATTTTATATATCCTACTAGATATATAAAGTCTTTGCGTCAAGGATGACACAGGTTATTTTTTTTAAGGTTTTAATGGGGAAGATTTTGTGTTCAGAGGGCGCCACGCGTATGATCTATTTACATTCTGTGGTTCGGAGCGGTTCTTATGAAATTGGTTGAAATATTTTTGTGTTGACGATGTATTTTACCTCGAAATTAAATCAGCTCAAAGAGGAATTAAAGAAGAGGGGTGTGACCTGTAGTGAAAGAAAGGTAGACCTTGTAGAGAAGTTAGTAAATAAAAGAAAAAAGTACTGCAGTATTTTATATTTTCTTGGTGAATGTTTTTACTGATTAACAATAAACTCTTGACCCAACTTTTTTTTATTATTGTTTGTGTAAATAAAAATCTAAGCTATCTTCTGTTTTTGTAGGTTAGAGGCGTACTTATGATAGAAATTTTAACTTCACCAATAAATTATGTCCCCCAGAACCAGTACAAACCGAAGTTATCGTCATAACAAAAGACGATTATTATAAAGATTTAAACAGCAATACCCCATTGCCATCATTAAGTAAACATCAAATACAAGAATATTTTGGAGATTGAGTAAATTAGCTCATTAAACCCTTCAGATACCGTTAATTAGAGACACAATAGTAAGACAATAGATGCGCGGCCACCGGTGGTCGCTTGGGGATTCATGAATTAATAAACTTTTTGTGCCTTTCTGTGATCATTTTTCATAACCACTAAATTGAAACCTGCAATATAAACAATCATGTTACATAGGACATGGAGAAAGATTTGAACGACCAAATATAAGAATATACCCATTCACCTGTAGACGATTTCACAGTTTTAAAATAATTTTCTGTAAAATGATGCCCGCATAATATATATAATCGTAAATAGATATGTAAATTGGGATTTTACCAATTCTGATCGTTTTATTGCTTTAAGATAAGATAAGATAAGATCATTTATTTGTATAAACATGTGTATATGAAGATGGTGATAAAGTCAATACAGTTCGAACATGTTTTGCCGTAAACCGGCGTACAAAATTAATAAAAAAATAAAAACAATGATTAAAAATAAATAAAAGTTCAAAGATAGTCAACACACAAAATAGTCAAAATTCAATAAATTCAATTAAAAGTCAATACAAAAATGGCCACAATCTTTTCCTATTTTTCTCTCTCGGGAATAAATAATTACTATTTTCTTTGCATTCCGGCACTACACTGTTCGTCATTTTTATTATTTATATTTAATAGAATGCCAAAAAGTTATAAATAATGCTGCACAGATTTAAAGCCTAATGGATCATAAGTGTAGCGACACCTAGCGAGAAAAAATGGCAAAAATCTTCCCCATACAAGGTCTTATGTTACTTTTTGACAGTTGAGAGAGACAGCTGAAATTTCCAACCTATGTGACCATAATTTTAAAAAATCCGCATCACAAATCAAAATGATCATAGATTAGTTAAATATTTCGCTTTCAGCAACCCAATTACCCAAATTGATTTGACATAGCTGTTAACAGCTGATTAGGTAATTTTGATTTTGATCGGGCTCTCGGAAACTGAGTGCAGAATCAGTTGGCCACTTTCAACTTTCTTTAGCTATAGCGACTTCAAACTTTTGGAGTTGGTAGCATTCAGCATTGTCATGTATGTCATTGACACTGACGTGACGTCTGATCTGACAATCACAATCTGACACACAACGTTGTAATATACTCTGTTGAAAACTCTTTGTTTTCGAATTTCGTGGTTTACTTTTACATAATTTACTTATTCCATGTTGAATGTTCAGTCAACTTCAGTCCATGTTCTCTATTAGTTTGTGACTTGCAATCTCGAAAAAATAGGTACTTATTTTTAAAACATTTGCATTACAAGTGCAAAATTCAATTAATTACGTGTCTATGAACTTAATATTATACTCAAAAATACAGCAATGTTAGGATAATGGTTCATTGCAGAGCAGAATATTCTCGTGAACTATAATCCGCCCGTAAGACGACCCACTGACCAATCTTTCGAATCCATTGAATTCGAATCGTTAAAAATTACTTATTCTAAACAATAAAAATTGTGTTCATGCATGAAAGTGGATATAATGGTAGTATTAAAAAAAACGGATAATAATTATGTATGACAGACATGAGTGCCGTTTTGACTAGATGTAGAGTGAGTTCGGAGCAACTTGATTTATTGCTGTCGTTTATGGAAGAGCACCCCGACTTCGCAGCCGGAAAGCAATCGATATACTCTCGGTTCAGTTCGAGCAAACTGTGGCGCCTGCTGGCGGAGCGCCTGAACGCGGCGGCGCTGGATAGCGGCGGAGCGCGCAAGTCACCCGACAAGTGGTGCCGGGTCAGTCATTTCTTTAATTATTCTTCTACCTGCCCTTGTCCCATATTACTTGGGGTCGGCGCAACACGTTTTTCCTAAGCGAGTGCACATTTAAACATACTGATCAAACAAAGGGAAACAAAAAAAAATCTGCAGCACTTATTTTGTTAATGGTTTTTGTTAACACTTCTATCAATCATACACTGTATGCATTTAATTATTTTAGATTATTTAGACTATTATACGGGGCCCGCAAGCTACAGGGGCCCCAACTTAGGCCAAAATTTGTAACATGTTGTTCATAATCTTAAATTCTCATGGACAGGAATGAATGAATATTGACTACTCATAATATGATACTCTGTAAATTGCTTTTAGCACGCTCCTTTCTTTTTAGCATTTTCTACATACAAGACGACAATAAAAACTCAACCAATTTTAAGGCCAGCAAAGCAATATTTCTATATTAGTAGAAGCTATTTCGTACAAAAAAACAAACTTTCAAATATATTTGATATGGGGCCTGAGGGCCTAGCTACGCCACTGGTTAGCTGTGAATTGCCGTGCTTGGCCGATGCCGTGAGCGCCTGGAAATCACTTGCCCGGACAATGCGTTGCCCATCTTTCCAGAGAAAGTTGGATGAGCCGCTCTGCAGGTTGGTATGGAATAATCTCATTAACCCTTCAGATACCGTCAATTAGAGACACAATAGTAAGACAATAGATGCGCGGCCACCGGTGGTCGCTTGGGGATTCATGAATTAAGAGGCTCCTTTTCCAGTCACTTATCGTCAACATCGAACATGGTTTAAAATCTTGTTGCTTCATCAAAAGCAATCCAACACGATGTTTGACGAAACGGCAACGCAAAATAAGAGAGATAGCGTCTGACAACTCTATGTATTCGGTAATTCTGTGATTTACACAAATATTTTACAAAACTTGTTTTAGGAAATAACTGTTTTTTTTAAAACCCTACAAAGTTTTTGAAAATAATTGTTGTTATATAGAATCTAAATAAAATTTGCTAGGCTTCTATAGTTTTACTTTTTAAATTTTTGAGTAAATTATGAAGTGTCAAAGTTCATGCAAAATAGCACATTTTCAAAGGTTTTTACTGGATTAGTGTTACACAAATTTAGAAATAGATTTCAATAGAAGCCTAGATAATATCCATAAGATATTGTGTTTCCAAAATATCTAATGAAAAAAATGTAATAACGTCATAATCGGGTAAGCAAGCAGTGAAAATGTGCGTCAAGATGCATCCCCTTAATGAGCAATTTCAAAAAAAACTTATAGCCCTGGATTTTGCCTTCGTCTTTAGACCATCTCTATCTGTCCCCTTAGCAACTGAGGTCAGATAACGATTGATTTCCAAAAAAAAACCAGTTTTGGGAGTGGTTCCTATATATAACAATATTAGATTTGGAAATTGTAAATAGAAGTTTTTTTTTTATGCAGTACTGAAATTAATTAACTTCTTCAACAATAAATTAAAACAAACTTAAAAAATAAAAATAAAACCCTAAAGAATTAAAAAAAAAAAAAAAACATTTTAAAGTAAAGCGTCGAAAAATTCCTCCGCATCGCTTTCGACTGGTAATGTACCCAAAAGACTGGCGGCATTGCCTTGCTGAATGGCAATGAAGCGTTTCGAAAGTTCTTTAAATAATTTGTGAGCACTCGGACCCCATGATCCGAAAGTTTCAACCCCAAACGGCTCGAAAATATAACTACCAACAAGGTTATTATATTTCCGCCGCTTGAGGTTCTCTGCAGCCGCTGCAGCAGCACTGGCACAGCACGACGAGCTAGGAAGATGGGATGGCGTAAGAGTATCGACACAAGTAGCGTCCCACACTAAAGGCCTACCTATCTTCCATGGAAATGTTAATGTTGTAACTAATGGAAAATTAAAAAAAGAAAAGACAACAAAATTAATCGAATTTTACCGTATTATAGTACGGGTTCCCTAGTACATTTTTTCCACTTGATTACTATCAAGCAAATTTTCCGTGAGTAGCTTCATTTTGATGAGACGCCCAACAATTTTCTATACAAAACTCTCGATTGTGGTAGCGAACAGAGATACCAATACCAAGGATACAATATGTATGAGATCCTCTCCAAAGTCCTTGAGAGTGTTGTTCAGAAGCAACTGTCTGGTTATCTATCTTGTAACGGCATACGAAGTCCCTACTAATCTGGTTTCAGACCTGGCCATAGCACTGTAACAACTCTTATCAAAATAACCGATGATATAAGACTTGCTATGGAAAATAAATGTCTAACCGTATTGGTTCTGTTAGACTTCAGTAGTGCTTTCAACTCGGTTGATTTTGACATCCTCTTAGGAATCCTTTCCTCCCTTAATGTCTCTGCACCAGTAATTGAGTAGTTCAAATCTTATCTTCGGGGCCGCTCGCAGTCTGTTCGATCTGATAAGGATTCCTCTGAATGGTGTGATTTGGCTGCGGGTGTACCTCAGGGTGGCGTCCTCTCTCCTCTACTTTTCTGTTTTTATAAACGCTCTCACTAAGGTCCTAACTTCTAACTATCATCTCTACGCAGACGACTTGCAGTTATATCTTCATTTCAAAGTCGGCGAACTCGTTGAGACTATAGCTGCCCTCAATGATGACCTTGAAAATATCAACAAGTGGGCCAAGTCCTTTGGGCTCTTACTGAATCCCAATAAATCTCAAGCGCTCATTATTGGTGGTAAATATATGCTTAGCTTATTGAAACACCAGTCGCTCCCACCAGTAGTCTATAACTCAGTACCCATACTTTACTTGAAAAGTGCTAAGAATCTAGGCGTCCTTATCTAGACACTAGCCTTTCTTGGGATGTCCATATAGCGGATGTTAGTAGGAGTGTCTTCTACTCTTTTCAGTCCCTTAAACGTCTCCAAACATTCCTACCATTTCATACTAAGGTCACTCTTGCGCAATCTCTTCTTCTACCGCTAATAGACTATGCGGATGTCTGTTTTCTAGATGCAACGGAGGTTCTCCTTAACAAACTCGAGCGACTGCAGAACTTGTGCATCTGCTTCATTTTTGGCCTCCGCAAATACGACCATGTGCCGGATTTTCGGGCCAGATTGAAGTGGTTGCCGATTCGGCGTCGCCGTGATACCCATATCCTATCTCTTCTCTACACTATCCTGCACAACCCTAATTCTCCACAATACCTTCGTGAACGCTTTGAGTACTTCGTCCCGAGGGGTAAACCCTGCCGCACTGCAAATTCTCTTCTTTTTCGTACCCCGTTTCACACTTCTAGTCGTTATGATGGTTCCTTCACTGTCACTGCAGTGCGTCTGTGGAACTGCCTTCCGCACTCCCTACGTGATTAAACGCGTACGCGTACGCGTACGTGTTTGTGTTTTCAAGAGGAAAATTAAAGAGCATTTCCTTTCTCAATAATAATAATAATAATAATAATAAAATAATAATAATAAAATCTTTATTTCCATGTTTACAATTGTACATAATAGATAGTATTCATACATGATTTGCAATACATACATGTAGAAAATTGTAAAATTAACACACAATTATTACCTCTGACACCCAAGCTAAGATTAAACTTGTATTATGGGTGACAGGGCTCTCTAAGTTGACAAATATAATACAACAGAGTTCGGAGTTCCAACATAATGTTTCTTTTAAAGATATTGAAAGTTAAACCTACAAAGGTAAAAAAAAAAGATTTAGTTATAAAAATTGGAGTAAACTGAACTGTAAAATTAATAATCATTTATAAAGATAAAAATTTGTGTATAGTGTTGATGTTTTGTTTAGAAATGTGTGTAGGTGTGTGTGTGTGTGTGTTTTTGGGCTTGTGGGACGGGGGAAAGTTAAGGAAAGGGGAGGATATCAATTTACGTGTTGATAATAATTCTTTCGACTTCATCATAACTAAGAGTGATAATCCAATTAATGATTTGAGATTTGCAGTTAAATTTATTTAGTTTGTAAATGTTACAATGACTGTTGACATAGTTATAAATACGACTACCAAGAATTTGAAAATGACGTTTAGCAAGTGTAGTTCTGTGCCTCATAATGGGGCACACGTTAGAGATCCTACGTTTTGACAACAGTTCCAGATCTAATGGCAGGTGAGAGTGTCTGCGCAACGTACAGTTGAGTACAAAGAGTTTTCTCACAGTCAATACTTGGCACTCTTCGTATAATACTGCAGTACTATACCGAAAGTGCTTAAAAGTCATGACCTTTAGAACCGCTCTCTGTGCCCTCTCCAGCTGCAACATACATGTTTTTGAAGCACCCCCCCAAACTTTTATGCCAAAAGTCAGTATAGATTGGCAAAGAGAAAAATAAACCATACGTAAGGTGTGCACATCTGCACTATAACGTAGGCTCTTAAACACGGAGATCAGTTTTCTAACTCTGCCAGACAAAACTTCAACTTGGGCATTCCATGAGATTAGGTTGTCTATTAGTATTCCCAAGTATTTTACATTTGTTGCTCTTGTTAGAGAGAGGCACGAGCATTGGTTCAAGTAGGTGTTACAAGTATGCGCTTTAATTAAAAATGAATCATCCGGTTGCGAAGAAGATTTCAATGAGAACGTGATATATTTTGTTTTTTCTACATTTAGGGTCAGACTATTTGCTGTTAGCCAAGACATGACAATACCAAGAACAGATTCAGCTCTTTTCTGAGCTTCATCCCAATCTTCAGCATGTACAAGTAGAGCCGTATCATCAGCATATGAATAAATTGAACAATTTGGAAGAGATAAATTACATAGGCTATTAACGTACACTAAGAAAAGTGTAGGCCCCAAGACGGAGCCTTGAGGCACTCCATATGTCAAATCACACTCGTCACTAACATATGTGTCGATTTTCACGCACTGCGTTCGTTCCGATAGGTAACTCGAAAAGATTGCAAGTGCAGGACCTCTAACTCCACATTGCTCCAACTTACTCAGAAGGATAGGGACAGAAACAGTGTCAAATGCCTTGGAGAGGTCCAGAAACAATCCTAAGCACTTGGACTTTTTATCCAGAGTTTCAACAACATCATCAATTAGGGCCGAGAACGCGTCTTCACATGACTTTCCTCTGCGAAACCCAAATTGATTACTAGAAAGGATGTTGTGATCTTCTAAAAAAGACGTAAGCCGATTATTAAGGACCCTTTCAAAAACCTTTGATAGAGCAGGCAAGACTGAAATTGGTCTATAATTGTTGACACTGGATCTATCCCCTCCCTTGTGGATAGGATGCACGACAGCTCTTTTTAAAACCTTCGGAAATATACCTTCAGAGAAACACAGATCACATATGTGCGTGACAAGGGGTACGAGAATCTGTCTGCTCAACTTTAGAAGTTTTGAACTGATTCCATCCCATCCTGGGGCTGAATCAGCACGGAGCCCCATAATGATAGATTCAACTTCGTCATGATCAGGAGCGAGTAGGACCATTGTATTCACTTGTGGATCGTCCCTAACATATAACACGTGTTTCGTACTTGCACTAGTGTGCCTAGCCGCGAGCTCCTTGCCAATATTTGCAAAGAAATTGTTGACCATGGGTTATTTTTGGCCTTCTCCAATTCATTTTTCTCGTAATTCTTTTTAAGCCTATGCAGAAGTCTGTTGCAAAAATTACGATAGCGTAAATAAGTTAATTTAAGAGTGTAATTATCCGGATTTTTTTTGTGTTCTTTATGCATGTTATCTCTATTCTTAATGCATCTTAGTAGTCCTGGGGTGATCCAAGGCTTGATTATACGCAATTTAGAGGGAATGCTAATGGTTACGGTGTTATTACGTATGATGGACACAATAGTATCGATAAGAAACTCAGTAGCCCAATTAGCATTATTAGACAACAAAATGGAACTAAAGTCAGTTTCCGCTATTTCCGAAACTACTGTAGCTAGGTCTACTTTCGAGTGGAATTTAGACAGTTGACGTTTTGTCGTATTTTTAATACTAACAAGTACCGGGACATGGTCGGTAATATGACTATCTATAATAAGAGATACAACAGACTTTTGCACTCTAACCATGACATGGTCCAGACAACTTTTTTCCCTAGTTGGTGAGGTATAGGCAGGTAAGAGTCCGTGCGATGCTGCGAGGTTCATATATTCGTTAAAATTTGAATCATTAGTATTTGGGCTAATGTTGATGTTCATGTCTCCCACCAGAAACAAGTTTCTACAGGACAAAGAGGACAATATAGTATTGAGACTAGTTAAAAAGTTATCTATTTTGCGAAAAGATGGAGGCCTGTAAATAGCAATAATTACAGTGTCACTGAGTTTGCAGATTAGGCAGTTAGCGTCATTAAACTCTGGCTCTATAATCTCATGTTGTAAATCTGAATGGACATAGACAACCAATCCGTCATTTTTATTTAAACTGACAGCTGACGAATAGGCTGAGTATCCGGGTAATATTGGAACATCAGTATTTTGGTTCAGCCAACATTCTGAAAATATTATGACATCACACCTAATTTTTAAAGAAGATAATAAAACTAGCACGCCACTGAAATTCTTCGCAATACTACGAATGTTTAAATGTAGCAAATTCATTGATTTACTTGTGTTACCCAAAATCTGACAGCATTTTTCCGGGGGACAAATAAACGATTCGTGGGACCCGAATGTGTCCAAGCTATTGATAATTTTATTCACATTATTCATTTTTACTTAATTTAATGTAATGCACACTTAAACACAACACGTTTAATTTCATATTTATCCTTAATAGGGCAAAACAGAACTGATTATTATAATGATGTAAAGAATAACGAGTACAATTGACCGAATTTTTTAAAAAGCTGCTATTGCTTTTTGAATTGTGAGAATTTTGAGTGTATGTGGGAGAATTGTATTTTTGTGTTTTCCATTTTTGAGTTGTACAGTAAATGTTATTGTAAGTGTGTGAAAGTGGCTTTATAAAAAAGGTACAAAAACTTATAAAATAAAAATATAGATAATGCTTATATAATACCAATATTATTTTCACTTGACTAATGAAATAATTACTTTTTATCATGCAATACGTTTTGAAAGCTGGATTCCGAAAGTATAAGTACCGGTTTTTCCCCTTCCTTCCTCCGAATAAAAATTTTACCATTAGCAGTCCAACAATATTGACATCCATTGCTTTTTGCATACTTTCGCGCTTCGTAAAAAAGTTTCCTGGCAATCGCTGGGAGACGATCAGTAACATATATAGGAAAACGTTCGCCAGTCAAGTTCGCATGCTCACTGTTTAGTTTTTCAGAAGGTGGCTTCCCTTTATTGAAATCACGTACAGCACGGAGTAATCTATTTTTCAAAGTGACAGATTGAAATTCGGTAACTATTTGTTTTGTGGGACCTTGGTTACCCTGCACTCGATAGATGTCTCGAATCTCTTCAGGTTTTATTTGCACTGCCATGGATCTACATACACCCGTAACTATATCCGTTAGATCACTGTCTTTTTTATCATTTTTTGGGGAAATATTACGCAGCTCGATCACGGCGGACCTGTGATTGACGTGCAAATCCTGAATTTGTTTTTCTAGCAGGTCTATATATTTTCGTTGCTCTGAGCGTTCATTTTCCAGCCTGCCCATACGAATCTTTATGTCCTCGTATTTGTTATTTATTAATTTTGCAGACTCTTCAATATCAGTCTTTATGATTTGAAGTTCTTCGTTCTGGGCTCTTAATTCTGTTAGTTCCTGCGTTATTTTAGACATAAAGTTTTGTAGGGTACTTTCCTGATTCTTATTCCATGTATTGAGCATTGAACGAATCTCCTCTTTAAAATCATCGAGTTCGCTGGTGGGACTGCTGGGGCTAAGTTCCGAGCACGACCGCTTAGATCTATGATGTGTATTAACAAATTCAGATTCATTCGTTGGAGTCGCAATATTAGTGATGGATGACGGACGTTGTCCCTGAGTCGTAGAATCGGACTGAGAGGGGGGTGGCGTTCTTCTTAATTTAGGCATATTGAAAAACCCTCAAAATATTTTAAGACTCTTGGGACACAGAATACAAGTACAGCAAAAGCACAAAATTGTTGCAAAACAAAGAACACGTACTCGTATTGGATAAAATGTTCGTAGCGATTGTAGCATTCGTAGCACCCGAGCGCGTAGCCGATGCGCGATAGTGACGTAGCGCACACTCCGTAGCTCGTAGCACCAGGACCCAAATTTGCTGCGATGACGTCAATGTTGATTTGGCGTAGTCGCTAAGTGCGCTGTCCCGACGCTCGCTGTCCGAGGCTCGAAACTCAGTAAGCGCAGTGGACTTTTTGAGATTTATAAAGTTCTTGATATTGACTTACCAGAAGCCAATATCGAAGTCCGCGGCCGCAATCACTCGCGACAAAGCGAGACTTCCGACACCAGCAAATATGTCCGCCGCGTCTTATGGGCACTTCCCAAAGAAGAAACAGGAGGGACCGAGTTTCGGTATAAATTTAATAATTTAAAAATATGTTTAAAACTACACAGAAACACGTCTGTTCCGATCAAGCGCCGAGGGAGAGAGCCAAGTCAATGACATAGTATATATATTCCTTCCTTAATTCCTTAAGAATTGGAATGAGAAGGCGAGGAACCGTGATCGTTGGAAGGAGTGGAGGGAGGCCTTTGCCCAGCAGTGGGACAATATGGGCTAATTATAATTATAATAATAATATATATATATCTATAATATTATATAGTATGTGTGTATTTATGTATGTAGTTATACTTATTTATGTCTTATTATTTTATTCATAGTATTTATAATTTTCAAATTGTACACTGGACCCCACCCTCTATCATCTCTCTCTATCGCTCAAAGGTTTGCTGGAAGAAAACTCATCCTTGAGTTAAGCTCACCTATGTACATGGACTTTGTTATCCACCTATTTTATCAGTTTTTTATAGTGTACAATAAAGAATTAAAGTTAATTAAAGTGAGATAATGACTCTAAAAAAATTATTACTAACAGGATTTTTTTTTGTTAAATCTCAAGATAATTATCTAAATGATTCGAAAACGTATTTGTCCTACAAAAGATATGGTTTGATAAAAGAGTCCCCCTCTTCCAACATGTATCGAAAAAGAGGTCATCATAAATGATTACTAACCAGCTGTTTTTTTTTTTTGTTACTTAGTTTATATTCATATAATTCAACAGTCATATTGTCCTACAAATTGCGCGGTCCTACGCTCAGAAGTTGTTAAAACCACGAGACCATTTTTCTCATTACTAACTGTAGGACAAAAATATTGCATAATAGGTTAGTGTGAACTCCCGAGCAAGCCGGATTCCGAAAAGGCTTTAGTACCGTGGACCACATACATACGCTGCGGCAGATTATACAGAAGACTGAGGAGTATAATCAGCCTCTCTACTTAGCGTTTGTGGATTACGGGAAAGCCTTTGATTCGATTGAGACCTGGGCTGTACCGCAGTCTCTCCAACGGTGCCAGATTTACTATCGGTACATCGAAGTGCCGAAGTGTTTATACAAAAACGCCACCATATCAGTCCGACTTCAAGATCAGTCATCGAAACCTATCCTTTTGCAGCAGGGCGTGAGGCAGGGAGACGTTATTTCTCCGAAACTGTTCACGGCTGCTCGGTGACCTCAGTAGAGCATCCGACAAAGTGGGACTTAAAATGAACATGGTCAAAACCAAAGTTATGGTTAACATCCATGTAGCACCCACTCCTATTAAGATCGAAGACTCTACACTCGAAGTTTTGAACGATTACGTTTACCTGGGACAGACGGTCCAGCTGGGTAGGTCTAACTTCGAGAAAGAGGTCAATCGTCGAATCCGACTCGGCTGGGCAGCGTTTGTTGTTAAGTTGCGCGGTGTCTTCTCGTCTAATATACCACAGTGTCTCAAGACGAAAGTCTATGACCAGTGCGTGTTACCAGTGATGACTTATGGCTCCGAAACGTGGTCATTTACAATGGGCCTTATAAGAAGACTCCAAGTCACCCAAAGGGCGATGGAAAGGGCTATGCTCGGAGTTTCCTTGCGTGATCACATCAAAAATGAAGACATCCACAGAAGAACTAAAGTTGCCGACATAGCACAAAGAATTGCCAAACTTAAGCCTATGTGCCCTGCCCATTGCACGCAGAACAGGTGGTCGATGGGGACGAATGATTCTGGAGTAGCGGCTACGTACCGGAAGACGCAGCGTTGGAAGGCCTCCAACAAGGTGGACCGAAGACCTGGTCAGGGTCGCGAGAATCCGATGGATGCGTGACGCATAGGGCCGGTCGTTGTGGCGGCGCTTGGGGGCGGCCTATGTCCAGCAGTGGACGTCTTTCGGCTGATATGATGATGATGAAGTTAGTGTGTTCTCTGCCCAAATGAAACAATGTCCTACAAAAAAACAGGTATGTATCACTAGTCCGACAAGAATTGTAATTTTTTCGTTTTCCTATTTGTAACATAAGATACAGTGAAAAAATCTTTTTTTTTTTAAATTAAATAACTTTATTTTTTTAGTACACAAAAAAAGTGTAAAATATAAAACTTTTTACAAAAAAAGAAATACATATGACTTTAATGTTAAAAAAACACTGAAAAGTACAAAATAACTTTTCGGAAGTCGGTGTTTGTATAATTGTTTTGTCTCTTCGTTATTTAACACCGACAGGAGACATAACTCTATGGCGTCATAGATATTTTCTTCAAAAAAATAGTAATTTAGTCATTAATATTTGTTGTAGTTATTAAAACCCTTCAAGTTTTGAGCTTAATATTTTTTTCCTAGCAACGAGCGAGGATGCATCAAGTTTTGTTTAGTTTAAGTAGGCTAATTAGATATAAGTTATATTGTCAGTCATTCTCTTGCAAGCACCACCAATTTGATCACGTAATTATACTCAATACGAAGTAATCTCGTTTCTCCTTATTTATTTTACACAAATCCCGGTCAGTCCCATACAATATTTCAGCCAAGTCTATTAAACGGTCTATTATTTGTTGTAAATTATGTACATGGCTCAAAAAAAACAGTTATTTGTTCCAAATTTAGAACTAGTACGATATCGATCATACAACCTTTACATTAAACAATCGTGTTTAAGAGGATGCAACTCGACATATACTTTCACTGTTCTGTTTTATACAACCGCTCCGCAATTATATTTACATGACATATTTTTGAAACACAATATCTTGTAAATATCTAAGCATCTACAGAAATCAAAACATAAATTCATGCAAAACTAATCCAGTATAAACCTCTGAAAATCTGCTATTTTGCATTAACTTTAACACTTCATAATTTACTTAATATGTAGGTATGTAATTGACAAAGTCAAAAAATTATAACAATGAAAGCCTTGCAAATTTTATCAGGATTCTAAATGATTACAATTTTTTTTTAAAAACTAATAAGGGTTTAAAAAAAAACTCGTATTTTTTGGAACAACTTTGTAAAAAAATTCAAATAAATCACGGAATTACCAAATGCTACAGAGTATTCTGGCGTTCTCTCTTTTTTGACGTTGCCTTGTTTTCTAACATCGCGTCGTATTGCGTTAGAAGTAACAAGCTCTGTTCTCATCTTTGGGACGGGTCAGCCAAATACCAGCTTGCTGCATTGGAGTCGATTGAAAGGCGTGCCAAGAGGATCATAGGCAATGATGCACTTGTCAAAACTCCAAAGTCTTGAGCATCGACGCCGAGTTGCTTGCCTGTCCGTTTTCTATCGTTTGCATTTCGGGGAGTGTGCACTAGAGCTACACAATTTAATTCCACCAAGTCCGTTCCATCATCGGACCACAAGACGTACGGCGTTGCGCCACCGGTACATGGTGGACATCCCACCCATACGTACAAAGCGTTTTGGGAATACATTCATTATGCGTACAGCTAAGGAGTGAAATTCCCTGCCGGAGTCTGTGTTTCCTGATAGCTACAACCTAGGGGTCTTTAAGTCAAGAGTGAATAGATTGCTTCTAGGCAAGCGTGTTCCATTTTCGGCCACATCATCGCTTACCATCAGGTGAGATAGTGGTCAAACGTGAGCCTATACATTATAAAAAAAAAGAAAAAAAAAAAGCTTTTAAACCATGCTTGATGTTGACGATAGGCGAATGGAAAAGAAGCCTCTTAATGTAAAGGAACCCATTGTTGCCCATTCTTATTAATATTATAAAAGCAAAAGTGAGTTTGTTAGTTTGTTTGTTTCTTTCTTTCTTTTCGCCTAAATGGCAAAACCGACTTTGATGAATTTTGGTACAGAGATAGGCCACGTTCACGGCAAATCTCAGGATGCTATTGGCATATTCTGTGACCTCTCTAAAGCATTTGACTGTGTTGACCATAATACTCTGATCTGTAAATTACATTATTACGGTATTCGTGGACGAGCTGCTGATCTTGTTTTTTCCTATTTATCTTACAGGCAGCAAAAAGTATCCATTAATGGGGCGACGTCCTCGGGATCTTTAGTAAAGATGGGCGTGCCTCAGGGTTCAATTCTTGGCCCTTTCCTTTTTCAGGTTTATATTAATGACCTTCCTTACACGATGGCTAATTTATCCGATATAATTCTATTTGCTGATGACACCTCTCTTATTTTTAAAGTAGATGGAAAAGATGGGGATGTCTTGCGTGTTAACGAAAGTCTGGCTGTTCTTTCGAAATGGTTCGCAGCTAATACTCTCCTATTAAATGCGAATTAAACTAAATGTATAAAGTTTTCATTACCGAATGTCCCTCAAGTTGGCGTCAGTCTAATTCTTGATGGCAAAAAACTTGATGTTATTGCGGACACTGTGTTCTAAGGTTTAACTTATTAGAACTCTCTCGGGAAGATTAAGCTCAGCTGCATATGCAGTTAGAAAAATAAGGCAATTGTCAGATGTAACCACAGCTATGTTAGTTTACTATGCTTATTTCCACAGTATTATGTCTTATGGCATTTTACTGTGGGGATCTGCAGCTGATGTAGACTCAATTTTCATATTGCAAAAGAGAGCTATCCGGGCTATTTATAGAATGGATCCTCGCGAGTCCCTCAGAAATAAATTCAAAGAAATCGACATTCTCTTTATGTCTTAGAATGCATTTTGTATGTTCGTAAAAACTTAGGACTCTTTAAAATGAGAAGCGATTTTCACAACAAAAATACGCGTAGTAAACACGAAATTACCCAAATGGAGATTAGCCAAGACCAGCAAGTCATTCCTAGTAAACAGCATACGCGTTTACAACAAGCTTCCAAAGGCGGTAACTGAACTTAGTGAGGGAAAATTCAAAACTCATATTAAGCGTGTCTTAACCAAAAAAGCATTTTACAAGGTTAAAGACTATGTCGAAGACACGCTTGTTTGGCAATGACTGCCTCTGCACATGTGGCCCTCTGGTAAATCATCAATATTGTGTCTATTAACTGCTCCACTTTTGTTTTATTATACACTAGCTTTTGCCCGCGCGGCTTCGCTCCCGCTCTTCCCTACTCCACCCTACTCTACCCTACCCTACTCTACTCTACCCTACCCTACTCTACCCTACCCTACCCTACTCTACCCTACACTGCCCTAATTTTTATTTTTTTGCCATAAGAACCTTCTCCTCACAATAACAATCACAACAAAAAAAAAAACAGCCAAATCGGTCAAGCCGTTTTCATGTATATAGACTAGCTTTTGCCCGCGCGGCTTCGCTCCCGCTCTTCCCTACTCCACCCTACTAAACCCAACTCTACCCTACTCTACCCTATTCTACCCTACTAGACCCTACTCTATCCTACTCTACCCTATTCTACCCTACTCTACCCTACTACTCTACCCTACACTACCCTAATTTTTTTTCCATAAGAACCTTCTCCTCACAATAACAATCACAACAAAAAAAAAACAGCCTAATCGGTCAAGCCGTTTTCATGCCAAGTCGTGACAACGGAAAACGGGGGTCATTTTTATATATATAGATATATTTATTTTTCCTTTAACGAATTGCTTTTGCAATATTTTTTATTTTTATTATTTAGACTTCAACTGCATTCAATTTGTTAGTAATTTATTTTGTTAACAGTTGTAATTATTTAAATTTTTCTGTTGTAATTATTTATATCAGTGCGCGACTTCCGAAATTAAAGTTATTTTGTACTTTTTGAAGTCGGTTTAATTTTTTTTATAAAAAACTTTTTTTAAAAATGTGTTTATTACAATATTGATTGATTTATGTAAGAACAGTGTAGACCAGTCAACACTGTACACAAAAGCACAAAATTAATCATAATAAATTTAAAAAAAAGTAAGTCGTAATAGAAAGTAATCTAAGAGTTTGTGGATTATACAGTGTTACGAAACAGTTTAATAATATCAATAAAAATAAGACACAATTAAAACAATCAAATGCCGTAATAGAATAAAACAATGTGCCTATTATTTAATTTAGTCATCCTTACCTTCCTTCCTTGCGTCGTTTATCCTCAATGCTGAGGGTCGTGACCTCGACGAATAATCTTTTTATGGACTATATTTCGCCATGTTGTCCTGTCTTCGGCTATGTGGATGGCGTCGCAGACTGTGGTCTCCAGTGTATCACGGATTTGGTCTGACCAACGTAATGGACTCCTGCCCCTGGGTCTTTTCCCATCAATTTTTCCCGTCAGAAGCAACTTTTCGAAGTTATCACCTCTCTTTCTGGCAATATGGCCAAAGAAATCAAAGATTCTTCTTTGGCATATTGTGGTGAGTCTCATGGGTGCTCTGAGTTCGGCTAATATGGAATCGTTGGTCCGGTGCTCTGACCAGTGGATTCCAAGCATTTTCCTCCAACACCACATCTCAAAAGCGTCAATGCGGCAACGGTCAGCTTTTTTAAGGGTCCAGGTCTCTGCGCCGTACAGGAAAATGGAGAAAATGAGGGTGGTGACGAGCTTTTTTTTGGTCTTACACGAGATGTTCCTGTCGGTCCAGACGCGGTTCAGCTGTGACATGGCGCTCTTTGCCATCCCAATACGTCTTCTTATGTCCTGCTCACAAGAGCCATTGTTCGTTATGGTAGAGCCCAGGTAAACAAACTCGTCTACTGTGTCCAGGTTGAGAGTGCCAGACAGTGTGAGGGACTTACTTCGGTCCACAACCATGACTTTCGTTTTAGCCCTGTTTATATGGAGCCCCAGTTCCATGCTGATCCGCTCTAACCTTTCCAGTAACACAGACATCTCCTCCTCAGTAGCCGCAAAAAGTGTGGTGTCGTCGGCATAGCGCAGGTTAGTAATTTTAACCCCACCAATCGTGATTCCACCCTCCCAGTCCTCGCAAACACGCCTCATGATGTACTCTCCATATATATTAAAAAGTATGGGTGATAATATGCATCCCTGTCTGACTCCCTTTTTAAATTTAAAGGGCTTTGAGAGTAAGTTGTTGATCTTGACCTTGCCTTGGTTGTTATGGTAAAGTGACTGAAGTAGAGCGGTGAGATGCTTCGGCACTCCCAGTTCCGATAAAATCTTCCACAGGCTTGGCCAGTCGACGCAATCAAAAGCCTTACTGTAGTCAATGAAGCACATGACGAAAGAGGTGTTGAATTCGTAAGACTTCTCAATGATTTGTCTTATATTGAGGATTTGTTCTCGTGTGCCCCTTCCTTTGACAAAACCAGCCTGGACTTGTGGGATCTGCCAGTCAAGAAAGTGTCTAATGCGATCGTTAATGATGTGCAAGAGGATCTTACTGCCGTGAGAAATAAGAGCAAGTGTGCGGTAATTATCACAATTCCTTGTGGAGCCTTTCTTATGCAGTGGCAAAACGATGGACTCAGTCCAATCCCCTGGCCAAATGCCAGTCCGCCAGATACAGTTGCAAATGTGATGCAAGCTATCAATGCCCCTATCACCCAGAGACCTGAGCACTTCCGCTGTTATCTGGTCAGGTCCGGGGGCTTTTCTACTCTTTAGCTTAGCAATTGCCGCTGTTATCTCCGAGCGTAGAATTGCAGGCTCTAAATCCATATTGCTCCAGTTTGGACACAGTGCATGTGGTGTAAGCTGCTGGCTGTCGTACAGTTTTTCACAATAAACGCGCCACCTTTCAGCTATGGCCTCTAGATCTGTAATTTCCGTGCCATCTTCGTCATTAACTACCCAAGACTTGGGTTTGAACTGTTTTGATATGAACCGAACTTTTCTGAACAAATCTGCTGTCTGAAATTTTAGGGAGTTTCTTTCGATTTCAGTACAGATACTGGATAGATAGTTATTTTTGTCCCTGCGACACTTTTTCTTAACTGCTTTCCATAGGTTGGAGTACTCTTTTCTAACGTTGCAGTGTTGCTGACCCCTCATTCTTACGGCTTTGCACTTTTGTATCAGCTCCCAGGTGTCGTCAGCTAGCCAAGCCTTGCTTTTATGTGTAGATTGACTTTTTCTACAGGCCTTGATCTCATCTAGAGTTTTATTCATAAGTGTTTTCAGTTGACTCCATTGGGAGTCTGCGTCTTCACATAGGGATGGTAATTCGGTGGTGAGTTTTGTCTCTACGATGGTTTTGAATTTGATTTGCTCAGATGGTTGCAATATTCTCAGATTAAGCTTTGTAGGTTTCCTGGGGGCTTTAAGACGGAGCGCAAACTTTGCAATGAGCAAGTTGTGGTCGGATCCACACTCCGCACCGGGATAGGTTTTTACATTTCTTACAGATGATTTCCAGCGTGTGTTTATGAGTATATAGTCAATTTGATTCCTATATCTCGCCCCTGGAGATGTCCACGTGTAAAGCCGCCTTGGGTGATGCTGGAAATGTGTATTGGTGATAAACAGGCTATTCTCGATGCAAAATTCAATCAGCCTTTGCCCACGTTCATTTCTATCTCCTAATCCGAAATTCCCTACTATATTGCGGATGTGATGATCGCTGGTAGTGTTGCCGACTTTAGCATTCCAGTCTCCGATAATGATCGTTACTTCACGATTTGGAATTTTGTTAATCGTAGCCACTACTGTATTGTAAAAGCTGTCTATGTCCTCTTCGGACGCTGTAGACGTGGGTGCGTAGATTTGTACGATGTTAAGTACATTTGGTTTGGCATTAAACCTCATCGTTATGATTCTATCGGACACTGGATTATAGCCAAGGACATATTTGTTCATTTGCTTAGGTAGTAGTATAGCTACACCTCTTTGGCTTTTGTCATCATTTCCCGAAAAATAAAGTGTATTTCCGCTTGCTGTGTCAACGTGGCCCCGTCCACGCATGTGAGTTTCGCTTAGACCGAGTACTGATATACGACATTTATCCATTTCCGTGTCCAACATGGTAAGTTTGCCAGCCATTAATAGTCCACGGACGTTCCAAGTCCCAATTCGGAGTTCTTTGCGAGTTGAAAGTTGAGCTTTCTTAATATTAAAAGCTTCGCCAGAAGCATGACTTCCTTTAGGAGCCTGGCGAAACACCCCATCGGAAGCTTCGGTAGCACATTTCACACCACTCGGCCCGGGAACCGAGTGGCGCCGGTTGTTAATCGGATCGCCCAACACCGTTATCCTGGTATTCTGCATATTCATCGAGATTTTCTTGGGAAAAGATCTCATGGTGGGTTCCCGCTTCCTTCCATGGCAGTTTCTTTTAGAGGGGATTTAATTCCTCAAGGCTGCTGAAACCTGGAGTGATCGGGTTAGTTGACCGCCGCCCGATGCTCGGCGTTGACAGTTTTACGATGGTTAAGGTCGGAAATCCAATCAACCCTCCTCCTTTCTCATCCGGGCTTGGGACCGGCAATGACGTAGTTATACGTCTCCTATAAACAATAGTAAATGACTGTTAAATCTAAAAGGAGAAAAATACCTGACATTGAAAATTTTTTTTGTATTGTGACTCAGAAGTCGATATTTCAATTTCTTCAAGAGTTTTCTATGCCTTTACCGTTCTGGTAATGGTGAAGTTTCACCTGCTCATTGTCTATATATCCTAAAAAGTATAATACAATATTACTCATTGCAATTTGTTATAAATAATCGAAAAGTATCAAGCTATTTTACAAGATTTTCAAAACACTAAATGAACTTCTAGTATCTAGCTGTCGCATTTTCTCTGCAGACTACCAATCTATTCATCTCACTTTTTTGGTTTTAACTTAATGAATCAACTTGAAGAGAAGTCTCCTCGTCGAATTATTTATTGTTTACTGCATTATTATAACAAAATAAACGAAAATAAGATGGGCTTATGTTTAACGTACCACCAGATATAGTAACATATAACATACAAAAATAGTAAATGATCACCAAAATTAAACTCGCATTTTAATGTAAAGTTATAACCAAAGTTTAAACATCTCGCTATCGTATTTAAGCAAAATGACTCCAAATAAAGCATTTTCAACCAAAAGTAGTAAATGATCACCAAAATTAAAACAGCTTTTTAATAGAAAATTATAACCAAAGTTTTTACATTTTGCTATCCTATTTAAGCAAACTGACTCCAAAAAAATCATTGCTAATCTAAAAATAGTCAGTAAACACCAAATTATTAATCACATTTCAATTTAAAGTGACATGCAAAGAAAAATTGTAAAAAAAAACTAAAAACACGCTTAAAAGTGTGAGGTTTTTTTTTAACAATAATATTTTTCGTTCAAAAAGACCTTGAAAATATGCTAAATTTTCATTTTGTACACACGTTTGTATGAAAATATTGGTTGTTCTATAAGGTGTTAGAAAGTTGAGGAGTTGTTTGGAATAATAAATAAAAAATAATCACGAATCTTTTTTTTCTAAATAACAATCCGTTTCAAAGATATGCAATATTTTCACTACGCACAAATTTATTGAATATGCGCACTGTACACCGTGTAGGCCGCCACCGCCACTGGCGTGGCGCCGCGCGCCCGCGCGCTCGATTCGTTCACCCCTGCGACAGCGCAAATTCGTAAACAGCTGATTCTAATTTTCCCATCACATTTTTCAGACTTTGGACTGGCAATTTATCGAATTTCTTACAAGCTTTAGCTCTAGTAGCTTTTTTTATTGGCCATATTAGTGAATTACTGTTTTTAAATTACGTAAGCTCGATAAGTTGGTATGTTTAAAAAATTTGAATCAACTTATTTACAATCATTTAAAAACTATTCAAAAGAAGTCTTAATTTTTACCTTGTTTACAAAAGGTGCTGAAAATGTCCACCACTTTGTCCAATGTACAAATGAGCACGACGTATTACATTGGATTGCACTGCGATTAATGTGCCTCTGTCACTTTTAATTATATCGAATGCACTAATTATGCGGGTCTTTAATTCGTCCACGTTTCGAATATTGTTGCCACTGTGTCCATACACTAAGTCTTTTACACGACCCCAAAGATAAAAATCGAGAGGCGTAAGATCGGGCGATCGAGGCGGCCATGTAATAGGACCACCACGGCCTATCCAGTGGTTAGGATACGTAGCATCCAGGTAAGCACGGGCTTCTCGGTGATAGTGTGCAGGCGCTCCATCTTGCTGGAAGAAGTGGTCCCTTATTTCGGCAACAGAAACATCTTCCAGCATCTCTTGCACAGACTCGAGCAACTGCAGATATGTTTCACCGTTAAGGCGTTCTAAGAAGACGGGTCCAAGTACCGTCTGCCCTATGACTCCAGCCCACACGTTCACTGAGAACCGGTGCTGAAAATGGTCAGGGACCACAGCTCGCGGGTTTTCGTACGACCACCAGTGAGCATTGTTGATATTGAATAGGCCCACTCTACTAAAAGTGGACTCGTCCGTCCATAAAATTTTGCGACCAGGTTCTTCCACCAACCACCTACAGAATCTTAGCCGTGGTTCGTAATCTGTAGGTATTAGTTCCTGTACTCTTAAAAAGTGGTACGGATGTTGGCCTTCTTCATGCAGCACATTCAGGGCAGTAACGTGACTTATTCCTAAGTCCCGCCCTGCGTCACGTGTGCTCGCGTGTGGATTGTTGTCGAAATAGTCCAACACTCGATCTTCAATGTCACCGGCGAGCCGTGGCCTACCAGCATCTGCTTGACGACGACGAAACTGGCCATAGTCTAATAAGCGCTGGTAGGCTCCCAGGATGGTTTGGATAGCAGGCACTCGTCATTGGTTACCATAATGTTCAAGGTATCGGTTACGTGCAGCGGCTAAACTCTCACCGGTCATGACATAACACACTATCATATCTAAATATTCACGATTAGAATAAGTAAACGCCATTGTTTATTGTTTATACGAAACTGCGCGAGCGCGCGGATGTAGCGAGAAAACACACGACAGCACACCCTTACCGCGCGACAGATATCGGACGACTAAAGTGGGGTGGGCGGAAAGGTAGGTGGGAGCCGCGGGTAGGGGAAGCGAGCCGCGCGATGCCACAGCGCCGAGCCGTAAGCGCAGCCCTGCGTACAGCGCACATAAAAATGTTTTACTAAATGGTTATTTTAATGTGAAAAAGTAAAAAGGCTCAAAAAAAAAATTTTTTTTTGTATATATTTGTTTTTTAATACTGAGTAAGTACACGAAATTTTTAAAGTTAATTTTTTAACACTGTATATATTATCACTAGATAGTATAAAACAAAGTCGCTATCCGCCGTCTGTCTGTCCCTATGTATGCTTAGATCTTTAAAACTACGCAACGGATTTTTTAATAGATAGAGTGATTCTTAATTCATGAAACACTGATAAAAGAGGTTTCTTATGTGATGTCGTAAATAAGCACGTTTGCGCTTATATTGCAAACGCTGGCTATACTCTACGAGATAGACCAAAATAATGTACTACAGTATTGTCCACCTTAAAAAGTTCAACAAAAAAGTCCGCGATGGTATATGTCTATCTCTTAGGGATAACCCACCATAACAATTTTTTATCCTATAATAAAAATTGGTTATTTACGAAGTGATTTTAAACAATACAGCATTAATCCTTATCCAATTAAGGACTTTAAATAAATTGTGCATTTATTATAGATCAATATGCTTTTTACAGCATGTAATTTAAGTGAATATTTCCGAAGATATTACAAATTTAAAATGCAGGGACGTAGTTGTTGCGGCGCCGCGCCTATAAATAGCGCGTTGATGGCCGCGCTTCGTCCTACAAACCGACATCCTTCAGGCCTCGCCGCCGAGGTCCGCCGCGACAATCTCGTAAATGTCCTCCCCGACTTTTGCTCGAGCCAGCCCGCGCCGCTGAGCTGTAGCTTTAAATTCCCCAAATAATAATAAATATTATTTTGCTCGATCCAGCCCGTCCCTTTGCTGCCCTCCCCCAGCGACGCCCTAAGCCGAGGCTCGTACCCCACAGGGGGTGCCCTTAGCGTTGTCGCTTAATTTTTAAGTAGTTTGTAAGTAAGCCCTGGCTGGAGGCTTTGATTTTATTCAGGGCCGCCACAGGCAAGTCCGGTTGAGCAGACGACAACCTCCAAGGTTGACCAGCGAGAGGCAACTCACAAATAAAAAGACGCGCTTCGTCCTGTAGGACTTCATGATTTGCAACGATCGCACGCGTTTATCGGAGCTCCCTCTAAGCAAAACATGTCTGTATTGTCTAATGACAAAAAACCTTCAAAAAAGTTTTAAATGTTAATTTACGTAAACAGTGCAATTTTCTGGGTTAATAAACCCCGGCGCTCGAGGGGTTAAAATCAAGGCACTGGTATGCATGCCTATTACGGGTATACACAGGTTACACCATGCTAGACTTTGGCCAACGAAAGATGAATTATTTATTGTAGTGTAGTGTAGAAGTCAATTTATGGCAGTATTTAAACAAAAAAACACTGTCAAAAATGTGTTGTTGACGTTTCTTCAACTTCATTCATCTTGTGTTTACGTGCATCGTATTGGGATTAAATATAATGATCACCAGAAAATGCCTTGATACCCTTAGTTCTATTACCAAAAAAAGATAACACCAAAAAAGTAATGTCTAAAATTAAATAGTACCAGCTATTTTAGTCTCGACTAAACTTCAAATTGTATTCAAACACCAAATGATCACCAAATCTTTGCGAGCAAATTTATGCGCTATTTCTGCCTAAATAAACCGCTGTGATTGCCATAAAATGTAGGCTTATTACCAAATAAAGTATTATGAAACCATATTATGTCTTCGTCTTACAATCCCTTCCCACCGCACAGCAATCTTTAAATTGTTTATTATTAGTTTTATGAGGTCTAACTTTTTTATGATTGTTTAAATAATTAAAAAAAGGATTGTTGAAATTGTAAGAGATTTGGTTTTTATTTAGGCATAGCATTTGGTTGAATAAACGAAACGCTCAAGAAATACTTTTTTTTTTCTAGTGGTTAATCAATTTGGAGACAAAAAGGTTATTTACAATGTTATGGCAAATTTTTTTTTTACTTTAATCGGTTAACGAGGCGTTATTTTTAACACGCTTTTATTAGCTTTGTATTTGCTTGCTTGTTTGTTTGTATGCTAGTAAGCACCGCCTTTGCGCTCGATTTTGCCCATCTTTGGGTGATCAGATGTTCTTTAAACTTTGCGCACCCATCAAAGACCGATGACAATACAATAATACGATTAACATATTCGATTATCCTGATTAGAATCGCAAATAAAAAAAAAGATTTTTTTTATTTTTTATTAAGTATTTAAAAAAAACTAGTCACTAAAAAGTTTAAAATAAATATAGTTTAAATAAAAACAAAACACACTAAATAATATTAATATTACTTTTTACAAAAAATCCTGTATGTATGGCTGTTGGTGTGCCAATAAATAAATTTTAGCTTGTTTGGATAAAGTTGTAGGCATGTCGACGTGATCACTGTGTCACAGCCCGGAACGCACTGGACCGTCTTTGGTGCGATGCGGTGGTGTGGCGTGTCGAGCGCCGACACCGCACAGTCGGTTTATACTATTTGATACGTAGATATGTAGGTATAAATCTAAATGTAAATACATTGAACAAACCAATGATTTGAAAGAAAATGATGTTGTTACAGTATTGGGCCGACATAAAATATAAAGCCCGCAAGAAGTCTGCCGCCGGCGGCGCCCTGGGAGACCTGTCCACAGCCGAGGAGCGCTTGCAGAACATATTCAATAGCAGCGGCCGAGAATGTGAGTCGACTGCCACATAAACATGACAGTATGCCTGCTTGCACACACACAACTCTCTCCTCAGATATACACATGTGGGGTTGTCATGTAACTGCATTGAAAAGATAGTTTTGTTTGTATAATACAATGTGTATTTGTTTAACTAGTGAAATGTGAAGTACTATTTGATCCATTAACATTCATATCTGCTGATAAACCTTAGTATTCATTTTGACGGTTCAGTTCAATGAAAAGTTTGAAGGCATTTTTCATGATTAGTTAATCAAGAAAGCTGCCCCATTGTAATATAACATTTAGAATGTTCATAACAAACGAATCCTTAAGTTTATCAAAGCTTCGGTGGTCGTTACACTAACAAAGCCGTGCGTGGTACACAGCTAGCGGCGCGCGGCGCGCGAGCCAGTCGGACGACGAGCGCAAGCCGGCGCTGCTGGACGACGACATGTGCAGCGAGGGCTCGGCCGCGCCGCCCGACGCGCCGCGCCTCAGCACCGAGGAGCTGCTGGCCGAGGCCGCCATGCGCAGCGCGCTGGCCGCCGAGAAGCAGGCCGAGGCCGTCGCGCAGGCCGTCGACCTGCTGCGCGACCTGCTGGCGCTGCTGCGCGAGCGCCCGGCCGCGCTGCCGCACGCGCCGCTCGCGCACCCGCCGCACGACCACCTGGCGCCCATGCAGCACCACCACCACCGCCTGTGAGCTAGCCGCGCTCGCGCAGCGGCGGCGCCGCCAGCCCCACCAGCGCGGCCACGCGCGCGTACACCTCGTCGGCGCGCGGACGGGCGCGCGCGGCGCCGTGGCGCAGCACGTCGCGCAGCAGCCGCGGCCGCGCGCGCAGGCCGGCGGCGCGCGCGCGCACGGGCGCCAGCGCGCGGGCCAGGGCGGCGCTCACGACGCGCTTGTACTGCGCCGTAGAGAGCCCCTCGGCCTCCTGCACGACCTCCTCGGGCAGCTTGTCGTCGGCGAGGCAGTGGATGGTCACGAGGTTGGACACGCCTGGCCTCGTCTCCGGGTCGAAGGTCACCTGTCATAATCAACGGTCTACATTCGAGCTAAATCACAGTACACACAATAAGTTTAGATACAACTGCAGTCTTTTAAAACTCCTCCGTACCCATTCGACTGCTCTAATGTAAAACAAAGTAATTACAGATACAGTCAAATAAATACAGGAGAAAAAAAACTGAAACTTGATTTTTAAACCTATTGCGTTAAAATTTCATGACAAAAATTGTTTTAAAATAGTATGTGAAATATTTTGCACTACCTATTGCGTAACAAAGGGGTTGGCCAAGATATGGCCGAAACAATACTGCGGACACTAGAAATAATTACTAAAGAATTATCACGTCAGTAAAAGTTCGGAAAAATAAAATTAAACAATAAGTATATTCATTAATGCAGTGTTTCGGAGGTTCCTGAAACCATTTTGAAGCATTTTTTTTTAAATAATTTTTTGACCATGGATACAAAGTCCTTCACGCTTAATAATAGAGATTAATAGATTATAGAAATAATAAACATCATTTATTATACTATTGGTATTGGTATAATAAATGATTAAGAATTTGATAAATGCAAAATACCAAATACAAGTATTTAGCTTATAAAATTGAAAAAAAAAAATTGCGTCGTTTAAAATGTTTGGGTGTTTTTGGCGGGATTTGTTATATGAAGTTAGTGGCTGTTTATTATCCGTAAATTGTTGTAAGGAGATGTTTTTTCCCTTCAATTATGAGCCAACTAGTGTTTCAATGGGGAAGATTTTGTGTTCAGAGGGCGCCACGCGTAATTGTATGAAATATTTTTGTATTGACGATGTATTTTACCTCGAAATTAAATCAGCTCAAAGAGGAATTAAAGAAGAGGGGTGTGACCTGTAGTGGAAGAAAGGTAGACCTAGTAGAGAAGTTAGTAAATAAAAGAAAAAAGTACTGCAGTATTTTATATTTTCTTGGTGAATGTTTTTACTGATTAACAATAAACTCTTGACCCAACTTTTTTTTATTATTGTTTGTGTAAATAAAAATCTAAGCTATCTTCTGTTTTTGTAGGTTAGAGGCGTACTTATGATAGAAATTTTAACTTCACCAATAAATTATGTCCCCCAGAACCAGTACAAACCGAAGTTATCGTCATAACAAAAGACGATTATTATAAAGATTTAAGCAGCAATACCCCATTGCCATAATTAAGTAAACATCAAATACAAGAATATTTTGGAGAGTGAGTATATTAGGTCATTTAATAAACTTTTTGTGCCTTTCTATGCTTGTTATTTCATTTATTTCATATTTACACATATTAATTATATTTTTAAACATTTCTTAAAAAAACAAATAAAAAAAAACATTAAAAAATACAAAAAATAGTAGCCCACCGACATTGAGAACAGGGTCCAAGCTATCGGTGGTTAGAGCTCTTGAGAGAGAAATCGCCAAACAATACGCGCAGTGTCTAGGAGTACTGCCTACTGGTTGATCCAGTAGGATCCAACTGCCCAACGAGAGCCTTCTTAGGTGTCAGTCGAGGCTCTTGGCTACTAAAGCCTAAGCTATTGACCGTCACGACTGTCGGCACAAAGACTGTTGTGTCCACTTCCCACATGTCGACCTCGCGTGCTAAGTCAAGATATTTTGTTTGTTTATCCTTCTCAGCTTTCACGAGGTTCTCGTCATGAGGGACCGCTATATCAACAATCATTGTGCGACGCAACCGGCGATCTATCACCACAATGTCAGGCTTATTGGCAACAATAGTCCTGTCATTAATGATAGATCGATCCCAATACAATGTGACGCTGCAATTCTCAAGAACTGGGTCGGGCACATACGTGTAGTACGGTACTTCTGATTCCTAAAGATTGTATTTAAGAGCAAGTTGCTAGTGGATAATCCTAACTACGAGGTTGTGTCTGCAAATAGTCTCCATTAGCTAAATGAGAACACCCAGAAATAATGTGTCGGATTGATTCTCCGGGTCGGTGGCATACCCGACAGATGTCAACCGTACCGTTCTACTCAGTGTATTTCCGGCAGTTGTTCGCCATCATAACTTCATCCATAATTGCAAAACCTTAGGAAAACCTTAGGTTTCCCAAAAGAGATCACCAAAGCGCAGCCAGGATACGGACGCTAGAAAATTTACATCAGGCCCATGTAAGGCCCGGTAAAAGCCTCTGTGAAGCTCCTTGCCCTGCCATACTTCCTTGCGTTCATTAGTATCCATAACTATAGGTTTGTGCCAGTTCTCGTTAACCAAGGAGAGCGGGGTGACCCCCTTTGTTCACCGTCACCACATCTCGGTGCATCCCCACGTCGGTTTCCAAGAAGTATTCCCTGAGAGTGCATACCTCACGGTTGTGCAGGGTCTTGGTATTTAAGAAGCTACAATCCCCACACTTCCGCGGGATATACAGCCTCATCACCGATGATCGTGGGTAATGCATCCGATTTGCGGTAAGCAGTGTGCGGACCCTCCTATCCAGGGCGTCGAGTTCTGTCTGAGTCCATTTGAGTATGCAGAAAGAGTACATCAAAACCGGCATGACCCAACCGTTAAAAGAGCGCACCTTGTTCCCGCCTGATATAAAAACTATTCAGTACTTTATTCAGACGGCCAAAGAAGCGCTCCTTTAACGATTGTTTCACGTCAGCAGTATTGATGCCTAACGCTTATTATGTTATTACTACTAGTTAAATTTTGACTTCTCAATAAACTATTTTTTTAAGAATTCACAGGCAGTTAGGAGTTATTGATACTTTGACGTCGCCGTCGATATAAAAATGTACAGCATCTATTAATATAAAATGCTGGAGTGACAAAAATAATAACAATTAATTTAGTAAAATTATGGTTACCCTAGTTAAAATAGAGTAAGAAAAGGACACAGTGCATTTTTGTCGTTGTCTTACTCAATACATTTTTTTCCGTTTGCTTGTCAATATGAACTTAATGACAATGAGAATAAAGAACACTTTGGAGTGTGGATTGCTTCGTAGTCAACCTAGTTTATCAAAAGGATATATAAAATCTTTGGGTTGCGTTTTTATCTTACATACATTTTTGTGGGGGCGTGACTGGCGTCCGCACTGGTCGCGCCGCCAAATTGGTTGCGCTACCAAACAGACGCCAGGTGAGTAACGCTCTATAGAGCTATAAGTTTTTTGATGGGGCTGCCCGTGGCGTCCCGGTGAAATATGGCCCTTACTCTCACTCAGACGTGGATCTGTACATCCAAATCTGGAAGTTTAACCATCTTATTCACTTGTTCTTCATCATTGAGGATTTAATATCCACGATCTATGGTTATGCTTTGTCACAGTTTTTTTGTCAACGAATAGGTCTGCTCTGGTCCCCACATACGAAAACTACGAGTAATTTGTTATCAATACTAATATTACTCTTATTATTTTATTGTTACAGATTGGAGGTGTGGTGGCACAGACTGGAAAGTGTTGGCCTGAAATTGAGTAGAACCAAAACGGAGTACTTGTTCTGCGAAATCGGCGGTCACTCCACTCCAGTGCCTTTAGCTCTCGCCGGAACGCCCATACCGATCTGTTCCGACTTTCGGTACCTCGGGTCGCTTGTCCAAGGGGATGGTGAGGTAGACCGGGACGTAACACATCGGATCAACGCAGGATGGATGAAATGGCGACAGGTCACAGGAACAACTTGTGACCCACGGATGCCCCTCAAGTTGAAGGGTAAAATCTACAAGTCAGTGATAAGGCCTGTTGTACTGTATGGATCAGAATGTTGGGCAGTGAAAAAAACGGATGAAAAAAGATTGCATGTAGCGGAGATGAGAATGTTAAGGTGGATGTGTGGTGTGACGGGAATGGATAAAGTGAGAAATGAGTATATTAGGGGAAGTTTGAAAGTGGCGCCGGTAGCTGAAAAGTTGAAAGGGAATCGTTTGTCTTGGTATGGTCATGTAAAAAGGAGAGATGAAACGCATGTTGCTAAAAGAGTTATGAATTTACATGTGGATGGATGGAGAGGGAGAGGGAGGCCAAAGAAAAGATGGATGGATTGTGTGAAAAGTGATATGAATGAAAAGGGAGTTAGTGATAGCGTGACGAGCGACAGGACAGAGTGGAAGAAAAAAACGTGTTGCGCCGACCCCAAATAAAACGGGATAAGGGCAGGAAGATGATGATGATGATGACTAATATTATAAAGAGGTAAAATTTGTAAGTTTGTATGTAGGGTTTTTTTTTAACGGTGGGCAAAAATCATCTTATGACAGCCCCCGCTCTTGGGTGGAGCGGGAGATAGTGTCAGACTCTTACTGACTAAAAATCCACCCCGTTCCTTCTAGCCTTCAAACCAAGGCACGAGTTTCCTTTCGGATAACCCTGGCACCGGTAGGCTTAAACCCAGCTGGGCCTCTGCTGTTGCTGACAAATCCTTGAGGCGCGCGGGAACAGTGCGCGCCGTCGACGTCTTGGGCTCGGTCCATTACCGGACGATCGGACAGCGAGCTACCCATGGCTCGCCGTCCGCGAGCCCGCGTCTACGGTGGCCGAAAATCAGGATCGGAATCCCGGCGGCGGCGGCGAGGGCGCCGTTGCCTGATGCGGTCTGCCTCCTCCTTTGCTGCTTTGCAGAAGGAGGCGACCGCCTGCCATTCCTCCTCGCTCCGGACCATGGCCTCAACCAAAGCCCGGCGCGAGAGGTCCGCCGCCGATCGCCCCCACGAGGGCACGGCGATGCACCGCCCAGCCAGGGCATATGTAGGGGGTAATCTCTGGAAGTATTGGTTCGATTGCTAAAATTCTTTCACCAATAGAAAGATGCTTTATTCCTGAGTGACATAGGCCATATTTTATGTACCTACGCGGGCGAAGATGCGGGCAAAAGCAAGTCTCTAATAAGTTTATTTAGTATTTCTTCTATTACGATCCAAAATGATGTCAAGTTTGATGCAGGTGGCCTGTTGACACATAAGAAAGTTCGGCCTTCAATCTCTGCACTTGCTACCTCTTCTTGATATCTTTGCTTCCCTTATATCTCAAGAATTATCACATAATATCAAAGTACCACGCCCTATTGATGATCTGTTGGACGCACTAGCAACTGAAAAATTATTTACATTGAACAGCATTCTATCTGGTTTTAACCAAATTTCACAAAAAACATAAGATATCCATATGATATTTATGCATTAAGGTGGTGCATCACGACTCACATTTTCACTGTTTTTCATACAACCGCTCATAACTGATTATGACGTTTTTACACACTTTACATTAGATATTTTGGAAGCACAGTATCTTGTGGATATTATCTAGGTTTCTAAAGAAACCAATTTCTAAATTTGTGTAAAACTAATCCAGTAAAAACCTCTGAAAATTTCCTATTTTTTATGAACTTTGACACTTCATAATTTGCCTAAAAATTAAAAAAGTCAAAAAAGTAATCCTCTAGAGACCTTACAAATTTTATTAAGTTTCTAAATGATGACAACTTTTTCCAAAAACTTTTAAGGGTTTAAAAAAATCAGCTATTTCCTGGAGCAAGTTTTGTGAAATTTTCGAGTAAATCTCGGAATTACCGAATACTAACAGAGTTTCCAGGCGTTATCTCTCTTTTTTTGCGTTGCCTTTTCTTCAAACATCGCGTTGGATTGCATTAAATGAAGTAACAAGGTTTTAAACCATTTTCGATGTTTACGATAAGCGAGTGGAGAAGGACCCTCTTAACATTTCTACTTCTAGAATTTTGGTACTGTTAATATATGACTGTTACCTGGGGCGTAAAATCTGTAACTGCTTTCTTTATTTTCAACCCAATAACGTCATCAGGGTCAGTCAGTAGGATGCGTGATTTCGGATCGGTGTCGGATTTTGACATCTTCTTAGACGGGTCACGAAGACTCCGCAGTCGATCGCTGCCGTCGTCTGAAACGAGAATGAGTTTGAATACCACAACATGGCGTCATTCACACCCTAGGGGTATAAGGACTCACCGGCGAGCAGCGGGCGCGGTGCGGGGAAGGCGCGGCCATAGCGGTGCGAGAACGTGCGCACCAACTGCGACGCCACCTGCAGGTGCTGCAACTGGTCCGCGCCCACCGGCACGTGCGTGCCGCCGTACACCAGCACGTCCGCCGCCTGCGGACACACGACGGTCAGACAAACGTGCCGTGCGCACATGTCTCGGACCAGACTTCAACACAGTGTGCCGTCAGACCTGCAGCACGGGGTACAGCAGCAGGCCCAGCGGCACCTCCTTCATGGTGGCCGCCTTCTCCTTGTACTGCGGCAGGTGCGCGAGACGCGCGTGTGTGGCCAGGCACGTGAGCAGCCAACACAGTTCAGCGTGGCGCGCTACGCTGGACTGTGTGAACAGCACACTTCGCTCGGGGTCCACACCAGCCGCCAACAGGCACGCTGTCAACTCCAATACATTCTGCTGCAGCTGCTGTGGGTCCTACCACAATTGAAACAGTACATTATTTACTATAGTTTTTGCCCAGTGCCCAGATTTTATTACATAAGACCGTACCACCTGGACAAGAACCACTCTTTACTCACATGTCCAAGCAGTCCAAAATCAGGCATGTAAACTAAATTGAATCCATTTCTTGCCTTCATCCCACTATCTTTGTAAGAACACAGGTGGATTATAGTCAGTGTAAGCCTAACACTCCCTCTTACTCCACCTAGAGCGAAGGTTTTTTTTTATATTTATTTATTTATATTAATTACAATACTTAAACAACCAATCACAGTATCTAAACAAAAAAACAAAAAATTATAAGTAAGTAAAAGTATAAACAACATGTACATCAATCCCTCTCACAGTACTTTTGACATGCCAATAAAATCATCTTCCATTCATCCGCAAACAGATTGAATATATCCCACCTAAAAAAAAACAAGTTACTCCATTTATCATCATCTCGCAATACGGTAAGTATGTAAGTAAGATAGTGACTGAGTGGCTTCGAAGGACTTGCAGGAGAAATGATAGTCATCCGATGGCAGGAAGAGGACAGTTTTTTTTAAGGTAAAATCGGGACGAGACGAGCTCAAACTGCATAGTTTTTATATGATTTGACTATTACATGTTTGCTCATGCTGTATGGACTTTAAAAGAGATTTTGACTCCTGAGTTTGTTTCGGTATTTCTTCTTAAAGTAAAATCCTTTTATTATAGTCAGGACTAACTTTTTTAAAATATTAAGTTCTCTTTGTTGTAAACAAAGTTTTTATTCTCTGCGGAAAATAGCCGACCTTGTAGGAAAGACACCATAAGCTGTAGAAATGGTATTTGGTAGCTAAAAAGTCCTGTCGTCGGCAGTGACGTAACGAAAGATCCCGTCGGCGAAACGTCTATAGTTGAAAGATTCTGCTGGGGAAACGAAAATAAATGAATCTTCATGTCGGCGAACCGTGCATTGACGAAACGATCGTAAAAGAACGATGCAAAAAAAAGTCCTGGATGATGATTGTGAAGAGTGGAAAGGAAGACATTACTTTTGAATTTATAATAAGCGTATATCCAGACATTAATCTGTCAAGCGCCGATTGTACATACGTCTGTTTGAAAAACGCTTAATTTTCGTTTTGTACACGTTTGTAAGAAAGGATGATGCCAGAGTTTCTATGAAATCTGGTCCCACCTTCCAATAGCTATGTGTGTTACATCGTTGGATAGGTATTTTTAAGCTAATTAAAAGTTACTTTGGCGCCAAGTTCCAAATCTTAGTCCGTTCAGAGTTATTCGTTATTCTTTAGTCGGAGGATCCTCTCTTTTCAATGGAAGTTTGCGGGACTTTACACTCTGTACATACCGCATACCTCCAAATACTCATTGGTGAGACACTTACGAGCTATGGCTGTCAATCGCTCAAAGTTTTGTCTTGACATATTGAATATTTTTTTATTTTGTTTATTTTTCATAAAAAAAAAAAAATAATATACTGTCGCGAGCCTCTCATTTGGGTCACCGGTTCGCAGCTTTGTTAGAAAGATACCTAAAGCGGTTCTAGGATTCTTACATCTCAGGCTCAATGATGGAGTTTGTTCCAACATCTCTTGGAATTGCTCAAAACTACGGCCAGTCCAAAAGTGCATTTCTTTGCTAGTTACCGTCTACATCATCTTCCTGCCCTTATTCCGTTTTATTTGGGGTCGGCGCAACACGTTTTTTTCTTCCATTCTGTCCTGTTGCTCGTCACGCTATCACTAACTCCCTTTTCATTCATACCACTTCTCACAACATCCATCCATCTTTTCTTTGGCCTCCCTCTTCCTCTCCATCCATCCACATGTAAATTCATAACTCTTTTAGCAACATGCGTTTCATCTCTTCTCTTTACATGACCATACCAAGACAAACGATTTCCTTTCAACTTTTCAGTCACTGGCGCCACTTTAAAACTTCCCTTAATATACTCATTTCTCACTTTATCCATTCTGGTCACACCACACATCCATCTCAACATTCTCATCTCTGCTACATGCAATCTTTTTTCATCCGTCTTTTTCACAGCCCAACATTCTGATCCATACAGTATGACAGGCCTTATCACGGATTTGTAGATTTTGCCCTTCAACTTGAGGGGCATCCGTGGATCACAAGTTGTTCCCGTGACCTGTCGCCATTTCATCCATCCTGCGTTGATCCGATGAGTTATTATTATTATTGAAGAAAAGGGGCTATGCATCTCCCGTGGTGTAGGAGATGTAGACACTGCGACCTAAAAGATCTATTGTGACTCGCCACCTTGTTAGAGTAACTCTTTTAGCCGGGCGGCTTCCAGGAAGTCTAGAATACTCCTAGCTTTGAGAGTTTTAATCTCCTCCGGGCGAATAATGTGTCGACCCAGATGGATACTCCGTTTGTGGATAAGGGGCCCACATTCACACAACAGGTGCTTAGGCGTCTCCCTCTCCTGATTACAGTACCTGCAAACATCAGTGTCACTCAGTTCCATGTGAAATTGGTGCCTGTTTAATTTGCAGTGGCCGGTTAAGGCGCGGGCTATCGCACAGATGTTCGTTCTGCTAAGCTCAAGAAGCTCGGCAGTTCGTTTTTGTGAGTAGCCTTCTATAAGAGATTTGGCGTGTAGCAGTCCTGGTTGTAACAACCAGTGCTTTTTTGAATCGCCAAATAGGTTGCCCTTAAGGGTCTGCATGGCCTGGTTCTTTGAGATACCACAGAAAGGTTCTGGTCCTATCTGATGACCCTGAGCCTCAGTCCTTGCAAGTTCGTCGGCTTTTTCATTGCCAGTAATTCCAGAATGACCCGGTACCCATCTCAGAATAACTTTATTCCTTTGCCCCAGGTCATTTAGTTTGTTAACGCAGTCTTTTACCAGTTTCGAATTTATTGTATTCGAGTTCAAGGCGTTAAGAGCTGCCTGGCTATCTGAGTAAATCAGAATTAATTGATTTATGTAGTTTCGTTGAAGGTTGGCTTCCGCACATTCTATAATGGCGTATACCTCCGCTTGGAATATGGTGGCATATTTACCCAGATTCAAGCTTTTGCTGAATTTCGGGCTAATGCCAAATATTCCACATCCTACATTTTCACCCATTTTGGATCCGTCTGTAAACCAGATCAGGCTTCCAGCCTTGCAAGTAATGAGGTTGCTTGACCAATCCTCTCTGCTCGGCAGTTCCACTATGTAATTTCTTGTGAAGCTACACTGTGGAAGCATGACGTCTGTTGCCGATGAGTTACGTCCCAGTCTACCTCACCATCCCCTTGGACGAGCGACCCGAGATACCGAAAGTCGGAACAGATCGGTATGGGCGTTCCGGCGAGAGCTAAAGGCACTAGAGTGGAGAGACCGCCGAAATCGCAGAACAAGTACTCCGTTTTGGTTCTACTCAATTTCAGGCCAACACTTTCCAGTCTGTGCCACCACACCTTCAATCTGTTCTGGACCTCTAGGCCACTTTCGACAACCAGCACAATGTCATCGGCAAACAACATACACCAGGGAGCCTCTTCCTGAATGTCCGACGTCAGAGCATCCATTATCATCAGGAAGAGGTAAGGGCTGAGAGCCGACCCCTGGTGTAAGCCGACAGCCACATTGAAGCTGCCAGTAGTGCCTACTGTAGACCGGACTTGGGTACTGCACCGACTGTACATCGCTCGGATCAACTGCACATACTTCCCAGGCACGCCTTTCTCCTTAAGGGCCCACCACAGAACCTCACGAGGTACCCGGTCGTATGCCTTTTCGAGGTCAACGAATACCATGTGCAAGTTTTTATGTGCACCTCTGTATTTTTCGCACAGCTGGCGTATAGCAAAAATGGCATCCGTTGTACCCCGACCTGGCATAAAACCGAATTGGTTCTGTGAAATTTCACTCTCTTCTCTCAGTCGCCTTTCAATAACTTTCTCCCAGGCTTTCATAGTATGTGACATTAGCTTTATTCCTCTATAATTGTTGCACTCAAGCACATCGCCTTTGTTTTTAAAAATGGGTACCAAGGAACTGTTACACCACTCATCAGGTATGGCTTCCTCCTGCAACAACTTATTGAAGAATAAAGCTAACCACGTCTCGTAACCACTCGCAATAACTTCCAAACTTCAACTGGTATTCCGTCTGGACCAATGGCTTTACCATTCTTCATTCCATTTACTGCTATCCTAACTTCATCCATACTAACCCATTCTCACTAATCCTACATTCACTGGTTTATTCTTCGGTCTTTCAAAATAGTCCTTCCACCTCTTTTTGATTTTCTCATCGTCTGATATAACCATTCCAGTTTCATCTCTTAAACATCTTACCTGGCAAACATCTCTCGTCTTTCTCTCTCTTATTCTAGTAAGCCGGTATAGTTCTTTTTGGCCTGCAGGACTGTCCAGTGTGTCATATAATTTATCCTGAGCTTTTGACTTTGCTATTGCCACGGCTTTCTTCGCTTTCTTCTTAAAAATGTCATACTCACTCTTCTTTTCAGCTTTTAAACTAGCGTTTTCAGGCTCTACACGCTGCCATTCCTTGAATTTCCTCTTCTTTACTTTCAATACATTCTGAACTTCTGTCGACCACCACCATGTATCCCTATCTATTATGCCCTTTCCTCTCGTCTCTCCCAAAATATATTTCGCTACATGCCTGATACGCCCAGCCATCTCATTCCAGCTTTCATTTATACTCATCATCACCATCACCATCATCACTATCATTTATGTCACCCATCTCTATCATTCTGTCCACTACTCGCTCCCTAAACTTATTCGCACAATCATTCCTCTCTAACATATGCCATTTTATTTTAGGGGGCGGACGCTCTTTGTTTTTATGAGACAGTATTTTGACGGCTGATTACATAACCAGGAGTCTGTGTTGGGAGACTAGGTCTTCTCCTGGCAGTATTTTGATGTCTTTGACATGTTTTAAGTTGTTGCGCCGAACTAAAAAGTAGTCGATTTGGGTCTTATGATTACCACTTTTGTACGTTATGATGTGTTCGTCTCTTTTCTGGAACCACGTATTGGCTACTGCCAGGTCAAATGCAGTAGCAGATTGCAGCAGCGTCTCTCCTTCACTGTTCAGACTACCGAAACCCCATCCCCCATGCACTCTTTCATAAACACCTTTCATTCTTCCCACATGTCCGTTAAAATCACCTCCAACTATCAATTCTTCATGGACAGGAATATTCATTAAAGCTCTATCAAAATCCTCCCAAAACTTCTCTTTCACCGTTTCATTACATCCTACTTGTGGAGCATACACACTAACTACATTCAACATCACATTCTCTAACAAAACTTTCACAACTATAAATCTATCACTAATCCTTTGTACTTCCATCACGCTTTCTTTCAACTTACTGTCTAACACTATTCCAACACCATTTCTTTTTCCATCGCTTCCACAGTAGTAGAACTTGTATCCCTCACCAATTTCTCTCGCTTTTATTCCTCTCCATTTAGTCTCCTGCAAGCATGCTATATTTATCCGTCTCCTTTTCAAAACATCCGCTAACTCTCTCGCCCTTCCAGTCATAGTCCCTACATCAGTGACGAAGGTGCCATACAACTCGATTCCCACCGGCTTCCCTTCACAAGTTTAGAACACAACCACTCTCTACCGTAATTCAGAAATGGCACAATCAATCAATCTTTTCTTTATCTTTTATCAATCTTTTGTACAGAGAAACATTACAAAACGCCTACACTATGGATGGACATTAAATCAACAAAATTTGCATTTCAACAACATGTTGCTATAAGATAAGCCGCAGGCGCTATCGGCTTAAAGCTTTACAATTTATACGTCATGACGTGACATAAAGGTCAATAAACTTACGCGCTTATTATCGCTCCAGTAAGCCGGTTTTTTTTCGAGTTATTTGATAGAGTTGTATTGAATAGGCTTAAAAACTACTAGACTGTTAGTAACATAGGCTAAATTTTATTTTGGAAAAAAATAGGGTTCCGTAAGATATTTGGGTTTTTCGGACACAAGGTGTAAAAAATCAACCAGAAAAGTTACTTATTTTGCGTACGCTGCCTTAACCATAAAAGTAGAACCATTAAATGTTCTAATTAATTGTAGATCTTATAAATATCTACAAAAAAGTCCGCAAAACAGTATACCTATCTATGTCGAGTGAGGCACAACAACCATTTTTTTATCTAATAATCTTGAATTTTTTTTGACTACATTTAAACGCATTTATTTTACTCATGCTATTAACCCTTATCAAAATAAATTATTTCATCACTAAGTACAGTTTATGTAGATAATATTTGGTCTGTGAATGATTAAAATTGGACTTTTGGTTTTGAAGTTATAGCGAAATTAAAATATTACGATTTCTGCTGCACTTATCAAAGCCACTTCTATTATGTTTGCAAGACACTGTTTCAATATCTCAGTGCTTACACGTATAGTAAAAGTGGACTGAAGATACATCTGCCTATACAAGACTGAAGCCAGGATGCCAATCACAGATTTTCGGTAAGCTTTTTTTTTTTTCTCCGGCTTACCTCTCTCAATATTTCACGCTTCGCCACTGCCCTACATTCCAACTTGCATACCTCAATCTCATTTCCCGAGCTTGCTTCTTACGTTGCACCCGCCCGGGATGGTGCAACAACCCTGGTCCACTTCCCACAGGAGCCGGGTGCTGCCCCTGCGCGTCGCCTGTGGGGTACGCCCTAGCCCTATCGCACAATTTATTAAAACCCGACATGTTGCATAGAGATTTGGCTAGTTTTTATTTTAAAGTCGGCCGCCAACCTGACACCTACCCTCCTTGGGAATGCTTTTGTTGGTGGTTAACCCGCCACCACGGGGTGACCCAAGGTGCTATGGTATGCACAGTCTCTAAATATCCCTTAGTCGCCTCTTACGACACCCACGGGAAGATATGGGATGGTGCTATTCTTTACGACGACACCATACAGTACACACAAATGCAATTATTACGTAAAAAATAGCATTAAGTACTTGGCTACTGATAAAACTACCATGTTTATTAAAGAATAACTCTGAACGGACAAAGGTTTGGAACTTGGTGCCATAGTATATTTTATTCAGCTCAAAAATACCTATCCAACGATGTAACACACATAGCTATTGGAAGGTGGGACCAGGATTTGCAACCTCCTTTATTTAGCAGAAAATTTTGTTTTGTTTATTTTACCTAGAAAAAGCAAGAAAAAGTTTTTTGAAACGGCCATTTACCAGGTCATTCAGGGGATGCAACTCTACATACATTTTCACTGTTTTTCATACAACCGTTCTTACCCGATAATAATATGACGGTATTACACATTTTTAATTAGATATTTTGGAAACACAGTATCTTGTGGATATTATCTAGGCTATTGAAATCAATTTCTGTGTAACCATTGACATTTATATTACTGTGTGTAACACAAATCCAGTAAAGACCTCTGAAAATCTGCTATTTTGCATGAACTTTGACACTTCATAATTTACTCAAAAATTAAAAAAGTCAAAAAAGTAAAACTATAAAAGCCTTGCAAATTTTATTAAGACTAAATAACGACAATTTTTTTAAAAACTTTTAAAGGTTTAAAAAAAAGGTATTTCCTGGAACAAGTTTTGTAAAATATTCGAGTAAATCACGGAACTACCAAATACTAACGGGGTTGCAGGCGTTTTCTCTCGTTTTTTTGCGTTGTTTTTTCGTCAATTAGGATTGCGTTAGATGAAGCAACAAGCTGCATGCTCGATGTTAACGATAAGCGAGTGGAAAAGCAACCTCTTAACCCCCTGGCAGTCGAGGGTAACTGACTGGTAGAGTCTGTGCAATAAAAGAATGGTTGAAGTTTTTAAATAGCAACCCAACCCAGCCATCCGTCAACTGCCAAATGTCATATCATGTTGACACAGGTTTGTTTATCATGTTATTTCATTTTTAACCGACTTCGAAAAGGAGGAGGTTCTATGTTCGGCTGAATGTATTAATTTTTTTTTGTATGTATGTTCACTGATATTTCGGTCAATTGTGGACCGATTTTGAATTTTTTTTTTCTTTGAAAGTTTATGCTTCCAAGTTGGTCCCATAGAAATATCGTTATGTCTGATCATGAACTTCGAAGATATGGAACAGAACTCCTCATAGAATCATAGCAGAATTGTCGTAAGAAGTAAAATTGCTTTGTTTATACTTGTAGTTGATGACTGACTGAAAGAAAAGGGGGAACGGATGTATCGAACTGATCTGGTGATAAAGCCAGAAGGTAAATTCATGTAATATAACGTATGCAATGTAAATCCATGTAATGTATTTGGGATTATTAGAATCATTATGAGATGCACTCTGGCAATAAGGTAATTTATGTTTAGCTGAAGGGTATGTACTTCTTAGTGGTGCTTCCATAACTAAAAAGTGAAAAATAAAAAACTTTTTACAAAAAAAAAATTAAACCGACTTCAAAAAGTACAAAATAATTTTAATTTCGGAAGTCGGTGTTAAATAACGAAGAGACAAAATTAGGTATCTATTATAGAAACACCACACACTTTTTTATTCGAACTCTTGAGAAATGTGATAAAAATTTCACTGAACCACAAGGGAAAGTGGCAAATCACACCATTATTGATCAAAGAGATTAATTCATGAATCCCCAAGCGACACCCGGTGGCCGCGCATCTATTGTCTTACTATTGTGTCTCTAATTGACGGTATCTGAAGGGTTAAATAGATACAATAGAGCGGCCATCAGAAGTCTAGAAAAACTGTCATCCTATGCTTCGGTGAAGACAAATATTTACGAAAATAAACTGGAGTTAGGTCCAGTCGTTTTGCCATAATACTGTAGTGTGTAGACATTCATGTATGTAGACAGCATTATTTATAATGCTTCCTCAGCATTACTGTTTGTTACTTATTACATATTTTAGACACAATAAACGAAACCTTGAAACCAAACACACATATTCTTCATTACTTCAAACCCACAACTACCAGAACACCACATGGCGACCCTGCCAGGATACGTGATATTCTAACTAATCACCATGCTTATTGCAATGATCTTCAATCTTCTTAAATTTTTGGAACTTTACTGTACTGCTCATTTGGTTTGTAACAAAGAGGCGAGCGTGCTCGCTGTTTAGTTCATAAAAGTATGATACACTAGAACATATCATAGAGCGGCTCGTTGTTCTGTTACAAGTAAATGTTATAGTTTATACTCACCTTTTCACAAATTTAGAAATTGATTTCAATAGAAGCCTAGATGATATCCACAAGATACTGTGTTTCCAAAATATCTAATGAAAAATGTGTAATAAAGCCATAATCAGTTATGAGCAGTTGTATGAAAAACAGTGAAAATGTATGTCGAGATGCATCACCTTAAAAATTACCATTTAAAAACAATTATTATCATAATTGTTATCTTCTATGCACTAACACACATCACCTAGCATAAAGTCCACTTTACATAAAGAGAAAGAAAACCTGGTGTGTAGTGAGAGAGTGCAGGTCGGCTATGAATATCATGAGGTCTTCGCCCTGCTCCTGCAGACGCACACAGCGCCGCACCGCGCCAAAGTAGTTCCCGATGTGCAGCGCGCCGGTGGGTTGCAGCCCCGACACCACGCGCCGCGGCCACTCCGCGCCACTATCAGCCTCTGACCCCGCCCCCTTCTCGGCTTCATCACTCCCTGTCTAATGTCCAAACTGTTCTTATATCTTCTTTCTCCACTCCGTCTCCGTTTGTTATCAATCAACGTACCTTTGTAGAATATTTACTACTGTTTATGTAATAATTTTTCATAAACTTGGTACAATTAATAAACGTTCTAAGAAAATTCGGTGATATAGCGTTGCGCATACTTAAATGTTCGACTTTAATGAAGCATCAAAATCGCTTTCAGGCAAAGGTATGATACGAATATCGAAAAATTATTTGATTATTTATTGAGAAAATAATGATACAACATTCACAACTGGAGATCAGCTCAACTCGACTGTCGACTCGATGTCGAACGTCATAGAGCGAGATCGGTAGAATTGCCAGCTAAAATCGGTATATTTCTACCTAAAGTCGGTATTTGAAAGAAAAAAAACACAATATTCAATCTAATTCGTTTATTTATTAAAAAACTTACAGACTAATTTATAACAATCACGCTTAAGTATAATTATTTATTATGGTACCAATATTCTTTGGCCATAGCCGAGGTCATCTTGGAATTAATTTCAAAATCATAACAATTAGCTGTATTAAAGAGTCGTTTTGAATGTAATAGGCTAGTGATTGATTCAGTAGACAGCCAAATAGGCTGTCTACTGAATCAATCGCTGTTTTGTTTTCAAAAGATTAATATGTAGAAATATGCTTTCAACGTTAGCGGATGAATGGAGAAGTGATATAATAGATGAAATTAGATAACAATGGAAACATTTGAGTTTCATCGCCACGCTTTAATAAACGACAGACGACATTTTATTTAACTTGATTACTTATCTGATTTTGTAGGCACTCTTTAAGTTAGGTACTCTCTCTTCAAAGTTAAGAAAATTAATGAAAAAATAAAATCAAATTCCTGTTTATATAGAATGGACAGGTAAATTCCCGAGCGAAAAGCCCCTTGTAACATCGAATTGTAGGACACAAGGGTATTCCCCAAAATATATGAATTACATTCTGCACTAGTTCCATACTTTCCATACTATTGAGGGCTTCCTCGTAACATTAAACACATATGAAAAGGGTTGCCAGCTTAAAAGTGTGAAATCGGTAGAAAAATCGGGAGAATTTCCATATACAGAGTGTTAATTTAAACGAGGGACTTATTGAAGGAGGGTATTCAGTATTCGATTCTCATCTCAAATATGTATAAAACTTATAACCTTAATATTTGTCGGAATTGTCCAATAAAATACATTACTCATGAACACTGCAATACTCACGCGGCAAGACACATGCGAAATCCTACCGATAAGGAAGCTTCCACGGTCACGCAAACACACGCGACAACACAAAAGAAAGGCCTCGCCCCTTTCTTTTGTGGTGTCGCGCGCGCGCCGATGCACCGATAGCACACACACACACTCGCGCCGCCCCGCGCGCCCGCGCGGCGCGCTGCTTCAGTCTATGCGAATGCACCGCTACATCCGCATGCGTAATCTTGCGCTTTCGTGTATCGTAAAAACAACCCCGCTTACTTCGCGATAAGAGTGTTCTTTCGTAAAAATGTCTTATCAATATTCCAATGAAGAGTATTGGGATATGGTTCGTACCTACATACTCGCTAATGACAGTGTGCGAGGAGCCATTAATTTGTACCGGGAGATGTTTCCCAACCGCCAAATTCCGTCATACAATCTGATGCTAGGTCTCAACCAACGATTGCGAACATACGGTCAGTTCACCGTACCAGTGCATGCCCAAGGACGAGGAAGGCAGCCATACCCCGTGCACCTACAAGAAGCGATTTTAGAATACTTCGAGCACCACCCTCAAGAAAGCACTCGAAATGCTGGAAGACGGTTCGGAGTATCGCATGTTACTGCGTGGAAGCTGCTGCATCAAGAAGGAATGCACCCGTATCATTTGAGATCCGTGCAAGAACTTGGGGTCAACGACCACGAACCACGGGTGAATTTTTGCCGCTGGTTTTTATCTAATTTAGATAAAAACATTTTATTTACCGATGAAGCTACGTTTACGCGAATGGGGATATTTAATGTCCATAATGAACATTGGTGGAGTAACGAGAATCCCTATGTTACGCGACAGGACGCTTATCAACACCGGTTTAGCGTAAATGTGTGGGCAGGTATTTTAAATAATTGTTTAATAGGCCCTTATTTTATTGACGGAAGACTTGACAGTGTATCATACCTTGACATTTTAAATAGTGTGGTGGATGAAATGTTGGACGAAGTGCCTCTCAGTGATTATCGAAGCGTGTTTTATCAACATGACGGAGCGCCCGCGCACTATCAGGTGCGCGTACGTGAGTTTTTGAACAATAATTTTGGTGACAGGTGGATAGGTCGTGGTGGGCCAGTGCCATGGCCTGCACGCTCTCCAGATCTCACTCCATTAGACTTATTTATGGGGTGAAGTAAAAAGAATTGTGTACGCTACGGAGTACTCAAACAGGGACGAGTTAAAAGTACGTATCACGAACGCTTTTAATAGTGTAAGGAGTGATCCCTTTGTTTTAAATCGCGTTAAGGACAATATGCGAAAACGTGCTGAACTATGCATAGCACGTGGAGGTGGTCATTTTGAACAATTGTTAAGATTAGTTTGAAAATGTGTAAATAGCCAATAAGTTAGTCTTTGTAAATATTAGACAGTCAAGTTAGTCGTTGTAAATAGTCAATCAAGTTAATCGTTGTAAATAGGTGTGATTCCATTTTTTAAATACGCCAAAAATACTAAGTGCATAATTTATTAACTTTGTCTGATAGTATTTATCGTTGTCTTAAATTATTGTAGATCACAATTCACATTTTTCATTTTTTTCATTTCATTTGCTTTGAAGATTTTTAATGTTGTTTAGTACTTAGATATTTTTGCCTGTCCTAAGCCAGATTTAAAGTATGAAGGGAAAATGGATTCAAACCAAAAGTCATTGACCCGCGCACATCGTCTCCTGATAACGTTATCGGTAGCGCAAGGGTGTACACACGTTGCGAGACTTTTGCGAAAATTTTGATATGGTTCTGTCTGTTATTTATCAGTGTTTTGTTTTTGCTCATATCTTTATTAGTATCATATAAGTATACACTATTGAGGGTTTGAATATGTCCCTCGTTTAAACTAACACTCTGTATACTGTGAAATCGTCGAAAAAGAAAAAGAATATTCTAAAGAGGCTTTCATCTGCTGCCGCGTCCACACCTCAGGTGCGGCTGCCGTCTGCTGCCACATCGACACTTGCGTAGACATCGTTATATTTCGGTACCTATTTCAGTAGAACAGAGCCCATATCGAAAGAAATACCGAAAAATCGGTAGGTTCGAGACCACTGAATTTCACGTATTACTGCCAGTGTTGCCAGTATGATTACCCAAAAAAGGTCGGTTGGCTTCTGACAAGGTACGGTTTTTAATTTCAAGGTTGGGTTGGTTTCTTTCCTTCGAGTTGGCTGTCTGAAACCATTGTTGGAAAAAAGCGATAGGGAATCGAATATAAAGAAACCTTATTTCAGTATTCAAAGTTCTCGACAGGACGCGCTAGAGTTGTCTTTTGGAAACAATTTGAAAATATTTATAATATCAGAAGAGTATTCAAATATTTTTACATAAACAGAAATTGTAGATGTTTGAAGAAGGTAAAAATCATTATTATTCATTAAGTGGGAATTTCATGTAACTCAAGTAAATTTATAAATTAGCAATGAAAATCGTATGAATTTACTTAAATTATTTATGAAGATTGATAACTTGTTTGAATATCGACACAACAAAAAGGAGGCCGAATTAAAAAACTTTGTAACTGTTCACCCTGATTCTACGTAAATGAAGTTGAAGAAACGTCAACGACACATTTTTGACCGTGTTTTTTTTTAATGCTGCCATATATGGACTTTAATAAATAATTCACTGTAATCTTTCGTTGGCCAGACTATAGTAATCATTAATAATTTTTTTTTTTTTTTCAAGTCAAGTCAAGTCAAAACATTTTATTTCACATAGGCCTACATGGGCCCTTATAAAACATCAAAAGCTAGTGCACGGTCCCAAATTGGTCGTTTCCTATGGATGGTTTCCTATTTTAACTCATTAACTCTCTATACCTACCTTCTATTAAAAATCGATAAGCAGCGCCTCTTGTCAAGCTTGAAGTAGTTACTTTCTAATTTTAATATGGGCTAAATTTTCCCTGACACGGTAACCCTAAATATAGTGAAGTACTTCAAGCTGTTCGCTCACGTCAGACTTTTTCTAGGACATAATCTGGCTGATTTTGTAAATTTGTAATGTTGTTCTGTATTTCTGACCGAATTTTTGTAGGACGTGTGCGTTGCACTATTGCTATCAGTGTATTCTATTTTTCTCTTACAAAAAATCGGTCTCCGATTATCAGACGTGGGAGAGCAGCGTAAAGCGCCGTACGCACCATCCATCTCGACGTACCAAGGCCATACAGATTAAAGGTATGATTCCGAACTCGGCAACAAGCAGCAGTGTTGTTGCCGCAGTGCTGCCACACATTGCCACACTGCCTACATTGCTGCTGCCACATTGCTACCGCGATATTGCTGCCTAGCTCGGAATGTAATCTCATATAAGCTTATAGAAATTGTATGGGGACCAGTAGTGTCGCGGCAGCACTGCTGCGGCAGCACTGCTGCGGCAGCACTGCTGCGTGCAGCGAGATTTAGAATCGTACCTTAGATCAACGATAAATCAGGGCTGCCAGGTGCAAAAAATGGGTGATCGCATGACAATACAACTACTAAAAATCGTATACCAAGGAAATTTTGTAACAAAAAGATCGTACAACGAAGAAATACAAAGTTTTTATTAAAAATAACTTTACATCCAGCAACGTGGCCTTGGCGGGACGTACGTCAAGATGGATGGTGCGTACGGGGCTTTAGGCTTTCAGCGACATGCTTTCCATCGAACTATGAAGGGCCTATTACACTACGCGTTATTAAGCCCGTGATATTCAGACTCGTCTTATTTTTCTTTCCGAGTAAGACCGTCTGACCTTTATTACACTTTATAGAAAACGAGTCTGAAAAACGTGTTCTGAATAACGCGTAGATATATGTATAGTGTAATAGACCTTGAAGACCCATAACCTAAAGCGATAACTTTATACTTCTATGTGAATCTACCGCTGCTCGCCCACGCCAGACTTTTTGTAGGACAGATAATCGGGCCGATTTTGTATATTTGCAACGTTGTTCTGTATTTCTGACCGAATTTTTGTAGAACGTATGCGTTGCACTATTACTATCAGTGTGTTCTATTTTTCACCTACAAAAAATCGGTCACCGACTATCGAACGTGGGTGAGTAGCCTACCACTGAACTCTACTGGAATCTACCGATTCTGTGCAAGAATCTTATACAATCTGGATTGATTACGACAACCTGAAACATTTACTGAAGAGTACGAGACATGAATGCCCTTTATCCCTTTCTACTAGTATGTCCATAAACTAGTTCGTATTAAGAGCCATTCGGTTCTAAAGAAGTTCAAGATGTTAATACACTTGTACGTTCAAAAAAGTATATGTTGACGGAGGAAGCCGATTATTATTGTCGCTCTTTCCAAAGACTCTGTTTTGTGGGCGATGGCGGGGTATCGAACAATAAACAGACTGTTTCAGATCATACAACTGATTTATTATGATGCAAGCTTTAGGTTTTCATTTCACATAACGAGCCATGAGACAGTCCCCGAGAATAAGACATTGCACATCGCATGACTGCCGACAGAGGAATGAACCACAGATTACAGAGCGTACTAGAATGAGCCTTAGGGCCTCTGCGCTCGGCACTTTTATCTGCTCAGTTCGTGCAAACATCAGAACAGATTCTATCAAAGTGACATGTGTCACTTGTCACTTAGTTCGTTCATTCGTTCTCAAGCTTCCGTGCTATTGACTTTTCCGACATATATTATATATAGATATTGTGAGGACATGGCTTTAAGGATATTAGAATAATAACCATATGAGTGATTAAATAAAGTTTTTATTTTAGTTTGTACATTTGCACTAAATCACAAATATCTTTGTTAAACGTTTATTACAATACATGATAAACTACATAGTATAAAACAAAGTCGCTATCCGCCGTCTGTCTGTCCCTATGTATGCTTAGATCTTTAAAACGACGCAACGGATTTTGATGCGGTTTTTTTTAATAGATAGAGTGATTCTTAATTCATGAATCCCCAAGCGACCACCAGTGGCCGCGCATCTATTGTCTTACTATTGTGTCTCTAATTGACGGTATCTGAAGGGTTAAGGAAGGTTTATACGTATAATACATGCATAATATAGTAGAGAAACACTGATAAATTTAGAGGTTTCTAATGTGATGTCGTAAATAAGCACGTTTTTTTACGTTTTACACTGGCTGTACCCTACGAGATAGACCAAAATAATGTACTAGAGTATTGTCCACCTTAAAAAGTTCAACAAAAAAGTCCGCGATGGTATATGTCTAATTCCACTGCTGAGCACAGGTCTCTGCCCGCGCGATATAAACTGTAGTCCACGCGGGCGAAGCCGCGGGCGGAAAGCTAGTACATGATAAACTCGATATTCTTACTCTATTAGAATACGTGTAATAAAAGGCCTAATACACTACGCTGAATATCGCGTACGGTATTCAGACTCGTCTTATTGTTCTTCGCGAGTAAGACAGTCTGACCCTTATTACACGCGCGATACGTCGAAATATAATAGTTCAATTTTTAATTAACGACGATGATTTGACAAGTGCAAATGCCAAAATCTAGAAATATGTTGCCAGATTTTTAGTAAAAGTGATATCTTGAAATTCGATTTTTCATACCGGTTTTTTTAACAAGAGAACCTTTAAGAAAAATAGGAGTAAGATACTGTAGTGTTTATTTATAGAAGGGTCTAATATAAATTGAAAACTAAAATATTACCATATTTTTTACTACTCGGTCTTTTACTTAGTCTAAGAACTCACGAAGCGGGTTTCACCTGTAGCGACATCTATGACGCCACATGGGAACTACGAGGAAGATACGGGGTCCTGCATCGCGCAATCAAAGTTCTCCGCGCGATTTGAACATATACGACAGCCCGACATCAACTATCGGGCAGTCGCCCACCAGACTAATAACACCCATGTCCGCCGTGTTTTCGCATATCCCCTAAACACCCATATCCGCCGTGGTTGCGGGCCTGCTACTTCTGTAGAATACTAGAGATATATTCTTCTATATTATAAAAATGAGCCCCGTTTTCCGTGCAGATCTGCATAGTCTTGCGGGTTTTTTACGCCCTCACAGGCTGCGGGTGCTCGTCATTGCAGCGGGAGCCGGAAACAACCGCACACACCGTGGCCGATAAACGCGTCGTGAAATGTGAATTATTTTTTTACATAAATATATCTCTAGTATTCTACAGAAGAAGCAGGCCCCCAACCACGGCGGACATGAGTGAAACCCGCTTCGTGAGTTCTTAGACTAAGTAAAAAGCCGATTGTTAAAAAATATGGTAATATTTTTAATTATTTTAGTTTTCAAATCATATTAGGCCCTTCTATAAATAAACAATACAGTATCATAATCCTATTTACCATAAAAGTTCTATTGTTAAAAAACCGGTATGCAAAATCGAATTTCAAGACATCACTTTTACAAAAAATACAGCAACATATTTCTAGAAAGTGGATGGCATTGAAAAAAAAAACACTTGTCAAAAGTCAAATCATCTACTGTAATCTGTGCATCTAGTACGCTCTTCAGGCTGAATGCAAAGAGAATGTAAAGGCTGAATGGTCTATAGATCGATGCCTGACTTTTGACGGGCGAACAAAAAAAAAAAAATAGTCGTCTCGCTCTTCTGTAATCTGTGAAAACATCGTCTTTAATTAAAAAAGGATAATTCATAAATAATAAAGTATTGTTCTTATTGGATTTCTGTGAAGACTCTTGGATAGATTTGTTGTTCCTGTTCCACAGCTGCAGTTCCAAATCCCAGAACAAGCGCTCTCTCTGCTCATCTTGCATAGTAGCAACTGACAGGTATATAAACATAACCTCTCTTTCATTCGAAACAAATTATTAAAAGTTACCCCTAAATCAACAAACAGTTGATGTGAGTATGTGACCTGACTTATCAAACCATTAGAAATTATTACCAGTCGTCAATCCTCTACACCAGCGGTTCTCAAACTATTTTTCCAACAGAACCCTATTGGAAGGCTAAATATTTGATGGAACCCTTTAAAAAAAAATCGATTTACTGGTAATGTTTACTTTGAATGAGCTAGTGAAATCTAATGCGAGGTATGACACTCGTTTTTATTTATTAACAATTAAATAAGGCGATCTATTTGATGACCTAAACCGAACTATTAAAGAGATTGAGGTATAGAGGCCGCATTTAGCGGTAGCTGGCTAAAACTAGGTGTAGCTGCAATTAACCATAACATATATAAGCAAGCAGACTCAAAAAAGTTATCCTGCTATATAAATTACCAAAAAAAAATGTCGGTGAAAATACCTATCAAATATACACTAAAAAATTGATAGTAACTAGTCTTATTGTTTTGGAGGAGTTAAATAACAAACACTGTGGCATGAGACTTTATATTAGGAGAAAGAGACGATAAATTATACCGAGGTTAAATACGGCATTCATTTATTTTGTTCATAGGATATTATGATATTACTATTAAATCTTTGCTATTTTATTTATTTGGTTAGAGACGGCGCAAGAAAAGAAATTTTGGAAGGACTTGGGGGAGGCCTTTGCCCAGCAGTGGGTGGGACAGTAATAGCCAGTAAAAAAAAAAAAAAAATTGTTGCGAACATCCATGATTTTGATGATGATTCCAAAAAAAAATAACACGAATATAAAAATTGCTTGAATCATTGACCATAATTATCTGATTTTTTTTTTCTCTTCTAATTTTCTGCAACTTGGCAATCTGGGTTAAACACAATGGGTCATTCATTTGTCATGTAATGAGCTTTAAAATTGGCATCTCCAAAGGAAGCTTCATCCAAGATATCATATATTCATCAAGGATATCTTCATTTCTGATGTGATCTCGCAAGGAAATTCCGAACATAGCCTTTTGCCCTTTGAGTGACTGAGTATTCTGATGAGGCCCATTGTAAGCGACCACGTTTCGGAGCATATTTTATCACAGGCAGCACGCACTGGTCATAGACTTTCGTTTTGAGATACTGTGTTATATTGGACGAAAAGACACCACGCAGCTTCCCGAACGCTGCCCAGCCGAGTCGGATTCGCCGGTTGACCTCTTTCTCAAAGTTACCCTAACCTACCCAACTGGACCGTCTGTTCCAGGTAAACGTAGTCGTCCAAAACTTGGAGTGTAGAGGCTCGGATCTAGATAGGAGTGAGTGCTACATATGTAAATCTGCCGTCCACTAACTAAAAGGCAGCTAAATGCGAAAAGTATTTTTCGAGAAAACACAAAAATTGGGAATTGATGTCTCTTGAAAAGTATGCTACCTAGGAACAAGGTTACAAGTTATATATGTAGGCATAGTCTTTGTGCACAATATGTGATATATTTTATTCATTTATATTTATATATTTAAGCAATTTAAACACAGACATTGTGATTTAATGTTCTGTATCTCAAAAACTATCAATCATAGAAAAATGAGTCTTAGACCAAAAGATAGAGCATCAAAAGTTGTATAAGACTACATTAAAAAGTGAAAAACGACCAACTGTGGCTTAACGGCAGAAATGTTTGCCATGACTTTGGTTTTGTCTTGTCCATGTTCATTAAGTCTCACTCTTCCGGAAGCTCTACTAAGATCACCGAGCATTGTACTGTGAAGAGCACAGTGCAATGCGTAGTCTCAGCCATGACTACTATGTCGCCATTGACATAAATACATGGAGAGGGCTAGCTCTCCATTACAGAACCTTGAAGATATATTCATTGCGGCCATGAATAGTTTTGGAGAAATAACATCTGCCTGCCTAACACCAAACTGTGCTAACATCTTATGGCCCTATTCGCTGACGATAGCATTGCTTTGATTAAATGTGTCGACATAACAACATATAAACAGGATATAAATAACACCTTAATTAATATTATATGTTAGCTTGACGCAAATAACTTATTAACTAATATATTAAAGACTAGTATTATGCATTTTTATCAACGGATTCCCACAGACAACTTAAATTTACATTATAATGGACAACAAGTCGACCAAGTATTAGTTGCTAAATTTTTTCTCACAATTATTATGGAAGCCCCAAGCAGAAGAAGTGTGCAAAAAATTGAGTACAGCTGCATATGTACCAGCACATATCTTTAACCTGTCTAAGAAAATGAATATGGCCACAAGGTTAACTGCACACCATGAGTTGGTTGTGTCTATTTTGAGATACGGCGTCATTTTTTTGAGGAAATTGTAGAAATTTTGAAGGTTTGTTTTTGGTAAATGTGTTATGTTCTATAAAAAGTCATAGAACAAAAGTTGTTGTTTATGATGTTCTTAACTAGCACCTAAGAGGTTGCTAGTGTTTTACAAATAACCCTGTATAGTACACCGAACATAGTCACAGACATGAACCACTTTGGAAATGATCACATCGATATTGAAACGCCACAATCCCACATAGAATCTATAGAATGTACAGAAATAATTGAAACAATAAATAAGCTAAAACCAGACAAAAGCCCAGGATCAGATAATATCACTAATGGCGCCATAAAAACCGCCTGCTTCATACTAGCTGCTCCACTAAGCAAATTATTTAATTTGATATTTGAAACTGATGTCACCCCTTCTTAATGGTCTGAATCTAAAATTATCTTGCTCTATAAGAAAGGAGACCCAAAAGACAATAACAACTACCGGCCGATAAGCCTTTTACCAAGTATTAATAAATCTCTACAATAATAAATCAAAAAATTTGTACAACTCTAGAGGAAAGCCAACCTATTGAACAAGCAGGATTTAGAAAAAATATCAAGAGCAACAGAGACCGCTATATTAGGGCATTCAAACTCGGATAGTTTTCAACTCTGGAGCTAGTTACGATGTTGAGCAATCAAATCCGGAACTCCGGAGTTGGCTCCGGAGTTGACAGCTTTTTTAGAAATTAATAAAAAGGCCCTTTATTTCAATCAACAGAAGACCGCCGGCTGTTGGAATTTCGAGGAAAACTTCAGACATCTGACTCCCAAACTGAAACGGACCGGGGCTGGCGGGTGGCTCCTAACCTAGAGGGTTAGCCCTTTTGCCGGATGCTCTACGCTGTTCGGTCCATGGTCCTTTACGGAGCGCCGGTTTGGGCCCCGTTATTGTGAAAGCGACCGGTGGCCAAGCTGAACGCATGCCAGAGGGTCATGGCCATCCAGATGGTGCGGGGATCCCGCATGGTCTCCCACAAAACGGTGAGCCTCCTTGCTAGCCTGCCACCACCCTTGGTAGATCCCTATCTAGAGCCAACAGTCCTTGCACGCATACGCGATTTGCGCATGGAGACGCAACGGGGTGAAACTCCGCTGGCGAGGGCGGACAGAGTTTCGACGGGATCTCATGGTAAAATGGCGACAGTGACTGTCACAAACCAGTGTTGGGCACGTCATAATTAGGGCGGTAAATACCCTCTTTGAGAAGTGTTTAAAAAGATGTAAAAGCGTCTTCAACTTCCGCATGATGCCCAGGTGTCACCATTGTGTAGACCACCCGGAGGACACGGTGGAGCATATGGCGGAGGTATGCCCCACTCAGGTGGAGCACAGCCGTGTCCTCGTGGGGGCCATCGGCGAACGACCTCTCGCGCTGGACTGAGGAGAAATGGTAGCTGATCGACTCCTTCTGCGAAGCAGTAATGCTAGCGAAAGTGGCGGCCGCACACATGAGGGAATGACCTTCCTCACGCCCAATAGAATTTTGAATATACGTTTCAACTTGTAGTTGCAAGTGTCATTCGCCTCTTAAAACGGGCTCTTAAAACGGAATTAAACAACGGGTTACGCTCAAGAATTAAAATACGTTTTTCGTCGTTTTATAAATAATGTTTACATCATAGATATCCGTGGTTTATATGGTTTTTGAAAACCGATTTCAACTCTGGATTTGAAAAATGTATGAAAACGCTCCGAAACTCCGGAGTTACGAAACTCCGGAACTTCGGATTGAAAGCCCTACGCTATATATATTATTCATTGATTACCAAAAAGCTTTTGACACAATCTCGCACGGAAGTAAAAAGCCCAAAATGTAAATAAAAAATATAACCGACTTCGATGTTAAAATAACACTGAAAAGTACCAAATAACTTTAATTTTGGAAGTCGGTGTTTCTATAATAGTCTCTTCGTTATTTAACACCGACTTCCAAAATTAAAGTTGTTTGGTACTTTTCAGTGTTATTTTAACATTGAAGTCTGTTATATTTTTTTTGTAAAGTTTTTTATTTTACACTTTTTAGTTATGGTACCACCACTAAAAAGTACCCCTCAGTCAAACTTAAATACCTTATAGTCAGAGCACATCTCATTACGGTTCTAATAATCCCAAACACGGTTAGATTACATTAATTTACCTTTTGGCTTCATCATCAGATCAGTTCGATATATCCTCTCCCCCTCTTCTTTCAATCAGTCATTAAACTAGATGCTGATAATCCCGGCTGTAGCATCAGGCCAGACTTGTGTCATCATTGCATTGAACTTAAAATTTAGTCCTGTTTAAAATGAGCCCAAATACGACTACGGTGCTGTAATTTCAAGGTTTGTACGTTTTCTGATGCTCCTGGCTTCAGCATCAGGTCTTTATGTACTTCTGTGTTCTTTATTAGCAGTAGTACGTTTATCCACACATCGAGCCGTTTTCAATGAGCCTTAACTCGATATATCTGCTGTTAGTTGTTGAGGACTTAGATACTCTGCAGACTATCCTGACTCCAGCATCAGGTCATGACTTGATGATCATGAGACCAATTGTGGCAAATGCCCTATCAAACATCAAAACAATTTACTAAAACAGTCCTTGCCTGATCGAGTAACTTCTTCGTTCGAGTTTCTAAGGAGTTGTACCTTCCATCATCAGCACAGCTACCTGAGATGGTGACGACCATACGCAAATTCACAGGATACTTCACAAAATATGATATAATGAAAAACAATATAAAATTTGAGGGTTGCCCTCGATTTCTCCAAGATCCCATCATCAAATTCTAATTTGGTGACAATGACTCCACTTCAGAACTGTCTACTTACTAACAAAAAAAGAATTTTGAAAATCCGTCCACATTTGGCTGAGTATTCGATGAACAAACATACAAACAGCCGAACATAGTACCTCCTCCTTTTTGTGAAGTTGGTAAAAAATACATAACAATACTCAAACACCTATATTTATTATTTATTTATTTAATTTTCATGCAACAAAAAAAAGTACGCTGGCGGACTTAATGCCATAGGCATTCTCTACCAGTAAACCTAGGGTAGTGCAGAGACAATATGGCAGGAGCATTAAAAAAAAAGAGAAAATATTATTTAGAAAATAAGTATTACAAAAATTTTAGATTTAATTTTTTATCTTTACCTGAACGCTTTGTTGGTAGATAAACTTGACAGGCTCCTCAACAACTGCAACCGGTTCATATTCATCTTGAGGAAATATATGACCATATTTCAAGCTACAGATCTGAGCTCGAATGGATGCCCATTCGCCAGAGAAGGAGTTTGCGCGCTCTGACTACACTTTACTCTCTGCTCAACTCTCCCACTCCTCCTTCGTATCTCATATTTCGCTTTCAATATCTATGTTCTTCTCATACTAAAAATCTGCGTTCTTCTAACAAGCTTTTACTGCTTTGTCCTTCTCATACTTCTGATTTTGTTCATTCTTCCTTTCATGTACAGTCTATACTTCTGTGGAATGCGCTTCCTCTTGACATCAAGACGGCCACCAGTCTGTACGCATTTATGCGGATGTTGCGGAATTATTTCCTAAATAAATAGTGAAGTCGTCTCAAAACCTCTTTCTTGTACTTTATATATATATATATATATGTATATATAATAATATATTTTATTTTAAATTATACATGTATGTTTATTTTGTATTTGTTTTTTGGGTCCTTTTTTTTTTCTTAGTCAACTTTTATTTTAATTTTATTTTTTTATGCATCTACCACGTATTTCTCTTTACCACCCTAGGTAGACTGGTAGAGAATGCCTAAGGCATTAAGTCCGCCTTTGTACTTTTCCCAAATAAAATAAAATAAAATACTTTTACATACATGCAGTAATTGCTCAAGTAGAGTCAAACTAGAAACCATTGGCCCAAACTTTCCATTCAAGAGAGGAGTCAGGCAAGGAGACCCATTATTCCCAAAGATTTTAATTGCGATATTAGAATCTGTCATCAGCTATTTATACTCGAGAAATTATGGTCTATACATCCACGGTAAATACCTAATTCACTTACGATTTGCGGACGACTTGGTTTTACTATCAGAATCGAGCCTACATTTGCAACATATGTTAGATTCTCTACATACAGCAAGCAGACAAGTGGGATTAGAAATTAATATCACAAAGACCAAACTCATGACAAACTTCAAAAAATCAAAAGTAACAATCGGAAATGAACAATTAGATTATGTGGATCAGTATGTATGTTTAGGAAAAACAAATTGGATTCCACAGAGATAGCAACGAACTGGAAGTAGAGTGAAGAGTGAAACAAACTTGGAAAAAATATTGGAGTTGGAAAAAATATTTAAAAGCGAAATGCCTATCAAATTGAAGAAAAGAGTCATGGACTCGTGTCTCATTCCTTGTCTGACATATGCATGTCAAACATGGAAGTTTACTAACAAAATAAAGAATAAAATAAACACATGTCAGCGAGTATAATAAAATGTGATCAAAAACAATAGCAATAGATGCTCTTGACTACAGCCAAATGTTAAAGTAGAAATGGGCCGGTCATATAGCACGCCTTAAAGACCATAAATGGACCAAAACAGTTACGTTATGGAAAGGCCCACCGGGCAAAAGATATAGAGGAAGACCGTTCACTAGATGGGACGACGATATTAAAAAAATAGCTGGTACAGAATGTAACAAATAGCCCAAGACTGACAGAAATGGAAAGCTTTGGAGGAGGCCTTTACCGGGGGGAAGGGGGGGGGGGTTCCCAGTACAGTCAAATGCTACTGCCTACTTACTTAAAATGTGACTTTTTATATATTAGTAATAAGTAATTAAACATAAATATTAAGTTACATAGATAGTAATTTTTCTATTAATTCTTTTGTATAGGTAAGAGAAGCAACATTTTAAATATATATAAGATATGTTATTGAGGATTTTCCTAATAAACCACAAATTGTTTCTCTGAAAATCAAAGATTTGTTTATTTAATACGTCTTTACTATATTACAACGTTTAACTATGATCATTATACACCTATAACTTACCTGAAAATCAAAGAAACGACATTTAAAGTTTACTAATATCGCCTCCTCAATTATATCCCTTTATTTCATCTCTTTACAATAGAATTTTTAACAATAAAATATGCAAAATACTAAACATCATCTGCCATTCAATCACACGTCACCCCGTTCCACAGAACATAAATAAATTCTATTGACAACTTCAACGCGCGAAGCGCGGCAAATTTGAATTAATGAAATGTCATTTCATTACATATATACAACGTGTAACGTTAAATGCGCAAACCCTGAAAATAGTTTAATCAGAATAAGGACCAGAATCAATTAACCACTTTTTAATATAAGTTACATTTTTCAAAAAAATCTTCATTAAAAATGTCGCCCTGTATTTATAAATAGGTCAAGCCATCACGTGCAAACTCGCCGAAATAGGGAAACAAACACAAATGGTTGTAGTCCAATCAAATTTTCTCATACACGGGATAATAAAAGTTCTTATTTCAATGCAGATATCAAACTTACCTAACTTACCTAGCACACACCATTGGCGTAGCGTGGGTTTTCACCGCTTGGGGCCGACCGGAAATACGCCGCCCTGGGTTTTTTTTTACTATTATCGGACTAAAGTAAACACAAACTTTTATACACCCATTAAAATTCCCAGGAAGTTCATCTTAAAATAATAAACTCAACACTAGGTAACAAACAAGAACCTATTATAGTATTTATTGCCAATAATAAAATTAAGGGTCTACCTTCTAAAGCAGAACTTTTTTCGTCATAATATTATTTTGCATAACAATGCATAGCATAATTTTCATTTCTCAGAAAGTTGTTTGGCATACACTCACTTATCATAAATTCGAAACTCATAATTTTGTTAGTCCGAATCATCTTTAGGCATAAATTTCATGTCCATAATAATTGAAAAGCATCCATCATATCGCAGAAAATTCGCAGTCAGTATATTTATTAACACTATTGTTTTTTCGCCACGAATTTACGATGATAAAATTAAATTGTTACATCTTTGTGATCAGGCGCGCTAGTGAAATAATTTATTTTTAGTGGGAGGTAGTTATTAGTAGTTGTCAAATCATTTTATTAGCAAGCATGTAACATGCAGCAGGTATGCAGCATGCAAGCAGGCATGCAGCATGCAAGCAGACATGCCGCATGCAGCAGGTTTGCAGCACGCAAGCAGGCATGCAGCAAGCATGCGACATGCAGCATGCAGCACTCAAGCAGACATGCAGCACACAAGCAGGCATGCAGCATGCAGCAAGCATGCGACGGGATCCCTTCTTTTTGCATAATATTCTTTGTCCTAATATACTTTGGCATAACGATTTTGGCATAATTTGTTTTGCCATATTTGTTTTTTGACATACAGTTCATGTTGGCATAATCATCTTTAAGGCTAATTTGTTTTGGCATACATTTAATTTGCATAACGTTACTAGGCCTAATGACTATTAGCATAATAATATTTAGGCATACAATTAATATAACACAACATACCACCACATAGGTTTCTGTAACAATTCAATAATATTGGTGGTTAAAAATTCAATATATTGTGCTACAAAAGTTAGCGACAGAACCGAATTGCTGCAAAACCGACTCCACGTAGTCTTCTCTGCCCTACGCCTAGAGTGTAATCTAAAATCGCGTAGGCGCGTAGGGGCGAGGTGGCCCGCGGGTTGAGGAGCAGGCGGCTGCAAGTGGCCCGCAGCGCCGGAGCCGTGACAGAAACCATGCCTGCTGCATGTTGCATGCTCGCTTGAAAGCTGCATGCTTGCTTGCATGCTGCATACCTGCTGCATGTTGCATGCTCGCTTGAATGCTGCATGTTGCATGCTCGCTTGAATGCTGCATGTTGTATGCTTGCTTGCATGCTGCATGCTTGCTTGCTTGTATGCCTAGTGTATGCTTGTTTGCATGCTTCTTACTGTGAAAAAAGCCTACAAAATTACTGCATGTTGCATGCTCGCTTGAAAGCTGCATGCTTGCTTGCAAGCTGCATGTGGCATGCTTGCTTGTATGCTGCATGCTTACTTGCTTGCAAGCCTTGTGTATGCTTGTTTGCATGCTTCCTACTGTAAAAAAAGCCTACAAAATTGATCATAACAAATATGTAATGTATGACCTGCTTCAGGAGATATGGTTTTTTTCAATCGTCGAAATAAATTGGTATATCCTAAAGTTATGCTTTAGAATTTTATGCTTACTAAATTTATGCTTTAGAATATTATGCTTAAAAAATTATGCATAAGCTATTATGCGTAAATAAATTATGCAAAAATATAATTAGGACAAACAAAAGTATGCCAAGTTATATTAGGTCTAAAAAAAATATGCAAATGGATAGGGAACCGCATGCGACATTTAGCAAGCGTCGTTCTGTCACGGCTCCGGCGCTGCGGGGTTTAGGCGGTCCCACGCGATCTTTTTTTTTTTTTTTCTCGACGGGGAAAATCATCTTTGACGAAACCCGCTCTTGGGTGGAGCGGGAGACAGTGTCAGACTCTTACTGACTAAAAACCCCGCGCCGTTCCTTCTAGCCTTCATACCGGGGCACGAGCTCCCTTTCGGACAACCCTGTCCCCAGTAGGCTTCGACCCAGCTGGGCCCCTCCTGCTGCTGACAACTCCTTGAGGCGCGCGGGAACAGTGCGCGCCGTCGACGTCTTGGACTCGGTCCATTACCGGACGATCGGACAGCGAGCTACCCATGGCTCGCCGTCCGCGAGCCCGCGTCTACGGTGGCCGGAAATCGGGATCGGAATCCCGGCGACGGCGGCGAGGGCGCCGTTGCCTGATACGGTCGGCCTCCTCCTTTGCAAGCATTACTGCTTCGCAGAAGGAGGCGAACGCCTGCCATTCCTCCTCACTCCGGACCATGGCCTCGACCAGGGCCCGGCGCGAGAGGTCTCCGCCGCCGATCGCCCCCACGAGGGCACGGCGATGCTCCGCCCAGGCAGGGCACTCCTCGACGGTGTGCTCCACCGTGTCCTCCGGGCGTTGCGCACAGTGGCGACACCCGGGCGTCTCTTCCGCTTGAATCCGATGCAGGTACCTCCCGAACTTGCCATGTCCGGTGAGGACCTGCGTCATGCGGAAGGTAAGGACGCCGTGAGGTCTTTCCAGCCACGCCTCAAAGAGGGGACTTACCGCCATAATCGTGGCGTGCCCACGCGATCTTATCGTCGCAGATGGTTTCAATGCTCACCACCGCAGCTTCGGCTTGCTGGCTGGCTAAGCCGGCCAGCCTCAGCCGCGGCGGCGGGCCTTCAAACCACCTGCTCCTCAGCTCGCGGGCCGCCCTACCCCTCCGCGCCTACGCGATTTTAAATTACACTCTAGGGGTAGGGCAGACAAGACTACGTAAAGTCGGTTTTGCGGCGATACGTTTCTGTCACTAAATTTTTTAGCATAACATATTGACTTTTTATGATACAATTTTGTAATGTATGTCAAGTAATGTATATAGCAAAAAGGAAATCGGTCATAGGTAAGGTTTCAGTAAAAAAAAATTCAAGCAAAAAAAATACCAGCTCCTCAAAAATCTATCCCTTTAAGTAACATTATGCTAAACGAAACTACGTGTAATATTAAATATGGCAATTGTAATTATGCCAAATAAAGTTCTGCCATGTTAAAAGTATGCCGTTACAAATTCGGACATGTACTACTCTGTCAAGAAAGTACCGGGAAAAGATCAATAAAACACAAAATGTCTGTTATTCATCCAAATTTATTTTATCACCTTCAAAGTATGCTCCTTTAGAAACGATACACTTGCGCCAACGAATAATCCATTCATCAAAACATTTTTTAAACGCAGCTTCCTGAATTGAGTTCAGTTCTCTCCGCGAATTCTCCTTTATGTCTTCTATCGATTGAAAACGGGTGCAACGAAGTGGTAATTTGAGTTTAGGAAAAAGAAAAAAGTCAGCAGAAGCCATATCTGGTGAATATGGTGGTTGCTGGATGGTATTTGTTGAGTGTTTGGTCAAAAATTCGTTCAGAATGATAGCCTTGTGCGAAGGCGCATTGTCGTGGTGCCAAAATCCAAGAATTTTCTTTCCACAAATCTGGCCTTTTTCGTCGAATTTGCTCTCTTAAACGCCGCATAACGCTCAAATAATATTCTTTATTTACCGTTAGACCTTCCGGTAAGAATTCAGAGTGCACAACACCGCGATAGTCAAAGAAAACAGTCAACATGACTTTGACTTTTGATCGACTTTGGCGTGGTTTTTTCGATTTTGGATCAGTTGGAGGGCGCCACTCCGAAGCTTGTTGACTAGTTTGCATGTCAAACTCGTAAACCCACGTCTCGTCACCAGTAACAATGCGTTTCATGAATGTTGGGTCCGAACTGACTCGTTCTAGCATGTCCTCAGCGACTTTCATGCGATTGAGTTTTTGGAGAAAATTCAGATCTTTTGGGACTAGCCGAGCAGCAACATGTTTCATACCCAAATGATTAGTTAAAATGGTACGGATCGACTCGTGAGATACAGAAAGTTCGGCGGCTATCTCTCTCAGAGTTGAATGGGGATTTTCAGTCACTATTTCCTTCACTTTTGCGATGTTAACTTCAGTTGCAGACGTTGACGGCCTACCAGAGCGAGGCAAATCTTCCATCACATCTCGAACGCTTTTGAACGCTTGGAACCACTCATAAGCACGAGTTTTTGATAAAGTCGATTCACCGTAAGCCTTCTGTAACATTTTCAGTGACTCCGAACACGAAATTCCATTGGCGATGCAAAATTTAAGACAAACTCTTTGTTCGATATTTTTGTCCGTTATGAAATTCGCAATACACACTATATATGATATTACTAAAACCAGCACTGTATTTAATATAAATAACAGATGCAACTCAAACTCCGCGCTTAAATGGAAAACAGTTGTGCCAATCTAACAACTACAAAAAAACAAAAATTTGAATTTGGAACCATAAACAAATCATCCATTCCCGATACTTTTTTGACTGAATGTAAACATTCTGCCAATCAATAGTTATGCTAAATAATTTTTATGCCTTAAAAATATTCGATTAAAGAAGATTATGCTAAGTGTGTTATGCCAAATAAAATTCGCAGTATCAAGATTCTGCCAAATAGAAGGAACCCTTACGTACGTGGCCCGTAGGTAACCAAATGCCAATTTACCAATAAAGAACTTTATTTACCACAAACAATAAGTTATTAGTCCAGTCAACAATAATCCAAATCACAATTAGCACTAGAGTTCCGTTACACTATCGCCTCAGTCGTTAGATAAAATCTCTTCGCACACTTAGGTAGATCGCTCTCGTTCGCAGTCGAAATCAAAACTGACTCACTTCCGTTCGGGGGCTCGTATTTATATGCCGAGCAAAGAAAATTCTAGATACTGACGTCTCAGGATAAATCCAGAACAATAGAGTCGCGTCGCGGGGCCATAAGTCGTTTTTATTACTAGTCACTTTCATGCGAAATTCGACTCTATCGTTAATGGCGGAAAGTACCATTTTCTTTATCCACCTACAAATACCTACAAAATAATGATAGTAGTAGATACTACTTGTGAAGGATTGTTCCAGATCTTGCCAGGCTAGGTAAATACTTTTGTTCTAGAGCTTTCGGACAGCAATGCGTTTTAATTATTTGTTGCTACTCTTTATTTAGTCGGAGATATGACGTGTTGAAGTTAAACGGCGTAACAGTGCCCTCCTCTTAGTCATGCTCGTCCCGAGCATTATTAGTTCCGTGATACGGCGCCAATCTGTCCACATGGACAACCTTAGGTTTCCCTCTTAGCCCTTTCTTGATGCGGTAGGTTACATCGTTGATCCTTTTAAGTACGGTGTAAGGTCCCATCGAGCTTGAAGTTTCGGCGACTTCCCTTTTCGTCGAAGCGGGTTGTGGAGCCAAACCAGTGCACCTTCCTCAAATCCCTGATAGCTCCGTCATTCTTTTTCGTTCATACGACTAACATTTTAACGTATTATGGTAAAGCCCCTGGCTACCTACCGAGCGATAGCCAAATTTATATAAATTTTGTCAAATTTAATTCGCGTGATTGCTATTCAAAGCTAGATAGCGTCACTGAGGCAAAGGATGACAGTTTTTCTAAGACATTTCTCCTGATAGCCGCTCTATTGTATCTCTTTAAATCTCTTTGGTTATGCCAAATAAAATTCGGAGTACCAAGATCTTATCTTGTTAAGGGGCCGAGAAACAGCTCGGACACTTCGACCCATGTGGATCTTTTGTGGTCCCCTAGATAGCTTACTCCTCCCCACCCTCGCTGAAAATCTCCTCTCTTCTCTCCTCTCCGGAGTATCAAGATACTGCCACAGCCAAATAGAAAGTAAACCATCATTAGTAAACCAGAGAAATTATGCTTAAAAAATCATGCGTAAGCTGTTATGCGAAAACATAACAGCTTGGGCATGATTTTTTATAGGACATAGGACTAACAAAAGTATACCAACATTGTATCTTTGGTTTTGAATACCGAATGATCCACGTTTGAGCGCTTTTGTACAGAATGCGGGAGCAGCATGGTCTAGCGGCAGTAGCTCAGCTGGCGGTGGCTGCCCGGTCGACGTTCCCCGGAGGCCCGCCGGGCGCGGGCCGCATGCGCGCCTGGCGCCTGCACGCGTACGGCGCGCTGCCGGAGCTGCGGCTGGAGGAGGCGCGCGTGCCGGCGCTGCGCGCGCCGCACGACGTGCTCGTGCGCGTACGTGCCGCTTCGCTTAACCCCATCGACGTAGCGATGATCGGTGAGGCGCCGCCGCTTGCGATTACCCGCGCGCCGCTGGTGCTCACTCACTCTGTGGTCGGTTGCAGGCGGATACGGGGCGCGCGCGCTCAATGTGCTGCGCACAATAGAGGGCGCGGAGGGCGTGGAATTCCCATTAGTGCCTGGGCGCGATTTCGTGGGCGTGGTAGAACGCGCAGGACCGGCGGCACGCCTGAGGCCTGGCGAGCGTGTGTGGGGCGTGGTGCCTCCACACCGCCAAGGCTCACACGCTGACTTTGTTGTTGTCAAAGATGAATGGGTATGTAAAGTTTTCAAATAAAAACGTTTAGCTCTGCTGCACATGAGCAAGAGATAAAATAGTAAGTACTTACCTAAATACTACAAGCGGAGAAAGTTTGTCATTGCGATCGAGGTGAAATTCTTATGTGAAGTGGGCGTTATTATGGAGCTGTGTACTGTAATGACATTTTTTATTACGAAGATATACCTAAATAAGATTACGAAGATATACCTAAGTAAGCGCTTAGCGCCCAGCCTGATACGACAAATGTAATAATTGTGGCGGGGGCAAACTTTTCCACATGCGGATAAAAATAAATTGCATACCTAAAAGCGGTAACGATAATAGCGGGGTTTTTGAGTACGTGTATTGAAAAATAATATATTGTTACGTACGTGGGTAATTAAATGCCGATTTACTAACAGAGAACTTTATTCACTACAAACAATAAGTAATTTGTCCAATCAACAATAATCCAAATCACCGATCGCTTGGGTCGTTAGATAAAATCACTTTGCACACTTAGGTAGATCGCTCTTGTTCGCATTCGAAATCAGAACTGACTCACTTCCTTTTTTTTTTTTTATGAGTGGCCTCTCGCAGGTCAACCTAGGAGAGGTTGTCTTCTGCTCAACCGGTCTTGCCTGTGGCGGCCCTGAATAAAATCAAAGCCTCCAGCCAGGGCTTACTTAAAAACTACTTTAAAATTAAGCGACAGCGCTAAGGGCACCCCCTGTGGGGTACGAGCCTCGGATTAGGGCGTCGCTGGGGGAGGGCAGCAAAGGGACGGGCTGGATCGAGCAAAATATTATTTATTATTATTTGGGGAATTTAAAGCTACAGCTCAGCGGCGCGGGCTCGCTCGAGCAAAAGTCGGGGAGGACATTTACGAGATTGTCGCAGCGGGCCTCGGCGGCGAGGCCTGAAGGATGTCGGTTTATAATGTCTCTTTACTGTACTTGTTTCCCTACGGCTCTCTTGGAGCAGGGTGATGGGGTCGTCAGGGGTGCCAAGGGTATGCCTGGGTCGACGAATCTTGGAGATGCGGGAGGGTTCGTAACGGGCTGCCCGTACGATAAGGGGGTTGCGGTGCTTCACAGCAGTGTCAAAGAAGCGCTTGCACAGGCGCTTCATGAACTGCTGTATGGTGGGGACTCTAAGATCCAAGTGGATGTTCTCATTACGGATAAAGTATTGGGCTCCTAGGATTTCGGAGGATACGGTTTTGGAGGGTCTGCATCCGGTAGATGTGACGGGCCTTGGCATGTGCGAAGATACCACCGGCGTACGTCATGATCGGGCGGATGACTGCGGTGAAGAGGTACAATTTGCACTTGCGTGACAATTTGCTGCGGGCAGTCATCAGGCAGTGGAGCCTACCGTGAGCGAAAGCAGCTCGCGAGCGAGCCTGCTTTATGTGCTCGGCGAAGGTCAGGTGCTGATCTAAGATCACTCCGAGGTACTTGGCTCGCTTTTCCCAGGGGATTGGCTTGCCGTATATGGTGATCGGAGGGGGGGGGGGGGTTAACGGTTTTACGCGGTCTCAAATAGAGAACCGCCTGACTCTTATCAGGGTTAACCTCGATCCTCCATTTCCGGAACCATTTACCCAAAATGTTTGCGGAGTTTTGAAGGTTGCGAGCGATAACTCTGGGGTCATTACCGGTGTAATAAATGGCCGTGTCGTCAGCGAATAGAGCCAACTGGGCCTTTTTATCTTGGGGAATGTCGCTGGTGAACAGCGTGAAGGCAAGAGGGATACTACGGAGCCTTGAGGGACTCCTGCTCTAATCGGGTGAGGGGAGGACAGCGCTCCTTCGATACGATAGCGGAAGGTACGGTTCGACAGAAAGTCTCGCATGCTGAGCACGAGACGGTCTGGCACGCCGAGTTGGTATAGCTTATATAATAAGCCATTGTGCCAGACCTTGTCGAAAGCCTTTGCTATGTCGAAATACAAGACGCCCGTCATCGCGTTACGTTGGAAACCAAGGCTTATGTGCTCCACGATGCGGTGAACTTAATGGATGCACGAGTGTTGGGTACGGAACCCGAATTGCTCGTTGGGGATGAGACCCTTTGTTTCGGCGTAATCTTTGAGCCGCTTATAAGCCGCTCTACCTACATGCCTACCTACTATTGTTATTTGAATAATAATAGTGGTAGCTACTTATGGCAGATTTTTCCAGGCGTATTATATATATGATGTGTTAAGTTTAACGGCGTAACAATATATTCCCGCATTCATTGGATTGTAGGTGTTCGATAATTTAATAGTATTGTCACTGCAGGCAGGCCTGGCGCCAGCGGCTCTGGAGGATGCGGCGGCGGGCGGCGCGCTGTACGCGGCGCTGACGGCGAGCGCGGCGCTGCGCGCGGGCGGGCTGCAGGACGCGAGGGGCGCGCGCGTGCTGCTGCTGGGGCTGGGCGGCGTGGGGCAGGCGGCGCTGCAGCTGCTCGTGCAGCGCGGCGCGCACGTCACCGTGGGCTGCGCCGCCGAGCTGTGCGAGCTGGCCGCGCGCCGGGGTGCCGCCGCCGCGCTCGACCGCCGCGCTGCCGACTACGACGCCGCGCTACAAGCGGCCGGCCCGTGAGTACAGCTGCGTGCGGTGGACACGCGGGCCAGGTGCCGGCGCTGCTAACGTGCGTATGCGCAGGTACGACGTGGTGCTGGACTGCGCCGGGCTGGGCGGCGACGCGGCGGCGGCGGGGCAGTGGCAGTTCTCGCGCTACGTGACTCTAACGACGCCGCTGCTGCGCGACATGGAGGCTCGCGGCGTGGCGCTGGGCGCGCTGTGCGCGGGCGCGTCATTGCTGGCACAAGGCGCGCGCGCGGCACGGGCGGCGGGGGGCGGCTTCAGCTCGGCGCTGCCGCCGCACGTACGCTGGGCGTTCTTCTCCCCGTCTGCCGCAGACATCGAGCAGTTGCGTCGGCTCGCCGAGCGCGGTCAGGTGAGTGCAGGTCGCGCGGCGGCAAGCAGTAGGCCGCAGTGAGTGCAGGTCGCGTGGCGGCAGGCAGTAGGCCGCAGTGAGTGCAGGTCGCGTGGCGGCAGGCAGTAGGCCGCAGTGAGTGCAGGTCGCGTGGCGGCAGGCAGTAGGCCGCAGTGAGTGCAGGTCGCGTGGCGGCAGGCAGTAGGCCGCAGTGAGTGCAGGTCGCGTGGCGGCAGGCAGTAGGCCGCAGTGAGTGCAGGTCGCGTGGCGGCAGGCAGTAGGCCGCAGTGAGTGCAGGTCGCGTGGCGGCAGGCAGTAGGCCGCAGTGAGTGCAGGTCGCGTGGCGGCAGGCAGTAGGCCGCAGTGAGTGCAGGTCGCGTGGCGGCAGGCAGTAGGCCGCAGTGAGTGCAGGTCGCGTGGCGGCAGGCAGTAGGCCGCAGTGAGTGCAGGTCGCGTGGCGGCAGGCAGTAGGCCGCAGTGAGTGCAGGTCGCGTGGCGGCAGGCAGTAGGCCGCAGTGAGTGCAGGTCGCGTGGCGGCAGGCAGTAGGCCGCAGTGAGTGCAGGTCGCGTGGCGGCAGGCAGTAGGCCGCAGTGAGTGCAGGTCGCGTGGCGGCAGGCAGTAGGCCGCAGTGAGTGCAGGTCGCGTGGCGGCAGGCGGTGGGCCGCAGCGAGTGCAGGTCGCGCTTGTTACAGTTCGGCGTGTGCGTGGAGGCCGTGTTCCCGTGGTGGCGCGCGCGCGAGGCGTACGAGCGCGCGGCGCGAGGGGGCGCGCGCGGCAAGCTGTTGCTGGATTTCTCGGCTGCGCCCCCGGCGCCGGCGCCTGCGCAGTAGCCGGCACGAGCAGTGCCAACTGCTGAGAGTTATATTGTGACAAATATGTGAATCCAGCATTGTAGCACAAAAAATGCCATGTGAGTGATCAGCTTTAGTAGATGATATTTGTTATAGTATTTGGCATTTATAAGGTGCTCTACTGTTGTATTGTAATAAATCTTAACTATAATCTATGTAGGTACAAATATAGTATTAAAATATATTTTTTTTATATTTTTTGTTGTTTGATTGTTGTTCAGTCACATGCAATCTCTATCACTCAAGGGTTTGCTAGAAGAAAACTTTACTTAAAAAATAAAAAATAAAAAAAACCCAAAATTACGGCATTCTACCAGTACAACGTCAAATCATTACAAATCTTTTCGAATGAAATTAATGTGATTTGTTTCGTTCAATCAACCTGTAACGGCTTTGCTATAATCATCATTTCACTCCTCACACAATCCATCCATCTTTTCTTCGGCCTTCCTCTTCCTCGCCATCCATCTACATGTATACTCAGAGCTCTTTTAGTAATATGCGCTTCATCCGTCCTCTTCACATGACCATACCAAGACAACCGATTACCTTTCAACTTTTCAGTCACTGGCGCCACTTTCAAACTTCCTCTAATGTACTCATTTCTCACTTTGTTCATTCTCGTCACAACACACATCCATCTCAACATTCACATATCCGCTACATGTAATCTTTTTTCATCCTTCTTTTTCACAGCCCAACATTCTGATCCATACAGTATGACTGGTCTTATGACGGACTTCAACTCCTCCAACTTGAGGGGCATATTGATAGGGCTATTTCATCCATCCTGCGTTGATCCAACGTGTTACGTCTCGATCTAAATCACCATCCCCTTTGACGAGCGACCCGAGGTACTGAAAGTCGGAACAGATTGGCATAGGCGTTCCGGCAAGAGCTAAAGGCACAGGGTTGGAGAGACCGCCGAAATCGCAGAACAAGTAATCCGTTTTGGTTCTACTCAATTTCAGGCCAACACTCTTCCGTCTGTGCCACCACACCTCCAATCTGTTTTGGACCTCTAGGCCGGCAATCAGCACAATGTCGTCGGCAAACAGCATACACCAGGGAGCCTCCTCCTGAATGTCCGACGTCAGAGCGTCCATTATCATCAGGAAGAAGTAAGGGCTGAGAGCCGAACCTTGGTGCGAACCGACAGCCACATTGAAGCTACCAGTAGTGCCCCCTGTAGACCGGACTTGGGTATTTCATCGACTGTACATCGCTCGGATCAACTGCACATACTTCCCAGGCACACCTTTCTCCTTAAGGGCCCACCACAGAACCTCAAGAGGTCGTATGCCTTTTCAAAGTCAACGAATACCATGTGCAAGTTTTTATGCGCACCTCTGTATTTCTCGCATAGCTGGCGCAAAGCGAAAATGGCATCCGTTGTACCCCGACCTGGCATGAAACCGAATTGGTTCTGTGAAATTTCAGTCTCTTCTCTTAACCGCCTCTCAATAACTTTCTCCCAGGCTTTCATAGTATGTGACATTAGCTTTATTCCTCTATAATTGTTGCACTCAAGCACATCACCTTTGTTTTTATCAAAGAGATTTAAAGAGATACAATAGAGCGGCTATCAGGAGAAATGTTTTAGAAAAACTCATCCTATGTGAGGCATAGGATGAGTTTTTCTAAAACATTTCTTTGACGCCATCTAGCTTTGAATAGCAATCTCACGAATTAAATATGTCAAAATTTATAAATTTCACTATCGCTCGGTAGACGGCCAGGGGCTTTACCCGGAGGGCTTTACCATTCCATTTTTCATAATATATGTAAAAATGTCAGTTCTAAGAACGTAAATGAATGATGGAGCTATACGCTCTATATTAGTGATTCGCATTCGCAAATATTCGCAAATTTTTTGAAATTCGCATTTGCTTTTGGCGAATGTTTCTGACAAATAAAAAAAAATATTTTGATTGAATGGATATAGAAAAACAATACAACTTGTATAATTTTATATTTACTTTAATATTTTTCTATCCTCAGTTGGGAGGGTCCTTCAGGGGTCGGTACTCTCGGCAACACTGTTCTTGCTGCACATAAATGACCTACATAAGCCCGGTACCTTTAGGTATGCAGACGCCCATACAGCCATATAAAGTAGCGGTTACGACTTAGGGCCTATGCACACCTAGAGATGGGTTTCTACCCGGTGAATACCGGGTAAATACCCAAAATACCCAAATGCAGGGTTTTTACCCGGGTAAATACCCAAATGGTGGATATTTACTTTTTGGACATTTTTTGTTTTTTATACATTTTTAGCAATAAAAAAATGTTTATCAAATATGTTTTATGCATGAAATGTACATAGTGTCCACAAAGAATAGTTTTCTACTCTACAAATCATGTAAAAATTGCACGTCCGTATTTTTTAAATATTTTATTTGGGACACTTACACAGATATACAAAATTAAGAAACAACATGTAGAACACTTAAGATAAAACAAAAAAAGATAAAAAATAAATAAAAAAACATTGTATAAGTTATTTATTGTTACAAACTTGAAAATCAGTTGAAATTTTATATTTATGCAAAAGTTACAGTTAATGAAAAAAAAAAATAACATGGAGGTGTTCAAAACATGTAGACGATCTAAAATTCAATTAAACTTTATTTAATAAATCATCTCAAAAAGTGTTAAACGTTTATACCCATGGTTTTGGGTATTTACCGGGTAAAAACCCTGTTTATACCCAAATTGGGTATTTCTCCGGTAAATACCCGATGGGTTTTTACCCACCGCCCATCTCTATGCACACCACGTTTGCTAAACGCGCCGTCGACGCGCGTTTTGGGAACGCGCGTGGCCGCGCGTTTTTATCTTGCAGAGCAGTTTGTTGTCGTTTGTATCGATACAAACGAGCGGCACCGGCGCGTCTAGCGCGCGCGCTTTCCCTACGAACGGGGTTTCCCCCGCAACGAGGGAAAGGGAAGTGTGAATCTACGCTAGTAGCAATCGAGCGATTTGGTGCACCGCACGTCTTTGGAACTATAATGTCCACACAATCTTCTCTCGCTTGTAAATGGGTGTACCCAAAAACGTCAGTAATTTTTTTCTTCTTTTTTAAAAAAATTAATAACAAAGCGCATGTAATCAATGCTGTCTCGACCGACGCCATCTTGCTATTGTTGACGAGGTTCTGCTTAAAAACGCAAAATGCCAGCGCGTTTGTATCGATACACACGCGCGTTTGCATCGCATCTGTATCGCTACACACGCGCGTCTGTATTTATACAGGTGTGCAAAGGTCTACAGGCTGCGTCTGACTTGCGTGCGTATCGCGTCTGTATCGCTACAAACGCGCGTCGACGGCGCGTTTAAAAAACGTGTGCATAGGCCCTTAAGTCGACATCTTTTGTGTCGTAACGGAATTTATTTGTAATATGGTTCCGTAGCATAACGTCGCCGTGTCGACTTGTGTTTCGACACCGTTTCGAAAAGTGGGGAATAATCGTAACAGAATAGCAGTAACTTTCAGTCGCATTGTGACTTCGTCGTGTCGACACGTCGCGACTTTCAGGCGCTCACTTATTGCACATTCAATCATTCATTTTTTCGTTGCGTTTATTCTATACTTGTCAAATTTTATTGTAACTCGTTCTTTTTTGTGGATGTCATAGAGATAAATATTCGCCGCCATCAAAATTATTATTATTATATCAAAATGTATGTATCTATTTATTTACGTATTTCTGTGATAACTGCATCATGGTATTCGTTGACCTCGAAAAGGCATACGACCGGGTACCTCGTGAGGTTCTGTGGTGGGCCCTTAAGGAGAAAGGTGTGCCTGGGAAGTATGTGCAGTTGATCCGAGCGATGTACAGTCGGTGCAGTACCCAAGTCCGGTCTACAGTGGGCACTACTGGCAGCTTCAATGTGGCTGTCGGCTTACACCAAGGGTCGGCTCTCAGCCCTTACCTCTTCCTGATGATAATGGACGCTCTGACGTCGGACATTCAGGAAGAGGCTCCCTGGTGTATGTTGTTTGCCGATGACATTGTGCTGGTTGCTGAGAGTGGCCTAGAGGTCCAGAACAGATTGGAGGTATGGTGGCACAGACTGGAAAGTGTTGGCCTGAAATTGAGTAGAACCAAAACGGAGTACTTGTTCTGCGATTTCGGCGGTCTCTCCACTCCAGTGCCTTTAGCTCTCGCCGGAACGCCCATACCGATCTGTTCCGACTTTCGATATCTCGGGTCGCTCGTCCAAGGGGATGGTGAGGTAGACCGGGACGTTACTCATCGGATCAACGCAGGATGGATGAAATGGCGACAGGTCACGGGAACAACTTGTGATCCACGGATGCCCCTCAAGTTGAAGGGTAAAATCTACAAATCCGTGATAAGGCCTGTCATACTGTATGGATCAGAATGTTGGGCTGTGAAAAAGACGGATGAAAAAAGATTGCATGTTGCGGAGATGAGAATGTTGAGATGGATGTGTGGTGTGACGAGAATGGATAAAGTGAGAAATGAGTATATTAGGGGAAGTTTGAAAGTGGCGCCAGTGACTGAAAAGTTGAAAGGAAATCGTTTGTCTTGGTATGGTCATGTAAAGAGGAGAGATGAAACGCATGTTGTTAAAAGAGTTATGAATTTACATGTGGATGGATGGAGAGGGAGAGGGAGGCCAAAGAAAAGATGGATGGATTGTGTGAGAAGTGATATGAATGAAAAAGGAGTTGGTGATAGCGTGACGGGTGACAGGACAGAATGGAAGAAAAAAACATGTTGCGCCGACCCCAAATAAAACGGGATAAGGGCAGGAAGATGATGATGTGATAACTGCATCATACTCGATCGAAAATCCTCTGCGAAATTAAATGCGTCGTGTAATTTGATGTCAGTATAATAAATTAACCGATGCGCCATTCTGATTTAATAAAATACTTAAAATATTTTCTGTTATTGTGGTTGTTTTCAATTTAACAAATACCAAGCATCGTATTTCCGAGCAACGCAGAAGATTATATTAATACGGCTTACATAAATTTAACCAGAACATATTCTAGAATACTATAATAATATAATTGTGTAAAAAAATGTGGATAATTTTGTATTTACTTGAGAGATGAAACCCTACACAATGTTTCGTAGCTGTGTTTCCATTTGTGTCGGCATTGTGACTGTGTAGTGTGACTGTTTTAACAAAATGGAGATTTTTATTTTATGTTGGCAGGGGTTCTCAACATGCCGTAAAAGTTAATTTTATCAAAAATTAAACTAGTGAGGAAGTAACTGTGGTGCCGGAAGGATGGGTCGTGGGAACATATAGCTTGGCCTCGTTTACTTAAAAAAAGTGAGATTGAATCACTAGTGATGAAAACATCATAGCCGACAAATCTTGGAAAAATAAATAGCAGAAAAAAATTAGATGATATTTTTTCATTTTTATATTCTAAATTTCAAGACACCGAAGAAATAGCTTTCTGTAAAAGCTCGAAGATAGACGAAAACGCTTTGGTTGCTTATGACTCATAGTTATAAAATAAAAGATCAATAATTTTATTAAATAAAATAGCACACTTTGAGAACCCCAGTTGTTTTCTGTTTGGTTAAATCCCGTAATTTATTGTCGACAATTTAATTTTAATATTTACACAAGAATTCAAAGTGAACACAATGCGTCGTAAATTAATTACGACAAAATTTGTCGTAACTTGTCGACACAGTTACAACACTTATTTACTGTACAAAGTACAAAGTGTTGATATCGTTCCTACATGCTCTAACCAAAATCCGCACAGTTATTAAGTTTAGTAATAGTTACGACACTGTTACGTTGTCTTGCTAATCTGTGACTATTTGAGAATTTTGCGACCGAAAATTGTTGTATGGGCGATAGCACTGTGTTGAGAGTTACATGTTTGGCGCGCGAGCTAGTGGCTTTCCAAGATCTCTCTCGACACTGTCAGACAGTCTCAGAATGGGGCGATGCCAATCTGGTCAAGTTCAATGGTACTAAAACCCAGACGTATTTTTTTTCCGCTAAACGGAGCCAATTCTACCCGGCTCCCATCTTTCCGGGGTGTGACCATGCCTGTAACCGACCACCTTGAGCTTCTTGGGGTGTCGCTGTCGCCTACCCTCAATTTCGGCTTCTACATCGTGGCAAAAGCTATAACACACGAAAGGGAGCGGCAGAAAGGACCAATTTATTAATTTAGAAAATGTAAAAAACACTTAGTTACTCGAAATCGAGCCAAGCAAAATTTTATCATGATGCAGTAGGTCTATTTCTTTTTATGAATCCAAGTTCGTTCTCTTACATAACAATGGCGGACTAAGCTTGCCCATAACTTGGTACTGGTACCGAGTGTGTTTGCGCCGACGCGATTAAACATGCGCATCGGCATAAAAAAATAAATAATAATAATAATTACATATGTAAAAAATCTTTGAATTTCAACTAAAGCAATAAGTTTGTTTTAACTATCTTACTATAAGTTTATCTTCACTTTCAATAAGTAATACAATGTTTAGTCAGATAATAATAAAAATACAAAGGGCGGCGAATTTCCGGCCGGCCTCAAGCGGCGAAAACCCACGCTACCGAGGCCACTGATGTGTGCAAGTATGTTTAAACTTTTCAGAAATAGATGGCGTATTCTCAAAATCAGCAAATGTTCTAGAACTATTTAGAAAATTGTTGAATTTTAATTAATTACTGCATTATTATTTTAATTAATTACTAAGACAATTATTATTATTTTTTTAAATAAAAAAAATAAAAACGACTATTTACGAAAATAAGTCCAGTCTTTTCACTCTAACAAGATTTGTAATAGCGTAACGAGCAGCTCGGCAAATTTCCTCAGAAAATGATCTTCTTTTAGTGCATAAAGCGGATAAAAACATGATTTGACGGGTAGGGGTGTCATAGGTAGGTACTAGACTGAACGACTTGTCTACTTTAGTAACAACTTACAAGTATGGGATTGCGATTGTGTTCGCTATGTCCTGTCTATTTATAGTATACCTATGTTTAATGTCTTTAGTTTTTATAGATGGGCACCAAAGAACAATTATAGACCAATAGCACTATTACCAACCTTTTCTAAAATATTTGAAAAAGCTATGTGCAATCAGCTATATTAATTCTTAAAAAAAATTAATATCCTTGACGACGCACAAAATGGTTTTCGAAAATGTAGATCGACAACATCAGCAGTTCATAAATATGTTCAACAGGCGTTACAACAAACAATATGTAATTGGGCTCCGGCTACTACTAGACGTGACTAAAGCATATGATAAAGTCTTTTATGACATCTTACTCAATAAATTGTATGGTTGCGGTGTACGAGAACCGGCTTATTCGTGGTTTAAATCATATTTACATAATAGGACACAAATAGTACAAATTGAAAATTACGACCATGATAAAAATGAGATCAACACCATGCGGTCGCAAGAAAAACGAATCACTCGCTCAATCCCACAAGGAAGCGTGCTAGAATGCCCACTATTCTTAATTTATATTAATAACCTTCCAAACATTTTAGTTAAAGAAAGCGCTTTACCCGTACTATTTGCAGACAATATTTCGATAATAATAAAGTGTGAAAATGTAAATAACCCTAAAAAACAAATACAAAATACCCTCCAAACGGTTGATACTTGGCTCCAGAACCACAACCTGGAAATTAATAGCAATAAAACTAAAATAATACAATTTAGATCCTACAAAAAACCACCTCTAAATCTAAAAGCAACATTAAGAAGTCGGTAAAAAAATACACAAATAGACGAAGTGAATACATTTAGCCTACTTGACATAAATATTGACACGCACATTAATTTAAAGTCACACATAGAACTTATAAAAGCAAAACTCTCCAGATTTCTTACGCTCTGTTTCAAATAAAACAAAGCACTGACACACAAACGTTCGTTATATCACTAGTAAGCAATGATGTGGCCGACGATGGATCACACTTGCCTAGAAGTAACCTAATAACTCTTGATAGGTTGTGGCTATCATGAAACACACGTTTACACGATTTGCCAGTTTTGGTTGGCTAAGTAAATCATAAAATGTAACAATTTTATGAAATGCCTGCCACATCTTGAAGTGATCAATTCTAACATCTGGCCACTATTTAGATACTATTTTACATAGTACCTATCGGCAGTAACCCATTATTTATGAGATTTGTTTTCAGTAAATAATATATTATTAACATAAGTAAGTAAGTACTTCATTTAAATCTGACTTTAATATGTGTTTTGTAGGAAATAGACATTAAAAATATTATTATCTTCCTGCATTTAAACACGTGCTTTGCGCAATTCACATTGTTATTCAAGGCTTATTATTTATTTAATGTTATCGTTTTATTATGTATAAGTACATATTTCAACTGTCCTGTTGGTCTAGTGGTTAAAGGCCTAGCACACTACGCGTTATTCAGCACGCGATATTCAGACTCGTCTTAATTTTCTTTCCGAGTAAGACAGTCTGACCCTTCTTATAATACGCGATACGTCGGTTCATAGACTAGATACGTCTAACCATAAACTAAAGCGGTCTGAATAACGCGTAGTGTAATAGGCCCTTTAGTGGCACTGACTGCTAAGCCGAGTATCGCCGCCACCGATCGCCCTCACGAGGGCACGGCGATGCTCTGACCAAGCGGGGCACGCCTCTACTGTGTGCTCCACAGGAGGCGTCTGGCTGGACCCCAAGGTTGGACAGGAGCCGCGTTCTGAGGGCCGTGGAAACACATAGCCTCGGACTTGTGCAGCGCCCCCTCGAGTCTCAACTGCTGGATCCGGCAACAACTATCGCAACCCCGCGCGTCGCTAGAACGGCCGGCGCCTGTTATGACTCTCCCTGCGCTAGAACCAGTGTGTCGTGGTAGCAGACCACGCTGACCCCGTCAGGGAAGTCGCCGCGCAGCACGTAGTCGTACCCGATGTTTCACAAAGGTGGTCCTAGTACCGAAGCATGCGGAACACCGCACGACATCTCACGGCGTCTCCACCCTCCCTGGTGACTTGGGTAGACTATATACCTGTCCGGCCTCGACCACTCGACAGAGGTATTCGGGCACCCGATGGTACCGGAATGCCCTCGGGATCGTACTCCAAGGCAGGGAATTAAAGGCGTTAGCAATTTCCAAGGACTCTGCCACGACACACCTGCCCTGGAACACCGCATCCGCCATCGTGAGGGTTCGCTCGCGCATGATGGCGTCCACAGTTGAGCGCATCCTGCGAAAGCGATTGCCGTGAAGTGGGAATATTGCCCAATGTATGAATATTGGTGGCAATATTGCCAGCAATATTCCCAGATTGCCGGCAACGGCACATCTCTAGTCCGGCCCCACTCGTGTTAGGCGCGCGACGAGGCGGTTTGCAATTACTCTTTCAAAGAGCTTGCCCACCTCGTCGAGCAGCACAATGAGCCGGTACGCGGATGGTGAGTCCGCAGGGTGCCCTAGCTTCGCTATGAGGACCAGTTTCCCCGTCTTCCAGCGAAGTGAGAACTGACTCCTCATCATACATGCGCTGAAGAGCCCTCTTAGTCGAAACCCGAGAGCCTCCATGGCCAGGACCCAGGCTTTTCCCGGCAAGCCATCGTATCCTGGGGCGGTATTTTTGGCACTCAGCCTTCGTACCGCCACTCTCATCTCTACCTTGGTTACCTCTGGAGCATTGTCGTTGTCGTCGCTGTTGTAGGTATGCAGTGTTGACTGGGTTTCACACACCATGGATGTTAGTTACGGACAGCCAAAGAAAATCAATCTGATTTATTGAGTAACCTTAACTAGCCGTGTAAGTTACGATACTTATATGGATGTAGCGCGAATGATCGCTGATGAAGTACGTCCGCTGTGAACGCTAAGGGCCTACGCACACTTGAGACAAGACAGATTATTGCTTTACAAAATATAGACAAAATTGCCTAACAACCACAAAACTACACACAAGCCTCAACGACAGTCGGCTTCCCTTTTGTACGGCGATGTATGTAAAATCGAAGACGAAACAGGCTCTAGCGACGTCTTTAGTAGTGATGAAAAATTACAATTTATCGATATTTATGAAAATATTAATATCGGCCTCGGTATATCTGGAAAAAGGTATCGATATATCAAAATAATAATTTGTTTAATTCGGTATAACTTAATAATAGGTAATACAATTAATATGAACTCATTTTTCTTCTTCGCCCGCGTGGACTACAGTTTATATCGCGCGCCTATGTGTTATTCCAGTGTCTCTTCTACCTACCTACCAAATTTGATCTAAATCCGTTCAGTAGTTTTTGCGTGAAAGCGTAACAGACAGACAGACAGAGTTACTTTCACATTTATAATATTAGTAGGGATGTACCTACATTATTTTAATTCATGAGAATTTAATTAAACTAAATTACAATCATCTAAAATTTTGAAGAAAAATATATTATTTCAGTCAAACCAGCACTTGTACGGTGGAGCGAGGAGGAGTGGCAGGCGGTCGCCTCCTTCTGCAAAGCAGTAATGCTAGCAAAGGAGGAGGCCGACCGCATCAGGCAACGGCGCCCTCGCCGCCGCCGGGATTCCAATCCCGATTTCCAGCCACCGTAGACGCGGGCTCGCGGACGGCGAGCCATAGGTAGCTCGCTGTCCGATCGTCCGGTAACTGTCCGGACCGAGCCAAGACGGCGACGACGCGCACTGTTCTCGCGCGCCTTAAGGAGTTGTCAGCAACAGGAGGGCCCAGCTGTGTCGAAGCCTACTGGGGCCAAAATTATCTGAAAGGAAACTTGAACCCCGGTATGAAGGCTAGAAGGAACGGGGTGGGGTTATTAGTCAGTAAGAGTCTGACACTATCTCCCGCTCCACCCAAGAGCGGGGGTTGTCATAAAATGATTTTACCATCGACAAAAAAAAAAGCTCTTGTACGGTATCTCAGGTAACAGGTTAACAAAGTAAAAAAAAAGACTAAGTCCTAGACAATACAGTTTTTTTTTCTTAGAATTCCGTTATACAGGGTTATACACCGTTAAATTTTGATCGTTTTATTCCTTTGAACCGATGGTTTCACTTCTAAAATAATATTCATCCAAAGCTTGCAGAGCGAAATAACTTTTAAAATAAATAAAAAACAGCAAGTGATACGACAATACTCGCAAAATGCATCAAATCAATAGTGGCGCCACGAGTAGGTACTTACTGTACTACGTCGTCGTCGGTCGTTAAAGATCATTGACTCGCTCTGCTGATGTTCACTTAAAATAAATAAAATTATTCCAAATCCTTCATAACTTTTAGGGATTAAATATGATGACCACCAGAAAATGCTTTGATACCCTTAGTTCTTTTACCAAAAAAAATAACTTAACGCCAGAAAAATAAAGTCTTAAATTGCAATAGTATAACCTATTTTATTCACGACTGCATTTCAAATTGTATTCAAACACCAAAAATAGTAAATGATCACCATATAGTAAATGGTCACCAAATCTTAGCGAGCAAATTAATGCATTATTTCTGCCTAAATAAACCACTGTGATTGCCATAAAATGTAGGCTTATTACCAAATAAATATTATGATGCCATATTAAGTTATGTCTCCGGCTTTTTTTTTACGGTGGGCAAAACTCATCTTATGACAACCCTCACCCTTGGGTGGAGCGGGAGACTCTTACTGACTAAAAACCTACCCCGTTCCTTCTAGCCTTCAAACCAAGGCACAAGTTCCCTTTCGGATAACCCTGGCCCCGGTAGGCTTCCACCCAGCTGGGCCTCTGCTTTTGCTGACAACTCCTTGAGGCGCGCGGGAACAGTGCGCGCCGTCGACGTCTTGGGCTCAGTCCATTACCGGACAATCGGACAGCGAGCTACCCATGGCTCGCCGTCCGCTAGCGCGCGTCTACGGTGGCCGAAAATCGGGATCGGAATCCCGGCGGAACCCCAAGGTTGGGCAGGAGCCGCTTCAGAGCAGCCCCAGTCCGGTTCAGTTTGGGAGCGAGACGTCGGAAATGCTCCACGAAATTCAACCGGCTGTCGAGGACGAGTCCCAGGTACTTCATCGTCGACCCGACGCCGATGTGAACTCCTCCCACCGTTAGTTGGGAACCCGATGGTGGCGCGTTCTGAGGGCCGTGGAAGCACATAGCCTCGGATTTGTGCAGCGCCACCTCGAGTCCCACCTCCTGGATCCTATCGACGACTATCGCAACCCCGCGTGTCGCTTGAGCGACCGCCGCCCGGTACGACTCTCCCTGCGCTAGAACCAGCGCGTCATCTGCGTAGCAAAAAAATTAAAACAAAACAAAAAATTTCGAGACTCCATTCGGGAATTGTAGTTTGCACGGAGCCCTCGGTGCGCGAGGCCGACTCGCACTTGCACAGTTTTTTTTGGTAGTGGAGTCAATTCGCTTAAATAGGATAGCAAGATGTAAAAACTTTGGTTACAATTTTACATTAAAATGCTGTTTTAATTTTGGTGATCATTTACTATTTTTGGGTTGCAAATGATTTATTTGGAGTCATTTTGCATAAATAGGATAGCGTGATGTTAAAACTTTGGTTATAATTTTACATTCAAATGCGGTTTTAATTTTGGTGAACATTTACTATTTTTGTCTGTTATATGTTACTATATCTGGTGGTAAGTTAAACATAAGCCTAACTTTTACAGACTTAGGACGGACTTAACTGCTATGTGCCTAAGACATCTATACTTATAATAAATCTATAGAAGTGAAAATTCTGTTCATTGAAAATATCAAAATATTGGGGGTGTTACTAGACCGACACGGCGACACCGAACCCAAAAATGTGATTAAAAATTTTTTGTCTGTTTGTTCAGGCATCACGCAAAAACTACCGGTCCGATTACGATGAAACTTGGTATATTCTGGGCACCACATTGGGTACTTTTTATCCCGGAAAAGTATATACCAAAAAAAAATACTATGATATTTGGGTAAATAGTATGTAGTTTCCGTTTTCTAACTAGATGGCGTTGGCGTCGAGTTAAATCGCGCTATGGAGACACTATTTGGGAATAAAGACAGGAGCGCGTTTTCCTATAACCCATTTATTAATTACATCGAACACGGAGACATTGGCACCATATTTATCTGAGGTGTGTGCACACTGTCACGCGCGTAAGTGGAAGGGAGAGATCTGGAACGTCTCGAATCGTCTTGCACATCACATTGTTTTCCCGTCCCCGGACTCTTAGAATTCGACATCAGACGTTTTAGATCTTCGATTTTGACGACCCCGTTGTCGCTGGCAGAAGCAACAGAACTCGCGTACGAAGTCGCGGGCAGAAGCTAGTACCTAATAAAATAATTACTTATGCTAAAAGTGGTAGGTAATTACATGTAAAAATAAATCTCTACAGTCCTGCAAGTTATGGCGATTTAAAAATATGGAATCAAAATTATGTACAATGAATTAAAAAAAGTTCTGTTTCATATCTAAATTGCATTTGTATTTTTATTTATTTAACACTTAGCGACACGTTAAAATTGTTCGTAAGTAGATAGGCAGCTCATCAAAATTATTTACAATGATGAACTCTTCGGCCTTGGACATTTAAGTAGGTATAAATCTATACTTATAATAAATCTGTAGAAGTGAAAATTCTGTACATTGAAAATATCAAAAAAAAAAATGGGGTTACTAGACCGACACTGAACCCAAAAATGTGATTAAATATTTTTTGTCTGTCTGTCTGTTTGTTCAGGCATCACGCAAAAACTACCGGTTCGATTACGATAAAACTTGGTATAATTATTATTAATATACTGGGCAGTGGGCACCACACTGGGTACTTTTTATCCCGGAAAAGTATATACTTACATTAAAAAACAAACTTAATTTTACGGTTCGATCTCTAGACCCGATTACTGTACCAACCGCAAATAATAAGTTTTTCGTAGGTTACGTCACTCGCAGTGGTTCTAAGTTCTAAATCAAATTGTAAATTTGGCTCAGAACTTAAAAGGTTCTTTATTTTATTTTACCACTAGCTTTTGCCCGCGGCTTCGCTCGCGTTAAATTCGGGGTAATACGATTCCACTTTCGGATTATTTTTTCCCGACATCTTCAACAAATACCGTTAATGTACACAAAAATAAATTCAAAAACTTAACAAATTACATACTAACACCTTCCTCGAGAATCACGCTATCGAGTGGTGATAACCGCTTGAAAATCGGTGCAGTCATTTTTAAGTTTATCGCGAACAGGCAGACAGACAGACGCGGCAGGGAACTTTGTTTTATAATATGTATTGGTTCTGCAGCGACATCTATGACACCACATAAGAACTACGAAGAAAACCTGCTACGCGCAATCAAAGTTCTCCGAGCGATTTGAAAATATACGACAGCCCGACATCAACTATCGGGCAGTAGCTCACCAGACTATAACACCTGTCTGGCCGGAGGATCCTCCATTTTCAAAGGAGGTTTGCAGGACTTTACTCTCTGTTCCGCATACCTCCAAAATACAATATCGCTCGCCATAACAAAATCCGTCTTAAGAGGGTCCTTCTCCACTCGCTTATCGTGAACATCGAAAATGGTTAAAAAGCTTATTACCTACTTCATTTAATGCAATCCAACGCGATGTTTGACGAAAAGGCAAAGCAAAAAAAGAGAGATAACGCCTGGAAACTCTGTTAGTATTCGGTAATTTCACAAAACTTGCTCCAGGATATAGCTGTTTTTTTTTTAAACCCTTAATAGTTTTTGGAAATAGTCGTCGTCATTTAGAATCTTAATAAAATTTGCAAGGTCTCTAGAGGATTACTTTTTTGACTTTTTTAATTTTTAGGCAAATTATGAAGTGTCAAAGTTCATACAAAATAGGACATTTTCAGAGGTTTTTACTGGATTAGTTTTACACAAATTTAGAAATTGGTTTCTTTAGAAACCTAGATAATATCCACAAGATACTGTGTTTCCAAAATATCTAATGAAAAATGTGTAATAACGTCATAATCAGTTATGAGCGGTTGTATGAAAAACAGTGAAAATGTGAGTCATGCTGTAAGATGTAAGTACCTACCTAATAAATAAATAAGGAATCTTAAGTCATCATTAATATTCAAAACATAAGTAGGTAAGTCAATTCCGTTAAAGATTCAGCCATAGGGTGTTTTATGTGTTTATCAATCCAAGCTTCATTGCCAAGCTTGCAATAAACTATTTCTTGACTGCGTTCGCCACCTCGACCTCTATTTCTATAGATTAAATAATAGGTACCTTATATTTTTGTAAACTCTAAAGACAGACAAAGCTATTACACAGATGGTTTACAAGGTCCACTGTTAAATCCGTGAACGACACAATAATATCTCGTGGCGCGTGGCGCACGTCAGGTGTAGTGCAGTTGCCGTGTGTGTAATTAACATGAAGCTGTAAGTACGTAGCGTAGTGCGAGCCCAGCGACTGCCGGCGAGGGGTGGCGCGCGGCGCAGGGTGGCGCGCGGCGGCGGCGGCGCGGCACGACGGCGCAGCGTGCTTCACACTCGAGGGACGGCGGCGTCCTGCCATTGGCCGCGCGCACGTGGCCTGATCTCGCACCATGGCAACGCGCCCCTTGCCGCGCTCCCCCTCGCACCGCAATTAGATATCGCGCTAGCAGTCGCCTCCTCGCATTTCGCATTCACAGTCGCGCTGAAAACGAAGTCGCGTCGCGACGTGCCGGACGTCCGCAGATTGCGCGCCGGTCGATATTCGCGAACCCATATTATTACGACGAACGTTCAGATACTTATTACAGGCAGTGATTGAGATTAGTGTTTTGTTAATATTTCTCACCGGATCAATGCTCACAAATATAAAGGACTGAAATTAGAAAAAAACAAAAATACTTACTATACTTACCGAAGTCACGAGATTCGTCGTTTGCAGTCACAAATTGGGATTAGATATAACCTACACTGTAAGTCACAGGAATTTACTGAATATCGGTTCAGGCACATTTAATGCAACTGTATTGTATTTCTGTACTCTTTCTTGTTTTTTTCTTGTTGGTTTTATTATTTTTTATGTTGTGGTATTTTGTGTTGCTTGCTCCGAATAAATGCTATTCTATTCTTTATCTAATGAAATAGTCACTCTTCCTTGTAAAGAATAATTAAGTACTTAGATACCTGGCCGAGCTTTTTTTTCACGTGAGCTTTGGTAGGTTGAAACATGCTGTAAAAATGTAATACCGGTCTACATAATTACCTACAGCACCTTTCAAAAGTAAGGAAAAACTAATAAATAATGTACCAACTAGCAACATTCGATTCCAATATCACCCTATTTTTCCTTACGCGTATTTCCCTGATGAATATCGTTATGTGCGCTAGAAGTGTTCTGCGTCAGAATAAGTGTAAGTGCGCATATAGGTGCTTTACCTATTATTAAGTAGGTACCTATGCGAAAGGTTACCATACAAATAAGCTTTAGTTCAGATGGCACTATTTATAACCCCATACGGCCTTACTACTGGGCAGTGGCGCGTGGCGCGTCGAGCGCGCTGAAGTGGTCCTCGGAGCCGCAGGACCTACTATTGATTGGGTGGCTGGGGGCTGCAGGGCCAGGGCAGTGTGAGTGAGCACAGGCCGGCCGTGCTGACAGCGGCGAGTCGGGCTGGTGGTGACGTCACGCGCCGCCTCGTCTCGCCGGACAGCTGACGATGATGCGCCGCGCCGCGCCGCGCTCTGCCCGTTGTCTTTGTGTTATTGTCTTCCATTTTTCTAACCGAGTAGAAAGAAGTTCGAACGTAAGTCGAACGAAATACCTAGTCTATCTAAACTAGGTACCTAGTTGTAAAACTCATGTAAGCTTATTATAATAAACATTGATTATCTTTTTTTTTTGTTTCGTATTCATAATAAAACAAAATAAAGCAATGTAGGTAGGTATAGGTATAGGCCCAATAATTAAGTTGTAGGCAGGCGCTCCAAGCAGAGCACGGGTATTTAGCTGTATCTGCTTGGTCTGGAAGCCGACCCCAAGCTAGGTAGTTAGGTAAAGATTAGGGATTATGATGGTGGATTTATAATATAGTTCCATTATTCCATAAAAATTTTTAAACACAAGGAATTTCTCCTATTTTCGTGGGCAACCCTGTCACCAACCGCGTATATACAGACCTAATGCGTTAGAAGTACGAATTATAATGTCGCTATGACCAAATTTCGAAAAAAACCCATCATGGATAATACTGCGAAGGCTTACCTACAGTTTATGAAGCGGTCATCTCATCAAGTCGATCGTGCATGCGGCATGCCGTTGCGTTGCCGACACTGACATCCTTAAAAACCCTATCAAATTCTTTTCAAATATTTACGAGTACCAAAGCCGACTGATTTTTCAACATTTTTCGATAAGATTTCAGTGCTAATAAGCAGCCAGTAGACTCTTCGTGTGGACCCTTAATTCCATAACTTACTATTATTGTCTTTAGGTACTAAATGTACTAATAATGTACCTAGTTTTGGAAAGTAATTTAAAAATTTCACTAAAGGCCTATAATTCTTACGTTTATTGTTCTACAAAGTACCTATATTCTTGTGCAATATCTTTATTGCAAATGTATGTATGTATGTGTGTGTCTAGTCAATAAGTCGTTGGCGTGTCATTACAGTACATTTTAGTACTAGTGGAGAAATTTTGTCATTGCGACCGAGGCGGAATTCACCAGAGCCGTACCAGGCGAGTGTGTTGTGGAGCCGAGTGCCGCAGTGACAAATCTCCACGTACCTTTATCAATCGACGTTTTTCAATACACTTACGAAGAAATGCTTTCTCTGAAAATACGACGCATTTTTTTTTTAAATGAACTTTAGTTTTGATTTAGATAGCAGCAGGCTATCGCAAGTATTTTTACCTCAATCACAATACATATCTGGCAGCGTAGCATCTTCTAAAGAATAGGATATTTTACTCTATTATGAGAAAAAATCTAAAGAGAGAAAATAGCTTAGTCAAACAGCAGTCGGTGTTAGTTTTTACCGACTTCCCAAAAAGGAGGAGGTACTACGTTCGGCTGTTTGTATGTTTTTTTTTTAATGTTTGTTCATCGAATACTCCGCCAAATGTGGACGGATTTTCAAAATTCTTTTTTGTTTGAAAGTAGATAGTTCTGCGGTGGTCCCATTGTCACCAAATTAGGATCTGATGATGGGATCTTGGAGGATGGATGAAATGGCGACAGGTCACGGGAACCACTTGCGACCCACGGATGCCCCTCAAGTTGAAAAATCTACAAGTCCGTGACAAGGCCTGTCATACTGTATGGATCAGAATGTTGGGCTGTGAAAAAGATGGATGAAAAAAGATTGCATGTAGCAGAGATGAGAATGTTAAGATGTGTGGTGGATGTGTGGTGTGACAAGAATGGATAAAGTGAGAAATGAGTATATTAGGGGAAGTTTGAAAGTGGCACCAGTGACTGAAAAGCTGAAAGGAAATCGTTTGTCTTGGTATGGTCATGTGAAAAGGAGGGACGAAACGCATGTTGCTAAAACAGTTATGAGTTTACATGTGGATGGATGGAGGGGGAGAGGGAGGCCAAAGAAAAGATGGATGGATTGTGTGAGAAGTGATATGAAAGAAAAGGGAGTTAGTGATAGCATGACGAGTGACAGGACAGAATGGAAGAAAAATACGTCTTGCGCCGACCCCAAATAAAACGGGACAAGGGCAGGAAGATGATGATGATGGGATCTTGGAGAAATCGAGGGCAACCCTCAAATTTTATAGGCTCACTTATTGTTTTTCGCATATTTTATGAAGTATCTTGTATATTTGCGTATGGTGTCACCATCTCAGGTAGCTGGGCTGATGATGGAAGGTACAACTCCTTAACAGTAAGAAGTTACTCGAACAGACAAGGACTGTTTTAGTAAATTGTTTTGATGTTTGATAGGGCATTTGCAACATTTGGTCTCATGATCATCAAGTCATGACCTGATGCTGCAGTCAGGAGAGTCTGCAGAGTACCTAAGTCCTCGACAACTAACAGCAGATATATCGAGTTTAGGCTCATTGAAAAGGGCTCGAACTGCTAATAAAGAACACCGAAGTACATAGAGACCTGATGCTGAAGCCAGGAGCATCAGAAAAAGTACAAACCTTGAAATTACAGCACTGTAGTCGTGTTTGGGCTCATTTTAAACAGGACTAAATTTTAAGTTCAATGCAATGTTGACATAAGTCTGGCCTGATGCTACAGCCGGGATTATCAGCATCTAGTCTAATGACTGATTGAAAGAAGAGGGGGAGAGGATATATCGAACTGATCTGATGATGAAGACGAAAGGTAAATTAATGTAATCTAACCGTGTTTGGGATTATTAGAAACGTTATGAGATGCGCTCTGACTATAAGGTATTTAACTTTGACTCAGGGGTACTTTTTAGTGGTGATAATTAAAAAGTGTGAAATAAAAAACTTTTTACAAAAAAAATATAACGGACTTCAATGTTACAAAAACACTGAAAAGTACCAAATAACTTTAATTTTGGAAGTCGGTGTTAAATAACGAATAATTTTTTTGAAGATAAGGGGCTATGCATCTCCCGTAGTGTAGGTGTAGGGGATGTAGTCACTGCGACCTAAAAGATCTATTGCGACCTTGTGATAGTAACTCTTTTAGCCCAGAGGCTTCCAGGAAGTCTAGAATACTCCTAGCTTTAAGAGTTTTAAGCTCCTCCGGGGCTCCGGGCGAATCCACTAACGGAGTATTCATCTGGTGAATACTCCGTTAGTGGATAAGGGGCCGGCATTCACACATAAGGTGCTTAGGCGTCACCAAAAATAAAAAAATATAAATAACGAAGAGACTAAACTATTATAGAAACACCAACTTTCAAAATTAAAATTATTTGGTACTTTTCAGTGTTTTTTTTTAGTTCATAAAGTAACAAAATATTTTTTTTAATTCAATTCAAAGTTTTTATTATTTGTACTTTTATCACCATGAAATAGCCACCATGTTAATACGTCATTCATATGTGTAAATTAAAGTGACAGCTGTCAACTGTCAACTGATCGGCCATACTGAGCGCATTTGTTTACACAGGCAACTGATGTCATGTCCTCCAGGGTAAATATGGCGTCCACTGCTTTCTGCATAACGCGCGAAATTTGAAAATGTATTTTTTGGCTACTTAGCGGAATACCGGCAGCGGCGGCGAGAGCGCCGTTACCTGATGCGGTCGGCCTCATCCTTTGCTAGCATTACTGCTTCGCAAAAGGAGGCGACCGCCTGCTACTCCTCCTCGCTCCGGACCATGGCCTCAACCAAGGCCCGGCGCGAGAGGTCTCCACCGACGATTTTCCCCACGAGGGCACGGCGATGCTCCGCCCGAGCAGGACTCACCTCGACTGTGTGCTCCACCGTGTCCTCCGGGCGTTCCGCACAGTGGCGACACCCGGGCGTTTCTTCCGCTTGAATCCGGTGCAGGAACCTCCCGAACTTGCCATGTCCGGAGAGAACCTGCGTCATGCGGAAGGTAAGGACGCCGTGAGGTCTTTCCAGCCACGCCTCAAAGAGGGAACTTACCGCCATAATTGTGGCGTGCCTAGCACTGGGTTGCGATAGTCGCTGACGCCATTTCACCATGAGATCCCGCCGGAGCTCTGTCCGCCATGCCTTGACCTGTCGCGGCAGTGGACTTTCACCCCAGCGTTGCATCTCCACGCGCATATCGTGCATGTGTGCAAGGACTCGCCTCCAGATCCCACGGTGGTACGCCAGCAAGAAGGCTCGCCGCTTCGCGGGAGATCGTGCGGTATTCCCGCACCATCCGTATTGCCATGACCCTCTGGCAGGCGTTCAGCTGGGCCGCCGGTCGCTTTTGCAGCGATGGCACCCACACTGGCTTCCGTAAAGGGCTATGGACCGAACGATCCTCGCGTAGAGCCTCCGGCAGGAGGCGTCTGGGCCCCCAAGGTTGGGCAGGAGCCGCTTGAGAGCAGCCCCAGCCCGTTTGAGTTTGGGAGCCAGACGTCGGAAATGTTCTCCGAAATTCCACCGGCAAGTTAGGCGATGCTTCAAGCAGGAGTGATGGAATCTACTCCTGACTCGATCGCGCTAGGAAAGGCTGTACTTTAAGCCTTCTTATGAGACGATGCGACAACGTTTCAGAGTTTCACATCAGTCATCACTAACAACACGCACTAGACGTAAACCGCCGGACAAAGAAAATACCGAGCAGCTTTCCGTACGCTGCCCAGCCGAGTCAGATGCACCGAGTGACCTGTGTCTCAAAGTTAGATCTAGCCAAGGGAACCGTCTGCGGTCTGCCCTGGAGAAACGTAATCGTCACAAATTGGAGTACGAAGTCTCGGAGCCGGACAGGAGTGCGCGCTACGTGCTCGTTTACCATGACTTTGATTTGGGTTGTTGTCATTTACGCCGACCCTAAGTCCCTCTAAGTTAATGTAAACAGATAAGCTCAAATTTTCCTGAAGTCAGCTAAATGAGGCAAATTACACAATTTACCTGGTTTATTACAATACAATGCCATTTTTTTCTTTTAACAAAAAAAATAGATGACGTCTTTTGTCTGAGAGTAAACATTACGATCGTAACGAATGATAGCATAGCTATTCTTATAGGTTCCCGTACAACTAAGCCGTGTGACTATGATTGTAACAATGTTAAAACATTCTGGCGCTGAGAACATTTTTTATAGTTTTCGCACTCAAAGTTAACAATTTTCCAAAAGATTTGTTTAAAGAATAATCATGATTTTAAATCGGATGTTACGTGACTACCGTGACTTCAAAAGTTTATCGGTATCTATAGTAGCAGTCTCTACTCCAGCCATCCGAATATTATCACAATCAAAAAAATGCGAAGGAACTTAGTCTAACTGTCTTTTTGTTAGGTACATGTGACACCTCCCCAGCTGAAACCTGATGCGCAAGGAAGCTCGGACGCAGAACTTTATTTACAACTTGAAAACAAGTTTTCAAAGAACAAGTCATTTTTCATGACGTAGATAGGTACCTACTTGTAAACCATCGAGCGAGAGAGGGAGTGAATCAAAACAAGATTTATAATTGTTTATTATGTACTGAAATGACATTGTCTTCAATTTAATGTAGTGTCCCTTTGTCCGTCTGTGGGCAAAGCTAAATGCACGCTACCATCAGTAGTGTCATTCAAGTTTATCTTGTTTACAAATACGTGATAGACATTAGACATTCTTGAAATATACTATTGGTGGAGCGCCTAAACTTGTCCTTGGATGGAGGCGATGCCAAATTGGTCAGGTTCAATGCTGCTAAAACCCAGGCGTGTTGTCTATTTTCCGCTAAAATGAGCCAATTCAGCCCTGCACCAGCTTTCTGGGTTGTAACCGTGCCGATAACCGAGCTTTGATATTCTTGTAGTAACATTGACCGACCTGTTGGTCTAGTGGTTAGTGGTCCTGACTGCTATGCCGGAGGTCGTGGGTTCGATTCCCACCCAGGACAAATGTTTATTTGATGAGCATGATCATTTGTTCTGTGTCTGGGTGTAATTTATCTATAATATGTATATTTTTAATAATTACGGTTTTGAGCCGTTTGGGGTTGAAACGCTTGGGTCATGGGGTCCGAATGCACGTCTCCTTTTTAAGGAAATTTCTCGCCGACTGATCGACGCCTTGCGTGACCAGAGGGCTGGCTCGTACTTCGCTCAAAGAATTAGCATTGCCATCCAACGTGGTAATGCTGCCAGTCTTCTGGGAACATTCCCGGATGACAGCGATGTGGAGGAGTACTTCGACGCCTGAGTGTACTTTGTGTTTTTGTATTTTATTTATGTACGTTATGTATTTATTTAAGGTGTAGTATAAGTAAGTAGTTTAAGTTTTTTTTTTGTACATAGGTATGTAAATTTTAAATAATAGTAAATAAGTAAACATTCTTATTACTTTTAGAAATATATAAGTATGTCTATCAATTGTCTAGTACCCATAACACAAGCTCTGCTTAGCTTGGGACTAGACAGCGTTGTGTGATAGTTGTGGAATATTATTATTATTATTGACGTAAATTCTCAACTTTGGGCCATACATTGAAACAAAAGCTCAACTGGCTGCAAAAAAGCTAGGAATCCTCGCGAAGGTCACTCAGTACTTCACGCCGGAATAGCTGCGCAAGTTCGATTCGATCATGTATGGAGTACCGCTCTGCCCAACATCAGCTTGATGGACTTGAGGCAATTGAGAGGCGAGCCAGGAGGATTATTGGCAATGTCGGTTTTCTACCGGTTGCATTTCGGGGAGTGTGCGTCGTTGCATAACCTAATTCCGCCTAGCCCGTTCTATCATATGATCACCAGGTGTACGGCGATGCGCCACCTATACGCACATAATGTTTTGGGAACACATTTATTGTGCGTACATAGGAGTTCCACTCCTTAGTGGAATTCCTGGCCGGAGTCTGTATTTCCTGATGGCTACAACCCGAGAACTTAGTGAATAAGTTACTTCGAGGTAAGCGCGCGCCATTATTGACCGCATCGTCACATTCCATCACATGAAATAGCGGTCAAGGGATAAAATATCAACAATAAATAAAAATCGTGAAAAGTTTGTTGATTGATTTTTTTTTTATATTTAATCAGAGTAAAGTTGTTTTATTTCAAAACATTCATGACATGAGCTGAAATTTAGAGTAGATGACAACGTAACCCGAAGAAGCTCATGGTAGTCGGTTATCGGCACGGTCACACCTCGAAAAGATGGAGCCGGGTGGAAAAAAAAACGTCTGTCGTCTGCATATCCAAAGATACCGGGTTTAAGTAGGTCATTTATATACAGGAAAAACCGTGTTGCCGAGAGCACTGACCCCTTAGGGACCCCGGCCAATCAATATAATCAATAACCACTCGGATTCCTCAAGAAGTCTGCGATGCAATCACTCAGATCAGTGGGTAGACCGAAGGACAGAAGCTTAGCAATAAGGCTCTCATGCCAGACCCTATCTAAAGCCTTCGAGATATCAAGGGAGACGGCAAGCTCTTCCCCATGCTTCTCGATGGCCTCGCTCCAGATGTGAATGGCACACTTCCATACTTTTACAGAGAGGACGGACGCGACAGAGATGGGTCGGTAGTTTTCCGGGTCAGCTCGACTGCCCTTCTTAGGCACACATTTGAATTAATCAAATGTGAAATTGAAATTGTAAAAAAAATGATTAAGAATCTTTACTCTCGATTCAATTGATAATTATTATTGAGTATTAATTATTTGAGTGAAGGTAGGAGAGAAGGAAGTGAAATGAGGTTCCACGCAACTAACCTACAGGCATTCACTGAATGGACGACATCATTGGGGAACTAGTCTGGAGACTGCGGGGGTGCCCGAGCCCCCCCAGGAATATCCATCGAGCCCTCTCGTCTGGTCGCCAACTAGCACAATGGCGCATGCCAGGATTTTTCGATTGTTGGCCGGGCACCTTTCCATGTGTGGCTGGCACATTACTTGGGCCCCTAACTAACTGCCAGATTGGTCAGCGGTTCACCGTACCTTGGATCCCACTACCCTCGTCGAATAGCCTCCCGATTTGTCCATATCAGCACGAGCCAATCTGTTGGAACAGCTATTTCGACCCAACTCCTCTGGACTGGCTACAATGAGCATCATACCGGAACACGGCCTGGCCGTTTGGCAGCATGTCCTTGCACACTGGGTGTTTGCAAGCCAACGGTCAAAACCTACCACCATAGTGTCACCTGATTAGCACCACCCGGGGACCACGTGTAGGGACTTGCTTCGGGTATTATCCTACGGACGCGGGTGACTCTGCCCCCAAAACTCGGCCCTCTCGCGCCGGACCTTGGTTACAAGCCATGATCCGAAGCGAGAAGAAGAGGCAGGCGTTCGCCTTTTTCTGCGGAGCAGTCAAGCTAGCAAAAGAGGGACTGCATATGCACGCTCGAGGGAGCAACCCTCACGCCCCAGCCGCCGGGATTTCCATCTCAATTTCCGGCCACGGTAGGCGCGGGCTTGCGGTCGGCGAGTAATGGGTAGCTCGCCATCCAGTCGTCCAGTAACTGCCCGTACCGAGCCCAAGTCGTCGACGGCACGTACTGTTCCACGCGTAAATGTCAGCAAACTGTAAACGCCAAGCAGGGTCGAAGCCTACTGGAGCCATGGGCTTATTTCTGAAAGAAAAACTCGGCCCTAGTATGAAAGGCAACGAAGGAACAGGAGATGGTTTCTGGTCCGTAAAATTCTAACACACCCTCTTGCTCCGCCCAAGAGCGGGGGATGTCATTAGAAGATTTTCCCAACGAAGAAAAAATTTATGAATTCCCACAAAAAATCTGCTAATGGTTAACCAACCGATTGCAAAATATAAATATGAAAAAAAAAAAAATGTTGCTTTTCCGCGATAGTATCCTCGCGTGCTATTCTCTAAGAAAACAACCTTGAGCGCAGCGCTGGCCGCAGCGACGAAGTCCAAATACGTACATAAGATTATCAATCTAATGGACCGAGACATTAGATAGTTAATCCAATGTTCCTCTTTGGGTTTCGTCGCTGCGCCCAGCGCTGCGCTCAAGGCTGTTTTCTTAGGAAACTGAGGCCAGCCTCAGCTGAGGCTGTTCTTCACTGTTCCAGTGCTATTTGTTAAGAAAACAGTCTTGAGCGCAGCGCTGGTCGCGCCTTCCGTTGGGAAATTGTGTTTCTGGTATTGACAATAAACACAATTTGTCACGTGAAGTTTTATCATTATTCTGATGCACTTAGGTATACATTCATGAATGTTTTAGGATTCTTTTGTTTTACATAAGTCCGACTAAATTGCGGTTGCCAACGTTTTGAGTAAGCGTCATTTTTGAAGGTGACATGAAATTGAAACTATTATTTACAGGGACGAATTAAATCAGTCAGCGGAACTCCGCACATGTGAAGGAATGATCAATGTCTCAATAAATTAATAGTGACAAATAAACATTGAAGGATTTTTTGTATATCAATGCTAAAAACACCATTTTAACAAGTTTTTATTATTTTAATGCTCTAAGAAGAAGAATAGTACATTATGATATAAGTGTGTAGTGTTAGTGATTACCGTCGAGGCGGTATTTAGACCCGAGCCATGGCGAGGTTCTTAAGAAAGTCGAAAACAGTAATCATTTACCTTTTGAACGCCAATCACTTGTATACAAGTTTTCGTGCCCTCAGCGCCACTACTTGATTAGAAGTAATAATAGTATAAAATAAATTTACGACTTTTACAAGGTTCCCTATCCATTTGCATAAAATTTTTAGACCTAATATAACTTGGCATACTTTTGTTTGTCCTAATTATATTATTTACGTATAACAGCTAATCTTCTAATCATAATAATGATTAAGCATAAATTTACTAAGCATAATATTCTAAAGCATAAATTTACTAAGCATAACATTCTAAAGCATAACTTTAGGATATATCAAATTTATTTCGACGATTGGAAAAAACCATATCTCCTGAAGTAGGTCATACATAACATAATAGGTCTTTATCCATTAATTTGCCGTTCTGCAATACTGGCCATTTCAAATCTAAATAATTTTTGTTTGGCTAAGAATTCTAAACGCAAATTAATTTTATTTTAAAACATGGTTTTTTTTTCCAAAAGTAGTCATTTGTTTATTGATTAGTCATCACATTTCAATCTTTTTCGTCATCATGGATACGTTAAAAATTCGAGTTATTATGGAATATGAGTACCGTCGTGCCAGCAACGCGGCACAAGCGGCACGCAACATCAACGACGTTGTGTGTTGTTATTGGTTTGCTCGTTTCCGTTCTCGAAATTTCGACCTGAAAAATGAACCTCGCGGTCGTCCGAAGACTGGTCGACAATGACGAATTAAAGGCGATTGTGGAAGCTGATGATACAAAATCTACGGCTGAATTAGCAGCAGCTTCCGACGTTAGCGTCAAAACAATATTGATCCATTTGCGTCAAATTGGCAAGGTAAAAAAACTTGACAAATGGGTGCCCCACGAACTCAATGATCGCCAGCGCGAAGTACGCGTTGAGACGTGCCTTGCACTGCTCAACAGACACACAAATGAAGGAATTTTGAACCGCATTGTTACCTGCGATGAAAAATGGATTCTGTTTGATAACCGCAAGCGCTCAGCAAGTTGGTTGGATCCTGGTTCAGCACCTAAACAATGCCCTAAACGAAAACTTACCCCTAGAAAAGTGATGGTCACTGTTTCGTGGTCTAGCGCCGGTGTGATTCATCACAGCTTCTTACCAAACTTAAAAGTGAGCATTACTGCAGATGTGTACTGTGAAGAACTGAACACAATGATGGAGAAGCTGGCACATCTTCAACCAGCATTGGTCAATCGCTCGTCTCCGCTGCTCCTGTACGACTACGCGCGACCTCATACTGCACAGCAGACGGTCTCCAAGTTGCAAGAACTGGGGTTGGAAGCTCTCCGTCATCCGCCCTACTCACCAGACCTTGCGCCTAGACTACTACTTTTTCCAGAATTTGGATAACTTTTTGGCGGGAAAAAAATTCAATACCCTAAAGGCAGTACAAAATGCCTTTGAAGAATTTGTTAATAACAATAATATTTATTTGCAAAAAACACGGTATTAAAAGATGTTACAATACAAAATAAGTCTAAACATATTTTGCTTAATATTAAAACATGCAAAATTATAGGAAATACTGCCTCCCGTCCAGCTGATTTCTTTAAGGGCATCAATAAACTGCCACTGCGTTGGCAAAGATGCATTGATAGCATCGAAGTAATCACTACTTCGATTAATACAAATAAAATATACATAAAAAAAATTCGTTTAATTTTTTTTATGCAAAACGGCAATTTCATAGGTAAAGACCTAATATTTGTTATGATCAATTTTGTAGGCTTTTTTTACAATATGAAGCATGCAAACAAGCATACACAAGGCTTGCAAGCAAGCAAGCATGCAGCATGCAAGGAAGCATGCAGCATGCAAGGAAGCATGCAGCATGCAAGCAAGCATGCAGCATACAAGCAAGCAAGCATGCAGCATGCAAGCAAGCATGCAGCATACAAGCAAGCAAGCATGCAGCATGCAAGCAAGCATGCAGCATACAAGCAAGCATGCAACATGCAAGCAAGCACGCAGCATTCAAGCGAGCATGCAACATGCAGCAGGTATGCAGCTTGCAAGCAAGCATGCAGCTTTCAAGAGAGCATGCAACATGCAGCAGGCATGGTTTCTGTCACGGCTCCGGCGCTGCGGGCCGTCTTGCCCCAACGCGATTTTAAATTACACTCTAGGGGTAGGACAGACCAGACTACGTGAAGTCGGTTTTGCAGCGATTTGGTTTTGCCGCTAACTTTTGTAGCACAACATATTGAATTTTTAACCAACAATATTATTGAATTGTTACAGAAACTATAGCTATGTGGCAGTATATTATGTTATATTAATTGTATGCCTTAATATTATTATGCTAATAGTCATTAGGCCTAGTAACGTTATGCGAATTAAATTTATGCCAAAACAAATTAGCCTTCAAGATGATTATGCCAACATAAACTGTATGCCAAAAAAAAATATGGCAAAGTATTATTATGGCAAAACAAATTACGCCAAAATCGTTATGCCAAAGTATATTAGGACAAAGAATATTATGCAAAAAGAAGGGATCCTGAATATTTGCGTGACCGAATTCACAACGGCATACTTTTATCATGGCAGAACTTTGTTTCGCATAATTAATACCTTTCCCATAATTAATATTACGCATCATTTTAACGTAATATATATTTAGAAATACGATTATTTGGTATGGGTACATAATTAAACATCAAAGATTAAAATACGTGTATGCTCTTGTAAAAAGTCAATATTTTGTTGTTCTACAACAAAATGTTAGAGTCCGTCTACTGAAAGCGTGACCTGAGAAAAGGAGGTTGAAACCCAAAAATTTGAATATGGTATTATTGAAATAGTAGGAGAAAAAAGTTTTGGTACTTTAGTATTTTTTTATATATGACGATTGTACAATAGTTGTATAAGAACTTAAATTTGTGTAGATTTATTTATTGGTAGATGGATGGTAAAGGTTAATAATACACAAAATGTTAGTTATTATTCCAAATTTATTTCAAATGCCGTATATAATATTCTTTATTTACAATTTGGCATTTTGGCCTTCCGACAAGAATACCAAGAGCACAACACTGCGATAGTCAAATAAAATAGTCATTATCATTCATACCGTAAAAATATCTAGTGGTCAATCAACAATGATCAAGATTATAGTGTCACACTAACTTAAAAATCCAAGATCGTGTATAAACATTGTTGTTTTTCTTAGAAAACAACTTCTTTCTCTTCTTGTTTTTGTTTAAACTAACTGATGAACTTTCGTACATAACTTTATATTGTTTTACCCATGATAAAGCAGTTATTGTTGATAAATAAATATCTGTTTCAAAAAACTGACAATTGCAATCATAGACTTAGACGTGATTTTGGCGGCAAAATAATGTTGCCACTTTAATTTAAAAAAAAAACTCCAGGTTACGCTTTCATTAGACAGACTCTAGTAACAGAAACGAATCACTGAGAAACCGACTTTACCCAGTCTTGTCTGCCCTACCCCTACAGTGTAATACTATTCCGCGTAGGCGCAGAGGGGTAGGGTGGCCCGCGAGCTAAGGAGCAGGTGGTTTGAAAGCCCGCCGTCGAGGCTAAAGCTGTCCGGCGTGGTGAGCGTTAAAATCATCTGCGACGATAAGTTCGCGTAGCCGGAGCCTTGACAGAAACTATGCTTGCTGCATGTTGCATGCCTGCCTGCAAGCGGCATGCCTGCTTGCGGCTTTTATGCCTGCTTTCATGCCTGCTTGCTTGCTGTGTGCCTGCTACATGATGCATGCCTTCTTGCATACTACCTTGGTTATTTTTTTATAACCACCCAGAAATAGGAGGACCTGAATGGGACCTTCGTCGACACTATGTAAACCAACAGTGTTTCGTAATTAAGATGTTTCTGACTGTAAATTTTCTGCTATATGATGGTTTTGCTTTTTAATTATTATGGATATGAACATTATGCCAAAAGATGATTCTGAATAATGAAATTATGAGTTTTGAATGTATGACAAATGAGTGTATGCGAAATGATTTTCTGCGAAATGAAGTTTATGCTATCCGTTGTTATGCAAAATAACATTATGACATAAAAAGTTCTGCTGTAAAAGGTAGAGCCATTTAATTTTATTTAATTAATACAGCCCTCGACTTTACTCGAAAAAATTTCGCCAAAAACCGCGCGCATCTTAAAAGGGCGTGGCGGCCATAGACCACAAAAAAAACAAATATGATTTATTTAATAAACGTGTATTTTATTAAGTAAATCGCTTTTATTTACCAGTTAAAATTGACAAAATTGCATGAATGTAAGACACTAATTTATACTATTGAAAGGAATAACTTAATGTGAAATTTATTCGTACTCAAAATTAGTTTTGTGAACGAAGAGGTTGAACAAAAAGGTTTTAACTAGGTACATTATAGCACTAGTGCAATGGTAATCAAAATGTCACAGTTTTGTAATAAGTGTCACTATATACCTAAGTGCAGTGCAATAAGAGTTACTTTCTGAGCATGTGTAATGAAAAACAATTTATCCTGTTGTTTGTGATGAAGTAAAAAATTCCTAAACGGATTTTCCTTGGATTTTCATTCATGGACAGAGTTTTTCATGAGGACAAAAGAGAAAAGCCGATAAATTAAAAAATGAGTAAGACCCGCGCGAAGCTGGTGCGGTGCGCTAGTTTGACTGCTTGTCTCGAGATCTTTCTGACTGAGTGAGGGAACAAACAAACTCGCGACAAGCTTTTATATCGCCAAAGTGCGCCTCTCTATGACAATGATCGACTAAGGACTAAGCACTTTCTCTCTTTTTTCTCGTCACAAAATCAACTCAGTAATTTGTGACGAGGGAGTAGGTTTCGAGGTTCGCCCTTTTTTACCGACTTCCCAAAAGGGAGGAGTTACTACGTTCGGCTGTTTGTATGTTTTTTTTTTAGTCTCTTTGTCGGCGAGCTCTCCTGCTGGTTAGAGATTCGCATTACTTTTCTGAAACTCGTTAAATTACTTTTCATCCCCCCATTTCGGAAAGAGTATTTTTGCTCTTCGATATATGAAAGCAAAAGCCGTTTTTATTCTTATATAAAATTATTCTTATATAAAATATTTTTATATAACAAAATGCTTCTACATACATTTTTTTTTTCAAAGTATGTATATTTGAGTAACGAATGTCAGATTTTGTCACATTCGCGAATGCGAATGCGAATAATAAAACTCATAGTAGTCATGGCTGAGACTACGGAAGAACTCAGTACAATGCTCGGTGACCTCAGTAGAGCTTCCGAAAGAGTGAGTCTTAAAATGAACATGGACAAAACCAAAGTTATGGTTAACATCCATGTAGCACCCACTCTTATTAAGATCGGAGACTCTATACTCGAAGTTGTGGACGATTACGTTTACCTGGGACAGACGGTCCAGTTGGGTAGGTCTAACTTCGAGAAAGAGGTCAATCGTCGAATCCGACTCGGCTGGGCAGCGTTTGGGAAGTTGCGCGGTGTCTTCTCGTCTAATATACCACAGTGTCTCAAGACGAAAGTTTATGACCAGTGCGTGTTGCCAGTGATGACTTATGGCTCCGAAACGTGGTCGCTTACAATGGGCCTTATAAGAAGACTCAAAGTCACCCAAAGGGCGATGGAAAGGGCTATGCTCGGAGTTTTCCTGCGTGATCGCATCAGAAATGAAGATATCCGCAGGAGAACCAAGGTTGCCGACGTAGCTCGAGGAGTCGCCAAACTTAAGTGGCAATGGGCAGGGCACATTGCACGCAGAACAGATGGTCGATGGGGACGAAAGGTTCTGGAATGGCGACCACGTACCGGAAAACGCAGCCTTGGAATGCCTCCAACAAGGTGGACCGACGACCTGGTCAGGGTCGCTGGAATCCGATGGATGCGTGACGCACAGGACCGGTCGTTGTGGCGACGCTTGGCAGAGGCCTATGTCCAGCAGTGGACGTCTTTCGGCTGATATGATGATGATGATTCGCAAATGCAAATTCGTATGTGACAAAAGAAAAAAAATCAAATCAGAATCTTATACTCCTATTAAAACTGTCGATTATAAGTTTTACTTTACAATTTCTAAGAAATTACCTTCGAAATGGTCAGGCAAAGTTCATGGTATTTTCTTTGCCTGACCATTTAATGGTAAGTTAAAATGTATTTTCAAATTAACAGATTTGGTTCCGTAACGTATTGATACTCATATTTAAGCAGTCTATAAAGTCTAAAACGTTCTTTTTAATTTTGAAAGGTAGTTAAAGTAGGCAGTCTTTTTTATTTTTTCATTCATTCATATCATTTTCGCGCTTAAAGAATCGCGGAAATTGCACTAGTTTACTATCAAACAAAAAGTGCCAACTAGGAAAGTTTCGTTAATTAATTAAAAAAACAATGACATATGACAACAACAACCCAACACAACACAATGACATATTTTACCGACTCAGAATCGATTTACAAGTGCAATACATAGATAGAAAAATAGAGGACTATTTTTCATTTAAAATGTTACCTAAAAAGTAAAAACAGCTTAAAACAATTAATGATCAAATTGTGAACTGCAGAGGAAAAAGCACCTTTTATAAAATACTGAAGTTAAATTACATTTCATAACTTTCTTTTGGTTTACAAAAATAACTGTTGCTACGCGTGAAAAATCGTACTAGGAATAAAATTTGTTAACTAGAATAGGTAGTATAGGTAGGGTTAATTAATATAAATCATCAGTTTGGGCAAAGTGATGGTAGATAGGCCAAATTATAGCGAAAGGTGGTATTTTTTAAATTAAAGTGATATAAAAACAAAACTATGACTCCAAATTTCAATTTGAAACACTGAAAATGTGAAATGCATGTTGTTTGACAGAAACCTACATTCCGGCTTCATCTCGTTAATTAATTTATTTATTAAAACTTCATGCAACATAAAAGTATAAATGCGGACTTAATGCCTTAGGCATTCTCTGCCACTCTACCTAGGGTGGTAAAGAGAAAAACATGGCAGGTGCATAAAAAAATAAATAAAAATAAAAGTTTATTAAAAAAAAAGGACTCAAAATTATATAAAAACTGACTGAAAACAAAAGTGACATGTAATAGTACATTGTTACACTAGGGGTGAAAGTTACTTATTTCGTCCCGAGAAGAAGTTGGCGGCCGAGCGTAGCGAGGTCGCTAATTCGCTAATTCAGTCGAGACTGGTCATCTTATCATCATCATTTCAGCCGATACACGTCCACTATTGGACGTAAGCCTCCCCAAGCGTCGCCACAACGAACGCTTCTGTGCGTCTCGCATCCGGATTCCCGCAACCTTCACCAGGTCAACAGTCCACCTTGTTGGAGGCCTTCCAACGTTGCGTCTTCCGGTACGTGGTCGTCACTCCAGAACCTTTCGGTCCCAACGGTCATCTGTTCTGCGAGCAACTGGTCACTGGTCATCTCATAGCTGCCAATTGCTATTTTACTTTTACATTACTTATCTAAAAGTACTTTTTTTTTAATTTTTTACTTTATTTACATTGTTCTAAATAGAGTCAAGAAACATGATAATATATTGTGTATTGACACAATATGATTGAAAATTGTGTCCATGGAGTTTCTTGTACATTCTTCTCCATAGAAATCTACGCTTTGGGATGTACAATTAGCATCATTTTTTCTAACTGACCGACTTCTTGACATTTCAAAAGTAAAGAGTAAAAAGTAAAGTCTGTAAAGAGTTTATTTTAAATTATATGCAATTTGAATTTGAAGTTTTCCGGGAATACACATAATATAAAGGCAGAGTATTTATCAGAACAAATAATCATGACATGAATGTTTTTGACATAACCGCCCAAGAATAGAGTAATAGATAATAGCTAGATGCTTCAAATGAAAAGATGCCAACAAAGCAGTAATGAAAGGCCAGTAGCGTCAGCGTGAGTAGAAGCACCGAACGCGGGGCGGTTGCGGAGCGCTGCGGTTATTGTTCTGTGCGATGCTCTTGTATCAGAGTATTGCAGGTTTGTTGCATATTTATTTATTTTAATTAATTACATCGGTTAAACAACCAGTTACAGTAACTAAACAAAAAGTAAAGTTGGTCTCATGTGACCAGGAACGGGTCCTCGTAAGGCGCAAGCAGCGAGGAGTAGCGTCTAGCGGGGCTGCGGGGCTGCGGGGCTGCGGGCGATCCGGCGCGGCGGCGGCTCGTTAGCTGAACGAGACATTGTGTGAAGTGATCCGATGTGCCGGCCGTCGTCGTCAATTGACGCACAAAGAGCTGTATTGTTGTCGAGAGATGGAGCGTCGCCAGCGCCGCCAGGGCAGCTACTCTTCCGCTGGGCGACGCCGAGGCGCACGGCCGTGTCCATGACTCGGCGATTTAGGACTAGGTTTTATTTTAATCAAGTCAAATCATTAAAGGAAAAAAAAATCTCGGTTTGGGCACTGAACACTGATGTAGTTTCGGCTTAACTCTAATTTGCGGCGCGCTGCACACCACTGCGGCCTGCGGGTGCGCAGAGTAGGTTGCGGTGCGACGATTCGGCGCGTGATTTGCACTTTAGATTATGATTAATTGCGTATTTAATCGAGGGGTCACTAGATCGACCTCTCCAGATAAAGGGAACACTCGGAGGTCGATGCGGACTCCGCGCGCACACCTGCGCCATCTGCGCCGCAGCAGACGCACGGACAGCATACGCGGGCTGGCGCTGGAGAAGAGTCGGCCCGATGGGAGCGCTGGCCGAGCGTGGCGGGCGATGGGAACTACCTTGAAGAGGAAGAACGCGCCGACCTTGTCCGTCCTTGCGACGCGATAACGCGGGTTCGGGGTCTCGTGGAAACGTGACGCTTCGGGCCGCGACCCCGCTATCGCGCCCTTTTAACCGCGTGTCGCATCGCCGCCGCATCACTCGGCTCGCACGCTCCTCGCGCGTATCACGCACCTTCCGGCCGACCGTGCGTTATACATAAATATCCAAAACTAAACATTTCGGATTCAAACGACGGTCAAACCCGTACCGGGACGGAACATCCACAATTATCGGTTTAGGTGAGCGGAGAGATAGCGCCGCCTGCTCGCTTGAAGTTTACAGCACGGTGCATCGTACTGAACCCTCGGTCTGTTGCAGATACGCGACGCAAGTGAGCAGACATGCCGAGTGCCGTGACGAACGGGGCCCGCGGCGCGGACGACGACATCGTGCTGACGGGGCTGTCGGGCCGCCTGCCGGAGTCCGACTCCATCGAGGAGTTCGCACAGCAGCTGTTCGATGGCGTGGACCTGGTCACTGCAGATGATAGACGATGGACTCCAGGTAATTACTCTTTGAACTTTTCTGATAACTAAATGCCTGAATTTGCAAACAATTGTGGCAAATCTACGGAATGCCACTATTAAACTACCACCAGCATTTCATTTTGTCATTGCGAAAAAAAAAATCAGATACTTGAACGTCGACCTTTTTTGAAAGTGGGTTAAAAATCCTTTTTATTAATCGTCATGTTGCCTTTATGTTTGGTGATTTGTAAGCGTTATCTTTGAAGTATTGGCCGTTTTTATTTCGCTGCCCGTGCCGGCGGCTGCTCGAGCCCGGCGGCACGGCGGCGGCGTGCACAACCACCCATCCACACCAGGGCGAATTTTGGCTGTTGGGCTGCGTGTCGCGGGTTCGATTCCCGCACGAAACAAATATTTATGTCGCCTACAGATAATTGTTCTGGGTCCGGGTGTCTGTGACTTGACATGTTAATAGAGTTGTCGTGGTTAATGTTTGTGAACACAGCCACAACACAATACAGAAGTCATTTCTAATGTGAGCCAATGTCTTATTAAAGGAAAAATAATAATTTGAAGAGTTGGCTCTCGTTGGACAGTTTCGTTTCTTCTGAAAGTATAAGTAAGGCTAATAGCATGTTCGCATCGGATTCGCGTTCCTACCTTACATATATTTTGGTACAAGTGCGCAAGTAAGACAATGATCAGTTATTGCGGCAAGCAGTGATCGCAGCGCCGCCAGTGATTCCACAAATACCAGAAGTAGCCAGGCTACGACGACACTATTACTGTGTTTACGTCACTCTTATATAATTTGTGATTGACATGATAATATCGTCACTCTGACATTGTGATATTAATCTGTAAATATTTTTGCGGCAGATTTTTTTTTTTATTAGTATCTGTGGAAACTCATGACTAATCATGAGGGTACTAATTTATTGAACTTGAATTTAAAAAGATTTTTTTTTCACATAATAGTACCTATTCTTACTTTTTCACATACCTATACCACACTGTAACGTCGTAACGTACGAATTTGTGACAAACTGTTTTGTATATTTTGTACTTATCGTTATTGTTAAAAAATAGCATCATTTACATAGCTATTTAAGTAATCGTACACATTCCACACATGGGATGAAGAATTCCTGAGTCTTGAGAAGGTATTCTGGATCTTCTATAACATATCGGCAATAAAATGGCATACTTAGGTCTTAGGTGTAAGTAGTGTGCGCGGCGGGGCACTCGACGCTCGCTCGCGTAGCGTGCGCTTGGGCCGCGCACGGCGCAGACAGCTGGCGTGCGCATGCCGCCGCCTCGGCCATGCGACACCTACGTGACCTTCACGCCACGCACCGATTGACCATCATACATACCTATATAAGTGGATTTACACCAACCCGCACTGGGCCCGAGTGGTGGTTTACGGCCTATTCCCTCTCCTAGAGAGGAGGCCTGAGTCCCAGCAGTGGGAATATTAAAAAAAGGCTGATGGATGATGATACAGCAATCGCAATGCACAGGGATACTATGAATTTTAAGGGATTTACGGAGAAAGTCAAATCTGGAAAAAACATCAATAATATTATACCTATTATATATCTAAATGGTACATAAATAAGAAAGAGTGAAAATATTCAGAGCCACAGTGCTTGAAAACTAATATTTTTTTCATTTTGAATAAAAAGAAACGGTTTCATAAGTTCTAACTGTATTAAGTATACATATTATTTTTATAGTTAAAAAAAAACAAAATTAATAGGTATAAAAAAGACAAATTTAACAATCCAATATTCATTCGTGTACGTGTGCCATAGAAATAGAAATTTCTTTCTTAATCTATGACGTGTGCATTAATAAAAAGAATAATAATGATATTAACCCTTCAGATACCGTCAATTAGAGACACAATAGTAAGACAATAGATGCGCGGCCACCGGTGGTCGCTTGGGGATTCATGAATTAACAGGGTGTCCACTCTCTGGAAAGTTAGGGAAAGTCATGGAAAAGTCGGGGACGCTCGAGGTAGTCAGTGAAATCGAGGAGACATCTTGAAAGTCAGACAAAAGACTATTGTTCAAACAATACCATCATCATCATTGGAGTGAGATATGGTTTCATTCATGTTCTTCTTTTTACTCATACAGATCCAGACTATAGAATGGTACCTACTGGCGGCTTCACCCGCGTATTGTATAAAATATAGCCTGTCGCTCAGGAGCAAAGCAGCTTCCTGTGTCGGTGAAAAAAGTTTAGCAATCGAAACAGTACTACTGTCAACAAACTCTGCCTCTTTGTAATGTTATAGTAAGTGTTTTGTTCCCAGATTTGGATTGACCTAAATTTCAATATCATTGTTTTTGCTGATGATTAGGTTACTTACACCTTTTAAGAGTCCGGTAGAAAAACAACAGCCAACAGGCTATTTCCTTCCTTATTACCTCGCCTTTTCCATCGGCGGGTATTTTACGAATTACGATTAGTCACCCATTGAATAGAAATTGCATAAACTTTATTGCCGATGGGCGAAATATGAACTTATTTATTTATTAGTCATAATATCCCCCTCCGACTAAACCTTAATAATAGGTGAAGTCAATCCGAACATACCACACTAGGTTATTCTAAGATATCTCGGTGCAAAGTACCTACCTACATTATATCCCGTGTCTAAGTCCTATAGTCCCTTGAACACCTGGCCGGCCAGAGGCCCGCTGACTTTTAAATACATTTTCTTTGTAAAATATTATATACTAGCTTTTCCCGCGGCTTGGACACTTGAATAATTATTTTTATCACCTTATTGTAAATACCTGCATTCTGAGCAAAATCAATATTCTATTCTATACAAAAGCAGCTTTCTATCAGTGAAAGAAATATCGCAATCGGACCAGTACTTTCAGAGATTACCTACAACCAAAAAAAAAACAAAAAAACTTTCCCTGTTTATAAGTATTAGTACTTATAGATGAATATGCTATACACATTCTGAAGCCAGCATTTTTTTGTTTATACATTTATTTCTAAAGATCAAACCTCTTTGAAAGGAGTAGGGAAAACATGCGAAAATTTTGATAAAGTGCAGAAAGATGTGATGAAAGTGCATTGCGAGTATTGCGACCGAGCGAGGCGGAATCCGCACGAGCCGTACGCGTGTGTGTTATGGAAACGAGGGCTGCAGTGACTAATTTTCACGTGTTTCAAATGACTTTTTTCAATCATCATCACAATTTCAGCCGATAGACGTCTACTGTCGGAAAATAGACCTCCCCCAAGTGTCGCCGCAATGAACGATCCTGTGCCTCCCGCACTTTTTTCAATACACTCACTGAAATGAATAAGGGCCTGCGCACACTTGAGACAAGACTAAGGGTTATAGCACATTATACCGGCACCGCAACTGCACAGCTGCGGCTAGCTGCCAGCGTACTAACTACACGTTGTCCGCAAGGTGCAAGCTCGCAGTCCGCGCGCGCGCGCCGGCCGCGACGTGTAAACTCATAGTCCGTACGGGTGGCCACGAGATGTAAGCTTACTGTCACCGCGAACTCAATATTGATATATGGCATTTATGATTGAACACGCCTAGGACTTGCACGTTTTCATAATGTCGACGCGTGACGGCGCAGTGACGTTGTTTCGCTAGTGATTCGGAGTCGGCGAGTAATAAGCATGCCGTGGGCGCGCTGTAAGCCCATGGTCCGCTCGCTTGCAGCACGCGGGCTGCGAGTCGAGTTCTGTGGTAGCGGCAAGCGCGCTGACTGCCCGCCGTTGGCTTTTTCATATTGACATTATGAAATATATACACACGATTACTACACACGATTTAATGCTCTAAATTGAATGACAAGTTAAGTGTTGGTTCGGAGCGGTGGCGGTGCTGTTGCCGTGCCGGTATAATGTGCCATGACTTTAAGACGTCTTGTTTCAAGTGTAGAAAATAGCGTATTCCGTGGCTGTAAGCGGCACGGAATAGGCGCGGGTTTTCAGGTGAGTATATTGTAAAATATCATGCTGTTAATTTTTTTCTAACCCATTGACCTAGCGTACCAAAATTCATCAAAATTAGTATTGCCATTTAAGCGTGAACACGTAACAAACAAACAAACTCACTTTTGCTTTTATAATATTAGTAAGGATACAACGCAGAAATACACCCCCGCAATTGAGTAGTATTCGCTGTTTCTTGTAGATTGAGGCTAGTACTGTGGGTTTGCGACTTGCGACTGAGTCTACAGCACTACAGTGTGGCTCACGAGTTTACGATTGAATGCATAGATTAGAGCACGAGCACAACAGTCGTGTCTCGTGTCGTTGACGTGGCGTGGTACAACTAATTATAACTGTAATATCCCTGGAGGTGCAACGCCTGCCGGGGCGAAAGTGCGCTACAGCGACAGGTCGCGGCATGGCCGACAGAGTTCCGGTGGGATCTCATGCTGGAATGGCGTCAGCGACTATCGCAACCCAGTGCTGGGCACGCCACAATTATGACAGGAAAGACGGCGTCAACTCCGGCGTCTCTACCTTCCGCATGACACAGGTTCTCACCGGACATGGTAAGTTCGGATGGTACCTGCACCGGATTTGTGCGGAAGTGACGCCCGGGTGTCGTCACTGTGTGGAACGCCCGGAGGACACGGTCACGGTAATAATATCATACAGTATTCCAACTTCTACATTACAACTAGTATTTTGTTTATATAAAAAAGTAAGTATATTTACAATCATAAAACTAAATGGAAACACAAAATAGGCAAATGTAATTAGAATGCTGGAGGCGGGCAGCCCTATCGCAGGTTTACGTACCGCGCGGCTGTAGGCATTTATTTCAAAGATACGGCCGAGTTACAATACTGTATGATACTATTACCGTGACACGGTGGAGCACACGGTAGAAGTGTGCCCCACTTGGGCAGAGCGCCGCCGTGTCCTTGTGGGGCTGATCGGCGGCAACGATATCTCGCGCCGGGCCTTGGTACAGGCCATGGACCCTTGGCCCATTTGCCCATACCTATCTGGAATAGAATGCTTTCATCTATAATGTATTTTAATTCATGAATCCCCAAGCGACCACCGGTGGCCGCGCATCTATTGTCTTACTATTGTGTTTCTAATTGACGGTATCTGAAGGGTTAAGTAGTATACATGATTAGTATACATGATGTATGAAAAATATTTTTTCCAGAGACATTCTTAGGTAAGGGTACTTAATATACAACGTACGTTTCACTGAGATCACCAAGCTATCGGCCAGTTATTATACTCCAGATAAATACTCACTCGTGAAAAGTTAGTGCGTCGCCGCCGCCGCGCGGCCGTCTCGTTCAAGGCTGTTAGGAGCTGACCGTGACCTGTGCCATGACTCTACTAACTTAAATACTTACAGAATAGAACAGTACCTACGGTACGCCTGACGGATCTCTCTCACGTCGTTCATGGCAAGCGACGTGAGAGGGAGAGAGAGAGAAAGAAAGAGAGATGAGCAGAGCCTATGTTCGGGCTCGCCAAGTTACGTTGGCCGTATTGTACGACAAGATTTGCAGAAACGGGCATTGGTCGCGGTTAGCATCACAGTAGTAGCACGCACCGTCACACCAACAAAACACTGCTATTTGGCTCCACTCAGTGATTCGTCGTGTAGTGCCACAAGATCGGCAAGTTGCGTGCGCGACGGTGACGCCGCGCACCGGCTGCGGCAATCAGCGAGGTTATCTGCAATCGCTTGACTCACCGCTATTAGTTTACCGACTTTTTAAACAAACGATAACGTCTGGTATCTGGCATCAGCTCATCTTAGACCGACCACCCGACCACTCGACCACCCGACACTCAACAGATCGATCTCTAACAATCTTACAAATCATTGTTTGTTTCTGTTTACTGAGGTTTTTTCCATTGTTCATTTCCTGTAAAACGTTTGGTCTAGGATTCTTACTCCTACAATAGATAGGTATTTGCCTCAAAAATGCAACCAGTACCTACTTACACAAATATATGTGAGGAAGGAAAGGAGAAAGGAAGACTCTCTTCCACCTTACCTTCACCACAGGTTTGCGCGGCGTTCATTGCATACGAATCTCGAAACGTAACGATCTGGACTACATGAGTAATGCTATAATTTAAAATAGTGTCCAGCCAGTAGGTATACAGTCAAAGTCGCCCACATATCGGCACGTTTAACCAATTGTTCGCGAATGAATGACTAGTGTCAACGGCATCAGCCGCGCGTCCATTGTGAGGCTTTCACCGTTAGATGAGCGAGCACCGAGCGGCCCAAGTCGGGCGCGGCGACCATAGCGCGCAGCGCGCCCGCCTCGAGTGGCGGCCGGCCCCGCGCGCTCCCGCGTGGCGTGATGCGCTGTGCGTCATCGCGCACTCACACTGCTGTGACTCGTGATACCTATCTCTGTAAAGCTAACAAAGATCTTACTCGTCAAACCTGTCATAAATTATGTCATCGTGTTAGCAGGAAATATAGTAAATATTTACTTTAGTTAGGTTTCCGCGTGCGACTGTGACACGCCGGCCATGTTTAGATAGTTCGCCGATAAACAAACACATTCGGTAAAATTTAATGGTTTCACACCCGCTTGCGCGTAATATCAAGTATTTAACAATGCAAATCATAGAAATTATATCTATGATACAAATAGACGAGAATCCTGAAAGTGATCACTGTTCATTCAGGAGTGATATCAGAATTGTATCTACCACAGAGTACTTTGTAACATACTGAAAGTATCTATCAACGTATGCATTTTTTTTGACATGAAACATGTGGCATGATGACCTCATGATGAACTGCTCCGTAAAAATAAATTCTTTTTAAGCCATAGCGCGCACTGGTGACTTAGTCACCGTGACTTTTGACAAAAAAGTCACCGTGGTTCATAAAACTCAACATATCAGTACATAGTGCGAACATTTGAAGACGTGACAGTTACAAAAAATGGTGGAAAAATTATTGTCACCGTGACAAAAGTCACCAGTGCGCGCTATGTCTCGACTGTCGAGGGTAGTTGAATGAGCTAATTGATGAGGTTGGGGAAAAAGTTTCTTCGCATTTTTTAAGAAAATTCAAAACATTTTTTAATGTAGTTTATTTACATTTAACTAAAGTATGTAGGTGCCATTTTGTTCGATAACTTCTTGCCATCTTGTAGGTAGAGACATGATCCCATTGCTAAAATAATTTTGGGACTTCTGATCAAAATACCGCAAGTGGTTTTGGCAGTCCTCTCACGATGTTAACCTGACACTGCCTAAAGAATTCTGAAGAGACCGAAACAGGTGGAAATCTGAAGGTGCAAGGTCAGGACTATAGGACGGATGCATTAACACCTCCCAGACAAACTCTCCTAATTTTTGTTGAGTGGCTAAAGATGTGTGAGGTCTAGCGTTATCATGATGAAAAACCACACCCTGTTGTTCTGTTGATTAATTCCGGCCGCTTTCTCTCAATTTCTTGCTTTAATCTCATCAGTTGTTCGCAGTCGAGTTCAGAATCGATGGTCCTGCCTGGTGGTAATAGCTCATAATGAATAATGCCCTTCCAATCCCACTACACACATAGCTTGTTTCGAGTTAACCCAGGTTTTGCCAGTCTGTGAAGCCTGACCGGCCTTTGACCACGTTCTTGTCGTACGTGATCCACTTTTCATCGCCAGTTATCAGCTTCTTAGAAAATGGTTCGGTTTCATTACGTCGTAATAAAGAACCACAAAACACACACACGGTCGCTACACGGTTCATTAGGTTTATTTCAGTGAGCTGAGCTGAGCTGATGGCTGATAAATCAACTCCGGAAGTTATACCCCAGATGATGAATAAGACTACTCAATGTGACGCCTATGAAATTGAACACTCAATACGTGAGGATTTAAAACGACAAACGACAAACAACAAACGACGCTTGACACAAAAAACAATTAAAAGTAAACTAAGTATAGTAAGCGCTAACAATAGAAATAGACTTTGCAACATTATTGAAGATTTTTTTGCAACTAATTATGAATTTTGCAAATTGTAGTATTGAACAACTCCTGGCTGGCATAGAAAATAAGATCAAACACTATAATAAAACTGACTATTGTGTTATTCTAATAGGAGAAAGGGACTTCTTAAGAACTAAAAACTATCACGATTTAATCTATCATATTAAAGATGTCACCGAAAAACTAAGCCATACCAATATAATTATATGTCTCCCAACCTATAGACAATGTGGAGACTACACAACAATATATAACTCGAGGGTTGAAATGTTTAATAATCTTTTGTATCTGCATAACACAACATATGAATATGCTTATTTACTGGACTCAAACGCTGACACAATGTTTTCGGGTCGTTTGGGCCTCCTAAATGACACAGGCATGAAAAACGTAATTTTGAATCTCAAAAAGACTATTTGTGAAATCCACATGGAAAATAGTAGTAATACAAACCCAATGGACACGTTTAAAGATATATCAAATCATTTTTTTCTATGATCATCTGTCAATGATGCATCAAAACATCGCAGGATTAATAAATAAGGCGGACCAATTACTTATACATCTGCATGAATTTCAAGACAATATAGACGTAATCTGCGTGACTGAACACTTCATGGAAACCGGATATGAAGATTTTCTCAGTATACCTAATTATAAATTGGCAGCTTGTTACTCTAGGGATACAAAAAGAGGAGGAGCGTGTATATTAATAAAAAACGATCTTGAATATAAAGAGCTTGAAGATGTTAAGAAACTTTCAATTCAGGGAGCATTTGAGTGCTGCGCAATCGAATTAACACAGCACAACATTATAGTTGTATGTATTTACAGAATACCTAAATCAAATAATCTTGATACTTTTTACTCTAAATTAGATATTCTCTTGCCAAAAATTTGTTACAAAGCGCGCAAAAATGTTATTATATGTGGTGACTTTAATATTAATACATTAAAAAAAAATAGGACTTCCCTTGAGTTTACCAATTATCTATTAAGCTATAATTTAAAACTACAAATTGATCAGCCCACTAGGTTACAAAGCAACACATGTATAGATAATTTTGCGCACAATTTTAAGCAAAAATGTACCCACAGTATAATTGACATTAACATGTCAGATCACACCGCTCAAATTTTAAAGATCCCTGTAAAAAAGACTTGTACAATAAACAGTTGGAATATAACAGCGCGTGATTACAGTTACGATAATCTTATGAAATTTAGATCATGTTTATACCCTTTGTCGTTTTGTGAAGTTTATCAAGCAGATGATCCTAATATAGCGTACGATGGTTTTATAGAAGTATTCCGGCTGTTTTATGACATGTGTTTTCCTTTAATCAACAAAAAAAATAAGTTAAAAAGGAGACCGAACTGGTTAACACCTGGTATAAAACGATGTAGCAAAAATAAAAGACAGCTTCTTTGGCAACTAAGAGCAAAACCTAATAACAATAACTTTATTAAACTAAAAAACTACTCACAAAGACTTAAAAAGATTGTAAAACTAACACAAAAGGCAAAAAATAACCATAGGATAATGACATCAACAAACAAATCGAAAGATACATGGAGGATCATCAATGAAAATAAATACTGTCCTCCTTATGAACACATAGCGGAAATACGAAGGGACGGGGTTACAATAACAAACCCCAATGATATAGCGAACGCATTTAACGATCACTTTGTGGATCAAGCAGAATTACTTTCAAACGCCACAAAATCTGCAAGCTATGAGATCCCGAATATATGTTGCGAATCAATTTTCTTGACTCCGACGACACCTGATGAAATATACAGAATAATAAAAAATTTAAAAAATAAAGTTAGTGTAGGGTATGACGATATCTCAACAAAAGTATTAAAATTTGTTTCCGATGTAATATCTGGCCCCATTTGCCACATCATTAATGTTAGTATCTCCTCTGGAATATATCCTGATAAACTCAAACCAACAATTATTAAGCCCTTATTTAAAAAACATGACAAAACTGATATTAATAACTACAGACCCATTGCCCTTATACCAGTAATATCAAAAATATTTGAGAAAGCTATTTATCACCGTATAGATTCCTTTTTCACGAAACACAACCTATTAGTAAAGGAACAGAAGGGTTTTAGAAAAAATAAATCAATAAATATGGCTATACAACGTGTAACAAAAAGGGTATATACATCAAAAAGCCCTGAAGTTTACCGGTGGTATAGAATCTCTACACAAAGTTTCAGCTCAAAATAAATTACTCAAAGAATTGATACCAAATTCTTGGTATCCTTGGTATCGTATGATTCTCGAATTCAAATCATAACAAACGTGTCACAACACTACGAGGGTCAATAACATTCCACGTCACTTGCTAATACTAATAAAGACTTCTTCTGTAAATCTGATCGCCTAGTACCTCTCTTCCTAATTCTACCTAATTTCGATACGCGCGGCGCGCGCGTGAATGAAACGCTCTGTTTGCCTAGTACCTGCCTACTTAAAATTTTGCCTCAAAAAAGCAGAAGGTCACGCGAGGCAAAATATCTACAGGTGTCAGTTTCTTGATGCGACGGAAGAGGTATGGGTGCTGACCTTCATTCTGCAACACTCGCCATACCTACTTGCATATGGTTAGAGGTATACAGCGCCAATGCAGCTCGCCGAGTGCGCTAGTACCTACGTGGGTTATTTTCAAAATGCTCGAGTACGGCCTCCTCAAATTCTGGATCGATAGTGTTTGGGCGACCCCCTAAACCAGAAGCGTGGAACCAGTTTGTTGCAGACGATGTACCTTTCAGTACCTATGTTACAAAGTACTCTGTGAATGTACCTACCAACTATGCGATGGAAGCCAGCCACCGAAGAAACTGTCGGCGCTCAGCTCCTTCTAGGTACCCGCGATAAATCGAGGACGATAAAGTTCGCGAGCAACTCGCACATTACCGGCCGTCCTCTCTTCCGACACACAACATCATCTCATAATATTCACTATTACTTAACACCATCACCATAGAAATGCCATCACACACGATTATCACAACTGCAATAAAATAATGTTTAAAATCCAAATCACAAACACCGGAACGGATAATTATGCTATGCGACTGCATCGTAAGATTATTGGTCATCCACTAATGCAAAATTATATTTATTTATTTACCTAAATTTGACTTTCGGCGCGTACAAAGACGCCGCCAGTACCGCCAAAGAGAGTAGCCGAACGGACGACGACAATATTGCCATCTCTCTCACATTAAACACCCAGGCGGCGCGTGCGACTGGGACAAAACTATTTTATCGTGTTCAATAACATTTGAGCTTCTCAAAGAAATTTTTTTAGGGATCTGTGAACCGTTTTTTTAAATTATCAATAACAATTCTCGTTTCTTATGGACTCCTAGTACTTTCGCATGTTTTTCATTTATTTTAAAATGATAAATTAAGACTAAACTGTGCTACTACTGGTAATGTTTTTGTAGAAAAGGCAAAAAGTTACGCAAAGACCTAATTGTGCGCAAACGTATAGTTTTTTTAGAAATAAACGCGAAAGATTTGTTGATTTGATTATAATCTCGGGGTAAAATTAAACTCACACGCATTCACGCGGCGTCGCACACTACATCTAAATAATTAATTTCTTGTTAACTAAGTACATATCCTATGTATAGCAACCGACATAAAAAGAATTAGATACGTAAGAAAATTCACCTCGACCCTGCAAAAAGTGACAACTTATTGAAGTCCTCTAATTAAATTAAATTCAAGAACGGAACCCACTGGGAGTTTATTTGTACCAGGAGGCACATAAGTTGCTTAAAAATGATATTTGGGTTAATTTTAACAGATATGAAATCCTTTTTCGCAGCGTCTAACGCCGAGTACAACGTTCGTTTAGATTTTACGTAGGTAGGTACTTCGTTTAAATTTTTCGTAAATTAAGTATTTGTTACTATCCTATCTACGAAAACAATAAAAAAGTATGTAGATATTTCTTATTGTTTCACGTAAATACCAGATAGGTACCTAATTATTCCATATCCTTACGAATACCCTTATCTAATTAGTCTCCTCTAAAAGCGGCGTGAGTCGCACGAAAAATAATATGCGCTGCGCGCTAACGAACACGGCCCTACGCGGCGCGCAGGTTTTTCGATGTCCAACGCACGCACTCGCTCTAGTTTTTGGCTTGGTTTGTTGTACACAAACATAATCTTAGTCTTTGTAGGAAAAACTTATTTCTTCTTAAAACTATTTTTCTTAAAAAAAAAATGTTAGAAAAAATAAACATGCGGAACCCTTTATCCACTGTTTGAAGAAATACCAGGAGTAAGAGGTTTGTTTTTAGTCATAAACAGTTCAATGACACCGATCAGCTGACTTTTTGCTAGTGATGTATTGGTTTCAGTTTGAAATGTTCGGTTTCTGGTATCATATGTATGGAATAAATCACAACTTCCTACCATGTAAACATAAGGTTAGAAAACCCTTTCCGTATCGTTTGTTATCTTATCAAGAGGCCTTGCACTTGGTATGTATACCCCCTTTTTGTTACACGTTGTATATGATTTCCTTAATATTATAATGGCAGATATCGATGAAAGAATTCCTATTAGTGCTATATTTATGGACATGACGAAAGCTTTCGATTTAGTTGATCATAATATTCTACTACAAAAACTTAATGCGTATGGAATAAGGGGCAAAGCATTTTCTCTTATACAATCATATCTAGATAGTAGAACACAGTGTACAGAAATTAAACGAATTTCTAAAAAGGTTAAAAAAGAACTTAAATATGTTTCTAAAAAACGTAAAATCACTTTTGGCGTACCACAGGGCAGCTTATTGGGCCCGCCGTTATTTTTGGTTTACATAAATGACTTTCCAAAACACGTAACTTTTCCTATGGTTCTTTTTGCTGATGACAGCACGTTAATTATCAGACAAAATAATAATAGAAATTATGAATGTGACATCAAAGATTCATTGCAACAATCAATTCACTGGCTTAATCAAAATAATTTACAATTAAATTTAAGTAAAACTAAAATTATGCAGTTTAGACAAAGAGTAACTACTCCTGACATAAATATTTCTTTTGACGATAACAGAATTGAAGAAGTAGAGCATATAAAATTTCTAGGTTTGACCATTGACTCTAAACTGACTTGGAAAGAACATGCATCAACACTTATAAAAAAGTTAAGTCGCTTTGCTTTTGCTCTATACAAGCTTAACAAAGTAGTAAATCAGGAAGCTGTTATAGCTGCATATTATGGTTATGTTGATTCCATATTGCGCTATGGAGTAATTTTTTGGGCAAATTCCTGCGAGAAAATTAATATTTTTAAAGCACAGAAGAGGTACATTAGATCAATGTGTAATTTAAAACCAACGGATAGTTGTAAACCTCATTTTAAATCACTTAAAATATTAACTTTACCTTGCCTTTACATATATGAGACTGCATTGTTCGTTAAGAAAAATAGTAAATTGTTTAAAAAGGCCTCAGAGGAACGTTATAGATCGACAAGACCAGAATATCGACACGAATTATGTCTAAGAGCCTCAAAGACAGCCCTTATGCACAAAAGCATTCTTTGCATGGCTCCAAAAATATATAATAAAATACCAAATAATATCAAAGATTTGAACTTCATACATTTTAAACGGAAACTTAATGATTTCTTAGTTGAAAAATGTTACTATACCATTGACGAATTTCTTCTTGACAAAATGTAATAAACTGACAATTATATATTTATTGACTAATTAATTATAAAACTTGACTGTATGATTGTAAATTGAAAACTTGACTAATTGATTGTATTTTTAATGTTTATAATAATAATTCATTGTATTTTAATTTGTATTGTAATTTAAATCTTGACTTTTGTTTTGAATATTATATAAATTTTAAATTTTCATATTGTTAAATAGTGTATGCCCAATGGGTAGCTTTTTGAGTTACTATAAATTAACTATAAGACCTTCTGTATCACCAAAAAGCACACTAATAAATACTTTGACTTTGACTTTGACTTTGACTTTGAGCTCGTGAGGTACCCAAATATCGAGCTTTTTTGTGTACCCTGTTTTGTGGTCAATTCCCAGTTCTTCAGCTACGTCGTAACTACTGATGTGCCGATATTGCTCCACTTTTTCAAAAATGGCATCAATTTTATCCGTAATAGGGCGACCAGAGCGACGTGCATCTTTGACATCAAAATTTCCAGATTGAAACTGCACTGGGTCCATAAACATCGCAAATTTTTTTCGCGGCTTGCGTTGCATTTTTACCTTTTTTGTAGTAAAATTTTAAAATGTATCTCCTCCATCAGATTCAACTCATTTTGACGGTACGAAAAACAAATGAAAATCACACATTTTCTTAATTTGAATTTGGAATTATGTTCTTTAAAATTTATACTTTCAATGATACCAAAACCAGCCAGATACAAATAGTATAGGTAGCCAAAGAGATTTTATTACAATTTCATACATACTATAATGCGAAAAGACTTTTTCCCCAACCTAATATGTCGGTCGGAAGACTGGCACCGAGTAGAATCGATTGGGGTGGGACACGCACTTAACGCACTTCTATTTTGTATTCATGTGGCTATATTGAAAAAGGATTTACCGGCAAAAAAATGTTGTATCCTTTACTTAGTAATTAAAAATGAACTTTCATGTTAGATAAATGTTATAAATTACACAAGACATTTGAAACATAAGTACCTAAACATTAAGTAAATGGTTTTTGCAGGATTGCACGGTCTTCCGGAACGTAATGGCAAGCTCAAGGACCTTGCGCACTTCGACGCGACTTTCTTTGGCGTGCATGCCAAGCAAGCGCACCTCATGGACCCGCAGCTGCGCCTGCTGCTGGAGCTGACTCACGAGACCATCGTGGACGCCGGCGTCAACCCCGCCGAGCTGCGCGGCTCGCGCACCGGCGTCTACGTGGGCGTGTCCAACTCCGAAACTGAAGAGATGTGGACCGTGGACCCCGACAAGATCAACGGTTACGCGCTCACGGGCTGCTGCCGCGCCATGTTCCCCAACCGCATATCCTACACCTTCGACCTCAAGGGGCCGTCGTTCGCGGTGGACACGGCGTGCTCCAGCTCTATGTTCGCGCTGGCGCAGGCAGCCACAGCCATCCGCGCTGGCCACTGTGATGCAGCCATCGTGGCGGGCTGCAACTTGTGCCTGAAGCCAGCCAACTCGCTAAATTTCCACCGGCTCAGCATGTTGTCGCCCGAGGGCCGCTGCGCTGCGTTCGACGCTAGTGGGCGCGGCTACGTGCGCTCGGAGGCGGCTGTGGCCGTGCTACTACAGAAGCGCAGCGCGGCGCGGCGCGTGTATGCCACGTTGCGCGGTCTACGTGTCAACACGGACGGCGCCAAGGACCAAGGCATCACTTTCCCATCCGGTGACATGCAGCGTCGCTTGGCCGAGGAAACCTTCGCAGAGGCCAAGCTGCGGCCCTGCGACGTCGCCTACGTCGAGGCCCACGGCACCGGCACTAAGGTACGCCAACTCGCCAACCACTCGGCATGCCCATGCCGGTTTTGATCTGCATGAACTAAACGTTTGTTGCTGCTGCCTCCTTATATTGATCAGGTAACGCATGGGTGCCTTGCGTAAGTTAGTAGCGGTTTGTGATGATCTGCACTCGACGTGTCCCGTTCGTGTGTGCTCTGAATACAATGTGACGTGCTCGCTATCCGCAGGTGGGCGACCCGCAGGAGGTGAACGCCATCGCCGAGCTGTTCTGCAAGGGGCGCAAGAAGCCGCTTCTACTGGGCTCGGTGAAGTCTAATATGGGCCACTCGGAGCCTGCTTCCGGCCTGTGCTCTGTCGCCAAGGTGGTGGTGGCCATGGAGCGCGGCGTCATTCCCGCCAACTTGCACTACAAAAATGCCAACCCAGACATCCCGGCGCTCAGCGATGGCAGGATCCAGGTACGTTGTGTATTGCATATCAGCGCGACAACGTATGATCAGCATGAAGCGCAAGAAATCTGCGTTCCTCTAACAATCTCCTACTGCTCTGTCCTTCTCATACTTCTGATTTCGTTCATTCTTCCTTCTATATACAGTCCATCCTTCTGTGGAATGCGCTTCCTCTCGATATCAGGACCGCCGAAAGTCGGTATGCATTTAAGCGGAAGTTGCGGAATCATTTTCTACACCAATAGCAGAATCGTTTCAAAACTTCTTTCCTTACTTTATATAAATATATATATGTAGTATATATATTATATTAAATATATATGTATGTGTATTTTAACTATATGTATTCTTTTTACTCTTGTTTCCTAAACAAAAGTCTCTTTTGTGCGCCTACCATATTATCTCTTCACCTCCCTAGGTTGACTGGTAGAGAATGCCTAAGGCATTAAGTCCGCCTTTGTACTTTTTGTTGCATGAAGATTAAATAAATAAATAAATAGATCAGCAAACAATACTATAAATGTGATTGTTATGATAAAAGGTGGGGTCGATCATTGATAGGTAGGTGTAGTAAAAAGCCCCAATTTTGAACCTTGTGACACCCATTTCTGGGACCTTTATACCCTGTGATTTAACACCATTTATTTGAACTTACCTACTGCTGAGATTTAAATTAGGCTTCACTAAACTTAGTGCAAGTTTCGCTAATTTGTAATGTTAAAAGCAAGGTTTCATGATTACCTACAGCAATTAAATACCTACCTTTGAAAGTTAACAAAAAATCCTATCTCATCTTGGGCCTCTTTCCACGCTGCAAATATGTTTTAATATGGTAACACTAGCAGTCTTACAACTTCCTTCGGTCAAACGGAATCATACTATACTGCAATCACGTTGCTGAAAACCGGCTTTTTATCTTGTTCAGCGATATCTTCGTCAATTGTTTTTCGATTTTGATTATACTTTCTTTTTTTGGAAAATTATTGCACCCGGGTAGTCCCATTTAAAATGAGTGAAGATCTTACTTTACTTGCTCATTCTAAAGCGATGTGAAAAGTGAATAATTGTGGGTATTATAAAAAATACTTTGGAAAGAGGAAAACATTGTTATCAAAGCATGTTTTCTTGGTCTTAATATATATTTGTTCATGTGCAATTCGTAATTATTTTGATCCATGCAACGTTTTAAAATTGCGATGTGTGCGTGCATGCAGGTGGTGGATCGCAACATGCCGTGGGAAGGCGGGCTGGTGGCCATCAACTCGTTCGGGTTCGGCGGCGCCAATGCGCACGTCATCTTCGAGTCGGAGGCGGGCGGCGGCGAGGCGCGCACGCCGGCGCGGTACGCGGCGCCGCGCCTCGTGCTGGCGTCGGGCCGCACGGAGGAGGCCGTGCGCGAGCTCACGGCGCTGGCGGCGCAGCACCGCGACGACGCGGGCCTGCACGCGCTGCTCGACGCCGTGCACAAGTACAACATCCCCGGCCACTCGCATCGCGGGTTCGCCGTTCTCACCGACCCGCCCATCGAGGAGTGCATCGAAATGGAAAGCGGAGACCCCCGCCCGGTGTGGTTCGTGTTCTCGGGCATGGGCTCACAGTGGCCCGGCATGGCTAAGATGCTGATGCAGCTGCCAGTGTTTGCGGCCAGCATCAACCGCTCGGCGGCGGCACTGCGACCGCACAAGATCGACCTCATCAACATCATCACCGAGGCGCCGCAGGCCGCCTTCGACGACGTCATCAACTCGTTCGTGTCTATCGCGGCCGTGCAGGTGGCGCTGGTGGACGTGCTGCGCGCCATGGAGATCCGGCCCGACGGCATCGTGGGCCACTCGGTCGGCGAGATCGGTGAGTAGCGAGCGTGGCGCGCTGCGCGGGCAGTGCCGGGGCGCACGACTGACTCGACTGGTCTGCCGCAGGCTGCGCGTACGCGGACGAGACGCTGACGGCGGAGCAGGCCGTGCTGGCGGCGTACTGGCGCGGCCGCAGCATCGTGGACGCCAAGCTGGCGCCGGGCGCCATGGCCGCCGTGGGGCTGTCGTGGGAGCAGTGCGAGGCGCGCTGCCCGCCCGACGTCGTGCCCGCTTGCCACAACGCCGAAGACAGCGTCACGGTAAGTGCGCGATTGCCGCTCCTTGCGAGCACAGCGCGGTGACGTTAACGAGCCAGCGAGCTCAATGTGTGATGGGATCGGTGCAGATTTCAGGGCCGGTGGAGTCGCTGGAGAAGTTCGTGGCGGAGCTGTCGGCGGAGGGCACGTTCGCGCGGCGCGTCAACAGCTCGGGCGTGGCGTTCCACAGCAAGTACATCGCCACCGCCGCGCCACTGCTGCGCCGCAGCCTGGAGAAGGTCATCACGGACCCCAAGCCACGCTCAAAGCGCTGGATATCGTCGTCGCTGCCGCGCGATCAGTGGGACTCTGATCTCGGTGAGCCTCCATACTTATCACACGTTATACGATGATAGCGATTCGATACTTGAAGTAAGATTATAATTTTGGAGTTTTCAAGGCTAGAGTGAATAGGCTCTTAATAAACTAGTGCGCCAATCATCAATTGCATCACTGCTTACTATCAGGTGGGGTCTCAATCACTAGACACTAGTTTATATCAATAAAAAAAAATCATTAAGATGTTAAACTAAATAGTAATAGGTATAATTGGTGCATTCCTTGTCAATTTAAATAGACCTGTTTATATAAATCTTAATTCAGTCTTTCATGCCTGAACTAGGAAATCCTGTGTTTCAGGCGAGAAGAGCTAAAATAATTTAAAAAGGTTTCTATAGTACAATACAAACATGTAAAAAATCTATAATGTAGGCATGTTATGTTAAACTATTATAAGTTATGTTAAGCTTTTACCCGCGGCTTCGCCCGCGTTTATTAATATACTTTACTCTTCTCCCCCTTCTCTCACTTTTTTAAATTAGCCTATGTCTGTCTCCAGGGTCCCAACTATATCTGTACCAAAATTCATCAAAATTGGTTTTGCCATTTAGGCGTGAAGACTTAAGAAACAAACAAACTCACTTTCGCTTTTATAATATTAGTAAGGATTACTAAATCTTAACTTCTAGTTTCTTAAATAACAAGATATTTAAACTAGGTCAAAAATTTTATAAAAAATAAATCAAAAAATCATTTTACCACAGTCAGTAAATTCTCTGTATCATCGTCGGACATTTTTTGTAGTCTCTTGAAGAATTCTCTTACAATTAACTTGATTCAAGCTTGTTTGCTCACGCGTTCAATCTATTGCAGAGGAGAGGACCGAGGAACAGGCAAAACTTGATGTAAAAGCGTGTTTGAAAACACAGGATTTTTAATCACAATTTGTTTAATCTGTAAATTTAAGCAATTTTGATGGAACCCACATTAAATGGTTGAAAAAACATAAATTCGTATCCAGTAACATTGATTGACAGTACCTACCTACTAATTTAAAAAAGAAAACTTCCTAAATTAATAATAACAAAACTATCTTAATCAATTATTTAAAATCCTGTGTTTTTTTTTAAATCTGGCTCGGGTCGGGTAGTCGATGCAGCGTACTATCGATTTGGTTTACTGTCGATGTAGCATACCGTCGTTTCAGTGTACTAACGATGTAGCGTACCATCGATTTGCGGTACTGTCGATGTAGCGTACCATCGATTTAGGGTACTGTCGATACATTAGCCGGTCGATGGAACGTTTTCGATACAGCGACCATCGATGTAGTGACTTTCGACTTTATGAACTAGACCCCTCCTCTTTACATGACCATACCAAGACAAACGGTTTCCTTTCAACTTTTCAGTCATTGGCGCCACTTTCAAACTTCCCCTAATATACTCATTTCTCACTTTATCCATTCTCGTCACACCACACATTCATCTTCTCTCAACATTCTCATCTCAGCTACATGCAATATTTTTTCATCCGTGTTTTTTACAGCCCAACATTCTGATACATACAGTATGACAGGCCTTATTACGGACTTGTAGATTTTACCCTTTAACTTGAGGGGCATCCGTGGGTCACAAGTTGTTCCCGTGACCTGTCGCCATTTCATCCATCCTGCGTCGATCCGATGCGTTACGTCCCGGTCTACCTCACCATCCCCTTGGACGAGCGACCCGAGGTACCGAAAGTCGGAACAGATCGGTATGGGCGTTGCGGCGAGAGCTCTAGGCACTGGATTGGAGAGACCGCCGAAATCGCAGAGAATGTATTTCGTTTGGTTTCTACTAAATTTCAGGCCAACACTCTCCAGTCTGTGCCACCACACCTCCAATCTGTTCTGGACCTCTAGGCCACTCTCGGCAACCAGCACGATGTCATCGGCAAACAACTTATTTATACGTTATTATAAATATTTATTATTTAATATTATTTCGTGAGCTGTATAGATTTATCACTAATAGTTTTTTTTTAATTTATTTATAAAAACAGCGATCTTTTTTTTTGTTTATTGGCTCGGGTAATTAAAAAAAAAAATATTGACATTATTAGTCGGCCAGATGAATCAGATGAATGCATATCGAATAGATGGTAGGGTTAGACGTGTAAGATTATTATTATCCTTCTACTGTTTTTTTATATATGCTGTAGTTAGATCTTACAATTATTAATCACTTAATTATACGGCCAAACGTTTTTAAGTTCTTCACTCAGTATTTTAGTAAACAACGCGTTGAGAAATATAACCATATATAATATTATATTACCGATATATAATGAATAGAGTTCGGTTGGTAACGAGCTTGTTCTGTTCGCAGCCAAGCTCAGCGACGCCAACTACCACGTGAACAACCTGCTGTCGCCCGTGCGCTTCGCCGACGCCGTGCGCTCCGTGCCCGAGCGCGCCATCGTGGTGGAGGTGGCGCCGCACGCGCTGCTGCAGGCCGTGCTGAAGCGCGCCCGGCCCGCGCCCGCGGCCGCGCACGTGCCGCTGGTGCGGCGCGACGCCGCCGACGCCTGCGCGCACCTGCTGGCCGCGGCCGGGCGCCTGTTCGCGGCCGGCGCGCAGCCCGCCGTGGGCCGCCTCTACCCCGCCGTGCCCTTCCCCGTGCCGCGCGGCACGCCGGGGCTGGCGTCGCGCGTGCGCTGGGACCACCGCCTCGAGTGGCAGGTGGCGCACTTCGGCAACGCGTCGCGCTCGGGCGAGAACGTCATCGAGTACGACGTGTCGCGCGCCGACGACAGCTTCATCACCGGACACAACATCGACGGCCGCGTGCTGTTCCCGGCCACCGGTTACCTGGTGAGCGAGCCTCGTTGCGGCCCGACGTTGAGCTGCGAGGGGGACGCTGACTCTAATCTCAATTGAATGCTTACAGACCCTCGTATGGAGAACTATGGCGAAGCTCAACAACAGGAAGCCAGAAGAAACTCCTATCGTGATGGAGAACATCCAGTTCCGGCGCGCCACGATCGTGTCGCGCGACACGCCCGTGCGCTTCCTCATCAACGTGCTGGACGGCACGGGCGAGTTCGACGTATGCGAGGGCGGCGCCGTGGTGGTGACCGGCACGGTGCGCCTGGCCGACCAGCCCGCCGCCGAGCGCCTGCGCGACCTGGACGAGTCCGCGCCGCGCCAGGAGGAGGGGCTGCTGCCGCTCGTCACCGACGACATCTACAAGGAGCTGCGTCTGCGCGGCTACAACTACAGCGGCATCTTCCGCGGCATTCGCACCTCCGACCCGCGCGGCACGTGTGGCGAGCTGGCCTGGGACGACAATTGGATCTCCTTCATGGACACCATGCTGCAGTTCGGCATCATCGGCGTGGACACGCGCGAGTTGTACCTGCCCACGCGGCTGCAGCGCGCTCTCATCGACCCGGCGGCGCAGCTGGAGGCCGTGGCCAAGATAGGCGCGGGCGGCACGCTGCCCGTGCGCATGCACCGCGACATCGACGTCATCAGCGCGGGCGGCATCGAGTTCCGCGGCGTCAAGACCAGCCTGGCGCCGCGCCGCGCTAACCCGCAGAACGCGCCCAAGCTGGAGAAGTACGTGTTCCTGCCGTACGACAACGCCGCCGTGGCCACCGAGGACACGTCGCGCTCCAAGCGGGACGCGCTCACCGTGAGCCTGCAGCTGGTGCTGGAGAACGCGGGCGCGCTCAAGCTCAAGGTGGCCGAGGCGGCGCTGGAGCGGCCGCCGGAGGCGCTGCTGACGCCGCAGGCGCTGCAGGTGCTGGAGGCCGAGCCGCAGGTGCGCGTGGACGCGTCGCTGGCGGCCGGGCCCGCGCCCGCCGCCTACGCCGCCGCCGTCAAGGACCTGGGCGTCAAGGTGCTGCCCAAGGACGGCAAGAGCGCGCCCATCGAGAGCGACTGCCACCTGGTGCTGGCGGCCGACGTGCTGAGCCGCCACGGCGCCGCCACGCTGGAGCAGCTGGCGGCGGCGCTGGGCGACGCCGGCATGCTGCTGCTGGAGGAGCCGCACAAGGCGCTGGACGAGCGCGCCGCGCGCGACATGCTGGAGCGCGCCGGCCTGCTGTGCGTGTCGCGCCAGGTGGCGGCCAGCTGCGAGTACGTGCTGCTGCGTCGCGCGCCCGTCGTGCCCGAGCGCCACGTGGTCGTGGACGTGGCCGACGACACCTCGTACGCCTGGGTGGACGCGCTGCGCGACGCCATGGCGCGCGCCGAGAGCGAGGACATGCGCGTGTACTGCGTGGCGCGCACGGCCAGCTCGGGCGTGCTGGGGCTGTGCACGTGCCTGCGCGGCGAGGCGGGCGGCCGAGCGTTGCGCTGCTACTACCTGCCGGGCGCGCGCGAGCCCTTCCGGCCCGACGCGGCGCCGTACGCCGCGCAGACGCGCCGTGACCTGGCCGTCAACGTGCTGCGCGCCGGCGTGTGGGGCTGCTACCGCCACCTGCCGCTGGGCGACGCGGCCGAGGCGCAGCTGCAGGTGGAGCACGCCTACGTCAACACGCTGACGCGCGGCGACCTGTCGTCGCTGCGCTGGATCGAGGCGCCGCTGCGCTACGCGGCCGAGCGGCCGGCGGCGCCGCGCGAGGAGCTGTGCCGCGTGTACTGCGCGCCGCTCAACTTCCGCGACATCATGCTGGCCACGGGCAAGCTGCCGCCCGACGCGCTGCCCGGCAACCTCGCCGGCCAGGTCAGTCACCCGCCGATCGACCCTACTATAATAATATCTGAATCGAACGACGTTATATTTTTAACAAGGATATACTATTCTATTCTATTCTAAATTCTTATCTAGAAAAGATGCCGATCGAACTTTCATAAATATAATTAAATAAAAAATCTATGATTTAAACACGCTCAAATCGTAATATGCATAGACGATTAAGATAGTCGATTTTCAAGTCACACACCATGTGGCGAGTTATTTCTGAGACCGAGATCTATTTGAAAATGAAATTTTCGTGCAATAACATTATGATATCTCGTTCTCAGGAGTGTATTCTTGGTTTGGAGTTCAGTGGACGATCATCGGACGGCAAGCGCGTGATGGGTATGGTAGCGGCGTGCGGCCTGGCCAGCACCGTCATGGCCGACAAAGGCTTCCTGTGGGAGGTGCCCGCCAAGTGGTCGCTGGAGGAGGCGTCCACCGTGCCGGTGGCGTACGCCACGGCGTACTACGCGCTGGCGGTGCGCGGCCGCATGCGGCGCGGCGAGTCCGTGCTGGTGCACGCCGGCACGGGCGGCGTGGGGCAGGCGGCCGTGGCCATCGCGCTGCACGCGGGCTGCACCGTGTTCACCACCGTGGGCACGCCCGACAAGCGCGCCTTCCTGCGCCAGCGCTTCCCGAGCCTGCCGCCCGAGAACATCGGCAACTCGCGCGACACGTCCTTCGAGCAGCTCGTGAAGCGCCGCACGCGCGGCCGCGGCGTGGACCTGGTGCTGAACTCGCTGGCGGCCGACAAGCTGCACGCGTCCGTGCGCTGCCTGGCCGAGGGCGGCCGCTTCCTGGAGATCGGCAAGCTGGACCTGTCCAACGACACGGCGCTGGGCATGTCCGTGTTCCTCAAGAACACCACGTTCCACGGCATCCTGCTGGACGCGCTGTTCGACGCCGACTCGGAGGACAGCGACAAGGCGGCCGTGGTGCGCTGCGTCACGGACGGCATCGCTGCCGGCGCCGTCCGCCCACTGCCCGCCACCGTGTTCTCCGACCACCAGCTGGAGCAGGCCTTCAGGTAACACTCCTTAACTCTCTATGGGTCCAAATATAGCTAATTGCAAATGAACGAACCAAACTAATTGCAAATACCTTCTTTTTGCATCACCAAAACTTTAAGAAACCTTTACAATTTCGAATAATAGAACACAAACATTATGATGTAAGTGTGTAATGTTAGTGAGGGTCTTAAGAGAGCCGAGAATGGTAATCATTATTCACGTGTATCATCAAACTAGTAAACTTTTGTGGCGGTAAAAATCTGTTTTCATATGTGTACCCATTTTATTTTCTCGTAGAGCGTGACGCGCTCCCAGCCTGATACGATAAATGTAATAAAATTATGGCGAGGAAAAGTAGAACGAATAGGTTTTAACTACATTATAGTACTAGTGCGTAATGGTAATCAAAATGTCACAGTTTGGTAACAAGTGCCATTATATACCTAAATGCAGTGCAATAAGAGTAAATTTTTTCATATAGGGGCAGTGACAGCGTTCAATATATAACTTTTCTTAAGTTCATACTCGTTTATATTATTACGTGTTTAAGTATAAACAAGTGAGGTTCGTGTAGACATAGTAGTCGTCTTAACGTCAGTGGTACACGGCAGGTACATGGCGACGGGCAAGCACATCGGCAAGGTGGTGCTGCGCGTGCGCGACGAGGAGGCGGCGGGCGCGCGGCCGGCCAGCAAGCTGGTGTCGGCCATGCCGCGCACCTACCTGCACCCGGCGCGCAGCTACGTGCTCGTGGGCGGCATGGGCGGCTTCGGCCTGGAGCTGGCGCAGTGGCTGGTGCGGCGCGGCGCCACGCGCCTCGTGCTCAACTCGCGCAGCGGCGTGCGCACGGGCTACCAGGCGTGGTGCGTGCGGCGCTGGCGCGAGGCCGGCGTGCGCGTGGCCGTGTCCACGGCGGACGTGTGCAGCGCCGCCGGCGCGCGCGCGCTGCTGCGGGAGGCGGCAGCGCTGGGGCCCGTGGGCGGCGTCTTCAACCTGGCCGCCGTGCTGCGCGACGCCTTCCTGGACAAGCAGACGCCCGCGGACTTCCAGGCCGTCGCCAAGCCCAAGACTGACGGTGAGTGCACGATGCGTGTTCGACATCACGCCATACTACTTGCATAATAAAAAAAGTAGAGGTAATGTGAGCCAGTTTGCGAGTGTGTTAAAAATGAAATAAGAACTTTTTGTTTTCTATTTAACCAATTTAGCAGCAAGTATAAAAATACTGCTAGCTTATTCTTAATAACTTACGAGTATTAGTTTATTTATACTGGTGCAGTATGCTTATTATGAACTAAATGAATGAGATGGCTACCCTCGATGTGCACAGCCACTAAGATCCTGGACGCGGCGACGCGTGAGATGGCGCCCGAACTGGAGTACTTCGTGGTGTTCTCGTCTGTGTCGTGCGGACGCGGCAACCCCGGCCAGAGCAACTACGGGCTCGCCAACTCCGCCATGGAGCGCATCGTGGAGCAGCGCCAGGCCGACGGGCTGCCCGGCCTGGCCGTGCAGTGGGGCGCCATCGGTGAGGTGGGCCTCATCGTCGACACCATGGGCGGCGACGACGCCGTGGTGGGCGGCACGGTGCCGCAGCGCATCGCGTCGTGCATGGAGGCGCTGGGCGCGCTGCTGGCGCTGCCGCACGCCGTGGCCGCGTCCATGGTGCTGGCCGACAAGCGGCGCGCCGCCGCGGCGCCGCAGCAGGACCTGCTGCACGCCGTGGCCAACATTCTCGGCATCAAGGACCCCAGCAAGGTGTCCGACTCCGCCAACCTGGCCGAGCTGGGTATGGACTCGCTCATGGGCGCCGAGATCAAGCAGACGCTGGAGCGCGGCTACGACGTGGTGCTGGGCGTGCAGGAGATCCGTGCGCTCACCTTCTCCAAGCTGCGCGGCATGGCGGGCGGCGAGGACGCGGCCGGTGAGGCGGGCGCGGCCAGCGGCGCCGCGGACGCCGGCGCACAAGACCAGGCGCAGTTCTCGGCGCTGGCCGAGCTCATGCCCAAGCAGGTGCTGGTGAAGCTGCCCAGCGCCGCGACCGCGGGCTCGGAGCTGCGGCCCGTGTTCATGGTGCATCCCATCGAGGGCGTGGTGGAGCTGCTGCGCGGCGTGGCGGCGGCAGTGCGCGCGCCCGTGTTCGGGCTGCAGTGCACGCAGGCGGCGCCGCTGGACGACATGGCCGCGCTGGCGCGCCACTACGTCACGCACGTGCGCGCCATGCAGCCCAAGGCGCCCTACACCATCCTGGGCTACTCGTTCGGCGCGGGCGTAGCCTTCGAGATGGCGCTGCAGCTGGAGCAGGTAGGCGCGAACGGACAAACGATGCAGGCGGGCGAGCGCTGCAGGCGGGCGCGGCAGGTTGTAACGGTGCGTGTGTTGCAGGCGGGCTGCGAGACGCGCCTGGTGCTGGTGGACGGCTCGCCGGCCTACGTGGCCACGCACACGACGCGCGGCAAACAGAAGCGCAGCTCCCGCTCAACCGAGACGGACGAGGCCGACGCGCTGGCCTACTTCGTGCAGCTCTTCAAGGACGTGGACGCCTCCAAGGTGAGTGCGAGCCCAGGCTCACCGGGCCGGATTTCTCGATTTATATGTGCAAGTTAGGCTTGGCTACCAGAGGTTAGCCGAGGTAAATTAACTTTTTTTGTCCATTGATCAAGATTATTCCAATTAAATGAAACAAAAAAAACTTTTTACAAAAAAAAATTAACCGACTTCAATAAGTACAAAATATCTTTAATTTCGGAAGTCGGTGTTAAATAACGAAGAGACAAGATTAGGTATCTATTATAGAAACACCGACTTCCAAAATTAAAGTTATTTTGTACTTATTGAAGTCGGTTAAATTTTTTTTGTAAAAAGTTTTTTATTTTTCACTTTTTAGTTATGGTAGCACCACTAAAAAGTACCTACCCTCCAGCTAAACATAAATTACCTTATAGCCAGAGTGCATCTTATAACGATTCTTATAATCCCAAATACGGTTAATTACATGAATTTACCCCCTCCCCCTTTTCTTTCAGTCAGTCATCGACTACACGTATAAACAAAGCAATTTTACTTGTTACGACAATTCTGCTATGATTCTATGAGGAGTTCTGTTCCATATCTTCGAAGTTCATGATCAGATCATAACAATATTTCTATGGGACCAACTTGGAAGCATAACCTATCAATAAAAAAAAAAAAAAATTTCAAAATCGGTCCACAATTGACCGAAATATCGGTGAACATACATACAAAAAAAAAAACATACATTCAGCCGAACATAGAACCTCCTCCTTTTCGAAGTCGGTTAAAAATAGCAATTAATGAATAAAAAAAGCTATCTTCACAGTAGTCCTGGATTATCTAGTAATATCTCGTACAAGATTTTTTTCCCGGCAGTTATCGTACAACCCACAAAACAGAAAATATAGGTAGAAGTGCCCCTAACGAGGCTAAGCACGGGAACCAGTGTCACCAAACTCACACATTTGCGTATCAAATTGTACATTACACACATAAAAAACAGTAATATGATTGGCTACGAAGCTACGAATTACAAACTTAACTTTTACAAATCATATTCTTATTGCTTTCATAAATTAGGTCTTATTACAACGTAAGAAAGTTGTTATTATTTGACATGACACGAACAATAAAGAAGTTTTAACCAATTTACAACGAGTTCGGCTACTCAACGCTAGATGGCGCTGTAACCAATTTATTCTATTCAGAACGCTAGTGCCTTTTAACCCTTCAGATACCGTCAATTAGAGACACAATAGTAAGACAATAGATGCGCGGCCACCGGGTGTCGCTTGGGGATTCATGAATTAAATAGATGCCATATTCACCTGCACATGTAATAGGCGAATCTCGTCTGCTGTTGACACACGCGCGATATCTAAGAGGCACTTTCTCTACTTTTCTTTATTCCGTGGTACAACCAGTAATGTAATGTAATCATTCTTGAAGACAGTCTTTTTGTACGGTTTTATTTAACTTGAGTAACTGGATTATTTCAATTCTTTATATAAGAGGCGAGAATCTGCCTGGACTAGTTTTAAGCCACTCATAAAGGTTGTCGTATTCGATTTGCCAACTCTTATATTTTAATGATTTAATGACAAGGCCAAGCTTGTACTCCAAAACTATAAAGAATTTCATAAGTTTGATCAAACGAGTATTTAGTACTTACCCGATTTTATACCTCCGAAAATCAACAGTCGGACGATATGGTTTATTCCAGGAATCCTCCCCAACAAATCCCCACCAGTGGGGATTGTAATTTTTTTTTTCCAGAAATCTCCGTAGCTAAATAAAATTATTTCAGTGTGGATTTTTGGAAAAGTGTAAGAATACCCACCAAATATTTTTGTTTCGAAATTATTACGATACTACGGAGATATTAGTAGCTTTTTTTATATAAAATGTTTAATTTGGAATCTTGAATACCTAATTTAACGAGCAACAATATTTCAACTAAAAAGTGGCAGCCATATTTCGTGCAGGCACTCATCATTTCAGCCGTTAAACGTCCACTGTTGGATACAGGCATCCCCTCAACCTGACTTGGCTTTAAGATTTTGCAGGCACTTGAGATATAAAATTATGCCAATTTTACATCATCAATTTGCGAATAATTAAAACAGCCACTGGACTTCACTCGAAGAAATCCTGCCGATAACTTCCCGAGATTTTCGTTTGAGATGATACGATTACAACTGGGTGGTAGGGTTTTACCCAACGGGCATGTCTCCGGTTATACTCATATACATGGGTAAGAACTATAAATATTTTTTGGTTGTCTTTTAAATTCATTTCATTTTAGTTCAATCAGCGGCTGGATTCATATATTAGTCTATTCAACTTTTGAATTATTTCTTATATTTAAGTAACGTCTGACAGTGGTTTCGTCCCCGCGTGAAAATAGGTTTCTCCATACAAACTTGGGTCCACGTTGGTCTCATAGTGTTCACCTACGTCAAAAAAGGAAACTGCAAAACTGTATGCTTCTGGTGTGAGTAGTTTGCGTTGATATGTCAGTCAGGCAGTCTCTCCTTGCTTAGAGTTCCGGACCCAAAGGGTAAACACGGGACCCTATTCTATTACTTCGCTGTATGTCACCAGGTCGTATCTCAAAAACCGCGATAACTAGACCGTTGAAATTTTCACAAATTATGTATTTCTGTTGCCGCTATAACAACAAACATTAGAAACAGAATGAAATAAATATTTTAGGGGGGCTCCTTTACAACGAATTCGATTTTTTTTTTCCGTTGTTTTCTATAGACTGTACGAAACCCTGCGTGCGCGAGTCCGACTCGAGTTTTTAGACTTTGACAGCTGCTAATTGGTTGACTACTTAGTAAGTCCGCGGGCCTAACTACACTATTTGGCAACATCGTCATAATTGCTATTAAAAGCCTAGCAAGGCCCCTGCGTTGTTTATACTTCTACAAATAAGCTATTGACTAATGACTATAGAATAGGTAAATAAAAACTGTGTTCACACAACGTAACTGACGTAACTTCAGGATTCATCTCATCTGACCAATCAATTAGTGTACCTACCTAGTCCCGGAAGCTTTCGGAAACCAGTTAGTGTAGAGTCAAAACGTATTCCGTTGTGGGCCGCGACACGGTGCGTGTTGTGCTAAAGAACAACATGAATGAACTTATAATATATCAATGTACTTATGTTGCACGTTTTTACAATTTGCAACTCGACATACATTTTCACTGTTTTTCATACACCCGCTCTTACGCGATGACGTTCTTACATATTTTTCATTAGATATTTTGGAAACATAGTATTGTGTGGACATTATCTAGGATTCTATTGAAATCAATTTATATTTTTTTTACACAAATTTATAAATTGATTAATCGGTTATTAATGACTAATCCGGTAAAGACCTCTGAAAGTCCGAACTTTGACACTTTATAATTTACTCAAAAATTAAAAAAGTGCAAATTTTATCAAAATTCTAAATGAAGACCATTGTTTTCAAAAAATTTTAAGGGTTTAAAAACAACACGCATTTCTTGGAACAAGTTTTTGTAAAATATTCAAGTAAATCACGGACAACGTCAACAGTTTTCAGGCGTTATCTCTTTTTTTTCGCGTTGCCTTTTTGGTCAAACATCGCGTTGGATTGCGTTACATGAAGAAACAAGCTTTTATACCGTGCTCGATGTTGATGATAGGTGAGTGAAAAGCCAGCCTTTTCAGTACTACTTTATTGACAAGTATTGACATGAAAAACCATTTATAAACACGCCTTTTAGTCCATTAAAATGAATATTTATCGCCTTTATAGATTAAACTATGTAGTAAACAAAATTGTAGAAGTTATTTGAGCAATTATATTATGAATAGCTTTTGCCCGCGGCTTTTCTCGCGTTAAATTTGGGGTAACATGGTTCCCCTTTTGACGATTATTTTATTTTTTCCCCGACATCTTCAACAAATATCGTTAATGTACACAGAAATAAATACAAAAACTTAACAAATTATATATCTACTAAAACCTTCCTCGAGAATTATGCTATCGAGTGGTGAGAACCGCTTGAAAATCGGTGCAGTAATTTTTCAGTTTATCGCGAACAGACAGACAGACGCGGCGGGGGACTTTGTTTTATAATATGTATTGATACAATATCGCTCGTCGTACAAATTCATCTTAAGATACGAAAATATGAATTATTATTCATTATCTTTGTCGTGTGTGATAAGTCCATTGAATTGTATGGCGAATTGGCGAGCAATATTGTAGATTAAGATATCCATTTCAAAGTCTCCATTTTTGGGTGCGGTGTCGGTCTAGTAACACCCCCTGCCATTTCTTTTTTCGAGATTTTCAATGTACAGAATTTTCACTTCTACAGATTTATTACAAGTATGGATTAAGTAATAAAGTCGTAGAAAGTCAAATTATTTATCTAAAAATCAACAAAACATTATAAAAATCAAATCATCATAGAGTAAATGTAAATACCCACTTGTTTATCCGGGTGAATATTTAGCAATTGGTTTCTTTGGGGGGCTTCAGTCAGTATTTATTGGGTAGAAAATTATGTCGAGCATCAGTTGACGTTGACGATGATGTGCCTGCGCAGGTATCGGCGGAGCTGGAGCGGCTGCCGAGCTGGGAGGCGCGCCTGGCACGCACCACGGAGCTGGTGGGCACCGCCGCCGGCCCGCACGGGCCCGACGCGCTGCAGGCTGCCGCCAACTCCTTCTACCGCAAGCTGGTCATCGCCGACACCTACAAGCCGGCCGGCCGCCTGCGCGCGCCCGTCACGCTGTTCACGGCGCGCGACAACTACGTGACGCTGGGCGAGGACTACGGGCTGCGCGCGGTGTGCGAGGGCGCGCTGCACACGCAGCAGCTGGCCGGCACGCACCGCACCATCCTGGGCGGCGAAGCGGCCGCGGCCATCGCGGCGCACCTGTCGCAGCTGCTGGCGCAATAGCGCGCAAGCGGCCCGCGCCGCCGCCGGCGCCGCCGGGCCCGCCGCTAGCAGCCGACCGCTGTTGGCCCCGCCAGCCAGCCGACCGCAGTTGGCCCCGCCAGCCAGCCGACCGCAGTTGGCCCCACTGACCAGCCGACCGCTGTTGGCCCCGCTGACCAGCCGACCGCTGTTGGCCCCGCTGGCCACTCGACGGACGTCGCTCGTGCATACCGGTGACGGGCACTCTCTATTTATTTCTGCGGGGTAGAGTATATTAGTGCGAGGAGTATAATTGTGTATATAGTTATAACATGATACTCTATTTATTGTACGTATGTTAGTATTGTCGAGCCCAGCTCGCCGATTGTGATACATTACATTCCGTGGTGCCGACTCGCGTCGAGCACGCGACGTACGCGTACGTATGTATGTGTGGTTAGTTTTGTAGTATATTACATGAAGCATGTAATCCTGACTATATGATAGTGTGTGATACGGGGCGCTGGCGCTGGTCACGGACTGTATCAATAATTTAAATCTATGTAATTGGTATTTTGTATATTACGATATTCTTCTATGAAATTAAGTAGGTTGTCTACTATATAAACAATGTCGGGCGATACAGAAGTATTGCTAGCTGACGAGCAGCCGCGCCCGCGCCGCTGCGCGTTGAGGGGCGCGGCGCGATTGACGTGACGCACGAGACGTGACGCGCGTGACGCGACGCGCGAAACGTGACGCGCATGACGTGACGCGCGTGACTTCACGGTCCGTGGCGGCGCGCGTCGCCGGTAGCGTTAAGTAGTTAGTACCAGTGTATGGTTGTTGCGGTATTTATTTTGTTACTAATAAGGAGCCTGCGCCCTGTGATTAAAAGTGCATTATTTTTAAACACTAGTTTTATTTTCCCGCAAGTCCGAACGTCCGAATAATAAAAAAAACAAAACCCTCGTGCTACGTTCAAACGGAAAATATTCGATTCAATTTTTTCATGTATACGTGACTGGCTTATTGGTCCATGGCCCTGACTGCTATACTGGAGGGCGTGGGTTTGATACCCACTCAGGAGAAATGTTAGTGTGCTGATCACGATCATTTGTTTTGAGTCTGGGTGTAATTTATCTATCATCATCATCATGATCATTTCAGCCGAAAGACGTCCAATTTTGGACATAGGCCTCCCCCAAGTGCCGCCACAATGAACGGTTCTGTGCGTCTCGAATCAATCAGATTCCTGCAACGCTTACCAGGTCATCGGCCCACCTTGTAGGAGGCCTTCCAACGCTACGTTTTCCGGTACGTGGTCGCTATTCCAGAACCTTTCGGCCCCAACTGCCATCTGTTCTGCGAGCAATGTGCCCTGCCCATTGCCACTTAAGTTTGGCGATTATTCGTGCAATGGCGGTAACCTTGGTTCCTCTGCGGATATCCTCATTCCTGACTCGATCACGCAAAGAAACTCCGAGCATAGGCCTTTCCATTGCCCTTTGAGTGACTTTTATCTATATTATATGTATGTATTTAGAAATATATAAGTATGTTTATCAGTTCAAGCTCTGCTTAGCTTGGAACTAGAAGACGTTGTGTGATAGTTGTAGAATATTGCACCTCAGCATACTAGACCAGTGTTCCGCCAAACTTTTTGTGTTCATGGTACATCTAGGAAAGTGGAAAATTTTGGAGGTACAATCAAGGTCTAGAAGGGGACCCCTTACACCGCAATGACCATTATCGCCCGCGCTATACGGGCTGCGGCGCCTATACACACATACGCATATTTATCCGTTAGCAATACACATACGCATATGTATCCGGTAGCATGCAATAAATAAAATAAAAATAAATGAGTAAAAATAAAAACAATAAATGGGGCCTATAAAATTTGAGGGTTGCCCTCGATTTCTCCAAGATCCCATCATCAGATCCTAATTTAGTGACATCTTCAGCACTATCTACTTTCGAACAAAAAAATAATTTTGAAAATCCGTCCATATTTGACGGAGTATTCGATGAACAAACATACAAAAAAAACATACAAACGTAGTACCTCCTCCTTTTTGGGAAGTCGGTAAAAAAAATATACAAACAGCCGAACATGTTGCCTCCTCCTTTTTGTGAAGTCTGTAAAAATGGTGAAAACTTCACTTTTATTTCTAGTCTCTCACTTAGTAATTAAGTCGCTCACTTACTAATTTAGTCGCTTAGCTAGGATTTCAATATTCCACTTTTAGTAAGCTCTGGATCTTATTATTGATCAATATCTATTGGTCGTTAGTTTAGTTAATTTGTCGCTTACTCGAACTCATACCGCTCAAGTTATTAATAACTTTGCGACTGATGATGAGATACTGAGCACATCTTCTGAATTTAAGAGGTTTTCAATTAAATAAATTATTTAGTTCTTATTTATACTACAGGTGTCCATGTGAAAAACCTAAAAGAAGCAGGGGTTATATAATAGTATTTCTATTTGTATGAATGTTAAATAATTATCTTGATGCCTTGTATTGTGTAAAATTCGTATGTTTTGGAGAAAACTTGTTGACAGGCCATTTTAAACAATTAATTGTAAAATTGTTAGAAATAAGGTTTTGTATATTTCAATATCCATTTCATTTACCTATCTTAGTGTTTAGTACTTACCTTACAATAATCAAATTTTCCTTAAAAGCTAATGGTAAAATTTTATATTGAAACCATTATTACCGACTTCCCAAAAAGGAGGAGGTACTACGTTCGGCTGTTTGTATGTTTTTTTTTTTTTTTTTTTTTTTTTGTATGTTTGTTCGTCGAATACTCCCCCAAATGTGGACGGATTTTCAAAATTCTTTTTTTGTTCGAAAGTAGATAGTTCTGAGGTGGTCCCATTATCACCAAATTAGGATCTGATGATGGGATCTTGGAGAAATCGAGGGCAACCTTCAAATTTTATAGGCTCACTTATTGATTTTCGCATATTTTATGAAGTATCTTGTGTATTTGCGTATGGTCGTCACCATCTCAGGTAGCTGGACTGATGATGGAAGGTACAACTCCTTAACAGTAAGAAGTTACTCGAACAGGCAAGGACTGTTTTAGTAAATTGTTTTGATGTTTGATAGGGCATTTGCCACATTTGGTCTCATGATCATCAAGTCATGACCTGATGCTGCCGTCAGGATAGTCTGCAGAGTACCTAAGTCCTCGACAACAAACAGCAGATATATCGAGTTTAGGCTCATTGAAAACGGCTCGATGTGTGGATAAACGTACTGCTAATAAAGAACACCGAAGTACATAGAGACCTGATGCTGAAGCCAGGAGCATCAGGAAAAGTACAAACCTTGAAATTACAGCACCGTAGTCGTGTTTGGGCTCATTTTAAACAGGACTAAATTTTAAGTTCATTGCAATGTTGACATAAATCTGGCCTGATGCTACAGCCGGGATTATCAGCATCTAGTCTAATGACTGATTGAAAGATATACCTTTCGGCTTCATCATCAGATCAGTTCGATATATCCTTTCCCTCTCCAGCATCTAGTCTAATGACTGTTTGAAAGAAGAGGGGGAGAGGATATATCGAACTGATCTGATGATGAAGCCGAAAGGTAAATTAATGTAATCTAACCGTGTTTGGGATTATTAGAACGGTTATGAGATGCGCTCTGACTAAGGTATTTAAGTTTGACTGAGGGGTACTTTTTAGTGGTGGTACCATAACTAAAAAGTGTAAAATAAAAAAAAACTTTTTACAAAAAAAATATAACCGACTTCAATGATAAAAAACACTGAAAAGTATCAAATAACTTTAATTTTGGAAGTCGGTGTTAAATAACGAAGAGACTAAACTATTATAGAAACACCGACTTCCAAAATTAAAGTTATTTGATACTTTTCAGTGTTTTTTATCATTGAAGTCGGTTATATTTTTTTTGTAAAAAGTTTTTTATTAAAATAGTTTGAACTTATCTCGAAACATAAATGTTAACTACACCTGCTTCTACACACCGTTAAATTTTAATCGTTTTAGTCCTTTGAACCCACAGAACAGAAAATATAGGTAGAAGTGCCCCTAACGTGGCTAAGCACGGGAACCAGTGTCGCCAAACTCACACATTTGCGTATCAAATTGTACATTACACACATAAAAAACAGTAATATGATTGGCTACGAAGCTACGAATTACAAACTTAACTTTTACAAATCATATTCTTATTGCTTTCATAAATTAGGTCTTATTACAACGTAAGAAAGTTGTTAAATTTGACATGACACGAACAATAAAGAAGTTTTAACCAATTTACAACGAGTTCGGCTACTCAACGCTAGATGGCGCTGTAACCAATTTATTCTATTCAGAACGCTAGTGCCTTTGAAATAGATGCCATATTCACCTGCACTAGTATATAATATGTAATAGGCGAATTTCGCCTGCTGTTGACATACGCGCGATATCTAAGAGGCACTTCCTCTACTTTTCTTTATTCCGTGGTACCGTATACCTACGTCCCGCGTCGGTCGCGCGCGAGATTTCAATGACCCGCTCAGCTGATGCTTACGTAAAATTATGAATAAAATGATTTCAAATTTTCCTTCATAATTTTACAGACTTAGGATCTTGTACATAATTTTGATTTCACATTTTTAAATACATGTACAATGATTTTAAAAGTTTTGTTACATACCTAAATCGCCTTTGTATTTTTATTTATCACTTAGCGACACGTTAAAATTGTTCATAAGTAGGTAACCTAATCAAAACTATTTACAACAATTAATAAGAGTTCTGGGTCTGGGTCGTCTTAGGGACTGTTATATTATAAACCTAATAACTTATTAAGACCAGCGATTGCGTAAAATTGCACATGACAACGAAATCCATAGGTACACGTAATTCCGAGACGCCATTATTATTTTTGCGCGACACAACGAAAGAACAAAAACTGAACTATTCGAGAGAAACTGAATTATTCCAGGACGTGTTGACTTCTACGCTCATAGAGCGCGGGGTGCGCGCCGCCCACATGGCCAATCAGTAGGGTTTGGGGGCGGAGTTTGATCCTAGGATTGGCTATTTTTTGTGAGTCCACATTAACTAGGCGAACAAATGGTTATTGTTATTATGGAATGGTGCCTACTAATGGTTTGGATTATTTATTCACTCATGCGAGAATCGGTTCGAGTTATAACATTTTAATATACCAAATAGGTTGCCAAATATTGGTAGGAAAAAGTGTAGTTTGAGAGCATCGACACGAAAAGAAGAAGGAGAATATACATTTTATACATGAATTCAACTATACTTTTCTTCCGTACCCAAGAATAATGAAGTTGTTATACCTTACATATTGCATTACACTACACTGTGACGCTACGCAAGCTTACGCTGCGTAGGTACCCCTATGTCGCACACAGCCAGAAATAATGATAGTAGTAGGTACCTACTTATGACCGACTTTTGTTCTAGAGCTTTCGAACAGCAATGCGTTTTAATTCATGAATCCCAAAGCGACCACCGGTGGCCGCGCATCTATTGTCTTACTATTGTGTTTCTAATTGACGGTATCTGAAGGGTTAATTATTTGATGCTACCCTTTATTTTATCGAAAATAGAGCGTGTTCAAGTTTAACGGCATATCAATATTTTTTTTTTCAAACCTATTAATCTAGCCCTTACCTAGGAGTACTTCAGGCTTCAGAAACTCATTATTTTATGTTACTAGTCGGTAGTTCTCTATAGCTCTTTTGATATGATAACAGAAATTCTATTGAATTAGTCAGATGCACGATGAAAGCGCGCTACGTTGCAGATTGTTTGGCTCCCGGCTGAACGAAGACTTATCTCACGTGGCCTTGTGCGCGCCGCACTGAGAGCGCGCCGCACGCGCAGTGCGCCGCGGCCGGCCGGTGCGCGCGCCCGCTCCACGCGACACTACTCGCGCGCGCACTCCCAGCTCCACGTGCTCAGCGGAGACGTGCATCACGAACTAATCAGACTAATATCTCTATGTTAAGATGGACTAGTTTTATGTTAAACGTAAATATAATTTAGCTGTATTAAGAACTTTTCAAGCACAAGTTCTTGTTTGACTGGTGAAAACGAAAATAATTAAAAAATTTAATAATGACGGAATGTTTCAAGGTGCGCTTAATTAAAAAAATAGGTGAGCAAGGGTGAGCGTAGTGCGGGTGTGTATCAGTTGCGCGCGCAGTTCGCGGAAGGCGGCGCTCTGCGAGGCGGCGGCGGCGGCGCAGCACGAGCGCGCGCGGCCGGCGCTGAACGATGTGCCTCATGGCTCACGGAGTGAACCATCACCGTTCTTACGATGTATTAGCCGTCGGATTAGGTTGGTTTATATTATGATTTGACACTATTTTCTATGGCAGCTTACTAGAACCTACTCAGGTTTTTTATTTTGTAGTTTTTTTTTATTTTTTGTCTATTAGGCAATTTAACAGAGAAAAATCTGAAAAAAAAACGAATAAGCTAAGATATATAGACTCGTGTCAGCAGGATTGGTTCGATGGCTGCATGGGTAACTATGAATAGGGAATTTAACGTGTAGTACCCGCCTTGGTCACAAGATAGATAGGTACACCACTGTTCTACATAATGGCTCATGCTGTGCCAGCTACATATCGTCGTATTGGCATATACGTAAAATAACCGATACACCCACGAAATCAAACAATCCCACATTCTAGAGAGTAGGAACCGCTGAGAACTATAACTGTCGCACAATCGTTGGTCGCACGAGTTTCAATGTGTCGAACATGCGTGCATTCGAATTATGATGAGTCGCAACTCGCAGTATAGTTTTGTCGCACAAGCGTTAATGGCACGTCGATTTGTCGATCTCACGTGGTACACAGGTACACTCCACATTCTACATCCATGGACAATTTTCACTGTTCATGGACAACCTGCGGGGCTTTTTTTTTTTTTTTTTTTTTGTCGACGGGGAAAATCATCTTTGACGAAACCCGCTCTTGGGTGAAGCGGGAGACAGTGTCAGACTCTTACTGACTAAAAACCCCGCGCCGTTCCTTCTAGCCTTCATACCGGCGCACGAGCTCCCTTTCGGACAACCCTGTCCCCAGTAGGCTTCGACCCAGCTGGGCCCCTCCTGCTGCTGACAACTCCTTGAGGCGCGTGGGAACAGTGCGCGCCGTCGACGTCTTAGACTCGGTCCATTACCGGACGATCGGACAGCGAGCTACCCATAGCTCGCCGTCCGCGAGCCTGCGTCTACGGTGGCCGGAAATCGGGATCGGAATCTCGGCGACGGCGGCGAGGGCGCCGTTGCCTGATGCGGTCGGCCTCCTCCTTTGCAAGCATTACTGCTTCGCAGAAGGAGGCGACCGCCTGCCATTCCTCCTCGCTCCGGACCATGGCCTCGACCAGGGCCCGGCGCGAGAGGTCTCCGCCGCCGATCGCCCCCACGAGGGCACGGCGATGCTCCGCCCAGGCAGGGCACACCTCGACGGTGTGCTCCACCGTGTCCTCCGGGCGTTGCGCACAGTGGCGACACCCGGGCGTCTCTTCCGCTTGAATCCGATGCAGGAACCTCCCGAACTTGCCATGTCCGGTCAGGACCTGCGTCATGCGAAAGGTAAGGACGCCGTGAGGTCTTTCCAGCCACGCCTCAAAGAGGGGACTTACTGCCATAATCGTGGCGTGCCCAGCACTGGGTTGCGATAGCCGTTGACGCCATTTCACCATGAGATCCCGCCGGAGCTCTGTCCGCCATGCCTTGACATGTTGCGGCAGTGGACTTTCACCCCGGCGTTGCATCTCCACGCGCATGTCGTGCATGTGTGCAAGGACTGTTGCCTCCAGATCCCACGGTGGTAGGCCAGCCAGAAGGCTCGCCGCTTCGCGGGAGATCGTGCGGTAACCCCGCACCATCCGTATTGCCATGACCCTCTGGCAGGCGTTCAGTATGGACGCCGGTCGCTTTGCCAGCGACGGCGCCCACACCGGCGCCCCGTAGAGGGCCATGGACCGAACGATCCCCGCGTAGAGCCTCCGGCAGGAGGCGTCTGGACCCCCAAGGTTGGGCAGGAGCCGCTTGAGAGCAGCCCCAGCCCGGAGAAGCTTGGGAGCCAGACGTCGGAAATGTTCTACGAAATTCCACCGGCTGTCGAGGACGAGTCCCAGATACTTCATCGTCGACCCGACGCCGATGCGAACTCCTCCTACCGTAAGTAACCTGCGGGGCTTGTTACACAATCTACATTAAAACAGACAAATACCAACTTGATGCGCTGGAGTCGATTGAAGGGGAGCCAATGTGGCCTGGCTGGGCGGAGCATCGCCATGTCCTCGTGGGGGCGATCGGCGGCGGAGAGCTCTCGCGCCGGGCCTTGGTCGAAGCGATGGTTCAAAGCGAGGAGGAATGGCAGGCGGTACCCTCCTTCTGCGAAGCAGTAATGCTAGCAAAGGAGGCCTGATGCGGTCGGAGGCGACCGCATCAGGCAACGGCGCCCTCGCCGCCGCCGCCGGGATTCCGATCCCGATTTCCGGCCCCCGTAGACGCGGGCTCGCGGACGGCGAGCCATGGGTAGCTAGCTGTCCGACCGTCCGGTAACTGTCCTGTCCGAGCCCAAGACGTCGACGGCGCGCACTAGGTTCCCGAGCGCCTCAAGGAGTTGTCAGCAACAGGAGGGGCCCAGCTGGGTCTGAGCCTACTTGGGCCAGGGTTATTCGAAAGGAAGCTCGAGCCTTGGTTTGAAGGCTAGAAGGAACGGGGTGGATTTTTAGTCAGTAAGAGTCTCACACTATTTCCCGCTCCACACAAGGGCGGGGGTTGTCATAAGATGATTTTACCATTTTCCCACTGTAAAAAAAAGGGGGCCAAGAGAATCATCGGTAATAATGCACTTGTTGAGTCTCTAGAAGCTCTAAAGCCGGCTACCACTGCCGAGTTGCTAACCTGTCAGGTTAGTGTCGTTTACATTTCGGGGATTGTGGAATTGGAATTGCACAATCTAACTCCGCCAAGTCAGTTTCATCATCGTACAACTAGACGTCCGGCGTTGCGCCTCCAATACATGGTAGAAATCACACCCATACGCACTAGGGATTGCAATCCGGAAAAACGGATCCGGTAATCCGGCGAATCCGGCATCATTTAATGGTTACCGGATCCGGTACCAGTATACCGGATCCGAAGACCGGATCCAGTGCTAGCAGTTTTTGGGAAAATAATATAGCTGTTGCATGAGTAGGTACTTTAAATGCGTTGTGCGTAGTGTTCATGCGTGCGAGTCGATCTTATTTTCAAAATCAATAGGTATTGATTTTCTTTTAATACTTATATTTTTTTACAATTATTACTTAAAATAATTATTTGTCGTAAGTTGATTAAACTAAAGAGTTCTAAACTCATTATTATGATAATTTTTGCCATTTATTCGTTCGACAGATTCATCAAATCATGATGGTATCTGTCATAATCATAAATATTTATAAGACTTGTTTGTTAGCATTCTCAAATACTTTAATAATGATTTTAATCTCATTTTAGTTAATTACGTAAGGTTAATTGCATCTATTAGATATTATAGTTACTTGATAATTAATATTGTTACTTATAAATTGATCTATCTGTGAAAGTGAAATCTAGAAAGACTGAGCTACTCGTTACGTCGTAAAATGATTACTAGTTACCTACACTACTAAATTTTAATTGTTTTCTTGTTGTCTATTTGTCTTAACATTGGTTAGGAAATAAAGTCGATTTTATATATTTGTGATTTATTTTTTATAAACTATTTGCATATAAGTGCAGTGACACTTGATTAACTTACTTATTTTGTACTAAAAAGCGAAAATCATCTTGATTTAATCAATCCGGCCGGATCTGACCGGATCCAAAATGACGCCGGATTGCAATCCCTAATATGCACAAAGTGTTTTGGGAACATATTTATTGTGCGTACAGCCAAGGAGTGGAATTCTCTGACGAAGTCTGTGCTTCCTGATAGCTACCACTTAGAGGTCTTTAAGTCACCAGTGAATAGGTTACTTCTAGGCAAGCGTGCTCCACTGTCGACTACCATCATCGCTTACCATCAGGTAATATGATGGTCAAACGCGAGCCTATCAATATTAAAAAAAAAAAACCGTTTATGATATGAAAGGCCGGCTAGGATTAATAGTGTAGCAACATCTATTGCGCCACATAAGTACCATAAAAATACGAAATCATGCATCGCGTAATCAAAGTTCTCCACGTGATCTGAAAAAGCCAAAAATTTGATGGGGTTAGTTACCCCATCAAATTTTTGGTACTTGCCGTTTCCTAATTGGAGTAAAAGGTCTAAAAATTCATCTGCAGAGACGTCCCCTGTGAGATATACTAATTAATTTAAGGATTATAGTACAGTATCTTACATTGCACGCTTTAATTTCATTCACTCATGTCCCTTTTGGTACTACTGGGTAAGGTTTGGTGAAAATCTCCTGCCAGCAATACAGTCAAACCACCCATTAAGTTGTCGTTGCTTCTCATGTCCTGTAGAGTTTTGTTAAATGCTTCAATACCTAGCTCTTTTGTGTGCCATTATGTTTTCGTCCCAGACTATTATTTTTGCTTTTCGTAGCAATTGGGCAAGGTAACTTTGCTTGAAAATGTTGGACATTGGTGTCTAATCATTGGCACAAAATTGAATCTATAAAATTTTCTAGGTTTATTTATCTGCCTCTTCAAGTGTCGTTTAATACCTTCTGAAAGGTATTGTTTCAATTCATCTCACAGGCTGAATAGATCTGCTAGTTGACAAAAAACTAATATTATTGTGAAAAGCTCTCTTAACATGAACGGCGATTGGCACATGACTGCCTCTTCTAGGGCTGTGCGTCAATGCTGATCATCTTCAATTAACCCTAAAGCCTAACACGCCGATTTAAAAGTCGGATTTCCATAATAGTACATTGTTACACTAGGGGTGAAAGTAACTTATTTTGTTCCGAGAAGAAGTTGGCGCCCGAGCGTAGCGAGGTCGCTAATTCGAGGGACTAAATAAGTAACTTTAACCCCGAGGTAAGCATTGTGCTTTTCATTACGAATACAAGAAGATAGACCTAGTTTTTTCTTTAAATAATTTGACAGTTGTTAGGTGAAAGTAAAACTCCCTAGGGATGAAAAGTGTTGTACTTTTCAGCCCGCTCCTCAGGCAACTTCAGACCTACTTTCAGAGTATGAGTAATGAAAAAACCTTTTCCTCTCGATAACAAACGCAACAAAAAATGTATTAGCGAAATCGGTTCAGCTGTTCTCGAGATTTGCGCTTAACAACACAATTTAGCGATTCATTTTTATATTATAGATCGCCCGCATACATAATAAAATATAGCCTGTTTCACTCAGGAATAAAGCAGTTTTGTATCGGTGATAAAATTTTCGCAATAGGATCTGTCTGTGTGTGTCTGAACTCTCAGAAATTACCTCCTATACAAAAAAAAAACATAAAAATGCGTGAAAGAGTAACAAACATACATCCATACATATAATCTTTCGCGTTTATAATTTTTTTTTTTTAATATTTTAACCAGACTGGCTGGTTTTGATTTTAGCCGTCAGATTTTGAAAAATTAAATAATTAATTCAGTCAGTGTCAGTCTGGTTGTCAGCTGAATTTTTTCGGTAACGTCAGTTAGTGAGTTGGTGTAAAATGAATTGGAATAAAATGAAGTAAAATGTTGTTATGGGCTATGAAAAATCTTCAGCTCTTCCGGTCTCGCTTCGACCATTCGTGCAAGACCTGTCCGCCAACCTGTATGGATATCTTCTGCTGTTCAAGTTTCCGCCAGCCTCTACAGGCCTCTACTGGCCCCGCCATGTGTACCTTTTTTCGATTCTTCTGGTCTCTGGAAGCCTCTACCAGCCATGCGATACCGGTCTGCCGCATTTCTGCGAGCCTTTGAGAGCCGCATGGGGCCTTTTAACTCAGCTGCTGTGAAGACCTCGCAAAGAGTCAGCAGACGTAAAGTTACGTCTGCTGACTCTTTTCTACGTTATATTAAAATTTGTGCTAGATCTCCTTTGGTGTTAATTGTATCGCGTAAACGGTTAAACTCTTCCAAACGCAGTTTGTGTTATTTTTTTGTCGTGTTTCTTTTCTATATTTTAGTAGTCGTTCTTGTGTTATAAATAGTGAACTAATACGACTTTGTTTTATTTATTCAAGGTAATGATCCAAGATTTCGCATTTATTATTTGTTGCCAAATATGGAATGATTGACCGATTGCTAGAATGAATGATGGCCTGATCCGAAGGTTGCGTGTTCAAATCACGTCGGGGTCACCAGTTTAGAGGTATGTGGGACAGAGAGTAAATTCCCACATACCTCCGTTGAAAAGGGAGGATTCTCCGACCAGACAGGTGTTATAGTCTGGTAGGCGATTGCCCGATAGTTGATGTCGGACAGTCGGTATATGTTCCGATCGCGCAGAGAACTTTGATTGCGCGATGCAGGATTTCGTATTTTCGTCTTTCGAGTTCTTATTGGCGCCATAGATGTCGCTACAGCCCCATGCAGGTCCTCTTATTTCTGGGTGGTTATAAAAAATAACCAAGGTAGCTAGCAGACATGTAGCATGCAAGCAGACGCCGCATGCAAGAAGGCATGCAACATGCAGCAGGCACGCAGCAAGCAAGCAGGCAGGCAACAGCTTGGAAACAGGCATGCAACATGCGGCAGGCATGCAAGTAGGCATGCTAGCAGGCATGCAAGCATTGTTTCTGTAACGGCTCCGGGCACAATTCTCGTCAGAGAGTCTGAAAATTCCGCTGTGCTGGCTGTTCGGACGATCCAAGACATTGGGAAAATTAAGGCTAAAACTAGCTCCTCTATGTAAAATTGAAAACCGTTACATTTCTTTTGCTTTTTATGGTGTGCGTCAGAATGGCTGGTGGTCTGTGGCGTTGGTCTATGCGAGTTGATTCAAAAATTGCTACATAATTGCTTATATTTGCTACATATAGTAAATAATTGCTACATAGGATATATATTTAGAAATACAATATTTTTTTGACCAGCCATCCTGACGTTTGGTTGGCTGGTCAACCCCTAGTTTAAAGTTAAGCATGCAGACTTTCCCAAAATGTATTGCGTCAATAATTGCTACATATTTACTTCATTTATCTAATTTAGTTGTAACTTCAAACATATGTTAAATAAAGGATGTAGCAATTATTTAAATTATCCCAAGGAAAAGTGCCAGATAAAATATTAAAGGCAATTACTTAGTTATGTAGATGTCGGTTTAATCGTTTAGGCTCTGGTGTTATGGAGCGAGCCGAGTGCTGCAGTGACAAATCTCCACGTGTATCAAACGACGTTTTACAATACACTTACGAAGAAATACTTTCTCTGGAAATTACGACTCATTTTTTTTTTTCATTTTATACTGAAGAAAATGTTCCAAAGTTGATTTTAGTTTTGATTTAGATGGCAGCAGGCTATCACAAGTAAGTACTTATTAACTTAATCACAATATCTGGTGACGGCGGTACCATCTAAAGAAATCTCTTCAAATCTTAAATTCAACCATTTTTTCACAAAATATAACACAAATAAGAAATAATATTTAATAGACTTTATTCTCGCGCTTTTTACCTTTGCAGATTGAAGAAGAAGCAAAGATATCAAACCTTATATATCCTAGAAATTTAAATATTTTTGAATTTAGAATACAGATTATTGTTAATTTGCTGATAATAACAAATTAAAATTATAATTAAAAACTGTGTAAATAGTATTATTTATTCATGTTATTCTGTTTATAAACATAATTTTAATTAGCATTAAATATTAAACCTTAAAAATATCCGACTCTATGCTTTAAAAAAATAATAATCATGGTACATAAATTAAAAAAAAAGCGATAAAAATGTCATGTTGAACCTATTCGTAGTGCAAATAGAGCCTGTTTTCGAGTAAGTGTATCGAAAATAAGTATGTACCTACCCTCAATAATACAATAAGTATCACCTTTGCAGATTGAAGATTCTTCTTTGATGATTGAAGAATCTTCAATCTGCAGATAAAAAGCGCGAGAATAAAGTCTATTAAATATTATTTCTTATTTGTGTTATATTTTGTGAAAAAATGGTTGAATTTAAGATTTGAAGAGATTTCTTTAGATGGTACCGCCGTCACCAGATATTGTGATTAAGTTAATAAGTACTTACTTGTGATAGCCTGCTGCCATCTAAATCAAAACTAAAATCAACTTTGGAACATTTTCTTCAGTATAAAGTGAAAAAAAAATGAGTCGTAATTTCCAGAGAAAGTATTTCTTCGTAAGTGTATTGTAAAACGTCGTTTGATACACGTGGAGATTTGTCACTGCAGCACTCAGCTCGCTCCATAACACCAGAGCCTAAACGATTAAACCGACACCTACATAACTAAGTAATTGCCTTTAATATTTTATCTGGCACTTTTCCTTGGGATAATTTAAATAATTGCTACATCCTTTATTTAACATATGTTTGAAGTTACAACTAAATTAGATAAAAGAAGTAAATATGTAGCAATTATTGACGCAATACATTTTTGGGAAAGTCTGCATGCTTAACTTTAAACTAGGGGTTGACCAGCCAACCAAACGTCAGGATGGCTGGTCAAAAAAAATATTGTATTTCTAAATATATATCCTATGTAGCAATTATTTACTATATGTAGCAAATATAAGCAATTATGTAGCAATATTTGAATCAACTCGCATAGACCAACGCCACAGACCACCAGCCATTCTGACGCACACCTTTTTATGTTAACTTATGTGATTACTCTTTATTCATTTTCACTCCTTTAACATATTTTATTATATTACTTGTCGAAAAAGACGTGATGTGAAAAAGACGGATGAAAAAAGATTGCATGTAGCGGAGATGAGAATGTTAAGATGGATGTGTGGTGTGACGAGAATGGATAAAGTGAGAAATGAGTATATTAGGGGAAGTTTGAAAGTGGCGCCGGTAACTGAAAAGTTGAAAGGGAATCGTTTGTCTTGGTATGGTCATGTAAAAAGGAGAGATGAAACGCATGTTGCTAAAAGAGTTATGAATTTACATGTGGATGGATGGAGAGGGAGAGTGAGGCCAAAGAAAAGATGGATGGATTGTGTGAAAAGTGATATGAATGAAAAGGGAGTTAGTGATAGCGTGACGAGCGACAGGACAGAGTGGAAGAAAAAAACGTGTTGCGCCGACCCCAAATAAAACGGGATAAGGGCAGGAAGATGATGATGATGATTATATTACTTGTCGGAAATTTGCAGAAGCATACCATAAAAATACAGTATTACTTTTTATCTACTCTAGGTTATTGACGTGGTCGTTGGCAAGACAATACTTTAAACTAATACCAGTCATTAATTGTTTCATATGTCATGGCTAATTACAAAGCAAATAATATAACGGTTTATTACCAAAACTGTCGTGGCATGCGTACAAAGCTGAAAACAATATTCTTTAATATAATGTCCAATTCGTATGACATAATCATTTTGACGGAAATCTGGTATAACAGTGGCATATACGATGATAAATTCATAGACCAGCGATATATTGTTTACAGATGTGACAGAGACCTAAAATTGACGCAAAAATCTGATGGGGGTTGGTTTTTGGTGGCAGTCATGAAGTGCCTGAAACCGTATCGTTTCTCTGTACCATTACATACACCGTTGGCAAGATTTGCGGAATTGGTTCTTGTCCAATTACCGGGTACTGAACTGACGGGCGGTTATTTAATAGGCGCAGTTTACATACCGGATAGGTCACCCATAGCGGTTTATAATTTATATTTTGAGGCTTTAAATGATGTCATTAGAGAAAACAGTATTACCAACCATATTCTTGTCGGGGATTACAATATACCTGACTCTGATTGGCGATAGCAAACGGACTCTTCTGCCTCTGCTTTTCTTTGTATGGGAGCATCATCAGTTTGTGATGGGTTGCGAGGCTTTATGACTCTTCACGATTCCTCTCAATATAATGTAATTAAAAAAATTTGAACGGCAGAATTTTGGACTTGTGCATCACTAACATAACTGACTGCTCCGTGATGCAACCGCAGGACTCAGTTTCTGTTCCTATAGACGTTCATCATCCTCCATTTTATATTATAATTCCTTTCTCATCGAACGTTACCACTATGAACCGTAACCTCGTTAAAAAACCTAACTTTTTTAAGGCAAATTACGATCTTTTAAATACAGAGCTGATGGAGGTCTCTTGGAACATGAAACTTGACCAACTTTCCGCAGATAATGCGGTTAACTTATTCTATGAGACTACGATATCGTCAAAAAAAATGTGCCACTGTCAAAATCTAAACCAACACGGTACCCAGTTTGGTTTAGCCCGTCTATCATACATATGTTTAAAAACAAACGTAAGGCTTGGATTAAATGTAAAACACATAAAAATGACTCGAATTATGAGATCTTTTCCTTACACAGAACCCGCTTTAAAAGTGAGGCTACAAAATGTACACCATAAGTATATTAATTCGGGAGAGGATTCCATCCCCAAAAACACAAAACATTTTTGGTCTTATGTATCTAACAAAAAAACCAAGCCGGGTATACCGTCAAGTAGGTCATATAAAAATCAAACCTCACAAAATCCCGAAACTATCTGCAACCTGTTTTCCCTCATTTTTTCAGTCCGTTTACCAGCCATCTACCTTAGAGTCCCAATGGTCACCACCTAATAATTATTCGGATCAGTGTGAATTAATACACCATATTTATTTTGAAATAAGTGTTATTAAAAGAGAATTAAAAAATTTAGACCTCTGCAAGGGCTCAGGACCAGATGGACTACCAGCAGTATTTCTCAAGCGCACCGCTGAATCAATTTGAGAACCATTACATATTATATTTAACAAGTGCATCACCGAGGGTTTCTTTCCAGACATTTGGAAATGCACCTACATTGTCCCAATTCATAAAAGTGGTTCAAAACATGACGTCACAAATTATCGTCCAATTTCTATAATCAGTGCAATATCAAAACTCTTCGAGAAACTTGTTCAGACTGCCATCTACCCTTTCATCCATAATTATATCATACCTGAACAACACGGCTTTGTAAAACAAAAATCCACTATGACGAACTTAGCACTTTATTCTAATTTCCTCTTCCATAGCATCGACAAGGGAGTTCAGGTGGACGCTTTCTATACGGATTTTCAAAAGGCATTTGATATAGTGAAATCCTTCTCAATAAAATAGCTTTCAATGGAATTAGGGGTAATCTTTTGCGATGGTTTTGCTCATATATTACCAATCGCAGCTTGATATTCGTGATTAATGGGTACAAGTTGGGGAGAGCTGGGATGTCCTCCGGTATTCCTCAGGGCTCTATATTAAGACCTCTGCTTTTTATTATATTCGTAAACGATATAAATATATGTTTTAAATACACCAATTTTCTTTTATATGCTGACGATTTAAAATTATACAAAATCATAAAAAATGTTAATGACTGTTCAGAACTTCAGAGTGATCTTAGCCGACTCTCTGAATACTGTTCAATTAATGAGTTAAGTTTAAGTATACCTAAATGCCAAATCATCAGCTTTACTAAAAACAAAAATATAATTATACCTTATGTCATACTTTACTAAGGGGCCATCCATTAATCACGTGATGTTTTTTTGGCATTTTTTGATCCCCCCTCCCCCTTGGTGATACGTGGTGAGGTTTAAGACTACCCCTCCCCCCTCCCCCCGATATCACATGTATTTTTTCGTACCAGCAAAGAATCTATTTTTTTATTTATAACAAAATACTGGTATAAGTATCATCTAATTTTATTATAGAAAATTAAAGACTACTATAATAAACGTTTAGAGGTAGACAGAAAGGTTGCAGTTTGTTTTTGACTGACATAAAAATAATGAAAGAAATGCGAAAAAGTTTTTTGTACTAGTACGTGAACATTATTTAATGTACAATATTTTCGTATACATGTATATATGTATAAAAATAACACCACTTTTCGGTTGAGTATCGCGCGCTTGCCGAAAAAATAAGTAGGTACACGTGATATAATACTTTACCCAGGGGGGTAAAGTATTATATCACGTGTACCCCCTTGTAATATTTCGTGATTTTTTATGGACCCCTCCCCCCCCCCTTTTGAAGCCTCACATGATTAATGGACAGCCGGAATACTGTTTGACTGTAAATTACAACTGGATCTACATATAGAAAACATAATAACCAGAGCGTTTAAAATGTACGGCTTTGTTTTCAGAACAGCTACAGATTTTAGGCGCCCTTGTACTTTTTTACAACTGTATCGCTCACTTATTCGTTCTCAGCTTGAATATGCCTGCCTGATATGGGATCCGTTTTACAATAAATACAAAATAGCCATTGAAAGAGTACAACGGAAATTCTTACGAACTATGCAATTCAGATGCCAATGTACACGCTCACCTTACGAAGACATTTCAACAAAATATAAATTACACTCACTCGAGAAGAGACGGATGCTGCTGCAAGTAATGATACTGCACGACCTTCTTCATAACAAGTTAAATTGTATAGACCTCAATAATGAAATAAAGCTTGTGGTTCCTAGATCGATTCACCGTCGGGGGGTGCGCGATTACCGTTTGTTTGCCCAGGCATCACACCTAACGAACGCGGGTATGCGTGCACCACTTCGGCGTCTCACGCAAATGTATAATGAACATTTTATAGAAATAGACATATTTATGCGTAGTAGAAATGTTTTCGACGTAAAGTGCACTGAACAATTTCTATTTTTTTTGTTATATCTAACTTGTAAATGCATAAATAAAGTGCTTTCTCGATCAATACCTAGCTCACTAAGGAGTTCTCATCATAGCAAATCTTTAAATTAATGTGTGGAAAATGTTGCTGTTATTACATTGATTTTCTTTGTATACATATTAACATGTGTAATATATAATGTAATATAGTTATTTTTCCCAAATAAAATAAAATAAAAAATAAAAAAAACTTTTTACAAAAAAAATATAACCGACTTCAATGATAAAAAACACTGAAAAGTATCAAATAACTTTAATTTTGTAAGTCGGTGTTTCTATAATAGTTTAGTCTCTTCGTTATTTAACACCGACTTCCAAAATTAAAGTTATTTGATACTTTTCAGTGTTTTTTATCATTGAAGTCGGTTATATTTTTTTTGTAAAAAGTTTTTTATTTTACACTTTTTAGTTATGGTACCACCACTAAAAAGTACCCCTCAGTCAAACTTAAATACCTTATAGTCAGAGCGCATCTCATAACGGTTCTAATAATCCCAAACACGGTTAGATTAGATTAATTTACCTTTCGGCTTCATCATCAGATCAGTTCGATATATCCTCTCCCCCTCTTCTTTTAAACAGTCATTAGACTAGATGCTGGAGAGGGAAAGGATATATCGAACTGATCTGATGATGAAGCCGAGAGGTAAATCTTTCAATCAGTCATTAGACTAGGTGCTGATAATCCCGGCTGTAGCATCAGGCCAGATTTATGTCAACATTGCAATGAACTTAAAATTTAGTCCTGTTTAAAATGAGCCCAAACACGACTACGGTGCTGTAATTTCAAGGTTTGTACTTTTCCTGATGCTCCTGGCTTCAGCATCAGGTCTCTATGTACTTCGGTGTTCTTTATTAGCAGTACGTTTATCCACACATCGAGCCGTTTTCAATGAGCCTAAACTCGATATATCTGCTGTTTGTTGTCGAGGACTTAGGTACTCTGCAGACTATCCTGACTGCAGCATCAGGTCATGACTTGATGATCATGAGACCAAATGTGGCAAATGCCCTATCAAACATCAAAACAATTTACTAAAACAGTCCTTGCCTGTTCGAGTAACTTCTTACTGTTAAGGAGTTGTACCTTCCATCATCAGCCCAGCTACCTGAGATGGTGACGACCATACGCAAATACACAAGATACTTCATAAAATATGCGAAAATCAATAAGTGAGCCTATAAAATTTGAAGGTTGCCCTCGATTTCTCCAAGATCCCATCATCAGATCCTAATTTGGTGATAATGGGACCACCTCAGAACTATCTACTTTCGAACAAAAAAAGAATTTTGAAAATCCGTCCACATTTGGGGGAGTATTCGACGAACAAACATACAAAAAAAAAAAAAAAAAAAAAAACATACAAACAGCCGAACGTAGTACCTCCTCCTTTTTGGGAAGTCGGTAAAAATAGCATAATCTTCATTTCGCAGAAAGTTGTTTGGCATACACTCACTTATCATAAATTCGAAACTCATAATTTTGTTAGTCCGAATCATCTTTAGGCATACATTCCATGTCCATAATAATTGAAAAGCATCCATCATATAGCAGAAAATTCGCAGTCAGTATATTTATTAACTTAACACTATATTTTTTTTCGCCACGAATTTCCGACGATAACATTAATTGCTACATCTTTAATGAAATCATTTATTTTTAGTGGGAGGTAGTTGTCAAATCATTTTATTGTGTTGATCAAAAGTCAAGTTAAAGTGTATTAAATATGGAAAAGTCCGAAAAAATTCAATTAAAAGTGTTTAAAACAAAGGTGGAATTAAGTTAGAAATAGAAGGACTCATTTGAGAAAAAAATAAATTGCTAAGTGACAAATATTATTGGTTGTGTGAAATGAGACGGGACAAGAATGCGACAAGCATGCGACATGCAGCACGCAGTCGCATATAATGTATATAGCAAAAAGGACGTCGGTCATAGGTAAGGTTACGGTAAAAAAAAATCAAGCAAAAAGAAATACCGGCTCCTCAAATTTCACCATCCCTCTAAGTAACATTATGCTAAACGAAACTAGGTGTAATATTAAATATGACAATTGTAATTATGCCAAGTAAAGTTCTGCGATGTTAAAAGTATGCCGTTACAAATTCGGACATGTAAACATTATGCCAATCAATAGTTATGTTAAATAATTTTTATGCCTTAAAAATGTTCGATTAAAGAAGATTATGCCAAGCGTGTTATGCTTATGCCAAATAAAATCAAGTATCGGAGTATCAAGATTCTGTCAAATAGAAGGAACCCCAAACAAAAGTATGCCAAGTTATATTAGGTCTTAAAATTTTATGCAAATGGATACCTTATTATGGCAAAAGAAATTATACCAAAGTATATTAGGAAAAAGAATATTATGCAAAACGAAGGGATCCTTCGCATAGTTCGTCTATACGAACAGGCTGGGTCAGCGCGTGTCCAGATTACTTGACTCACTCTCAATCCGTAGTCGAGCTGCATTCAACTGATATAATGAGAGGGAAGAGTTCCCGAGGTGTCATGTGTCGCGGTGCTGGCGCCGCGCGCCGCCCCTCAGCCCCACACGCCGCCGTCCTGTGACCGCATGTAACAGACACGTATCGGAGTCAGATTCCTGTCGCATCGTTGCATTTTACACTTGCGTTTTATTCATTGTTTTAATCCTGTAAATTATCGACTTAAAGCTAGAATAAATAATTAATTTTCACGGTTTAATCTACCTTGAGCTATATTGAATTAAAAGGAAACTTGTGGGAATACTATTCAGAAGCGCCCATCGAGGGTTTCGCCATTCCCGTTGCACCACCATATCTCAGTATAGCTATTAGATACGTAAACACATCAATGCTATTTGATGTCATGGCAAAATGCATGTATCAATGGACGTTTTTCTTTGTAACATTAAAATATTTAATATAGGTAGGGGTGTTAAGGATCTATTGACATCTCAAGATCCAAGCCACCCCTTTTTTTTCGGTGGGCTTATAGCCTCTTCATACCGGGGCACGAGCTTCCTTTCGGATAACCCTGGCCCCAGTAGGCTTCGACCCAGCTGCAGCAGTCCCTCAGTCTTGGGAGATCCAAGCCAACCTCGCCTGCACTTCAACGAACAAGGCTGTGGCGTAATGTCATAGGTTGTGGTTTTTTTACAAGTTTTGGTAATCTACTTATATAATGGCGTCATAAAATGAATAAAATCTCGTACATGATGACAAATGAATGTCTGCCGTATGCGGTAATTTGGAATTTTTTTTACAGTTGTTTTGATCAGTGACCTACCATAGAACGTCATTTTGCAGTCATTGCTTTTAATAAGCTCGATATTGCCATTCACCAGAACTCTATTATGAGACCTATGACCGATCATTATGATTTAGCAGATTACGAACTTCATCAATTGAAAACTTAATTCTGTGGGTACAATGGAATAAAAAAAATTTCGTCCGTCCTTAGAGGAAGTTCTAACCCCCTTAACTAAGGTATACGGTATGAGGGAGAGGGCCTCGCCCTCTACCTATACCTGTCGGTGGGTATGTATATCGAAATCGTATATCAACCAAGATACTTGTATACTGAAACCCGGTTTTTGTACCGAATTGACATTAGCTGGTGTGTAGGTCTCATCCCTGTTCCGTTCGCGACATGCGTCCCCCGCGCGGCCGCGTGACGGATATGTGTCGTGGTGCGTGCGTGACGCGGCAGCGCGCGCGCACAGTCACGCCGGGTAACGAGGCCCCGCACTGTCTACAGCGTCGACTGGACATTGTACAGTGCACGTTCAATACAACGTACACATCGACAGCGGTGACGCGGCGGCGCGGCGGCCCGTTAGCGCTACCTAGTGTTGCACACAATGCCTCATTAGTTGGGAACCTTATTGTATTGTGGTTGAGTCTTCTTGCTTTGCCTCCCGCACGTTTCGCTGGTAATAATACAAGTAATTTGTTGCTTTTCGTAATGATTTCCGGCATTGTTGGTGTGGCGGACACTATAAGCGTAGGTACCCTTTACTGTTAATAGACGAGTTGTTCGTTTGTCTGTGTCATTGTATGTATGTTCAGCAGGGTGGTGGCGCGGCGCGATATGCTGCTGCCGGACCAGACGTACGAGGGCCAGCTGCGGAACGCACCACTGTTGGCGCTGCTGCGCACCAAGCAGCTGCCGCCCGACTTCTTCTGCGCCAACAGACGAGACTCACCTGCGCGACACAGCAAGAGCGCGCTGGCCGGGCGGTGCGTGGCGAGCGGCGAGCTCTCGGTGATGACAAGTGGGTGCGTGTCCCGCAGGGCGGGCGCGGGGCCGCGGCGGCGGCGCCGGCGCACTCATCGCGCCACTACACAACAAGGTATTACAAGAAAAACTGAGATACTCCTCTAAAAATGTTTTTTTGAGGTTTGTAATCATCCAATCAATTCCCCCTCAGTGTTAGACCATTAAACTAAACCAGACTTGTTCAGTCCCAATGTGCGTTTTAGGGCCACGGTCACTATTACAAACGCTCCCGCAGCCCTAGCAGGCACCAGCCCTAATGGGCTGATCCTGGCAATGATAGTTCACTCACCGATATTTTAACAATACTTAATTGAAAATTAAAAATTAAAAAAAACCCCGATGCACAAAATCTATAAAAAGTAAAAAAATTACTAAAACGTATTCCCGGATACCATCGGCCACCTTCTAGTTCTAACATTGAATCAGATACTCTTCATTAAGAAAAAAAATGTATAGAACTGGTTAAGACGAATCTAATGAGGCCAAACTCGATGTGTCTACTAGTAGGCAACCCGGGGCTCCGTTAGTAACCTCCCAGTTCTATCATTAGGGCCATCGTTATCATGAACAACGTATAGAACTGGTTAAGATGAATCTATTGAGTGCAAACACGATATGTTTACTAGAAGGCATTCAAGGGTTCCATCAGCCACCTCCTAGTTCTAGCATCAGGCATCTTGATGACGAGGACGTCATTAAGAAAACTGCTTAGAACTGGTCACATATGTATATGTGTTTATTAGTAAGTATTAAGTGTTTAAGATACCTACCACAGCTAACTAACGGGGTGATGACCTTGAACACCTGGACAGATTTTCATAAATTGTAGCTAAGAGACACGTCAAACTTATAAACACCCGTCTTTTCCGTCGGGGGTTAAAAATATGAAAAATAAAATACACAACACTAAAGCATCTCCTTATTCACTAGGTTATGATTGATTCTCAGTACCTTCATTGCGCCCTCTGATTAATGACCTTAATCTCTGCATCCCAATTTCCTGCTGGAACCATGTGTGGTGGCAGCTCTTGTACATCCTTAAACCAACATAGATTACTATGACTCCAATGATGATCAGAACAATGTAGATCCCGATGGTAATGCGATCCATGTGTCCTCCGATTTCGTTCAACGTTCCGCAATTCTTGACTGAGGAAATCCTCCTCCTTTTCCACAATTGATCGACACTTATTGAGAAGTACATTCGGCGTCTCTCATCTGGGCGGAAGCTCGTGACCGCAAAGCTCCGAATCTGAGCTTAAAGAAGAGAGCCTTCAGCCATGCTGCGTTTGGCAGCAAAAAAGGTACATAGAAAGGTTTGCTTCGACCGCATTACCCATATTGGTGAAAAACTCTACTATCGGTCTAATCGGTCTACTGGTGATCTTCTAGTGTATTACCATCCACTTGTGGGGCGAGGTCCTCGATAAGAATGGGAAAGCGATTGACGGCGCGCACTGTTCCCGCGCGCCTCAAGAAGTTGTCAGCAACAGCAGGGGCACAGCAGGGGCTCACCTGGGTCGAAGCCTACTGGGGCCAGAATCCCGATATGAAAGGCAAGAAGGAACGGGGTGGGTTTTTTAGTCTGTAAGAGTCTGACACAATTTCCCGCTCCGCCCAGGGGCGGGGGATGTCATTTGAATGATTTTTACCCACCAAAAAAAAAACCGATGTCAGCTTGATGCACTTGACCGGCAATTGAGAGGCGAGCCAGAAGGATAATATTGGCGATGATACACTCGTCGAGTCGGAACTTCAAAGTCTTGAGCATCGACGCCGAGTTGCTAGCCTGTCGGTTTTCTACCGGTTGCATTTCGGGGAGTGTGCGTCGAAATTGCATAACCTGATTCCGCCTAGCCCGTTCCATCATCGGACTACCAGACGAACGGCGATGCGCCACCGGTACATGGTGGGTATCCCACCTACACGCATAAATCGTTTTGGGAACACATTCAAGTGCAACAAAGGACGTCTTGTCTCGTGTATTTCTAGATTCCACGATACCAAATGAAACGAAGAGGTGCAGATTTTTTTATAAAATACTAAAAAGCACCCTCCACGTCTTCGGCTACGTGGAACTAATACCTTCAGGAATTAAAATTAATTGCGTGAGTGTACTACGGAAGTACGTGTAAAGTGAACTGGACAAATGGATGCGATCTCATCACTCTAGTGCGAGTAGTGCGACATGAAGAATTAACATATTTTAGAGTACACTAAAACACAAAAGCTTCATGGTTACTCTTTTACAATAAACAGCAGCAGTTTACAACATAACTTAACAACATGAACTGTATGCCAAAAAAAATATGGCAAAGTATTATTATGGCAAAACAAATTATGCCAAAATCGTTATGCCAAAGTGTATTAGGAGGACAAAGAATATTATGCAAAAAGAAGGTATCCCGTTTTTTTTACTGTAATTTATCCTCCTGTGCCAACTCTATCAAAATAGGTGCAGCACATTGATGCATGCGCACGTTCAGGTCTGTAGGGGATCAAGGCCAGCTGACCACGAGCTACCGAGGGCAAGCGATGCCGCGTCAGAGCCGAGATCGACACTAACTTGACAACATGTGATGTTCCACAAGTGAGACTGTTGGACAATGAAACATTCAGATACAAGCAAACAACACAGAACTCCTCATAGGATCACAGCAGAACTGTCGTGACAAGTAAAATTGCTTTGTTTAGACGTGTAGTCGATGAAGGCAGAGTGGAAGGGATATATCGCACTGATTTGATGATAAAGCTGGAAGGACAGCACCGGAACTCTGTAATAAATCAATGTAACCTGACCGTGTTTGGGATTATTAGCAATGTCATGAGATGCACTCTATCTATAAAATACCATCAAGCTAATGTGAGGATGGAAGGTAGGCACGCAATCTCCGTAATAAATAAAATAATGAATCCTAGCCATTGCTTGGCTTATTGGAATAGTCATCCAATGCTTTAATGACTAAATTCTATAGGTACCTTATTATTCAACTCGGATACTATTTAAGTTTGGCTGAGGCAGGGGTATACTTTTTAGTTGTACCAAAACTAAAAAAACTTTTTACAAAAAAAGACACAACCGACTTCAGTATAAAAAACCGACCAAGAGCGTGTTGGGCCACGCTCATGGTCGGTTTTTTATTTCCGGTTCCGTAGTTTTCCGTTCGTCACAATAAGTGTCCCCCCCTACTTAAATTACTTAAACACAATTACTATTTCCCACTATACCAAATATTTAATGAAATGAAAGACAGACAACGAGCAAGAACAAATACCACCAATGCCAACGAGAGATCACAATGTCAGCACAACAATGACAGCTCTTAACCGTCCCGATCCCATCAACTCAGGAAAAATTTTAACAGTGAAGGTGCCCAAAGAACAGCGCCATCTCTCGGGAAATTGGGTTACTAAGGTGGTAAATTTGGATTGCATGAACCAATTTTAATAATTATTTTTTTATTTGAAAGAAAATACGTTCAAGATAATAAAATATGTAAACCAAGTAAAAAAATGCTTGCATATACGATTAAATTACAAACTTATTTCAGAAATTATGTTGTAACAACTTTTTAAAAACTGTTCTTTCTATAAAGTTCAAAATAATTTTCCTAGAAATTCTTTATTAAGTTCTACCTTTGAGATTTTTTTCATATTTCCTAAACGTATGGATCAAAAGTTACAGGGAGAAGAAACATTTTTCGTTTAACTTTTGAAGCGATTATTTCCGAAAATATTAAGGCGTTCGCGCACCCATCGTCTTTCTGTATCTCTATTTATCAAGATTTTAACATTATCAAAAAAAAATTGTAGTCTATTCATGAGTATAATCAAATTGTGAACGAGAGTACGTGTTTCAAGTTGTTTTTACTTATTTTGGGTAAAATTTTTAATGAAAAATAGTCCTCTATCTTTCTCTATATATCGCACTTGTAAATCGAGTTTAAGTTGGTAACATTAAAAAAATCCACAGCAATTAATATTTATATTTTGATAGCAAACTAGTGCAATTCCTCGATTTTTTGAGCGCGAAAATGTACTCAGAACCCACACGATGAAAAAATCAAAAAGACTGCTCTAGTTTGCCTATCCTCAAAAAAAAAAAAACCTTTTAGACTTTATAGACCGCTTAAATATGAGTTACGGAACCAAATCTATAAATCTAGTGGACCAGGTGGTATACCAGCGATTGTTCTCAAGGCTTGTGCGCCTGAGTTGTTTCTTGTGATGACACGCTTGTTTCGCCTCTCGTTTAGGACTGGGATAGTGCCCAAGTCCTGGAAGCTTGCCAACGTGCAACCCGTGCCCAAAAAGGGCAGTCGTGCCGATCCTGCCAACTATCGGCCGATTTGATAACCTCCATACTCTGCAAGATTATGGAACGTGTATTAAACTCGCGCCTCATGGCATACCCAGCAGGAAAGAAGAGGAAGATCTCCTCAGTGACTGACAGTACGGGTTTTGCCGCAATCGGTCCACTGTGGACCTTCTAGTGAATGCCACCCACTTATGGGGCGAGACTCTCGAGAAGAATGGGGAAGCGATTGCTGTCTCCTTGGACGTCTCGAAGGCCTTCAACAGGGTATGGCATGCTAGTCTCTTGAGTAAGCTTCCAGCATATGGCATTTCCCCTGGTCTGATTAACTGGGTAAAATACTTCCTGAGAGAACGGTCTCTTCAAGTTGTTGTCGGTGGATGCTCATCAGTGCCCATGACGACTAATGCCGGAGTTCCTCAGGGGTCAGTTCTCTCTGCAACTCTTTTCCTGTTGCATATTAATGACCTGTTGATGCCCGGAATCTACACAGACTAATCTATACTACATCGGCACAGTAGTAGAGAAATACCTGCCCGGTGCTCGGGTTAGTAAGGAGCAAATCCGGTTCGAACGAAAGGCTATGGTAGAGCGTACGAATATCTCACTTCAGGCAGTCTCCAAGTGAGGTAAAGTTAATCTGGTGGGATTCAACGCCGCCAAAACACAGGCGTGTCTGTTTACCGCCAAAAAGAGCCCGTTCACCTCGACTCCTACTTTTCAGAATGTATCATTGGATTGTACCGACCGCCTTCAGCTCTGGGTGTTCAAATTTCCTTCGACCTCAATTTTGGGCGGTTCATTGAGTCCAAAGCCAAAGTTGCTGCTAGGAAACTAGGCGTTCTAGCAAAGGTCCGGCGGTACTTCACACCGGGACAGCTTTTAATGTTATTCAAAGCACAGGTCCGATCGTGTGTGGAGTACTGCAGCCACATATGGGCTGGTGCAGCAAAGTGCCACCTAGCAGCTTTGGACTCGGTGGAAAGGCGTGCGAAGAGGCTGATTGGTGATCCAGATATGGTTAAGTCCAATCTTCAAAGCCTTGAGTACAGGCGTAGGGTAGCCAGCCTTTCGGTGTTTTACAGGTTGCATTTTGGAGAGTGTGCGCAGGAATTGCATGACTTGATTCCGCCATCTCATTTCTACCATCGGACAAACTGACGTACGACGAGTATCCATCCTTTCGTTGTTGAAACCTCTACGGTCCGGACTAAGCGTTTCGCCTCATCATTTATACCGCGTACATCGAAGGACTGGAACAATTTGCCTGCTGCGATCTTCCCGTCCGAATATAATTTAGGCGTCTTCAAGGCTAGAGTGAATAGGCTCTTAATAAATTAGTGCGCCTCACCATCAACGATTGCATCACTGCTTACCATCAGGTGGGATCGTCGATCGCAGTCAAGTACTAGTTTATAACAGATAAAAAAATAATAATAATATGAGTAAAAGGTTCTGATTTGCATTTCTTACTTTACAAGACACATACGAATTTTTCTATTTAAGTTACAAAGATTTAAAAAAATCGTACAAAGTTAGTGTATTTTTACCGGTACAATAATATCAACTAACTTCAAATCTTAACAAATCTTTTAGAATAAAGTTAAGAGGGTCCTTTTCCACTCGCCTATCGTAAACATCGAAAATGGTTTAAAAGCTTGTTACTTCATCTAATGCAATCCAACGCGATGTTTGACAAAAAGGCAACGCAAAAAAAGAGAGATAACGCCTGAAAACTCTGTTAGTATTCGGTAATTCCGAGATTTACTCGAATATTTCACAAAACTTGCTCCAGGAAATAGCTGTTTTTTTTAAACCTTTAAAAGTTTTTGAAAAACGCTGTCGTCATTTAAAATCTCAATAAAATTTGCAAGGCTTCCATAGTTTTACTTTTTTGACTTTTTAAATTTTTAGGCAAATTATGAAGTGTCAAAGTTCATACAAAATAGGACATTTTCAGAAGTCTTTACTGGATTAGTTTTACACAAATTTAGAAATTGATTTCAAAAGAAGCCTAGATAATATCCACAAGATACTGTGTTTCCAAAATATCTAATGAAAAATGTGTAATAACGTCATAATCAGTTATGAGCGGTTGTATGAAAAACAGTGAAAATGTGAGTCGTGATGCACCACCTCAATGTGATTAGCTCGGTTCAATCAATCTGTCACGGCTTTGCTATATCATCATTACAGCCAAAAGACGTCCACTGTTGGCTCTTTGCTTCCCTCAAGTGCCGCCATAACCTGGGTAACATATAGGTCTTGGGTAGGGCACATTGCTCGCAGAAAAGATGCTCGAAGGGGACGAAAGGTTCTGGAGTGGCGACCACGCACCACCAAACCAGGCTATCCAATAGCCCACAAGGACAACCGATGACCTGTGAGGGTCACGCGAACCCGATGGATCCAAGACGCACAGAACCGGCTCTGCTATGTTTTGTTTAAGCTGTGCTGACACGAAATGTCAAATTGTATGATATTTTGCGCGCACTTTTTTTGAAAGTCAATATTCGCAATCGCATTCGCGAATATTGACTTTGAATATTCGCATTCGCAATTGTGAAAAATCTGACATTCGTTACATCACTAATACATACTGATACCAAATTTCAGCATTCTAGTGCTAACGGTCACTGATATTATCCGCTGACGAACAAACAGACAGACATGGCACTATAAGGGTTCCTAGTTGACTACGGAACCCTAAAAAAACGCAAAAAAAGTGCAAAGTAACTTTAATTTTGGAAGTTGGTGTTAAATAACGAGGAGATAAATCGGCCTCTGCTCTAACTTCTTACAAAACATGGTTGTGCGCGGGAGTTTAGCACGTTATGCTTAGCGGCGACACGCGCAGGCTCGCTGCCAAGTGAGCCGGCGCGTGTCTGCGCTAGCAAAAGACATCAACGCGCGCGGCGCTTGGCTCGGCCTCCACCGGCTCAGACGAGAGGTAGTAGAGTAGGGTAGGGTCTGTCTTGTTTGTGATACGATAGTACCATGCAGATACCACTTAGATTATATCGGCGATAGTTTATACAGGGCTATTTCTAAAACACTAACAACCTTGCTAACAACTTTTGTTCTACGAGTTTTTAAAAAACGTAATACATTTACCAAAAACAAACCTTCAAGATTTCGTTGCTCTATCTTATCACAATTTCAGCTCTCAACTCAGTATTTTACTTCACATTTCAACTCAGTATTTTACTATATATACCTAAGTTTGAATGATGCGACCAAGCGCATCAATTACTCCCGCCACCTGATCATCATTCTCTTCCAATATCGTACTATCGCTTGCTTCGGGTATACTACGTAATATTTAGAACTAAAATATGTAACAAAAGTCGTAGAACAAAAGTTGTTGTTTATGGTGTTAGTGCCATAGTTCAGAGGTTGCCAGTGTTTTACAAATAACCTTCCATATATGTATTACTATCATCAGCATACTTGCATGAATACTTTGGTAGAACGTTTGAGTTCAAGTTTTCGAAATTCACACTAGATGGCGTTGGTTTCTTCAATATTACGAAGCCAAGTGGCGACTAAAGGTCCATAGACAAGGAACACGACACAACTGATTTTTGTTTGAATGACTACCTTCTACTTGTACGTTAAAAGCCACAAGCATCCTGTTCATAATTTCAACTCTCATAAGAAAATCATGGGTAAAATCACTTTCATGTTTGCTGGTGATGTTCAACATTGCCAGAGGTCTTACTTAAATACTTCCCCTTCAAACTATATATAGTTTAAAATGGTAATTGAACTTCCGCGGGAAGTTTAAAATGTACAGAAATGTACCTACTCTCATATTACATGTGAGTGGAGATAGTTCATCCTTCAAAGTTAGTTTTAATACTCGTAGGAGGCGGGAAAGTCATTGTGAAAACAAAACCGTAACTGTGAGAAAACCAACATTGAAGACCAGTCTCCTCAGAATCTCCAGTCTACCCAGACGTAGTCCCAATGGAAAATAAAGAATACCAGTAGATATGTCGAAGTGCAACATTGACGGCTAGGAATAGTAGCTTTGACGAAATCAACAACGTAATATTGTGTAAACGTCAAACAGATAGCGTCGACTACATTTCCGTTGATAATGTAGTGGATCAGAGGATGCGGCACATTACCATCTATAAAAACGAACATTTTATTCTTAGAATAATTTTGTACATGTGATAAAGAATCTAAAGGTCTTTATAATATGTTTTAATTCAAATTAACTTTATGAAGATAGGGTATTTACAATGATCTTATATAAAATGTTCCGTCCAACCTATGATCCTCCGAAGGGCATACAGAATATTGATGCAAATGTCAATGTATACAATCAAAATTAACCTTTAACTGTGGACGTGCGGTCTCACAGACCGCGTGCAGTTTGTGATTCTCGTGTTCCTCTCCTTCCACGTACCCCACGCGTATGTTGGCCTCAGAAGCTTCGGTTTTAGTTGCAAAACGACCGCTGAAAGTGAAGGTTACGTCGCCGGCTGAATATTGCGTGAGTAATTTCGATTTATATTTTGGACGCGGTCTGTGAGACCGCGCGTTCACGTTTGTGTTATAAATTGACGCTTACGTGATTTTGTTTGTTTTAGATTTTGTAAACTAGTATGTCAAAAAATTATTAACCAACGACTGCAGGGAAACGAATATAGAGTTCGTCGACTCAGAGAGCCAGTAAAATATTGCGATTAGATGATTTTTCTTTTGAAGACGAGTTTCAACGATGTATTTTTTGAATCGGATCAATGCGTCATTGTTTGTTTTATAAAGCTAACATTAAAGAAAATCACTCCAGTAAATAATAGATTATTGAAGACAGTGGTAGTACTACCAGAGTTGACGGTGACATAATAGTGACGACAATATACCTATAGCACAATTACGGCCTTCAGGAGTATTACTAATACTACTGTAAACTATGCCCATGTCGCCGACGGCGCGCACTTTTCTCACGCGCCTTAAGGAGTTGTCAGCAACAGCAGAGGCCCAGCTGAGTCTATTATACATTATTATAGCCTATTGGAGCCAGGTCCTAGTTCCGAAAGAGAGGCTCGGCACCGGTATAAAAGGCAAAAAGAACGGGGTGGGTTTTTTAGTCAGTAAGGGTCTGACACTATCTCCCGCTCCGCCCAAGGGCGAGGGATGTCATTTGAATGATTTTTACCCACCGAAAAAAAACCCACACTTGTTTAGGCTGTAAACAGCCAATATACCTACAATACTCCAAGCCACTATGCAAAAACTGCTAATAAACATGACCAAGTTGGGCCATCGAAATTTTTATGTTTAGTTTTGAGAAGAATATGTCAAGTTTTTTACGTTTTTTATTCTTTATATTTTATTGTAAAAGAAAACTAAAAAAGTAATTTTTCTGTGGTAATATACCTATAAAGTGATCTCAAGCTAAAAACTCTAAAAATTACATTTGATTGTTATATCGTTGGATTTAGCTTTAAAAAACATATATTTTCATTAAAATTACATCTTTTATTTACATTTAGTAACTCTTCTAAGGGATAAAAACCAAAAATGATACCATACTTACTCATCAACATAGAAACCATTCCGTAAAGAGAGCGGTCTGTGAGACCGCACGTCCATAGTAGTGTAACAAAAATGGAACGTCCATAGTTAAAGGCTAAATTAACTGTAAAAATCTAATAAATAAGAAAAAAATATAATAATAAAAACAGTGTCAGCGAATGAAAATTGAATAAAAAGGTGCGCAATATGTGTATCGAACGATCGGAGTGTCGGCTGAGCAACATGGGCAGGGCCAGTGGCGCGCCGGGCGACCACGCGGCTCCGCTGTATAATTTGGCAAGTTTTTATTGTTTCGGGTATGGAGCTGTCCAGCAGTGCGTGCGTAATGCTCACCGCCTGCTCCGGAGCGCCCGGGCTGGACGCGCGCCGCGAGCCGAGGGCATGGGCTTGCTCTGCGTAGAACCACCGTTTTTTTTTTATATATAATGTACAGGCTCACGTTTGACCACTATCTCACCTGATGGTAAGCGATGATGTGGCCGACGTTGGAACACGCTTGCCTAGAAGCATTCTATTCACTCTCGACTTAAAGACCCCTAGGTAATAGCTATCAAGAAACACAGACTCCGGCAGGGAATTCCACTCCTTAGCTGTATGCATAACCGTTGCTGGAAAAAAGTAGGCCGAGCATCACACGCTGCGCCGCGCACCGCATTTGTTTTCGTGTTTTTATCGCACCTGATCAACCTAGGCAGCCGGCCTAGGTACAGCCGACCGCCCCCTCTACTGAAACATCGTACCGCGCTATTCCGGCTCCAGTTCGAAGGTACTACTACCGACATGCGGTCGACTGTACCTATATACAGGGTTATTGGTAAAACGCTAGCAACCTCTCAGTTATGTTAAGAACATCATAAACAACAACCTTTGTTGTATGACTTTTAAAAATGTATTATAATTCATCAGATTTTTATTAAAAAGATTGATGAAATTGATCGTTGTAAATATTACGAAGTCTATGTGAAGCCAGCGATAGTACAATAGCGGAGGGTAGCTGGACATAAACTTGACCTATTTACGGGCGACCCTTACTAGTCGGTCGGTAGCCTTGATGGGCGCTTGCGTCGCGTCATACCTGTTCTTGTAGCGAAATGCGGCAATGCAGACGTAATTATCTTTACATGATGGTGTATAAATGTTCTAATGTCGAGTACACGGAAATGGTGTGAATACTTGCTAGGTACTAATACAGCAAAATACAGAGTTGTAATTTGTTAGATGGAACAACCAAATCTTGAAGGTTTGTTTTTAGTAAATGTTTTATGTTTTGTAAAAAGTCATAGAACAACTTTTCCTTTTTTTTTCAAGTGTTTTACCAATAACCCTGTATATTTACCTGGTTTCTAAACGGTGTGTCTATGAGTTGGGGGTCGGCCCATAGTGTGCGCAAGTTGTCTCAGCGGCACGCGTCGCGCGGTCGAGCTCTACTCCTGCAGCTTGCTTGCTAAATATCAGACTTGGTAATCCAGTCCACTCAGATAGGTCTCATCCGTATCGGACTCGTAGTATATAGGAGCTTGTTTCTCTCGTCAACTGTCATCATAACAGAACAAGGCAAGTTCCTGGATCATTGAGTCTTGCAAGTGAAATACGCTTCAAAAAGAGTCTTTTATAAAATTATATTGTAAATGTGCAGTTTCTGAGACTATTTGAAGCCTCGTTCTACCCTCCGAGCACCTTGCTGTGTAGGTCCATTTTTTGTAAACCTGTACATATATACATGTCCATCGGCTTGAATACCAATACCAGCTTTAATTGGGAAACGAATTGTCAATTTCGAGGAATCAATCGGGCTCGCAGTATTATTCAAGCCTGTCCGTGTTTGTTGTTCGGTCAAGCTGCAGAGCAGCAGCGGACATGTGTGTGTCCCTCGCGCGTGTGTGCGTTGCGGCAGGCGGTCAGTGGCGCGCTCCAATAACTTCCCGTTTTGTCCCCGTGCCATCGTCTGTCGTCGCCGATTTAAAGAATCTGTGTCTGCAGAAAAAACCGCAGTGTATGACAAGAGCGCAGCCGTGAGCACTACGCAGACGGCCGGGCGGCGTCGGCGGCCCGCAGCGCCCCCCAGCGGGCGCGCGCGGCGCTACGAGCGCGGTGCTGACCGGCTTTGACTCTCTGCAGTGCACGTAGTCAGTCCGTCGCTATATAGAGGGCGCGACAAGTCAATAACCAGGTTTCGATTTGTAAAATGAAGAAATTGACCATTTTACAACAGCTTTCGATAAATGATTTGGCACCTTCACATCGACGGTTCTGAATTTAATCGTATAGATGTACTATACAGTATCTCCTATAGAATCCACTTAAAAACTCAAGATGGATAGTTAAGTACATTTCTAGTACTACACCTAGTACAAGGTGCAACAAATATCTATTAGAAGATCATCAGCGATGATGCACTTGTTTAGTCAAACCTCCAAAGTCATGAGGCTCGTCGCTAGCCTGGCGATTTTCTATAGTTTGCATGTCGGGGAGTGTGCGACGGAATTGTACAGTTTAATTGCGTCCTGCTCACCTCCGGACCACAGACGTACAGCGTAGCGCAACGCGTATATAGTGGACATCAGCAGCTAGGTTGTGGCTAATCATACCTACAACCTAGATGTCCTAAGAGTGAATAGGGTACTTCTAGGTAAGCGTATTCCATCGTCGACCACATCATTGCTTACCATCACGCGAGATAGTGATCAAACGCGAGCCTATCCATAATAATAATAAAAAAAACCTAATAAATAGTTTACAGGGCACATTTACAATAAAGTATATAAAAAAGAACACAGTTGCTATTTGTCTGATGTGTTTGGGTAACTCGAGCTAGATACTCCAGCTCTCTCATTATAACTCAAATTACAAGAGGCCCGCTGGATGGACAATTTTTTCTGCTGATTTTCTCCTGTTCTGTTAAAGATCCCTTGAAGTAATACATGAATCGAGAGGTACTTCATTGGCACAAGTTACGACCAGTACTATTTTTTTATTAGTTTTTTTTTTTAATGCAATGTGAAGTGTGATTAACATAGATTTAAGTCTTATTTACTAACGAAAAGTTGTATTTACTCTATATATATGTTAGTCTGTAAGGAATATATGTATGGGCCAAGATGTCTGATAATAAATGATTTATTATTTGTTGATTTATCTCAGGACCCTAAGGTCCTGGACCTTTGGGAGGCGTACAAGGGACCGAAGCCAACTTGCAGAGGCCCTTTAGGTTGCTATAATGAGACGTGATACCAACCGACGACTATCCCTGTACGCGCTATACTAGTGCACCCAAGGACAAGCCTCTGTTTGAAAAACTATTGCGATACAATATGGAAAACAAAATAATAGGGCTATGGTTTTTGGAGTCTTAAGTGGACTGGTATCATGGAACTATGTTAAGACTATGGCCCCTGCCTGAACAATGTCAGTAATACACATCGATAAAAGGCAGGGGGTGACTAGCACACTCAATAAATGGACCCCCAAAAACGGCCGCTAGCACGAAGTGACGTAGCAACAAGAGGCAACATATCAGTGGGCTACTATTTTTTATATTTTTAAATGTTTTTTTTATGCACCTATACATTAGGTTGTTAATTCTGTGTACTGGGCTCTCGACTCGTCGCTGCGGCCAGCGCTGCGCTCAAGGCTGTTTTCTTAGAGAATAGCACCACAGCACTCAGTTCATTACAGTCAAAGGAAGTCTTTTTTGTGCAGTCCTGGACTGTGTGCCCTTCGTTACCGCAGTCGCCAAATGTAGGAGAAGCGACTTGACACGTCTTGACCGCACAACCGTAATGCTGACACTTGGTAACACCTTCTTACCAGAGTGAAGTCTGTCTGCCTCTGTCGTCCATTGTCGACACAAGAACATGATTGTTCTACATCTGTGTAGCAGCGGAACGCTTTGCATGTTGTTGTTGTTTTGAAATTTACGAAAAAGGCAGGAAAAGAATGAGTGACGGGATGTCGTCGCAGGCGGCGGCAGGCTGCATGAGTCGCAGATGGAACATCGCACAGCTTCACGTTGTCCACACAAGCGGGCGGCGCGAGTGACGCAACCTGCACCGGCGCGCGCGCAGCCCTCGCTCGCCGCCTTCTATGCCGCCTATACGTCGCGTAGTAAACGTCTATAGTACAGCACCGCTCTCTTTCGCCAGCAACTCATTTTGAATTAAATGAGGAATGTTAGTTTATAGAAAATTTGAATATGTTTTGTGTAAAATAAAACATAATATACTTATATGTATTAATGTTTACACCTTTCGGTTATGACTAATGCAAGTAAGCAATCTTCCTCGGCTTTGTTTAGCTTGGGCAGTATCGTCTTCATCTAAGTACATATTAGTCTATGTAGTCGAGTGGTGGTGGGTCAGGGCAGCTAGCGCTCGTGGCACGCCAGCCACAGCCGCCGCCGCGCCGGAACCGTACAGAGACCAAATACACAGTTAGGAGCAGGGCGCGCGGCGCGGCGCGGGCGCATAGCTTTCGGCGCACAAATAAACAAACCAGTCCCAGCCCCCCCGCGCCCCTCCCCCCCCCCCCCCCCCGCGCTATCTATACCCGCCCGCGCCGCACTCACCTGCAGCCTCCGCGCCGTGCCCGTTTAATGCACGAAATGAACTTTTGGTATCTGTATCTCCGCCGCTGTACCTACGATGTTCTCGTTCATCTCATGCATCACTAGCAACTCGGTGCTAGTCTGCACGGCCACGATCTACCTTACCTATGCGCTGACGTATTAAAAATCTAGATTTCTGCTATTTCTAGTTAAATGTAAGTAATAATAACATAAACGAGAATAAATTCTATAAACGAGGGTGAAAACTGCATTTGACCCATTTTACAGTTCAGAAGAAATCTACAGTAAATAAACAAACACGATGTGACTTTGTTTTGTCTGTTAGGCTCTCGTTCGACGCTACGTTATAACAAACTGCTGAGCGTAACGTCATATTCTAGCTCTCAGTTAAGACGTCAAGAACGCGAGAAGCACGTCTCCGGTCTTTCTATGGTACTATGGAGATCGTTTGCCAAATATTCAGGAATTAACATTTCTAGTCAAAATGTAGGTGTTGCTCGTGCCGACTCCCCTCGTGCGGGCGTGGGCGGGGGAGGGGAGGCGCGCGGCGCGGGCGGCGGCAGCAGTACGCGGGTGTACGCGAGCGCGACTGGTCGCCGCTTTGAGCTCAGAGCGGCGCGGCCGCGGACTGTGATGCGAGCGCGCCGCCCGCCATGGCCACGCTCGGCCTCTCCAAGGTGTTCATTCTCGACAAGTACTTCACCGAGTTGCAGCGGTTCTGGGAGACGGAGAAGAAGCTGCAAGGTGAGCGCGCCCCCCCTCCGTGCGACCCGCCCGCGCCCGCGGCCACGGGACTGTGATGATTATTACTTTTTGTGTCGTGTTCGGGGCTCGAAAGCTCCGCGTAGTACTTAGTGTGCGTGCGTGCGTGTGTTAGAGTGTCTGTCTGTGAATGTGTCGAATTGCTTTTAAGCTGTGGAGGATCCGGCTCGGAGGACCGCGGCAGGCGGCAGCCCGACACACGTTCGCTCAGTGCTCTCGAGGCTCGCGCAATCAGTCTGCTCTCTTTTCTCTGCACTCAACTTATTACGAACCACCCATTCACGCTCCTGAGCCGTCAACTCTAATAAGAAATAACTGTAAAATGAGGATCCAATACTTTCACCACGAAGTCTATTGAAAAATTTAACTTATGTGGTTATTTTTTCACATATTGTCCCTGTCACTATTTTTACGATTGTGTGGTTTGAACGGTGCAGTTGTGTTGGTCTCTATTTCGTGTAGTGACCGGCGCACACCGGAGCCCCGGCGGCGCGCGCCCGCGCCTCTACCTGCGCATTGTTGTCGCCCCCGCCGCCCCTCGCCCCCAAGCTCTCCTGGAGGCTTCACTCAAGGTCCCCGGGTGGCGGTAACGAATTTCTCAAAACACAAGTGAATAAGAACCAAAACGTTTTTTGGTCCTGCGTATTTGTGATTCGAGGAGTCTAATACTATAGGATTTCAAATTAGAAGTCACAAGTAAAGCTTGTCTAATCCTCGGCAACAAATCTCTTCCTCATTTAGACCACACGTCTGCCTCACCTTTCTTAGGAAAACTTTTTATAATATTTATGAATACGGCTTGCCTTGTAATTCGACGGAGGTGTAGTGCAGGATGTCTCTGGCACTTGCCGAACCGACTGCTAAGAATTCGCCGGAACGTCTTCCAATATCTATTTTGTCAAAGTTGCCTTTAACAATCCTCAGCCAGCTGTGCCGAGGCTTTCGGGCCCTCCTTGCCCACTATTATTCTAAACGGCCCATGTTCTCTCGGTAATAATGTGGAGTTTACTCCAGATCCGGTGATACTACAACAAGGCGAAATACAAATATCACATAGATTTAGGGGCGATGTCAGTAAAGATATCAAGCGCAGAGGACTGGTAACTAATAATAACAGTTATGCGCAAGCGACTCCGTGATCTACAGCTGTACTTGTCAAATAGAATGTGCGCAACTTGCAAATGTTTGACCGAACTTTGCCTACTGCTCCATGTTGACCAATGTCGCGGTAAATAACAAGCATAGCTACATTATTCATAATTAATAATGGATACACTTGAGAAGTCGATTGTCGGATTAGAAGAACATGTATCTACATGTTAATGGACATCTGCTGTATTCTAAATATTTGGCCTTTCAAGGTGTAATGAAATGGTTCCTGTGAGTGTATGGAGGAAGCCTGTACTCTAAAGCGCTTGCGTGCCACTAACGGAGCGTCGCTCGTGACCGGCCGCGCACTGCAGCTGCGCTTGCTCCTCTACATATTCATCAGGGGAGCTCATTGGGAAGCACAGCGCAGTGTGCAATGCGCGGAGTGCCCGCCACGCTGGGCAACACCGTCGAATGGGCGAGCTTCGTGGTGCTACGAGGCCACCTCTGCCGCGGGTCGGTGCACCAGCGCAGCTTCACTAGTTTAATGTAGGAGTGAGCTGCATCTGCAGCAAGGAGCGTGCTGACGCCGCCGCCTGCCTCGCCCTCCCCCCCCCCACCTAACGGCCCGTAATAGATACAAGCGCGTGCTGCCACCAGTCTCAGTAGTCTCAGTCTACAAGTAGTGCTTTTTTTAGATAGTTAATAATACATATTCATACATCTAATTCTACTTTAATCCAGTTGCTTCACTTTACTACACAGTAAAGTATTGCATCTTGTTTGCCAAATAGATGTTATGGGGATCGTTTAAAAACATACTCATCAAACAAGGAGCCACCGACCTAAGCACTGTAACAGGAAAACGTGAGAGAAAAGCCCGAGCCTGTGGCTGAGTGGGAACGAAGCGTGCGGTGTGACGTGTCCTGCGCTCGCGTGCGGCTACAGCGCCTGCGCCGGCGCACGCACGTTATGATAGATCTCTTTGTTCTTAATTATTGCTACCGACATTAGACATTCATATTGGAACATCTGGAGGAAGGGACTGGAAACGGATTTAATTGAATTATGTTTTTATGTGGACGCATGCTAAGGATGGTGGTTTTTTACGTAGTTATATGCAGACCTCACATCTTCATAGCACATCTTACTCGCCCCACTACATACACTACATGGAGCACACAGTAGAGGTGTGCCCCGCTTGGGCAGAGCATTGCCGTGTCCTTGTGGGGGCGATCGGGGGCGGCGACCTCTTGCTCCGGGCCTTGGTACAGACCATGGTTCGGAGCGAGGAGGAATGGTTGGCAGACACCTCCTTCTGCGAAGCAGGAATGCTATCAAATGGGGAGGCCGACCGCGCGAGGCAACGGCGCTCACGCCTAAGCCGCGACCAGTATTCCGATCCCGATGTGCGGCCACCGTGGCGCGGGCTTGCGGACGGCAAGTAATGGGTAGCTCACTGTCCGGTAACCGTCCGGACCGAACCCAAGTCATTGACGGCGCGTACTGTTCCCGCGCGTGTCAAGGAGCCTACTGGTGCCTAGGATTTATTTCTGAAAGAAAGGCTCGGCCCCGGTATGAAAGGCAACAAAGGAACGTGGAGAGTTTATTAGTCAGTAAAAGTCTGACATTATCTCCCGCTCCGCCCAAGGGCGGGGGATATCATCTGGACCCACCGGGAAAAAAAAACCTGTATCGGGTTTAGGTGGAAGTGGTGGAAGGAACGGTCGAGTGTCATCATTGTGCGGACCTGCCGGAGGACACGGCCCCACGAGGGCACGGCGGTGCTCCGCCCAAGTAGGGCACACCTCGACTTTGTGCTCCACCGTGTCCTCCGAGCGTTCGGCACAGTGGTGACACCCGGGTGTCTCTTCCGCTTGAATCCGGTGCAGGAACCTCCTGAACTTGCCATGTCCGGTGAGGACCTGCGTCATGCAGAAGGTAAGGACGCCGTGAGGTCTTTCTAGCCACGCCTCAAAGAGGGGACTTACCGCCATAATTGTGGCGTGCCCAAGAGTAGGTTTAGTTTAGATTTGGGAACACTGGGCCGGCCGGCTGCCGCGGCGAGTGCGGACGGCGAGTGTCCACCTGCTGGAGAACGCTCTCGTTAACATATACATAACACGCGTGAGGAAGTGGACGGGCGACCTTTTGAATGGCAACGAGCCGCGGTGAACGCAGGCGCCTCCGCGGCCGCCTCCCGCGCCCGACTCACACCATTTAATCATTATGCAGGCCTAAAGTCAGATTCCAGGCTGCGATCAGCTGGAAAACCTAGCGCTGCACAAGCTAACGATCAGCTCGATGGCTACGCTCTGTCACGCGTACAGTGCGCCTGCTCGGTTAGTTCCTTTTAATCTTGCGTGGTGCTTCAGTATGACTAAGCCTATTTGGTTTTGAGGTGAGAAATAAATGACTCCTCGCGCTCCGAGTGGAGCGAGAGGGTGTCAGATTACAGACTAAAACCCACCTATGTCCCTAAATTTGCCCTTTACTTTCTAGGGCCACTGGAACTCATTGGTTCAATCTCTCAGAGCCTAAAGATTATGTGGTAAGCTAAGGGCTTAAAGCCGGGGTTGGTCAGCAATGTTTGTCGAGACGACATGCTTAGCACTGTCCGGAGGGTGCGGGGGCTGCGCCGAGCGCGCGGGAGGCTGCGTCAGGTGCGAGCGCGCGGCGGTCCCGTTAGCTTGCTGCTCTATCCGCCACATAACCACCATAAAAAATGAATAGTCTCTCGTGTGCGCGTGTGTGTTGGTGCTGGTGTGTGCGTGTGATCGGCATCCGGTGCAATTACGGCGGCCTGCGCACGCGCACGCGCACTGACGTTGTTTTTGCCCGCACCGCGCCGCGGTATGCGTTCACTGTCACTCTGTGTAGCTAACATAGTTGTATCAATTGTTATGAGTGCGTCGAATACTTTCCAAATGCCTAGAGAGATGGGGTCGAGGTTCGAGCACAGCTACGTCACGTTTACGTTAGTATTTATACGTATAATTTTTCCAGCCCTCTCCCCGGTCCAGCTGCGGTCGAGTCTCGTCGTACGTTTGTGCCAAAGAGCTCTGTTCTGGTTTGTCTGTGTACTCCGACTCGCTTGCTGAACTTCTTTGTGCATACTTGACCACCAGGTGGCGCCTCTTCCTCGTGGTCGACGACGATACTTGAGCTTTTAACTGAGCGGGCGACATTTCATCTAAGGATATGACCATAACATCGCATACGACTTTCTTTCATCATTTTGGCAATCGGCAGCACCTTAAGTGATCACACCCGGCTCCAGGCTCCAGCTAATCTGATATGTTCATTTCCTGCTCCGTATATCATTGTTGGTCGTACTACCGTCTTGTACACTCTCCTCTTCACTCTGATGGGCATTTTGGGATCACAAAGAACTCCTGACAGTGACCTCCACTTAAGGCTGCAGTCTTGTAAAAATTCACCCGCGGAAAATTATTAGCGCATCTTTGTATGCTTTTTTTGAACAAAATAATGAAACAACTTGAAATATTATTATAGCACATATTTAATTTTTTTAAGTCAATTTGGGTGTATTATGTTTGGTAAATTAACTGAGCACGAAAGAGCTATGTTTAACGCTTGATTTACCAAACATAATACATCAAATTGACTTAAAAAAATAACTGGCTACTACTCATACTATGGTTAAATATGTGCTATAATAATATTTCATGTTGTTTCATTATTTTGTTCAAAAAAAGCATACAAAGATGCGCTAATAATTTGCCGCGGGTGAATTTTTACAAGACTGCAGCCTAGCCAGGCGAAAATGACGCGATAGTTTACGTCTTGTCCACATTACCGGCGGCTCTGAGCTCAACTGACTTCTTTTGAATTGTAATTAATACTAAATTAACGAATGTTAAATTATTGAAGCTGTTTACACCTGTAATTGACAGTACTGCATAATTAAATTAATTTTTTTTTGCACATAGTTACAAAAGATTTTGTTGTTATTCCTAATATTACTTTTAAAATCAAAATTAATGTCTTCTAGGAGTAGGTAAATTTATAACTTAAAGAAAAATAAGGTCAGGCGATTACTAGTCTCTGCACGAGACGACATCCTGACGACGGTGTCGCGCGCCTGTATCGGAACTGTATTGGTCACGTGACTCCTCCCAGCTTCTACGTACAACCGATTTAATACATTTTGACAATCGCTATGGCTGATACTGCTGATACTTGGCGCAGGTCCTAAAGTTGGATGGTGGATGATGAGATGGGTAGAATTTATACTTACGGCAGTTTCGTTGACACGCTAATTATTCGCGGTTTACAGAGAAGCACGCGGAAAAAGCAATATTTCAAAACCGTTTAGCACGTTAGTTCATAATATGAAGTGCGCGAGTACCCGCTGTGGGTCGCGGCCGGGCCGGGCTCGCGGGCTCGCGCGCTCGCGCCGCCTGCAAAAGACTTCAACGCGCTCACGACACGCAGCCACTCGAACCACTGTGGACTCATAATACGGATCAAGATCATTTCAACTATGTCTAATTGAGCTATCTGTTTAAATTAACTACAACACACAACATCTTAGTATTATACAAGGTGTAACGTTAGATGCGCAAAACCTGAAATTAGTTTGACCAGAATAACGAGCAGAATCAATTAACCACTTTTTAATATACTCGTAGGTTTTTCAAAAAAATCTTCATTCACAAACTTCGACCTGTCTATTTATGAATAGGTCAAGCCATCACATGCGCATACCCGCTGAAATAGGTAAACAAACACAAATAGTTGTAATTCAATCAAATTTTCTCATATACGGGATAATAAAAGTTCTGTGGATTTGAATTTTAAACAAACTATAACTGCTCATAAAACCTTTAATTTTCTTTAAATGTTTTTTTTTCTCACATAATTAGGTCAATCGAATTAAAAATCATTTGGGTAGTCTGAGGTTCTGCGCATTTAACGTTACACGTTGTATAATGTGACAGTAAGTAGGCACTGCAACAATTAATAAACATGAGCGCACTGGTTCACTGAAAATAAAAGGTCAGCTCGGAGGCTAGTAGGGACACGTCTTTAGATTATTAAAGTTGCCCGAGTCGATCCGGGGAATATTATAGTGCGATCAAACACAATGCAGTACCTACAGGTAAATAGCTACATGCTCAGTTACTATGTCTTATTTTTTGCCGACTATGAGAAAGGTAATGACCGGACAGAATGTATATATTTATGTAACAGGTAAAGCTCAATCTATATGTAAATTTAGTCTGAAAAAGTCTTGAGATTGAAGTCCAAAACTGTTCCGTGATGTGACAAGTTGCGCACCAGGCGGCCACTGCTCGCAGCACACGACACGCGTCTCTACCGACTATACTTGGTTCTAACAAACTCAAAGCTCTCTATTACAATGCGAAACTTTAAATATTCTTGTTCGTCCCTAGTACCTGTAACATCCGCGTGTGATGGTGGAATGTAAATCTGTTTGAGCGCGCCCGATCTCTCGACCGAAGAATTTTGATCCACGAACTGGTTTGTGTTGTGAGTCAGAGTGGCGTCCACGTTGCGCGTTGCTTTAGGATTCCTTTGTCAAAGCTACTTTCTATAGTACAGACGTGGTCGTGAGTGCGCCAGCCCCACAACGCCGCAGCGCGCCGCCGCCGCCCCGCCGCCGACCGCTTTCATACCCGAACGCTGCATCGCGCCGCATTCTCAACTAAAGGCAAAGGCTTCGTTCAACATTGCACCATCACGCTCGCACACACCATCCATTTCAGTCAATCGAGTGCTAGTCATGGTAGACATTGTAACTACTGCCTATCTGTCCTATATAAATCACTCGGAGTATGTAAGGGAAATACTGTGTCCAAATTTGTATAATGTTTGGTTTGATTTTGGTTATATTCGTAAGTATTTGTTGAAACGTAGATATCTTCGAATGGAAGCAGACAATGAGCAAAGCTCGGCGATTTGTCGCACAACACGCGCTCGTCGTGTGCGGCGCGAGTGAGCGCGGGAGGAGCTGCGCGAGGCGCGCGCTGCGCCGGGAGCGCGGCTTGCAAGCTTGACATCGCACGCTTATGTTGATCAATACGGATGCCCTTGATAAGTCTTCTCAACATTCTAAAAGCTCTGATAAAAATCTCCAATTGACCGGTTTCCAAAACAACATTCTGTCATAATATCCAACAATTTGTCTTTTCACAAAAAAGAGCACTAAGAGCATATCTATACGTTATTTAAGCAATAAACACTTGTGCAAGTGAATGAGTAGTAGAGTAACGCATGACATACGAGCCCCTGGCACGGCGGCGGCGCGTGCTAATGTCAGTGTTTTTGCGGCGCAGTGCGCGCGAGCGCCTCGCCTCATTAGATACGTACGTGCTGCAGCTAATGGCCGAGCACTCCGCGAGCCACGACCGTCACATATAGTTTTTGCCAGTAATTCCAGGCAGATTATATAATAGCACAATGCTTCTGAGTTGCTGAAGCGTTGCGGTTCGATATGTGTGTTAGTACCCAAATATTGAGCAGTTCCTATTTTTAATTTCACTGGTAATTCAGCTCGTTCAGTAACGGTTTGCTTGAAACCATGAAGCGCTCATGAAGTCAGCTGACGGCCGGCGCGCGCTCGCTGCCGCTCGTTTTTTGTGCTCTGACTCAGCCGCCAGCACTGATCGTTCGCAAGGCCGGCTCAGGTATAAGGATTCCATAAGATTTGTTACACTTGTAGAAAATGTTTTGTATTAGTTATCATACTTTGCAAATATTTGCAAGGTTTCAGGCGGCCTCGCGCGACTTGTTCCGGGCGACGTACATACGACCATCATTTACTAATTTTTTTAATATCCAATTTGTTTTTTTTTTTTTATCTGATATAAACTAGTACTTGACTGCAATCCCACCTGAGGGTAAGCGGTGATGCAATCGTTGATGGTGAGGCGCACTAGTTTATTAAGAGCCTATTCACTCTAGCCTTGAAGACGCTCAGATTGTAATCGGACGGGAAGACCGCAGCAGGCAAATTGTTCCAGTCCTTCGATGTACGTGGTATAAAAGACGAAGCGAAACGCTTAGTCCGGACCGTGGAGGTTTCAACAACGTAAGGGTGGATACTCGCCGTACGTCGGTTTGTCCGGTGGTAGAAATGGGATGGCGGAATCAAGTCATGCAATTCCTGCGCGCACTCTCCAAAATGCAACCTGTAAAACACCGAAAGGCTGGCTACCCTACGCCTGTGCTCAAGGCTTTGAAGATTGGACTTAACCATATCTGGATCACCAATCAGTCTCTTCGCACGCCTTTCCACCGAGTCCAAAGCTGCCAGGTGGCACTTTGCAGCACTAGCCCATATGTGGCTGCAGTACTCCACACACGATCGGACCTGTGCTTTGTATAACATTAAAAGCTGTCCCGGTGTGAAGTACCGCCGGACCTTTGCTAGAACGCCTAGTTTCCTAGCAGCAACTTTGGCTTTGGACTCAATGAACCGCCCAAAATTGAGGTCGGAGGAAATTTCAACACCCAAGAGCTGAAGGCGGTCGGTACAATCCAATGTTACATTCTGAAAAGTAGGAGTCGAGGTGAACGGGCTCCTTTTGGCGCTGAACAGACACGCCTGTGTTTTGGCGGCGTTGAATCCCACCAGATTGGTTTCGCCCCACTCGGAGACTGCCTGAAGTGAGATATTCACACGCTCTACCATAGCCTCTCGTTCGGACCGGATTTGTTCCTTACTAGTCCGAGTACCTGGCAGGTATCTCTCTACAACTGTGCTATCATCTGCATACCCATAGATACCGGGCATCAGCAGGTCATTAATATGCAACAGGAAAAGAGTTGCAGAGAGAACTGACCCCTGAGGAACTCCGGCATTAGTCGACATGGGCTCTGATGAGCATCCATCGACAACAACACGAAGAGACCGTTCTCTCAGGAAGCCTTTTATCCAGTTAATCAGACCAGGGGATATGCCATATGCCGGAAGCTTACTTAAGAGACTAGCATGCCATACCCTGTCGAAGGCCTTCGAGACGTCCAAAGAGACCGCAATCGCCTCCCCATTCTTCTCGAGGGCCTCGCCCCATAAGTGGGTGGCATGCGCTAGTAGATCCCCAGTAGACCGATTGCGGCGAAACCCGTATTGCCGGTCACTGAGGAGATCGTTACGTTCTAGGTATGCCATGAGGCGCGAGTTCAATACACGCTCCATAATCTTGCAGAGTATGGAGGTTACCGAAATCGGCCGATAGTTGGCAGGATCGGCACGACTGCCCTTTTTGGGCACAGGTTGCACGTTGGCAAGCTTCCAGGATTCGGGCACTATCCCAGTCCTAAACGAGAGGCGATACAAGCGCGTCAATACAGGAGACAACTCGGGCGCACAAGCCTTGAGAACAATCGCAGGTATACCATCTGGTCCACTAGCTTTGTTCACGTCTAGACGACACAGTGCTCTCAGAACTTCTTTGTTCCTTATGCGAACTTCGGGCATCGAAGTGCCGCAGTGAGGTAGGGTCGGTGGAGTAGCACTGCCAGTATCAAGACGAGAATTATGGGCGAAGAGATTTGTAAAGTTCGCTTTTGTTTTTTAAGTAATTTATGACAATAACAACATGACACTTTACCGAACTCCCAGTGTAGGCAACAATCAAAACATTATCACGTTTCCTTTACAATTAAAACTTGAACTTGAAAAAAAATACGTAAGGACTAAAATCCGACTACGACCCTGACCGTAGTCACACGTTATTAAAGTGTTTCGGTTGCTGCCGATAACATGTGACTGCGGCGTTTCTTTATGTTCTGTTCTTGTTTAAACAATTTTGGTGTTAAACTTTTTGTCTACTAGAGAATTTTTAGTACCAGTGAAGCCCTTTCAAATGAAATTAAAGACGGTGTATTTATCTTTTTTTATTTTTAACACATTACTTTATGTCAGCTAGAGGGCGTCACATTAAACTTGTGCAATATTTTGGAAATGTTTAAGTGAAGTCCTTTCAAATGATACTAAACATCGCGTATTTATCTCCATTTTTATTTTTAACACATTAATTTTTTGTCCGCTAGAGGGCGCCATATCGAGTTTTGTGACACGTCACGTAGCCTATGTTCAGCGGACGGTTAAGACGGTTCTAACGATACCTCGAGTATTGTCGAGTTCTGATAAGTAGATTAAGAGCTATGAGGGAAGAGATGAACATGCTCACATGCATACATATAAACATACATAGCCTGTCAAAATCATAACCCTTCTTTGGCTTTGCCGTATTCGGGTAAAAAGGGAACGTGTGTTTGTTTGAATTACTAAACGTGTGTTTATTCAATCTTCTTACCGCGAGCCCGCGTCTGCGACGGTTGGGAATCGTCCTACGACTCTGGCTGGGGCGTGACGATATCCATTCCGGTTGCGGCTTCTCCTTCACTAGCCTTACTGATTCGCATAGCGCGGCATCCGGTTCCCATACCCAATGGTGTCATCCGGACGTTTCTTCTGCCCGAATTGAACTGGTCATGTCGGTGAGGACCCGCGTCAGGCGGAAACTGAGGCCGCTGTAGCTTCTCTAGAAACTTTTCAAAGAGAGAACTTGTCGCCGCGATTTTTAGTATTTAGTAGATTTTTAGTATACCTATGCGAAACTGGAAGCATGTGTATTACAATCTATGTACAACACTTCATATTTTCTAACTGTATCATGAAAAACCCCAAAGGCTTGTTATGTTACTTGGTTGTCCGCACGAATAGATACATGATCACCGGGCCCTCTACGCAAATGAGGAGTGGCTTCCGCACCCAGCTGTGCGCCAGCATCTAATACCCGCTATGACCCGAGCTGTAGGTGGTGTCTAACTTGTGACCTTTTTTTATTTTAGATGGGAAAACCATCCAATGGTATCCCCCGTCCTTGGACGGTACGGGAGGGCATGGTCAGACTTTTACAGACTAAAAACTTACTTCTGTTCCTTCGTTGCCTTTCATACCAAGGTCAAGTTTTCCTTTCTGAAACAAACTTTTGGCCCCAGTAGGCTTCGACCCTGCTGGGCCCTGCGGTTTGCTGACATGTTCTTGAGACGCGCTTGGAACACTACGCGCCGTCCACACTCTAGATTTTGTTTTATTTTATTGTATAGTGCGGTCACAAGCTGTAGCTATTTAATCAATGTCTCCCTAAAATCGTAAATAAAGCTTGCCACATGTCGTAGAGTAGACACACGGAGGTGGTGACGGAGACCGCAGTATTAACATTCCGCTGCGCGAGCCCCGCGCTCGCTGAAAGTAAAAGCTGTGCGCACGCGCCGCTCCGCGCGCCGCCACCGCGCTCCGAGCGCTCCGCACGCTTTTTGTGCAGCGCTATGAAATTGAATGAAGTCACACTTCGCACAGCTAACTACTCCCCGTAAAGGGAACGCGGCGACGCTTTTACTTGGTTACACAAGTTTTCTTTTTATGCAATTGTATAAACCTTATTGCTCGTTGGAAAAAAGTATTCCTACATCCAAGTTAGCAGGAAACGCTAAAAGTCATTACGAAGATTTAAAATCAAGTGGTTACGTCCTTCAAATGTATTTCATATTTGATGTACCTAATCAGGTTCGCAGGACCAGGCTGACCAACTCACGCAAGTTCCAGTAATGTTCACTCTGGAGTGTAGACTTCACCCCCTGGGTCCAAAATATGACTTATTAGTATAAGTTTTATAATTTGCAAAACGAAGAATGAAACATTTTTCTTTTTCTTCTTGGCCTGTCGGGTCGAAGCGGCGGAAATAACGCGCGGCTCGCGGATGACACACTGCGCGCGCGCCGATAAGTGCAGGCGTGCGAGCGAGAAGAGGGATGTAGCTATACACACTATGTAACTCCATCCTTTATACAGCTCAGTTTAAGTCATAAAATGGATCGCGTTAAGAGCTTGTGTAACCAATGTGAATACACAAGCTAAGCAAAATATAGCTGCTGTGTGTTTTGATTGTAATGTTGAAGTAGCGAGTGTTTTTTTTTTTTTTTTTATCGACGGGAAAAATCATCTTTGACGAAACCCGCTCTTGGGTGGAGCGGGAGACAGTGTCAGACTCTTACTGACTAAAAACCCCGCGCCGTTCCTTCTAGCTTTCATACCGGGGCACGAGCTCCCTTTCGGACAACCCTGTCCCCAGTAGGCTTCGACCCAGCTGGGCCCCTCCTGCTGCTGACAACTCCTTGAGGCGCGCGGGAACAGTGCGCGCCGTCGACGTCTTAGACTCGGTCCATTACCGGACGATCGGACAGCGAGCTACCCATAGCTCGCCGTCCGCGAGCCTGCGTCTACGGTGGCCGGAAATCGGGATCGGAATCCCGGCGACGGCGGCGAGGGCGCCGTTGCCTGATGCGGTCGGCCTCCTCCTTTGCAAGCATTACTGCTTCGCAGAAGGAGGCGACCGCCTGCCATTCCTCCTCGCTCCGGACCATGGCCTCGACCAGGGCCCGGCGCGAGAGGTCTCCGCCGCCGATCGCCCCCACGAGGGCACGGCGATGCTCCGCCCAGGCAGGGCACACCTCGACGGTGTGCTCCACCGTGTCCTCCGGGCGTTGCGCACAGTGGCGACACCCGGGCGTCTCTTCTGCCTGAATCCGATGCAGGAACCTCTCGAACTTGCCATGTCCGGTGAGGACCTGCGTCATGCGGGTGGTGGGTGGACGCCGTGAGGTCTTTCCAGCCACGCCTTAAAGAGGGGACTTACCGCCATAATCGTGGCGTGCCCAGAAGTAGCGAGTGTGCGTTACCGGCGGCAGCAAGTGTCAGGTCGCGGCCGCAGCGCCGGCAGCCGCGCAAGTAGCGAGTGTGCAGCACGCAGCAGCTACGGGCAGCAAGTGTCAAGTCGCGGCCGCAGCGCCAGCAGTAACTGATAGTGTTCCCTGAGCTGATATCGACGCGACATTGTACTACGAGGCTACAGTTTTTTTTAGCACTTGTTGTGTTCCGGTTTCACAGCTTGAAAGTTGTTTAATATTTTCGGTCGTTTTTCCGGTTTTCGTTTAGTTAATTGGCGGCGGCTTCCCGCGTCGGTAAGCGTTCACCTCGCCCTACAACACTCAACTCTTCTAAAGCTTACTACTTCTTACTTTGTTGGCTTAAAAGCTCTCTCTACTCAGGTCGGCCAATGCAACAGGCGTGGCGATCTAATCTTGTTGTTTACAGATTTTTTTTACAATCACATCCAACTACGAAAGGTGTGACCTGTCAGAAACACATATGAGATTACTAGTTTATGTAGTAATTTTTCATTTAAAAAACGAGGAAATAAACCTATTATTCGAGAATCGTAACAAAGTAGCTCAGATCAGATTAGTCGAGTAGTATAGCAAGCTAGCGCAGCGGTGTACTGCGTATCAGCCGCGGCCGGCGCTACACTGCCCAGCATCACGGTGTAGCGCGTCGTGGACAGAGCCATCCTGTTCCAGTTTGCTTCACGAAAGCTGTGAAATCTAAAATAATTGAGTGCTGTGCGAGTGTGGCGGGTAGTTTCCTACGCTCGACCACTATAAGTACATACTAAAAAGGTTTTTGACGTTGCGCTTGCGTCACAGCGGCAGCGCGGGGTTCCGCTTGGAGCTGCCGGGGCGCAGTGGGGGCGGCGCGACCGGTTGACTCCGCGCGCCCGCGCCCGCCTCCCTCGCTGTCTAACTCCACAAACTATCATAATATAATCAGGTGAACTTTTATTGCCAGATTCGTTAGTATCCGCATTTCGTTGGAGTTTAAATGTTAATTGGAATTAACTCTACTTTTCGTTTCCGGAAAAGAACCGTGCGGTCGCTACGCTAGCTGTAGCTATTTCAACATAAAATCAGCACTGGGGCTTTCAAAAACCGGACTTTTTCAATACCGCTGTTGACCACAACTTCAATTATAATGGTAATAATTAAACCTTATAAATTGTTTTTATTTTCGAGTCTTTCGTCAAAGTGATTTTATTTATGTATCCCACAGCTAAACTGTAAAAAGCGCTGTGGGCTATAATATTATTTTTACACGACCTGCTCGATAATGTCGTTTTATACGTCACACAAACCTCACTTAAAGCAAGTCATTATTCCCTAGGGAGACAATGTAGTATGGCCGATCCCTAGGGAATAATGAGATTTGAATTTGGAACATGAAAAATCGTCAATATTGTAAATTCAAATGCAAATTCAAAATCGTTTATTTCAAATAGACCAATTACAGGCACTTTTGAATTGTCAAAACGTACGTGCATTGAACAAGTTGACTCGAAATTCAAACTGGCCACTAACAAAAAATAAAGAAAATAGAATCAAACCTACTTACTGACATGAGTGTTATAGAAAATTGAAACTATAGAATCTTGGAGTAGTGAAGTTTGTTTGTTTGATGAACTTGTAAATAATATAATACTTATATATACACATATATCTCTAATATATGATTTGGTCGACCAAATTGTCTTTTAATTATTTCATAGATGGTGTAAAAAGTAGAGTATGCAACACGGGGATAAAGCTGTCTTTGTCTTGGGCGGCTTGAATTCCTCACTTCACTCAGGTTTCTTTACTAACTCCCTCGCAATGCTCGCGAATTAATTATATAAACCCTTCACTACCGTTCGGGATTAAACTTAGCAACCTTTGTCTCGTTCAGAATTCAACATGCCGCCCGCGACTTAAAGACACTGCTTTAAAGACACTGCTTTATCCTCTAGTCACATAAACTACTATTGTATGTTTTGTGTACCTGTACTTAGTTTTATATTGTAGCCTTTTTATAAAAATGCCTACAATATAATATATAGTCTTTGGTTTCTGCTCCTGGCCTCTCTCTGCGAAGCAGTAACGCGAGAGAAGGGGCTGCCGGGAAGCGTGGGGGCGTGGGGCACAAACAATCACCACCGGCCTGGCCTTGCCAGAGCCGCCCTGGGCTTCCACCAAAAAACATTTTTGTTTTATAATTATTCATAACATGACTGGTATTATGAGAGAATGGCTGTTTAGCTATCATTAAAATGGAGATGGTTAATTATAGCAACTCTGGTCTACCAGCAGCCGCTCAATTGCATGTATAATGTGTTGCAGACGCATCGTCTTCCAACGAGGCGGTACACCTGCAGCGGCGCCTGCTGTGCTTGAGCTCGGACCTGGTGTCGCTGCGCAACCACCTGCTGGTGGGCGCGGGCGGTGCGGGGGCCGCGGGCGGTGCGGGAGGCGCGGGGGGCGCGGCGGGCGCGGGCGGCGCCGGGCAGCCCGCCGTGCCGCCGCGCGCGCCGCACCTGCTGCCGCCGCCCTCGGCCGCGCAGCCGCCCGCGCCGGCCGCGCCGCCGCCTGCTCCGCATCATCCTCTGCCGCCACCGCCAGGTACACATCCAAATGTAGTTTCACTGATATGCATAATTTATCAGTAGTACAGCTACATCAACATGCTTCGGTCTATAAGGTATGGATTATTGTGTGACTTTAATGTGTGTGTGCGTAGAGAGCCGCTGGTCGCAGCCGAAGCCGGCAGCGGGTGCAAGCGGCGCGGGCGTGGGCGGAGCGGGCGCGGCCGGCGCCGACGTGGAGGACCTCATCCACCTGCGCGGCCCGCTCACCGAGGACGCCGTGGTGCGCGCACTGCAGGCGCGCTTCTACCAAAACAAGTTCTATGTAAGAAGCCCAGATCTGAACCACCGAAAGACATGTACACCGTTGTTGAGACAAGTTAACCCACCGCCAGCCGATCCATAGTTACCACCTGGCTACATTGTGTGTGCGTACGTTGCAGACGATGATCGGGCCGATCCTGGTGGCAGTGAACCCGTACACGGATGCGTGCAACGCGCTGACGCTGACGGCGGCGCGCGCGCAGCGGCCCGAGCTGGCGCGCCTCGTGCACGACGCCGTGCGCCACCAGGCCGACACCGGCTACCCGCAAGCCATCATCCTCTCAGGTCTATACGCTATACCACTCTACATTATTGATCAGGAATGATTTTACATATTTTGTTAAACAAAAATGCTTTGAAAATAGTCTCTTCATAGTAAAATCATATGTTAATAAATCGTAGTTGGTGTGTTGGCAGAGTTTGAATGACATAAGTTACATGTGTGTTGCAGGCGTGTCGGGGTCCGGCAAGACGTACGCGTCCATGGTGCTGCTGCGGCGGCTGTTCGACGTGGCGGGCGGCGGGCCCGAGACCGACGCCTTCAAGCACCTGGCCGCCGCCTTCACCGTGCTGCGCGCGCTGGGCACGGCCGCCACGCCCGCCAACACGCACTCCAGCCGCATCGTAAGCCACGCACGACACGCACGCACCCCTCGCGCACGCCGGCACCGCCCGCACTCACCGTTCGCTCGTCCGCAGGGCCACTTCATCGAGGTGCAGGTGACGGACGGCGCGCTGTACCGCACCAAGATCCACTGCTACTTCCTGGACCAGACGCGCGTGGTGCGGCCGCCCGCCGGCGAGCGCAACTACCACATCTTCTACCAGATGCTCGCGGGCCTCACGGCTGACGAGCGCGCGCAGCTGCACCTGGAGGGCTACTCGCCGCAAGACCTCAGGTAATGTAGGGACTGTACGGTGTAAGCTGCCTAGCATAAATATAATGTCAAAGCAAATGTAGAGAGGTGATCATCTTTTAACTAAACTTTTAATATTTGGTCTAAAACTAAGCATTTCATCAATTATCACCCCGAGATATTTAATAGAATATTAAAGCGGTGTAGGTAGATTCTGATTAAAAAACCGATATTAACGTTGCATCTCTAATGTAGACAGATGGCAATGACCATATAGTCCATAGACGCCTAATAAAAGGCGACCGATGTCTGACAACACATCTGACTTATAGATCTGATGTAGGTCGCCACAGAACCAAGTCTATATTTCCACAGAATAGACTCGAACACTTCTGTGAGCCGTAAACTCAAACATTAGAGGACTGCACTCCAATCTCGATGCGGTCCACCACCATCTAGAGACTGACAAGCCACACTTGCTTTTCTTGACGGAGACGCAGATTAGATGTCCGTCAGATGCGGTGTACCTCAACTACCCGGGATACTCATTGGAGCATCATTTCCTGCAGCGTGCCGGGGTCTGTGTGTACGTCCGTAATGACATCTGCTGTCAGCGTCTCCGTCACCTTGAGGACGCAACACTTTCCATGCTATGGCTCTTGGTGGACACTGGCATGGACAAAATTATATATGCCTGTGTCTACCGATCGCATAGCGGTGATCAGGAGACGACTCGAATGTTTGACCACCTCAGTGAGGCCGCCGATAAGGCTCTGCATCGGCACCCTGATGCGCAGCTCGTCACTCTGGGGGACTTTAACGCCTGTCACCAGGACTGGCTTTTCCCTTACCAGAAGACCGACCACGCTGGGAGAGAAGCACGAAACTTTGCGGTGTCGATGGGCCTTTTCCAGCTGATGAAGCAAGCGACTAGGGTGCCTGATGTAGCTGGTCATACTGCAAACTGTCTGGACCTTCTGCTGACCACCGACCCGGATAGATGTATCGTAACAGTTTCCTCACCACTTGGAACTTCGGATCACTGTCTGGTGAAGTCTATATCGTCCTTGTCTCCTCTTGACTGCGACTCTCGTGATGAACGGCGAATGTGGCGTTACAGGTCAGCAGATTAGGATGAGATGCGTCACTTTTTTGCGTCTTACCCTTGGCAGCGGGTCTGCTTCTCTTCTGAAAATCCGTCGATCTGTGCGGATGCTGTATCCGATGTGATGCGTCAAGCTATGGAGTATTTCATACCTTATAGTGATGTACCCATCGGAAGCTCAGCTCACCCATGGTTCAATGCTGATTGCGTTCAAGCTGAAGAGCATAAGCATTCGGCGTTTTTAACCTGGGTTGACGCTCGTGACCGCAAATCCCCGGATCTGAGCTCAAAGAAGAGAGCCTTTAACCGTGCTGCCAAGTCCTACAAAAAGGCACTAAATAAGGATCGCTTTGACCGCATTACCCATATTGGCACAAAGCTCTCTGTACAGCCATCCGGTAGTAGAGCGTTCTGGTCCCTTGCCAAATCGGTCGAAGCGAACTTCTGTCGGCCCACATTGCCTCCGCTGGTTAAACCTGACGGAACACTGGCTCATACGGCGAGAGAGAAAGCAGGTCTCTTTGCATCTCTCTTCGCCCATAATTCTCGTCTTGATACTGGCAGTGCTACTCCACCGACCCTACCTCACTGCGGCACTTCGATGCCCGAAGTTCGCATAAGGAACAAAGAAGTTCTGAGAGCACTGTGTCGTCTAGACGTGAATAAAGCTAGTGAACCAGATAGTATACCTGCGATTGTTCTCAAGGCTTGTGCGCCCGAGTTGTCTCCTGTATTGACGCGCTTGTATCGCCTCTCGTTTAGGACTGGGATAGTGCCCGAATCCTGGAAGCTTGCCAACGTGCAACCCGTGCCCAAAAAGGGCAGTCGTGCCGATCCTGCCAACTATCGGCCGATTTCGGTAACCTCCATACTCTGCAAGATTATGGAGCGTGTATTGAACTCGCGCCTCATGGCATACCTAGAACGTAACGATCTCCTCAGTGACCGGCAATACGGGTTTCGCCGCAATCGGTCTACTGGGGATCTACTAGCGCATGCCACCCACTTATGGGGCGAGGCCCTCGAGAAGAATGGGGAAGCGATTGCGGTCTCTTTGGACGTCTCGAAGGCCTTCGACAGGGTATGGCATGCTAGTCTCTTAAGTAAGCTTCCGGCATATGGCATATCCCCTGGTCTGATTAACTGGATAAAAGACTTCCTGAGAGAACGGTCTTTTCGTGTTGTTGTCGATGGATGCTCATCAGAGCCCATGTCGACTAATGCCGAAGTTCCTCAGGGGTCAGTTCTCTCTGCAACTCTTTTCCTGTTGCATATTAATGACCTGCTGATGCCCGGTATCTATGGGTATGCAGATGATAGCACAGTTGTAGAGAGATACCTGCCAGGTACTCGAACTAGTAAGGAACAAATCCGGTCCGAACGAGAGGCTATGGTAGAGCGTGTGAATATCTTACTTCAGGCAGTCTCCGAGTGGGGCGAAACCAATCTGGTGGGATTCAACGCCGCCAAAACACAGGCGTGTCTGTTCACCGCCAAAAGGAGCCCGTTCACCTCGACTCCTACTTTTCAGAATGTAACATTGGATTGTACCGACCGCCTTCAGCTCTTAGGTGTTGAAATTTCCTCCGACCTCAATTTTAGGCGGTTCATTGAGTCCAAAGCCAAAGTTGCTGCTAGGAAACTAGGCGTTCTAGCAAAGGTCCGGCGGTACTTCACACCGGGACAGCTTTTAATGTTATTCAAAGCACAGGTCCGATCGTGTGTGGAGTACTGCAGCCACATATGGGCTGGTGCTGCAAAGTGCCACCTGGCAGCTTTGGACTCGGTGGAAAGGCGTGCGAAGAGACTGATTGGTGATCCAGATATGGTTAAGTCCAATCTTCAAAGCCTTGAGCACAGGCGTAGGGTAGCCAGCCTTTCGGTGTTTTACAGGTTGCATTTTGGAGAGTGCGCGCAGGAATTGCATGACTTGATTCCGCCATCCCATTTCTACCACCGGACAAACCGACGTACGGCGAGTATCCACTCTTACGTTGTTGAAACCTCCACGGTCCGGACTAAGCGTTTCGCTTCGTCATTTATACCGCGTACATCGAAGGACTGGAACAATTTGCCTGCTGCGGTGTTCCCGTCCGATTACAATCTGAGCGTCTTCAAGGCTAGAGTGAATAGGCTCTTAATAAACTAGTGCGCCTCACCTTCAACGATTGCATCACCGCTTACCATCAGGTGGGATTGCAGTCAAGTACTAGTTTATATCAGATGAAAAAAAAAAAACGCACTCATCTACGTTACTCAATAAAAATAAGGAAATAAATATGATAAATTTTTTAATACGTTGGTGTAATAACATAGCCTTCGAATATCCGAAAAGATGTTATGATATTGCATCAGTAAGTTAATAGATACGAAATTTCATTAATTTTTTGTTATTATTTATAAGAGCTCATCTTATACTGGTCATAACTGAAGGCCTGTGAGTGATGTCTTGTTTACGTTTCTTTCTTCTGCAAGTATTTTTTTACTTTTTTTTTCCTCTAACATTACTAGTGATGTACTATTTCCTACAGCAGCCTCTGTTATCGATAAAGCCAAATACCTATAACTACAATAAAGACCAGTACGAGCAGTAGCCAGTACCCTTAGCCAAGTAGATAATCTGCAATCATTAACGCTAGTAGAAATCTTCAAATGTACGGGAATGACGTCATCTCAACGCCCAATCACGTGGTCAGAACAAAAGAGGGCAGGACAGAATTGAAATGTGAACCGATGTCGATTATGGAAATATTTTTTGTTTGTTTTTTTACCTTTTATTTTATCACAGTTTGTTAATACATACTTACTAAACATTACGTATATATGGGTAGGTACATAGTTTATGTTTAAGCAATATCAAGAAATAGGAAGATAAAAAGAAGAAAGGTCTATCTGTATGGTCGTTGTAAGATGGGAAACACAAACTTAAATTTATTTATTACATCTTGGAGGACTTATAGCTTAAACAAGCAAGAAATAAAAACTAACATAGACGATAGCAAGCCAATGACAAGTTTATTAAGATTAGAACATTAAATGTTTATTAAACAAACAAAAATCTTATGGTGGTTATTTTTCGATAGGTACCTTGCGTCGGCGCCCCACCGCCGGCCCGAGCCGGAAGACGCGGCGCGCTTCCACGCGTGGAAGACTTGCCTCGTCATCCTCGGCATCCCCTTCTTGGACGTGGTGCGTGTGCTCGCGGCCGTGCTGCTGCTCGGCAACGTGCAGTTCGCAGAGGGCGGCGACGGGTCCGCCGAGCCCGCCAGCGAGGCCGAGCTGGCGGCGGCGGCGGCGCTGCTGGGCGTGGCGGCGCCGGCGCTGCTGCGCGGGCTGGTGAGCCGCGCCGGGCCCCGCGCGCGCGCGCAGCCCACTCGCGCGCCCGCCAGCGCGCCCGCCGCCGCCGCCGCGCGCGACGCGCTGGCCAAGGCGCTGTACTGCCGCACCGTGGCCACCATCGTGCGGCGCGCCAACTCGCTGAAGCGCCTGGGCTCCACGCTGGGCACGCTGTCGTCGGACTCCAACGAGTCGGTGCACAACCAGGACGCGGCGTCGCGGCGCGCGTCGTCGGCCGGCGGCAGCGGCACGCGCGGCCGCGCCGGGGCGCGCTCCATGGCGGCGCTCAACGACGCTGTGCGCCACGCCACGGACGGCTTCGTGGGCATCCTGGACATGTTCGGCTTCGAGGACGCCGCGCCCAGCCGCCTGGAGCACCTGTGCGCCAACCTGTGCGCGGAGACCATGCAGCACTTCTACAACACGCACGTGTTCAAGTCGTCGGCGGAGTCGTGCCGCGAAGAGGGCGTGCAGTGCGCGCTGGAGCTGGACTACGTGGACAACGTGCCGTGCATCGACCTGGTGTCGTCGCTGCGCGGCGGGCTGCTGGCCGCGCTCGACGCCGAGTGCGCCGCGCGCGGCTCGCCCGAGCAGTACGTCGTCAGGATCAAGGCCGCGCACAGGTACCATGATAACATTATCTAAACTAATATTTTTATTTTATTATTAAAATAGTATTATTATTATTATTTCCTAGTTCAATATTTTTATTGTTGATTTGGTCAACCCCATATAATTTGCTCAGCAAGGAATGATGTTTAAAATAAAATGTTAATTGTAGAGGGCACCCGCGGCTGGCGGAGGCGCGGCCGCCGCACCCGCGGCGCTTCGCCGTGCGCCACTACGCGGGCGAGGTGTCGTACGACGCGGCCGACTTCCTCGAAGCCAACCGTGACGCCGTGCCCGACGACTTGCTCGCGGCCTTCGACAATAGGACATGCGAGTTCGGATTTGCGACACATCTTTTTGGCGCCGAGCTCAAGGCTCTGGCCGCGCAGGGCGGCCCGACGGGAGGCCAGTTCCGCGCCTCGCCCACGGTGGCGGCGGCGCTGGACGCGGCGGCGGCGTCGACGCTGACGCAGGACTTCCACACGCGGCTCGACAACCTGCTGCGCACGCTGGTGCACGCGCGCCCGCACTTCGTGCGCTGCGTGCGCGCCAACGCCACCGAGACGCCCATGCTGTTCGAGCGCACTACTGTCGCGCGCCAAGTGAGTCGCTCCTCACTGGGCTTGCTACTTTATTCATTATTTAACACTTACACGAAATTTTGTTCTATATACACGTGTATCAAACGAACTTTGAATGATAAAGATAAAAAGATGGACTCCGCCCTCGATGAAGGCTACAGTCTTGTCAAAATTCACCCGCGGCAACTACATGTGGTGCCTTGTCGTCGCTACAAGCGCATCTTTGTATGTTTTTTTTGAACAAAATAATGAAACAACTTGAAATATCATTGTAGTACTTACATATTTAACCATAGTATGAGTAGTAGCCACAAACATAAGTCGAAATGATGTTGAGCACGAAAGAGCTATGTTTAACGCTTGATTTACCAAACATAATACACCCAAATTGACTTAAAAAAATTACTGGCTACTACTCATACTATGGTTAAATATGTGCTATAATAATATTTCAAGTTGTTTCATTATTTTGTTCAAAAAAAGCATACAAAGATGCGCTAATAATTTTCCGCGGGTGAATTTTGACAAGATTGTAGCCTTAAGAAGTAGGTATATAAACTTTATCATTATTCAAGACCTGACGGGTTTGCTCATGGTTTTATCATATGGCCATGAGTGAGCAGTAGTATTTACGCATCTACATAAATTCGAGCTCATTGTAATTTGCAGGATACCAGCAAATTGTTGATCAGTGTATTCGTTTCAGGTACGCGCTTTACAAATCTTGGAAACGACTCAGTTGATGGCGAGCGGCTACCCGCATCGCATGCGCTTCCGCGCGTTCAGCGGGCGCTACCGAGCGCTGTGGCGCCGCGGCGCCGAGCGGGAGTCCGGCGCCGCCTGCGCCGCCGTGCTGCGCGCCGTGCAGGCCGCCGCCGCGCCGCCCGCGCCCGCCTCGCCCGCCGCCGTGCGCTGGGCGCTGGGCAAGCGGCACGTGTTCCTCAGCGAGGGCATGCGCCAGGTACGTGCCGCGCGCCGCCCGCGGACCTGCCCCCGCGCGCTCTGACCGTGTGTGCCTTGCAGGTGCTGGAGCGCATGCGGCGCGCCCGCCGCCAGGCCGCCGCCGAGCGCATCCAGGCGGCGTGGCGCCGGCACCGCGCGCGCGCCGCCCGCGCCGCGCCCGCCCGGCCGCGGCCCGCGCCCATCGCCGGCACGCCTCCGCCGGAGCCGGCCGACAAGGGCGACCCGGCGCTCGTGAAGCGCACGTGCTCGCTGTTCGGCCTCGATCTGGTAGGCGAGCCGTTCTGCTCCTCGCTCCCCCCGGTTCCCCTGGCCGTGCCTGACCCCGCGCTCGCCCGCCCGCAGGAGCGGCCGCCGCCGCTGCCGCCGTCGCGCGCCTACACCGTGGCGGGCGGCGTGAAGCTGGGCTACCCGCAGCAGCGCACCGTGGGCGCGGACTGGAGCCTGGCGGGCGTGCGCCTGCGCGCCGGCGACACGGTGCTGGTGGTGGGCGCGGCGCGGCGCGGCCACGTGTGCGTGCAGGCGGCCGGCCGCACGCTCAGCGTGCCGCACGGCGTGCTGGCGCCGGCCCGCGCGCGCCCGCCCCCCCCTCCCGCGCCGCCGCCCCCCGTGGCCTGACAAGCGGCCGAGAGCCCGCCTGCCGGCGGTTTACCACAATATGAAGTAAGACGTCGGGGTGATCCTGAAGACCACTTCTTGTGCACGTCGCGACGTTCGCTTTTGTTATTATTATATTATAACATCCAGCATCACCCCGCGATTGTGTGGGAGTATTTTCATTAGGCTTCATAATGGTCACAACAATGTAAATAGTAATTTTAAGTATTTATGGTCGCCGTAGCATGGATGCTGCGGCGTTCGCTGTTATAACATGATAACGTCAAATGCGCTTCCAAGTTCATTTCCTTAAAACGCACGCGCATCAGTTAGGTACAGCCTTAGCGCATGTTTAAAAACTAGTTGTTATACATAGATTGGGCTAATAGTATTAGGTAGGTACATTATAGCTGACGTTTCACAGAAAGATGAGTTAGTTTTATGCGTGTGCGCACGACTGTGAACATAATATACCATTTCACCTGTATACCGACCCCGCGGTGTCATGTACAGAGTGACCATACCTTATTTATGATACAGTTATACCTGGTCGCAAAGCCAGTCTTGTAACACGGACTGTGTCCACTCGCAGTATCCGGCTCGAAGGATTATCAAATGTACGATCCGTACACTGCTAACGACAAGCAGAAACGACTTCTGTGCCATAACTATAACGAGTGACGGAACAATAACAACTTACAACAACAGATCAAAGCTCTTCAGTACTTTCAGCACATACTTTAACATTACTGGGCCAGGAACTCGAGCGACATGAGAGCGTCAAGTCTCTACAGCAGTGGGATAAAATTGTTTGAATTACATGACTAACGTATGGAGGTGCCGGATAACCGTGGAATAAAGTTTATTGACCTTTTCCTAATATCTCTGTGTAGGTACCCCAAAAACAAATAATAAATTAGTTTTTATCACAAAATCTTATAAAGGATCACGAATATCACGATACATGTCGATTTAATTCATGAATCCCCAAGCGACACCCGGTGGCCGCGCATCTATTGTCTTACTATTGTGTCTCTAATTGACGGTATCTGAAGGGTTAAGACAGCTTTGTCTTTATTTTCTTTTTGAAATTAAGAATGTAAACAAATGCACGAGGGTCAATGACCGTTATTCCACGATTATTTGGCACCTACCTTAGGTACGTATGATGATATAGAACTAAATAAAGTAAACATAAGGTTAAGCGAAGGCGAATATGTGAAGAATTTATTTTTGTGGCATAAAGAGTCAAGTCGTGCGATTATAGTGCAGACGTGAATACTCTGCTCGAGTCTCATTTGCCTACACTGGTACTAATGATAAGGCTTATTATTTGGTTATTAGAAAAAAAAATGTTATTCAGTCAGCTTTGCCTAGTACTGAACTGTGGCTGCACCCAGGTCGGGTCTCGCCTGCGCGATGTCCACGGCAAGATTTAAGTAGGTACCTATAGCAGATGACAATGGTGGATTCGTAACGGTGCAAGATTTCTGTAAACAGCTCATCCAAGATTTACCAATTATTTTTTATGGAGTGAATATGAAATAAAACGGCCAACTGGACATCATGTCAAGGTGAGCCCCTGACAATAAAATTAAAAATATTTAAACATCATTGTTAGTGTAAACATAGATGAATAGGTTTCGAACCAGACAACTATCTCGCATGATAATAATCTCGCCCAATTCCCAGTTTTAAATATTAAAGTTCCGAGTGGTGTCCGACGCAGCCACGAGTACCGCTGAGCGCGCACGAGCTCGCTGCCACTAGCATTCCGGTAGCGGCGGCGGCGACTATCGTCGAACACGTACCGCTCTCGAGCTAGCTATCTAGTTAATGTGTCATAAGGGGTGTTGCAGTGTTCTGGGCGGCAGAGCCGTGAGCCGTGAGGGCCGGCACGGCGCGGGAGGCTGCAACACCGACTCGCGGCGACGAGGGCCGCGCGGGCTTGCCAACCAGTCTGATTAAAAACTATACTTACTATGTAATCTAATGTATTCATTATTATGTTATATGTGAAACATTCCATTAAATGTATAACTTCGATAAAAGGTACAAATAAAATTATATTTTAAAATAAATCACTTTATTTTTCCAATAAAATTGTACACAAAATAAAAGTGTCATTCTGGAATGTGTGGAAGACGTGGCGCCAGGCGCAGAGGAGCGCCCGAGTGGTGCAGACCACCCCCTCTCTGCACTCGGGTAAACAGCGAACGTCTGCGCCCGCGCACGTCGTCGCTACTAGAACAACTACGTATTCATACTCTAACATGTCATCTAGTTTAACCCTTCAGATACCGTCAATTAGAGACACAATAGTAAGACAATAGATGCGCGGCCACCGGGTGTCGCTTGGGGATTCATGAATTAAATGGTATAACAGAAAATGATCACGGATCTACTACATGAATAGAGACAAGAATTTTAAATGAAGTGATTGACTCAATATAAAGTGACGTTACTGTGATAGCGAATACACATCTAAACATATTTCACTAGCTACGTTACAACTAGGCGTCAACACGAACACTAATTCTCTCTTTTGATCTATTAACAGTAAGTATATAAGTAATATATTATGAGAGAAAGTCGCGATGCGATACAATCACAATAAATGCGTAAACATGTATAAATAAAGACAGCAACAGTATATTTGACAACAAGTGCGGTAGGTCCCATCGATAAACATGTAAACGTTAACATTATAAGCTTCGTTGTGACATCACACAGCCTGCCCACTAATCATACCATACAAATATACATAAACAACATTTTATATTTTAATTTCGAAGAGAAAATGTGATTTTCATTTGAATATTATATTATTGAATATTTTTTTATTATAAAAATATACATGAATGTTCGCCGAAGTTGCTAAATGCATAATAAATACTAAGAGATACTTGTAAAGCTTGACAAAGCACAAGAAGTGCGGCGCCGGCGGCTCCACGGCCGCGACGCCACCCACACACTAAAGAAAATTTGGCCACACTAGGTATTCTTCTTATTCAATTTTAACATATATAATATATATTAAATATATCGTAACTATACTAACATCAATCGATTTTATTATAGTAATACTGTGAAATATATAAAGTAATTACATATAATTAATATTGAATCACAAAACGTTCTTCCAACAAGCATTCAAGTAAATGTTCCAGATCTATTAATTACACTAAGTATATTTAAAAGAGAGTAGATGTGTAAAAACTTGCCGCACCTGGTTCGGCTCGAGGCGAGGCGACACCCGACTGCCGAACTGCGGCGTATACTATTAACTAGGAATTATGTAAAAATGTCAAAAATCTTAAACTAGTCGGTACGAACATGAGCCGAGCGCACACCGGAGCGTCGGCGCGTGCGGCGAGCAAGCTGGAGGCGAGCTAGGAGCAAGGTAACAACACTAACGTACAGCACCATTGAACAATATTAAACTAAAACATTAAAAGGCAGAAAGAGGGCGCAACGTAATACACTTGCAACTTGAGCCAACAAGAGACGGCGCCGGAGCTCGGCCGACATCACTCGCAGCGCCCGACGTCGAACATATCTTTATATGAACTCATTCACATTGTCTCACAACGTCATCGTTGTAAATAAATCTTAAACTCCATAGCTACTAATTCATTATCTCTAACACAATATTTATATAATCGATACGGAGACTGTCTCCACAAAGCAACGCGTACACTTTACAAGCGAATACGATATAGTTATAATTAGTGATAGTCCTTAACAAACGGGAACGCAGATAATAATGTAAGATTCGGCAGCAGTGGCGCGAATTGAACACACACTATAAGGCAGTGCTGGGTCACACTCGGCGGTATTTGTACTCAGACGTTACATTACATAGACGGCTCTATCTCTAGCTCGACCGGTTCTTCATATTATCATTTATTTCGAGCGTCAGCCGGCGCGTGCCCGTCTCGGGCGCACGCAGGGCTGCACGACCACTCGCTATCGGTACAGCGAGCACATGATACAGAACCTGATATTCTAGTGAAACTCGAGAGTCGAGTGTCTTGACGCAGTCTATTCATTCAGAATATTCATTACAAAATCATAAAAATATAATTTGAAATACGGCAAGGTCGATATTGACGTTACGTCGATAGTTGCTTGAGCGATCGCTATTTATATCGAGCGGTAGCAGCAATACTGAATGCGTAGCCCCGGCCCCGCTAGCGTGCGGGACGCCGGCGCTCACTGCAACGACGCCGCACAACTTCAATATTGACAACACAACAGAATGAACCGCTTTCCTTCGAGATCACAACAAAAGCACGTAATCTAGCTTTACTAGTCGAAACGATACAGTCAGTGGAAGCGTGCCGGTCGGTCGTGTAGCGCACGAGAACGGTGTGAGTACCGCAAGCAGCAGGACAAGCAGCACAGCGCCGGCCGCCGCTAGTCGCGCGCGATGGGCGTGCTGCACGCCAGCGACGGCGCGCGCCGGTCCAGCGGCGACGCGGCCTCCGCGCCCGCCGCCTCGCCCGCCAGCGACGTGAACAGGCTGCTGGCCGACACCTCGCGCACGCAGCGACGCTGCTCAGCTGCAGTAGCAAAGGATTACACTATTTTAACTGGTCAAGAATTATTTGTGCGTAGACATTGATGCACAGTAACAACAATGTCCTCGCACAAATTATATGACTTGAATTCACACCATATAATAAAAACTTCAATAAAGACGACTAACGAAAAAAAAACGCTAAACAGTCGCTAAAAATAGATATTTTGAACATATCTTTTTATACGTAGGGATCGTCGCAATGGTACTTTACAGACAAAACATACCATAACAATTCTAAAAGCCTAAACACGCCTAGGATCCCGATATATTACCGAGTTCCGGTGCCTACCTTCCGACCCTCAACATAGAATCATCCCGACATTCCCCTCTCTCTCTTCCTTTATTTAGTTATCGACTACATGTAATTAACATACTTTATTTTACTTGATATGACTGTTTTGCTCTTAAGAGGAGTACTGTTCCGTCTCTAAAGTTTAACTTCAGATGGTGACAATATTACTAGGGAACTAATTAAGAAGTAAACGTTCAATAAAAAAAACAATCGGTTCAAGATTAACTGAAAAATCGATGAATATACATAAAAAAATAAAATATACAGTCGAACATTATAACCTCCTTTTTTTAGTCGGTTAACAAGCATAAGATGTCAAACAACAACGTTATATCGCAGTATTACTTGGCAGGACTATGGTTTATTTAAGGTACGATAGGTGCACTAGCTTCTGACGTTTTATAAGTGCCCATGTAGCCCTGTGTGAAATAAAAAATTTTGACTTTGAAAAATATTTATAGCAAAATAACCCCATGGTCAAAAATTAGTTTATATCTTTATATTTACTGACGTACAAGTCTATTCGATGTGATCTCATCTCTGTTGGTAAAAGCCACTCTCCATATATTTTTGCCCATGTTCTTTGAAATATAAATTACCTTCTTACCCATCACTAAGATAGGCGCGAGATAACCGTTGAATTAACGGTTATTGACCCTTCTACATTTTTTGTCATTCTTAATTTTAAAAACGGAAATAAAGATAATACTGTCTTGATTCAACATGTATCGTGATCTTCGCAGAGATATTAGAAAAAGGTCAATGTACTTTATTCCACGGCGCTTTCTATAGCTGTCGGGTGTTGCCGACTGTGGCGTGAGGAAGAACTCTTTTTTAATTAGCAATTTTTGATTATTGTTTTTTATAGTCAAATGTAAGTAATGAATATAAGTGCCATTTTACAATATTTCATTAGTGTAGTTTTAAATAATAAGAAAAAGAAATATAGAAAACTTAATTTAGTATATTTATTTTGTACTTAAAGTTTGGCACGTTTTCGTTTGTGAGCTATATTCGACCGTGGCGTTCAAAAGGTTAAAGTGTACAACTTTCCATAGAATGCCTCTACCTCTCCCACAAGCTCTGATGTGAAGGATATGACTCTACTATCATTGGTCTTCTAATAGACAGATCTTTAGCAAAGGTCTAGGTGCTCTTATTCCACTCGATATTATCTGGTAAGCAATGGTATGTAGCTGGTAAGGGCGGTAGTCGAAAATGACGTGAATGAAAATTTCTGTTGGTGTTATGTCCGTAGGTCAGACACTGCTGGAGAAACGGAAACGGACGTATTCACATTAGACGACAACGACAACGGCACGGTATCGGTGGACTGGAAGTTTCATTTATGTGACGATGCCGACTTGACATTAACGTTTCGTACCAGCAAGCAAATTACGTCTTTCGTTAGAAAATGTATTTAACTACCATTCTGCCGGTATCGTGTCGTTATCGTTTAATGTGAAAAAAAAACAATAAATGAATCGTCCTGTTGACAGACACTCCTATGACGCATCGGTCTTAGGAGAACGGCGGCGGAATCTTCAGCGTGCCAGAGAAATAGATATACCTCCATATATACAAACCATCGAAAAACATCCCGCCTTCTAGAGCAGTCAGCGAAATGAAAAGAGTAGCGTTTGTGTTAAGGATCATGAACGTAACTCTAACAAAAAAAGTTCCCCTGTTACCTAGTAATAATATAAATGTTTTATACGCGTCGATGCTGGAGTAACCGCAGACGCAGTCATCCGGACGAACCTTGATGTGTACACGCTAAAAATATGTACGTGATGTGATTTAATCAACATTATATCATGTATAAATGTAACCTATGTATGTCTCGGATAAAAACACAAGCTTATGTCACGGGTAACATGGGGACCTCCGCCGACAATAAACCCCCACGCGGGCATGGCAACACCACGCGTCACACGAGCCGACATGTTTTATCTCTCATATAAATGTTTTATGGTCGATGTTGGGTTATTTGCGATGTCGTGTCAATACCGTCTTGCAAGCCAGACAAAGGGTCCCCGGCGGCGACGCATCGGTGCGGCATACGGTGTACGTCTTCAATCAGTCAAGTTCTGATTGCCTAGTTATGAAATAATTTGGCAATAGTAGCGAGGAGCGACTGTGCTCAGACGGATTACTACTTTAGTAGAGACTAGGTGTTCTTGTTTTATACAAAGTCTAATATTATAGGCAAGCCGGGGCCCGAAGCGATTTCCGATCAGCAACTTCTCAGGAGCCTAATGGGGAGAGGTGAATTTCCGAAAACTATTTAAATCTTTTACTATTGATGAATTCCTCAATTGCTCACTTTTGTTACTTTGTCGACCAGATTTCTCGTGCGAATAATCATTTTTTTATCGAGTCAAGTAATTGTTTTTTCGGATATTAACATAAGTGACAGCCCTGAAGGAAATACAAAATTATCAATAACTTCCAGATAACACGGAATTAGCTTATGGTTTTAATACTGTATATAATACTAAGTATAAACAATATTCTAAAGTAGAAATGATTTGCTAATACGTTGTTATAGTTGAATAAAAAAATAAAAACGAAAAATGAGAAAAAAAATCATATTTCGCGACTAGTTCATGTTAGAGCAACCAAAATTAGAGAAAAGACAGGGTATTGTATGCACAATTAATGGAAATAACAAAAACTAGAATAAATAGTTCGGTTGATTTTTAAATTTTTTTTTTTTCGTTTTCCATGATGCGGATATTACGAAACTTTGACATTTTTTTAAAAATAAACTAAAAGTCGTATCAAAGCCGGAGTTGAACTCTAGCACTAAAAATGATGCAAACTATCGATTTCTTGAATAAAAACACGACGAAACAAAAATGGGGTTTATAACACACTGTGGGGCGGTTATGAAAAAGTATAGGGTTTGTATGGACTACCATATTGGCTGGGATGACTGGAGCTTCCTGGAAGCTATGCCCTTTTTTGTGTACTATCATACTCAGGAATACAAACAGGTTTTGTTTACTTTAGCTCATTCACAGGTAAGAGGAGGAACCTCTCACTGCCAGTTGGGGGTCAGTTCAGGTGCACATCTAAGTCGGAAGCGAGAGCGCGAGAGACGCCGTCTCTTACTGCGCAAGTAGTGACGGAAAGGGAGCGCGAAGATCCAGCCTCGGGATGTCCATAGCAGCTGCACGAAGGTAAGGCAGGGACTCACCAATGACGTTGTGCAGGTTGTCGATCACGACCTCGGTGTTGTAGGTGGCGTCCACGGCGCGCTGCAGGAACGCCGTCCACGTGCTCAGTTCGGCTTCCTGACAACAACACGGACGTCTCACTAGCACACACATTACATACACAGCATATACTAACCCAATTGCATTTGAGAAGTCAGTTCCGTCCTTTGCCTTAAAATCAATATAGCGTTGAATTATAGGAATTCTTTATAAAAAAAATATCTACCCAACAGACCTTACATCGTTCAATTAAAGTTAATATATGCATAGTCGATTACTATGCTAAAATTATTTACGGGTAACGCCGATAATATGAATCTTATTAAAAACACAAGCGTGAATATTGGTGTTGTGATATACAACAAGGAAAGAGTGAGCGAGATGGCAGAATATTTGTGAATCAATAATGCATTATTGTATTAATATAGGTATTACAAAAAAAATTAGTACATTTAATATTAAATACTTAATTAAAGATTTGATCGAATACGATCAAATCTGTAGGTTATTTACTTTTTATTTTATCTTTGTAAATAAATGTCGTAGCTAATAACCGGTTTTACCAGCAGATACGTCTTGACGACACGAATCGATAGCTATATTTAACTTAATTTGTGTAAAATATTGCAGATAATTAGGCCTGTGGTCCAGCAGTGAACGTCTTTCGGCTGATATGATGATGATGACGATTCCAGATAGTAGGTTTTTGTACCGTGGTACCACGTACCACGTACCACGTAGGGTACTTGGGTGTATATACTCACACCCGTTGTATACAGGGTTATTTGTAAAATACATAGGTACTGGCAACCTCTCAGGACTTACATCGTAAACATCAACTTTTGTTCTATGATTTTTATTATTTATCATATTTTAGTTCATCAGATATTCATACAAAAATAAAAATATTTAAATTGAACGTTCGCGTTCTAAATATTACGAGGTATATGAGAAGCCAGCGATACTTAGTACAATAGCGGAAAGGAGCGGACGGCGGGGGTACTTGATGCGCCTGCGTCGCGTCATTCTGACATAGACAGGCAAAATACACAGATGAAATCTGTTAGATAGAACAAGGAAATTTTTAAGGTTTATTTTTGGTAAATGAATTATGTTTTGTAAAAAAGTAAAATTGAAAAAAACCCCCGACGCAAAAAATCTATAAAAAGTAAAAAATAAGTTAGTAAATTACTCTTTCAACCTTTTAACGTCATTATGTAAAGGAATCTATAAATATTTAAAAGATGAGTTTCACTAAGTCGAGAGACCGCAATATGAAAATTATTATTTTACTTAAACGAATAGAAAATGCGGTCCCCCCCCCCCCGACTTAGTGACACTCATCTTTTATTATGGACGTGCTAACTATACTGGTAAGCTTTATTTTAAAATTCGATTACAGGCGCCTATACAAGCAGGAATTCAGGCGCGCACCCCTCCTGGTAGTGCAACGATATGGCTTCGGTAAGCCCATGGATCAGTTTCTGACCGCCTGTCATACCTATTTTTATACGTAAAAATACCTTCAAGTTATATTGTATTAAAAAGTGAAGTAAGTAGGTAAAAAAAGTTATTATTTTTTGTATGTTTTTTTTAACGTTCCTTGCAACTTTCTGTTTTTTTTTTTTTTTTCATAAAAACCTCTTGACACGACAAGAAAGAATTACCTAGTGAATTGGTTCAGCCGTTCACGAGTGATGATCTCATTAAGGACAATAGGGGATTCATTTTATTTTAATATTATGTCGTGGAGGCCAGATAGCAAACCCGCATGCGAGATGAAATCCGCACGATATAAGGTCTCGGACTCGGATACTTGCCATACGTCAGGTTGTTCTATGGTGGAAGGGACTTGAACAATTCTGGATCACCAATTAGCCCCTTCCCACACCTTTTCACTGAGTCCTGATAATCGAATTTTGATGTAGAAATGTAAACCAAATTAACAATATGTAAACAACAATTATAAAATGTTATAAAATTGTCAATATCATGAATATTGAAAATATTTTGTCGAATTATTCTGAAAGATAGGGTTACCAACGATGAAAGAACCAGCGAAACAAGCTCCAAAATTAGAGAAACCTACCTCGAATACGGGTCAATTTTCTTTTGACAGATAGGAAGTTACGGGGCGACAAGCATATAATGTGGTATGGTTGATACCTACTATTTACCATAGTCATTTAGTCAAAAAGTATATACGCTACTGTTTGCCAAGATCGATCGACTGGATTAACGGCCGAGATCGACCGGTTGAAACAAACGTTTTAGCACTAGAACTATTGAGATAACGGTGCGAGAAAAAAACATGTTTGCTCAAGGTCAGGGACTGATGAGAATAAGGTACCTACTCTTATTATTATAGACAATGAAACAAAATAAGTTGAAGGTTTGAAGTTATTCGTCTTTCTCTACGCTAAGGAAGTCCATGTTTTCTTTGAATTTTCTTTTAGTTCCATATTGTGGCTGCTAAGCTCTAAATTACTCAAATCCCAAGACTACTTAAAAATCAGTATCAGCAGTAAACAGATCTTCGAGCTAATTAACCTGGAACCGCGGGCGCGAACAACTAACTTCCTACTCCTAGTTCAGCTTGTATACCGCTGCGTGACGTAAGTGGGGCGCCTAGCGACCGATGTGCACCGCGTATATATAGAGGTGACGCCATGACGTGACGGTCAGGGTCGGCCGCGGCCAGCGGTCGCTGCACTACGACCCACCTCCGGCACCACAAGCAAAAGGTCTACTCCTCACGATCGAAGATTGTAAATCCATAGGTATACATGCTTGCTCCACCACGTCAAATTATCAGTTACTGCAGCTACAGATATCTCAAATCTTGAGACATTTTGTTGTTACTTCGAGCGCAACACATTGAATGGTCTTACTGGATCTGTCTATCGAGTGACCGTAGCCCTGTACGTAACGCCCCCGGTCCAGTGCGGGACGCAGTCAGTTTGCAGCTTAAATATAGCGGTGACCACATGCTTTGGGGGCTGGCTTCAATGAGGACCCTGACCTGCACTGTTGTGACTATAACACCTCGTAAACTGAATCACACAACGGCTAATTACTAATTATCCTTAGTTTATTCTTTGACCTCTTTTGATTTAATTAAGTGTGTGCTAAATGAGTGCTAGTTGTGGCGGGTAGCGAGTTATTCACGGATCGGCATTATTGGTCGCCGCGGTAAGTCGTCCACTTCATTTTAATCAATAATAAATAAATTATATTGGGTTTAATTGTTCGTCCAAAGAACTTAAAAAGCTATCGTCGAGCACATGCCTAACGAATAGGTAAGTATAAGAAAAGTATTTTCAAGTACGATGCTGGTCGGAACCTAATGTAAAAGTAGCACCGTCGCCGTCGTAATAATTTATAGTCAATCAGTTCATGAGCTTTCGAGGCGACTGGTCTAGTCGTACCAGTTGTGCTCGCATGTAGGTCGCTGGTGAGAAAGCTGAAGGACAGCGAGCGCCGCAGCCGCGAGGGAGCACCGCGTCTGCTGGACGCGCCACACTTCTGTTCTGACGACCCCCGCGGCTCCCACGCGACATTTATCAACACCCATTGTCACGACTGACTCAACAATAACAACTTTTTAACAACTCAGTGAAAACAGCGATGTAATTGAACCATTAACTTAATGGTGAAAGTGCGAGGGTAGCCCGCGTTTAAAGTTCATATTTTTTTTTGCATTTTGCAGGACAGTGTCATTGGGGGCCGTAACACGTACATTTATATCATTAAAATTTATATCTCAGTCCGTTGAACCCTGTTAAATGACTATTTCATGAAAAAGTCAAAGATTTCTTATTTAGTTTGTAGTTTGGTATAAAATAATCGTTTTTTTTTAATTGATATAAATTTGAAGGGTTAAAATCTACAAATCCGTGATAAGGCCTGTTGTACTGTATGGATCAGAATGGCTGAGAAAAAGACGGATGAAAAACGATTGCATGTAGCGGAGATGACAATGTTAAGTTGGATGTGTGGTGTGACGAGAATGGGAAAAAGAGAAAGTGAGAAATTAGTATATTAAGGGAAGTTTGAAAGTGGCGCCAGTGACTGAAAAGTTGAAAGGGAATCGTTTGTCTTGGTATTGTCATGTCAAAAAAAAAAAAAAAAAAATGTAAAGAGGAGAGATGAAACGCATGTTACTAAAAGAGTTATGAATTTACATGTGGAAGATGGAGAGGGAGGCCAAAGAAAAGATGGATGGATTGTGTGAGAAGTGATATGAATGAAAAGGGAGTTAGTGATAGCGAGACGAGCAACAGGACAGAATGGAAGAAAAAAACGTTTTGCGCCGACCCCAAATAAAACGGGATAAGGGCAGGAAGATGGTGATGTTATAAACTAGTGTTTGACTGCGATCCCACATGATGGTAAGCAGTGATGCAATCTCTGATGGTGAGACGTGCTAATTTCCGATCCCGATTCCTGACCACTGTGGGCGCGGGCTTGCGGACGGCGAGTATTGGGTGGCTCGCTGCCCGACCGTCCGGTAACTGTCCAGACCGAGCCCAAGACATCGACGGCGCGCACTGTTCCCGCGCGCCTCAAGGAGTTGTCAGAAACAGCAGGGGCCCAGCTGGGTCGAAGCCTACTGGTGTCAGGGTTATCCGAAAGGGAGTTCGAGCCCCGGTACGAAGGCTAGAAGGAACGGGATGGGTTTTTAGTCAGTAAGAGTCTGACACTATCTCCTGCTCCACCCAAGAGCGGGGTTGTCATTGGATGATTTTTGCCCACCATAAAAAAGGCGCATTAGTTTATTAAGAGCCTATTCACTCTAGCCTTGAGGACACTTAAATTATAATCCGATGGGAAGACCGCAACAGGCAAATTGATTCAGTCCTTCGACGTACGTAGTATAAACGACACTCTCCAAAATACATTCTGTAAAACACCGAAAGGCTGGCTTCCCCACGCCTGCGCTCAATCCTCAAGGCAATGGACAAAACTTTATATTTCCAGCTCTGTAGTTGGAAATATAAAGTTTTGTCTATTGTGACACATTAGGAAATTGCCTACATCCATTGTGTGGTATTAATTTGCTTTGTTCGGACTTTCTATGTTTAGTCTCCTGTACGTAAAACAGGGGTGAAACTTGTATTCATATTTCAGATTAATCTGGTAGCTATTGTCGGGTCGGGATACTATAGAAAGTGTTCAGGAGTAGAACCGTAGATATAAGAATTTATATTTCTGTGAGTAGAACAAATAATGAGCACGTCCCGTTCCGGCGAGCTGCTCGGTTCGTGCTTGCGAAGTTCATCACCGATCCAAGAAGCCTCCACGCCCACTGGCATTTACGTATCGTCGGACGCGCTCAACACGCTCACACCACAGATGGCTAATGTTCAGCCTTCACTCGCTCCTCATCCATTTAGATGACTAAGCATCACGACGGCATCTGTATCCTAGAAATTAGGTATAACGGTACCAACCTATACCTACATATACGACGCACGTTTTTACTTCGATTACAATAAGGTTTAAAAATCATGTTATGGTTTTATGCTCCTCTCGAACAAATAATACTTCTAGACAGAAGTCACCCGTTACATGGTCATTTTTTTTTTTTCGTATTTGAAAAAGTTTACAGTTACACATTACGTATTACATACATAGTATAGAAATAGTAACAGAAGGTGGCTCAATGTGTAACCAACGGCATTTTCCATGGAATATAAATGAAAAAACAAAGTGTTATATCATGCATCATGCAACGAATTTAATTCATAATGCCTTCTAATATAAATAAATACAATTGGGTTTAATTGCTACTAATCAATATGATGCGCGAGTTAAGGAACCCCAACCTACCAATATTAGCTTTGTCAGACAATAAGTATTTACTAGATTATTATTTCCCAATTTCCCCACTGCGCGATCAGCATTTATAATTATCTAGAACATGCGTCAATCTGATCACGCTGTGGATGTACCGCGTTAGCAATTAAGTTAGTATATAAGATGAATATTTTGTTAGATTTAATTAATTACTGTTTCGCTGTAACTCTGTCGGAATAAAGTTATTTTTAAATACTTCCGTTGTCGCTTACTTAATTGGCGCAGCCGGTAGGATCTCTGTAGTCAGTTTGCCGTGTATACAATTCTACGTGGAGTAGCCGACGTCCGTGTCTACGGTTTAGCAGAGATCGCCGAACAAATAAATTCATTAAGAAGCCACTTCGAGTTACGGAAGAGGACCAGCCACAGCAGTAATTCAGGGAGCATGGAGCTAGCTGCGGAATTGTGAGTAAATCTTTTTCACCTTCCTCTCAGCTCTTCCATCTATATCCCAACCTTGTAATAGTCTATGTGTTTGTGTATTATTAGGGATTGGACAACGCCGTAATAATATTTGCATAGATTCTAATTGTACTAATATTTTAGAGTAGTGATAGTTTAGTAGCACATTAATGTGATTTTTTTTTCTCCGCGTTGGTTTCTTTCATAACTTTTCACAATGGAAAACGTAACCCGTGTCCCACAGGAATTGGTTAACATCATACCAATATTCAGCGGCGACACTAGAATGTTGCCTTTATTTATAAAAAAATGTGAATACATTTTGACTACGTTCTTAGGAACCACAGCCCAAAATGAATATTTATTTCATGTAATAACAAGTAGGTTATCAGGCGAAGCAGCCAGTTTGGTAGGCGAAAGAGAAGCTATAGGTACGTGGGACGAGCTGAAGAAGTTGTTAAACCAACACTTCGGTGATCCACGCACAGAGGATTGTTTAGCGATGGAGTTAGAATCGTGTAGAATAAATAAGGGTGAAAGTTATTTAGATTTTTGCCATAGAATACAGCGGATGAGAAGTGTTTTATTTGCTAAAATATCAGAAACTATCATTGATGAATCTCTACGTAAGGCAAAGCAAATCATTTATAGTAACAGAGCAATGAATGCTTTCTTGTTTAATTTACCGCCATTTTTAGTTAGATTAGTACGTTTGCGCGACGTCACAACGTTAGAGGATGCATTAAAAATAGTTTTAGAAGAACAAAACTTCCAGACAGTCTATGAGTCGAAAACAAACGACAGACGTAATTTTAGCAGAAATAACAGACCCAATTTGCCAAATAACCAAAATGCAATCGAATCTAATAATCAAAAGAAAGATTCACATAACATATCAAGTACACATGTACCGAATAGTGCTACAAACAGCACATTTACACCGAACAATTCGCATCAGCCCAGACATTATAAACAACATAATAATATCCAAAGAAATCAAGACAATTTTAATCGTACAAACAACAATAATGCGTCACCGCAGTCAAGTAGGTCATTTGTTCCGATTGCACAACCGAACCAACAGTTCGCGGCACATGCACCGAGCACGCCGTCTTTTGCAGCGCAAGCATCTACGTCGGGTGCGAATACTGATGTCACCATGCGTACTGCAAGCTCACGACGTGTTAATTACATAAATAATTCTAATAATAATGAACAGAGTTCAAGTTATTCGTACAATGAGTGCCAAGAATTTTCTCCCGAAGAACCCGGGGCGGGAAATTTTTGCATAACGGCCTCTACCCTAGAGAACGAATAAAAATAAATTGTAATAAACGCTTAAACTTACCACATATAGTTATACCAGAATTAAAGGCAGTTTTTATGATAGATACGGGGAGTGTTAGATCGTTTATAAGCCCGTATATAGCGAATAAATATTTTAAAAATTATTTACAGTATGAACCCTTCGAAGTTGTTAGCACTCACGCATCAAGTGTTCATAGTGAAACGGCTATTATCCCATTACCGGTTACCTTTGGAAGTCAAGAGTCCCATAAGTTTTATGTCTATAGTGTCGACGATAGGTATGATGGGTTAATAGGTAGCAATTTGCTGAAGCAATTACAGGCAAAGATTAATATGGAAAATCAGATACTACATTTAAAAAATACTGATATTCCTATCATATATTCACCGCCTATGAGAGAGATATATAATCTACCATCTCGTAGTGAACTTAGAGTAAGACTCCCAGTCAACGTACTGAACGGGGAAGCTGTGTTAGATTTTAAACAATTTACGGAAGGGATTCGAATGCCCGCCGCATTAGTTACGTGTATTGAAGGCTATGCAACAACTGTTATTCAGAATTGTAGCCATGAAAATAGAAAATTAGTAGTTACGGGACCTTTTCAAGTGGAACCATACATACAGGACCCATCTGTTAGTGTTAATTTCATAGATAATAATATAGAAGTGGACAGCTTGCTAACAAAGAATTTAGACAAATTACAGTTAGATCATATGAATTCAGAAGAACGAACGGTTATTGAGGGACTTTGTAAAGAATACAAAGATATATTTTATTGTGAAAATATTCCGTTAACCTTCACAAATCAGGTTAAACATAGAATAAGAACAAAAAATGAAGACCCAATAAACATTAAGGCACATAGATTGCCACCTATCCAAACAAAAGAGATCAGTAGTCAAGTCGAGAAAATGTTAAGGGATAACATTATCCAGGAATCTCATTCTCCCTGGAGTGCTCCCGTACATTTAGTGCCGAAAAAATTAGACGCGTCAGGCCAACAAAAATGGAGGATGGTAGTTGACTATAGACGGCTCAATGAAATCACAATTGATGATAAATACCCTTTGCCCAACATTAACGATTTATTTGACATGCTAGGTAATAGTACATACTTTACAACTCTCGACTTAGCTAGCGGGTACCATCAATTAGAGGTTCAGGAGAAAGATAGAGCTAAAACTGCGTTTAGCACACCTTCAGGTCATTATGAATTTAACAGAATGCCGTTTGGGTTAAAGACCGCACCCGCAACTTTTCAGCGAGCGATGGATAACGTCTTACGAGGCCTTCAAGGCTTACATTGCTTAATATATCTCGATGACGTCATTATTTTTTCTAAAAGCTTGCCTGAACATGTAGAAAAACTTAGAGCGGTTTTTGACCGCTTCCGTCAAACAAATTTAAAAGTTCAATTAGATAAGTCTCATTTTCTTAGAAAGGAAGTACTCTACCTAGGGCATACTATTACAAGTGAAGGTTTGAAACCAAATAATGATAAAATAGACGCTATTCTTAGGTACCCTATACCGGAAACGGTTACACAGATTAAAAGCTTTTTAGGACTAATCGGTTATTATAGGAAATTTATCAAAGATTTTGCCAAAATAACTAGACCATTAACAGCTTGTTTAAAGAAAGGTCGCAAAATTGTAATTAATGGGGAATATAAAGAATGTTTTGAGACATGTAAAAAGCTTTTAACAAATGCACCTTTGTTACAATTTCCTGACTTTAGTAAAACTTTTATTTTAACCACGGATGCATCCAATTTTGCGATCGGGGCTGTATTGTCACAAGGAACGATAGGCTCAGATAAGCCTGTAGCCTATGCTAGTAGAACCTTAAGCGACACAGAAGTAAAATATAGCACTATCGAGAAGGAACTTTTAGCCATAATATGGGCAGTTAAGCACTTTCGACCGTATTTGTATGGTAATAAGTTTACCATATTTACAGACCATAGACCATTAGCTTGGCTGTATTCATTGAAAGAGCCCAATAGTAAACTCACGCGATGGCGGTTAAGGTTAGAAGAGTACGATTTCGAAATAAAATATAAGAAAGGCCCTCAAAACACGAATGCAGATGCCTTATCTAGGATTAAGATTAATGCAATTGACGACGATTTAGATTCAATATTCGTAAATATAGGAGATAGGCAGGAACGTATACAAAAAATTATAGAAAACGAATTGCAAGACCTCGAAACTCCAATAGAAACGATAGAACTTTCGGATTCTGATGATGGGGTCACTGCCAACTCAGTTTCAAATAGGGAACACGAAGGCATTCCTAGTTTAAACGAAGCTGTCGATACTAAACCAAAACAGATTTTAATTCATTCATGGTTTAAAAATAAATTAGACGTAAAAGATATTTCAAATAATAAACAAAAAATTCTCGAAGTTCACTTACCGACAAATAACGATACATTAGTTAAAGACTTTTTGAAAGAGTATATTGATCCAAAACATAAGTACTTTATATACTTCGAACACACATCTTTTAGAAAAACTTTTTCAAACATGGTAATTAAGTTATTTAAAAAGGATTCAGTTAAGTTAATCGAGTGTACAGAAAGAGTTATAAATTTGACAGGATCCGAAGAAGATCAAAAAGAAGTTATTTTAAAATACCACGACGGGAAAACATGTCATAGAGGTATTAAAGAAACTTTAACCAAACTTAAAAGACATTATTGGTGGGCAAACATGAAAGAGACAGTCACGGCAATCATAAATGCTTGCGAAACATGTAAACGCATGAAATATGATAGAAAACCGATTAAACCCCACATTCAGTTAACACAAACCCAGGATGCCCCTTTTCAGGAAGCTTTTATGGATTTATTATATATTGAAGGGAAATATTATTTAACTATAGTGGATGCATTTAGTAAAATAGCACAAGCCATAGAGGTACCGAATAGGAGTACACCAGAGATAGTTAGAGCATTGATTAAATATTTCAGCATGTATGGTCTGCCTAGGAAAATTAGTTGCGATTCCGGTACAGAATTCAACAATACTTTGATTAAAGAAATGTTAAGCTTTTACAAAATTGAACTTCATATTGGGACGCCAAATAATCCCAGTTCAATGGCAATAGTAGAAAGGTTTCATTCTACCATTATTGAGATTTATCGTATAGCAAAATACGATAAAAGCGATTTAGATGCAGCATCAGTTATGACTTATGCCATCATGGCTTATAACAACACCATACATTCAGCAACAGATTTTACGCCTTTTGAACTAGTATTTGGTCACACTTATTCCGATAATGTATTTAACGTGGATAGAGAGAAGAACTTAACTCAGAAATTATTGTTAGATCATAGAAAACGCCTTAAAATACTCTACGAATTCATAACAGAAAAATTAGAATCCGATAAAATTAAAATAATTAATAAAAAAGGTGGCGAAACGACACCGGTACTCGAACCAGACGATAATATTTACATGAAAGACACTAGGACTAGAAAAGCTAAAGAAAAACCTCGATATGAAAAAGCGAAAATAATAGGTGAAGTTGAAAGAAATATAGTCCCAGTAGAAGTAAAGAAAAGGAAAACTAGAGTAGCCTTAAAAAATGTAAAACGTCCTCCACAGATCATGCCTGGTACTTCTGGTACTAGTGGTGCCAACACTCACGCTGGACCTCCAAAACCTCGGTCAGAATCCGGGGATAGCAGCGATAAAGCGGGGAGTAGCAGTGAAGAGGAATAGTTATTGGACAATATACAAAAGTGTAGATTTAGAATCATTACACTTACAAATAGATAATAATATTCGGGATTTTATTAACTTGAAAATTAAAATTAAGGAAAATAGTCTTAGTAACGAAACTATAGGAATAGAAAGCCAAATAGAATATCTTATTAAACTAACTAAGGATAGATTTTTTCAAATCTTACCTTTCCATTATAGAAATAAAAGAGCTTTGTTTAATCCATTAGGCTCACTTGTAAAAGCTATCACAGGAAATTTAGATGAAGACGATGCAATTAAATATGATAGAGAAATCCAAATGATACAGAACAAAGAGCATGTGGTCGAACGTAAAGTATCATCAATGCAAAAAGCTTTTGATAAATTAGTAAATGACTCTGAAATAATAAATTCAAATATTAAAAACTTGGGTTTACATACCAATGAAATGGAAAAATTAGTTGAACATGAGTTCAGGTTTAACAAACTTTTCCAAATATTAAATACTATGTATCAAATTTTAAATAACTTTCGGACCTGTTACGAAAACATACAAGAGATTGAAACGGCAATAGCCTTTAGCAAACTGAACACATTGCACCAATCCATTATAAATAGTACAGAATTATATAATACGTTAGAAGTCATTGCTAAACATGCTAGAACAATATACCCAGTAAGCAAACATAATTTAATAAAATTAGAACGTAATATCATACTTAAATCATATATAAATAACAACAAGTTAGTTTTTGTTTTAGAAGTTCCCCTAATAAATAACGAAACATATAATTATTACAAGGCTATACCCATCCCTATATTCCATTCTCCAAATACCTTTACAATAATACCCAAATATCCTTACCTGATGGTGAATAGATTGAAATACATGCCCGTGGTAAGCCCATGTACTGAGATTGAAAATGGAAAATTTCTTTGCGCTGAAACTAATTTAGCCCAGTTTCCAACCGAGACCTGCATTGAACAAATAATGCTGATGAAGAACAACTACAAAAACTGCATACAGAACCATATTGAAATAGAAAAAACTAAGATACAAAAAATAACCGACAACCAATGGTTGGTTTACTCAGAGGAAAATCTCATCATCACCGAGAATTGCAATACAGAAATCCTGAAGTACACTATTCTTGGGACCTACATCGTGACACCTGGCCAACAATGCGAGACACAAATAGGCGAAGTCATCGTTGCCGCCACCACAAACACTACAGTTTCCAGTTTCCAGCTGCCATTGATCCAGATGCCAGACCTACAACAGGACATTCAGAGAAGATCAAAGAAAGTGGATTTAAGAAATGTGGACTTCAGTGATGTGAAGGAAGTGTTACAAAGTGCAAAATTTAGTGAAATAGACGATACAACACAAACAGTGACAATAGAAATCAGTATATGGACCATCTTAGAGTATGTGGTTATTGTAATAGCAATAGTTATCTTTATAATATATAAATTTCAGTTCATAAACTTTTGTCGAAATTCTCCGAAACCGTCTGCGACACCTTCGGATAATTCCTCTCTTAGGGAGGGAGGAGTTAAGGAACCCCAACCTACCAATATTAGCTTTGTCAGACAATAAGTATTTACTAGATTATTATTTCCCAATTTCCCCACTGCGCGATCAGCATTTATAATTATCTAGAACATGCGTCAATCTGATCACGCTGTGGATGTACCGCGTTAGCAATTAAGTTAGTATATAAGATGAATATTTTGTTAGATTTAATTAATTACTGTTTCGCTGTAACTCTGTCGGAATAAAGTTATTTTTAAATACTTCCGTTGTCGCTTACTTAATTCGCGCGTCCACCTGATAATGCCTTTATCAATATAAATATTATACTCGCAATTAGGGAATGCAAATCTCGCGAGATTGGGGTTCGAGCGAGATCTCGCGAGAATATGACTACAATATCGATTAACAGTTTTGTTTTTTTTTTTGCCAATAATGACAATATTTGAATAAATAAGAAAAAAAAAACAATATAAATTATAAGATAACCATAGACGCGGGCTTGCGGACGGCGAGCAATGGGTAGTTGGCTGTCCCGACTGTCCGGTAACTGTCCGGACCGAGCCCAAGTTGTCGATGGCGCGCACTGGGTTGAAGCCTACTGGGGCCAGGGTTAGTTCCGAAACGTAGCTCAGCCCCGGTATGAAAGGCACGAAAGCAGTAATAGTCTGACACTATCTCCCGCTCCGCCCAAGGGCGGGACATGTTATTTGTATGATTTTTACCCACCAAAAAAAAAGTATTATAAGATAAACATTCATTTTCACGAATTTTTTCAATACATTTTCTTGCATTAAACATTGTTTGACGTATCTGTCTATAATATTTTAACATCCGTGTCGATCCGCGCTTCGAATAAGACGTTGTTATGCTCTAGTACAATCTCGTTAATCTCGCGAGATCTCGCCCGTTTTTCGTCCGAGATCAATCTCGCTAAAAATGGCCGAGATGGAAGAGATTGCATTCCCTACTCGCAATATATAATTGAGAACAGACCATCATCTGAAAATTAATGTAAATCAAATCGATAGCGGGCCGATATCAACAGCTGACAGAGGCCTGGCCCGGACTGTGGCGCCGCTTGCAACACCATCCCCTCCCCCGGTTTCAGCACAGCAGTACCGGCAAACAATAGAGCCGTCTCGTGTTATGATTAGTTTACAATGAGCGAGTAGAAAGCTACGGTACCTACGAGCAGACCTTTGTAGCACGGGGCGCGCGCCTACCGCGGGAGCGCAGGGCGAGCGGAACGCGCCGGCCACGTCCTGCGCGCGCGCACTTTCACTATCATTACCGCAATCTGCGCACAATGCCGCCGCACTCATTAGAAAGCAAATTTCCATTTACATGCAAATCCTATAAAATACTAGATTACATTTATCATTGTATAGATCGCAGCGGCCGATTGTTTTATTGTTACACTCTTTCTCGTTGTAAGTACACTTTTTATGATCCGCACGATGACATTTTACATCTTATTCTTCATTTGCCCTTTGCGTTCCAGGGCTACAGACACCCCTGTACCCTTCAAACATTCCCTCGCAGCCCTATCAGGCATCAACCTTACGCATACAATACAACTCGTCATCGACTCGGACCTGGACCTTACTAGACCGGCGAACGCTGAGGTTCTCATTGCTTATTGTCCGCAAGCTCACGCCTTCTGTGGCTGGAAATCGCTCTGCGACTCCCTGTAGATTGAGGGAAGCAGAAGATATTATGGTCGCGCGTGACGGTCGAAGACGTCGCGTCTCCGAGCGAGACAGAGATAGGCCAATGATATGCCATGAGTTATTTTGCACGCACTTAACAAGTGTGACAATGATGCGAATGCGACTGAGTTACTTTATAGTATGTAATTATAATGGCTTTTAATTAATTTATTGCTTTATCAGGACATTCAGCGTCCCGATCAGGCACAAATCGGGACGCGTCCCCAGACCCCTCAAAAACGGGACAATCTGGCAACACTAATATCCGAGTTTCCGAGACGCCGATCAAAATCACAATCAACTAATCAGCTGTCAAAGCTCTTGTCAAGTATCAGTTGAGTTGGTGAAAGCATGATTAGCTCCTTTGATTTGATCATCCGATTAGTTGACCGCGCTGTCAGATTTTAGTACCAAACTAGCTTTGCCCGCAAGGCTTCGCTCCCGCTCTTCCCTACTCCACCCTACTATACCCAACTCTACCCTACTCTACCCTGCTCTACCCTGCTCTACCGTACTCTACCCTACTCTACCCTACCCTACTCTACCCTACCCTACCCTACTCTACCCTACTCTACCCTACCCTACTCTACCCTACACTACCCTATTTTTTTTTCCACAAGAACCTTCTCCTCACAATAACAATCACAACAAAAAAAAAATCAGCCAAATCGGTCAAGCCGTTTTCATGCCAAGTCGTGACAACGGAAAACGGGGGTCATTTTTATAATATGTACTAGCTTTTGCCCGCGCGGCTTCGCTCCCGCTCTTCCCTACTCCCCAACTCTACCCTACTCTACCCTACTCTACCCTACTCTACACTACTCTACCCTACTCTACCCTACTCTACCCTACTCTACCCTACTCTACCCTACTCTACCCTACTCTACCCTACTCTACCCTACTCTACCCTACTCTACCCTACTCTACCCTACTCTACCCTACTCTACCCTACTCTACCCTACTCTACCCTACTCTACCCTACTCTACCCTACTCTACCCTACTCTACCCTACTCTACCCTACTCTACCCTACTCTACCCTACTCTACCCTACTCTACCCTACACTACCCTAATTTTTTTTTCCATAAGAACCTTCTCCTCACAATAACAATCACAACAAAAAAAAATCAGCAAAATCGGTCAAGCCGTTTTGATGCCAAGTCGTGACAACGGAAAATGGGGGTCATTTTTATATATATGTAATAATGAAATGACATTTCATAACGCGCGTTGAAGTTGTCAATGGAATTTATGTTTTGTGGAACGGGGTGACGTGTGATTGAATGACAGATGATGTTTAGATTATTTTGCATATTTTATTGTTAAAAATTCTATTGTAAAAGGATAAAATAAAGGGATATAATTGAGGAGGCGATACTAGTAAACTTTAAATGTCGTTTCTTTGATTTTCAGGTAAGTTATAGGTGTAATGGTCATAGTTAAACGTTGTAATATAGTAAAGACGTATTAAATAAACAAATCTTTGATTTTCAGAGAAACAATTTGTGGTTTATTTGGAAAATCCTCAATAACATACCTTATAAAAAGACATTTTCGTCAACTAGAAAAAGATGGACCGGTTACAATTTGAGTTCACGATGATAACCTCAAATGATGGCAAATCTAACATATTGGCCATAACCTCAATAACTACAGAGGAAGGAAAATGTTATATTTTACCTGATGAACAGAAGCCAGTGATTCATCATACATATATTATTAAAATGAACAGTTTCACAAAAATAAAAAATAGCATAAAGAAAAGGCATCAATGCAGAAAAATATGGATAAAAATGGATGAAGATCTTAAGAAAACATATATGGATGAGGAAGGTAATATGCAATTTTTAGATCAATATTTAGAAGAAATGAACACAAAACAACCAATAGACAAAAACGACAATTTGCAAAATATCTTGGAAAAATTAATAGAAACAACTACAAAGAAAGAAAAACAACATAACCTAAAACATATTTCAGAGAAATTTATTATAGAAAAATTCACAAGCAAGAACCCTAACGCAATGCAGTGGATTGAGAATTTTGAAAAAGAGTGTGAGCGCTTTAATATATCAGAAGATGAAACAAAAATAGATATATTGAGGTTATTATCGGGGCAATATTAAAACAAACACAACTAGACGGTAAAGACAAACCGGTGGCATATTTTTCAAAAAAGCTAAATGAAACTCAAAAACGAAAAAAGGCTATATATTTGGAATGTTTTGCTATGAAAGAAGCAGTTAAATATTGGCAACACTGGCTAATTGGAAAAAAATTCACTATTTACTCAGACCACAAACCTCTAGAGAACATGAATATTAAATGCAGAACAGATGAAGAATTGGGTGACCTCACATATTACCTATCTCAATATGACTTTACTGTCAAATATATACCTGGTAAAGAAAATGTAGAAGCAGACTGTTTGAGCAGAAACCCTGTATTAGAATCAGAAGATAACCAAGAGGAACTATTGAAAATAGTTAATTTAATACAAATAAAAGATATAGTTGAAGACCAAGAAAAAAATGAAATAATAAAAGAAAAGAAACAAAATTTACTACACAAAAATAATATCTATTATAAAAAAATAAAGAAACAGGAAAAGATTATACTTTCAGAAGAGTTTAGTAAAAAATTTATAAAAAAGGTGCATGAAGATTTATGCCATGTTGGAATCAGACAATTACAGAAAAAAAATAAGTCCAATATATACAGCAAAAAACCTAACAAAAAATATCATAAATATTTGTAAAACATGCGAAACATGCATAAAAAATAAATCAAGATGTCAAGGGAAATTTGGATTAATGTCACAACTAGGACCAGCAACAAAACCATTTGAGATAATGTCAATGGATACTATAGGTGGCTTTGGAGGATCTAGGTCAACAAAAAAATACTTACACCTTTTAGTAGACCACTACACAAGATATGCGTTTATTGCGACTTCCAAAACACAGAATGCGAGTGACTTTATAAAACTAACTAAGAAAGTACTAGAGACAGATAAGATAGGAATAATTCTAACAGACCAATATCCTGGCATCAATTCAAAAGAATTTAAACAATATTTACAGGAGAATAATATTAAACTAATTTTTACAGCTGTAAATACACCATTTTCGAACGGCTTGAACGAACGATTGAACCAAACAATAGTAAATAAAATTAGATGTAAAATAAATGAGAAAAACAACAAGAAAACATGGACAACAATAGCAAGAGAAAGTATACAGAAATATAATGAAACAGATCACTCTGTTACAGGATTTGCACCAAAATATTTACTGGATGGTACAAATGTCAGTATTTTACCAAATGAAATTAAGACAATAGAAAAGGAAGACAAGTGGATGGCTGATAGAAAATTAGCATTAGAGAATACAATAAAATCCCATAAGTACAACAAGAAAATATTTGATAGAAATAGGAAGATGCAAGAGTTCGAGATAGGAGACAGTGTATATGTCGAAAATGGAAATAGACTGAATAGAACAAAATTAGACGAATTAAAAATAAGCCCATTCAAGATCATCATCATCATCATATCAGCCGAAAGACGTCAACTGCTGGACATAGGCCTCCCCCAAGCGTCGCCACAACGACCGGTCCTGTGCGTCACGCATCCATCGGATTCCCGCGACCCTGTGGATTTCAACCACCACACTGCGATCGCCAACCCGCCTGCCAAGCGTGGCGATTATGGCAAACCCCCCCCTATGAACGACACAACAAAAAATGGCCCCATTCAAGATAATAGAAAAAATATCAAACTCCATTTATAAGATTGACACTGGCAACAGAAAAACAGAATCAACTTTATTCCATATAACAAAATTACAACCTGTCACAGCAGTAGATGAAGTAGAAGAAAACGAATATAAAGATAACTTGTAGGTGCATTGTGTAGATTATAGCCTATTGCTAGAAAATGGCCTGCACGCACTGCCCTGTGCTTTAATTATTTACAATTTCTGCTCTTAGGGGGGGAGATGTAATGAAATGACATTTCATAACGCGCGTTGAAGTTGTCAATGGAATTTATGTTCTGTGGAACGGGGTGACGTGTGATTGAATGACAGATGATGTTTAGATTATTTTGCATATTTTATTGTTAAAAATTCTATTGTAAAAGGATAAAATAAAGGGATATAATTGAGGAGGAGATACTAGTAAACTTTAAATGTCGTTTCTTCGATTTTCAGGTAAGTTATAGGTGTAATGGTCATAGTTAAACGTTGTAATATAGTAAAGACGTATTAAATAAACAAATCTTTGATTTTCAGAGAAACAATTTGTGGTTTATTTGGAAAATCCTCAATAACATACCTTATATATATAGAAGATAGATAGATTTCATGTGAAATGCCATTTTAGGCATATGATCATAGATTAGTTAATTTCTCGCTAATCATCCTTTCAGCAACCCAAATTGATTTGACATAGCTGTTTAACAGATGATTAGTTAATTTTGATTTAGATCGGGCTCTCGGAAACTGGGTGTAGATGTAACAGACGTTGTACTGTTGTGATGAGAATACCATCTTCATTGTCGTGGTGTTTACTAAATATGTGTAAGCCTAAAAAGCTTCTAAAAATTGAAAAGCATTATTTTAACAACTCTTGCAAAAGTATTGGCCTTTCAAATGAAATATAAGATTCAATAAAATCTTAAAAGAAAAATACGGACATACCTAAATCCTTTCACTTTCACTATGAAACTCGGAGCTTACCTACCTACTTACATATGTATGGATTATGGCAGAATTGACCCCAAAGTGTCACAGCTATATCGGCTTCATTCATTGAAGCTATTACTATATTATTTGTATTCAATCGTATCGTCTGATTTACATACGTTAGCGACGGCTGATATTCGTACGATAAGGTACTCGTATACAACTGCTTGGCGGAGCAACAGCACGGGCCAGCTCTTCGCATGTATTGTGAATGGGGACCACAGACCACTTAGGCCTGACAAATCTTTGTCTGTGCCATTTAGTTTGTGTGTGCTTAGTTTTGCCACCGCATTACAAATGATTAAATAATACCTCCACGCGAATCATTCAAACAGGTACGCAAATGATATCCACAATACACAAGTATTGCAAGAACATCATTAATGATTAACAACGGCGTTCAAATTGCAATTGCGGATGTTTTAACAAACCATGGATTCCGTTATAAGGTCAATGGTTGAAGTGCGTGAACATACGTCAGTGCAGATCCGCAAGGGCCACGGCCGCCGCGCGGCGGCCGGCCAGCGCTGGACGCGAGCGAGACGGGCGCGCGACTCGCTATTGGCAGCCGGCAGACAGCCAGCGGCCCGTGCCGATCTCATAAAGTTTAACGACCATCTCAAACGCGTACTTATGGGAATTAAACGACTAGTAATTCAAACAGCTCCAGACACTTCTCTGAACTAGCTCTTTTTGTTTCTTTCTCTTTGAGTTCCTATAAACATTCAGACGAGGAAACGACACAGCTACAATTCGAAAATTGTAATTTGAATCTGAAACCTAAGCGTCGGTGAACTCACATTCTCTTTATCAGATTTCAAATGCGTCTAGTTAGACTTGAACATGAGGACATTTTTTCAGTAACTTTCACCGTTCGATCAGATAATAAGAGTCATTAGCGAGTACGTGTATTAGATTACCGGTAAGCGAGCTGCGTCCGTGCGGAAAATCTAATGTTACACGAGGCGAGCCCGCGCGCCGAGCGTGACAGCCGGCCGCACCACACCAGGAACAGAACACTGTATACACACAGATACACCGTGCACGCAAAAAAATACTTCTGGCTCCTTTTTTATTGAAATACACCTGGTCTTAATCTGCGGGAATATTAAATACTAGGTTTTGCCCGCAGCTTCGCCAGCTTTGATGAAATATATTGCCTGTCACTCGGGTATAAAACAGCATTCTATCGGTGAAAAAATTTTAACAATCGGACTAGTACTTTCAGAAGATTACTTCCTACAAACAAAAAAACAAACTTTACCTCTTTATAATATTTGTGTCTATATTTTATAACGCGCGGCTTCGCTCCCGCTCTTCCCTACTCCACCCTACTCTACCCTACCCTACTCTACACTACTATACCCTACCAAACTTCACGTAAACTATCTACTAAATAGCCCGAACAAGGCCTAAACATTTGGTTTGGATAGGTGAGCCCGTTTTTGAGTGGCATTGATTTTTATATATATAGATAATTAAGTATAATGCTTTTGTGTATCCATGTTTTTTCGTTTTACTGATTTGTTTGTGCTCCTGCATGTTGTCTCTCAACCACCCTTGGTAGATTGGACGGCATTAAGCGCGCCTTTATACGTTTGTGCGAAGTTTGTGTTGCATGTCAATAAATAATAGCTGAAACTTCGTGAGTGGCTTCCTTTTGGCGAGTCTACCGCATGTATCGACGATGCGGTCATAGTGACCGGCAAGTTCTCTGCTGCGTTGTTTCAGACTCTTTAGTTATACCATAGTTTCTTTAGCGCTCACTTGAAGACGCAGCCTTTATTAAAAAACTCATCGATACAAAGCGCGGTAGAACCACCAAAACTGATAGTTGTGGAATATATTATATAAAAAAAAAAAAAAAAAAAAAAAAACGAAGCCACGCATGAAGTTTCAAATATGAAATTAACATTTAACAAAATGTGTGCCTTCCAGCAGACTATTTTTTTTTCTTCTTTGGCAACAGACTATTTATATTAAAGCATGTCAAATCTAACAAGTACCGTTTGACAGTTCTGACAGATTGGAGATAAAGGACGAGGTCAAAGAAATCGATTACTAAAACCGATTTTTAACAGATATTGATTTCATTTCTCTGTATTTATTTATCGATTACAGTTTTAAAGATTTATATGTTACCGTAATAGCTCGTTATTTATATATATACTATTAGATTTTACTAGTAGATGTTAAGCAACGTGTGTAGGTGTCAGAATTTGATAAGAAATAATTTTTTGGGGTTTTCAGTTCCACCTTAACCTAAGCGACAACTGTATTGTTCGTGAGTTTCGCAGTTTGGACAAAGGCCACTCGAACCTACAAAATTTTATTTAAAAAATGAAAACTTTTTTTTTTAATTATTTTCGTTTTCGTGTTTTCATTGACAATTGGATACCAGCTGCAAATTAAGTGATATTAGATACTAAAAGACACTTGGAATGATAACAGCTTACTAAGTTCGATTGTTCGGAGATTTTTAACAACTTATTCGTATACCAGTGAATTTGAAGAGTTGCAACACTACGGTATACCTACCTTACTACGTGACTTTGAAACGATGTCTAGAAAAAAAGCTATCTATTGTATAATCGGTTATTTTGCTTTATCAAAAAAAATTGTTTATTAAAAATTGTATATCTTGTGATAAAATAAAAATAGCTTCGTAATTCCATAGTTTTACGGAAAAAGTAACTGAAATTGTATGAGTTACTACACAAACTTATAAGTACCGACTTGAAAAGTCAAACGGAGGTACCGTTAGACTTTTCACTTCTTACATTTGACGGCGGTGAAATCGAGTGAAAAATCGATTAATTGATAACAGATTTTTCATTGCACTTCCTTTACATTTCACATAATATTAGTATTCCGTTTATTCATTTACACAGATACATTTATTTTTTAAATATTCCAATAAAGTTAAAAAAAAACATTAAAAAATTTAAAAAATAGTAGCCCACCGGTATCGGCAACAGGGAATATAAGTTTTTTTTATATTTATCTTATGAGACATTTTTTGTAGGTTTATGGTGTACACTGGTCCTACTAACCTCGAATGTGATCTATCACTAAATAAATTATCGATTTTGGAAAAAATAATCGATCTATAATCTGAAAAGACATACTTTTTTTGTATAATAATGAAAATATTTCCAACAGTGGATGTCTTTCGACTGATATGACGTTGATGATGATGATGATGATGATGAATGAAACTAAACAACAAATATTAACAATAACAAATATTTAAATTTAAAAAAAAATCACGACTTCTCTTCTAGACTCAAAGTAAGTAAAGTACTAAAAACAAGTCTCTGTAACTGTTGAAAAAACGAGGAAACTTATTGATTGTTACTCAGAGCCATTTACATTTTATTAGAAGTAAAATAAAACGACATAAGAATAAATATATAACTACAACCTTCTGGAGTCACCGGTGAGCTTATTGCGATGCTCAGTGCGAATTGGCCCTTTACCAAACCGGCTAGTACGGTGTTGCGGCCAGTAGCTAGGGGCACCTCACGCAGTACCTTTTGCGGCGGTCAGTAGGAAGCAGAAAGTGGCAGCACGGTGCTGTGACCGCGGCGGAGGCATTAGCACATTAAGGTCATAATTGTGAAGCACGCGCTCAATTGGATAACGTGCGGTAATTGGCGGGCCGTGTGATTTCATCGCGGGTGACTGATGCCGCATCACCGCTCTTTGCCGCTTAACATGCCACCGCATGGCTATGATAGCCCATGACACTTCATTACACTAATCTTGGAAGGTAGTCAGTCAAGTAAGTCATGGTTGTACGTATAAATTGTGTAACCATGCACCAAAAACATAGGTCTCTTATTTTTGTTTCGTTAGAAAGACACAAACCAATAACTAGAAGTAATTATAAGAATCGCGTCAAGCTCTGAACAATCAATTAACCCGGAAACCATTAGTAAGTGGATTGAGTCACAGTGATACTCAAACCGACCGGAGTTCAGAGCCAGACCAATCGGCGCGTTTACTTGTAAATAGCAAGTAATACCGTTACTCAAGAATCGATTCCCACAGCTCGACTGTTCTTAGCGTTAGCAGTTAGTACTTATTTATGAGTTTTTATATATTAGTTGTATTAGAGAATAATGATGTGACGACCCTGACGCCCTGACTGAGGCATTAGCGTAGAGCAGAAGGCAGCAGGGGCGCGCGAGGAGGCGCGGGTCACTCGCGGCCGCGTTCCGCTCCAGCGCCGAAAGGCTCATTACAGCGGAAGCACGCGTTAAGGTGTCAACCAAATGTTACACAATGTCAAGGGGCCCCGGCTAAATGTCACCATCGTTTGGGGTAGCCTTTCCAAATAGTTTTTCGCATCATACTCACTTCTGTATTGCAAAAACGAAAAGTATTACGCATCTCCAGTGATATAAAAATTGAGGCGCACTTGAAGCAATTCCGGAGTATAATTTATTCCGGTCAGTTAATAAAGTGTAAGAGTACAATGTGCGGGGGCTGCGCCGTGCGGGAGAGTCGCGGGTTGACCCTGATCGTGGACGGCCTGGCGCAGAGGTAATCGGCCAGCTAGCGTAATGAGGGTCGTCGGCCGGCTCGCGCCACCAGGTCGACAAACCGCGCGACCTCGTGTTAGCACCCGACACTGACACAAATTTAATTATCGACAGGCACAGGCACTCCTCATTGGTTTTTTTTTATTATGCGCTGTATGATATACCTACTGAACTTAGGGTTACCTCTGGCTTTTATAAATCCAGAAGGTAAAAAAACCTCGGTCTTCATTCATTTATAGTTTAGATTTTACGTATGAACCTAAATAATTCTAAATACACTACAGTGGTTTCGCATAACGCGATTCGTATGTCGCTTTTTCCAGTAAAAGAAGAACGAAATCATACCATTTGTTAAGATTAATTTGTACATCTCTCAACTAAACTAAGTACAACCCCTTAGTAAAATATCGCCTTGTGCGGCACCTTAATTAGATTGAAAGAACTTAATGGAGAATTTAAAATTTGTTCCGGGAGCCAGGAGTTGAGGAGCCTGACTGATGCGGTTGCCACAGTTACGGCTCACAATACTTGCCAGTGCGATGTTATCTTTCAGCGAGTAATAGCCTTCATCGATCAATGTAACACGTCATCTAGCAAAGTAACGATTCTTTGCTTTTTGTACTTCGGTCGAATTGACTTAACGGGAACGGCGAGCAAAACTCATTAAAATCCTTAACTACATGATCGCGGCGATCCTTTCAACACAACTCTAATTCAATACTTTACTGAAAGGAGTCTCGAGATATTGTTGTAGCTAACGTGGACCGGCCCAAATTAAATATTCACTTGGTTAAAATAGCAAATTATTTGGATCAACACAAAAATTATTGTGTAACAGCACTCTACTATCACCATTTATATTTATTTACTGAAACTCTGGCACATAGACCAAGCCTGGCCCTTCGGGACGCTTACCTGGTGGATATATTACGACTATACTGACTTGATCAATAAATCATCGCACGATAATACACTCGTATTATGTGTATATGCTGTCTTTTAACCAAGAGGTATCTTGATCAGTTTTCCGTTTCTGGTGATGCTTCCTGCCCGGGCGGGACTTACTCGGGGTCGGGAGTAGGAGCGGGGCTCGCAGGGTTAGGGATGACGGGGTAGGGTTCGTGTAACGTCGTTAAGTCAATACGCGTAAATACTGTGTGTATGCGTGTGCTTGGTCGGTCAGGAAGCCTCGCGGGATCCAGGGTAAGCAGTTGAGCTCGTTAGTGACGTCACGTGACCGCAACATCTATATGTATCTCCGTACGTATGTACCAGTACGTAGGTACTTCACACGTAACGGCTTGAGCAGTAGCGACGCGACCAATCACTTCACTTTGATTAGCTTTGCTACGGGGTAAACATGAAACATATCACGATAAGCATATTATAAACGTTGCTCGGTTTTCATTTGACCTCTATGCACGCAAGGCCTTGCCCTTGTTACTTGGAAACAATTCAGAAAACAAGCGCTTCTCACGCAGGCTGTTCCTGCGGTCAACGGAAACAGTTTGGTCTTAAGGAAAACAAAAATAAGAAATCGACAAAACCGAGGACCAATCACGTAGTCGTTTAAAACACGAAGACTAGTTGAATGTGCGCTCTTGTGTCGCTAACGGTTACAACTTCGAATGTGCTGCTGTCCGGCGTTCAGCTCCGAGTTCCGACAGCTTTTGTATTCAAGGTGCGAAACACCTGCCAAATCCGGAAATTTTAGAGCACGATCTATGAAAACTTGTTTATTATTAATTAATCAATTAAACTTTAGACTTGACTTTATAACAAAAGATTTTTATTGCGAAATATGATCGTGTTTAGTTGTGCAAAAGCGGTCTCAATTAGGAGAAATCGTTGACAGAGCTGCTCTCCGCCGATCGTCCTTAGGCGGTCTCTTTGTTTAGTTTTAATTGTGGCCAAGAGTTGAAAGTCCTAATTCATAGAAATGGGTCGCAACAAATGGCATGCGTACTGCATGCGTTTCGAATACAGAGGACCACGGATATCTATGCAGAGGTTCTAGATTTATACAATAATAGCGACCCGCCCCAGCTTCGCACGGGTTTTTATTTACAAATCATTTAAATTCACGAATTTTCTCTACTATAAAATGTAGGTATTAAACTACCTAAAGAATCACTATGTTTCTTGATGAAAACTGCATAAAACTCCATTCAGTAGATAGATAGATAGATGTATTTATTTGTGTAGAATGTAGGTACTCGTAATAAATACAATTTGGTGTTACATAGTAATTTTTAGGTTAAACTTGCACAAACATACCGACAAATAGATGCAGGGAGGGACTTTGTTTTATGATATGAAAATAAGGATACAAACAAAACTGAGCTCTGACATCTTCCTGGTCGTTCATGGGGAATGCTATATGAGAATGGATTTCGAAGAACCTAATCCATCTATACTAATAATAAAGAGGTAAAATTTGTAAGTTTGTAAGTTTGTAAGTTTGTAAGTTTGTAAGTTTGTAAGTTTGTATGTAGGGGGTAATCTCTGGAACTAATAATCCAATTCTAAAATTTTTTTTACTGGCAGAAAGCTACATTATTCCTGAGTGCTATAGGCTATAAATTGTTTCTATAGCATGTATATTAACCGAGCTATCACAACTTTTGTCTAGCAAGTCGGAAAAAAATACCTCATAAAATAGAATTATTTGCGTGCGCTGCCTAAACAGTTCCTTAAAATTAAAAACAATGTATGGCTACCTGGTTCGTCTTAATTATTTCTACAAAAAAGTCCGCGGTACCATATCTCTATCTTTTATATTTCATGTTTTATACTTCTTTTATTGCATTAAAAAATTTTTTTTTCGGCATACTTACGTTTGGTTGATTATTTGAGCAACAAAACATTAATTCTTATGACAATAAATTATTTCAGTATCACAAGAACATTATACAGATAAGATTTGCCATTTACAGCATAGCAATTGGTCATACCGTTTCGAAGATAATATAAAATTACTAAAACGCAAAATGCCCCTAGCGTAACTTTCATTGTGCAGACGTTTTACCTATTTTTTTTTTATGGTGGGCAAAAATCATCTTATGACAACCCCCGCCCTTGGGTGGAGCGAGAGATAGTGTCAGACTCTTACTGACTAAAAACCCACCCCGTTCCTTCTAGCCTGCAAACCAGGGCACGAGTTCCCTTTCTGATAACCCTGGACCCGGTAGGCTTCGACCCAGCTGGGCTTCTGCTGTTGCTGACAACTTCTTGAGGCGCGCGGGAACAGTGCGCGCCGTTGACGTCTTGGGCTCGGTCCATTACCGGACGATCGGACAGCAAGCTACCCATGGCTCGCCGTCCGCGAGCCCGCGTCTACGGTGGCCGGAAATCGGGATCGGAATCCCGGCGGCGGCGGCGGGGGCGCCGTTGCCTGATGCGGTCTGCCTCCGCCTTTGCTAGCATTACTGCTTCGCAGAAGGAGGCGACCGCCTGCCATTCCTCCTCGCTAAGGACCATGGCCTCAACCAGAGCCCGCCGCGAGAGGTGTCCACCGCCGATCGCCCCCACGAGGGCACGGCGATGCTCTGCCCAGGCAGGGCACACCTCGACTGTGTGCTCCACCGTGTCCTCCGGGCGTTCCGCACAGTGGCGACACTCGGGCGTCTCTTCCGCTTTAATTCGGTGCAGGAACCTCCCGAACTTGCCATGTTCGGTGAGGACCTGTGTCATGCGGAAGGTAAGGACGCCGTGAGGCCTTTCCAGCCACGCCTCAAAGAGGGGACTTACCGCCATAATTGTGGCGTGCCCAACGTTTCACCTTTTTGCCCATAGATGGCGTTCTGCAATTACGTAATTTTTCTGAATCGCGGTGTTAAGACTTTCTGTGGATTGATGACCCTCTCGAATTATTATGCCCACGTTGTCGTTAGTTGGAGTTCTTCTGTCAGTTGCTTATTGGTTTCGGTTGTTTCGTTCGTATGGTTGTTGTTGTTGATAGATACCTCATAATCGAAAATATCGTAATTTCGTTGTACGTTTTTGTATGTTCGTAGTTTCGTACTTCGTTCTATCGTAATAATCGATACGATTTATTCGATATTACGATTGTTTTGTTTTGTAAAGGCGGACGGTGTTCGAGTCGCTCTCCTTTTGTTCATAATTGTTTTCAAGTCTGTGCGTAGTTTGTTGAGAGCATGTCTAAAAGGAAATCTCAACTGTCCCGGCAGACATCACAGACAAGAGCCGCTCGAGTACGCCGTACGGAAGAATCTGCCCCTGAAAATGAGCAGCGCCTCTCGAGAAATAGAGAATATATTTCGCAAGCACGCGCTAGAGAATCTAGCTCCGAGCGCTCACAGCGCCTCGCTAGCCAAAATGTGAGGACATCGCGGGCCCGTGCTCGAGGAACTAGCGCTGAACGTGCGCACCGTCTATCTGAGTTAAGGCAGCATGGCTCTGAGACAAGGGATAGGGCGACTAGCGCTGAGCGCTCACAGCGCCTCGCTAGCCAAAATGTCATAACATCGCAGGCCCGTGCTCGGGAATCTAGCGCTGAACGTGCGCAGCGTCTATCTCATTTAAGGCAGCATGTCTCTGAGACAAGGGATAGGGAGACTAGCGCTGAGCGCTCGCAGCGGCTCGCTAGGCAAAATGCCATAACATCACAGGCCCGTGCTCAGGAATCTAGCGCTGAACGTGCGCATCGTCTAATCGAGTGTAATCTTATTTTAAAACAAGAAATTTTCCGCGGATGAAGTCGCGGGCAGAAGCTAGTAGGTTATATAGAGCACACTGAAGAAAAACAATATTTTTTTCATAAGAAGTTTGAACTGTCTATCCTGGATCTCGGTACCATGATGTTGAGAAAATTACCTACAAGCCCTGAAACTCCAAAAATGTCTTGCCTAATTTTCTAACTCCGGGAAAATGTAAATATTTTCTCCCAGGCCTCTTTCAACTTTAAGAGAAAAGCATTTATATGTATACAAAAAAAAACCTAGGGTTTTATAATTCAACTAGTTTTTGCCCGCGCGGCTTCGCTCCCGCTCTTCCCTACTCCACCCTACTATACCCTACTCTACCCTATTCTACAATACTCTACCCTACACTACCCTATTTTTTTTTTCATAAGAACCTTTTCCTCACAATAACAATCACAACAAAAAAAGAATTAGCGAAATCGGTCAAGCCGTTTTCATGCTATGTCATGACAACGGAAAACGGGTTTCATTTTTATATATATTGACTAGCTTTGCCCGCGCGGCTTCGCTCCCGCTCTTCCCTACTCCACCCTACTATACCCAACTCTACCCTACTCTACCCTACTACTCTACTCTACTCTACCCTACCCTACTCTACCCTACACTACCCTAATTTTTTTTCCATAAGAACCTTCTCCTCACAATAACAATCACAACAAAAAAAAAAATCAGCCAAATCGGTCAAGCCGTTTTCATGCAAAGTCGTGACAACGGAAAACGGGGGTCATTTTTATATATATAGATAGAAGATAGATGGAGAAAAGCTTATTTTGAGTAATGACCGGGGTAAACCAGTGTGTTGCTCACGCTTAGCGGGACACCGCTTTTGGGTACTTTAAATACCTTTTGAGGATATCAGTCAACTTCTGGGTAAATTTTATTTAGAAACAAATATACCTATCGATTAGACAGAAAGATAACACAAGAACTGCATACGATTTAGTAAGTGATTTTTGCAAAGAGTGAGCGAGATGGTTCCGATGTCGAGATAATGAAGTACAGTATGTTAAAATACGACCTTCAATTTAGAAATAGGTCACCGGAGCCTGTACGTGTTCTCTTTACCGACTGTTTACCACGCAGAAACACGAATTTAACGACAGTTTACTAAGCATGTGTGGTGACCGATCTTCAGCCGCTTTTTTTTTCAGGTTTCGACCTTACCAGCTGCATATATGGATGTGCTTAACAGCGTCTGTATTCCTACGCAACTCACCCTGGTAGGGAGCCGCGCCGCCGTCCGGCTGACAGGCCAGGCTCTTTGTTGTCGACGAAGTTATTTAAAATATATTTCATCTTCTGTAATATATTACGGCACGATGTGACAATGTAACTAGCATCATGTTTGCGGAGGTCGAGGCCTCGTCTGCCCCGCGTCATTTTAAAACACGTTGTTCCCCTCATTACTTTCTTAACTGGAGCTGGGCGGCAGATTTTACTGACTGAAACTACACAGGTGTAGTTTTAGTCAGTAAAATAAAGAACGTAGGTCTACGTTCCTTATTTGCCTTGCGTTCTAGGACCTCAGGTTTCCCGTTTGAAAGTCAACCCATGGCTCCAATAGGCTTCGGCCCTGCTGGGCGCGCGTGGAACACTACGTGCCGTCGACGACTCGAGCTCGGTCCGGACGGTCTCCGGCCGGTGTGCTATTCATAGCTCGTCGTCCACAAGCCCACACCTACGATGGCTGGAAATCGGGGCAGGGTCCCGACTGGGGCTTGAGATCGTCCGTTCTCTGACGCGTACAGCCGCCTTTTTCGCTAGCATTACTGCTTCGCAGAAATATGCTTACTCCGGATCATGATCCGTACCAAGGCCCCGACGAGAGATATCACCGCCGCCGATCGCTCCCACGAGGACCGGGTGCTTCTCTCAAGCGGGGCACACCTCCACCGTATGCTCCACCGCGTCCTCTGGGCGGTCCTCACAATGATGACACCCGGTTGTTTCTTCCGCACGAATCAAGTGCACGGACCTCCAGAACATACCATTTCCGGTGAGGACCCGCGTCATGCGGAAGATGGGGACGCCGTGTCGTCTTTCCCGCCACTCCTCAAAAAGGACTTACCGCCATGGTCATGACGTGCCCATCAGTACAACGCATTAGTTTAGGCTGTAATGTCATCTGTCCTGTCCGATTATAATTTAGGTGTCTTCAAGGCTAGAGTGCATAGGCTTTTAATAAACTAGTGCGCCTAACCATCAGAGATTGCATCACTACATCAGGTGGGATAGCAGTCAAGCACTAGTTTATAACAAAAAAAAAAAATGTTGTACATGTATTTACAACTAGCTTCTGCCCGCGACTTCATCCGCGGAAAATTTCTTGTTTTAAAATAAGATTACACTCGATTAGACGATGCGCACGTTCAGCGCTAGATTCCTGAGCACGGGCCTGTGATGTTATGGCATTTTGCCTAGCGAGCCGCTGCGAGCGCTCAGCGCTAGTCTCCCTATCCCTTGTCTCAGAGACATGCTGCCTTAAATGAGATAGACGCTGCGCACGTTCAGCGCTAGATTCCCGAGCACGGGCCTGCGATGTTATGACATTTTGGCTAGCGAGGCGCTGTGAGCGCTCAGCGCTAGTCTCCCTATCCCTTGTCTCAGAGCCATGCTGCCTTAACTCAGATAGACGGTGCGCACGTTCAGCGCTAGTTCCTCGAGCACGGGCCCGCGATGTCCTCACATTTTGGCTAGCGAGGCGCTGTGAGCGCTCGGAGCTAGATTCTCTAGCGCGTGCTTGCGAAATATATTCTCTATTTCTCGAGAGGCGCTGCTCATTTTCAGGGGCAGATTCTTCCGTACGGCGTACTCGAGCGGCTCTTGTCTGTGATGTCTGCCGGGACAGTTGAGATTTCCTTTTAGACATGCTCTCAACAAACTACGCACAGACTTGAAAACAATTATGAACAAAAGGAGAGCGACTCGAACACCGTCCGCCTTTACAAAACAAAACAATCGTAATATCGAATAAATCGTATCGATTATTACGATAGAACGAAGTACGAAACTACGAACATACAAAAACGTACAACGAAATTACGATATTTTCGATTATGAGGTATCTATCAACAACAACAACCATACGAACGAAACAACAGAAACCAATAAGCAACTGACAGAAGAACTCCAACTAACGACAACGTGGGCATAATAATTCGAGAGGGTCATCAATCCACAGAAAGTCTTAACACCGCGATTCAGAAAAATTACGTAATTGCAGAACGCCATCTATGGGCAAAAAGGTGAAACGTTGGGCACGCCACAATTATGGCGGTAAGTCCCCTCTTTGAGGCGTGGCTGGAAAGGCCTCACGGCGTCCTTACCTTCCGCATGACACAGGTCCTCACCGAACATGGCAAGTTCGGGAGGTTCCTGCACCGAATTAAAGCGGAAGAGACGCCCGAGTGTCGCCACTGTGCGGAACGCCCGGAGGACACGGTGGAGCACACAGTCGAGGTGTGCCCTGCCTGGGCAGAGCATCGCCGTGCCCTCGTGGGGGCGATCGGCGGTGGACACCTCTCGCGGCGGGCTCTGGTTGAGGCCATGGTCCTTAGCGAGGAGGAATGGCAGGCGGTCGCCTCCTTCTGCGAAGCAGTAATGCTAGCAAAGGCGGAGGCAGACCGCATCAGGCAACGGCGCCCCCGCCGCCGCCGCCGGGATTCCGATCCCGATTTCCGGCCACCGTAGACGCGGGCTCGCGGACGGCGAGCCATGGGTAGCTTGCTGTCCGATCGTCCGGTAATGGACCGAGCCCAAGACGTCAACGGCGCGCACTGTTCCCGCGCGCCTCAAGAAGTTGTCAGCAACAGCAGAAGCCCAGCTGGGTCGAAGCCTACCGGGTCCAGGGTTATCAGAAAGGGAACTCGTGCCCTGGTTTGCAGGCTAGAAGGAACGGGGTGGGTTTTTAGTCAGTAAGTCTGACACTATCTCTCGCTCCACCCAAGGGCGGGGGTTGTCATAAGATGATTTTTGCCCACCATAAAAAAAAAATAGGTAAAACGTCTGCACAATGAAAGTTACGCTAGGGGCATTTTGCGTTTTAGTAATTTTATATTATCTTCGAAACGGTATGACCAATTGCTATGCTGTAAATGGCAAATCTTATCTGTATAATGTTCTTGTGATACTGAAATAATTTATTGTCATAAGAATTAATGTTTTGTTGCTCAAATAATCAACCAAACGTAAGTATGCCGAAAAAAAATTTTTTTAATGCAATAAAAGAAGTATAAAACATGAAATATAAAAGATAGAGATATGGTACCGCGGACTTTTTTGTAGAAATAATTAAGACGAACCAGGTAGCCATACATTGTTTTTAATTTTAAGGAACTGTTTAGGCAGCGCACGCAAATAATTCTATTTTATGAGGTATTTTTTTCCGACTTGCTAGACAAAAGTTGTGATAGCTCGGTTAATATACATGCTATAGAAACAATTTATAGCCTATAGCACTCAGGAATAATGTAGCTTTCTGCCAGTAAAAAAAATTTTAGAATTGGATTATTAGTTCCAGAGATTACCCCCTACATACAAACTTACAAACTTACAAACTTACAAATTTTACCTCTTTATAATATTAGTATAGATAAATAAATAAATCATTGCTGTGATGTAACGACTATGCTATGTATAATGAATATAAACCTACTTAGAATCTGTTTTTCTGATAAATACCCTAATAGTCTGGAGAAAATGGGGGGGTTACAGCGCACTTCGATCGCTTTTTGGGTATTTTTTTACCTTTGATGCATGATAAATTATTTCTTTCACGTTCGAAGCCTATTTGTATTTCACAATTTTTACTCGAAGAGGTGCTGCTAACTAGAATGGATACCTTTTCACGACTGCCGATGACTGTTAAATTAACAAGTGAGCACAGTTTATTCGTACGCTCCTACGCGTTCTCTACATATAACTTACAACCATCACAAGTGCACACCCGACACAATATTTCAACCATATTTACTTTAGACTCTCGGCAAACATTTTCTTTAGAAAATTTTACGTTCACTTGATATAACAATGAGAAAAGTAAAAAAATAATTGCCTTCTAAATCTAGCAAAATGTGTACATTCGTACGACGCTCGGTCGCATTCACGCGTTTCTTACAAGTGTAAGGTTCCGCCTCCACACGTGATGTGAGAAGCCACACAACAAACATACGAGTTCGCGGCAAAAAGCTTAATTAATGCAACAAAAGACTATAAAACTAACAGTGAGGCGGGAACATTCGTCAAAATAATAATAGACATTAATCTTCGTGAGACTTGAATGTGTCACGTCAAGTGTGCCACTTCTAAGGAGCACACTAACTATTATAAACTACTATTTTAACGTTTTTAACGGTTTTTCCCTACCCAAAGGGTAAAAACGGGACCCTATTGACTCAATGTCCGTCTGTCTGTCAACAGGCTGTATCACATAAAACGTGATAGCTAGACAGTTGACATTTTCATAGAATGATGGATTTGGTCTTGACAATCCACGTTTGGCCACCACCATATCATTAATTGATAGATTTCTGTGACAATAAACGGTCTAAAAAAACTAGGAACTTAGTATTGCCCCTGTAAGAACAAATATAAGTTTAAAATTTAAAAGAAAAACTCTGCACTCAAGTAAAAAGCTAAGGATATTTTCATCAATATTAAAAATCTTATTCTTCACTAAAAATACTAACTCTACTTACACCAAATATTAATGGATTTTTGCGGGATATTCTTTGTATGACGTAGGCATTCGATAAGAAAGGAGTTTTTCGAAACTCGACGACTTACTCCTGGGGTCTTACATATAGTAAAGACTATCATTGGGTATTATTTTTGTACATATAATGATAAACTGGTTAGTTAACATTTTTCTCATGCATATTCCTTCTTTATTGCGGCAATAGCACTTTAAATGTTTGTTTTATTTAATTTCAAAGTTCGAGCGCTCTTTAAGAATAATCTTTAATATACACATCTCTATGTGTGTTTAAATAGTGTAATTGGCTTTTGCCGTTTTATTTAAATTAAATTACTTAATGAATAATACACACATAGAGAGTTAGCCCGTTTGGGTAACTCTCGAGTTACATGATCACGCTGCAAATAGGACCAACATTCAGTCTTGACGCACATTTTTTTTAAAATAAATGAATGAGCAGATGTGGCAAAAGCGGCTTCATCATTTTGCTATATTTAGGGGTTCATAAAACTCCACAGTGCGGAGGAAACGGATGAAAAAGTTGCCAGACATTATAAACATGATTTAAATACACATTCCTATTTCTTTTAAACTTTTCATGAAGACGTTTTTATTTGATATTATTTAATTGTCACGCAAATCAATTTTATTTAATGACCTTCTGACTTCCTGTGTAGCTTTTGCGACATCCAGGAAGTGTATTATTATATTAGTATGATATATAGCATACGTTCCAAGTGGTGTAAAATTATAAGGGACGAGACGGTCGTAAAGCCTGGGGGCCGATTCTCGATTTTAGAGATGGTGTCGAACTCGACAAAAATTTCTAATGACGTAATTTTTTCGACAAATTTTAAAAGTCGCTATTCTGGGGATGTCGAATTCGACATTTGTCGAAGGATAACGTTAGAGTTCATGTCGAGTGCTTCTGAGCAGTAGAGATGTCATGTCGATTGTAGAGATATGTCATTTCTGAGTGAATTCGTTGAGTTTTGTTAGATATGTAGTGCGTTACACTATGTTTTCTTTGTTTTAAAATACGGTTTGGGTCCTCATATTGGAATTTCGATTTGCTTTGTGATTTGTGTATCGTGTATTTTCTTGGAACAACGACTTTCGCGTACAATAACGGACTTTTAATTTGTATATCCACGATTGGATTCGAAACCACTAAAAATAGACGAGTTTATTAACATATTTATCTCGGTGTTGTTGGAAAGTAGTGAGCAACTGGCACATACACGGCGACAACAGTCCACTTATCACGCCGTCGATGTTTACGACTTGAGCGAAACAGAAGTCAAGTATTTTTCCCCTCCATGTTTTTTAAAGTATAAAACACAGTACTTATTCTTATGGTATAAAACGCACAACAATAAACAGCACAGTCCACAAAATCAAAAGTTTTGAAACGCGAATTCTGACAATCAACTGTCAAACTAATTATTTTTGCACGAAACGTTCCGTTTTATACATAAAGAATTAGATTTAGTCAGCGTTTTAAAACCAAATCATTCATTCATTCATAACTACATAAAACGGAACGTCCGATTACACGAACTTAGTCTATGGTTCTTCCTAATGGTAACATTATCTTCACTCGACTCGACATTTTCGTGACATTTATTTCTATTTTGACTGAGAATACGGAATTCTGCTCAATTCGACATTTTTTGGTAGAGATAGAGATATTTTTGATAGACATAGAGATAGACTTGCAATCTCGAACTCGAGATAAATGGCGAATATCGAGAATTGGCCCCCTGGACGCGTGGCGCGTCGTGCTCGCTCGGCGCGCAGTATCTCGACTTGCACAAGTTAGCGAAGCAAAATCCATGACGTCATTTCCAGGAACTGGTGATAACAATTTGTAAACAATTCTTTCTAGACGCCAAATTTCGAAAACGAATCACATAAGGGAATTAGAATTGTATTTGCAAATGATTGTCATTTACAGCACACGTCTGACCACATCTCCTAAAACTGATGGCAGTGATACAGTTTGTGGCAGTTTTTTGTGACGCAATATTCTGTTAAGCATTTTTACTATTTTCTATTTTATTTATATAGCGAATTTCCCCCTTTACACCCAAGTTGATTTTTTTAAAACCCGTCTTAGTGCTTGTTGACATCACAAAAGGCAGCCTTGTGCAAAACTTCACGTTCCTAGACTCACTATTTCGGCTGCTGCGCGTCGATATGTCAGCCTGCCAGTTTCTTCTTTTCTCAGTTTTTCCATTGTTTAGAGTTTACCTAGTATGGCCATAAATTCTGTTGTAAATAAAAAAAATCAGAACTTCTTAAAAAGTAATGATGTAATATTCTTAGGATAATACATGTGACAGAATCTAAACAAGAAATTAATATATATTTCTACTCAAAATGTCCACCCTTAGCCTGTAAGCGTTCTGGGCACGTGTTTATCGCTTTACGCGCTGTTTCCATTGGAAGGAAAGGGATCGAAGTGTTGCGAAACAATTTATAGTATGGGGGCCAAATGGGGATTTTGCAAGATAAAATAAGCTTGAGCGCGTCAGAAAACTATATGGGTAGAAACCTTGCACCTTGTAATGTACCCCTACCACATTATGGACCCTTTATCTGGTGGGGTTTGGCGAGGGCAGCGCGTCAGATTAAGACAAGGTAACTTAAGTACATACATGCAGAAAAGTCTATATTTTAATAATCTGACAACTTGAGCGCGGCATAAGCAAATGGGCGAGTCATAAAGTTTGATTGTAAGGTTCCTGTTAATATTTTATAGCAACGAGTATAGCGTGGTATAGGCAAATCATGATGGTAATTGATGATGGGGCATCAAGGGTAAGTCCAAAAATTGATTTTGTCCTTCTGACGGAGTGCAGAGTCGTACAGAGCTACAAGTCTTGTACAGAGAGTACGGAGGAACAGAACTACACAGTCATGCAAGGTCGTGTAAACGCACGGCTGTTGCGGGACATATGAATAATAGTATTTTGTGTCAATCAAAATCTTGACGGCCCTTGTGGACGCGGAAGCAATTTGAAGTAATCCTTCACAAATCGCAAGGTGAATTCAATACACAAAAAACTGACATTAAAATAACCGTAATTCGTCATAACATAATTGTACGTACGATACTTCCTCTATTTGTGTAGCAGTTTCCATGTTATTGGTTCAATTTTCGTGTCGGGTCGTGTTTGTGGCACGGTTTCAGCCACCTGGGACCCTCGCTATGAATATTTCATAAGATGGATGAGCGAGCGACCATCGCTCAACATAATATATAAGATCAATAAGAATAATTATTGTGAATTTAATAGTACATTAACTAGATGCATGACATTAGGTCATATTGTCATAAGTGTATTATTGAGACCGCATCGAGACCAGAAACACAAACGTGGCTGAAATAGTTATCTGTGTCAACTGGTAGCCGTGTTGTCGACGCCGCGGACGTTCGGTACTGAAGTTGTTATGTATTAATAATAATAATAATATATTTTAATTCAGACTCATCCATATGTGTTATTACAATTGCGAACTTATAAACTAGTGTTAGTAAAAAATTTACAATCACCCAAACATTAAGTGGAAACATTATTGTCAGTAAATACAATAGGTACATCAATTGAGGGGATTTTGAATTTCTATCTATACTAATATTATAAAGAGGTAAAATTTGTAAGTTTGTATGTAGGGAGTAATCTCTGGAAGTACTGGTCCGATTGCTAAAATTTTTTCACCGATAGAAAGCTGCTTTATTCCTGAGTGACATAGGCTATATTTTTAGTAGGCGGGCGAAGCCGTTGGCAAAAGCTAGTAGGTAATATTTTTACAGTAATTGAAATGCGGTCATCACAGATAAGTTCGTTGACGGCAATGGGCAACGGCAAAAGCTGCAACAACGCAAGGATACCACCTGCACAATACATGGGAACTAGGTGAAGCCAGGCTAGCTCCTCACCTCGAATGCTCCACCTTTAAACAATGCATACCGGACGGTAGGTTCACGTCAGCACGTGGTGGGAAAGTAATATCTAACACACCAACAACGATTAGATAAGTGACGAATATTGCAGACATGACCTATTTAGTTACCTTATCGCGCAGAACCAGAACGCAGATATTGAAAGAGATACTAGATAATACACATAATCTGTTAAGTAATCTTCATTCACCTCGCTTCTGGTGGTGTGGACTCGGGAGAACTACGACGTCTACGACTCCCGCACGTTTGCCGCGTTACGGTAATAATGTCTTCTCCTGCCTGGGTGAGGTGGCTTTTTGTGAGCTGTTCGATGCCAAATTCTGGTGCTCACGATAACTTGGTGGAAAGTTGTCTTTGTAGACTTGAGGATTGGCACGTTGCCCGCCATTGTTGAAACTGTGTCAGCAAGTCAGCATTCAATACAAGTCAATTCAGGAGGCAGCCGAATCCGTGAGGCTGAGACAAGGCTGAAGCCCTGGAGCGTAGGCGCGAGTTTGCGAACTGTAAGCAAAGGGTAGTTCGCCGTCCGGTAAGCATCCGGGTCGACAGTGCGCAGTTTCACGCGTGCTTCAAAGAAATGTTAGCAAGATTGACGGGGCTGAGTGCCGATGTCTGCCAGGACTGCAGATTGTTCTATAGAGTTACCGTGGCCCTCGCAAACGGCAACTGAAGGAACACTGAGATTTAGTCAGTAAAAGTATGCCACTCTGTTTCGCTCCACCACCCAGACCGGGAGAACAAATTTGATGATTTCTCGAGTAAAAAAAAACCAAGTCAGTATTGACAAGATGAAGAAGTGTGTGTCAACGGGCGACAATGACCGATCAAGATTTTTAACACAGATTACAAACAAGTGTGTAAATGTCACTAGTCTTTAGTAACTGTTAATTGTGCAAATACAGAGATTACAGCAGTATGAGTGGAGGACAATGCGGAGCGGTTGCAACAGCCGGCAACGCTGGTAGGCACTAAGTAGTAGCGACACCGCCACCGTAGACATGGGGACTTCGCACTCACGGTACATTACGTTCTGTAATGCATAGTATGCAATGTGTAGAATGTTTCATTCAAGTCGGTCGAGCACTCGAGCCCCTTAGATTCATACTTTTATCTTCCCGACACCCTAAACCTGCCAATGTCTCCCGCCCATAGATATAAGATTTCTATGGTCCCGTCATTAATTTAAATGTACTCGTAAGATAGGCCTCGATTTTTCGACGAGGATCAAAAATGCATATGTTACAGCTAAACAGCTCAAGCATGTTGCATAGCCTCCAGTCGCGGGTAAGTAACGTATGAATAAGCGATTAGGGATGTGCGATATTTATCGATATCTTTGAAATATCGATATTAATCTCAGAAATATCAATATTTAAATATCGATAATTATAACTTTATAATATCTCCATATCGATATTTTTAACATGATATCGCGTTATTTTCGAATCTCGATCACATTTTTCTATTTTCTGTTCTTTTGTTTATGTAATTCATAAACATCGGTACTCAGTAGTCGATTTATGAACGTAACATCCCTACTTTACCTTCTCATTGAATGAGTCATTCACTCACTCATTCAATTATAATTTATTACAGTTTATAAGTCACCAGTAAGCTCAGTTCTAAGTTCTTAATCGTATAAACGTTAATTTAAAACAACCGAGGTGCAATAATTTTGAGAGACTATTTTCGAAAGCTGGTCAGACTCTGTACCAACAACGAAACCGGCTGAAAGGAAAATTGCTCTCAAAGTTGCTTATATTGCAGAGCATTGATAAAAAACTATGGGATTTTTAGTAACTTTTTTGAGGCCCTTTCACTATTGATTGTTCCACTTTATTCAAACGTTCTTTAATTGTAGTATTATTTCATTAAATCTGATTTAAAAAAATATGATGTCTAGTTGACCATGGTTTCCGATCGATATTATAAAATATCGATATTTTGTGCTCGATAATATCAAATTATCGATATTGAGCTGTCGATATCAACATCGATTTTAATATCGATATTTTATTAATATCGCTCATCCCTATAAGCGATGCGCGATGCTACGTACTCTCACTGCCGGCGCCCCACTCCACAATGAATATTCAAAGATCCTCCAAAGACGACTGAATATGTGAACGCGAGTCACGACGAAACTTTAAGACGATGACTATCAACATTCGAGCGCCTTGAGCCTAAACAATTAATTTGACGTTATCAATGTTCGTAGAACATACATAATGATCAATTCGCTTCGTCCATTCAATATTCGTAGGTTATTAACGAACCTGTCTTTGAATTACAGCATTTCCATGACGATGTAAGCAATCCATTCTCGGAACTAGCGTGACGAATCAATGATCATGTGTCAAAAAAAGGAAACTAAAAAAGCTATTAAATAAATATGTCTTTGCAATATTGAAGACATGCTCTCGTTAATAGTTTAGGTCCTTTTATAAATACCTACGACCTCTGATCTTCCTCCTTTTCAAGATCTCTGGCTATAAGGTACCATTGAAATGACCAGTCTTGTAGCCGGAAGTTACCTTTGAACTGGTCTGAAGATGGAGACGGATAGGTGTCTTTACTTTTGTAGGTGAGAAAATCAACTCATGGCCCTTGAGATAATGTCAGACTTTTAGTTGGCCCCAGTAGGCTTCGACCCTGCTGGGCCCCTACGGTTTGCTGACAACTCCAGGCCTGAGCGCGTTGAAAACAATACCTACGCGCCGTCAATGTCTTGGGCTCAGTCCGGACGGATGGACGGCGAGCTAACTATTGCTTGCCGATTTTTTTACAGCTTTAAGAATCCGCAGACCTATATGTATATGGTTTTAATTTAAACTCGATACCTCCACGTGTTCCCGAGATAAAGGGTCTTGACAGACCGACAGATGGACGGACGGACAAAAAAGCGAACCTATATGGATTCCGTTTTTCCTTTTGAGGTACGTAACCCTAAAAAATCAAAGATTTCTTTGTTTGAGAGACAACTTATTGCTGAGTTAAGTTCGCCTTTGTACATGAATTGATGAGAGTTTTTATTGTGGAGACAGACGTGGACGGTGGAAAGGGTCTAACGATGCAGCAGTAAGGTAGGTAGGTACCTACTCGGTGAATGTTCGTGTGGGTGTTGTCGTCGCCCATGATTGTAGAACAGTCTTGTCCTGAATAGGTCTAATGTAGTCGCAGACAGGTAGACGTTTATGAGCTTACGAATATCGGTCATCAATGTGTAGCGCGACGCGTTTATGACTGTCATAACAACATCTAGATCACTATCGATTGCTTTATGAGCGAGCACTGATCTCATCCTTTATGGATACGGAACGTTACATACCGACTTATTTAGTCATGTTAGAGTACATGCTCGCTACCCATAGTCGCAAAGAAAACCATCAACGTAGCCGCCAGCGGCATGCGATATAATTAATATATAGCAATTGTAAGTTATTTGCACGCATTTTTAATTTGCCACCATTTGCTCGTAGTAAGTGTCAGAGTCAGTCAGGCGGGCCGTCACCGCCTAGCCGACGCGGCGACGGAGCTCGGTCCATGGGACACGCCATAACAGTGACATTTGTATAATTTGTTGCTCGTTTTGCACAAACAATGTGTAGTAACCGGTGACCGAAACTGATATGTGACGTGTTCTTAGCGACCAATAAGACAACATTGTTACACGATTCGGCTGCAAGCTCTGCAAACGAGGTAGTAATAACACAATTAGCGCGAATAATTACATCAACTGCGCTAATGAGGGCACTATAACGTACGTGCTTGTTAATCGTTCACTCTCTACTATCGCACTCGTGTACATTTAGCCGAACAGTTTTGGGCCTGTTATATCGTAAAAACTCCGCCGACTAAGAAACCGGTACTTTATTGAACAAAAATAACTAGGAGTAAACAGAACGATACTTATGGAAGGGAGTGAGACTGTTACACAAGTGTGATTAGTTCCACATACAGCACAAACCAGAATGTAACCGCTAGCTGTTGTACGAGTGAGCTACAATGTCCAGATTAATAAATATATATAATATAATATAAAATATGCTAGCTTGCCAGCAGCTTCGCCCGCGTGAACGTAGGTTTCTCCATACAAAATTCTCATCCATTTCATCGCTCACGGTGTTCGTTTAAGTAAATCCTCTCTTAGTGCTCGTTTACTTTCGTCATAAAAATTACACACTCCTGGTCCCAGTAGTTTCGGCTGTGCGTTAAAACGATCAAGCCGGTTTTGAGTTTTAGCGAGACTAACGAACAGTAGGTACCTAATTGATTTTTGTAATAAGATACCTATTTACCTACATGAATTGGAAACTCTTGTATAGTTGTGCTTTCGAACAAATGTATTTGTTTACTACACAGTAGGTGCATATATTTTTTTATATGAACTTTGGGCCATACTAGGAATTACTCCTGTGTTGTGGGGCGTTTACAAATATATAAACTCATATACACAAAAACCAAATCTGAAACAAACGTCTGTAGGCAAGTGATAGGTACAAATATTTGTTTCGTGTGAGAATCGAAGCCGTCGTTGTTCACTGTCAGTATCGTCGTTTTGTGCAAATATTTGATAGAAGTTCATCGACATCTGGTGCAGAAACAAATACAATAAAGCTACTCACCATTTTGGCGAGCATAGTGTCCATCTGCGGCTGGTGCGTGGCGGTGAGCAGCTGACGGATGCGGCTGGCGTTGGCGACGCACTGCGCCATGCAGCGCTGCAGCGCGGCGGCCTGGCGCACCAGCGACGCGCTCAGCGGCGCGTCGGCGCCGGGCGCGCCCGCGCCGCGCAGCACGCTCTCCAGCACGTGCGCGTGCTGCGACACGTAGTCCAGGCACCGCCGCAGCTCCACCGCCTCGCGCCGCTGCCGCTCTGCAACAATACCTACACTTGCAGACCCGCCCATACAAGCTCCTGTTTTCTTGTTCTACTCAGATACTACTACATTAGATCCCTAGGGACGGAATGACTTGACTTCATCAAAAGAAGAATGAATGACACATAAAGGGGGATTATCAAGCAGATGGTATAAAAATCAGAATGCATGGTAATAGCTGATACTACAATATGAATAGGTATCAAGACCTTTTTAAGCTGTATTGTGAGATGTAATTTCAGTGCTACAGTCAAAATGAAATGTGGTGTAAACATTCTATTTATTTTGCAACTTTCAAGTCTGATTGAGGACTGGGAATATTGTCATATTATGTGTAACCATAAATCAAGATAATCCCATAGTAACTACAAAGTAAAAAAAACAGTTACCAGTTTCCTATTTTATTTACAGTAAAATCCAAATATAATGGATGAATGCGAATTCTTTCGAAGATTTTCCATTATAAGTCCTGTGGAAATCTTTCACTGATCAGTTTATAATATTTTAACTGTAATAGGCAAGTAACAGATTGATTGGACGAGACAGCAGCTCATCTGCTTCTCTAAGCTGCCCTGTGGTCACTGGATACAGGGCAAAGTACTTCAGAAACCCAGGTAACTTTGGTGAAATGGTCAGCAACGCCAACGTGCTGCTGGCCTTTCTTGAGGAGCTAGGGTGGTTCAAATTAATGATTTGTCCCACCTGTACGCAAAATACGCGCTTTAGTAGTGGAGTTGTGGATAACAGCCCGTTTTACCTATACCTAGGTAAGTAACAAAGAAAAAATATTTACAATTTTTGATTGCATACAAAATTTAGTTTAGGAGAATCTTCACACTATTATTGTTGATTCGGCATCATGGCCACCAGTTTTGGATAATTATGTTATCTTTAGCATAAAACTAGTTCAACAATAATTGTTGATGAATCAATAATAATACTAAACCTATTGTTTGTTATCTATTAAAAACAGAAGAAAAGAATTAAAGATAACAATTCGCACCACATGTATTAACGAATTCTAATCGCATTAGTTTATCTAGGGCAGAGGAGCATTAGGAACCGCAACGGATTAGTTGTATTGACAAAATGAAATAATGTTTTATACCAAAATTGATAAGATATTCTGCACACTATTAGTAAAAAAATTAGACGATCACTACAAGATAAACATTGCATTCCATTTTTATACGATAAAATGGAAAATTTTGTCTTCTAACTTCGGTAAATGCACTATAATTTAAACATTTTCATTCAAAACAACCCGTTTCTTGTTGTAATTTTAGTAATAATTGGCGCGATTAATTTACCATGGAAATCATAGATTCTCTGAGTTCTCCTCAGATATTTCTCTTCCTGCAGCTGCCTGTCGACCTGTGCCTGTTTATCACGAGCCTCCAGCACCTCCAGAAACGATGAAAACAACGATTTTCTTTCGTTCGTGTTTGTAACGGTTTCTTGCATTTTGTTGGTAAAAAAGGCGATTGTTAAATGACAACTAAAAAGGTACAGAACTTTTCAAATATGCTTTCGAAATCTGTACAGTGTGTTCCAGACATAAATCAGGAAACAAACGAGTTAATAAAATAAATCGAAATCAAATTCAAAATTACACAACCTCCACACTCGCCTCACTGACAACGACTGCTCAGAGACAATTGGAGACAACATTCGACTCGATGGAAGTCGAACGTTTTTTGTATTTGGCTTGGATACAAACCCTTTTAAGCTATATTCGTATGAATACTTCATTAGTTTACCATTATAATGCGGGTGCAATGCAACACATTTGTTTTTGTAGTATTTAGCAACAAATGAGTTAGCCTTCAGCAAACTTCGGTACCCTGCGTGCCCTGCGCTATACTGTGACACGTGGGTAGTTGCGTATGCAATTTTGATATCCGTGGACGCCGATGCAGATTTCAGGAATATTTTTAAACAAATTAAAATTTTAGATATTGTGGACAGCGCATCAAGTTGGTACAACAACGCATTAAGTTTTTACAAAATAATAGAAAATTATTTTTCGCTATTTTTGCCCGTCACACACTCAAGAAAATAGTTTCTGTTTCCGACTATTGAAATGCATTTGTATAGGAGTCTTTTTTATTCAGTGACATTGACAAATCGATGGCAACAAAGTAAAAACGGTCATCTACAAAATTGCAACTTTACAGTTGAGTAGATTTTAGTTTAAAATAGTGGTAAGTAATTTTGAGAGTTATGGATCGATTAACATGAAATTTTCTGTGGTGCTTTAAAATAACCTTCTTTTTAAATTGTAAACAGGTTTTACCGTTATATCGTTGTTTTACTGAAATATTGTCTTTTTCTAGTTGATATTTCTTCAACTAGAAAAAGCCATTATTCGCTCATCGTGTCGTCGCAACAACGATCTTTTTCTGTGCAACTACTTCACTAAACGATAGTTTCGTCTTGAAATCACCCGGGACTAGAGATGTGTTTCTACCGGGTAAATACCGGTTAAATACCCAAAATACCCAAATGCAGGGTTTTTACCCGGTTAAATACCCAAATGGTGGGTATTTACTTTTTGTTTTTTTGTTTTGTTTTTTTATACATTTTTAGCAATAAAAAATGTTCATCAAATGTTTTATACATGAAATGTACATGGTGTCGGCAAATAATAGTTTTCTAGTCTACAAATCATGTAAAAATGGAACGGAATCGGACGGACGATATGACAGATGTCCACAAAATTTTAACTAATATATTTACTAATATAATAAATACTCTAATACAATAAGTCAGGCTTATTGAAACAACAAGCTGAGATAAAGGAGCACCTGCAGCGCCCCTTAACATCTGGCGCCCCTGGGTGGTTGCCCAGCCGCGCCTCACCCTAACACCGCTAGTGGGCTGATATTTAAAGTGGCGGCGATGTGGCGAGTACTAGTAATTTTAAAATCCATCAACAAAACCATGGAAAGTTGACCTGCGTACGCAGGGCGCCTCAGGCTTCAAGGGCGACTGCGCTTCAGTCGTTACTTTGTGACATTGTCAGTTTTGACTTTTTATTGGTGAAAATTTTTTGTTGTATTTCTTAATTAAATTTGTTATTAGATATTTAATTTTAGTGGCTGTACAGTGTATATATTGTGATAAGTGTTTTATTTGTGTAATTTTTTTTTTTTAAATGTCTGTTTTCAATAATGTGGTTTTATATCTGTAAGTACTTATTATAATTTTTAGTATCTAAGTTTTTATATGGCTAATAATGACGACAGTTGTGATGCCGCACGAAGTGCTAGTCAACCTGCCACATCGTTGGATGTCCTGGTGAGATGCCCTCATTGTTCCCAAGCAAGATTTTTTAAGGGTGAAAGAGGCTTGAAGGTACATTTAGGCAAAAAACACAAACCCCAAAATGTACCTTCTTCAAGCTCAACATTTTCAACTTCTACACCTGATTCACCCCCTCAACCCTTTTGGAATACACTTGCAAAATTAAAAACATCAACTCCGGTTCTAAAAAGAGTTCCTCGCGGAGCGAGGCCATCCGTGGCGTCGAACTTAGCTCGTTGCGTCCGTCTCACCGTTCAAGAGAACTCTCGAAGTGCTTGGGAACAATTACTCACCTTCCCGTTTAGAATTCTACATGTGCAAAAAAATTTGGCAACAAAAAAATCACTAACAGCCCAAATTAAAGATAACTGCAATATTTCGGCCCAGAGTTTCGAACCAAAATCAACATCACACCTCCCCGAACGGGGTTTATTGCACTATGTGGAGTCTAAACTAGGCGAGGGTGATATTAGAGGTGCAGCCAGGATCATTTTCAGCAGCGATGTGGTTGCGCCGTACTCTCCAGAGACTTTTGCAGCTCTGGAGAGCAAACACCCCGCCCCGGCAGATGATCTCACCTTTTCTGACCCCCCTAATTCAGATTCCAACACGCTTGAAATTTCAGCCAAACAAGTTTATGCGGCCGTGTGCTCCTTTCGGAGTGGCTCCGCCGGTGGCCTCGACGGCCTCACGCCACAACATCTCAAGGATCTGATGAGTGCAGGCGCCGGGGAAGCTGGTGAGTCCCTACTGAAGGAGCTCACGGCTCTCATTAACCTCATGCTTTCCGGCAATGTAAATGAAGCCGTCATTGACATTTTGTACGGGGCGAATTTATGTGCCTTGCGCAAGAAAGATGGCGGCATTCGTCCCATTGCCGTAGGGTCTACGTATCGACGTATCGCAGCCAAAATTTGCTGTGCTTATTACAGCGAAGCTGGGATTTGGTTCCAAGGGAGGCTGTGAGGCTGCGGTACATGCTCTGTCCACCTACCTCAACAGCAGTGAAGGTGAGGTCATCCTTAAGGTTGACATCAAGAATGCCTTCAATTCCGTGAACAGGGACACCTTGTTGACAGAAGTTCAAAAAGAAATTCCCAAAATTTACAGTTTTCTTTACCAATGTTATAGGCACCCCTCAAAATTACTCTATAAGGAAAATCTTTTGGAATCAGCGGTCGGCTGTCAACAGGGCGACCCTCTTGGGCCAGTCATTTTCAGTTTGGCAATAAATCCCATCATTAGGCAGCTAAATTCCAAATTTAATGTCTGGTATTTAGATGACGGAACCCTAGGAGGTGATATAGACACAGTCTTAAACGATTTAACTTTTTTGAAAAATAAATTTAGTTCTATTGGTCTACAGTTGAATCTTTCCAAATGTGAAATTTACCTCCCTCAAACGACTGACAGACAGACGACTTTAGCAAAATTTAATACAATAGCACCGAACATTCAAATTACTGATAAAGATTCTCTTCACCTCCTGGGCTCCCCAATTTTCGATGAATCCTTTCCAAAATTTATTGAGCAAAAAATAAAAAAAATTAATGACGTCTCGGAAACACTTTTCAAAATTAATATGCATTCGGCTTTTACTCTCATTCGATACTGTTGTTTTGGGCCAAAATTTACATATAGCCTTCGCTCCTCCCATCTTTGGAAGCACCCACAACTTTTGGAAAAAGTCGATCAAATTATTAGGAACACACTTTCTTCAATCTTAAATGTGGCCTTGGACGATCGAGCGTGGCAACAAGCTACACTTTCCATCCGAATGGGTGGCCTCGGCGTCCGCAAAATTACAAGTATAAGTTTACCAGCATTTCTATCCTCGGTGCACGGTACGGATACATTGACCAGGAATATTTTATCTTCCTTACTGGTTGATGTTGAGGTACCGTGTTTGACCGATGCGTTGAATGCTTGGAAAATGGCTTGTCCCAACACGGATTTGCCCGACAATCTGGCCTCGCAGAGACGGTGGGATGTGCCGCTCTGCAGTATTATCCGTAACAAACTAATTAATACGTCTTCAAATACTGCGGAGCGTGCGCGCCTACTGGCTGTGGGGGAATGGGAGTCGGGCTTATGGCTTCAGGCACTCCCGTCATCCACCATAGGCACCATGATGGATGACGCCTCGTTTCGGCTAGCAACTTGTCTACGCTTAGGCGCACCTTGTGTTGCTCCACATCGGTGCCACTGCGGCGAAGCCGTCGGCAGTCTCGGACACCATGGCCTGTCCTGCTGCAGGAGCGCAGGCCGCATAGCTCGACACGCTTGCATCAACGATATTATTCGTCGAGCTCTTGTCACCGCCGGCGTACCAGCTGTATTAGAACCAAATGGTTTGGTACGTGACGATGGAAAGAGACCAGATGGTATGACGTTGGTACCGTGGAAGGTGGGTAGGCCTCTGGTGTGGGACGCAACCTGTGTCGACACCCTTGCACCATCCCATATTCCATGTACGGCGGGCTGTGCTGGCGCTGCCGCTGCGGCTGCTGAGACCCTTAAACGGCGCAAATACTGTAACCTTATTGGTAATTACAGTTTTGAGCCGTTTGGGGTTGAAACGCTTGGGTCATGGGGTCCGAATGCACGTCTCCTTTTTAAGGAAATTTCTCGCCGACTGATCGACACCTTGCGTGACCAGAGGGCTGGCTCGTTCTTCGCTCAAAGAATTAGCATTGCCATCCAACGTGGTAATGCTGCCAGTCTTCTGGGCACATTCCCGGATGACAGCGATGTGGAGGAGTACTTCGACGCCTGAGTGTACTTTGTGTTTTTGTATTTTATTTATGTACGTTATGTATTTATTTAGGGTGTAGTATAAGTAAGTAGTTTAAGTTTTTTTTTTTTTTGTACATATGTAAATTTTTAAACATAGTTATATAATTTAATGTAAAAATTGCACGTCCGTATTTTTTTTAATATTTTACGTATGTGTTTTATTTGGGACACTTACACAGTTATACAAAATTAAGAAACAACATCTAGAACACCTAAGATAAAAATTTAAAAACAAAAAAAGAATAAAAAAATATTGTAAAGTTATTTATTGTTACAAACTTGAAAATCAGTTCAAATTTTACATTTATCCAAAAGTTACAGTCAAACTTCATTTAACAAAAATAGTAATCAGGCTTTGAAACGTAAATATATACGAAAGGAGCAGAATTTATAACATGGAGGTGTTCAAAAGTTGTGAACGATCTAAAATTCAACTAAACTTTATTTAATAAATCATCCCTAAAAGTGATAAAGGTAAAGTGATAAACCTATGATTTTGAGTATTTACCGGGTAAAAACTCTGTTTATACCCAAATTGTATATTGTGTCTCAATCTCAACAGATTACATATATTATTAAATACAGAAATTATGAGAAAACTTGTACCTTCATTGACAAAAAAGCCAAATTATTACCCAAATTGGGTATTTACCCGGTAAATACCCGATGGGTTTTTACTAACCGCCCATCTCTAGTCGGGACCGTTTTCTACTGTAGACCTAGAACCTTTTTTTTTACACAACAATGGAGCAATGGACCAGCTTTTTCCTACCAGTCGAGGAGGAGCAGCCAGAACCGTGTATTATTTCAGATAAAAGTTTCGTTTTCAGTTTCTTGTATTCTTAGAAGAAAGGTGGTTTAGATAGTTCACAGTGTGTTCCTGACCTTGTTCTTGCCATAAGCCATCGACAACGAAATTCTGTGATGAGATGAGAAAATTGAACATATATTTGTTGTCTGTGGCGACCTGAGCTAGGTACCAACCTTACCAATTGCTACTTGCGGCTGTCAAAGAAAGTGACTTCGTTGGTTTGTAATTTAATTCTTTTTCCAATTTGATTATTAAAATAATGGCACGGGAAAGTAGCGCTGGATTTGACAGACACATTACAATCTTCTCTCCTGAAGGAAGGCTTTACCAAGTCGGTAAGTTGCAAATTTTATCTGAAATGACTTGCACAAAGCGGTAACCACCAATACTAACAATCAACTTTTTCTGTAAAATTCTGCTTATTCGCTTGATAATTTATCAATCTTTCTAGGCATGGGCTAACTATATCCGTTAAAAGATTGGATATGTAGTATATCACTCCGACTAAAGATATATATCCAATTAATATATCCATATCCGCTTAATATATCCGGGAGTGAAGTAACTTTATGGAGCGAGAATGTGTTAGGGTCTAGGAACTTAGGAAGGATATAGGATATGATAGTTCCGACTTATAAATAGATCCACGGAATGAAGCATTCTAAATAATTCCAATGTAGTCAAGACTGATATATCCACGAAATGGTACATCGTAATAATTGATTTCCCTTCATACTTAGCAGGCTTAGGACTGACTATAAAATTAAAACATTTCATAGGCGTATTTAAAAATCAATTATTATGAACAATGATTCATTTGAGTATTCTTTTTAGTTTTGTTTTGTTTCTTTTTGTCTTTGTTTTTGATGTTTTTTTTTATATTTTTTGGAACTTTTTTTTTTTATTTTCCTAAAATTTACATTATATTCATCGATATATTTACTTCATATTACTCGCTATAAATAACAGCTCTGTCAATTTTTTTGCTGATAACCTTGAGCATGTTTCAGTCATAATGAGACCCGCCTTCGAAAATGTTCGTTCACATGGTACTGATGTAGCTACCACATGAAGTCTTTTTAAAATATATTTATACAGAATTGGGTAGACTTGTTTTCGCTAATGCCACCAAGTTAATGGATCTTCGTTGCGACTTAATATTGGTTCCTGTAAATATTTGTCCATTTCCACAATTCCAGCGGCAATTGGGTTACAAGGAACTAGTGCGGCAACTTCTCTGTCAAAATCCTGAAGACTTGCATTCATTCAGTTCGTTCTCGATCGGAACTCGGAGTCGGAACGGGTCGGAGTTACTTGGATATAGGATATATTAATTTTTAAGAAAGGGAAGGATATGATATGTGTCCGCTTTCGGATATATATCCGAAGATATAGATGTGTCCGGAGTTACCCATGCCTAAATCTTTCTAATTACGTGAGAGAGAGGTACAGAGTCAGAGTTTACAGTTTGAATAATATGGAGTACCTACCTGTTTAAAAACGTAAAGGACTTGTGCATTCACTTATAGGCCAAGACTTGCAACAAATGTGTACAGATGTTTTTGAATGGCTTACAGAATATGCACTGAAGGCGATCAACCAGGGTGGGCTGACTTCGGTGGCGCTGCGTGGTGCGGACGCAGCCGTGGTGGCGGCGCAGCGCAAGGTACCCGACCGTCTGCTTGACCCCACCTCCGTCACGCACCTGTTCCCGCTCACCAAACGTATTGGAGCTGTCATGACTGGCATGATCGGTGAGAACACTACATTATATTTTTATAAAAATAAATCCCATGAATGTCTTGTGTGGTCCATTATTTCTCACAGATTATTATTATACTCCTACAGCTACATAGGGTTACTAAAGCTAATTTTTCTAAAAGATTAACTCGGCGTATTTGCTGCAAAAGACATAACATGTCCTTGTAAACCAGTTTTAGTACAAAACGTTATTTCCATTTTCAGCGGACAGCCGATCACAAGTTCAGCGTGCCCGCTATGAGGCAGCCAATTGGCAGTACAAATATGGCACAGAGATCCCTGTACACATCCTCACTCGCCGCATTGCTGACATCTCACAGGTGTACACACAGAATGCTGAGATGCGCCCACTTGGTTGCAGTAAGTTGCACTCTCACAGATTATTATTAGATACTTACTGAAGATTCCAGTTTGGCCAGTTTCAGCCAAATCAAGTGGTTTCAAACGAAACCTCTGTGTTTTTTTATCTGATGGTCATGTGTGTTGTAAATTTTATGTAATTGTCAATTTATCCAATTATTTTGTATTTTATGCAAATGTTACTTATACAGGGTTATTTATAAAAAACTAAGAACCTCTAAGGTGCTAGTTAAGAACATCATAAACAATAACTTGTTCTATGACTTTTTACAAAACATAACACAATTACCAAAAATATACCTTTAAGATTTTGTTGTTCTATCTAACACATTTCAACTCTGTATTTTGCTGTACCTACAGTTCGCTTCAACTAACTTTGCCGCTCTGAAGTTGGCTACATTCACTGCGCATTAGTCAATTTTATGAAAAAGACAGCACTGCGCATGCGCGAACCTCAGTGTTACGTTTCTATCTCAGTCGCTCGTATACGTCCGATACCAGCTTGTGTTCCGCTCGCACCTATACCACTCGATAGTACCTGCGCCGTTGTAAGGAAAGCTTCAGAGCGGCAAAGTTATTTGACGCGTACTGTACCTATGCGTCCTGCACACTGTTCTCGTAATTATAGTAAGCAGGCTTTAGAAGAATTGCGAAAATCGCACCATTTACGCAATTCATTTCGCAATTATTTTTATTTTTGTATAAAAATCTGATGAACTAAAATATGATATTTTTTAAAAGTCATAGAACAAAAGTTGTTGTTTATGATAGTACCATACTCAAAAGTACTGACATGATAACAACAACACCATTGTACACTTAGTTCGCAATAAATGTTTTGACTTTGACTTTTGAGGTTGCCAGTGTTTTACAAATAACCCTGTATATTATACATAATTAAGTAAAACTATATGAAATATTGAAATATGGTTAGGAATAATTGTGAGAAGAGAGGAGAGAATGATTCTCTTGCTGACCCCAAATATAAAAAACAGAATAACATGTGCTTGAGGTTGGCATTGACATGTCTTCATCTTCCACATTTCTCTATTACTTGTAAGTTGTAACTTTGGTTGTGAATGTTGTGATTTCTTATTTTCTAAAGCTGAAGAAACAAAATATCTAGAGCACTCACTCTTTTTTAACAATGTGGATGCTAATGAGGTTTTTGTATAACATACTTAATAGAATTAGAATCAGAATTTTATTTGTAGAACATAGGTGTTTACATGAAGGTCTTACTTTAATTAAATGGGCACTATGTTTTGCCGTGTAGGCGTACACATGTTGAGACTATAAAGTCGTTAAAAAACTAAATAAAAATAAACTAACACAAACAGAAACAAAATTAAACTCTCCAAAGAAAAGAGAAATGCCTATTTTACATTTACATAAAAAAAATCTTTGTAAATTAAAACAAACTTACTTAAAATTAAATAAACATGTAATATATTAAAAGAATTATTATTATATAAAACAATTAAAGCATTAAGGCATTAAGTCCGCCTTTGTACAACTTTGTGCATAAAGATTTAAATAAATAAATAAATAAATTATTACAAGCAGCATGCATGTAAAATATTAAAAAACATCTTTTAAAAAATCTTCAACAGAATAATAACATTTTTTAACCCTTCAGATACCGTCAATTAGAGACACAATAGTAAGACAATAGATGCGCGGCCACCAGTGGTCGGATTTAAATTTTAATTAGCATAATAATTTTTTTTAGCATGCAAGCAAATTCAGCATTAAAATTGCCATTAAACATTCAAACTGTTGACTACAATGTACTACAACTTTGCCCATTCAATGTTACATATTGAATGGGCAAAGTTGTAGTAGGTAGCCTCTAAAGTCATCACTGCCAGTCATTCCAAGATCCAATGTGATTCACTTGACGATAACCAATTTCTTCTGAGGGTCCTGATTAAAGTCAAGTTGATGATTTCCCGCGTAAAAAAAAGTTTTTTTTTTCTATCTAGGGTCGTTGGTTATCTAGCTACTCCACTTGAGTTTAGCTAAAAGGTATCACTACATTCGATGTTAGGCGGTGTGAAGTTCGCCAGGTCAGCTAGGAAAAAAAAAAAATATAAAATGTTACTTAATGGTGATAGTTTACTTTACTTTTAATTTTTGCCCTCCCGAAACTATAGTGCTCTAGCAGTTGTTATAAGTTCCCTGACAAATATCAAAAAACATCACTACTTTGAGTACTTATATAAGTAGTAACGAAAAATGATTATTTCGAGCATTATTCATGTAAGCAGGCATCAATATTTTGAGGGTATCGGAACATTCCTAAGTAATCAGTCATTTCCATTACAAAGTTTATCTATCCGTTATAGGCATGATGCTGGTAGCATATGATGAAGAAACAGGTCCGTGCGTGTACAAGACCGATCCGTCTGGCTACTACTGCTCGTATAAAGCAGTGTCAGCAGGCGCGAAGGCCACGGACGCCAACGCCTACCTGGAGAAGAAACTGAAGAAGCGCTCAGAGCTTAGCGCCGACGACGTCGTGCAGCTCGCCATCTCGTGCCTGTCGCAGGTGCTCTCCGTTGACTTCAAGTCCTCGGAGATCGAAGTAGGACTGGTCACCAAGGATGACCCGCAGTTCAGGTGAGATAGTTTCACATATCGTCTGTCGATCGCGTGTATGTGTCAAGAGGTTTACTTTACATCTCCTCTCAGAGTATGTATTGTAGAATGGTGTTGTTTGACTTATCATGTGGGGAACTTCCAGTGTGGCAGTAAGGACATATTTTAATAGATTTGCTACATCCTTCTTATAGTATAATTTGTAGTTACTTTAATTTAGAAGTATAAGTTAATATTTTTTTATATCTTCTAGGTCAATTTAATTTACTACTTTTAAAAAATCTTCTTACTTGTCACAAGATTTTAGAACTGGCTTCAGTATTAGCATAAGGTTCTAGCAACGTTTTTTTCGGAAATGAGTCCAGACATTTTGTGGGCCATAGGCATTTCACATCATTATGTAGTAAATCTGATGAACAAGTCCAGTAGAGTTTTTACAAATTTGTAGTAGACAATTCTTTTTTTGTAGGCATTGTCTTATATTTTTCCTCGTTTTTGTAACTGGAAAGTTTTTGACAGTGGTAAAATTATAAATAATATTAAGTACCTCTGTATGTACAAACAGATAATTTTGCATTTATAACATTTTAATGATTTTTGCATGTCTGTTACCTCGTCACGTCGCGACGTTCGTACAAGTCTTCGTTCTTCGTTAGTGATCTAAATTATTTACTAACATTTGAAATCTATCATATTTTTTAAATTATTATTAATAGGCTCGCGCTTGACCACTGATGAAAAGCGATGATGATCACACTTGCCTTGAAGTAGCCTATTCGCATTTGACCTTAAGGCCCCAAGTTGTAGCTATTAGGAGATACAGACTCCGGCAGGGAATTCCACACCTTAGCTGTACTCACCATGAATGTGTTCCAAAACGGTTTTTTTGCATATTATATGGTATGGGTGGGATAATCACCATGTACCGGTGGCGCATTGCCATACGTCCGTGATCCGATGATGGAACGAATTAAAATTGATAAAATGATGAATTGATGGAATGAAATAAAAATATGCGATTTCGACACGACGCCCTGTCCCCGAAATGCAACTGCTAGAAAATCGACTGGTTAGCAAGTCGGCGCAGCACCGTAACCAACCTTTTATGCGCCCGGTGCGAGCTACTGATAATGATAACTGCGCCCTGTGCCTACCACCGCTGGCACCGCTCTATTTACGACTTTGAAGTTTCGACTAGGAGAGTGCATCATTACCAATGATTGTCTTGGATTGCTTCTCAGTTGACTCAAGTGACTCAAGCTAGTACCTCGCAGCCGCGTCCCAAAGATGAGAGCGGGAGAATGCCACCCATACACGACTGAACTTATGCTTGATGAAAACATATTCGAGCAGTATTGTATCACCTATGCTAGGATCCAGGGCCATGGATCGACTTCTGAAATGGTTACTCGGGGTACTGAAACACAAAGTGTAACTGAAGCAACGTAGGTGTGGGTTTAGTCAGTAAAAGTCTGACACGCCCACTAAATGATTTCCCCACCTTAACAAAAAAAAAACCTTTACTAGCACTCCCAACTGGTTGAGATTAGTGTTTTTCTTACATTGTATGTTCTCTTATTGTTCATGTTGCATTCATTAAAATGTTTGATAATTTGATTTAAGAAAATCATGGTTAAAATTACTATTCACAACAAAAACATTCATATTTCTTTCAATATTGTAGATTTTTTATTTTCAGTATCCCTTTTGTTTATTTCTCACTAGCGACCCGCCCCGGCTTCGCTCGGGTAACAGTATTTCTCCACTATTTAATGGATGTTATAATACATATAAACCTTCCTCTTGAATCGCTTTTATCTATTTAAAAAAACCGCATCAAAATCCGTTGCGTAGTTTTAAAGATTTAAGCGTACATAGGGATATAGGGACAGAAAAAGCGACTTTGTTTTATACTATGTAGTGATAATTAACAGCTCCAAGTTAACTTATTGTTTTTTTTTTCCTTTTAAACCCAACAATTTTTGCTCAGAATGTTAATAATTCCTCTTTTCTCGCAGATGTATATTCTTTATGACTAGTAAGATAACTTGTACATTTTGAATCGTCATTATTCATTCCAATAAAAATCTTTGTCATTCCTTGTAAAGTTTCTCTATCAATTTATCCGCCACATATTTAGGTAAGTCAAAAGGTATAAGTTCTAAGAGTCTCGGTATCAACTGAAATATTTTTTTGAATTCCTATTCAAATACACTTGTTTGAAATAAAGCTTCAGTATTTCTGTATAAAACAGCGTTCATCAATAGATTATTGAGTTTATTGCTATTGAATTCGAATACCTATACAATATTTGCATAATCTTTAAAATTATAAAAGTTTAGCCAGTCATTACCTAAGTTAAAAGAAGCTAATTTTCTTCCGATCTTTCTATAGAGATCAACACTTTGAAATGTTAAACGCACATTCACACACAGCTTCACTTTTTTTACTGATCGACATTTTGAAAATTCAAGTGCTGTCTGTAAATGGTTTATATGAAATAAATGTTTGATTTTGATTTTAAATACTTACACGCATTTCAGTGAGACTGAAAAGAGACAGAGAGAGTATGTAGTATTTTGTGCAATTTGCTGCAAGCCTCATATTGTATCGCTATATTTAAAAGCGCGCCGCATCGTGTGTCGGTGTGAGCTGGCCCTAATGAATGTTTTATATTTTCAGAGTCTTGGCTGAAAATGAGATCGACAGACATCTGACTGCAATTGCTGAGAAGGATTAAGGATTTGGCAAATAAAATCTCTATTATAATTTTTTAAATAAAATGTTCTTATACGACTTACTTTTTGGTTTGTTCTTATTATTATATCATATTTTCTAATTTCATAAGGACCCTATATCTAATGTTGCATTGCAAAACTGGAGAGAGATTTAAATTGACACTTGATAATTCATATTGTTTTCTATACAAATAGCTCTGTGAGCATGCCAGCGTTTCCTGCCGGCACATTAATAAGTTGTTCCGGCAGCTCGGTGACCACGCTCGTGAAGTTCTGCAGGCTGCAGCAGAACACGAGGCCGTATACGGGGCTCTCGTAGTTGCGGTGGCGCCGCAGCTCGTGCAGCCACGGCACACGGCTGCAGCCGCTCTCGCAGAACACGGCCTCGCGAATCTCGCTGACGGCCACGAACGGGTCGTTGAGCACCACCAGGGCCACCGCCTTGTTAGCCTGCTTGGCGTGCACCACCGTCCAGATATATTTCGGCACCGGAAACCTTTGACCAGCTTTCAAGAAGATTTCGGTGTGAGAGTGGCCTACACGTAGCGCGAGCACGCCGTGCGTGCCGGCGTACACGTCCACCTCGGCGTGCGGCCGGCTCAGCTTCAAGAACTTGGCGACGTCGCGGTGCAGGTGCTGCAGGTTGCCGTGCGCCACGCTGCGCCACACCGCCACGCGGTTGGACACGAAATCCGTGGCGCGCATGTTCTGGTCTTCGAAGTAGTGGCTGCTGAGCAGCTTGGCGGTCGTGAGGCTCTGGTCGGCAAAGGAGTAGCGCTCGTGCTTGAGCAGCTCACGCAGGCGACGGTTCATGCGCGCGTCGTCCGAGTACAGGCGCTCGGCGGCGTGCCTCGTGCTGGCGTCGAACATGTGGTTGAAGTTGCCGAGCAGGCTCAGCGGCGCCGACGGCTCGGAGTGCGGCGCCACGCGCAGCTCGTTGTGCGGCGCGCTGCTCATGCGCAGGCGCGCGGCCACGGCGCGGTCCGCGTCGAAGCACAGCGCCGCCAGGTGGCGCGGCGCCTGCGAGCCCGCCGAGCGCATCAGGTACGCGCGCCCCTGCAGGCTGCCGCAGTTGTCAACCTGGATACAAATCATTAAAGTGATTTTACCGTGACAATCCATGTACAAAGTGTACAACAGCGAGCTTAACTTTTTACACGCCAAGCTCAAGCTTTTTGCATGTCAAGTAGGTATGCTCACTACGCCACTACTTACCTACAAAATGCTAGTGAATGCGTATCATATAATTTGGTTCAAAGTAATTAACGTACTTACAGAGAGGCAATCATTTTTTTTTAATAATATTCTAAACTATTTTCTGTGAAATCACATTATTGTGTGATTTTAGGTAGCACATCATATTTGTCACTTGTAAGCGTCGCGTCGTTGGCATTCAAAGCGAAATAATGAGTTTCTTCCCAGAAAACCTTTGAGTGATAGAGATCTGATTCGACTCTATAAGATTCTGTTTATATGGATTTCGATCTCTATGAACGAAAATAGACATCAAGGAAAATATCTTGGGATGATCTAATTCGTCAGAGAGAATAAGTCGTTCGTAAAATGAATGTTGTCGGACGTATGGCATAAATGTATCACCTGATGCAGCACGTCCTCAAAGATGCTCTCCTGGCAGCCGAGGTCGAGCAGGTGGCGCAGCGAGCCGTCGGCGCGCACGCGGTAGCGGCCCGCCTCGCACAGCACGGTGAGCGTGTCGCGCAGCGGGAAGGCCAGGAACTTGCCGCCGCCGCACGCCAGCGTCAGCTCGTCGCCGGCCGGCACGGACAGCGAGCCGTTGGCGGCGCGGTGTGACGTCACCAGCGGCATGTTGTCCGGCACGCACTCGGCGCACTCCAGCTCCATCTCGCATGGTGCTGTGCGTTACCAATTTAATTCTTTATTTCTGTTCAGTTACTCCTATTAAAAAAGAGTGAGCAAATGGACTTGGGTCGTAAATACTGGTTGCTTAACTGACACTGGAGTATTTTTTAATATTGTTTTCAACATAGGTCTTTTACCTGCTTTTTTTATAATTATATTATTATTAATTCATGAATCCCCAAGCGACCACCGGTGGCCGCGCATCTATTGTCTTACTATTGTGTCTCTAATTGACGGTATCTGAAGGGTTAAATCGACATTTGTCAGAAAATAACAATATGGTATCAAAGCAAAAATCCTAATCTAATTCTGTTTCCATTCACTCAAGTTTGTAGGTATTCAGTCCTGTGACCAGTGGCAGAGATTTAACACAGTCCCGTCGATATAGTGATATGTAGTAGGACGTACAATATTATTTATTTCTTACCTATTGTTTGCCCATCATGAGTCTGTCGGTGTCTGTATCGACCTAATATTGCCTGACTACACTTGACAGCAAATAAACCGGGCCATCCGACGATATAAAACTTACATATCAAAGGTATACCTACAGAAAGAGCGTTTCTTAACGAATAAAATCACAATTAAAAGGACCATCAACTCACATTATATAGCAACAAACACAACGCTAACAATTAGCTCTATTTTGACGAGGCTCCGCGCTTAGCGTTCTTTTCTTCTATAGTGAGGATAGTCGGATATTTCGTATCATTTCCTTAGTTTTTATCCATCGCTTGCTTAGACGCGTGTATTTTTGCTACTTTGTTTGGTCAAGCATTACTTCAAGCAGGCCTTGGGCAACGTGAGGTCACTCGATGACTTCGAATCAGCAGATCTTCTGTGCAACGAGTTTACAGACGACACTTGGAGACTGGAGCATTCGATTGCCGCCCAGGTACGGGTAGACCTAGGGCTACATCAGCAGCAGATGATCGTTATATCTAACTTACTGTTCTGCGAAATCGTCACCTCAATGCAGTTCAAGTCCATCGAAGTCTGCGTCACGAACGCCAAGTGGTGATAAGTTCAGATACCGTCAGAAGACTTGCTGAACGGAACCTGACTCCAAAAAGAGCTGCAACAGGCCTCGCATTAACAGTAGCCCACCGTAGAGCCCGTCTTGGAGTTGCTCGAGAACATAGGGATTGGCCGTTAGAGCAGTGGGGGTAATTTCCTGTACTGATGAGACCAGGGTGATTCTACATGAAGTTGATCGTCGTCAGAGAGTATATCGTCGCCATGCAGAACGTTATTCCCAGTGTTGTATCGAGGAAACTGTTGTTTATGGAGGAAGATCTCTAATGGTTTAGCGCGCGGCATCTCATTAATCACACATACAGCGTTAGTTTTCATCGAACCGACGGGTCATGCATCTCGTGAATGAGGGAACTTTAATGTAACGAAACAAAGACGCGGAAAGCGACTGATAAATTCCTACTATTAGATTATATTATTGTAAAGTCTACAGAGGTCAGATTTCTTTTATCTAAAGAATGTTTATGGCAGTTTGATACATTTTCAGCATCCGTCAAACCGTTCTTTTTTATTATTAGTCCGATAAGTTTTCTGGTGACTGAATAATCTGCCCTTTTCATAATTTATTGATGTTTTAAAAAAAATTGAAGATTAGGTTAGACTGCCTAGCAGTCTGCTGATGTGATACTTACGATCAGTGAAGTGGGCGAGTTGGAAGCAAAACACAAGCACGAGAAGATGTAGCAGTCCCATGTTGACGGAGCGTGGTACTGCGGCCGACTGAGCAGGGGCGCTATCTCGCCGCCGCCGACTGACCTGACCCCAGATAACGCGCCCTTACTGGACAGGGTTGCCGACACACCCGACACCAAAACAATATTTTTTAGAAGTTAAGGTAAACAACTTCTAATGCGGTAATAGCAGGACGTAAGTTAATTACCAAGTAGGTAGTTGATCTCCCATTTACTATGCAAATGAGAGTGAGATACTCAAAGCTAGCCATCGCAATTCAAGTTATATATTGATGAAAATATGAATGGGTATTTCATAAAGAAGTCAGTCGATGGAGTGATGCACTGAGAGGGTAGTATTGATATAATTCCGTAAATAATTGCTACGCCCGCTGATTATATTTTAATCAACATAATAAATTGACTCAAACCAGTAAAATGCAAGTCACCCCTACAACATCACATAATCTTATTAACAGAAACGATCAAGTAAAAGAAAGGAAGATCTGAGGAAAACTTTCGAGAAATAAAAGATCTACAACCAATTTACGATAAGTAATTTAATATGAACATAATATACAATGCTGATGTTTATTTATAAAAGCAGGTAAAAACCGATGAAACACATACACCGTACGATAAAATAGTATTTTATTTATTTCATCAACGTACATAACTATAGAGTATAATTACTTAAATAATTAACTATAATCGTAGTACAATTTTGCTACAGAGTGTGTAACAGTTTAGCAAAATTGTCCAACGGAGCCCGCGGCCTGCGACGATCTAACTACACGATATTGATTTATGTGGATATATTCTGAAGGCCAACTCTTGCACATAACGAACGTTCAAGTCACAATATCATCTGTCTCAATCAGTGCCTACATGTAGGGACATTTTGGTGCTTTTAGACAGACTGCGACTGAGAACGTTCCTCAATATTGCTAGAATTACCTTGTGGAGCGGCGACGACCAGCTGGCGCGACGAGCTGGGCGCGTGTCCGCACTGCGGCCGAGAATGCGTGGCGGCTGTCGCTGGGCGGCGGCGCTCACTCTACGCCGCAAGTTAAGTAAACAAGCAGTCTGTGTCTCGACACAATCACTACACATACTAAAATTGATATAAAAACGATCACTTATCAAGTTTAATGAGATGAATGCGTTACAGTTTACCGATACGAAACTCCTGATGGGATCCTAACAGTACGACCGAACCAACGCGTTTAGGATTGATTCGCGGTAACCGCTGCGCGATGCGCAGATCACATGTGTATCCCTATTGGTTCCCGCGACTCCGCGCGCTATCATAGCGGATTTGTCGTGGCTAGACCTAAGAAATTGATCACTTCATGATATTGCCAAGTAAAACTGGCAAATTCTAAGATCTGGCCACGACATGCATGCCGAGCGTGATGATATAACCGTGTTAATGTTGAATGATGGTAAATATTTACGACATGACTTGCAAGTATGATCTTGCTATTATCGAGCCCAAATTAACGGCGCGCGGTATGACGCCCACCTCCCAGGCGCGGACGACCGACTAGCGCTGAACAATGAGAAACCTTCATAACTGAACTACATTAAACCTCATAATCTGTGAAACAATGACACGTATGTATAGCACGAGTGTAACACGGGGGGGCTCGCGCGCCGCGCGCCGGCTCGCTTCGACAACCGATACAGTAATAAACCATTTATATAAGTCAGTCAGGTTCATGGTAGTGTGCGTTGCGGGTTTGAGAAACGGTCAAGTTCTCAATCATCCAACCATAATAATACGAGATGCGGTTGAATGATTGTGGCTTAGCTTTCTTTACTAGACAATGTACACTTTAAACATTTAAGTATAAAAACACTCCGAAGCGAGAAATAATAAAATTAATCATGCGACATTATTTGAGAGCAGATATTTGAGTTGCTTGCGAAGTGCATCTGTTGGCAACCTGCTGTTTTATTGCACCCAAGTTTATTATGCGACTAGACATCCCACGGGTGACTGGAACTACAAACCAGAATATTTCTAGTTTGAAACAAAAGCGTCACGAGCTTTAATTACAATGACCAAGAATTTGAAAAGCTAACTGATGAGGTGTTACACACATTACACCTACATGTTTTGTGGAAAGAGAACCATGGAAGTGTGGGAGTGCCGCTGGCTCCAGCGGCCTGCTACCAGCGCCTAGACCTGGCCCACTTGCAGGGCTCTCCTGCCACGAGTCGCGTCACGCAGCAGTCGGCGGCGGCTGCTGCGCCGCTACCTAGTCCGCCGTCACTGCTCGTACACGCCGGTCCCCGATGGCTTCTACAGCTTCAAATAACACGGTTTCACTTACTCTACTGCGACAAGTCTAGCGTCTGTACTATAGCTGCACCAGCCAAAGGATAGCTGATGCAACATGTCTGCCTCTGTATAGCCAGCAGGTCCGAGGCAGCAGGAGGCAGACGAGGGCGGGCGGCGCCTAGGTGCAGCAGGCGCGCGTGGGCGGCGCGCGCGAGGGCCGGCGCTCCACGGCGATGCGCGCGTGGTCGGCGTCGGCCTCGCGCCCCGACGTCTTGTCGAGGATGGCCTCGGCCAGCTCGGAGAAGGCGCGGTCGATGTTGATGTTGGCCTTCGCCGACGTCTCCATGAACCGGATGCTGTGCTCGCGCGCTATCTGGACACATTACAAGTCAAACACATTAATAAAACAATGTTGTATATTCTGATGATAAAAAAAATTATGAGCTCCCGTGGCGTATTATATTCATAATAGTTAGATTTACGATTTTTTTGTCATCATAGAAACATACAGATAGTATTTAGTCTTTATTAATAAATGAAGAATAGTTGTGGCAAATTGTTTTGATGGTCACTATGCTATCCTCTTCTTTTTTGTTTTAGTAATACATCTGTAATAATAAAACAAGTTTTACTCGTTTCTGCTAATTGCTACGCGCCCTCGAAATTATTCCAGAGAAATAAATATACTTCGAGGACAAAAATTGTGCTAATCTAGGACAAGGTCTACCCACATGCAAAATTTCTTCACATCCATTCTGCTGATTGATTGTGACTGACACACATACTACGCACAATCATTCGCCTTATAATTATAAAATTTAGCGTGATTTGTAAATTATAAAAAAAATATTTTCTAATATAGGTATACAGCTCAAAGAATGTACCAATCTTTCATATTCTCTTTTCGTAAAATATCTGTATTATTATTTATGAAGAGTATATTTAAGACAAAGAATCAACAATAATCTGTATTCGTTTTAATTCATTGCTTGTCAGACACAATAATCAAATGGTTGTTACCAAACATACGCATTTGGAACACAAGTAGCGAGTGTTATCTGCGCGTGAGTCACGGGCGGCGCGGCCGCGCGGCTGCAGTGCGCTCGTTTAGCTGGACGCGCGCTAATTGATGGCGGCTCCGTCGTACGCTAACTTGGACGCGGCACATACACACAACAATACAATGAGCAGCAGTTTTTTTTTGTAACACTGCTCACTTATTTATGTAAACCCAAAACAAACCGTAATCAAACAAGTTATGGTAAAAATTAGTGAAATAGTCAAAGGAATATTAACAAAGCCATGCGGATCACATGTGACACAACAAACAAAACAAGTGGACAAACATTATCTAGTTGATACTTTTTATGAAGTCAAAGAAAAACAACAGATTTTGGACAAAAAACAATACAAAAACTCAGACAGCTTCATTTATAGTAGTATCATGATGCTATAAAAATAGAAGGTTATTGACTAAAGCTAGAACTACACGAGATCGACACACATGTGTAACATGCCTGATTTGTACATGGAACGACGTTGCATGGCGTGTATCAAGAGTAGATCTACAAGTCTAGTTTCCATATAAAATGTATGGAGACCAATGCGCCCAGATCAGCGTGTGTAGCACACGTGTGAAGCTAGCAGTGTAGTTTTAGTACCTTAACATTTTCCGTTCAATATAATTATTAAACAGGCCTGATTTATAGTAATTCAACTTGTTTTATTGCCATGTGCCACAAGCCACACTAGTGGCCAGTGAGCCAGGCACAATCAAAAAATGGCCTACACCAATAACTTGGGTGGAAATAGTGCTTAACTTAGGAGCAGTGGGTGGTGAGCCAGGCTCAATAAGTAGCAATACTCACTGCCTCTCCACGCTCCTTGCTCACTACACGCTTCTCCTCCATGTCACACTTGTTGCCAAGGATCATCTTCTCCACATCTTCATTTGCATGCTAGGAAAACCATATTCATTGATTACTATTTATTTATTACAAAATAACTTAGGTTGTGTAAAAGTGAACTAGATATGCAATGGAGCTGAAATCACAGGTTTTGCTTTCACGACAAGTGTAATACATCAATGTAACTACGCACATAATATTAAACTTATCTCAAAATATAAATATTTACACTAACTTATTTGGTAAGAATATAAAACATGATGTAATTCCTCAAATTGTAATAACACATGTAATAATAATTGTGTATTATTAGTATTATTGTGAAAACTTTAAGATTGGTGTGACATTTTAATGGGTGCATAATTTACATATTCAAGCTTGTTTCCTATTTCATTTACTGTGTTTCAATCTGTTATTTATTAGAAATTTGACCCATTTTAATACTCAGCAATTTAGAAATCAGTTGCATTAAAGTAAAAATGTCCTCTGCATCTAGTATGTTTGAAAGGTTATGGTATTTTGTATAGTCAAGACTTGTTATGCTATGGTGTTGTTAGGTAGGTTTGCACCTACAACAATCATTTTAAATACACAAGAGCGAACTCGATCCTAGAGACCACATTGACGATTCTACAATGTGTTATACCACCTAGAGGCTTACCTCGTCTATATTCCGTAACCATTTAACGATGTCATCAAATGTTTTCTCGTTAGTGATGTCGTACACGAGCATGATGCCCATCGCGCCGCGGTAGTACGATGTGGTGATAGTGTGGAACCTCTCCTGGCCCGCCGTATCCCATATCTGGAGCTTTATCTTTTTGCCGCGGAGCTCCACAGTTTTTATTTTGAAGTCGATACCTGCAAGACGTGAAAGCACACAATGTTAGTAAAATAATGCATGGTAACCATGTAATACGAAATAAGTCTTCTACGGTACATCACAGTTAGAACAACACAAAAAAAAGCAAGGCTTTGGTGATACAAAAATACAAAGGTGGCTCATACCGATCGTAGATATAAACGTCGTTGTGAAATGGTTGTCTGAAAATCTGAACAATATACATGTTTTGCCTACGCCAGAGTCACCAATAAGAAGTAATTTGAACAACAAGTCGTAGGTTTTCTTAGCCATTTTATTATGTTTTACGCTTATGAAATATAAAAACGATAAAAATCCAAAATCATCCGACCTCAAGACTTGACAGTATTTTTCTAGAGTTACAATAAAAATAATAAATGATGTCATGTCTGTGATAAAATTTACAGCTAGCAACATTTTTAATTTTAAGCTGGGAACAGACTTTCGAACGGAGAGTGTCGAGCTTTACTCGTGTCAAGTCGTATTTAGCACATCGCTACTTTTGTATGATCTCTCTCTCTCTGTTATCTGTGGTGTGCTTTTGTAATGGCTGCCGGCGCGCGTCAGTCATATTGTTGTCTTTTTCTGTAATATTTCCAGTTTCCTCTCACAGTTGATCAAGTTGTTTGAGAAATCGATAATTCACTAACCCGCTCTAGGTTATATAAAAGTAACTTTGAAAGTAAAGTTAGTCATGTGAACGGTGTGAAATTCTTGTTTTGAAAGCTTAAATTTATAAACGAAATGCATCGTCGTGGCGGGAAACGTATTCGGATGGATGACCCTCCTCCGGAGTACGTGAATCCCATGACCCCAGCTACTCCCATGACAGATTACGGTGGACAATCGGTTCACGAACCTGAGACTCCTAACGTGAACTATTCGGGGTTCAACGTTGGCGCTGTAGCTAATTCCACTGCTACTGAACCACCTAGAGAAGACGCCGAGGAATCTCATCATGAGGAAGAGGAACCAAGGTCTCCGTCTCCTACACCCACGAAGCGAGTGACTCGTAGTCGCGGTCGAAGAGGTGATACTGGGTTCCCAGGGCGCCTGGCTGAGTCTCCGCCGCCGCCTCCCCTGCGGCGCAGAGGCCGCGGCGGGCGCGGCCGCGGCCGGGGCCGAGGCACGGCCCCGCCGCCCGCTTACTCTCCACCACCGGTCTTGCTGCCTGGTGATGATGAGAATAGTCTTTACAATATACTTAGATTCAATAAGACTGCTATTAATGTAAGTATTGATTTTTATGTTTTCTTATCTTAATGGCATACTTTCATGATTATATCATTTGCAAACCTTTGGTTTTACCTATCAGCAAGTGGTGGACATGTGGATTGAGGAGTACAAGACCAACCGAGAGGCAGCACTGGTGCAACTTATGCAGTTCTTTATCAACGCCTCTGGGTGCCGAGGGAAAGTCACGCCAGACATGGCACAGATGGACCACACACTTATCATTAAGAAAATGACTCAAGAATTTGATGAGGTATTTAAATATTACCATATTATTTTGTTACTAAATAACAGTGCTGTGTGGATTGGTGTTAACCCTTCAGATACCGTCAATTAGAGACACAATAGTAAGACAATAGATGTGCGGCCACCGGTGGTCGCTTGGGGATTCATGAATTAATGAATTAAAAATCTTGTGACTGTTTGGTTGTTATCTTTTTTAAAATTTGAATTACTTAAAATACTCAATGAACATTCCAACAGGAAAGTGGAGAATATCCACTCATCATGACAGGGCAGACCTGGAAGAAGTTTCGCTCCAACTTCTGCGAGTTCATCCAGACATTGGTGAAGATGTGCCAGTACAGTATCATCTATGACCAGTACCTCATGGACAACATCATCTCTCTGCTGACCGGGCTGTCTGACTCACAGGTCAGAGCCTTCAGGCACACGGCTACATTAGCTGGTAAGTTGTCACTTATCTTACTATTGTACTTAACATATATCATTTTGTTTTATCTCTAACCCTGTCTTTGCGCAGGTGCAAATTGTACACAAACCTTCTTAACCCTTCAGATACCGTCAATTAGAGACACAATAGTAAGACAATAGATGCGCGGCCACCGGGTGTCGCTTGGGGATTCATGAATTAATTTATTGCTCTTACTTTTGCTGGAAACTGCTTTAACATTAATTATATAGTTGAGGAGGAGTTAGTAGGTAAATAGCCATATGAAGGTGGAGATTTAATCTTCACTCTTGTTTCTACTTTAAACAGAGAACTTGAGGGATTGGGTTATGTATATGAAGGTAGCAAAAAATCTACTTGTTACTTAGTCATGTGTCCAAGTGAGTACTTTATGTGTCTTGAGATATATATTATTTTAGTAGCGGGAGGAACGCAGTTGTGGAAGCAAAGTAAACGGTTTAAAAGGTACAACGATTTTATGAATTATTTTAACTAAAAACATCTGACACATTTTCTTGACAACACTGTTATTATATTTTTTTACATAGTCCCATGGTAACCGACAATTACTTTTTCTATGGAGCAAAGGATCCAAGGAGTCCATATTTAACACTTTCCCTTAATTGCCTGTTTGACATAGGATACCTAGTTTAATACATGTCCTTTGATGGGTGGGCTTTGGCACAGCCTTGGTCAGAAAATCAGCCAATTGCTCATTCGAGCTTACTTTCTTGACCACTATGTCTCCCTCTTCCACGATTTCTCTTATGAAGAAATGTCTTATCCTTATGTGTTTTGTTCTCTTGTGGAACTCAGGATTGTGTGCCAGGCGTATAGCAGCTTCGTTGTCAACATGCAGTACTGGTACTTCTCTTAATTCTGTCAGATCATTAAAGATCCTACTGAGCCATATTAATTCTCTGGTAGCTTCACTGGCTGCGACAATTTCCGCTTCAGTCGTTGATATGGCAACTGAGGCTTGTCTTTGACTCAGCCATGATACAATGCCTCCAGAATAGCAGCATGCCACTCCTGTGGTTAAACGTCCACTCAGTTGACAACCACCATGGTCAGCGTCACTATAGCCTTCCAATAGGTCACAATCACGGTTGGCCTTGTACCTTATTCCAAATGAACAAGTGCCTTTAATGTAGCGCATAATCCTTTTTACTAGAAGACAGTCTTCTTTAGTTGGCGATTCTAGTTTCCGGGATACAACTCCGACAGCATATGCAATATCTGGGCGTGTTCCGGTCATCAGATAAGCGAGGGACCCAACAGCTTCACGATATGGAAAGTGTGCCTCTACTGCATCAACTTTCCCTGATTGAGTATTATTATCTATAGGCGTCCCAATTGAATTGCAGTTTCCCATTCCGAATCGGTCCAGGACCTTCTTGGCGTAGGCTTCCTGTTTGATGAAGATAGACCCGTCTGTTTCTCTGACTATTTCTAAGCCTAGATAGTAAGACGCAGGTTTTGTCGTAATTTTCAATCTTATCTTCAAATCATTTAGAAAGCTGTTGGCAAGGTCCTCATCAGTAGCAGCTAACAAACCGTCATCAACATAAAGGGTGATGAGTAGCTTTTTGCCATTGACTTGTTTAGTATACAGACAGCAGTCGGATACACTTTGTTTAAAGTCCATATCCAGCAGAATTTGTTCGAAGCAAGAATTCCAACATCTTGGGGCTTGTTTTAGACCGTAAAGGCTTCGGTTAAGCTTTAAAACATTTGACGAACCATCAGTGTAGCCATCTGGTTGATGTACATAAATCTCTTCCTGAAGTTTGCCGTTTAAGAATGCAGTACACACATCAAACTGGACAAGATGTAGATTCTCTTGCGCGCTTACACTTAGTAAGGCTCTTATCGTTGCCATACGAGCAACCGGACTAAAGATCTGTTCATAATCGATGCCTTTTCGTTGTTTAAAGCCTTTTACGACAAGTCGGGCTTTATATTTATCGATAGAGCCGTCAGGGTTCCTTTTAATACGTAGGACCCATTTGCAGGGCAGTGCCTTCTTGCCTGCGGGCAACGGGCATGGCGTCCAGACGTTTAGGTCTCTTAGTGAATTAATCTCACTCTCCATTGCTTTGCGCCATTCTTCACTATCATCTCTCACAATGGCTTCTTTGTAGGTTTCTGGGAATTTCTCATTGGTTACCGAGCATACAAAGTCCTCGTATCTTTTGGGTCTCGCGATTGTGGATCTCTCTCTAAGATTGTAGCGAGGTACCTGTACAGCTGGGGTACCATCAGTAGGTGAAGGTTCAGTGATATCTAGCTCTCTTTCGTCTTGAGGCTCAGTGACCTCTAGCTCTCCTCCGTCGCTAGCGTCAAGGAAGACTTCATCAGGGACCAGAACTTGGTCATCCTCTCTATCTCCCTCTTGAGCAAGTTCCTGGTTTTCGGCATCGGGCACAGGCTCAGGGTTGCTTTTGTTATCGCTCTCGGCTCCCTCTGACCGTGAGGGCAAGCTAATGTTGATTTTAAATTCAACATCGGTCTGGAATGATAAGATATCTCTCGACTTCAGTGTCTCTCTTCCGTTCCAGATCCGGTAGCCGTCGTCACCTTCGTAGCCTATGAGCCTGCCTTTGATGGCTTTCTTGCTCATTTTCTTGCGTTTTTGTTTTGGTACATGGGCATAGCATTCACTTCCGATTATCTTTAAGTGACTTATTTTAGGTTTCTTATCGTGCCACAACTCGAAAGGAACTTTCAATTCTACTCTAGAAGGCCCTGTTCTATTGAGCACGTAAGCAGCTGTATTTATCAGTTCAGCCCAAAGTTTTTGAGGCATTTCTCCTCTTGCATAAAGCATGGATCTCGCAGCTTCGACAAGCGTTCGGTTTTCTCGCTCACTACAGCCGTTCTGCTCCGGCGTGTAAGGCATTGTCAGCCTATGCTGAATACCGTGTCTTTGCTGTAGGTATGTTACGGACGCCCTTGTTATCAAACTCGCCACCGTTGTCACTCAGTAAGGTTTTGACAATGTGCCCAGCGTTCTTAGCTTCTTGGAGCATCTGTGTAAGTTTGTCTTTTACTTCTGACTTATGCTTTATGAAGTACACAAAGCGGTAGCTTGAGTAATCATCCTTAAACAATACAAAATACTTGTATTTCGAGATACTTTCCGTGAAGGGGCCACAAACGTCAGTGTGTATCAATTCTCCACATGCTGAGGCTCTTTCCCTAGTTCCAAAGGGCTTTCGGTGAGCCTTGCCATAGATGCAGCCTTCGCATTTCACTTTATCTGGCTTTAACTCGATGCCTAGCTCGCGCTTAGTTACGCGAATGACGTGGTTCTTGTCTTGGTGTGCGAAACGCTCATGATACAGCTGCAGCATGTTTGTACCATTGATAGCATTGATCTCTATTGATTTTTGCTTTGTGGGCATGACCGCCTTCATTTCTAGTTTATAGAGTCCGCCAAAGGGTACTCTCTTGCCAACAATTCTAGTAGTGCCTTCAATGTCGAGCTTGCACTGTCTAGTCGTTGATGTGAATAGGCTAGTTGTGGAAGCAAAGTAAACGGTTTAAAAGGTACAACGATTTTATAAATTATTTTAACTAAAAACATCTGACACATTTTCTTGACAACACTGTTATTATATTTTTTTACATAGTCCCATGGTAACCGACAATTACTTTTTCTATGGAGCAAAGGATCCAAGGAGTCCATATTTAACAATGTGGACCCAATAGTTGGGAAATACCAGAGCAAACTGCCTGTTTGCCCACACAGGCAGTGTGCTCTGGTTATAAATTTTGTGGAGTTCATGGTTGTGTTATCACCTGGTAGTGATGAAGCTGATGACGGCGTTGGTGGATGTGGCCTTGCTGACGTCAGTGAACTGCGACAACTGCCTGCGCCAGTACGAGGCAGAGCGGCTCAAGGCACGTGACAAGCGAGCCAATGAGCGGCTCGAGGTGCTAGTGGCCAAGCGCCAGGAGCTGGAGGAGAACATGGAGGAGATCAAGAACATGCTCTCATACATGTTCAAGTCTGTTTTCGTGCATCGATACAGGTAAGGCTCACTAACTACTTGTTTGTAGTCGTTCATAAACATTTATTGTTTGACAGGCATTCAAATTTTTATACTGAAATGTTGACTTACCTCGTTAAGTTGTACAACTTAACAGGTAACTCAACATTTTGGTAGAACTAAAGTTGTTATTTATGAGGTTAGTAATACAGTCCTGCAAGGTTGTTAGCATTTTACAAATAACCCTGTAAAAAGAGCAGAGTGCCTGACATATTTTGTTTTAAATTTGTTATCCAGGGACACCTTACCTGACATAAGAGCCATTACCATGGCAGAGATTGGTATATGGATGGAGAAGTTCCCAGCACACTTCCTAGATGATCTCTACCTCAAATACATTGGATGGACGTTGCATGACAAGGTAGGTTACATCCACCTCCATGAACTGTTCATGTTGTCTGTGAATGTTAAATGGATGAAGTTCAAATCTTTGACTGACTTGTAATAACTTAACTTATGAAGATACAGTGAAAATGCCACAGATGGACTTTGCTTTTGGTTAGGTTACATCTGATGATTTGACTCAGTATTAGTTAATTCTTATAATATGTGCCTGGCGACACTGATAGCGTGGTACGGAAGAGGCGCGGTTGCGGCTTCGTTCCGACTCTAAATATAATTAAACCAGCGAAAATTGACTGTAGACACACACATTATGACAAATGCTGTTTACATGATGTGGGCCCAGCCTCGGCCAATCGCCATCGTGATACCAATACAATGGCTACATAATAGCGATTGGCCGAGGCTGGGCTCACATGTAATTGTAGCATAAAAGTTGTTGAACATACAAGAATGTCAATGAATACACACTCGACACGATGACTTTATTTATATTATAAACGCGAGCGAATAGTTCTTTATAGTTCGAAATACCCACGGAACAGTAGAAATATCTTACTGCGGCCACGCGGAATGAACGATGATTCGAGACGCCCAAAAGAAGTTGTTATGTTTGAGTGGGTTCAGTCGCTGAAGATGTTGTATTGTGCAGGTGGGCGAGGTCCGCCTCCGCTGCCTGCAAGCGCTGCAGCCGCTGTACGAGTGTGAGGAGCTGAAAGGCAAGCTAGAGCTGTTCACGTCTAAATTCAAGGACCGCATCGTGTCCATGACGCTCGACAAGGAGACCGACGTCGCGGTACACGCGGTCAAACTTGTCATCGCCATTTTGAAGTGAGTTGAATTTTGGATTTAAGAACATTTCTGTTATAACACAAATTATAACGACATCTAGATCTTCTATCTATCCATATTATTTTTATATGTGTAATTCTTGTATGTGTTGGTCAAATAACTCCTCTTAAATAGCTTGACCAATTTGGGTGAAATTTAGTCAGGACACATGACTGACTGCTAGTAATCTATAAATAAAGTTGAAGTGCTTGTTTATAATATCAAAATTTTTTACTCAATCCATATGAAAGAAATATTCAATACCTACAACAAAAACGTAGTTTTGAATATTTTGTGTCTGTTTGATTGTCCGAGTAATCTCTGAAGTGATTATTCCAAATGATATTGCAATTGTAAGCTTTACATGGCATGTGCAGATGTCGCATGCACCCGGACGTGCTGACGGACAAGGACTGCGAGAACGTGTACGAGCTGGTGTACTCGTCGCAGCGCGCCGTGGCGGCGGCGGCCGGCGAGTTCCTCAACGTGCGCCTGTTCCGCAACGAGGAGCCGCCGCCGCCCGCGCGCTCCCGCCGCGGCAAGACGCGCCTGCCCAACACGCCGCTCATCAGGGACCTCGTGCAGTTCTTTATAGAGTCTGAGGTATGTTATAGTGAACAACAAGAAGCTGTCAATGCAAACGACATCCCGAAATTGAACTAGCATCGAAAACAGTGGACAAAAACAGTGAGAGAAGTGCCAGGCAGGTAATGGTGATTAGGAGCTGCCGCTGGGTTTGTGCCTACTGTAGCGTTAAAAAAAAAATCACTACTTGTAATACGTATAATTTTTCATGTTTATAAAAAAATACCAATATAGAAAAATATAAAAGGGAAAAAAAATCACTCTTAAAAATCGGCGACTTTATATAAAAATAGGGTTTCAGTAAAGTGGCGTTAATTGCAATCACTGAGCCTTAGGCGTGAACTAACTATGATCGTATTTAAATAAAAACTATCAAAGAAATCAGTTTATTCCGCGACTTTTTGACACGAATAGCTGTGATTATAAAAAAAAGATAGTGTAAAAAGAAACTACTCAAATAATACTTAGCTACTGTTATAGAATTAGAAAAAATATGGACCAGGAAAACTTCACGTGGAGTGACGTCACGATGTCCACCGGGGTATTCTCTAGTATAGCGATTGTCATGCACTAGTTGGTGCACGTATTTGTCAACTTCAATGGAGAAAAGTCCACTTCTATTAATCTTTCCCTGAATATGCCCAGAATGCTCCAAGACTGCTCCAAGAACCGATTGACAAATAATCGGTTCTTTATATACGATAAATCTTATCCGTTTTTTTTTACTACGGAGTTTCACCAAAACATTTTGCAGTCAGATAAACTCATCATAATCACATTTCTTTTTCAAAATCGTGTACAAAAATCACTTTCTTTCAGAAAATTCGTCGCCGATTGACAAATAAAATTTTTCCTTGTCAACGAAACAAATTTCAAGTTCTTCCAAGTTTGAACCAAAAAAAATAATATTAGAAAGAAGGTGAACTAACGCAAACGGAAAAGTTTTTATTAAGCTAAACGAATTAAGCAGCATGATAATGCTGCACTACCCTCTGGCAGCAGAATAATTACTGTTCAGTGATACCTTAACTTAGAGTATTGTGTTGACAGTTGCACGAGCATGGTGCCTACCTGGTGGACTCCCTCATCGAGTCCAACCCCATGATGAAGGACTGGGAGTGCATGACTGATTTGCTGCTGGAGGAGGCGGGGCCCAACGAGGAGGCGCTGGACAACCGGCAGGTACGTCATCTGTGATCTGTTTGAAACATGTCCTTGAAATCTGATGCATAGACAGGAAGCTTGCTGGCGCCAATAGCCCAATATACAAGGTGATTGGAAGATGGGTGCAAAGCTTTGAGGCGAATATAGTACAGACAATTTAGAACCATTTCAGCCATGGTTATCTTAGACGAAGTCTTACCATTTTTTTTAACCTAATTTTCGGAAATTCCCAAAATTTCATGTTAACTGCTTATTTATGGCCAAATTGAATGATAAATGAATTCATTTTTATTTTATTTGTATAAAGTAATGTGTAAGGAATTCAGCAAAACATGTTTTAGGCAACTGCGTTATTAGACATTTTTTTTACAGACATTTAAAATTCAGAAAAAAAAAATTAAATTTTTATCAATACTTCTTTTAAACTTTATTTAAAAAAAAAAACTTAAGAGTGCTTTTTTTGTTCAAACTATTTTGAAAATATGCTTGATAACCGTTATTTCTTTTGAGGTATCATTTACGTGGATATGTTACAAATTATTGAAGTTAGGACTTACAAACCAAATGGAGGTAGAAATTTTAAATTTTAGGCTATCTACCAAAACCCAAATTTTTGTATAAAAGAGTACTTTATGACTGTATTCAAAATGATAACATAGTTCAATTCTAAGAATTTTTTCCACATGCAGGAGGTACTATGCGCGGTGCGACGGCATTTTCAGGAAAAAATACCAGTGAATAGAGAAAAGCGATAAGAGTTGGTTTTTACAGCAAAATAATGGGATATGTCGTGTGAAACCTGGAGTCAACCCAGGCAGACACGAAACTGCCATTGAAGAAGACATTTTGACAGCATTTCAAGCGGACCCTACTACCAGTACCAGAGCAGTAGCTCGAAATCTAAACATTTCACAATGCAAGGTGTGGCATACAATGCACCAAAATGATAAGTATCCGTTTCATGGCAGAAGGTCTAGAAGAGCAAGATCCCCAAAGAAGAATTTCGTTCTGCCGTTTCTTCCTCAACAGTGACATCGAAGATGCATGGTTCCTGAAATACGATAATACGAGATTGCTCGTGGACGGATAAAAGCAAATTTTTAAAGGAGGGTATTATTACAAACTTCCACAACATCCACAAATGGGCCGACAAAGACAACAATCCATATTTTAAGAAGCAGAAGTCGTTTCAGAGGAAATTCTCTGTCAACGTATGGGCTGGAATAATTGGCAAAACGTTGATTGAGCCCTACTTTTTACCGTTGTGTTGGGGATGTTTTGACATCCATGTAGATTTAAAATTTCAGTAATAAACGCCTCGGTATCCATTACCGCCGCAAAATCGTCTAAAATATTTTGTATATGAGTTCGCCACCGAGTCCGTTACACCTACACCGCTATCCGCGCCGCCAAACGCGCCGCTCTGTTTCGTGGCGTCGCGCTCATTCGCTTGTACTTTTGATCTCGCCGCACCGCGCGCCGGTGCAGCGATTCGCTCCGACAAAACCGCGCGCATTTTCGCTATGAGCGGCGACTCGTGGCGTGCTTCAAACATTTTCATACATTTGTTCTTATCGCTCGCCGCTGCTCACCGCGGTAAGGTCGTGAATAAGCCGTAAGAGAAACTGAATTATTTCAGGACGTGTTGACTCTTGCGCTCACAGCGCGCGGGGCGCCGCAGCCCGCATTGCCAATCAAATAGAGTTTGGGGACGGAGTTTGATCTAGGATTTGCTATTTTGTGTGAGTCTACGTTGACTAGGTGAACGCATCATTATTGTTATTGTGATTCCACAACTGTCTACTAATGGTTTGCATTATATATTCACTCATGCGAGAATTAGTTCGAGATTTTTTGATTTTTTAATTTTATCTTTACATTTGTAAAGATAAAATTAAAAAAAAACTCGAACCATAGTGTTTCATACAACAATAGTGTTTCATGCACAGGTTCGACCCTCCACGGGATTAAAACGATCAAAATTTAACGTTGTATAATATAGTTAAAAAAGTTTAGATAGAATAAAAATCTTAAAGGAATTACAGATTATCTGAGAACACTCTGTCTGTATTTAAACAGTTGAGGTGAAGTGAAGTCCTGAGTGGTTCTATGTGATACCTAATACATGTTTGCACTAAAAAGGCCAACCAAGACATAAACCTATATGTTTCTCACATGATCTGACTATTACAGCAAATGTAATTTTCAAAGAGATCCGTGTCTGAGTTGGTTTCTGTGTTTTGTCTCAAAGTAGGCTAGCAAAAGTCGGCCTTAGGGCTCAAGCGTTCAGCAGACGGCCACGCGGGCGTCCGCTTAACGCAGCGCCCAACGCCCTTATGTATTCAAATTGACAAAAAATCTAAAGATGACATAGCGTTTTATTTTTTGGAAGAATTGAGTTAATAAATATGATGTACTATTGGCGCGCAGGAGTCGTCGCTGATCGAGCTGATGGTGTGCTGCGTGCGGCAGGCCAGCACGGGCGAGCCGCCGGTGGGCCGCGGCGCCAGTCGCAAGCACCACCACATGCTGTCCAAGGACCAGGCCAAGGTAAGCACTGCGCAGGAGTCGTCGCTGACCGAGCTGATGGTGTGCTGCGTGCGGCAGGCCAGCACGGGCGAGCCGCCGGTGGGCCGCGGCGCCAGTCGCAAGCACCACCACATGCTGTCCAAGGACCAGGCCAAGGTAAGCACTGCGCAGGAGTCGTCGCTGACCGAGCTGATGGTGTGCTGCGTGCGGCAGGCCAGCACGGGCGAGCCGCCGGTGGGCCGCGGCGCCAGTCGCAAGCACCACCACATGCTGTCCAAGGACCAGGCCAAGGTAAGCACTGCGCAGGAGTCGTCGCTGACCGAGCTGATGGTGTGCTGCGTGCGGCAGGCCAGCACGGGCGAGCCGCCGGTGGGCCGCGGCGCCAGTCGCAAGCACCACCACATGCTGTCCAAGGACCAGGCCAAGGTAAGCACTGCGCAGGAGTCGTCGCTGACCGAGCTGATGGTGTGCTGCGTGCGGCAGGCCAGCACGGGCGAGCCGCCGGTGGGCCGCGGCGCCAGTCGCAAGCACCACCACATGCTGTCCAAGGACCAGGCCAAGGTAAGCACTGCGCAGGAGTCGTCGCTGACCGAGCTGATGGTGTGCTGCGTGCGGCAGGCCAGCACGGGCGAGCCGCCGGTGGGCCGCGGCGCCAGTCGCAAGCACCACCACATGCTGTCCAAGGACCAGGCCAAGGTAAGCACTGCGCAGGAGTCGTCGCTGACCGAGCTGATGGTGTGCTGCGTGCGGCAGGCCAGCACGGGCGAGCCGCCGGTGGGCCGCGGCGCCAGTCGCAAGCACCACCACATGCTGTCCAAGGACCAGGCCAAGGTAAGCACTGCGCAGGAGTCGTCGCTGACCGAGCTGATGGTGTGCTGCGTGCGGCAGGCCAGCACGGGCGAGCCGCCGGTGGGCCGCGGCGCCAGTCGCAAGCACCACCACATGCTGTCCAAGGACCAGGCCAAGGTAAGCACTGCGCAGGAGTCGTCGCTGACCGAGCTGATGGTGTGCTGCGTGCGGCAGGCCAGCACGGGCGAGCCGCCGGTGGGCCGCGGCGCCAGTCGCAAGCACCACCACATGCTGTCCAAGGACCAGGCCAAGGTAAGCACTGCGCAGGAGTCGTCGCTGACCGAGCTGATGGTGTGCTGCGTGCGGCAGGCCAGCACGGGCGAGCCGCCGGTGGGCCGCGGCGCCAGTCGCAAGCACCACCACATGCTGTCCAAGGACCAGGCCAAGGTAAGCACTGCGCAGGAGTCGTCGCTGACCGAGCTGATGGTGTGCTGCGTGCGGCAGGCCAGCACGGGCGAGCCGCCGGTGGGCCGCGGCGCCAGTCGCAAGCACCACCACATGCTGTCCAAGGACCAGGCCAAGGTAAGCACTGCGCAGGAGTCGTCGCTGACCGAGCTGATGGTGTGCTGCGTGCGGCAGGCCAGCACGGGCGAGCCGCCGGTGGGCCGCGGCGCCAGTCGCAAGCACCACCACATGCTGTCCAAGGACCAGGCCAAGGTAAGCACTGCGCAGGAGTCGTCGCTGACCGAGCTGATGGTGTGCTGCGTGCGGCAGGCCAGCACGGGCGAGCCGCCGGTGGGCCGCGGCGCCAGTCGCAAGCACCACCACATGCTGTCCAAGGACCAGGCCAAGGTAAGCACTGCGCAGGAGTCGTCGCTGACCGAGCTGATGGTGTGCTGCGTGCGGCAGGCCAGCACGGGCGAGCCGCCGGTGGGCCGCGGCGCCAGTCGCAAGCACCACCACATGCTGTCCAAGGACCAGGCCAAGGTAAGCACTGCGCAGGAGTCGTCGCTGACCGAGCTGATGGTGTGCTGCGTGCGGCAGGCCAGCACGGGCGAGCCGCCGGTGGGCCGCGGCGCCAGTCGCAAGCACCACCACATGCTGTCCAAGGACCAGGCCAAGGTAAGCACTGCGCAGGAGTCGTCGCTGACCGAGCTGATGGTGTGCTGCGTGCGGCAGGCCAGCACGGGCGAGCCGCCGGTGGGCCGCGGCGCCAGTCGCAAGCACCACCACATGCTGTCCAAGGACCAGGCCAAGGTAAGCACTGCGCAGGAGTCGTCGCTGACCGAGCTGATGGTGTGCTGCGTGCGGCAGGCCAGCACGGGATGATGAGATACTGTTTTAATAAGATGAGCGGTGCGAATTTGAGTACGCAACACAATAACTAAACTAATGACAAATCTTAATTAACAATAAAATCCAGAACAAGCACTTGAACAACCCACTTTTACTAAAAAGTAGGTTGTTTAAATCCTAACTAAACGACTATATTAGTAAGTGAGCGACTAGAAATAAAATTGAGGTTTTACATAACGAACTACTAAGTTAACTTTAACAAATGTTTTCACCATTGTCTAATAATCTAGTCGCAGGTAGATTCGATTCATCATTTTGAACTGGGTGAAATAAGTTAAGTCAGGTCAGAACTGTGACCTACTGCGTGAGCCGAGCGAGCACTATGACCAAGTTGCTCGCAGATTTTATTTCACCATTTTCTAACTATCCAGGTTTTCGCAATATCCGAATCACCAAATTACCTGGCAGTGACATATGTAGCGACATCTATGATGCCACATAAGAACTACGAAGAAAATACGAAATTCTGCATCGCGCAATCAAAGTTCTCCACGCGATTTGAATACACCGCTCAAATTTGATCGTTTTAATCCCGTTGAGTGTCGATACAGTACATGGAACACTATCGATTTGTAACGATAAAATTAAAAAAGCGCAGCTCTGTAAAACGTGGTTTGCACAGGCCCTTAACCCTTCAGATACCGTCAATTAGAGACACAATAGTAAGACAATAGATGCGCGGCCACCGGTGGTCGCTTGGGGATTCATGAATTAAGTAACTCAAAGTTTGTGAGTCGCTGTTCTGTTGATTTCTCGTCACTCGCAGTCAGTCGTTTCTACAACCTAAAATTTTTGTCACTTAAAATTTTAATTTACAGTTATTTCTTTAAAAACTACCCTTTTTCTTATATTGCCATTTTATGAAACATAATTAAGCAAACAGATTTTGTGATATTGAATATCTGTAACCTGTATATTCAATAGTTTAATAAGTCCTATGTATACTAACCGTTGGATCATGATGTCCTTTTTAATTCATGAATCCCCAAGCGACCACCGGTGGCCGCGCATCTATTGTCTTACTATTGTGTCTCTAATTGACGGTATCTGAAGGGTTAAAAAAAACCATATTGAAATGTATGTTCGCATGTCTGCTTAAATAAATTAATTTGGTTATAAAATGACAAGTACAATTTAAACAGGCAAACTCAGTTATGGCGCAAATTAAAGTTCGGTGAGGAGGTCGGTTAGTAGATGTTGTTGGAGATGAGTTAATGTGTGTGTGTGTGTGTGCAGGTGGTGAGCGACGACCGCACGCGGCTGACGGCGCACTTCATCGCCACGCTGCCGGCGCTGCTGGACAAGTTCGGCGCCGACCCCGAGAAGCTCACCAACCTGGTGTCCATCCCGCAGTACTTCGACCTGGAGCTCTACACCACGCAGCGCCAGGAGGGGGTGCGTCGCGATCTTATTGCCGTTCACTATTATGTTTTTGTAACAACAATACAAAGTTATTTTAGTCACCTCAAACACAAACTCCAAGCATTTATTAAATTTAAACCATTTTCAGGCGCTTTTGAATTGTCAAGGTGCTGAGAGATGGTACAGAGTCCATAATTGACGCAAAGCTTTATGGAAAATTTATTAAAGAGTTAAGTTTCGGTTAAAATTCTGTTAACAGTGCAATCCGCGCTTATTTATGTAAATAAGTGCAAATCGCACATACAAACTAAATATTTATGTATAATCGGTGAACGGGCTGAAGCTTTGGGCACTCGTGACGGCATTGTGTGTAGCCTGACGCTGTGATCTATGTGCGACATAGAACTTGACGCTGCTGCTGAACAAGATCCGCGACATCGTGAGCGTGCAGACGGAGGCCGAGGTGCTGGAGACGTGCGGCCGCACGCTGGAGTACCTGTGCACGGAGCAGTGCGGCGTGTACACGCGCTGCAACGTGGCGCGCGCCACCATCACCGACATGTGCGTCAACCGGTACAAGGAGGCCATCGACGAGTACCGCAGCCTCATCGAGGGGGTGAGTACTGCCAGACGGTCCTTGTTAGCGGTCGTTTTCTCTTAGGAAAATTAAACAGAAAACGGTTAGCTTTTGAATACTTTATTCTTTTTTCTGTTAAGTTTTACAATAGCTATCTGTTACTTCTGCGTATTTTGTTTTCGAGTGATGTGCCTGGCTACAGCGTGTCGTGTTCGTGTGACAGGGTGAGACTCCGGATGCGGACGAGGTGTTCAACGTGATCAACTCGCTGCGCAAGGTGTCGATCATGTACATGTGCCACAACCTCAACGACACCAACATCTGGGACTCGTTGTTCGAGGACCTGCCCAAGTGCGTCAAGGAAAACGAGACACAGATGCCGCCGCAAGTCAGTATTATTGCATTGTTCATCATTTATCATCACTGTATGACGATAATTTACCTTCCATGAAAAAAAAATGCTTTCATCTCCTAATTGATGTATTAATGACTACTACTTTTACAATTTCCTTAGTAACATCCTTCTAATTATGAAAACGAAACCCCGAACTATCAAATTGTGATAATTTATCGCCATTATTGTATGTAATTAAGTACTCGCAGCATGGATGCAAATTATATAATCGTCATCGAAACCTTCCTCGTTTATTGCTCTTTTTATTGGTGGAAACTGCGTTAAAATTCATTATGAGGTTTAGAAGTAAGCGGATAATCAGGCAAACGCGGAGATTGAATTTGTTTTATAGTATATTAAGATAATCTGGTCGTGGGTGACAGGCGTTGGTGTATGTGGTGCGTGCGTGCTTCTACTCGGTGCTGTGGTCGCTGCACGGCGTCGAGACGCGCATCAGTGCCGCCGGCGCCGCCGCGCTGCGCGAGCGGCTGCACGCCTACGCCGCGCACTGCAAGGACATCGTGGCGCGCGGCATCACGCCCGACCTCAAGGAGGAGGTAGGTGGACACTGCACCTTCTACTCGGTGCTGTGGTCGCTGCACGGCGTCGAGACGCGCATCAGTGCCGCCGGCGCCGCCGCGCTGCGCGAGCGGCTGCACGCCTACGCCGCGCACTGCAAGGACATCGTGGCGCGCGGCATCACGCCCGACCTCAAGGAGGAGGTAGGTGGACACTGCACCTTCTACTCGGTGCTGTGGTCGCTGCACGGCGTCGAGACGCGCATCAGTGCCGCCGGCGCCGCCGCGCTGCGCGAGCGGCTGCACGCCTACGCCGCGCACTGCAAGGACATCGTGGCGCGCGGCATCACGCCCGACCTCAAGGAGGAGGTAGGTGGACACTGCACCTTCTACTCGGTGCTGTGGTCGCTGCACGGCGTCGAGACGCGCATCAGTGCCGCCGGCGCCGCCGCGCTGCGCGAGCGGCTGCACGCCTACGCCGCGCACTGCAAGGACATCGTGGCGCGCGGCATCACGCCCGACCTCAAGGAGGAGGTAGGTGGACACTGCACCTTCTACTCGGTGCTGTGGTCGCTGCACGGCGTCGAGACGCGCATCAGTGCCGCCGGCGCCGCCGCGCTGCGCGAGCGGCTGCACGCCTACGCCGCGCACTGCAAGGACATCGTGGCGCGCGGCATCACGCCCGACCTCAAGGAGGAGGTAGGTGGACACTGCACCTTCTACTCGGTGCTGTGGTCGCTGCACGGCGTCGAGACGCGCATCAGTGCCGCCGGCGCCGCCGCGCTGCGCGAGCGGCTGCACGCCTACGCCGCGCACTGCAAGGACATCGTGGCGCGCGGCATCACGCCCGACCTCAAGGAGGAGGTAGGTGGACACTGCACCTTCTACTCGGTGCTGTGGTCGCTGCACGGCGTCGAGACGCGCATCAGTGCCGCCGGCGCCGCCGCGCTGCGCGAGCGGCTGCACGCCTACGCCGCGCACTGCAAGGACATCGTGGCGCGCGGCATCACGCCCGACCTCAAGGAGGAGGTAGGTGGACACTGCACCTTCTACTCGGTGCTGTGGTCGCTGCACGGCGTCGAGACGCGCATCAGTGCCGCCGGCGCCGCCGCGCTGCGCGAGCGGCTGCACGCCTACGCCGCGCACTGCAAGGACATCGTGGCGCGCGGCATCACGCCCGACCTCAAGGAGGAGGTAGGTGGACACTGCACCTTCTACTCGGTGCTGTGGTCGCTGCACGGCGTCGAGACGCGCATCAGTGCCGCCGGCGCCGCCGCGCTGCGCGAGCGGCTGCACGCCTACGCCGCGCACTGCAAGGACATCGTGGCGCGCGGCATCACGCCCGACCTCAAGGAGGAGGTAGGTGGACACTGCACCTTCTACTCGGTGCTGTGGTCGCTGCACGGCGTCGAGACGCGCATCAGTGCCGCCGGCGCCGCCGCGCTGCGCGAGCGGCTGCACGCCTACGCCGCGCACTGCAAGGACATCGTGGCGCGCGGCATCACGCCCGACCTCAAGGAGGAGGTAGGTGGACACTGCACCTTCTACTCGGTGCTGTGGTCGCTGCACGGCGTCGAGACGCGCATCAGTGCCGCCGGCGCCGCCGCGCTGCGCGAGCGGCTGCACGCCTACGCCGCGCACTGCAAGGACATCGTGGCGCGCGGCATCACGCCCGACCTCAAGGAGGAGGTAGGTGGACACTGCACCTTCTACTCGGTGCTGTGGTCGCTGCACGGCGTCGAGACGCGCATCAGTGCCGCCGGCGCCGCCGCGCTGCGCGAGCGGCTGCACGCCTACGCCGCGCACTGCAAGGACATCGTGGCGCGCGGCATCACGCCCGACCTCAAGGAGGAGGTAGGTGGACACTGCACCTTCTACTCGGTGCTGTGGTCGCTGCACGGCGTCGAGACGCGCATCAGTGCCGCCGGCGCCGCCGCGCTGCGCGAGCGGCTGCACGCCTACGCCGCGCACTGCAAGGACATCGTGGCGCGCGGCATCACGCCCGACCTCAAGGAGGAGGTAGGTGGACACTGCACCTTCTACTCGGTGCTGTGGTCGCTGCACGGCGTCGAGACGCGCATCAGTGCCGCCGGCGCCGCCGCGCTGCGCGAGCGGCTGCACGCCTACGCCGCGCACTGCAAGGACATCGTGGCGCGCGGCATCACGCCCGACCTCAAGGAGGAGGTAGGTGGACACTGCACCTTCTACTCGGTGCTGTGGTCGCTGCACGGCGTCGAGACGCGCATCAGTGCCGCCGGCGCCGCCGCGCTGCGCGAGCGGCTGCACGCCTACGCCGCGCACTGCAAGGACATCGTGGCGCGCGGCATCACGCCCGACCTCAAGGAGGAGGTAGGTGGACACTGCACCTTCTACTCGGTGCTGTGGTCGCTGCACGGCGTCGAGACGCGCATCAGTGCCGCCGGCGCCGCCGCGCTGCGCGAGCGGCTGCACGCCTACGCCGCGCACTGCAAGGACATCGTGGCGCGCGGCATCACGCCCGACCTCAAGGAGGAGGTAGGTGGACACTGCACCTTCTACTCGGTGCTGTGGTCGCTGCACGGCGTCGAGACGCGCATCAGTGCCGCCGGCGCCGCCGCGCTGCGCGAGCGGCTGCACGCCTACGCCGCGCACTGCAAGGACATCGTGGCGCGCGGCATCACGCCCGACCTCAAGGAGGAGGTAGGTGGACACTGCACCTTCAGGAGACCATATTGTGGTCATCATCGAAGGTGCCGTAATCGAACAAAAATAGGCTTTTACGGGACTTCAAATGTGGACTGTATTATAAATTATCGACGATTACAATTTTGAGAAGTGGCTAGTGTCTGGGACCGCCTAGTGCCGGCGCGTGAGTTCGCGAGTAGATTCCCCGCAAGCTGTGCCGGTCCACCTGATACCTACCCGTATTGGTGCGCCGACAAGCGCACTTTAACTTCTAAGTTCACTCAGTATTCTGAAATAAGATAGAATTAGTGGCGATGCTTGCGGCTAAGCTAGTGTGCCCGCTGTGGGCGTTGGGTGCGCAGGCCTACACGTCGCTGTGCGACCTGCTGGTGCTGTTCGCGGAGCAGCTGTGCGCGCTGCACCACGCGGCCGAGCCGGACATGCGCCAGCTGGTGTTCGAGCCCGACGCCGCGCTGTGCGACCTGCTCAACGCCTTCATCCAGGAGTTCGTCTTCGTGCACCACAACTACGGTAAGCCCATCACACTCGAGAGCCTTCTATCATAATTAGGCATTAGTTCACGATCTGGTGAAACTTCGCAGACTTACATTTATATCCATATCTTACATAGCAAAAAAAACTTCGCTTCAGATAATGAGTTTTTTAAGTTTATCCCGATTACAAATCAGTACCTGTTCCGTCATCAAAGTTTATGTTTGTAACTTTTAATTGTAATGTACCGGACGGTCATACGACGTCGTAGTCAACAACTGGAGGGGTGGAGTCACCTCAGTTAATTTGTCACTTATTTTACGTAGTAGGCCGCAAATTAGTGGTAAACAATTTCAGTGTAAAGTGGTGTCCTACGTAGGCGATGCAACACGATTGCGATCGCGAAGCGACGTGGCGCGAATGGGACAAACAATTGATACTCTATTGAGGTGGCCTGCGTGACCAACCGCACGTGGGTACCGTGCGGTGTTGAACGAAGCGAAGCGGAGCGTCAGTTGGTTTGATATTTTCGTGCGAACTCTTGCGGTGTTGTGCCTTGTTTTAAATTAATTGTAGCAATGTGCACTCACGTAGAATACAGCTGCCACGTCGCGTTGAAATATCGTAAACCGCATCGGCCCGCTTCTTGATTACGTCTGCGTTGCATCATCTTCGTAGGACACCTCGTAAGTTGGCCTCTTATTCTTTTGTAACTTCTTTTCTACTGTGCCAGGCCAGGTCAAGATTTAATATCTATATTTTTTATCCTTTTGAAAACTCGGTATACGCGTTAAGAAAATAGTGACGTCATCGTTGTCCTTCGGCTAGGGCTTACTCCCAATTAGATCATATCAATTAGAAAGCCGTGTTTACATTGATCAATTGAAGTAAATCTGACAGACAGTACGGACGCATTAATTTTAAATCTGAATATCTCTCACTTATTCGTTAAAATATAAGTTTCTGATGAATGCGATTAAATTTTTAAATAACTTTATTCATTATCTGTGATAATACTCTGTAATAAAAAGTTGGTTCTAATAAGGTTTAATTGTCACCCCAGTATAAATACTGTAAGGGCATGGACCCTTACAGTTAATGTTTGAATGTTAATAAAATAAATGTTAATGTTCAAAAAGGTATTTTAATACGAAAATGCACTAAAATAATATAATAGAAAAATAATAAAAAATGTTATAAAAATGTTAAAATGTTGAATGTTGCGCGAGCTCGATATTGTACCGAAGACTGACGTACTTGAGTACGTGACTATACTACATTTTATAAATTAACAAAATTCGCAATATTCTAACTAGGCCAAAGTACAATGTTGCGGTTGCTTAACCGTACAAATACGCCTTTAATTTGCAGTTGTATAAATGTGTCACTATTTCCTTAACGTGATTAGACTATACAGTGCGTTTCACTTAAGAAATTACATCGGCGTAATGTTGGCTCCCCTGTCTGTCTACACAAAAAAAAGGGAAAAAAGGAAACAGTTGCCTACTCTACCAAAATTGTTCCCCGAAATGTGAAACGAAATCGATTTTAACGGTAGCTGCAACACTTTTTGGAAAATTATGAGAGGAATGGGATTTTATTTTAAAAAAGTAGGTCTCAAAGGAAGTTGTTAATAGAGAGGAACGATACTGTGGCGTGGCGTTTTCGTTATTTGAAAGAATTGTAAGACAATCGGAATGGAGCCCACCGCCCTATACTTTATACAAAAATAGTAACAATAAAAAAAGGCAATTGTTAAAGTAACGAAGTATCAGTTAATCTCCCTCATATCAAGTAATTTAATTGCTAAAAATATGGCAACATTATTTTCAATGCTACCAACATGACAGCAATGTAACTTCTTAAGTGAAACGCACTGTAGTTGCAACAACAACGTAAACAAAACTCCCGATTAGTGAATGTCCATAAATATAAACAATAACAGTCAATTCAGATGAGTGAAGTATATACAAACAGTTGACCGGCGGCACTCCGGCCTTTATCTAATGCGGTACCCCTAAGAATACGGCATACCTATAAATAGTACGCCATTTTTTTGCTATTTTTTTTGCAAGTGTAGTAACGTTTATAATAAATCCTGTGCTATATATTATTGTATAGTTTAAATGACTAAATGTCATATGTTATGTAGTATACTATAATTTGTCGGATGACAACGCTGGTCAACTGTATACGCTAGGTACAGTAAGCTGAACGCAATGGACAGTATACCATGAGTTTACCATTAATTAAAACCATTAATATTGTAATCTGAAAATTAATATGTAATATATTATGTGAATAATCAAGTGCGAGTGATTCAACACTTAAAATTCAAATTGCGGTATGTGGTGAACAGAATGAACGACATTTTATGATAGTGAACACAAATCAAGGATGGGTTGATGTCGATAATGGAGGCTCGTGCACTTTTTGGGTGGTTTTTCAAAATTGGGTTTGTGTATTAATTTGTTGTGTAGCCGGTGTGGTGCACTTATCGGGTATCAGGATTAAATGACAGTTTACATTAGGTTGAGTTGTGTCAGTTGCTACCTGAATATTGTAAAGAGCAAATTATTAAATAAAACAATCATTATTTAAAGTCTTCCGCATATGACGTAGCAACTGATATAGCTCGCGACGATTTGATTTGCATGCAACACGGGACATGAACAAATTTGACCGCGTTGCATCACACTATTCACTTGTACTGTTCGTGATGGAGAGAAAAAATATGCATTATTAACGTGACGTCCACGAGTCGGTCGTAACAGAAGCGATGGTTGTCGTCCTTGTCGCTCGGTGCGGACGGTCGCGGCGTGACGTCACGCGCCCGTGTTGAGGGCGATGCGATAACGGTGTGGTGTATTGTGTTGCATGTCACGCGGTGTGCGTGCGCGGGGCTGTGTCCGAACGATCCGACGCCGGTAAGCCAGTTGCTCCGCACTCGTTTGGCACTAGATGACACCGGCGGCGTATTTTACCTTAGTAATGCGCGCCCCCCCCCCGCGCCGGCCTGGCCCCGCGCACGCAGTAGGCGGGCGGGCGGGCGCGGGAGGCGCCGCCGCGCTACAATAATGCATATTTTTGTCTCGACGCGACGCCGTCGGCCGGACGTCGCACGCGTTCCGTGCACTCGCTGTTTATCACTTAACATTACTAAGGGAAAATTGTCGCGCCCGCTTCATACGCAATCCGACACCGACGGCGAATACTCGTGCCTTGTCGGCGGCTCACGTCCACGAGGCGCCGGCCGCACTAAATGACTGACTACACAACCAATACTGTTAGTAAACACTTGCATCGCGTATCATACTGACCGGTATTCGCCTACGGTATCGAACTGCGTTATAAATTCTATTAACACACTTGACGAGTTTTGTGAGTTAAGCATGTTATGTGCAGTGTATTATTGTTTTGCATTCCATATAATTTTATAGTGATGAAATACAAAGTTTTATAAAAGCTAAAATTTAACAAAATGAAGCGAGATGCAGCTTGTACTAAACTGCGGTCTGTGGGACTCTGCAACTAATCGTGAGGAGGACAGGATCATGTAATCGAGCTTATTTATTTCCTATTCGTAGCCCGTAGTGCCTGCATGGTTCATAGTTTAAACGAATACCTCAAGATGAGCCACTTTAGAAACATGTTACTAGAAATATGAAAATTATAACTTGAAAAAAAAAAAAAAAGATTTAGGAATATTGGTATCAACTTGAGGTTATGTATGTAATGTTTTAGTGTTTATAAAGATAAATATTTTTACAAGTATTTCCGTGTAAATCAATCTAGCGACAGCAAATGGCATTTGTAAGAAAGACACTAAAGCTTTACTAATTTAGTTGTTTTGCATTGAATTGTGAGCGGTATGGTGCGGGCGTTAAGTAGCGACTTGTGTTGCAGACGGTCAAGACGAGAGACGTATCGAGGAGCTGCACAAGCGGCGCAACTTCCTGGCCGCCTACTGCAAGCTCATCGTGTACAACGTGGCGCCCATCCGCCGCGCCGCCGACGTCTTCAAGCACTACATCAAGGTAAGCGCGCCGCCCCACGATGTGACCGAGCTCTATACTCATACAAACCAATAACTTTCATACGTTAACATTACATCAGATAACTCGGTCCATTACCGGACGATCGGACAGCGAGCTACCAATGGCTCGCCGTCCGTACATAGTCCCCTCTTTGTGGCGTGGTTGGAAAGACCTCACGGCGTCCTCACCTTCCGCATGACGCAGGTCCTCTTCGGACATGGCAAGTTCGGGAGGTTCCTGCATCGGATTCAAGCGGAAGAGACGCCCGGGTGTCGCCACTGTGCGCAACGCCCGGAGGACACGGTGGAGCACACCGTCGAGGTGTGCCCTGCCTGGGCGATGCTCCGCCGTGCCCTCGTGGGGGCGTGAGGCGGCGTAGACCTCTCGCGCCGAGCCCTGGTCGAGGCCATGGTCCGGAGCGAGGAGGAATGGCAGGCGCGAGCCTCCTTCTGCGAAGCAGTAATGCTTGCAAAGGAGGAGGCCGACCGCATCAGGCAACGGCGCCCTCGCCGTCGTCGCCGGGATTCCGATCCCGATTTCCGGCCACCGTAGACGCGGGCTCGCGGAGGGCGAGCCATGGGTAGCTCGCTGTCCGATCGTCCGGTAATGGACCGAGTCCAAGACGTCGACGGCGCGCATTGTTCCCGCGCGCCTCAAGGAGTTGTCAGCAGCAGGAGGGGCCCAGCTGGGTCGACGCCTGGGGGACTGGGTTGTCCGAAAGGGAGCTCGTGCCCCGGTAAAGGCTAGAAGGAACGGTGCGGGGTTTTTAGTCAGTAAGAGTCTGACACTATCTCCCGCTCCACCCAAGAGCGGGTTTTGACAAAGATGATTTTCCACGTCGACAAAAAAAAAGATATGTTGCATTTTTTTTTTAAATTCCTGATTTTGAGATTGTATGAGTATATTATTTGTATGATTTCCCGAGCACTGTGCGCCGGTGCTCGGGCCGGGCCTGACGTGTTAGTGTGCAGTGCTACAACGACTACGGCGACATCATCAAGGCCACGCTGAGCAAGGCGCGCGAGATCAACAAGCTGAACTGCGCGCTCACCATGGAGCTGGCCATGCAGGCGCTGTTCGCCGACATGCTGCGCAAGCTGGGCGGCGCCGCGCCGCACCGCCAGCTGCCCGAGATGCTCGAGCTCAAGGTACACACCTCATATTCTTTTACATTTTTCTGTACCACACTTTTCATTTGAGGAGAACCTCAGGTAAACCTAAATAGTATTCAAGTTCTAAAAATTGCGTATTACCTTCCTCATCCATATATGTTTTCTTAAGATCTTCATCCATTTTTATCCATATTTTTCTGCATTGATGCCTTTTCTTTATGCTATTTTTTATTTTTGTGAAACTGTTCATTTTGACAATATATGTATGATGAATCACTGGCTTCTGTTCATCAGGTAAAATATAACATTTTCCTTCCTCTGTAGTTATTGTGGTTATGGCCAATATGTTAGATTTGCCATCATTTGAGGTTATCATCGTGAACTCAAATTGTAACCGGTCCATCTTTTTCTAGTTGACGAAAATGTCGTTTTATAAGGTATGTTATTGAGGATTTTCCAAATAAGCCACAAATTGTTTCTCTGAAAATCAAAGATTTGTTTATTTAATACGTCTTTACTATATTACAACGTTTAACTATGACCATTACACCTACAACTTACCTGAAAATCAAAGAAACGACATTTAAAGTTTACTAGTATCGCCTCCTCAATTATATCCCTTTATTTTATCTTTTTACAATAGAATTTTTAACAATAAAATATGCAAAATAATCTAAACATCATCTGTCATTCAATCACACGTCACTCCGTTCCACAGAATATAAATTCCATTGACAACTTCAACGCGCGTAATGAAATGTCATTTCATTACATATAAAGTGAAACAATACCCTATAAAGTTTTAAGAGTTCCCTCGAGTTTTTCAGGTTCCAGGGGGCCAATTCTCGATATTCGCCATTTATCTCGAATTCGAGATTGCAAGTCTATCTCTATGTCTATCAAAAATATGTCTATCTCTACCAAAAAATGTCGAATTGAGCAGAATTCCGTATTCTCAGTCAAAATAGACATAAATTTCACGAAAATGTCGAGTCGAGTGAAGATAATGTTACCATTAGGAAGAACCACAGACTAAGTTCGTGTAATCGCACGTTCCGTTTTATGTAGCTATATAAGTGAATGAATGATTTGGTTTTAAAACGCTGACTAGACCTAATTCTTTATGTATAAAACGAAACGTTTCGTGTAAAAAATAGTTAGGTAGCTTGACAGTTGATTGTCAGAATTCGCGGTTCAAAACTTTTGTTTTTTGTTTTGGTTTTTTGTGCTGTATATTGTTGTGCGTCTGCGTTTATTTATTAGACAACATGGAGGGTAAAAAATACCCCAGTTCGCAGCAAAAATGGCTGCTTATTCAACTTTTAGAAGCAGACCCGGAATTGAGGGGAGGTAAATTCTCCTCCAATTTTACAAAGAAAGAAGCGGAGCGAAGATGGCAAGCCATCGCTCATCAATTAAATGCTGTGGCCGGAGCCAAAAAATCTTGGGATGGTTGGCGCAAAGTAAGTACCGGTGCACCTAACTACCTTACTGTGACTTAACCGTTTTTAAACTTCATTGTTCGCTGTTTTCATTACTTACATACAATCACTGCAATGTTTTCCAATTTCTTACTTCTCAGTCATTTATTTATCGTTGTATATTATTTAATTTTCTGAGGATGTATGTATGTGCTAACATAAAAATTTTATTTCAGAGTTGGCAAGACAAAAAATCGAAAGCCAAAAATAAATTGGCTTCTATACGAAGGCAGTCTATGTTGACTGGAGGAGGCCCGCCACCAGAGCAACTAAGTGAAGAGGACCAAATGGTACTTGGGACTTTAAATACCACTACACTTGTCGGTCACATTGATTCAAATGAATCAATCGTGGAATTTGTTGGTGAGTGAAACTGAGGTTTTTCTGAATTTTCTAGTATATTATTACGGACATTGTGTTTAATACATGATGATGATGATGATACAATACTTGGTTTTTTTTTTAGATTTAGCCACACCAAGTACCTCACAATCTTCAATAGGTATAGCTCCTTCAGGGACCTCTGAATCTCAAGGTAATTCTACTTTCAATTAAATTTACATATGTTCCCAGTTATAAAACGAAAGTGAATAAATATTGAAAGTTGTTAAGATTAGGTTTCCATAATTAATCATCTTTAATGTTTATTTTAGCTGTCCAAGATGTGGTACATGCCGCTCTGCCAGGCACCTCACAATCCGGCATGGATAGTGGTGCATCTGCTCCTGCAGGAACCTCTGGATCTAGAGGTAATTCTTCTTTAGTTTAGATTTACATATTCCTATGTGTATAATGTTTACATTGTCAATCATACAAGGATTTTTAGTGAAAAACTTGTCAATTTTTTAAAGCTATTATTTGGTCTAGTACACAAAGACAGTATTCCTTTAGATTGAACTAGTCGTGGGCTTGAACTTGCTGATGGGTGAGGCCTAAAAATGCGATATCTCATCTGACGTTGTGTCCGACAGCGATAATATCAAGTATGAGCAATTAGACACTAGTCTACACAGTTTGTGCATATATCACAAACTGTTGTTCGGACACACACAAACACTGTTTGGACTTAAAGTTGCTCATAACTTTGTAATGCCAATGTTTTTTGTTTTTCTGTTACTATACTGACAAAATTAATACTATGATAAAATAATTGTTTTATTTTGGATGTACAATGCCAAGTAAGCCACCAGCCACAAGTACCCCAGAATTTATGTAGCAAACGTGGGGAAAAGTATTGACTAGTGTTTACCTTAAATTCATTGCAGTTACATAAGTAATTAAAATAAAATGTCGGCGCTACTGGACCGAACAAGCAGCCTTAAAAATTTTTGAATGGGTTTTTTTAAACTTTGACTGCAAGGAAGAATAATATTTTAATTGATTTTGTTTTAGGAAAATCAAAAAAAAAAACGAACGCTGCCCGACGTCAGCAGGCATCCATAGATGTTGCTGAGAAAATTAGTGCAGCAATGGAGGCTAAAAATGAAATAAAAAAAAAATTTTACAGTGAATTTATTAAATTAATGGCTCAGCAAACTGAGGCTTTGGCTGCCATAGCTAGATCTATGCAGGTAAAATCATCACCCTATATATAATAATTTTTATAAGGATGATGATTTTATCTGCATAGACCTATTAATGATCAAGATCATGAACCAAATCTGATTACCAAATTTGATTATTACTGATTATTTTATTTATTGATTTTAAGTTACTATTTGTTGATTAGCTAAGATTATAAAAAAAGACTGATTTTATAATTAGTCAGATAAATATAGACTTATATAATCTTTGAAAATTATTTAATTTAATTTTCAAAGATTATAATAATAATTGTGAGAAAGAATAGGCTGTGATTTTATTATTAGTCTGTTAAAAGTCTGACTCTACATAAATAAATGTACACAAATGATTGTTAAGTATTTACATATTACTGCCATAATGATTGTTATGTAGATGTAAATTTTAATTGTTAATTTTCTAAGATTATTATTGTTTAAACTACTGTGATTTTATAATTAGTCTGACTCTACACATACATATAAATGTACACAAATGATTTTTAATTATTTACATATTACTGCCATCATTATTGTTATGTAGATCTAAATTTTAATTGTTCATTTTCTAAGATTATTATTGTTTAAACTACTGTGATTTTATAATTAGTCTGACTCTACACATACATATAAATGTACACAAATGATTGTTAATTATTTACATATTACTGCCATAATTATTGTTAAGTAGATGTATAGTTTAATTGTTAATTTTCTAAGATTATTATTGTTTAAAAGACTGTACTGTGATTTTATAATTGGTCTGACTCTACATATACATATAAATCTATACAAATGATTGTTAATTATTTACATATTACTGCCATAATTATTGTTAAGTAGATGTAAAGTTTAATTGTTAATTTTCTAAGAATATTATTGTTTAAAAGACTGTACTGTGATTTTATAATTAGTCTGTATATATATGTACACGTCTGTTAATCATTTCTGTCAAATTTCTTCAATTCATATTGAATGTGTGTGACACTAAGGTCAAAAAATTTGAGACTTGGATACTTTAACGTGAAGCTGTTTGTGCTATGTTGTTTTACAAATTATATTTTTTTAAATTTATTTATGTATAATATTAAGTTAATAAATAAAACAATTTTATAAATAGTTTGTAACAATTTATTAAAATTCTAAGAAAAGTAATTATTTATTATATTTTGTTGTTTTTGTCTCCCTAGATTTAAATAAGTATTGCCTCCTGTTGCTGGAAGAGGGTCTAAATTAATTATGCCTAACTCTCTTTCTTCAGGCACATCCGAAAGCTCAAAGTTGTGGGCTATACACAAATTGTGTAACACACAGCAGGCGTTAATTATTTTAGTGGCCTTATTAGGTGTATAATGTAAGACTCTGTCTTTTAAGAGACATCTAAATCTCCCCTTTAGCACTCCGTTACAGCGCTCGATAATGGAGCGTGTTTTCTTGAGTGCTTCATTGTAAAGAAACGCAGGCGTATTGTCTTCGTTGTTCTCCTCCAAGTCTAATATGGGCGTTAGACACCATGGCCTCAAGGGGTAACCACTATCACCTGAAAAAAGATTGCACTTGTAATTAAATAAAGCCTTGCGGAAGAATAGTTTGTAAAAATATGTACAATTTAATTATTATTGCACGAAACGTGTACAACAATTTTGGTTTTGAGATAAATAGCTTGTGTAAAAAGATATCAGAAACGGTTTAGCAGGACGAGGTGTTTGTACGTACAAAACAAGTGAGGAATGTGTGCGAGGGATGCATGCTAGGGATACCTCGTTCGCATTTGAAAAGAGCCTGCCACACATCCTAGTGCCACTCATCTGAGCACCGTTTCATAGCTTCGGTACACATCTTCACACTGCTCATCTTCCTAGCACATCTCTGGTAGAAACTCTCACACTGTTTCACAGCTCCGCTACACATCCTCACAACACTCATCTTCCTCCCACATCTTTGGTTGAAACGCAGCCTTAGACTCTCTTTCAGTCCAGTGTATATGATGGGTTGGTGGGAACTTAGGCTGAGTTGGGCTGGCTTCTATAGCCAGCCCAACTCAGCCTAAGTTTGATAAGATAGTAGTAACCTGATGCGTGGCAGTTTGTACATAAAGCATAAAGGCATATCTACATACCCAATAAGTGATAGTTGGTATATCCAGCAGTATGTAGATTTTGTAATAAAGGCAATACTGCAGAGTTGTTCCATATGTAAGCATCGTGTGTACTGCCTGGGAATAGTGCATTCACATTCAAAATTTTTAATTTAGAATCACAAATCTGTAAAGTAAAAATCAGATTATAAGATTTTACAACATTTCTTAAGTTTTTTGTTAGCTTTATTGATATCAAATTAATACAAACCAGCTGTGTGTTAATAGAATGAAAGTTTTTCCTATTAACATAGCTTCTCTCGTCATACGTAGTTCCCGGAGGAGTCACAATTGCAACATGTGTGCAGTCAATGCATCCTATAACTCCAGGAAACCCGTAGCAGTTGTAAAAGCTAAAAAAATAACAATACATGAAGTCTACATAAGTATGAAAATTAAGTGAGTAAGTACCAAGAATATAAATGTCTTACTCTAAGGCTATTGTTTGAAGCTCTTGAAATGTTCGGGGAAATCTAACCCATTCATTAAAAATGTTAGGATGGTTCAATGCTTCCACAACATCACTTATGCAACGGGAGGTTGTTGCTTGGGATATATTTATTTTATTCAAGTTACCGGTTGGAGTTTGGTAACTCCCAGTACCCAAAAAATGTAAAGTGCATAGGACCTGAAATAATATAACAAAGTGTTAGGTAGATAGGTAAATGATAAAGTTATTTACTTTAAAATAAAAATAGCTAAGTTATACTAAAGTTCAATTACGTATAACAAAATCGATTATAATACTTGTGCACTCAATAAATACATTTTTGCACTGAAAAAATTCCATTTATACGTATATACCTGCACCAAAGCATAGAAAGAATTTGGTGCACACTTAGTAATAATAAATTTAGGTGTGCAATTAGTATTTTTGGTGGGATAGGTTAGGTTAGTTTAGTGAACAGTTGAATACATGGCTGAAAGAAAATTATGAAGCAGTAATAATTTACCTTCGTTTTGAGGTCTATTTTCGTAGTATCCTGAATTACAGGAGCCACGAGATCTATTAAAATCCGTATTATATTTTTATTTAATCTGAAATTTTTAATGACTTCTGTTTCGCTCAAATCGTAAACATCGACGGCGGGATAAGTGGACTGTTGTCGCCGTGTATTGGCCAGTTGTTCGCTACTTTCCAACAACTCCGTGATAAATACGTTAATAAACTCGTTCATTTTTCAGTGGTTTCAAGTCCAATCGTGGATATTACAAGTCCGTTATTGTACGCGAAGGTCGTCGTTCCAAGAAAATACACTATCCACAAATCACAGAGCAAATCGAAATTCCAATATGAGAAGCCAAGTCGTATTTTAAAACCAAGAAAACACAGTGTAACGCACTAAAAATCTAACAAAACTACGAATTCACTCAGAAATGACATATCTCTATAATCGACATGACATCTCTACTGCTCACAAGCACTCGACATGAACTCTAACGTTATCCTTCGACAAATGTCGAATTCGACATCCCCAGAATAGCTACTTTTAAAATTTGTCGAAAAAATGACGTCATTAGAATTTTTTGTCGAGTTCGACACCATCTCTAAAATCGAGAATTGGCCCCCTGCCATTACATCCAGACCCAAAAAATAGCACCACACTTTCGAATAAAAAAATAATTATCTCATTCGGTTCAGGCGTCTTCAAGTTCTCGTGGAAAATACATTTAAAAAAATCTAACGTTTTAAGAACCTGCTCCTTTTTTTAAGGCTGTACCAACCACAGACCAGAAGAATGTAGATAGGAATCGCAAAGCAATTCATTTGTATCAGGACTAGCGTACCCAAACTCACACAATAGACAGGTATATCATATTTCATAACATTAAGAAATCCTTAATGTTATTGAGCATTTTAATATTAATTGAAAGAAGACAGTTTATCCATCGTTCCGTTTTGAAAAATAAATCATATGCTTGTGTACACAGAGTTGTTGCATGGAATCATATTATAAGAACAATTTCCACTATCCTTCGCTAGATATCTCTATAATATAAGCAATCAATTAAGAGCTCTATGTACTTGTTATAAGATTAATGTTTCCTAAATGAAATCATTGCTAAAAGTTATTTTTTTAGAGAAGTACCATTGGCGTTGCCTTATTTTATCGATATTGCGTTTTATTTTCAAATAAAATAAAGTCAACAGCAGGATTCGATAAATTACAAAACTGAATACCTACTTACGTATTTTTAATTTTATTTATATGGGCTTCCTAAGCTATTTCATTAACCATGAAATTAATCATAATTGAAATTAAAGGTTTCTTTTGATGCTGAAAAACAAATAAAAGTAACAACAATAAATTGTCAAAATTTGAGGTTTTTATAGTAAAAGTAGAGATAAAAGATAAAGCTTCGTAAAAGTCTTTAAGGCAGAAAAGGACAACAGTACATCAGTGTTCATCTCTTTCTTTTTTTTTGTTTTTTGTTAGAGGGAGATTAGAGAGATTGCGTTCAGAATGGCAACTTTGCAATAATGTATGTCATAAGTATCGTCATAGGTATAAATGAACGGAATAATCACGAAGTGGCAACTTAGCGTAACCGCGTTGGCGCGCGAAGTTTAAAATTTAGATTTTTGTTTTATTTAATTGATTAGTCGTAGTCTAGGTAGGTCAAGCCGGGCTTTTTGACTTGTATAGCTCGCACGTCCTTGACTGGGGCCAAAGCACTGCCTCTAAAGGAAGACTCGGCCCCGATACGAAAGGCAATGAAGAACCAGGAGTAGGTTTTTAGTCAATAAAAGTCTGAAACTATCTTCCGCTCCGCCCAAAAGCGGGGTATGTCATTGGATGATTCTCCCACCATAGCCGGAAATAATAGAAGGTATGCCTTTTCCCAGCAGTGGAACAGTACAGGCTAAAAGTAATAATAATAATACGAATGCAGGCGAGATCATTATCCAATTGAATGTGTGGGCTTATGTTTTCAGGAGTTGGCGAAGCGTTTCTCGGTAATGTTCGGTTTGGACGCCGTGAAGAATCGCGAGGCGCTCACGGCGCTGCACCGCGCCGGCATCAGCTTCGCGGCGCTGGAGCAGTCTCCGCACGCGCCGCCGCCGCACCTGCTGTTCCTGGAGCCGCTGGCCGAGTTCAGCAACAAGCTGCTGCGTCAGGACAAGCGCCAGGTGCTCAAGGTGAGGCGCCGCCGAGCCCGCCCCGGCGCCTCCCTGCCCGCAGCTAACGTCACTTGTGTTGCAGTTCCTGGACTCGCGCATCCCGCCGGGCGTGCAGTGGGGCGACGAGTGGGCGGCGCTGCTGTCGTACCGCGGCTCGCTGCTGACGGACGCGCCCGACGAGCGGCCGCCGCCCGCGCGCAAGCACTACGCGCGCAGACCCCGTACGTACGCTACTAACACACTCACTACACTCGCGCATCCCGCCGGGCGTGCAGTGGGGCGACGAGTGGGCGGCGCTGCTGTCGTACCGCGGCTCGCTGCTGACGGACGCGCCCGACGAGCGGCCGCCGCCCGCGCGCAAGCACTACGCGCGCAGACCCCGTACGTACGCTACTAACACACTCACTACACTCGCGCATCCCGCCGGGCGTGCAGTGGGGCGACGAGTGGGCGGCGCTGCTGTCGTACCGCGGCTCGCTGCTGACGGACGCGCCCGACGAGCGGCCGCCGCCCGCGCGCAAGCACTACGCGCGCAGACCCCGTACGTACGCTACTAACACACTCACTACACTCGCGCATCCCGCCGGGCGTGCAGTGGGGCGACGAGTGGGCGGCGCTGCTGTCGTACCGCGGCTCGCTGCTGACGGACGCGCCCGACGAGCGGCCGCCGCCCGCGCGCAAGCACTACGCGCGCAGACCCCGTACGTACGCTACTAACACACTCACTACACTCGCGCATCCCGCCGGGCGTGCAGTGGGGCGACGAGTGGGCGGCGCTGCTGTCGTACCGCGGCTCGCTGCTGACGGACGCGCCCGACGAGCGGCCGCCGCCCGCGCGCAAGCACTACGCGCGCAGACCCCGTACGTACGCTACTAACACACTCACTACACTCGCGCATCCCGCCGGGCGTGCAGTGGGGCGACGAGTGGGCGGCGCTGCTGTCGTACCGCGGCTCGCTGCTGACGGACGCGCCCGACGAGCGGCCGCCGCCCGCGCGCAAGCACTACGCGCGCAGACCCCGTACGTACGCTACTAACACACTCACTACACTCGCGCATCCCGCCGGGCGTGCAGTGGGGCGACGAGTGGGCGGCGCTGCTGTCGTACCGCGGCTCGCTGCTGACGGACGCGCCCGACGAGCGGCCGCCGCCCGCGCGCAAGCACTACGCGCGCAGACCCCGTACGTACGCTACTAACACACTCACTACACTCGCGCATCCCGCCGGGCGTGCAGTGGGGCGACGAGTGGGCGGCGCTGCTGTCGTACCGCGGCTCGCTGCTGACGGACGCGCCCGACGAGCGGCCGCCGCCCGCGCGCAAGCACTACGCGCGCAGACCCCGTACGTACGCTACTAACACACTCACTACACTCGCGCATCCCGCCGGGCGTGCAGTGGGGCGACGAGTGGGCGGCGCTGCTGTCGTACCGCGGCTCGCTGCTGACGGACGCGCCCGACGAGCGGCCGCCGCCCGCGCGCAAGCACTACGCGCGCAGACCCCGTACGTACGCTACTAACACACTCACTACACTCGCGCATCCCGCCGGGCGTGCAGTGGGGCGACGAGTGGGCGGCGCTGCTGTCGTACCGCGGCTCGCTGCTGACGGACGCGCCCGACGAGCGGCCGCCGCCCGCGCGCAAGCACTACGCGCGCAGACCCCGTACGTACGCTACTAACACACTCACTACACTCGCGCATCCCGCCGGGCGTGCAGTGGGGCGACGAGTGGGCGGCGCTGCTGTCGTACCGCGGCTCGCTGCTGACGGACGCGCCCGACGAGCGGCCGCCGCCCGCGCGCAAGCACTACGCGCGCAGACCCCGTACGTACGCTACTAACACACTCACTACACTCGCGCATCCCGCCGGGCGTGCAGTGGGGCGACGAGTGGGCGGCGCTGCTGTCGTACCGCGGCTCGCTGCTGACGGACGCGCCCGACGAGCGGCCGCCGCCCGCGCGCAAGCACTACGCGCGCAGACCCCGTACGTACGCTACTAACACACTCACTACACTCGCGCATCCCGCCGGGCGTGCAGTGGGGCGACGAGTGGGCGGCGCTGCTGTCGTACCGCGGCTCGCTGCTGACGGACGCGCCCGACGAGCGGCCGCCGCCCGCGCGCAAGCACTACGCGCGCAGACCCCGTACGTACGCTACTAACACACTCACTACACTCGCGCATCCCGCCGGGCGTGCAGTGGGGCGACGAGTGGGCGGCGCTGCTGTCGTACCGCGGCTCGCTGCTGACGGACGCGCCCGACGAGCGGCCGCCGCCCGCGCGCAAGCACTACGCGCGCAGACCCCGTACGTACGCTACTAACACACTCACTACACTCGCGCATCCCGCCGGGCGTGCAGTGGGGCGACGAGTGGGCGGCGCTGCTGTCGTACCGCGGCTCGCTGCTGACGGACGCGCCCGACGAGCGGCCGCCGCCCGCGCGCAAGCACTACGCGCGCAGACCCCGTACGTACGCTACTAACACACTCACTACACTCGCGCATCCCGCCGGGCGTGCAGTGGGGCGACGAGTGGGCGGCGCTGCTGTCGTACCGCGGCTCGCTGCTGACGGACGCGCCCGACGAGCGGCCGCCGCCCGCGCGCAAGCACTACGCGCGCAGACCCCGTACGTACGCTACTAACACACTCACTACACTCGCGCATCCCGCCGGGCGTGCAGTGGGGCGACGAGTGGGCGGCGCTGCTGTCGTACCGCGGCTCGCTGCTGACGGACGCGCCCGACGAGCGGCCGCCGCCCGCGCGCAAGCACTACGCGCGCAGACCCCGTACGTACGCTACTAACACACTCACTACACTCGCGCATCCCGCCGGGCGTGCAGTGGGGCGACGAGTGGGCGGCGCTGCTGTCGTACCGCGGCTCGCTGCTGACGGACGCGCCCGACGAGCGGCCGCCGCCCGCGCGCAAGCACTACGCGCGCAGACCCCGTACGTACGCTACTAACACACTCACTACACTCGCGCATCCCGCCGGGCGTGCAGTGGGGCGACGAGTGGGCGGCGCTGCTGTCGTACCGCGGCTCGCTGCTGACGGACGCGCCCGACGAGCGGCCGCCGCCCGCGCGCAAGCACTACGCGCGCAGACCCCGTACGTACGCTACTAACACACTCACTACACTCGCGCATCCCGCCGGGCGTGCAGTGGGGCGACGAGTGGGCGGCGCTGCTGTCGTACCGCGGCTCGCTGCTGACGGACGCGCCCGACGAGCGGCCGCCGCCCGCGCGCAAGCACTACGCGCGCAGACCCCGTACGTACGCTACTAACACACTCACTACACTCGCGCATCCCGCCGGGCGTGCAGTGGGGCGACGAGTGGGCGGCGCTGCTGTCGTACCGCGGCTCGCTGCTGACGGACGCGCCCGACGAGCGGCCGCCGCCCGCGCGCAAGCACTACGCGCGCAGACCCCGTACGTACGCTACTAACACACTCACTACACTCGCGCATCCCGCCGGGCGTGCAGTGGGGCGACGAGTGGGCGGCGCTGCTGTCGTACCGCGGCTCGCTGCTGACGGACGCGCCCGACGAGCGGCCGCCGCCCGCGCGCAAGCACTACGCGCGCAGACCCCGTACGTACGCTACTAACACACTCACTACACTCGCGCATCCCGCCGGGCGTGCAGTGGGGCGACGAGTGGGCGGCGCTGCTGTCGTACCGCGGCTCGCTGCTGACGGACGCGCCCGACGAGCGGCCGCCGCCCGCGCGCAAGCACTACGCGCGCAGACCCCGTACGTACGCTACTAACACACTCACTACACTCGCGCATCCCGCCGGGCGTGCAGTGGGGCGACGAGTGGGCGGCGCTGCTGTCGTACCGCGGCTCGCTGCTGACGGACGCGCCCGACGAGCGGCCGCCGCCCGCGCGCAAGCACTACGCGCGCAGACCCCGTACGTACGCTACTAACACACTCACTACACTCGCGCATCCCGCCGGGCGTGCAGTGGGGCGACGAGTGGGCGGCGCTGCTGTCGTACCGCGGCTCGCTGCTGACGGACGCGCCCGACGAGCGGCCGCCGCCCGCGCGCAAGCACTACGCGCGCAGACCCCGTACGTACGCTACTAACACACTCACTACACTCGCGCATCCCGCCGGGCGTGCAGTGGGGCGACGAGTGGGCGGCGCTGCTGTCGTACCGCGGCTCGCTGCTGACGGACGCGCCCGACGAGCGGCCGCCGCCCGCGCGCAAGCACTACGCGCGCAGACCCCGTACGTACGCTACTAACACACTCACTACACTCGCGCATCCCGCCGGGCGTGCAGTGGGGCGACGAGTGGGCGGCGCTGCTGTAGTACCATAATTTTTTTTGTTGCTCCGTTTCTGCACAAAAAAGTTTACAGACGCGTCTCAAGCAGGTGGCACTCGTGCTGTCCCTGGTCCCAACCGGGCTGTGATATCGTGTCCGTGAGCGGCTTCATTGTCTGCGTAGCTCGGGCGCACTTAGCGTGTAGATTGACTTCTATACCTATCTCTGTTATTTATTTATTGATGTGGCGAAGGCCTCGCTTTCCCTTTTCCACACTTGTCTGTCCTCGGTCATGGCGGGCCAGTTCATTAAGTTAGTTCGTCAAGCTCAACTCCACCTTCGCCTTGGTGTAAAACACAGAGATTTTATATGAAATTATTAGTAATTTCAATTTTGTTCTTAATTAGCTTGAAAGTTTCATCAAAATTGGTTTTCCATTTAGGCGTGAAGACGTAACAAACAAACTCACTTTTGCTTTTATAATATTAGTAAGGATTACTAATTTGAGTTCTTTTTTTTAACGAACAACACGCTTTAAAAAATTATTGGCGTTAGTGTATAAAATAACTTGTAATAATTTGCATGCGCGTCTTGCAAATCTCAGAACATTTGTTGAGTTAAGTTTCGTTGTTTGTGTAAGTTAAATCCTAGCAGGCGGCAAATGAGAAAGTTTACTATGATCACGTTGCACTACATCTATAACTTGAAGAGCGTAATTTTACTGCAACGTCCTATTTGCTCTTGCACTTGACGGCGGAGTGGCGTCTGTCGAGCGCGCTGCCGTGCTGTCCGCGACAGGGATATCTATTTATAACGTCTTTGACTAACTTAAAGGAGACGAATTGACCCAATAAAGTAGTTCCAGTCAGAGAGTAAGTAAGTAATGTTGTGTTGCAGGAGGGCAGAACGAGGACGAGGAGGGCGACGACAACGCGGAGTCGGACGCGGAGGCGGGCGGGTGAGGCGCCCGAGCTGCTCACTCGCGCACTGCACACCTACGCGCGTCCTGGATGCTTACTGTGGCTTTAAGGGCGATAGCGTACTCAATCCACTTCGATTCATTCGCGGTTATTGATAAAGATAAAAACACAAATACGATTGAGAGCTCAAACGCCCTTAAAGTATGTGTAGTCTGACAACATTAAATCTTTAAATTCGACTCTGTGATATCTCACCAAACCGTGACAGATACAGTGCCAAAAAACGTTAATATTTGAATACCATCAAAAATCATACTTTTGCAACAACTAAATTTTTTTTTTATCAATATTTTTTTCTGAATTCCATTATGCACAATTTCCAAATATGTATTTAACTCAATTTCGTGAAAAAACTTTAGTTATTAATAATGAAAGCAGAATGTATCGATGTGTCTCCAACACACATCATTGAATAAACATTTAATTTAAAGTTGTCAGGTCTATGTCTATGGCAAAACAAAACTTATTAGTTCAAACGGAGCAAACCCTATGGACATACTTATCAGGTGTTATCATTGTGTGAAAAATAGACTATAGTGTTATGTAGTATGTAGATATTTTATTATGTATTTATTTAATTGTCAGTCCGAACATGATGCAGTGGAAAGAAAGCAACTCAATAATGTTGATGTTTCTTTTGGCTACTGTATTAATATATTTTAACTTGCAAATAGCGATAAAATTGTAAGTTTAAAACCTTGTTTTTCATCTTACTTATACTGGGTTTCCGTTTAATGATGTCATTATTTTATTGAACTGCTATTATAAAGTTTATTGAGGATGTTGAAGAATGAATTTGGGCCTTATAGCATAAGTGTAGGACGTGTGGTCTGTGTGGTGAGAGGAGTGTTGTTGATAGTAGCTAGTGTGTGTATGTATAGTAATGTAACAGTAGCTCGTAAGTAGTTAGTGTGCGGAGTGCACAGCTATGTTCATTGTTTTACAATTTTATTAAGAGAAAGCATATCCTCGACTGATACCTTTAATATTTTTTCAAAAGGGATATCTTTGATGTTTTTCAAACATAAATTTTATTTAAAATGAAACGGTGGATACAGTTCGTAAGCTGCGCACAAAAATGTAATGTTAGTTTTTATTATCGACGTAAATATTGTAGTTAAGAAATTAAGATATTATATTTTTATAATAAATTATATTTATTATATATTGACGTTTTATTATATTGTAACACAATAAGTTCAGACCTGTAGTGACACTATTAATAGAGTATGTAGCATCGTCCTTGAAGGCATTCGGTCAGCGCGCTCGACACTAGCGCGGCGCCTGCGCACTGCCGCGGGAAACATATGATACTATGTTTTCCGTGGCAACTAAACTTTTATTGGTCACTTTATTTAATACAATCATAATTTTACCAAAGGTTTATTTAATTCTAAACATCTGGATATTAAATATTAAAATAATACATAATAGACGAGAATATCAAAGATGTATGCTTATATTCAAAATAAGACAGTGGAGTCCTTGTAATTCTTTTTTAATGTATTTCTAAAGCCCTACAAAAATTATCATGAAATACTTACAAAAAATACCTAAAAACCTATTAGTTTTTGATTATAATATAAATAAATTGTGGTCAACAATCTGCTAATTAACTTCACTACTGTATAGGAAATAAATTATTTAAAAAAATATATAATTGAGTATTTTTTTTTTATATTTCTTATATATATATAGTTTTTAATTTCTTTTAATTCTTTATTGTTCGAGGGTTTCACAGGTTTATTTTCAATGTTCCTTTGTAAAATGTGTTTTAATATTACGTGTGTAATGTTAAAGTGGTATTTAGACCCAAGCCGTGCCGAGGGTCTTAAGAGAGAGAGTAGAGAACGGTAATTATTAATTACTCACGTGTATCATATGACGTTTTTCAATACACTTGTGAAGAAAAAAACTGTAAAACTAATAAACTTTTGTGGCGGTAAAAATCTGTTTTCATATGCGCGGGCGCGTATTTTTTTTTATTTACTTTTCAATACACTCGCTGAAATGAATAAACGAGGGTTAGCCGGCGCCGCGACGTTATGGCGGGGGGGGGGAGGTTGCACACAACGGTTTAACTACATTATAGCACTACCGCATAAGATAATGGTAATCAAAATGTCACAATTTGGTAACAAGGGACATTATGGGAAGTACAGTGCAATAAAAATCACTTTCTGAGGAAGTGTATTAAAAACGTTTTTTTTTTTATTATTTTAGGTGATAAACTAACTGGGCGTGAGAGAAATATTAGTTTTATTTTGTGATTAAAATAATCATTTTAAAATTTTATAACACGCTATATATCCTGAAAAAGATGTGGGTAGAACTTTGTGTTTTAGATATTCACATCTGCCAGTAGACAAATCTTATTTATGAATATTATTTATTCAAAAACACGCTATTCCCTGTATCTTTTTTAGGCACATAATTTACTGTTTCTATCATTAGTCCGGAAAAATGGTATTGCTCATGTTCAACACGGTGTAGTCAGGACAAGAGGCGCGCGGAGCGGCGCGGGCTGCGAGACTGCTGAACCGCGATTGTTGAGGTACTTCCGAATTCCGCCTCGATCACAATAACAAACTTTCTCCACTATCAAAATGTAAGAATCAGCAAAGTCGTTTACAAATATATAAACACATATACACAAAACCCGCCACCGTGAGATCTAAAAGCAAACACGCATGCACGAATTAAAAAGTAAGAAAACAAACATCCTCACACAGCCGCCGAGATTCAGTAGTCGCGGGCTTACTAACGTCAAACGATAAGTAGCTCGCCATTCAAACGTCCAATAATCGACCAACCTGAACACAAATCCCCAACAGCGTATAATAATCCACACACTCATAAATAAATAATAAGTCAATAAATACCGCTAGAGCAAAAAAAAAACTAATTTTAGAACACCAAAAACAAATAAATGTTATAAAAGTCTGACACGCCCTCCCACTGCACTCCAAAGTGGGAAAAGTGATAGAAAAATTTCCCAATTTAGAACATACATAAGTCCCAAAATATCTATTTGTACCAACCATCATTGTAATTTAACTTGTTATTTATTTATAGATAATTAAATGTGAAAACATAATTTGTTATTTTGTTAGCTGTTATTACTGTTTGTTTTCCTATTATAATAAAATAAAATAAAAAATAATACAAATGATTGTTTCATGCGGAAATCAATTCGCGACTCGCAGCACAGCAGTCAATCGCTCAACCATTGCGTCTACTGTACCATAAACATATGACTAATTCCGCGTTATGATTTGGGGGTTATTTCTCCCAAATCATAAAACATGCTGCGGAACAGAGTGTAAAGTCCCGCAAACCTCCTTTGAAAAGTGAGGATCCTCCGGCCAGACAGACAGTTTTATAGTCTGGTGGGCGACTGCCCGATAGTTGATGTAGGGCTGTCGTATATGTTCAAATCGCGCGGAGAACTTTGATTGCGCGATGCAGGATTTCGTATTTTCTTCGTAGTTCTTATGTGGCGTCATAAATGTCGCTACACTGCCATATTTCAATTTAAATTAAATTTGTTTAGAATATAAAATTAATAGTATTGAAATAACCTATCGATATTAGTTTCTATATGTAATCTGGTATTTTATTTATTAAGAAAACAATAATTAACTGTAGAAATAAGAAAAAAAATAGAATTAGCTATCAAAGTATGTATGTTTTGAATTAATTAATAGCATAGCATAGTCGGCCTTATAATGTTCCTATATCACTGTTGGGACTCAGGCCTCTAGGAGAGGGAATGGGCTGTAATCCACTACGTGGGCTCAGTGCGGGTTGGTAGCATATATGAAGATGTAGATAAAACTTAAATGGATTGTTTCATGTCTATCTGAGAATGGGTCATGAGTAAGTAGCGCCTGGTGAGAGTACCGTTAGACAGACTGTAGACGTTACAAGCGCGATCTGTTGCAGGCGCGCCAGCGTGCAGCCCCGCACGCCCCCACTGCGCCGTCGTACCCGAGCTGCTCGCCGCTGCCGCGACGCCGACTCATCCGACACTACGCCCAGGTGAACCACACGCATAATGCTCTTCCTGCAGGCGCGCCAGCGTGCAGCCCCGCACGCCCCCACTGCGCCGTCGTACCCGAGCTGCTCGCCGCTGCCGCGACGCCGACTCATCCGACACTACGCCCAGGTGAACCACACGCATAATGCTCTTCCTGCAGGCGCGCCAGCGTGCAGCCCCGCACGCCCCCACTGCGCCGTCGTACCCGAGCTGCTCGCCGCTGCCGCGACGCCGACTCATCCGACACTACGCCCAGGTGAACCACACGCATAATGCTCTTCCTGCAGGCGCGCCAGCGTGCAGCCCCGCACGCCCCCACTGCGCCGTCGTACCCGAGCTGCTCGCCGCTGCCGCGACGCCGACTCATCCGACACTACGCCCAGGTGAACCACACGCATAATGCTCTTCCTGCAGGCGCGCCAGCGTGCAGCCCCGCACGCCCCCACTGCGCCGTCGTACCCGAGCTGCTCGCCGCTGCCGCGACGCCGACTCATCCGACACTACGCCCAGGTGAACCACACGCATAATGCTCTTCCTGCAGGCGCGCCAGCGTGCAGCCCCGCACGCCCCCACTGCGCCGTCGTACCCGAGCTGCTCGCCGCTGCCGCGACGCCGACTCATCCGACACTACGCCCAGGTGAACCACACGCATAATGCTCTTCCTGCAGGCGCGCCAGCGTGCAGCCCCGCACGCCCCCACTGCGCCGTCGTACCCGAGCTGCTCGCCGCTGCCGCGACGCCGACTCATCCGACACTACGCCCAGGTGAACCACACGCATAATGCTCTTCCTGCAGGCGCGCCAGCGTGCAGCCCCGCACGCCCCCACTGCGCCGTCGTACCCGAGCTGCTCGCCGCTGCCGCGACGCCGACTCATCCGACACTACGCCCAGGTGAACCACACGCATAATGCTCTTCCTGCAGGCGCGCCAGCGTGCAGCCCCGCACGCCCCCACTGCGCCGTCGTACCCGAGCTGCTCGCCGCTGCCGCGACGCCGACTCATCCGACACTACGCCCAGGTGAACCACACGCATAATGCTCTTCCTGCAGGCGCGCCAGCGTGCAGCCCCGCACGCCCCCACTGCGCCGTCGTACCCGAGCTGCTCGCCGCTGCCGCGACGCCGACTCATCCGACACTACGCCCAGGTGAACCACACGCATAATGCTCTTCCTGCAGGCGCGCCAGCGTGCAGCCCCGCACGCCCCCACTGCGCCGTCGTACCCGAGCTGCTCGCCGCTGCCGCGACGCCGACTCATCCGACACTACGCCCAGGTGAACCACACGCATAATGCTCTTCCTGCAGGCGCGCCAGCGTGCAGCCCCGCACGCCCCCACTGCGCCGTCGTACCCGAGCTGCTCGCCGCTGCCGCGACGCCGACTCATCCGACACTACGCCCAGGTGAACCACACGCATAATGCTCTTCCTGCAGGCGCGCCAGCGTGCAGCCCCGCACGCCCCCACTGCGCCGTCGTACCCGAGCTGCTCGCCGCTGCCGCGACGCCGACTCATCCGACACTACGCCCAGGTGAACCACACGCATAATGCTCTTCCTGCAGGCGCGCCAGCGTGCAGCCCCGCACGCCCCCACTGCGCCGTCGTACCCGAGCTGCTCGCCGCTGCCGCGACGCCGACTCATCCGACACTACGCCCAGGTGAACCACACGCATAATGCTCTTCCTGCAGGCGCGCCAGCGTGCAGCCCCGCACGCCCCCACTGCGCCGTCGTACCCGAGCTGCTCGCCGCTGCCGCGACGCCGACTCATCCGACACTACGCCCAGGTGAACCACACGCATAATGCTCTTCCTGCAGGCGCGCCAGCGTGCAGCCCCGCACGCCCCCACTGCGCCGTCGTACCCGAGCTGCTCGCCGCTGCCGCGACGCCGACTCATCCGACACTACGCCCAGGTGAACCACACGCATAATGCTCTTCCTGCAGGCGCGCCAGCGTGCAGCCCCGCACGCCCCCACTGCGCCGTCGTACCCGAGCTGCTCGCCGCTGCCGCGACGCCGACTCATCCGACACTACGCCCAGGTGAACCACACGCATAATGCTCTTCCTGCAGGCGCGCCAGCGTGCAGCCCCGCACGCCCCCACTGCGCCGTCGTACCCGAGCTGCTCGCCGCTGCCGCGACGCCGACTCATCCGACACTACGCCCAGGTGAACCACACGCATAATGCTCTTCCTGCAGGCGCGCCAGCGTGCAGCCCCGCACGCCCCCACTGCGCCGTCGTACCCGAGCTGCTCGCCGCTGCCGCGACGCCGACTCATCCGACACTACGCCCAGGTGAACCACACGCATAATGCTCTTCCTGCAGGCGCGCCAGCGTGCAGCCCCGCACGCCCCCACTGCGCCGTCGTACCCGAGCTGCTCGCCGCTGCCGCGACGCCGACTCATCCGACACTACGCCCAGGTGAACCACACGCATAATGCTCTTCCTGCAGGCGCGCCAGCGTGCAGCCCCGCACGCCCCCACTGCGCCGTCGTACCCGAGCTGCTCGCCGCTGCCGCGACGCCGACTCATCCGACACTACGCCCAGGTGAACCACACGCATAATGCTCTTCCTGCAGGCGCGCCAGCGTGCAGCCCCGCACGCCCCCACTGCGCCGTCGTACCCGAGCTGCTCGCCGCTGCCGCGACGCCGACTCATCCGACACTACGCCCAGGTGAACCACACGCATAATGCTCTTCCTGCAGGCGCGCCAGCGTGCAGCCCCGCACGCCCCCACTGCGCCGTCGTACCCGAGCTGCTCGCCGCTGCCGCGACGCCGACTCATCCGACACTACGCCCAGGTGAACCACACGCATAATGCTCTTCCTGCAGGCGCGCCAGCGTGCAGCCCCGCACGCCCCCACTGCGCCGTCGTACCCGAGCTGCTCGCCGCTGCCGCGACGCCGACTCATCCGACACTACGCCCAGGTGAACCACACGCATAATGCTCTTCCTGCAGGCGCGCCAGCGTGCAGCCCCGCACGCCCCCACTGCGCCGTCGTACCCGAGCTGCTCGCCGCTGCCGCGACGCCGACTCATCCGACACTACGCCCAGGTGAACCACACGCATAATGCTCTTCCTGCAGGCGCGCCAGCGTGCAGCCCCGCACGCCCCCACTGCGCCGTCGTACCCGAGCTGCTCGCCGCTGCCGCGACGCCGACTCATCCGACACTACGCCCAGGTGAACCACACGCATAATGCTCTTCCTGCAGGCGCGCCAGCGTGCAGCCCCGCACGCCCCCACTGCGCCGTCGTACCCGAGCTGCTCGCCGCTGCCGCGACGCCGACTCATCCGACACTACGCCCAGGTGAACCACACGCATAATGCTCTTCCTGCAGGCGCGCCAGCGTGCAGCCCCGCACGCCCCCACTGCGCCGTCGTACCCGAGCTGCTCGCCGCTGCCGCGACGCCGACTCATCCGACACTACGCCCAGGTGAACCACACGCATAATGCTCTTCCTGCAGGCGCGCCAGCGTGCAGCCCCGCACGCCCCCACTGCGCCGTCGTACCCGAGCTGCTCGCCGCTGCCGCGACGCCGACTCATCCGACACTACGCCCAGGTGAACCACACGCATAATGCTCTTCCTGCAGGCGCGCCAGCGTGCAGCCCCGCACGCCCCCACTGCGCCGTCGTACCCGAGCTGCTCGCCGCTGCCGCGACGCCGACTCATCCGACACTACGCCCAGGTGAACCACACGCATAATGCTCTTCCTGCAGGCGCGCCAGCGTGCAGCCCCGCACGCCCCCACTGCGCCGTCGTACCCGAGCTGCTCGCCGCTGCCGCGACGCCGACTCATCCGACACTACGCCCAGGTGAACCACACGCATAATGCTCTTCCTGCAGGCGCGCCAGCGTGCAGCCCCGCACGCCCCCACTGCGCCGTCGTACCCGAGCTGCTCGCCGCTGCCGCGACGCCGACTCATCCGACACTACGCCCAGGTGAACCACACGCATAATGCTCTTCCTGCAGGCGCGCCAGCGTGCAGCCCCGCACGCCCCCACTGCGCCGTCGTACCCGAGCTGCTCGCCGCTGCCGCGACGCCGACTCATCCGACACTACGCCCAGGTGAACCACACGCATAATGCTCTTCCTGCAGGCGCGCCAGCGTGCAGCCCCGCACGCCCCCACTGCGCCGTCGTACCCGAGCTGCTCGCCGCTGCCGCGACGCCGACTCATCCGACACTACGCCCAGGTGAACCACACGCATAATGCTCTTCCTGCAGGCGCGCCAGCGTGCAGCCCCGCACGCCCCCACTGCGCCGTCGTACCCGAGCTGCTCGCCGCTGCCGCGACGCCGACTCATCCGACACTACGCCCAGGTGAACCACACGCATAATGCTCTTCCTGCAGGCGCGCCAGCGTGCAGCCCCGCACGCCCCCACTGCGCCGTCGTACCCGAGCTGCTCGCCGCTGCCGCGACGCCGACTCATCCGACACTACGCCCAGGTGAACCACACGCATAATGCTCTTCCTGCAGGCGCGCCAGCGTGCAGCCCCGCACGCCCCCACTGCGCCGTCGTACCCGAGCTGCTCGCCGCTGCCGCGACGCCGACTCATCCGACACTACGCCCAGGTGAACCACACGCATAATGCTCTTCCTGCAGGCGCGCCAGCGTGCAGCCCCGCACGCCCCCACTGCGCCGTCGTACCCGAGCTGCTCGCCGCTGCCGCGACGCCGACTCATCCGACACTACGCCCAGGTGAACCACACGCATAATGCTCTTCCTGCAGGCGCGCCAGCGTGCAGCCCCGCACGCCCCCACTGCGCCGTCGTACCCGAGCTGCTCGCCGCTGCCGCGACGCCGACTCATCCGACACTACGCCCAGGTGAACCACACGCATAATGCTCTTCCTGCAGGCGCGCCAGCGTGCAGCCCCGCACGCCCCCACTGCGCCGTCGTACCCGAGCTGCTCGCCGCTGCCGCGACGCCGACTCATCCGACACTACGCCCAGGTGAACCACACGCATAATGCTCTTCCTGCAGGCGCGCCAGCGTGCAGCCCCGCACGCCCCCACTGCGCCGTCGTACCCGAGCTGCTCGCCGCTGCCGCGACGCCGACTCATCCGACACTACGCCCAGGTGAACCACACGCATAATGCTCTTCCTGCAGGCGCGCCAGCGTGCAGCCCCGCACGCCCCCACTGCGCCGTCGTACCCGAGCTGCTCGCCGCTGCCGCGACGCCGACTCATCCGACACTACGCCCAGGTGAACCACACGCATAATGCTCTTCCTGCAGGCGCGCCAGCGTGCAGCCCCGCACGCCCCCACTGCGCCGTCGTACCCGAGCTGCTCGCCGCTGCCGCGACGCCGACTCATCCGACACTACGCCCAGGTGAACCACACGCATAATGCTCTTCCTGCAGGCGCGCCAGCGTGCAGCCCCGCACGCCCCCACTGCGCCGTCGTACCCGAGCTGCTCGCCGCTGCCGCGACGCCGACTCATCCGACACTACGCCCAGGTGAACCACACGCATAATGCTCTTCCTGCAGGCGCGCCAGCGTGCAGCCCCGCACGCCCCCACTGCGCCGTCGTACCCGAGCTGCTCGCCGCTGCCGCGACGCCGACTCATCCGACACTACGCCCAGGTGAACCACACGCATAATGCTCTTCCTGCAGGCGCGCCAGCGTGCAGCCCCGCACGCCCCCACTGCGCCGTCGTACCCGAGCTGCTCGCCGCTGCCGCGACGCCGACTCATCCGACACTACGCCCAGGTGAACCACACGCATAATGCTCTTCCTGCAGGCGCGCCAGCGTGCAGCCCCGCACGCCCCCACTGCGCCGTCGTACCCGAGCTGCTCGCCGCTGCCGCGACGCCGACTCATCCGACACTACGCCCAGGTGAACCACACGCATAATGCTCTTCCTGCAGGCGCGCCAGCGTGCAGCCCCGCACGCCCCCACTGCGCCGTCGTACCCGAGCTGCTCGCCGCTGCCGCGACGCCGACTCATCCGACACTACGCCCAGGTGAACCACACGCATAATGCTCTTCCTGCAGGCGCGCCAGCGTGCAGCCCCGCACGCCCCCACTGCGCCGTCGTACCCGAGCTGCTCGCCGCTGCCGCGACGCCGACTCATCCGACACTACGCCCAGGTGAACCACACGCATAATGCTCTTCCTGCAGGCGCGCCAGCGTGCAGCCCCGCACGCCCCCACTGCGCCGTCGTACCCGAGCTGCTCGCCGCTGCCGCGACGCCGACTCATCCGACACTACGCCCAGGTGAACCACACGCATAATGCTCTTCCTGCAGGCGCGCCAGCGTGCAGCCCCGCACGCCCCCACTGCGCCGTCGTACCCGAGCTGCTCGCCGCTGCCGCGACGCCGACTCATCCGACACTACGCCCAGGTGAACCACACGCATAATGCTCTTCCTGCAGGCGCGCCAGCGTGCAGCCCCGCACGCCCCCACTGCGCCGTCGTACCCGAGCTGCTCGCCGCTGCCGCGACGCCGACTCATCCGACACTACGCCCAGGTGAACCACACGCATAATGCTCTTCCTGCAGGCGCGCCAGCGTGCAGCCCCGCACGCCCCCACTGCGCCGTCGTACCCGAGCTGCTCGCCGCTGCCGCGACGCCGACTCATCCGACACTACGCCCAGGTGAACCACACGCATAATGCTCTTCCTGCAGGCGCGCCAGCGTGCAGCCCCGCACGCCCCCACTGCGCCGTCGTACCCGAGCTGCTCGCCGCTGCCGCGACGCCGACTCATCCGACACTACGCCCAGGTGAACCACACGCATAATGCTCTTCCTGCAGGCGCGCCAGCGTGCAGCCCCGCACGCCCCCACTGCGCCGTCGTACCCGAGCTGCTCGCCGCTGCCGCGACGCCGACTCATCCGACACTACGCCCAGGTGAACCACACGCATAATGCTCTTCCTGCAGGCGCGCCAGCGTGCAGCCCCGCACGCCCCCACTGCGCCGTCGTACCCGAGCTGCTCGCCGCTGCCGCGACGCCGACTCATCCGACACTACGCCCAGGTGAACCACACGCATAATGCTCTTCCTGCAGGCGCGCCAGCGTGCAGCCCCGCACGCCCCCACTGCGCCGTCGTACCCGAGCTGCTCGCCGCTGCCGCGACGCCGACTCATCCGACACTACGCCCAGGTGAACCACACGCATAATGCTCTTCCTGCAGGCGCGCCAGCGTGCAGCCCCGCACGCCCCCACTGCGCCGTCGTACCCGAGCTGCTCGCCGCTGCCGCGACGCCGACTCATCCGACACTACGCCCAGGTGAACCACACGCATAATGCTCTTCCTGCAGGCGCGCCAGCGTGCAGCCCCGCACGCCCCCACTGCGCCGTCGTACCCGAGCTGCTCGCCGCTGCCGCGACGCCGACTCATCCGACACTACGCCCAGGTGAACCACACGCATAATGCTCTTCCTGCAGGCGCGCCAGCGTGCAGCCCCGCACGCCCCCACTGCGCCGTCGTACCCGAGCTGCTCGCCGCTGCCGCGACGCCGACTCATCCGACACTACGCCCAGGTGAACCACACGCATAATGCTCTTCCTGCAGGCGCGCCAGCGTGCAGCCCCGCACGCCCCCACTGCGCCGTCGTACCCGAGCTGCTCGCCGCTGCCGCGACGCCGACTCATCCGACACTACGCCCAGGTGAACCACACGCATAATGCTCTTCCTGCAGGCGCGCCAGCGTGCAGCCCCGCACGCCCCCACTGCGCCGTCGTACCCGAGCTGCTCGCCGCTGCCGCGACGCCGACTCATCCGACACTACGCCCAGGTGAACCACACGCATAATGCTCTTCCTGCAGGCGCGCCAGCGTGCAGCCCCGCACGCCCCCACTGCGCCGTCGTACCCGAGCTGCTCGCCGCTGCCGCGACGCCGACTCATCCGACACTACGCCCAGGTGAACCACACGCATAATGCTCTTCCTGCAGGCGCGCCAGCGTGCAGCCCCGCACGCCCCCACTGCGCCGTCGTACCCGAGCTGCTCGCCGCTGCCGCGACGCCGACTCATCCGACACTACGCCCAGGTGAACCACACGCATAATGCTCTTCCTGCAGGCGCGCCAGCGTGCAGCCCCGCACGCCCCCACTGCGCCGTCGTACCCGAGCTGCTCGCCGCTGCCGCGACGCCGACTCATCCGACACTACGCCCAGGTGAACCACACGCATAATGCTCTTCCTGCAGGCGCGCCAGCGTGCAGCCCCGCACGCCCCCACTGCGCCGTCGTACCCGAGCTGCTCGCCGCTGCCGCGACGCCGACTCATCCGACACTACGCCCAGGTGAACCACACGCATAATGCTCTTCCTGCAGGCGCGCCAGCGTGCAGCCCCGCACGCCCCCACTGCGCCGTCGTACCCGAGCTGCTCGCCGCTGCCGCGACGCCGACTCATCCGACACTACGCCCAGGTGAACCACACGCATAATGCTCTTCCTGCAGGCGCGCCAGCGTGCAGCCCCGCACGCCCCCACTGCGCCGTCGTACCCGAGCTGCTCGCCGCTGCCGCGACGCCGACTCATCCGACACTACGCCCAGGTGAACCACACGCATAATGCTCTTCCTGCAGGCGCGCCAGCGTGCAGCCCCGCACGCCCCCACTGCGCCGTCGTACCCGAGCTGCTCGCCGCTGCCGCGACGCCGACTCATCCGACACTACGCCCAGGTGAACCACACGCATAATGCTCTTCCTGCAGGCGCGCCAGCGTGCAGCCCCGCACGCCCCCACTGCGCCGTCGTACCCGAGCTGCTCGCCGCTGCCGCGACGCCGACTCATCCGACACTACGCCCAGGTGAACCACACGCATAATGCTCTTCCTGCAGGCGCGCCAGCGTGCAGCCCCGCACGCCCCCACTGCGCCGTCGTACCCGAGCTGCTCGCCGCTGCCGCGACGCCGACTCATCCGACACTACGCCCAGGTGAACCACACGCATAATGCTCTTCCTGCAGGCGCGCCAGCGTGCAGCCCCGCACGCCCCCACTGCGCCGTCGTACCCGAGCTGCTCGCCGCTGCCGCGACGCCGACTCATCCGACACTACGCCCAGGTGAACCACACGCATAATGCTCTTCCTGCAGGCGCGCCAGCGTGCAGCCCCGCACGCCCCCACTGCGCCGTCGTACCCGAGCTGCTCGCCGCTGCCGCGACGCCGACTCATCCGACACTACGCCCAGGTGAACCACACGCATAATGCTCTTCCTGCAGGCGCGCCAGCGTGCAGCCCCGCACGCCCCCACTGCGCCGTCGTACCCGAGCTGCTCGCCGCTGCCGCGACGCCGACTCATCCGACACTACGCCCAGGTGAACCACACGCATAATGCTCTTCCTGCAGGCGCGCCAGCGTGCAGCCCCGCACGCCCCCACTGCGCCGTCGTACCCGAGCTGCTCGCCGCTGCCGCGACGCCGACTCATCCGACACTACGCCCAGGTGAACCACACGCATAATGCTCTTCCTGCAGGCGCGCCAGCGTGCAGCCCCGCACGCCCCCACTGCGCCGTCGTACCCGAGCTGCTCGCCGCTGCCGCGACGCCGACTCATCCGACACTACGCCCAGGTGAACCACACGCATAATGCTCTTCCTGCAGGCGCGCCAGCGTGCAGCCCCGCACGCCCCCACTGCGCCGTCGTACCCGAGCTGCTCGCCGCTGCCGCGACGCCGACTCATCCGACACTACGCCCAGGTGAACCACACGCATAATGCTCTTCCTGCAGGCGCGCCAGCGTGCAGCCCCGCACGCCCCCACTGCGCCGTCGTACCCGAGCTGCTCGCCGCTGCCGCGACGCCGACTCATCCGACACTACGCCCAGGTGAACCACACGCATAATGCTCTTCCTGCAGGCGCGCCAGCGTGCAGCCCCGCACGCCCCCACTGCGCCGTCGTACCCGAGCTGCTCGCCGCTGCCGCGACGCCGACTCATCCGACACTACGCCCAGGTGAACCACACGCATAATGCTCTTCCTGCAGGCGCGCCAGCGTGCAGCCCCGCACGCCCCCACTGCGCCGTCGTACCCGAGCTGCTCGCCGCTGCCGCGACGCCGACTCATCCGACACTACGCCCAGGTGAACCACACGCATAATGCTCTTCCTGCAGGCGCGCCAGCGTGCAGCCCCGCACGCCCCCACTGCGCCGTCGTACCCGAGCTGCTCGCCGCTGCCGCGACGCCGACTCATCCGACACTACGCCCAGGTGAACCACACGCATAATGCTCTTCCTGCAGGCGCGCCAGCGTGCAGCCCCGCACGCCCCCACTGCGCCGTCGTACCCGAGCTGCTCGCCGCTGCCGCGACGCCGACTCATCCGACACTACGCCCAGGTGAACCACACGCATAATGCTCTTCCTGCAGGCGCGCCAGCGTGCAGCCCCGCACGCCCCCACTGCGCCGTCGTACCCGAGCTGCTCGCCGCTGCCGCGACGCCGACTCATCCGACACTACGCCCAGGTGAACCACACGCATAATGCTCTTCCTGCAGGCGCGCCAGCGTGCAGCCCCGCACGCCCCCACTGCGCCGTCGTACCCGAGCTGCTCGCCGCTGCCGCGACGCCGACTCATCCGACACTACGCCCAGGTGAACCACACGCATAATGCTCTTCCTGCAGGCGCGCCAGCGTGCAGCCCCGCACGCCCCCACTGCGCCGTCGTACCCGAGCTGCTCGCCGCTGCCGCGACGCCGACTCATCCGACACTACGCCCAGGTGAACCACACGCATAATGCTCTTCCTGCAGGCGCGCCAGCGTGCAGCCCCGCACGCCCCCACTGCGCCGTCGTACCCGAGCTGCTCGCCGCTGCCGCGACGCCGACTCATCCGACACTACGCCCAGGTGAACCACACGCATAATGCTCTTCCTGCAGGCGCGCCAGCGTGCAGCCCCGCACGCCCCCACTGCGCCGTCGTACCCGAGCTGCTCGCCGCTGCCGCGACGCCGACTCATCCGACACTACGCCCAGGTGAACCACACGCATAATGCTCTTCCTGCAGGCGCGCCAGCGTGCAGCCCCGCACGCCCCCACTGCGCCGTCGTACCCGAGCTGCTCGCCGCTGCCGCGACGCCGACTCATCCGACACTACGCCCAGGTGAACCACACGCATAATGCTCTTCCTGCAGGCGCGCCAGCGTGCAGCCCCGCACGCCCCCACTGCGCCGTCGTACCCGAGCTGCTCGCCGCTGCCGCGACGCCGACTCATCCGACACTACGCCCAGGTGAACCACACGCATAATGCTCTTCCTGCAGGCGCGCCAGCGTGCAGCCCCGCACGCCCCCACTGCGCCGTCGTACCCGAGCTGCTCGCCGCTGCCGCGACGCCGACTCATCCGACACTACGCCCAGGTGAACCACACGCATAATGCTCTTCCTGCAGGCGCGCCAGCGTGCAGCCCCGCACGCCCCCACTGCGCCGTCGTACCCGAGCTGCTCGCCGCTGCCGCGACGCCGACTCATCCGACACTACGCCCAGGTGAACCACACGCATAATGCTCTTCCTGCAGGCGCGCCAGCGTGCAGCCCCGCACGCCCCCACTGCGCCGTCGTACCCGAGCTGCTCGCCGCTGCCGCGACGCCGACTCATCCGACACTACGCCCAGGTGAACCACACGCATAATGCTCTTCCTGCAGGCGCGCCAGCGTGCAGCCCCGCACGCCCCCACTGCGCCGTCGTACCCGAGCTGCTCGCCGCTGCCGCGACGCCGACTCATCCGACACTACGCCCAGGTGAACCACACGCATAATGCTCTTCCTGCAGGCGACGCCGACTCATCCGACGCACATGGTACAGGCCATGGTCAGGAGCGAGGAGGAGTGGCAGGCGGCTGCGAAGCAGTAATGCTAGCAAAGGAGGAGGCCGACCGCATCAGGCAACGGCGCTCACGCCCCAGCCGCTGCCGGGATTCTGATCCCGATTTCCGGCCACGGTAGGCGCGGGCTTGCGGACGGCGAGCAATGGGTAGCTTGCTGTCCGACCGTCTGGTAACTGTCCGGACCGAGCCTAAGTCGTCGACGGCGCGTGCTGTTCCCGCGCTTGAAGGAGTTGTCAGTAACCGTACTGCTGGGGCTCCAGCAGGGTAGAAGCTTACTGGGGCCATGGGTCTGCTTCTAAAGGGTAGCCTTGCTCCCTGTATTAAAGGCAATGAAGGAACGAGGTGTTTTTTCTTGTCAGTAAAAGTCTGACACTATCTATCGCTCCGCCCGAGGGCGGAGGATGTCATCTGAATTATTTTTACCCACTGAAGGAAAAAAAAATTGTACGAAAAAGAAAAGGTAATCTAAAAATAATAAAAACCTTCAAAATCAATTTGTTTCTTTAAAAAAATGTATCCTTTCGGTAAAATTTCTTATTTCCATATTTAGAGTAGATGCTTTCCGCCCCACCTGGGCGGAAAGTACGCATTACAAAACTCTATCCTGTATATTTTAGTCTCCCTGCAGACCAAAGCTTACTTTGAGCTGCACGCGCATGCCACTTGTATGAAAACTTGAATGGCTTTTTTTTTTCATGGTGGGGAAAATCATCCAATGACAAACCTCGCTCTTGGGCGGAGCGGGAGATAGTGTCAGACTATAACTGACTAAAAACCCACCCCGTTCCTTCTAGCCTTCATACCGAGGCTCGAGCTCCCTTTCGGATAACCCTGGCCCCAGAAGGCTTCGGCCCGACTGGGCCCCTGCTATTGCTGACAACACCGGCGCGAGAGGTCTCCGCCGCCGATCGCCCCCACGGAGCACGGCGATGCTCCGCCCAAGCAGGGCACACCTCGACTGTGTGCTCCACCGTGTCCTTCGTGCGTTCCGCACAGTGGCGACACCCGGGGAAAATTAGAATGGCTGCGATGGCAAAAGGCGTGTATTTTGGGACACATGATATCACTAAAATTTTAATAGCGATAAATTTGTACGTGTATGTTTGTGTTCGCTCCTCCTTTAGACGGCTGAACAGATTAGGACGATAATTGCCATGCGGGAAAGTAGATTAACATTTTTTTTTACCGCCAATACTTAAAAGAAAATCTGCTTGAAAAATTAACCTATCTATGTTTTTCTTTCTTCGAAATAAAACTTTTACACTCTGGCTAGAAAGCCAGAGTGTAAAAGTTCAAGAAAGTTAAAGAAAGAATCTGAAAATATCCACCCTTCGATGCTGCTATTTATTATTTATATATTTTTCTATGTAAAGTATGAGAGTCACAAATGGAACCCTCATTTGTGGCTTTCAAAAACTCGTCGTAGAATGAGTTTCCCCTGACACAAAGCTGGGCGGAGTGGAGAATAGCGGACTGTCTACTTCGCATTAGTGGAAACAGTGCAAGTGGACCGGATTGGAGCTAAGCAAACTATATAAAAAAAAAAATGCATACGCGGTCTCGAACCGGACAGAACGGAGTCGAGTACCGAGCGCAGAACACGAAACGGAGGGTAGCTCAACTCCACTCCGCCCCGCTGTGCTTGAATGAAAACATTTTTCACCGCTCCACTCCGTTAAGACTCGCTTTAGTGGAAACGCTCCCTAACTCTTACTAATGTAGCCAGGCGATGTTTGTTTGGTTGTACGTAATGTTTGTGTTCATGCACAGGTCGGCGCGGGCGCTCGTGCATCGCGCAGACACAAGGTAACTATGTCGTTGTGATGCTATGATTACACTACCTACACTGGAGCAGAGCAGGAGGATGAGGAGTACACTTTGTTAGTGTTTAGGTACCAGTTTTGACAACTTCGCTATGTTGGAACTAATTCAAGGAGAATTAGTTGCCTTTTTCGTTGCCTTTTACCAATGACCTCATGTGAGCAGTATCCAATAATGACTGAAAAGTTCCATGTACAAAGTAGACATGTGAAAATGTTTGTGTTCGAGCTTTTGGGACATTTCTGGTCCAAATTAGACCTCTTTTTTTCTTCGAAAGCTTGCCAAGACACGTAACATTGAGAAAACAGAAAACCTAGTTTTTTATGTTGTAAATGCGCAGGAGCAGCGTGAGCGGCGGCGACTTGTCGCGGTCGTGCTCGGAGCGCGAGTCGCCGCGCCGCTGAGGCAGGACACGCGGGTCAAGAGATGTTCATTGTTCGCATCAAAGTCGTTTGTAAATCTCCTTACTTAAAATGTCGCAATTACTTCGCTTGATTTTCATGCTCTCTCCTCCGTTTCAATATTTTTTTGCGCGACGTAAGACGGTGAATGAAGTACCTGAATTGAATCTGTTTCGGTGTACACTCGAACACGTTTAGTTTGTGACAAGCAAAGTAACTTAGCATGCCTTATCGTGAATGTATCATTAATTTAATTGAAAACCAATGTTTATAGTGCGTTTCCCATAAGAAGTTCCCGAATTATTGGAAATACGGAAAAACAGTGTTGCTATATGTATATTGCAGCAATAAAATTACTTAATATTACGGAGATTAACTGATATTTCGTTACTTTTAACAATTGACTTATATATTTTTTCCTTTTGGAAACTGTAAAAACTATTTTGGAATAAAGTACACGACGCCGGGCTCCATTTCGACTGTTCTGCAATTCTTTTAAATACCGAAAACGCCACGCCGCAATATCGTACCTCTCCATTAACACCTCCCTTTTAGACCTGCTTTTTTTTAAATAAAATCCCATTCCTATCCTTATTCTCCATAAAGTGGTACGACTTAGACAAACAGGGGAGCCAATATTACGGTGAAGGAACTTCTTATGTGAAATGCACTATACAATGTATACTTCTCGGTAAACTACCCTAATAAAATTATAAATGCGAAAGTTTGTATGTATGGATGGATGTATGGATGTTTGTTACTCTTTCACGTAAAAACTACTGAACGGATCTCGATGAAACTTGGTACACGAGTAGACCGTATCCCAGAATAACACATAGGATACTTTTTATCCTGGGATTATGTACGCGTTTGAAGCCGCGGGCAAAAGCTAGTAGTCTATAATTATAAGATATAAAATAGGTTTAGGCCGTGTCAAACAGTTATAGACGCTTTACTAAATGAAAAATATTGACAATCTGTGAATTTTTCTTTTTCATGTTATTCAACTATGTATCGAAAAATTTACCCATATTTTTTCCAAACTCTTAAAACATGAAAACATTATTAGGTCCTACTGGGATATCTTTTATCTTACTAAGTATAACAATGTGATTGTACTATTGTTATAAGAGTATTTTGTGTAATATTGTTATAAGACTATTTTGTATAGTATTGTTATAAGAATGTTGTACTTCCGTGTTCGCTGCGGCAGGTCGCGCCCTATTCGAGCTATAGCGAGTTGTAGCTGTGATGTAACGAGTTACTCATTATCGCAAGGGTGCCCGATAATGACCGTAATTGTTAACCATTACTTTTGAAGCTTTTATGTCGTTTACTGATTGCCTTGTCGTTAAATAAAGTGTTTTTTTGGTATTTCAATATGATTTTTTATTTCTGTCAATTTTTTTCCTTAATAGATTTCATTTGGATCGTCACAACTTAGATACCCATGACGCAATTAATGACGAGATAAATTTTTGAACTGCCACAATATGAAACACTTGGCACAGCTTCCTTCCTTTAGCGTAAAAAAACCGGCAAACCGTACCGTTGAATGGCGCAATCATGACGTCAGCTGCGCAGGCGCGTGTTGTACAAGCACACGGTTGGCTTTTTCTTAAAGATTGGAATATTAATGATTTCTCGCGCTCTAGGGTGGAGCGAGAGGGCATGTCCTTTTTTAGTTTTACCACACCTATTTTTGTTTTTTTGATTTACATTAGGGATGTCGGCAGTGATATATCTATATACATCGATTGCGATGTATTTATAAAAATATCAATATCGGCCTCGATATGTCGAGGAAAAAATATCGATACAAAGGGTAAATTTTCCGAGATTTTCGGTTTTAAAATAAAAAAAAATTATACCCCTAGTTCAGTCAAGGGCAATAAAATTATTTTTTAAATCTGATATAAATTAATTGCTTGACTGCGATCCCACCTGGTGTTAAGCAGTGATGCAATCGTTGATGGCGAGGTGCACAGAGCCTATTCACTCTAGCCTTGAGGACTCCCCAAATTGAAATCGGATGAGAAGACCGCAGCAGGCAAATTGTTCCAGTCCTTCGATGTACGCGGTATAAACGTCGAGGCGAAACGCTTATTCCGGACTGTAGAGGTTTCAACAACGTAAGGGGGATCTCGGCGTACGACGGGGTGTCCGATGGTAGAAAATGCAGAAATGAAATGCCGGAATCAAGTCGTGTAATTCCCACGCACGCTCAATTAAATAATAGATAATAGTAATTTTAATACAAAAGGGGCAATATTTTAATTTAATTCATGAATCCCCAAGCGACCACCGGTGGCCGCGCATCTATTGTCTTACTATTGTGTCTCTAATTGACGGTATCTGAAGGGTTAAGAGAATCTTAATAGAATTAAATGAAAATATTCAAATGTTTTGAAGAATTTATTATTTCAGGCACAGTTTTGGACCCACCTTGTCCGGTAACAAAAGTAAAAACTGTATATTTATTATAGAACCTTGCAGGACTGTATTACTAACATCATAATCAACTACTTTTGTTCTATGATTTTTTACAAAATATAACACATTTACCAAAAACATACTTACCTTCAAGATTTCGTTGTTTTATCTAACACAATTCAACTCTGTATTTTTCTGTACCTATCTACCTACGCCACCCGCGGCTCCCGCGCACTGTTCTCGTAGTAGGTAATAGTAAGAAGCCTTTCGAAACTTTATCATCACACCTAGCAAGCATTCGCACCATTTCCGTGGTGTACTCGACATTAGAATATTGATACACCATCATGTAAAGGTAATTAAGTTCGCACTGCCGAATGTCGCTACAAGAACACGTGTGACGCGACGCGAGCGCATTAACGCAACTGACCGACTAGAGAGGGTCGCCTGTAAATAGAGTTCATGTTCAGCTACCCTCCGTGTTTTAGAAATAACCTGGTATTATCTGTTGTAAAATCAGTATTATTGTATAGTAGTCATAGAAAATACAGTTATTTTTTCTGTTCCTTTCTATCTTTTACGACTTTGAATTCCGTTAAGTATTATATCTAATAAATTAATTATTAATTTTTTTTTTTAAATATTGTGTATAGCGGCAATCTATCCTGGCGATATTCAGCAGTAGTTTAGTGTTAGTTTAAATTAGGCCTGCGCAGTACACGTCCAATGACAAGTCCGCTTTATCTCAGTCACAGTCCACATACAGTAGGTACAATAATACGTCCTGTAGGGTTTTCTGTTTTAGCGTTCGTTTGCAAGTAGGTAGGTACATTGGGGTGGTGTGTGATCCTTGATCTATAAGTTTCCATTCTGGTTTTTATTTCTTGCCGACTGTTTTCATATTAATTCATGAATCCCCAAGCGACCACCGGTGGCCGCGCATCTATAGTCTTACTATTGTGTCTCTAATTGACGGTATCTGAAGGGTTAAGGTCATGGTGTAATCATTCATTGGTTATATACCAAGGTGCATTTGCTATCTTTCGTAGCATTTTCGACTGGAACCTTTGTAGGATCTCAATGTTTGAGTTTGCTGATTAGGGTTTATAATTTCTCGGGTTTTTCAATTTCTCTGGGTACGAGATAATCGAGGGTAATTTCTCGGGTCTTCTCGGGTCGTCGAGAATTTTTCACTGATGTATTGTTTTGTAAATATTTTCGGTTTAAATAATGAAATATATATAGATATATATCGTTACCTAAATTAGAAATATATATTATAAAAAATCTCTTTTTATAAACTAACAAAGTATACACAGCGATATTGAGGATTTTTTTGACGCCATATTTTAGTTTGTTTTTAGTTACCTTTAATTAGTTTAAGGTTTTAATTATTATTTTTTGGTCTTAATTCATGAATCCCCAAGCGACACCCGGTGGCCGCGCATCTATTGTCTTACTATTGTGTCTCTAATTGACGGTATCTGAAGGGTTAATAGTGCTTTTGTTTTAATTATATCAGTTTTTCATTAAAAACAAAATCTAAACACAACAAAATTTCTTTCATTTTAAACATTAGGGACCAAAATTAGTTTATTTTTTAAGATCCCAATCATCAACGTGAGCATGGCTAGCATTTTAAAGCTTGTGGTTTCAATCAATGTAAAATATTTGGTAGCTGCGCGAATTTCGTTTAACACCGTTGCCTTGCTTTACAAAAAAGTTACTGTTTTCCAAATACGATCTTATGAACTGATAAAATTTTATTGTATTGGATGATTTATCAATTTTGTACAAAAGCCCATCGAGCCACACGCTGTTAAAGGCTTTGAATATGTCTAAAAACGCTGCTGTACAATATTGCCTACGTTCAAATGCGGTTTGGATAGTATTAACGAGCCTATAAATATACTTGTTTGTTCGATAGTACCGAGTTTTTGCCTGAAGCCAAACTGATGTTTTTCTCTAATTGGCATTAATCTATTAAGAAATATAATCACCATTACTTTTGATGTGATTGGAAGCAAACTGATGGGTCTGTAGGACATAAAATCATTTGGGTTTATACCAGGTTTTGGAATCATTATGATCTGCGCAACTTTCCATTGCCAAATATCCTGAAGATAGAATTATGAATTTACGTTAAAAGTAGCACACTTTCTTCACGCCGTTCGTGTAGTATTCTGGCCGTTATCAGATCATATCCTGGAGCTTTGTTTTGATGTTTTTAATTGCTTGTTTAGAAAAGCTAGGATTTTGCGAGATCTAATTGGTGAATTTCATTTAGGAGCTTAGCTACTTTATCTATCTGTTCAGATCCTTGATGAGGATTTGGTAGGAATACTTGCTTTAAATGATTAGCAAACGTTTGTGCTTTTTCAGAATCTTTTGTTGCCCAACTGTTAGTTTTACGTATAGGATGACGTGTTACTATTGGACACTTGAGTTTTTTATCACTAGATACTTCCAAAAAACATAGGGAAAAATAAGCATAAGCTTTGTTAAAATTAGCTAAGTATATTTTCTAACCTTTAGCTAGAGTAAAGCTGCCGCGGGAGAGCAGCGGCGTCGGCAAGCACAGTTGAGACTGGGACACGGCACATTCTCACAGTGAGGAGGAAAACATTGACACAGCGCGTGCGCCTTTCGCGATGAAGTGTTGGTGACGCAGTGTTCGGGTAGCTTGCACCGACGTCAGTATCAAGTCCACTCAACGATCTTGCCTTATGTTTGAGGAAAGGTGAGTGCGAATGACGCACGTGAGTGTCTTGGAAATGGCGGGATTTCTTTCATTCAGAAATGGTAACAGCCATGTTGTGCAAAAGTTTACGGCGTTCATTCATGGTACTGTTCGAATAGTGAAAGCTGTATCGCATGTTTTGTACTTACACGGCGAAATTCTTGGTAGGCGGAGCTTGGGCGGCGCTAAGGCCAAGTGCTCACGCGCAGGCCACGCCCCGCCGCGCCCCTGCTCTAAGGCCGGAGCACATTCCTGTGCCACTACGACGCACGACCTGCCTCAAATTTGGCACTCTTGGTCTTGTTTTAGCTGTTGGCGTGCGAAATAGTTTTTATGTTACGTAAGTTAAACGTAGGTTTTGGTGGTCTATGAAATACTAAGACCGTAGTTGCATATTAGATTTTTACTGATGAACCTCATTATTTTGATTCCGACTTTATTATTTTGCTCAGGGGTTGGCCAAACTAACTTGATGTAACTAAATACACAGTTCGTTGGAAAAAACCAGCTGCCTGCTTATTAAAGTGGATAAACGTAAACCTAAGGATAATAGGTAGGTACCTATTATAGATTCGACATTGCATGGTTCTTTTGCTCTGGCCGTCAAGTAATAAAAACTTCATTTCTGACAGATATTTCTCGCGATTACTCGTACCTACTGTCGTCATGCATGTCTGCGCGTGTGACTGGAAATATATGCTCATTTAAAATTACCAAAATGGCAACAATAGTTTCTGATAGGAAACTAAGAAATATAACATTTGTAGTTAAGTAGTGTAACTTATAGTTACGCCAACCCGTAGCAATAATACGGGTAGCCAATTGCTTAGCGACTACCGTAGCAATAATACACACTTGCGTAGTGACAAGCGTAGCTGTAATACGCGTAGCAACAATTGCGTAGCCACAAGCGTAGCTATAATACGCGTAGCAACAATTGCGTAGCGACAAGCGTAGCTATAATACCTACGCGTAGCAACAATTGCGTAGCAATTAGCGTAGCAGTAATACGCGTAGTGACAATTGCGAAGCGACTAGCGTAGCAATGAACGTGTAGAGTGCTTGTGTAAATTGTTAAGTAAGCAATATAATTAACGAACCTTTATAGGTGATGGTGGATATCAGATAAGTTGCACGCGGAGTGATTAATTGTATCTTCTGGTTGCCGTCGGTTGACTGCTATTTGTTGTACCTATAAGCGAACATGAACAAATTTAATAAAAGTGAATAAGTGAGTGTAACAATATAGGTACCTAATGGGTACTTGAAACGTAACTTAATTGGTCAACCACAAACCCAAAGAAATTAGGTCTGTATCTGTACGTCCTACTAGATATGGCAAAGGATTCCTAGACGGTATTTTATTAGAGTAGGTTTTTTATTATCTAATTAGGTTCATATTTCATAAGTAGCTACTGGAATAAAGAATTCATTTATCCCGTTCAAGCGTTAAAAAAACGTTACAATTTATAAAAAGAATATTATTAAATAGTTTTATTATCTGCAAGTACAAAGGTACCTATTATTAATAGGTAATTACTATTTTACAAGTTTCAGCATGCTCAAGTAGGTGAGTGAGTACTGATGTAAGTATCTAAGTGTGGGAATTATCAACAAGGGAAAACCAAGCGATGTGAAACACTAAACACTGAATGAATTTTCCGTTCTACTATAGGTAAGTCGATTTAACGAAATATCTTCCCATCCGCACGTATGTGAAGCAAAACTATAGGAAGTAAAATGAAGCATAGTGCAGGCAGGTACTCTAAACAATACGATTTTGCTGAATTATCTTCTCTGATGACTCGAGATCATCTCGAGTTATTAGGTACCTTAAATCCTTCCTACAGATAAAACGATACGTCTCCGTGTACCTACGTATGTCCGTTAGTCAATTTAGTAATTACTTAGTAGATATTTTATGAGTTGGTCACTCGATATACTTACGAAATGCCTGGTAGGTAGGTAGGTACAGAAGTGTTTGAATAAATATCATCTCGTGGTCTAAATGAGCAATAAGATGAGCAGTGAAGCGTGGAGGTGAATACAAACAACAAAAATTCTTCAACTTCGTATTTTATTATAAATTAGGTAACAACACAATCATCCGAGCGTTTTGAACTGTGCTTCTGAACGCTTTTAGCTCAAATAAAAGATTTTAATTACCAAATATTTCTTTTTTGTATAAACAGTTTTTAAATTTTTCAAATAAAATTTTAAATCAGAACAATCCATGAACACACGGCAATTGGACATTTAAAAAAAATTTGCTACTTAAACAATAAATAACCCTACCTAAGTAGTCTCATAAAGGACCAGCTTTTAATCCGTAGTTGTCTCCAGCAGTAAGTAGTTCTTGATCAATAACTATTTACTTGATTATCGGTCAAACTATTGTTTGAATAACGCATTTTAACGAAACTGCAATTAGTTACAATTTAAATTAACTATCAGTTTACATAAGCAGCTACGGATCATACAACTGGCGCCAAGTCACAGCGCCATAAACCTACCCTACGTCGAACACTGAGATCTGTGATCACACTTTACAACAAACAATAAATTACTAGATGCTACAGTGCTAATAAATACATAAAGCTACGCTGCCCTTGATAGTTACAACGAAGACGAATCTAATAAAAATGTTTTAATCATTGAAACGGGAAATTGGGCCTTTTTTCCTTGTGTTAAAACCGCACTGGAGAAAGTTAGCAAAATATAAAAAAATTCAAGCAGGGGCGCCTTTTTTTCCTGATTCCGGCAATGTATATAACACAAATCTGAAAAAATGTTAGATGCGTCTTTTTAACGGGGGCAGTACGTGAGGAACATCAGTCGTAAGGTGAACTAGTGGCGGTCGGGCGCTGGGTCACTCCTTGGCCTTGTCGGGGTTCTGCCGGATGCACGAGCATCCTATTGATACTTTTAAGTAATCATTCTTCATGGTCTTGAGATTCTTCACCATGACGACATCCTGCACCTCGGTGCACGAGAACTTGGCGGCGCCAGCGAGCGTGAGCGCGCCGCAGCAGGGCGTGCTCTTGCCGCCGCCCACGGGACACATCACGTAAGGGTCGTCTTCACACTTGAGCATTTTGATAATTTTCGGGATCCGTTCCTCGTTTGTATCGTACTCTACCTTCGTCTTGCAGACGGTTTGGTCTCTCGCGATGTCGAACGGCATTCCGTTAGGTTTAGCCAACACTGCACTCGCAGCGCACGCCAGGATCACTATTGCGAGGAACATTTCACTCGACATGTTGAATACGGAAAATAAGAGCGGTTATGAGAGTAGTGCGCGCTTGCTGAGATAACTCGTGAAATTGTGTGGAGGATAGGCGCGTGCGCGGTTTTATAGTGTTGGGCGGCGCGGTGGCCGACGCACGTAGCGATGACCGCGCACTCGCGCACCTGGCTCGCACAGGCACAACATTAAATTGCCATTTAATATTTTAATCATAATTATGATAATTACCTATTACTTAAAATTCGGGTAACTATGTAAAAGTAAAATGTAGCTGAACCTGCTTGACTACTCACGCCTGCTGCACTTGAGATCCCTTCCTAGGTAAATGATATCGTTTGAAGTATTAGGTATAAAAGCTATACGTAGGTCCATTATTTTTTAATTAGTACAAAAAAATGGTCATATTTTTGTAGTCAAAAGTAAAAAAAAAAAACGCCCAAAATTGTCAACGAGAATTTGTCATAATTGGTAAATTCATAATAGATTTCAATTTTGATCATTTATTCATTCATAAATAATATCAATAGCCTGCACAATATTTCCATAAATTGAGTGACACTTTGGGATATAGGTAAACAAAAACTAATAACTTTGTTGTTTATGAATATTATTTATTGAGAATTTACTTAAATAATAAAAAGACCTTATCTAATGCCTTTTAAGTATTTGTACTAATTAAAAATGAGTGGTGTATAATAGATGTAGGTAAATACCAACAGGAACATTTGTTACTAACATTATTATAAGTGTCTACGTTATTAACATAATATGATCCTGGATCTGTAATAAATAATAATAAAATACGGGTGCGGGGTTGTTTATGTAGGTATTATTTACATGCATTTATTTATGTCAGGACCCTGAGATCCAGGATCTAACTCGAATTATTATTACTTATAATTGATTAAATAGAGAGGCAGAGCGTGGCTTACTGTTTACTTATAAATTTCGTATCATTGAAAGAAGAGGCCACTTGAGCCAGTCTGAAACCTGGTTGAACTAATTGGTCCCTATTTCTTGTAACATTGTTATGTCTATCGCCTCTTTCGCTATAAAGATCAAGATTTTGCTAACATACCTACCTACACGATGTTTTCATAAATGTATTGATAAGGCACCGTAATGATGTTAATATCCTTAAACAGTTCCCTTGGAGAATCGCACCGGCGGAAATTGTAAATAGCTCTGATGGATCTTTTCTGTAGTATAAAGATTGAGTCGATGTCTGCAGCCCGTCCCCATAGTAATGACACGATACTATAAAAATAACTAAAACAGTCTAGTCTAGCGATATCAACATCCGTAAATTGGCGAATTTTCCTATCTGAATATGCAGCGGAGCTAAGCCTTGCAGGAATGTAAGAGATGTTAAATGAGGACCCCGTTGTAACCTTGAGTCAAGCGTAATCCCCAGGAAAACTGTTTTATTAACAAATTTTAGTTTTTCATTTATCAATACTATGTCACAATCACTATTTTTGACATCCAGTAAGGAAAATCTTACGCATTTGGTTTTTTTCCCATTTGAAACCAGTTTTAGACTTGCAGGAGGGTGTTTTTCTCGTCGTCAAGAGTGCTCCTATTTATTTTATAAATCAAAGAAGTGTCGTCAGCAAACAACACCATATTAAGTTTATTTTGCAACAAATAGTGTAAATCATTAATGTATCTAAATTAAAAATAATAAAGGACCAAAAACTTAACCTTTAGGTACTCGTACCTATACCGTAAGTTGGTTACGCCGTGGTGGGTTAGTAATAATTTGACGGTTGTTTAATGGTTGGTTGTGTACCACACATCATATGTAATCTATTTCCGTTACAGCACGTCATCTATACCTACATAGGTCTATGTATATCTATTGAATATTTTCGTACTTTATGAGCAACCATTTGGTGTTTCATATTTCCTTGTTAACGGTATAATTAACAAACGGTACCTATAGGTAAATCAAATCTGCGAAAATCCATTTACGTAATTTCGCTAAATTTGATATTAAGGACAGTTACTACACAACATGCGCACACGTCACCGCAGAAAGTAGCCGCGTCACCTATTGTTGCCTAACGATCCTTTAATACCTATCATTAGGAGTGTAAGTATTCCCACTTTCCTTTTACCAAATCGTTACTAAGTGTAAGGTGCTAACAGTACGCCAATTATTTGTTTGAAATGTAGTTTTTAAAACATACTGTACTTTATTTTAATCCAATACAAACCAGATCTCCTCTTCACCTTCTCGGACTAATCGGCTAATCGATTTTACATTTGAATTGATTTTTTTATATAACCAGTTAAACAGAGTACTACAGACTTACACACAAGATACAATAAGTGTTACCTACAAGAATTTTTGTGCAAAACACAACTATGCTGATAGACACGGAAAAACGACTAGAAATTGTAAAATAAAGTTACTAGGTATATACTGATTTTAAAGTCGTGATTTTGAAGTCTCTATCTTTACCTAATTAATAAATATAGTATCCTTTATCGGCTGTATTTATTATTCGTTAATTTATTGAATCCTAATATATCGAACATAATCGAGTTTTGAAATAATTCAAATAATTACTTTTTAAGTTGTTGGAAATATGGTTTTCTTTTTCATTTAGATTTGGATTCCATTATAATTTATTATCGTTATTAATTTATTATTATTATTTTATTAATACGGAGCGAATTTCAGTTGTTCCCAACTTCGTAGATCTCAGTGAGTAGTTATGGTCCCGGATTTTATTTTTTATTTGTGCCTAGTACGAGTAGTAGTTAGTGCCTCTCTGCGATGTATGGTGAGGTGCACTAGTTTAATAAGAGCCTATGAAGCGTTAGCCTTGAAGACACCCAAATTACAATCGGGCGGAAAGACCGCAGCAGGCACATTAATATTATTAAAAACTATAGAGTGCGTTCCAACTAATGCATTCCAACGCGATGTTTGACGAAAAGGCAACGCAAAAAAAGAGAGAAAACGCCTGGAAACTCTGTATTCGGTAATTCTGAGATTTACACGAAAATTACACAAAACTTGCTCCAGGAAATAGCTGTTTTTTTTAAACCCTTAAAAGTTTTTGGAAAAAGTTGTCGTCATTTAGAATCTTAATAAAATTTGCAAGGTCTCTGGAGGATTACTTTTTGACTTTTTTAATTTTTAGGCAAATTATGAAGTGTCAAAGTTCATACAAAATAGGACATTTTCAGAGATTTTACTGGATTAGTTTTAGGTACACAAATTTAGAAATTGGCTTCTTTAGAAACCTAGATAATATCCACAAGATACTGTGTTTCCAAAATATCTAATGAAAAATGTGTAATAACGTCATAATCAGTTATGAGCGGTTGTATGAAAAACAGTGAAAATGTGAGTCGTGATGCACCACCTTAATTTAGATGTCAATAGAGGTACACTTTTTTTTATTAAACTTCCTAGTAATTTATTGAAAGGAGGGAAGTTATTTATTTGCGAAATCACGTTAAATACAGTTTTAGATATAAACTTAAATTAATTTAAACTAACTTAAAAGATAAAAATAAAACCCTAGAGAACTAAAAAAAAAACAATGGCCATTTAAAGTAAGGCGTCGAAAAATTCCTCCGCATCGCTGTCGACTGGTAATGTACCCAAAAGACTGGCGGCATTGCCACGCGGAATGGCAATGCTTATCCTTTGATTGAAGTAAAAGCCAGCCTTTGGGTCACGCGAAGTGTCCACGAGGCGTTTCCAAGAGTTTCAACCCCAAACGGCTCGAAAATATAACTACCAACTAGGTTATTATATATTAGACATTTATTTAAGTACTTGTAAGCCTTAATAAATTCAAGTCATTTGTAAAGCCAAGATTTTATCAGAAGGCTTTTTAAATTGTAAAGGACTATCTTGCGGACAAGCTGGTTTGGAGTTGACCTAAGTACTCCAGTACTTGCGCTCTATAATTCTTGTCACATTTTATTTTGTTCTTTAAATTATACTTTTTATTAGTTAAGTTTTGGTTATTTGGTGTTGTGAATGTAAGGAATAGGTATGTGTTTTTATTTTCTATTCAGTAATTTTAACGTAGGTTTATGTCTTGCAATTTGAGTTTTTTTTAAATCAATCAATCGTCCTGTTTGGCATTGTTCGCCAAATCCTTGAGCTCCTTTGCAGTCCTGAGTTGAGCTATACGAATACCTACTAATAAATGCTTGCACTAACTGGACAGAGCCCAGGGCCACTCAACCATCAGAGACACTGATCTGCATGGTTCTCATGATCATTAGGTAGATGTTAGCTGTATGGACTTTAGAAAGAGACTTTGACCTCTGAGTTTGTTTCGGTGTTTCTTATTAGAAAAGTCAAATCAGCTTGAAAATATCGGCTTCGTATAATACAAACTGACGAAAAAAAGTGACGCGTTTAAAATGATAAATATTATTTATCATTTTAAACGTGCACTTTGATCTCCTATATCCTATGCATCATATCAAGATTTACGATGTAAACATAATTTTGTAATTATTTAACGTTTTAAAAGAGTGTCCTTGGACATTCTTCTCCGTAAAGATCTACACTACTAAGACTTACACTTTGGATCGTGCAAATAGTTTTATCTTTTTTGTGGCTGGTCAGTGACCTTGACAATTCAAAAGCCTGTAAAAGGTTTAATTTAAATAAACGCTTTGAGCAATGTACCTATTAACGGATGCCCGACACTACCTAAGCTAACTATTATATACGATGATCTCATTTTTATCAATATTGTCTTTCAACGAGCAGGTAATGTACATAAAGATTGGAAAGTTGTAGTGAAACTGAAGGGGGAGTACCCTAAACATTGATGCTACAAATTTTGAATAAACTACAAAATTCAAATATTTTCTAGAAACCACTCTCCCGAACTGGAACTCGAACTACAATGCCTACAGTAATACAGTCTCTCTCTACACCACTACTACGAACTAAATAGTCTTGACTATTTTGTTTTTTTTTAAATTGTCATTTTTATTATTTGACATTGATGATTATTTTTATTTTACAATTTGTATTTTTTTTAAACTACATTAGGGCAACATATCCTGATGTGCTTGATTAGTGGAGAGGTATACCACGGCTATCAGGACAATTCCGGAAGTAAGTACGGTCAATATCCCTACCAGCACCTTACTGGATTATACATCCTTCTCCCGTGCGCGTTTGCTCTTGCGAATCTCCACTCAAGCCAGCCAATAAAGACAAGAGAGAGGTGGGAGCTCTGTTCCTCGTCAGTATTTACTAAGGTCAGCCAATAAAGGCAAGCTGGAGATGATGAACAAGAATTCTCCCGGGAAATTGGGTCCGTGGGGTCGTTAATGTCCAACAGTTCGAAACAAAACTGCCCTGCGGATTGTATCTCTCTTGGTCTGGCCCCTCGCCCTAGGTATATTACAGGAAAGCAAGCACTACCGACACAGACTTAGGGTTTATTGGAGCGCACAAGCTGGCGATGAACGGCGAAATTAAAATAAGCCTGGCCAAGTGATGACCATTCTCAACCGACAGCGTCCGTTCACGAACGTGCCTCATTCGCTAGCATCTTTCAATAAATGCAGGTGGGATACCAAATTCCATCGGGGTTATTGGTTTTGTTTAAGTTGAGAAATAATTTAATGACTTCTCCGCTCTAGTACGGAGCGGGAGGGCCTGTCAGACTTTTACTGACTAAACACTCCTATGTTCCTTAGCATTCTAGGACCATGGGTTTCCCTTTCAGAACCCATGGTTTTTGGCCCTTCTGAGGCTCTGTGGTTTTGCTGATATCTCATTGAGGCCCGCCAAGGATAGCCTTTCATGTGTGGCTGACATATGACTTGGGCACCCCAACTACTAACTATACCTGCGGCCGCCCAGCGGCGCACTGTGCTTCGGTTCCCGCCACTCTCAGTGACTAGTCTCCCGATATGTCCATAACAGCGCGAGCCAGATTTGTCTGCCTTCGTTGGAACAGCTATTTAGACCAAACGATTCTGAGTTGGCTATACCTACTGAGCATCATACCGGAACACGTCTAGGCCGCTTGGTATGTATTTGCCCGGTGGGCGGTCACAAGCCGACGGTGGGAACCTGCAACCGATTAGTGTCGCCTGATAAGCACCACCCGGGAATACGTGTAGAGTATTTGCTTTGGGTATTCTCTTGCGGGTGCGGATGATTCAACACCCAAAAACACAATAGGTACTTAATGTTTTCAAATTCCAAAAAAATAATAATTTTTAAAATTCTAATACGTTGCAACGTTGGAACAAAATTCGAATACTAATAATAATATAATACTTGTTATCTTTTGTGTTCGGTTTCGGTCTTCCACTTCACAAATATTTAAGATTCTTTAGGGCTTTTACTTCCTTTTGAAAACAATTAAATCTTCCTTTCCCACAGGCCGTCTCCTTTATGCGACCTGTACAAGTGCCATAATAGTATAGACAGAACGTTATTACGTTTGTTTAACCGAACACGGACAATATCCAAAACAAACCGCGATCGTGACGTCAAAACCATGACGTCTTCTGATATGGAAATAGATGGGCCTTCTAGAAATGTATACTTCAACGATCGACTAACTCACGAAAACCGGCAGTTATTTCGTGCCACTAAGCAAGCCTCAAAGCAACAAGGATATCGCTTCTGCTGGCATAAAAACGGCGCTATTCTCATACGGAAACAGGAAGGCAACCCCCCTATTCACATACGGAACTTCGAAGACCTGGAGTTTCATCTGGGCCCTTCGACTATGGCGCTTCCTTCAGCTGAACTACGTGGCTGAAAATCACCTGACCAGAAAACTGTACCTTTTTATTATTTCTAGTTTTAATAGTTTTTATATCACATTTTCTTATATTTTAATATTTCTTTTAATGTTCACAAATTTACGTCATGTTTCCACACTACACCAACCACTACGCAAAAGCGCTTACACACAAAAATACACGAAAACACACCACATTGACACTGCTACAACTTTAACCAAATATGTCTGCCTGCAAACATTCGCACCACACCACGTCGTCGTGACTAAACCTCCTTTACACAGTACTTCCTCAGCTTTTTTCAGCAACTATGCCCATGGCTTCATTTGACATTATTCAAAACATAGAGGAAGTTACTGCAATAGATTGTCACGACCTCGAAATCTTGGAAGAATGCAGGTTGTACACAAACGATTCCGAGCCTAGCTTCAAAATACTCTCCTTTAACATTAGAAGTTATCATCGTAATTTCGACGACTTCTCTATAGCATTTAACCGACTCGAGATTGACTTTGACGCCATTGTATTAACGGAATGCTGGCTAAGCGAAGGTTCCATACTAGATAACTTACCTGGTTACAAAGTAACTAGAACGACTACTCAAAACAATAAAAATGGAGGGATAGTCATCTACACCAAAGCAAACTACGATGTAGTTGCTATTGAACCTAAAATACTGGATACTGATTGCCTTCTTCTAATCCTCAACAATAAAGTGGCTATATTAGGGCTGTACCGATCACCGTCTTTTACTAACCTCTCAAATTTTATCGCTTCACTAGACATTTTTCTAACAGCAAACAAACATCCAACACTTATCATCACCGGAGATATTAACATCGACATATGTAGCCTGACAAATAATAAACATCACGATTATATGTGCCTTCTGGCTTCATATGGCTTACTTCCTGTGATCACCAAACCGACCAGACAAAAATCTTGTCTTGATCACATATTTGTTAAGTGCAACACCAAACCCAGAGGCATAGTCTGTAAAAGCTCCATCACAGATCATGACATAGTAATAGCAAACATTCCTCTCAAAAACACTTATAGTAACCGTAACAAAAACCGCCGGGTGCTCAAATTAAACGAGGACAGCTTAGCCACAGAGTTAGCCAAAATTGATTGGACTGATACCCTTAATCAAAACAATGTGGCTTCGGTAGCTGACTCCTTTATTGGAACCCTAGCAAAACTAATAGAATCACACACATACGAAGCCAAAATCCCTCGCAGCAAACGCAATATTCAACCGTGGATCACACCCGGACTGATGAGATGTATGAAACACCGGGACCGGCTACATCTATCAGTACGCAGTGACCCCACAAACGAAACAAAAAAACTAATTTACCGCCGCTATAAAAACTTTTGTAACAAACTCTTACGCAACCTTAAAATTGAACACGACAGTCGACAAATTCAAGAAAACAAGCAAAACTCTCAAAAGCTATGGAAAGTCCTAAAATCAATATACGACCCCAGTGTCCGAAAGTGCAATACGTCCAACTTACTCTCAAATTCACTGGACCCTGTCGAGTCTCTTAACAAGTGCAACCTCTACTTCACTTCCGTAGGCAAAAACCTGGCTGACACCATATTGACAAAATTATCAGAAACTCAGACGTCCATCACTAGCAAGTACTCATCACCAACAACGTCACCGTTCTCCTTCTTCCTACATCCTACTGATGAAACTGAAGTCGTTAACTTCATCAATCAGTTGAAAAATGATAGCTCCCCAGGTCCAGATAAAATCACTGTAAGACTTATAAAGAAAATCCTACCTCTGATTATAACACCTCTAACACATCTGATTAACCTCAGCCTGGAAACAGGAGAATTCCCTGAACAATGGAAGGTGGCAGCAGTAAGCCCAATACACAAAAGTGGCTCTAAGGATAAACCTGAAAATTACAGACCAATAGCCCTTCTCAGCATTTTGTCCAAAATTCTGGAAAAGGTTGTAAACACCCGATTAGTAAATTTTCTTGAAAAGCATCATCTCATATCAGAGAGACAGTTTGGCTTTAGAAAAGGCAAGTCTACGGAAGACGCGGCCTTGTTACTAACCAACTCCATATCATCAATTATAGAAAAGGGTGACCGTTGCATGGCGGTCTTTCTAGACCTAGCTAAAGCATTCGACACAATCTCAATAGATCTTCTTCTTAAAAAACTAGAGTCAGTTGGAATAAAAGGAAAACCGCTTGAGTGGTTTCACAGCTATCTTTCCAATCGCCGACAATACGTCAAATCGGACGACCACATAAGTGATCAACTCCCAATAAATTTCGGAGTTCCACAGGGTAGCTTGTTGGGCCCAACACTATTTATTATCTATATGAATGACATATTAAACCTCAAACTAAAAAATGCTGAACTCATTTCTTACGCAGATGATACTGTTATCACATTCCATGGTAGAGATTGGGAACAGGTCTACTACCTTGCTGAAGAAGGACTAGCAACGATCGCTCAAACTCTCAACCACAATTTACTAACACTAAACATAAAGAAAACTAAACACATCCCATTTTATAAAACACTTTCATCCAGCCCTCCTCCCAACTTAACCTTAAAATTTCATACATGTTTGAACAATCCAAACACCTCCCACGTAGACTGCACATGCGAATGTATTGACCGAACTCAGTCAATTCGTTATTTGGGTCTACTAATTGACGAGAACCTATCGTTTAAAGCCCACATCAAACACCTGTCTGGTCGAGTAAGAAAACTTATACACATAATTAAGAAATTGAGAGACCGTACCCCAATAGACGTAATGCGAACGGTTTATTTTTCTATATGCCAGTCAATTATACAATATGGCATATCTATCTGGGGTGGAGCTGGTAAGACTACAATAATTGAGCTTGAAAGGGCCCAGAGAACTATTATAAAGGTTCTACTAAAAAAATCATTTTTCTTTCCTACAGACTCCTTATATAGTGAATTTCCAGTCTTACGTGTTCGTCAATTATACATTCTGAATGCATTTCTCCGAACTCATAAAACTATAAAGCTCCGACCAGACTATGGCTCATTAACTTCCAAGCGTGTCTTTCATATACCGCTGCAACGAACAACCTCTCTCCTAGCAAGACGATGCCCCGCTTACCTACACACCTTCGTTTATAACAAGGTCACTAGTAGTCTACCCTATGATACAAAAACACTCACCCTCTCAATGTGTAAAAAAACAGTAAAAAAATGGCTTTTAGGACTTACCTACGACGATTCAGAGAACCTTCTCATGTCACTTAACTCACACTCGGAATCCCATCACAGACACTAACACCTGAACACCACACTCACACCTACATACCACACATATACCTTCACTTTACATTCTCACATCAACACCTTACTCTTAATCTTAATTTTTACTTTAAGTTCTGTGCAAAGTTCAGCACAAATTTAAATTTTAATTCTAATTTTTATTTTTCTAATTTTTATTTTTTGTTCTAATTTTTATTTTTGCTCTAAATTTTATTTTTTGTTTGTCATAATGTTCAGGCTCAGTTTTTTATGTTACTTTGATCTCCTTTTACTTGTTTTAGATTTTATATTTTGTAAGTGTGTTCTTTTTATGTACCTACCGTTTGTTGCATTATCTCTCAACTCCGGTCCCCAAGATACAGGCGCCGCCTAGTTTGGGGACCACCGTATATTACAATACTGTAGCCAGCGAATAGTTACATAGGTACCTATAATACGTTAACATTATTTTATTTAAGATTTTATTTGTAACAATGGTTTAATAAAATTTATTATTATTATTATTATTATTATTATTATTATTATTATCGTAGTATCAACTAACTAAAATTTGTTTATTTAGGCGTCACTAGATGGCGTTGTACCGTTTTGTTTGATTTCTACATCGCGGTGTTAAGATTCTCCGGCAATAGGCTAAGGTCTTAGCATAAATATTTTTTTGTTAACCATTAAATCACAGTTGTAATCACTACATCTGAAGAATAAACCAGTTTGGAATAGAAAGTAAAATTCTTTCAATCAAACCCCAGTATACTAACCCTCAAGTGATCGAGGGTTATTCATGGTCCTTCGAGTCGGACGTGGCTAGGGCTGTTCCACAGCCACATCAGGTGTGTTCTCTTATTTGGACGGAGAAACATCAACCCCATACGCTCCTGCGGCGTGATTTTGGATGGTGTCCAGGGTAGAAGCAGATCCAGTTACGGGAGGTACGGAGGGAGGAGTACAAATCAGCAGCAAGCGAGCTGCAGACGACTAAGGTCGTAAGGAAGTGAGTGAGAGTGCCGAAAAACGTGAGTACTTTGTGATTTCTTTTGTGCCAAGGAAAAGTGACCTTTATTGCCTAGAAGATTTAAACTTTAACTTTTAATCAGTGATTTTAGACTTAGAATAATTTTATGTGTGCGTGTTTAGACTTAGTTAGATTTAAGCGTAAAGTGTTCAGACGGGGAACCTATGCCCGAATTTTAGTAGATTTTAAAGTGTCAAAGACTTAGAAAATTTCGAAAATATTGGACTTAGAAAAATTTCTTTGTTTACATTGACTTGTAAAATTTTTGGTAAATTTTTGAACTTAGAAAATTTTTGGGACTTTGATGCTCAGTGTCAAACACTTAGAAAATTTTGTTGTTTACATTGACTTGTAAAATTTTCGACAACTTTTTGGACTTGTAGATTTTAATCTGTTTATTTTTTCTGTATTGTGTTGTAAATTTTTTGGATTGCTAACTTCAAAATGTCTTTGCAATCACATGTTAAAGTACAGGATGATATTCGCACTCGGCTGTTAAGAGCTAAAAGTAATTTTAAAAAGTCGCCAAAGGATAGGATTACAAAGCAATATATAGAAACCAGATTAGAAAGTATTGATGATTTGTGGGCGCAATTTAGTTTAACACATACACAAATTGTGAAGGATTTTGAACCTAAGGAATTGATATCTTCAGCCTACACTGTAAACGAAGTTTATTTTAACACTGAAGACTTATATTTAGATTTAAAATGCGATTTAAAAACTGCATTAAACAATATTAAAGGTGACGATGTGTCTCCGGTTGCTGGACCATCATCAAATAATGTTCCCGAGGGGAAAGGCACATACATAAAGTTGCCCAGAATCACTATCCCAACATTTTCGGGAAAATATACGGAATGGCCGACTTTCCGAGATTTGTTTGTATCGGCAATACATAAGAATAGCACAATTGATAATGTTCAAAAGTTACACTATTTGAAAGGTTACTTAAGTGGGGAAGCTGAGCAACTTTTACGTCATGTACCAATTTCGGAGTCCAATTATGTCAGATGCTGGACTCAATTAGAGTCCAGGTATAATAATAAAAAATATTTATCGCACTGCATCTTAAAAAGGTTGCTTAGTCAAAAAAACATTGCCCAAGAATCAGCTAGTGCGTTAAAGGAACTAATGGACACTACAGCTGACTGTCTAAACGCACTAAGTAATCTAGATATTGATATAACATCCTGGGATATTCTTATAATTCATTTAATAACATTAAAATTAGACCCAGACAGTAGGAAGGACTGGGAACTAAAAGTAACTAGTAACACTGATTCAGATCAGCTGCCTACGTTTGAACAATTCAAAGAATTTTTAACAAGCCGCTATAGGGCATTTGAATTCATAGAAAGTAAGCCAAGTAAAAATAATGTTAATGTTAGTAAGGCAAAGGTTTTTCACACAGCAAGCAATGCGGCCATGGTTTGTCCGCTTTGTAATAACGAGCATAAGATAAGAAATTGCAAGCAATTTGCTAGTCAGGATGTGGATACTCGGCGTAAGTTTGTTCAAGATCATAACTTATGCTTCAATTGTTTGGGGCACAACCACTCTGCCAGGGTTTGTAAGTGTACAGCCTCTTGTCAGGTATGTAAGCGGAGACATCACTCCTTGTTGCACCCTAAAGGTGAGCAGGAGTCTAGGGGTAATCCGACTAGCGATAGGGTTTTGCCAACGCATGAACAAACACACGCGGTCGGAGTAGAAGCTGAAAACAAAGTAGTGACTTGTTTTTCGCAAGGTACAGCGAAAAACCAAGTCCTATTAGCCACGGCTCCAGTGAGAGCGGTATCAAAAAATGGGGCTAGGTATACAATCAGGGCCTTGTTAGACCAAGGCTCACAGGCGTCTTTTGTTACAGAACATACTGTCCAAATTTTAGGATTAAAGAAAAAGCCAGCAAAGGGTTTAATAACGGGTATAGATGCTAGTAACAAATTATCCTTGAATTCGGTTGTTGAGGTCAAAATTCAGTCTAGAGTCGATCCCTCGGTTGAACTTGTAGTCAAAGCATATGTTCTCAAATCGGTTACGTCATTATTACCTGGAAGGGAAACGGTATATTTAGATTGGGCACAAGCCAACGATATACAATTAGCGGATCCTAGGTATAATACACCGGATAAAGTGGATATGTTGTTAGGAGCGGAAATTTATAGTCAGGTTCTACAAAACGGGTTAAAGAAACCTCCTGGTGGTAGCATTGTAGCTCAGTGTACATCATTGGGATGGATTTTATCAGGAACAGTAGCTTCTGCTGCTCAGAGCCCGACAAAAATCTCGGTGATGCATACCCACTTTGGTGATGATGAACTTCTTAAAAGATTCTGGGAATTAGAAAGGGAACCACAAAATAAGAAACCTATACTTACCGAAGAAGAAACAAGATGCGAAGAAATATTTAAGGCTACAACTGTGAGGGACAATGACGGACGTTACGTAGTCAACTTACCATTTAGAAATCAGGATCCGAGCTGTAAATATGGTGATGCAAGAAAGGTAGCAATTAACAGATTTTACGCGTTAGAAGCTAAACTTAGTAAAAACACAGATTTAAAAACAAAATATGAGGAAGTTATCAACGAATACTTGGAGCTGGGTCATATGAGACCAATAACCAAAGCGGAAGAACAAAATCAATATGCAGTGTACTTACCTCATCATGCGGTGGTACGGAACGATAAAGACACAACCAAGGTTCGGGTTGTCTTTGATGCTTCCTGCAAGGGAAAGAATGGGAGATCGCTTAACGATGACCTAATGATTGGTCCAGGGCTGCAACAAGATCTGCGAAATTTACTGATTCGTTGGAGAACTCATCGCATTTGTCTAGTTTCGGATATTATAAAAATGTACCGAATGGTGCGCGTAGCCGACCATCATACAGATTTTCAACGTATCGTGTGGAGAGATAACAAGCAATCCTCTGTTAAGGATTACAAACTACTTACCGTTACTTTTGGTACCTCTTCAGCGCCCTATTTAGCGGTTCGAGCGATGCAGCAAGTAGCGTACGATGAGGGAGTCGAGTTCCCACTAGCAGCTGAAAGGGTACTTAAGGATTATTACATGGATGATCTTATGACTGGTTGTGATTCGATAGAAGAAGGCATGCAGATCTATAGCCAAATGAATAAATTATTAGCAAAGGCAGGGTTCACTTTACAGAAATGGTCAAGCAACAGCAGTGAATTACTAGAGAAGATTATCGGTGAAAGGCACTCGCACAAGGGACAGGATGGTGTAGAAAGGGTGATCAATATAAAACAAGATGAAATATTTAAAACGCTGGGACTTACCTGGAACCGAAGCTGTGACACCTTCCAATACTCAGTGCAGATGCCTTCGCGCCAGGAACCTGTAACTAAAAGAAACATGTTATCAGATATAGCAAGACTATTTGACCCCCTGGGATGGGTCGCTCATGTAATAGTATTAGCAAAAAATTTAATACAAAAATTATGGATTTCTGGAATTGGTTGGGATGAGGAAGTTCCGTATGAAATAAAAAAGGAATGGTTTACTTACCGGCAGGAGTTGAAAGGTTTAACGGAATTTTCAATACCTCGATGGTTGAACATGAAACCGGGTGACAAGCAGGTTGACTTGCATGGATTTTGCGACGCGTCAAAATCAGCATACGCTGCAGTAGTTTATGCACGGGTTGTCGACACTGACGGTAGCGTTTATGTAACTTTGCTCACCGCGAAAACTAATGTCGCACCAATAAAAACGGTATCAGTGCCACGATTAGAGTTGTGTGGAGCAGTCCTCCTAGCAAAGCTGCTTTCAGAAGTCTCCGGAGTGATGGGAATCAGTAAATCGAATACGTTTTATTGGACAGATTCAGAGATCGTATTAGCATGGCTTAATAGTCATCCCAACAAATGGAAAACATTTGTAGCGAACCGCGTTTCCGAAATTTTGAGCATCAGTGAACCCCAGCAATGGAATCACGTTCAGTCGAAAAACAATCCTGCTGACTGCGCATCACGGGGTTTATATGCGTCGGAATTTGTAAATTTTAAGTTGTGGATAGAAGGTCCTGCATTCCTGAAAAATAAAAATAATATATTTGGCAAACGCAAAGCGGTATCAACTAATATAGAGGAAATAAAGGTACATCTAGGAACAGACGAAAATTTTATTTGGGATAAATATTCAACACTTACCCGGCTAGTAAGAATGGTAGCATATCTAAGACGTCCTTTAGAGTTGAAGAAAACGAAAGCTGAAAGAAAAAGTCATAAATTTATAACTGCAGAAGAATTAAGATTGGCATTGGAGACATGCATTAGGGTATGTCAAAGTCAAAGGTTCGCGGCAGTAATTCTGGATCTGCAAAAGGAAAGGCCTAAGAGAAAAATATTCAAGTCTTTAAATCTTTACCTCGATTCCGTAAACATCCTGAGGGTGGGCGGGAGATTGGAACATTCCGAGCTTGACACAGATCGTAAAAATCCAATATTGATTCCTAGTGATACTCATTTTACCAATCTCCTAATCGCCGACGCACATCATAGGAATCTTCATGGAGGTCCTCAATTAATGCTTAACTACTTAAGCACGAAGTATTTTATTCACGGAGCCAAGCGTTTGGTTACTGCATTCGTGAAAAGATGTGTAACTTGTTTGCGTTATGCAGCGTCTACAAAACCGCAATTAATGGGTCAACTACCACCAGCACGGGTTACACCGAATAGACCGTTTAGGAGCAGTGGGGTAGATTATGCTGGTCCTATTCAGTTAAGGGCATCAAAGGGTAGAGGTCACCATGCGTACAAGGGATATATTTGTTTATTTGTCTGCATGGCGACTAAAGCGGTTCACATTGAGGTCGTAAGCGACCTAACAACAACGGGGTTTCTGGCCGCTTTTAAAAGGTTTGTGGCAAGACGCGGTCAATGCAAGGATATATGGAGCGATAACGGTACAAATTTTCAGGGAGCCAGTAAAGAACTAGATAAATTACTTCGCTCGGAAAATTCGGGTATAGCTAAGGAAGTTGCTGCGGCCTTAGCATCAGAAGGTACCACATGGCATTTTATTCCACCACATGCTCCGAACTTTGGCGGATTATGGGAGGCTGGAATAAAGTCATGCAAGAAACATTTGAACAGAGTAATAGGTAGCTCTACTGTAACTTTTGAAGAGATGTCTACTTTATTAAGTCAAGTAGAAGCCTGTTTAAACTCACGTCCCTTGTGTAGACTGACCGACTCGAATACATTTAACGCCTTAACGCCAGGGCATTTTCTTGTGGGCGAACCAATTATCAATGCGCCTGACCATAATTATGAAAGTGCAAATGTTTCTAGTTTGAAGAGGTGGCATCTAGTCCAACAGATGACACAACATTTCTGGCGTCGCTGGTCCGACGAATACTTGACCACACTGCTTCATCGATATAAGTGGTCAAAGCAAAATCCTGAACCAAACGTAGGGGATATAGTTTTAATTAAAGAGGATAACTTACCTCCTTGTCGATGGCTCATGGGCAGGGTGGTTGAAAAACATCCGGGATTAGACAATCTTACACGAGTAGTCACACTCCGCTGTAATGGTTCGGTACTTAAAAGACCAACCTCAAAACTGTGTGTCTTGCCGATTGCCTAAGAACGTTGTTATTAGTTATAAGTGATAATTTTAAGCATTGTCTAGAAATGTAAGTAATTGATTAGTTTTAAGGTCATGTGTGTATGGCATATTGTAAAAAAAAAAAAACTGTTTGATTTGCGAAATATAAAAATAGCTTGGAAAATTTTAACATTGGAAGGACATAATGTTTCACAAAATGTCCTTGGTGGGCGGAATGTTTAACCGAACACGGACAATATCCAAAACAAACCGCGATCGTAGTATCAACTAACTAAAATTTGTTTATTTAGGCGTCACTAGATGGCGTTGTACCGTTTTGTTTGATTTCTACATCGCGGTGTTAAGATTCTCCGGCAATAGGCTAAGGTCTTAGCATAAATATTTTTTTGTTAACCACTAAATCACAGTTGTAATCACTACATCTGAAGAATAAACCAGTTTGGAATAGAAAGTGAAATTCTTTCAATCAAACCCCAGTATACTAACCCTCAAGTGGTCGAGGGTTATTCAACGTTGGTAGTTCCATACGAGGTCATGCAGATGATGTTGACTCTACTAAATATTATTATAAAACGATGGAACGGTGCGCCTCGGGGGGCGCACGGCGCCTAGCAACGCCGCTCTAATTGAGTAATCTTACAAAAAAATGTATCGGAAAATCATTCCAGAGGTTACTTCGCCAGACTGTTTGTATTCCACAAGATAATGGGACCTAACGACTAAGCGATTAGGACGAAACTATCAATAATTTCCTCCGAGACTACTGAACGTCGCGTCGGTGCTTATGTATGTCCTAATTCTCGATGGCTTACTATTCTATAGTAAATAATCATACCTTCGTTTACTTAACGTAAAATTATAGCAAAATATTTCGTGAATCGCCTCAGCAAAAATTCTGAATGATATTGCCTAATTAGATTTTATCTGGACATAGGTTTTAGTTTTTCAGTACCCACATATAACAGAGTAATTTTTTTAACTTTTCATATATTTCATAGGAAAAGTTAAAAAAAAAAATAACTTTTCATATGAAATATATGCTTTTGTTAAAACTAAGTCCTCAATATTTGAAATAAAAAACAATAATAAAAAACGAAAAGTTACGCACTACCATTACAATTGCCAGTACCAAAAATGTAATTATTTGGACGAGTGAGTACTTGGTCACACTTGTAACTCGATATCAATCTTTATAACAGACTCTTCTTGCGGCAAATTTTGCAAATTAAAAAAAAGTGGCTCACATGACTCTGTCTGAAGTTTGTCTTTAGTATTTAAAAGAATTTTCCAAATAAGGATCTTGAATATACCATTACAGAAATATGTTTAAGTTAAAAAAAAAAGAAATATGTTTTAGATCGTTTTGGTACTGTTTTGCTGTTGCAGGCCCACTGCATTTGTATGTTTGACTTCAGTCAAAATAGTATCTAATTTTAAGTTTTATCTATAAAAAATCTGTTATTTTATTTTGTAGTTTGGTTAAAAAATTTTTTTTTTTTGTAAAGCTGGTAAAATTTTGTTTACATGCATAGGTGTATGTAACAATATCTTTTAAAAGAATATGTAATAATTGAATACTTTTCTTAAAAACATTTTGTGACTAATTTTGTAGAGTTTTCCGTACTTTTAGCACCTTATATGATATTTTATTAATTGCGTGCCAACTCATGACAAAATGTGTATTTGCACTAAAAATTGAATGTTGTCATCTCTTGTGCCGCATGCAAATAAATATCTAGCTACTTTAATGTTTTTTTTAATCAAGTATTATGTTTAATTCTTTGATTTCAATAGGAATCTTATAAAAGATTTTGTGTGCTATACCAAGAAAACTTTTCGACGACAGTGAAGTTTTGTGTGAAATGGTGGGTAGATTTTCCAAAAATGTACAAGGAACTCTATACTCATTTTATAAATACGTAAAGTTTGTTTGTAGGAGGTAATCTCTGAAAGTACTGGTCCGATTGCTAAAATTTTTCTACCGACATAAAGCTGTTTTATTCCTGAGTGACATATATTATATGTATGCGGTCGAAAGCTAGTGTTAAATTAAGTTCAACGTCATAGGTTTTGTTCTTTTTCTACGTTTACTTTTAACCCATTAATAAATAGCCCATTTATTATGCAATGGATAGAGTCATTTAAATCATGTTGGTAAGTTTCATTTTTTAAGTATAGTACGCGGAAGTTATCATCAGTGAATAAAAGTGATCAAAATGTAAATTTCGGCAGATCATTGATATAACTAAATGAGAAACAACAAAGGACTAAGGACACTTCCTTGCGGTGCTCCACATGATATATACAGATCGAAGGGCCTCCATAAAAACTGTTTTAGTTGTATTATTAAAATATCTGTCGATCTGTTTAGTGAATGGAACAAGTGATTGCGAGTGTGAGTCACCGCCGCCTTACTCATCGCGCGAGCTCGAAGCACCCTTCCTTCAAATGACTTCTCCGTATTAATGTAGGTACTCTATTCATTTTTGTTTTAGCTATTCAACTTTCTTTGATATGTTAAATGTCTCAGGGCCACTTGCACGTGCTAGTTAAATATCTATTTAGTGTGATTAAAATCCGTTTAAACTGAAGTCGAACTGTACTCATTGCACGACATCGGTTTAGAGCAAAGTAAGATTTAAAGAAGTGTCATAACTTAGATATCTCAGTCAATTGTAGACCGATTTAAAAAAATATTTTTTTGATTGAAAGGTTATTCCAAGTTTGTGCCATAGAAATATTGTTATGATCTGATTATGAACTTCGAAGAAATGGAACAGAACTCCTCATAGGATCACAGCAGAACTATCGTAACAAGAAGAATTGCTTTGTTTATACGACGTGTAGTCTATGAATGACTGAAGGAAAAGGGGGACGGGATGTACCGGACTGATCTGATGATGAAGCCAGAAGCTAAATTAACCCTTCAGATACCGTCAATTAGAGACACAATAGTAAGACAATAGATGCGCGGCCACCGGTGGTCGCTTGGGGATTCATGAATTAATGTAATCTAACAGTGTTTGGGATTATTAGAATCGTTATGAGATGCACTCTGGCTATAATGCATTAAAGTTTGGCTGAGAGATACTTTTTAGTTGTGGTACCATAACTAAAAAGTGTAAAATAAAAAACTTTTTACAAAAAAAACCCGACTTCAATATTAAAAAAAAAAACTGAAAAGTACAAAATATCTTTAATTCCGGAAGTCGGTGTTATATAACGAAGAGACAAAACTATTATAGAATTACATTACATTTATACTTTTCAGTGTTTTTTTTACATTGAAGTCGGTTGTATTTTTTTTTGTAAAAAGTTTATAATTAACAGTTATTTTTAAGTTCTCGGTCGCGTCAGTATGCAGACGCGCTTTTTTTAACACCCCTCTTCCTCTTTTTTAGAATTTCTAGATATATCTAAGTGGTTGTACCATCACTACGTAGTATAAAACAAAGTCACTTTTTCTGTCCCTATATCCCTTTGTGCACTTAAATCTTTAAAACTACGCAACGGATTTTAATGCGGTTTTTTTTAATAGATAGAGTGATTTAAGAGGAATTGAGAGGTTTTATATACACCATATATGTATAATATTGCACCCGAGCGAAGCCGGGGCGGGTCGCTAGTATTATATAATTTATAATTGGTTAATAACGTAACAGGTTTCATTCACCCCTATTTTCGGCCTTGATTTGGTTTCCTAACATAATGATGAACAGGGCGACATGAAGCACCTACTTCTATATCGGTATTAGGTAACAATGATTACGTATTCGTAGATCGTACGTAATCAAGAAGATAATTAAAAATAATAGTGACCTTGAAGGTTTGTCGAGGGAGTGTTCGTCCTGAACTTCCAGCGCCATCGTCGCGAACATCCAACGCGTTCATCATTGTATTGTCGAGCTCCTCACAAATGGTTTTCCTTCTTTGTATCTAAATCAGTAAGTATATCCTAAAGTACGAATTAAATATCGCCTGTGATCAGTACTGCTTGTTATTTACTACTAATTCTTTTACATTTTATATCTGTGATAAAAATATTATGACGTATTGATATTTATGTTATGAACTGATAAGTTTTCAGTTTCTCTAGATAAGTTTTTACTTCAGACTAATGTACCTAATATTTAATGTAAATATTTGTATAATAATACTGTTCAAGAAATATTTTTGTTTTTAGATAATATTGTTTCAAGAAATGGTAGTGTTTAGAAATAGTTGAACTTTATTGGCGGATCTAGTCATGAACAGTTTACCTTGAGGGTGCGCTCCACCACCAGACGGAGCAAGAGGAAGAAGTAAACCACAATTAGTAAAAAAAAACACTTTTATTCAACATGTATCGAGACCTGCCCGATCACTTAGCTTCTTTAGCTGCGCCCGCACATAGCTTGTAAACTTCACAATAAATTAAAAAAATAATTTAACACTAGAGTACATTTCCAGACTTTAACATTTAATACTTAAAATCTAAACTATTTACACTATTCCGGCGAACCGGTTCACAACCACAAATAAATAGGTAATAAATTAGCTGCGAGTACTACTGGTCCCTGGTTCACTCACGAAATAAATAATTGGAATGAAGTGGAATGCATAGGAACATTGTACCACCGCGAGCCCCGCGGCTTCGTGGAGCGGGGGGCTCACCGCACCTCGGCCGCGGCCGTGGTCTCCTCGATGAGGCACGTGCAGCCCACCGGCACCTTGATGGCTTGCGGCGCGTCCTGTCCCTTGAACGTGACCTGCACCCAGTCGTAGATCTCCACGCACTCCGTCACGAAGGCGTGGTGGTGCTGGCGGCAGCAGCCGTGCTGGATGTGGCGCTCACTGCACAACTTGTTGGGGCGCGCCGCGCACTTCAGGTACTTGATGCGGCGCGGGATGCGGTCAGGGTTGTCGTTGATCTCCACCTCGATGGGGCACATGGTCTTGTTGGCAACATCGGACAGCACGAACTCCTTCTGCGGCCTGGCCAGTACGTAGGCCGCGGCCGCAATCAGGAATATGAAAACTACTATCAGGCATCGCGACATGTTTAGTTGTGATAAAATTAAGTGTTGTGGTAACGATTGGTAACGTGCGCTCTCGGACAAGTTGAGTTGCGAATAGTAGGTGTGGTGTAAGACGTCGACTTATATTGGCTGACGATCCCTCTCTGCGATATGAGAGCGTGTCCAAGCGCGTCGGGGGCGGCGCGCCGCGCGGTGCCCGACAGTCGCGAGCGAGCTGCGGCGGCGGCGCCTCGCACGCGCTAATCTTATCTGCTCGTAAACCAGTTCTGTAGCGCGCTCTATTCTATCGCAATAAGTTTCGATCGTCAAGAGTTTGTTTTGTTTTGATAAACTTTTTTGGACTGTGTTGTGAAGTGAACTATATTATGTTTTCTTGAACTGATGTGACACTGTTACTGGCGGTGCAAGAGGGAAAGTCGAAGAGTAAGGTTTTATCGGGACAAAGTTTGTATGACGATCAAGACTATTTAGTCGCCTAGTTTTGTAATTGTTTGCATCCGTGGAGGGTGTACATATCATATTATTGTTGTTGGTAGGGAAGACTTATGTTTCATAAATAATGCAACTTTTGCTGTTGAACTAGATGGAACACGTGGTTTTTTTTTAATGTGTCACCAAGGTTCTACATGTTTGTATGAGATATTTCTAAGGATTTCAGCAAGACTGTTACAGTAAACTTGTTTTGATGGTAAACAATTGATACATAGATTGTACTTTCACCCTAACAACTAGATTTACAATGTCGCGTTTGTTTCTGTGTTCATGCTTTTGTTTTAATACCAATCAAGTCATAATACATCGCAGCGTAGACTAGTGGCTGGTGCTGGTGTGGTGCAGCTCGCACGGCCGACTGGCGCGAGTCGGCGCCCGCGCACCCGGCGGCCGCAGTCGCCGGGGCGCCTGCGCTGGACTCGATGGCTCTGATTGGTCGCCGATGTTATGTAATTATTTTATTCCCTGATTGGTCGCCCGTCAGCCAATAGTTTGCTATTTATTAATCCGCGTGAGAGCAATCCGATGTGATAGCGTCCAGAAGGCGGGGTCTACTCATACATAATGTGTTACATGTACATACCTATTCCTACATAGGTACCTGCTCCATAAATATTTGACGACATAACATGTTGGTGACGTTCCAATGTCATATAAGTCGTGTTGTTAAATAATAATCTGATATTGGATCATTATAATCCAACATCAAATTATATTGATCCTTCCAGTTTAATTTCTGAGAGCTTTTCAAGTCAGCGAAGCTTACGACTTTACAAGTGAAGTATATCTTTAGGTCCAAAAGTATCTTCAAAAACTTATATCTAGCTAAATATAAACTAAAACTAACTCAAAATCTGGTCCGTATTCTTTAGCTACACGACGGTTTGCCGCGCTGACGAGGTCAGCTGCTGATGATTTGTTAGTAAGTATTTGACTGGCGACGAGAATTCATTGCTATAAGGGTTACCAGATAAGGGAGAGGAGGTCTCATTTTCCAGAAATATAATTATGAAAGCCTTTAAATTTTGAACTGCATTACGGTTAACGGTAGTAAAATCATTCAATATACAAATGTTACAAAAGTTGATGTCTAGATAGTCCACGAGTTCCATCTTCTTGTGAACTCTTCATAATTATTGGGTCACCAAGATACAGGCCTTGCCTAGTTTGGGACCGATTGCTAACTTGTCAATGTCATTTTTAGTTAATTTCCAAAGTCTCTTAATATGTAACTGTCCAATATTGTGTTTGTCTTAATATATAAATATAATTCTTACGCAACACTCAACTCAACGCACTGATTATTTACTATGTCCCTTTATTCTTATTGTTCAAGACGATGGTCAAGGACACTAAGCTAATCTTTAGCTAACGGAGCTCTTTACGAACAGTCTCTTGTAACCTCTTTAACAAATCACCTTCCACCCTTTGTATGACGGCTTCATTTGTTAATTAGAATCAGCAAGAAAGGACTCGTAGAAATCTGTTTTTGATAATAAAGCTTACCTTGACATAATAACTTGTTATCAGTCAAAACAAGTGACTGTTCACTGTACAGCACCGCGCGTTATCACGATCAATATAGAGCGAATGACATCAGGTCGGCAGCACGTGGCGCCGGCGCACGCGACCGGCTCGCGTGTGTGGGAGCGAGAAAGCACCACGCGCGTTGTGGTCTGCGTGCGAATTGAATCACGATATCCGAGGAGGTCAGTGCATCTCTGTCCTCACACACCTGACCTAGAAACTGTCCCATCATTCTCATTCACTTTACTCAAACCTGGATGCTTCTGGAGACGTCCAAGTGTTTGGAGGCCCAAGAGTCCTCTCGGTGAGCTCGTTTAGTTCATTCATGATGCAATGATTGTGACAAGCGAAGTGCTAAGCTTGAGTGATGTACGGTGTAACCGCACACTGTGTAAATGCACTCTCATCCTAATTGTCTTGTAATTAATTTACACACATTTCACATGAATTCACATTTGGACCGCGTCATTTTTTTTTTATTAGTCTATACTGTCCCACTGCTGGGCAAAGGCCTCCCCCAACTTCTTCCAGGCATTCTTTTCCCGAGCCACCTCGCGTTCACGACCGCGTCATTAGGGTTGTGCAATTTAATTATCCGTATATAAACAAAATTGAAAAGTCAAGCACGCAAACGCAATGGCGTGATTGACGAAAAGATGAAAATGTACTGCGCTATATCAGTCGGCGCGTACGAATCTAAGGTCATCATACGGATGAATGTCGCGCTAGCGTTGTGTTGGGTGAAAAGACAGCGGTGAGGGAATTTGTTCTTGAACTTATCGAATCATGGCCTTCCGACTGTTTTGGATGTCAAGTTTAAGGATTTCTTTCATTTTCGAGCTACAGCAATGAAAGCACAACACAGTTTGGTATCTCTCAATGTAAAACACTCAGTAGTTTAACTTCCAGAAGGCTGCACAATATACCACCCGTCTGTGCTTGCGGTTGCGTGGTTGTTAAACAATTGAAGTATTGCTCAAAATACTTTATTGTTCAATATACAAAATAGATTGTACAGAAATATTGAGCGCTTTACTACTTTCTTTGGCCGTAGCGTTTCGTAGCACAGCTACGCGGCACTGCTACGCGGCCGGCTACGCTGCTACGGCAGCCGCCGCAGTGACGGACGGGATCACGGGAATAATAATACAGAGAACGGGAGATCAAATTCGGTCTCGGTGTGCTGGAGGCATCAACTTCTTACCGGATACTAAGTCAAGCGATATTCTTATTTTCACGACTTTCGTATAGTTAAAACGAAGATAGAGATGATTTTAGAGAGATGTTTCCTATTCAAACGTAGGGATAGGACGATTGCGCGTGGAAGTCGATACAAAGTCGAATAGGCCCACACTGGGCGCCTAAATATTATAGTAGCGAGCATCGCGACTGACGCGAATATTTCTTGCGAACTTTAGAATTTATTGGAATAGAAGTGGCACGACGGAATATGTTTTATTATTTCTTGTAAACTGTTTATTTTGCTGTAAAACTGTGCAACAATAATATAAATGTAACTTTAATGTAAACTTCTTTTACCACTATGTCTAAACTATATTTAAAAAAAAATGAAAGGCTGTACTAAATAGAAAACCATGATCTACTTAGTGTGAAAATATCTACTGTCTTTAAAGGCGAGCTACAAGTTGGTTAAAGTAAACGTTTGTATCGTCTTATTCGCGACTACTGTACAACTTGCGCAATGACTGACACTCGTCATGGTGACACTCGGCAGCAGTGAGCAGAATGTTTTGCCCCCTATCGAGCTGATCTGTATTTCTCACGACGTCAGAGTGACGCGCGCCTGCGGTCGGGGACGGGAGCGCGCCCGTGACGGCGCGACACGCCCGCGGCTCGTGCGCGACATTTACCGCTAGACGCTGGACACAAACAACAACCTAATATCTTTGGGGAACTATAACACGCTTACGTTATGAATGGAGCAATGTCTTACTTCCTTTCCTGTTATAATCAAACTCAATTAATAAATGTAATTGTACGTAATTGGTTTACCGTGTTTACATTATGTTCGTTTTACAAGGAAATACTTGGTAGTAATATGTTATGGGGTATTATAAAACGAGTAAACAAAAAAAAAAAATTGGCGACTGATAATGAGATGCAGTTTTAATAATTTGATTGGTATGAATTTGAATAAGCGACAAATTAACTAAACTAACGACAAATATCGATAAATAATAAAATGTAGAACGAGCTTACTAACAATGGGTTATTGAAATTCTAACTAAGTGACAAATTAGTAAATGAGCGACTAAATTACTAAGTGAGCGTCTAGAAATAAAATTAAGGTTTTACATAACAATCTATTAAAAAAATCACTTTAACAAATGTTTTCACCACTGTCCAAATCTAGTCGCAGGCAGATTCATCAGTGCCGCGGCAGCGGTCGGCGAACGCTACGTCTAAATTGATCGCAGATTTTATTTACACCATTTTCGGTTTTCGCAATATGATCAAATTACCTTGTGACATACAATAATACATAAATATTGATATTTAGGACATTTAATACTCTTTACTTCAACATATTTAGGACATTCAAAACACTTAAGATAAAATGCCAAATATTTCAAAAAGCAGGTCGTAACGCTGAAACACAAATAAATATTAGGTCGCTCAAGTTTTATGAAGCTTCTCATTTTGTATTTTAAGTATCTCAAATTGATGTTTGTAAGCCGCTGTTCTGTTGATTTCTCGTCACTAGCAATCAGTCGCTCACTTATTAGTTTTATAACACAAAATAATTATTTTTGTCACTTATCATTTTAATTTACAGTCACTCATTTTTACTACCCATGTTTTATCGACCTACGTAATAATGTTGATACCTTGAGCAGGACATGAGCCCAATGAACACATGTGGGGTTTGTGGCGACACCAAGCCAGCTCCACGATTGTGGTCACGTTACGTACTTGGAAATGACACGCGCGCGCGGTAACCTGACTCCGCGGTGAGAACCAACAACACGCCAACAAGTATTGAATATGAATGAGGTCGTAGTACTTATCTATTGTATCGTGATTCAGTTTGAGGCGTCTGCTTGTGGTCTGGAGTACGATTCTTTCATTATTTATTTGTCACTTTACCTATTTGCGTAGTCATGAGGTGTGTGAACCAAAACCAAATACAGTGATAACTACAGCTATATTTGAATGTCTTCCTCCCTGCAGCTCTATTAGGTTGAAATTATTGAGTGTACAAACTTACGTTTTAAGAGCGCAAATTAAATTAATAAATAATAACCACAAATGCCTACATGGGCACTACTACTCAGTAGTTCCCTGGAGGAGACTCGGCGAGGCACTCTGAAAGTCCCAAAAAGGGAATTACTCGAGTGAACTAGCTTCTGACATTACATAACTGCTCATTTAGGCCTTTGTGCTTTGCCTTTGTGAAATATATTCGTTTTAATTTGACTCGTAGTACTGTAAATTATTAGACTTTTCTTGACAAAAATATAAAAGTCATATAAGAGTCAAAATTTAAAACCTGCATTAAACGCACACTATGTAGACAAGCATATTATAAATTGGAAGATTATCTCCTTGATAAAAATGCTTGGCTAAATGCCGGTCCTGCTCCACAGCCACATACTTTTGTAGCTACAAATTAGTCTTTATATATATATTCGAAGAGATGCTGCTGCCCTTTTCGTATTGTTGTTTTCAGTATTTTATTTTTATTTGATTAGTTTATTTCAATAGGACTTAGGATTTCTTTACATGTTATATCTAAAAATAATAGCATTGTATAATGTAGAAGCACTTTTTTTCCAAATTTGTGAATGTGAAGTACCATGGAGCATTTTTGTTAGGTTACAACTTTTTATTATTTTATTTTTTTGACATTGCGAGCATGGCAGTTGAGAGTTTGACATGCTCACTCAAATGTCTCGCTGTCGGTGGCGCGTGTTATTGGGTCATTCGGTTCCCTTCAAAGTGGTTGAGCTGAGTGGGGCTGATGCACGCGTCATGCTCGTGAACGGGTGCCGTCAGATGAGACTGGTCATCTCTTAGCTGCCAGTGGCTTAATTCAGTTTTTATCTTTTAATATTTTTTTAATTTTATCTACATTGTGCTCACATAATAGAAGCAACAAGAAATATGTAACCAAACACTATATGTAACACATATGATTTAAAAGAGTGTCCATGGAGTTTCTTGCACGTTCTTCTCCATAGAGATCTACTCTTTGGAACGTGCAATTTAGCTTCACTTGTTTGTTTGACTGACCGACATTTTGACAATTCAAAAGTGCCTGTAATTGGTCTATTTGAAATAAACGTTTTTGATTGATTTTGATTTTATAACAATGTAGCCTTGCGAGTCGCACAGAGAGAAATGAAGGAGCACACATGATGGTACAATCAAAACAAAACATTAACTTAATCAGTAGAGTTGACATTAATAATTGGCACTATTAGAAATAGAACAACAATGCTAGGAAACGGTGGCTCGTTTGAGTCTCATTCTACTTAATAGTGGAGTGAATAGGTAAAACCCCGCCGTAATCGCGGCGCTCACCGGCCGCGCGCCGACGCCGCCGCCGCCGCAGCCGGCCGTCGGCGCACGCGCTGCCTGGCATTATGTATTACTACTTTACTATTACGTTATATAATCCACAATTAAGTTTTATCATAATTATAGTTATTTATAACCAACATGACAAGCTAGATACTCAACACTATTGTCTGAAATTATTTATCAGCCAGGAAAGCGAACCAGCAAGAGCTGAAACGCAAACCATTTATCTTGTAATGTTTGTTAGACAGCTCACCTTGTAACTAACTAACCTTTGTTAATTTTTATGTGAGTAAGGATCTCAGAAGATGAATATTTGGAAAACCTTACAGAGACAAATTAAACATTAAAATAAAATGAAAATAACGCTGACGATGGGTACACGCATGCACATATTGAACAGCAGAACGTCTGTCGGTCAGGTCAGCTAGTTACAAACGTCGTCAAACGGTCAGTCAGTAGTACGACGCTACATAATATATGTATTCACAGGTTCGATAGTGTAGATCTCTATGGAAAGAAATGCTGAGCCAAAAACTACAAGCACATGGCAAGGCTTAGCATTTTAATATAAGCACTACCCACCAATTTGTATGACCCGACAAAATCAAGAGAAAAAGCCTATTAAACATATTCAATGTGATGATTTACTGGAACTAAGAATGTTTTGATAATGTTCACAATGGAGTTTAAAAGTAAGTAACCAGAGATTTAATACACTTCCTACATGAATATGACAAACTCTCTCTGTTACGTCAGTTAGTTAGATTTAGGGAGTTTTTATAATAATAATAATAATGATAGACATTTATTTCAGGTAAGATACCCATAGATTGACACAATAAAAATATACAGAAACACAAACAAACATGTACATACAATAACATTAATTAATTACAATTATATCTTAGTTAACTTCACATTAAATTAATTATTTAACAACACAATAAATCAACTTAATTATTGTTTTGAAAATTTAAAATCTAATACTCACCTAAGGGAAGGAGGTGCAAGCCTTAAATAATATAATTAGGTAGGTATTTGTGTATCCGTCCGATTACCGGTGGGCATTATTTCTTGTGCTATCTACTGTATCATAATGCACGCAGCTGCACGTGCCGTGGTAACAATCTCACAATTACACATGTCTTTTCTGAGGGCCGTAGGTATGGGCGGCTGCTATTAAAACCTGTTATGTTATTATATTTATTTCTACTCGTACTTCTTCCGCGAGGATTAATTACTGTAATGATCCATTTATTCGTTTCTAATGTTTAATTGTTAACGTTTACAGAAGCGCGGGTGCTGCCCCTACCGCGGCGCACTGGTGATGAGCCACCCCTACCGCGGCACACTGGCGAGGAGCCGCCACCGCGCAGCGACCACGCGCGCTTCGGCTCGGTCGCTGTATTCTTCAGCGTTATCGTCAACTTCACCCAAACACCTAGAAGTGTCGTCAAGTGAAACGAAAATATGATTACAGTATATTGTCACAGAAACACGAGTGACAGTAAAACATTGTAATAAAAATATTTGTGAGTAGAAGTGTATAAGTGGAAATAGTACCTAGTCCTACGGTGTTAACGAGCACACACGCACACTCTCCGTCCGACGGTGTCGCGGTGTGTGCAGTGTGCAGTGACTGAGACCAGCACATGCAACATGTGACCGACGGAAAACGCTCATTTAATTTAATTATACATATTAGAGATTTTTGTTTCTTTTTTTAATATAAAACCTGAAATGCTCAATTCTTATAATTGTTTCTGTAAAAAAATTATGTATGTCATGTATAATAAGATAAATATAATATAGGGAATTTTTCTCTGACCTAGGCTTAATGTTCCTTTAATTGTTCTTCTGTATAATTAACATTAATTTTGTTAGTTTATATTTATTTTTTACCAACATAAGCATGTTGCAGAGAGACATTACTTTGACATTAATATTTAATAGAATTGCTATTTGATTAGAAAGTAATATTTTCAAACGAATTGTTAGTAGTTCTGTCGCGCTTTACACTCAAATAGGTTATGTTGGTAGGTCCACAACATTCTAACGTAGGTAGTTACGGTATTTGCATTTTGCAGGTCAGTATACTTAATTATAATAAAAATAAGATTTGACGAACTAAGAGAGTTGTTTTGATGATTTTAATAATTATATAGTTTCATAAATAAATGCTACGGTCTCACATCGTATTTAATCTAAATACAAATTTACGCTGACCAACAAAAGGCAAACAAGAAAAAAAGAAAATTAGCTTTATACCAACAGAATACATGACATGAACTTACATCATATGAAATCATATTATTACTAGGATGTTACAACACCATAGATGATTATTACAAATGAAAAGTATATCATAGTATGAATGTAGTATGAATGTAGGTAGTTAGCTGCACTACACAGCCGTTATATTACCTTTACCGGCGGAGGACCCAACGTGCAAGCAATGTTAAACCTGATAAACGTGTTTATTTATATACTGACCAACATTATCATGTAAACTTATTTATACCTATGTCTATAAAAAAGGCCAACCAAGTGGTATTATTATAGAAATATCTGTAATTGTTAATTGAAATAAATAAACCCATACATTTAGTATGTGTTTATTTATTTCAATTAACAATAGACTTATTCAGGGTACTCACATATTAAACATATTATTCCGATTGAAACAAAATTATGTGTGATGAGTTAAATTGTATTTGATTATAATTAATATATTAATCAGTCAGTGTAATATGTATTAAAGTAAACTGATTTTTTTTTTGAATTTGTGTATTGAGTAAGTACAGTATTGACAACGGTGTCCAGCGCTGTCGGGTTAGAACAGCCGCGCGCTGGCGCTGCTGCAGGGAAGGAACGTTTCTCGTACAATAAAGTATTATCCTATACCAAGCATAAGGTAGACAATAATAGATAAAATTATAACAATGTAAATAAACCAGTGGATTTTCCAAAATGTATCAAAATCCCCAAATTTTCAGTAGTCGATAGATACAATATCCATTGTTTTGAAGTTAGTTATAGTTGCGTAATGTCTATCATCTTCCTGCCGCCTTTATTCCGATATTTTACACAATATTAACAAATAGACTTTTTATGAAATACCTAATAAACCTGTTTTCCCTGTTATTGAACTAATTCTGTAATTTATATAATTTGTATTGCAAAGTTATGAGTGGAATGTGACCACAGCTTTATTTTCCTTTTATTACTTCAGCTCGATATTACCCATTGTACTCTAGGAGAAGTGTCTCCGTGCTCGGACGCTTTTGACGCATTCACTGAAAATCCCGCGACCTTCTGTCAGGAATATCAGTGAAAGTGAAAATACCCGAAACAACTGGAGCAATGAAATCACGGTCGGGTATTACAACCATGAGCTGTGCTCAACTATTGTTCATGTTGCAAATATTTTAAATTTTGTTTGGCGGTAGGTACCTAGCATTGTGTAAGCAACTCTGTGATAAAGCAGGGCAACAAGAGAAAGACTTGGAACAGCTTTTATGTATTGTTGTTAGCCCAATATGAAACGTTATTCTTGTAACCAGTAGGAAACTAAACTCAAAAGTGTATTTTGCAATTATTTCCGAAATTAATTGTTGTTGTTTCAATATATATTTGTAGATATGTATGCGTATTCTGATAATAAATTGTTTTACTATATTATCTTTATATTTTATTGGCATCCTACAGTTCCATCTTTAGAACTTAGTAATGATAACAACGACACAATCCAACATTGCCAGACAGTTGGCAGACACTTTTGGTCAGATCAAATCTACACACACATCACCGGGAACCACACTCCCACACTACACACCCCAACTCAGCTCAAGCTCACAGCTTTTATTCATATACATCCTCTGAGTGGCATCCTGAGAACCTTCAGGTTCAGTTAAGTAAGCAGTAATAATAACATTACGACTTGTTGCTGAAGTTGATCTGATGAAGACACGGAACGCGGTCGAGGGAGCACCTCGAAGATTTACATATCATAATATAGCTTGTTCTTTTGAGGCTTCTTCATTGATTTATCTTAATATTACCCTCAAATAAGAAACAGAAAATAAAATGTATAAAACGCTTCTTCGCGCCGACTACACATGTTAAAAATGTTTAGGTTTCTCAATAGAACAGAATATTTTAAACGTGTGTTAAGCGTTTTTACTATTATTCCATTTATTTATTTTTATACACCCCTAATTTTAATTAATACATTTTTAAACATTTTTTTTCTATAAATCTAGCAAAAAAAAAAAACTTTTAATTCATGAATCCCCAAGCGACCACCGGTGGCCGCGCATCTATTGTCTTACTATTGTGTCTCTAATTGACGGTATCTGAAGGGTTAAGAATATAAAAAATAGTAGTTCACCGACATCGGGAACAGGGTCCAAGCTACCGGTGGCCAGGGCTCCAGTAAGAGGAATCTGTTAATTATTTATTATAATTATTTTGCAACCAAGAGGTTTGATTATTTTTAGGTTAATTTTTTTGATCGCCATTAATTGTTTTCATTGAGTTTCACTATTTAGTTTACGAATTTAGTTTTCTCGATTCTAATGAAAAACTTAACCGTCAAACTTCGTCTTTCTTTAAACTGTACTTACACAGTTTAAACGCTACTTTAGTTAAATCGTTATCATTTCTGCATCGGAGCTGAAAAAAAAATACGTTGATTAACACGAGAAGAGAAGATGAGAGTCATCGGAATATTGGAAACTGGGTCCAGGTAACGTATGTAGGTACTGTGGTTATTCCTCTTTGCGCTACAATCACGAAGAAGATTGCGTATATTGACAGTATAAAATACAGAAATACGGTCTAAAAATTAAATTAATTCATGAGCGACCAGCGGTGGCCGCGCATCTATTGTCTTACTATTGTGTTTCTAATTGACGGTATCTGAAGGGTTAAATAAAAAATACAAAGACAATTGCCAAAACGTTCTCGGCGGATGGCACCGTGACACCATTATGTTGGATACGAGGCTCCACAGCTCGTCCAGCGATCAAATGTATGAAGGGTGCTCAGAGTCCTACCTGTAGTACCCTGCAATCGTAGGGCTCGATTAAACTCGACTCGCGAACTCGCAAACACACAGCTTGAGAGGAAGAAGACTAGCGTTGTATGTCCACAGTACAGTTACTAAAATCACCAAAAATGTTAAAAGAAAGAGAAATAATGAAAGGGCAACGTGAGCTATGTGCGTGTCACGCTGGCGTGGCGGCGGCGGCGGCCGACGCGGCGCACGCCTGACCCCGGCGCGCTTCAACCTTGACAGCGCACGTACCGTTATGTAGTGATTCAGACTGGTTTCCTCGCGTGCCAATATTAAACTTTTTGCTTTCGAGCTGACTAAAGGTTTTCCCACAACCTACTTGCATATGAGCGCCGAAATATTCTCAGAAGCATTCTTGTTTGACTGTTTTTTACTCATGAATTCTTGCATGATGCATACAAAACAACGGACTTACTAATACTTATTGTTTGCCTCACTCGTCAGGTGAGACCCGTGGGTGAGACCCGCGGGTGAGACGCCGCTGGTGCTTGTGCATCAGATCACTGACCGTTGTGATAATTAAAATGAAATCTTATTATTATAAAAATAGACATTATTATGGAGGCGTGCGTAGATATAGAACATTACATCACGGAGTTAGTATAGAAGCATTACATCAACATCCAAGTAAATAGGAATGTCGCAAGTACGAATCGAAATTCTTCTTGCTGAGGAAAATCAAAAGTTGCGCTCGAAGATTCCCGCGTCGAGCTGATGACGTCGAGCGAGATCCGCCGTACGTCATATCCGCGGCAATTATTATGATCAGGAAAGGTCACAAAACTAGTTCGGACACAGGATTAGATTTGTATTTATAAACTAAGAGTGCGACCGCCGCGGCGAGGTCGCGTGCGCGCTGATTGTTGCTGAGCAGGTGATTACACAACGCACGCTGACTCACGCCGCACTCGCGCCGAACGTCCGCAGGGAACAAATTAATGTGTTGCAATACTAAATTCAGTTTTTTTGTAGATTTACTGATTCATGATCGTGTATATCTCTAAAGTATTTCACAGTTTCCTTACACTTCTTTTCGCGAATTCTTTTCCAGTTATCTGACATTGACCTTCCTGCAGTGCGATTCTGTAAGACTTCATTCTAAACTTCGCATCTGAATCCGCCGTGAGTTTCTAGATTGGCATTCTGAAACTCGGTTGATAATTCGAATCTACACTAGCGCTGCTCTTGCGAGCGTGTTTGCGAGTTGAACTAAATTGACCGCGGAATTTTGACAGATAAAGTATGAGATGACGTTAGAAGTGGCATTCTATAAGGTAATTCCGCCGTCACTTCGATGCTCACTTCGTACTCGAACCCGATTCAAAGTGTCAAATTAAAAGCATCTATTTTACGAGTGAAAATAGAAGAAATCATAGTTAAATAGTGTTTAAATAAAGTTTTTAAACACACTTTAAACCAAGATTCGTCGCACATTTTAAGTGGTTTGCTTTAAGGAATGATAAGTGGTTCTAACATATAAAAAAGCACTGCTAACCTTAGTCCACTGTTTGTATGTTTTGATAGTGCCACCTATACTGTTTAGGCATAAACTCTACCAGAGTTTCAACCTGAGCCGACGATCGGTGAGAGGAACATGTTTCATTTGGACTGAAACGTTGTTGTTGTTTTAGAAAACAAAATAAACACTTCTTTTATTAATATTATTTTTGAACTTTACAACCAGAAATATAAAACTACTTCACAATTATTTTTGTCACTGAACGATCAAAAAACAAACAAAACGTAAACTAAACAAAACAATACAACGCACTACGCATTATACAACTTCAACGCATAAATATTGCCCACAGATTACTAATGATATTATCTGTCAGTCATTTTTTTTAGTAAGGTAAGCATAGATTATATTCACGGCACGAACTTAGAGTTTTCTGTTTTTTTTTTTTACTTATTAGCTGCCTCAAATTCCTTTAAATAAGATATTTTAGTTTAAACATCCATAATAGCTAAAATTCTGTGTCAAAAACTGGTAAAATAAAAAACCGATAAATCTCAACTTACATTTAGTTGAGTGTGGTAATCACTAGTACAGTATTGGTCGCTTCGGAGCTCACTTCACTTCGCAAGTGCCTAGGTGATGCTTACAGAATGCAAAATCAAGGTCGTTTTGAACCTTATGTGAAGTGATAGTGAGTATCGAAGTGAAATGCGAGTTGTTGTCTGAATTTTACAGAATCGACGTACTGTTGAGGAAACTGTATGAGAATACATAACTTGTAGCAATGTTACGTTAACTTAGGAATTGTTTAATTTTATTGATTAGAACGAAATTAAAGTGTGACGTGCTACGTAGCGCCGCGCCCCCGGGCCTCCTCTGGCTCGTAGCCCGGGAGTGCTACGCCTGCTACAAGTGCTACGAGTGCTACGAACTAGTGCTACAACATAGCTACGCTGCTTTCTATGAATTACTGGGCGGTTCGGGAAGCTCAATGCTCGGTTCCAAGAATTTATTTGTGCCAAGTATGCTTTAAACTTTACAGTCACCAAATATCTGTAGAGGTTTATGAGAATCAGTTAGTTCAACGCATCAGAACGGGCTTACAGCTCGTGGTCGCCCACACAGAGGCGCCGGGGCAGCCCCGCGCATGCGCGCCACCATCGCGTGCCTGCGCACTCGCACGACAACTATGCATAAATTATGTTTATGATCTTGTTCTATCGTCGGCGAGGCGTTTATCCTAGGGATGTCGGCTACGATAAAAAATATCGATATATCGATATATCGATGTATCGATATTTATAAACATATCAAGGAAAAAATACCGATATATCGGTCAAACTTTCCAACATTTTTGGCTTTAAAATAATAATTTATTTAGTTCAGTCTAGCTCGAAATAGGTAATAGTATTTTTTATACAATTCGTACATTATTTTAAGAAATACCAAATTATTTCAGACAAACCAGCATTTGTCCGGTAACGAAAATGAGAACTATACTAGTACTAGTCATAGACAATATAGTTAATTTTTTCGGTCGTTCTTATTTTTTATGGCTTTGAATTCCGTTAAATATTCTGCTGATAAATTAAATTGGAAAATAAATCGTTTTTTATGCGATGTTCAATATTGAATATTTTGTATCGATGTACCGGATAAAAATATATCGGCTGAAAAATCGATATATCGAAGTAACAAATATCGATGTATCGTCAGTAGACGTCTTTCGGCTGATATGATGATGATGACCTTACTAGAACGTACGCACTATTTCAGTTTGGTGTGTCAGACTGTTACTGACTAAAACCCACTCCTGTTCCTTTTTTACCTTCGTTCCAGAGCTCGGGGTTCTCTTTCGCACAACTCATGGCCCCAGTAGGCTTCGACCCTGCTGGGTCCCTACGGTTTGACATCTCCTTGAGACGCGCGTAGAACCTTACGCGCCGTCAACGACTTGGGCTCGATCCGGACGGTTACCGGACGGTTACCGGACGGTCGTCCGCTAAGCACAACGGTAAAAGAACGGTGAGCTACCCGCAAGCTTGCACCTACTGTGACTGGAAGACGGGATCAGGACCCTCGGGCGGCTCAGGCGGCTCAGGCGTCTCGTTTGCTCGCATTGCTGCTTTGCAGAAGAAGATACAAGATTTAATTTTTCCCTTTTTTGTTTTTTTATGTGTCGGTCTGTTGTAGGTCAGTTCACGAGCAACTTTAGCCTTTAGGATGGATGGCACTGGTTGAGTTTTTACTAACAAATATTGACACACAAACAATGCGATGCGATGTGAATCCCCGAGCGCGGCGAGCTGCTGCAATGTGTAACAAGAGTCAATGTGAGCAAACAGAATTAGCTATTCTGTTGACCAAATGTATTTTGTTCATGAATAATAAAAATAAATAAATATTTGAGGCATATAATATTTTAAACTGAACAAATATGAAATGGTTAGGTAGCGTAAAGCTGGAACTACATTAGACCGACCCACACATGTAACACGCCTGAATTGTATGTACGTAGACAGACGTCGCGTGGCGGATCAAGTGTAGCTCTACAAGTCTAGTTTCCATATAAAATGTATGGGAGATCGACGCGGCCAAATCAGCGTGTGTGGTACACGTGTGCGATCAGGCTAGGTCATCGCAGTGTGCTGGGAGGGGCTCGCCGCGAATGTCCGGCTGCGCGGGTCACGCCTGCGTGCCACGCGCGCTGTGGCCGCGTGCATCACTACTGGGAGATACGCGGCGCGTGTGGTCAGTGTGCATCTGATGCGGGCCGCATATCGACAGGGGTGATCAACTGTTATTCCGTTGAAAAGGTAAAGAAAACACTTTTTTTATTTTCGCAAGCATGTTGTGGTTTTGTTAATATAATAATAATAATATAATAATATTCCACAACTATCACACAACGCCATCTAGTCCCATGCTAAGCAGAGCTTGTGTTACGGGTACTAGACAACTGATAAACATACTTATATATTTCTAAATACATACATTTTATAGATAAATTACACCCAGACACAGAACAAATGATCATGCTCATCACATAAACATTTGTCCTGGGTGGGAATCGAACCCACGACCTCCGGCATAGCAGTCAGGGCCACTAACCACTAGACCAACAGGCCAGTTTGAAAAATGGAACTGCTTTTGAAGATAATATAAGTGGAAAGTATTGTTACTGTGGATAGGATTATTTATGATTAATGTGTGAGTATAGCGTCACGGAGTGGAGTGCTTACGCATGAGGCGCTCGGTCGTGCGGCGCAGAGGCTGGCTCGCGCTGCCGGAGGAAGTGAGTCACATCGGCCGATAGAGCCTTCATACCATGTATTTTTTTTTTTGAGTAAGTGTATTGAAAAACATCGTTTAATGGGCATTTGTTATTTCGGTCATACCTCGGCTGCAACGACAAAGTTTGCCGACTTGCATCAAAATGCTAATGTTCAAGTGTTAGCTCAGGTTGCGCGTTATTAATGAATGGCACACATTCACTCTTCAATATTTACCAAAGTAGCGCAGATGTGAGGTTGCGGTCGACTTGTTAATGTAATATAAAGTGGGAAGTATGCTGAGAGAGATCCGGTATACACTCGATAGGTTCTTTGGTTAGTGGCTCGTTTTGAGATTTTGCATTACAAGAAAATCTACTTTAAGAGTTGCAGGGTTACCTGGTTGTATCCAAGGCTCCCTGTCCTCGGGTGGTGGTACGAACTGTAGGGGTTTAGTATGCTCTCCAATAAAGGGTAAAGGCTGGGTACATGAATACAGTTTTATCAACAAAGTGCCAATTCAGGTCCCCCTATTTCATAATCGCATAATACAAGAACCAGATAGAAATAGGATAGGTTCAACAAATATTTATTAACTAATTTTTAACTATCGCCGTTGTCGTGCAGTTTATGCAGAAACACCAGTCTGTATCTTATCATATCTACAAAACGAAGGCAAACGACATGCAATAAGTATCCTATCGTTCAATGTTATTTGTTTATTACTACTTCTTCAACATTTAATTCCAACATATTCTGTGACATAATTATTTCATGTATCACTGAAATGGTTACCTAAATACAGAAATAAAAATAGTGGAAGGGTGCATCTCGCCATATTGTGCTTTGATGAGACGATTGTCGAAGAAGGAGTTTTTTGCCGGTTCTTCTCTATAGGATCGAGTTGGAAACGTGCACTAGCTTCTGAAATGTTATAAGTGTCTGTGTTGGCTCATGAGCAATAAAATTATTTTGATTTTGTTGTCTGGTTTTCCCGAGGTATATCGTAAGTGTGTCTGCGCGCGCGCCGCTCGCGCTGCTTCTAATGAAAGCTTGTCGGTAACGTAATGCGGTTGACGCAGGGAGCCGCGCCGGCCGCTAACGTGCTATCTTTGCTATGGTAAATAAATCTACTGACCGAGTGAAACCCAAACAACTTCTTACAATATTGATGATAAGTTAAGGTAAGGATTTCATTTTTTACTTTTTTTTTTGCTGGGTATGAATCATTCAAATGACATTCCCCGCAATCGGGCGGAACGGGAGATAGTGTCAGACTCTTACTGGCTAAAAAACCCACCCCGTTCCTTCTTGCCTTTCATACCGGGGCTGAGCTATCTTTCGGAGCTAACCCTGGCCCCAGTAGGTTTCAACCCAGCTGGGCCCCTGCTGTTGCTGACAACTCCTTGTGGCGCACGGGAACAGTGCGCGCCGACGACGACTTGGGCTTGATCCGAACAGTTACCGGACGGTCGGATAGCGAGCGAGCCGCCGGCTACGGTGGCCGGAAACTGGGATCGGAATTTTGGCGGCTTTTACGCTCAAGTTTTACTTTTCTACCGACTATCAAAAAATTAAAAGGATTGAAAAATTAAAAAACAAAATCAGAAACAACGACTTCCGAAATTATAGTCCTATTTTGCATTTTTCTGGAAAAAGTTCTTGTATAAAAAAAAAAAAAAATATTGTGACAAACCAACATTTGGAGTGTCCTCGTCATTCCATCAGGCTACTAACGTTGACCTGCGTACAACCGAACTAGGACACGCCGGTTTATTTGCTACAAGCCTACAAGTCCTCTTCACCGTTTGCGTCGGATTAGTGCAACGAGGTTTTCGTGTCCTATTCGCCAGGGTCGTGTGTTTACGACTGGGTACTCCATCTCGTTTAGCTCTTCAATCCCTAAGGTGACAGAAGAGCTGACGAGATGGAGTATTTAGTCGTGGATGTGCGACCCTGGCGGAATAAATGCGAGAGTGTTTATCGGATATATTTGACTAAGGCGGTTAATAGGTTAAATACTAGTATCTAGTGTGGTAATAGTGAGGCAGCCCAAGCCGCCCGCCGCGACGATCGGTGCCCGATAAATGTAACTCATTCCGGTAACCGTCCGGAATGAGCTCGAGTTGTCGATGGCATGCATGGTCTCAAATAGATGTCAGCAAACCGTAGGGGCCCAGTAGGCTCAAAGAATGCGAAAGAGAACCCCGGGGCCCTGGAATAAAGGCAAAGAAGGAACCGGAGTAGGCTTTAAGGATGATTTCCCCCTTAAACAAATACCACTGCGGCTGAGATTTGTGTTTATGTGTCACTAACAAGTATGAAGCTCACATTTTCAATTGAGTCTTGATTTATTGTTTGTCATCACAACTAAAAAACATACAGAGTGATATTTAAAAATGTATTTAATTTTATATGATCAGGAAATAGCGCTATAATAAGTTATTGCAAAAAAAAAAAAAATTAACATATGTACATAAAAAAACTTAAACTACTTACTTACTTATACTAAAACCTAAATAAATACATAACGTACATAAATAAAATACAAAAACACAAAGTACACTCGGCCGTCGAAGTACTCCTCCACATCGCTGTCATGCGCTATATTATATCGTTATCTAAGTGTTGAGTGTTCCGGTCGCCGCGGTTGTAGAAAACTGGAGGAAAATTAATCGACGTAAATATTAAATGATAATGATAAATGATAAATGATCTTTATTTTGTAAATAGGTTTTAAAAAAACACTTTTACACGTCAATTTTGTTTTCAGTCAGTTTTAACGAGATGAGGCCGGTGTTTCCTAGCTGACTACCCTGAGAAGAAACACCGAAACAAACTCAGGGGTCAAAGTCTCTTTTAAAGTCCATACAGTAAACATGTAATGGTCAAATCATATGAGAACCATGCAGACCAGTGTCTCAGATGGCCTTTTGAGGAAAGAACCACACAGATTTGAGTGGACCTGTCCAGTCAGTGCAAGCATTTGTCAGTATTCGTGTAGCTCAAACTTAGGACTACCAAGGAGCTCAACGACTTGACGAACAATACCAAAGATAGGACATTTGGGTAGGCCGCGTCAAATACTCAAAACTGCCAGACATCATATAAAAATACAGAAAAGAAAAAAGTAATCCACATAGTTCCCATATTCACAATAATAAAATACTAGTATTTACAAAATGTAACACTCGACATATATAAAATAAAATAAAAAATATTATTATCAATATTTATCAAATCATTAACATATTATCAAATTAAAATAAAATAAAGAACCTTCTAAGTTCTAAGTCTAATTGTAAAATAAAGTTTTAAACAAGAATCATCAAATGTCAAAATGTAAATAAAAATAATCATTATAATATATATAGTAGTAATCAGAAAATACTTATATAACAACTAATATAGACAGTACTGGAGCAGATCAATCCCAAGCTGTTTTGTCTTCAAGATACTCTTTTACAGTATAAAAAGCCTTCTGACAAAGTTTCCGCTTTACAAATGATTTAAACTTATTCAGGCTAAGTTCTTGAATGTGACTGGGAAGTTTATTATAAAAGTGTATACATTGGCATCGAAATGAGCCTCCTATTTTTTTGAGCCTGGTTGCAGGAACTACAAATTTGTGTTTGTTCCTAGTATTTACACTATGGATATCACTATATTTTTTAAACATGTTTTTGTTTTTATGAACATACAAAATATTGTCATAGATATACTGAGAAGGTACAGTCAAAATATTAATATTTTTAAATTTATCTCTGAGCGAGTATCTGGGACTCAATTTATAAATTGCACGAATAGCCCTTTTCTGCAAAACAAAAATTGACTGGATATCGGCGGCATTTCCCCACAATAAAATGCCGTATGACATAACACTATGAAAATAGCTGAAATAAACTAAACGGGCTGTTTCTAAGTCAGTTAAATTTCGAATTTTTCTAACAGCATATGCTGCAGAGCTAAGTTTTTTAGATAATTTATCAATATGTGGGCCCCACTGAAGCTTAGAATCTAGAGTTATGCCCAAAAACACTGTAGTGTCTTCAGGTCTCAACTCTTTACCCTTTATTTGTACACTAGTTTCCACTTGTCTAACATGTGGCATCGTAAATTTAATACATTTAGTTTTTTTTTCATTAAGGAGAAGGTTATTGACATTAAACCAGTGTACTATTTTAGAAAGAGCTATATTAGTTATTTTAGTTATCTGATTGCTGACGTTTGAGCTTAAACAAAAGGGAAGTATCGTCTGCAAACAACACTATATCATGGTTATCCTTTATCAGGTAAGGTAAATCATTTATATAAATTAGAAATAAAAATGGTCCAAGAATTGAGCCCTGGGGGACACCCATTGTTACTATAGACCCGGGTGATCTTTTCCCATTCACGTCAACTCTCTGCATCCTATCACTTAGATAAGAAGTAAGAAGATCCAAAGAGGAGTTCCGAATTCCGTAATAGCGGAGCTTCCTGACTAAAGTTTCATGGAGAACACAATCGAACGCCTTGGACAAATCACAAAAAATGCCCAGAGCATCGCATTTGTCTTCCCATGCATTATAGACATGTCCCAAAAGTTCAACACCGGCGTCGGCTGTTGAACGACCCCTTGTAAAACCGAATTGCTTAGTATGTAACAATTTATGTCTATTAAAAAATCTTTGTAATTGTTCTAAAATAAGTTTCTCAAATATTTTACTAAAAGTGGGTAGCACTGAAATGGGTCTATAATTAGTAGGGTCAGTTGTACTACCCGTTTTAAACAATGGTATTATTTTACTATACTTCATTAAGTCAGGAAACTCACCACAATCAATACAACTGTTAAAAATAAGTGCTAGACTAGGAGCTACTACGTTGATAATCGATTTTACAACATCCACAGAATTTCCCCATAAATCTGTAGTCTTTTTTACATTTAAAGTGTTAAAGGTTTTAATTATATCTAAATAAGTCACATGTTCGAAATGAAAATTGAAGTCGCAAACTTTCACATTTTCTTTAAGCAGAGACTCTGCAGCAGAGGGTGATGAGTTAAGAGATTTTGTAGTTAATATGGGGATCTCCGAAAAGAAGTTTTCAAAAGCCGCGGCAACCTGAGTGTCCGATTTAATCACATTGTCATCAATTACAAGGCTTAAGTCACTACAAGGTCTTGTGGACCTTCCAGTCTCATTATTTATAATATTCCAAGTCGTTTTAATGATATTATTACTATTTTTAATTTTAGAACTCAAATAACGCGACTTTGCAACAGAGCATACTTTTTTAAATAATTTGGAATAATTTCTAACATATAAACTAAATTCATCAGTGTTAACATAAATCTTTTCATCATACAACTCATAAAGCCGAGTTCTACTTTTATGAATACCAATGGTAGCCCATTCACTAAAAGATACGTTACTATTGACGGAAATGGTCTTAGGTATAAAGGTGGAATCAAAATGCTCACAGTAGCCATTAAAAAAACTTTCATATTGATGATTGATATCATCTAAAGTTGACAACGTTGGTAAATTATCAATGAGTTTAGTTTTAAAAGTTTCTAAACGACTCACAGTTTTAGGGTTAACAGTGATATTCTTTTTAGCTACTTTGGTCTTTGGGTTTTCAAAAGTAATTAATTACGAATAAGTCTTTGACAAAACGTATTATGTCAAAGATTTCCTCCGGTATTCCTTTACGTCATTACGTGTAAATTACGTGGGTTATCTTGAGATGTTTTTTAAGATGTGTCATGGAGGAAAAATGATCTGAGGCCTTATATGATGTGAGGCCACGTCGATACCTAGCGGCACTGTAACGGTGCTCTGCCACGTATTTAATATTATTTAGATAATCGTATGAAAAATTTAATATTAAAACACAATAGGATACCTATTTTATTAATATCAAGTAGGACGGTTCGGGGAAGAACTTAAAATTAAATTATTACTACATAGTATAATCAGTTTTTTTTTGTGTAGAGATAAATAAAACTTCATGCTTTTGTGTTCGAAATAATCAGAATGTAGAATATGCTTAGTTAACTGTCCATAACAAATATCAATACAGTTAAATATACAATTTAAAAAATGTTCACATTACTTTAAAAAAAAAATAATAAAAAAAATTCTCTTTGAGACATTCGTCCGCATCGCGGTCGACTGATAGGCACCGTGGCCACACGACTGGCGCCAGCGGCAACGAAACGCTTGTTCCGCCCGAGGTGACAGCCAGCCTTCGACGGGTCACATCAGTGAAGAGTCAAACATGCGTTTAGTTAGTTCTTTAATCAGTATAAGAAGAGCCTTAATCAGTGGAACAAGGATGCAAGTTCCATAATTTGTTGTACGTCTTCTTATTTTAACATTTTGAATTCAGTTTACTTAGTCACCAATGGAGAAATATCTCGTGGGTGCAACCGCGGTATATCACACGCAGGAATAGGAACTGCGCATTTTTTCATCATGAAAGTATAATGTTTCACTCAGGATAGAACTGTAACCTCCAGTTATTGAATTTCCCCTCTAACTGTATATAAAAGTTGCATACACTACTCTGCGAACCGTATTCACACAGTAGTCTAACCCTCTAACTTGAAAAGACCAAGGCAAGATCATGCAACATCGATGGCGGATAAAGTTGTACTAGTGTCAGGTGATAACGGTATTCCGGGTGTGTTGAAAGGCGCCGGTAGCGGCCGTATGCCGCGGCTGCATCCGACACGCGTGCGTCACGCGCTCGCCGGCGGCACTTTCACTCGGCCACGCGTCCTCTTTCACCGCGGCCTTGACCCGCGAGCTGACGCATCCGTGCGCCACTAACTGATTACTTAACAATATTTAAGACGTTTAAGGTTTGCTTATATTCTAATCCGTATACATAAATAATTAATTAAGTAGCGCTCTAGAAAACCGCAAGCCGCACTGATTAATAAATTAACTAAGTATATCTTTCTCTCTATCTATTCAATATCACTTTATTCGAACGTTATTTATTCTAATTTCCGTATGAGTCTTCGTGTTGTTCTGCAACATGATGTCTTCAGATTGTAGATTTTATACAAATCGCAAATACATTGGAGTACGGACGGGAGGGTGTGATGCTCCCGATATATACGAACGATATAGCAGGGAGACTAAAAACTGAAATTTTGATTAGATTTTTGATTGGATGCGTAATCTGAACTGAACTGAAGGTGAAACTGACTGACTGACATATTAACACACAGCCGGAACTACAGAGCTTAGGAGCGTGGGATTTTGCACAAGGTTTCCTTTTATGACGTAGGCGAGCATTAAGAGAGGATTTTTCGAAATTCCTCCCCTAACAAAATAAAACGGAGATCCAAAGTTTGTGTACAGATACTGTTTGGGACAGAAACCTACCTACTCTTACGCAGGCGAAGCCTCTGGCAGAAGCTAGTTTTATATAAGTGGTATTTTCCCAAAGATCTCAGAAAATATTTAACAACTATTTTTTTATTCAGTTTTATGAGAAAATTTCGCCTAAGAAGATACCTATTTTACAAGCTTTACCTGGTTTCACCTGTCCTGATGTTTGTCTGTACTCAAATTTTGCAAATTAAATTTGATCCACTTCCCGGTTCAGCTGAAATGCATGCAAGTGTAAATCAAATAACAATTCAAAATTATTGCGACATGGAGCTGATCTGATGATGGAACCGGAAGATGGCCGTAAGAACGACACAACCCCAGTTTGGTTTGGACTTGTCTAATCCGTCTTGACGAGTATTTGATGCTAGGTGGTAACCAGTGTCTGATGATGGAGCTGGAAGATGGTAACTACTGAGTTCCTATGGCCATTTTCCAATAAGCTTAATAAGATAACCCTATCGTGTTTTAGGTTTTTGGAATGGTCTTGATGAGTATTATTTATGTGCTGTGCAGCTATAAGAGCTTGCTATGAAAAAATCATTTTCATTGAAAACTTATTTAATGCGGCTAGTGTCATGGATACTACAACTAGTGCTATGCACACTAATCGCAGTGTTCTTGACACTAGTGGTAGTGTCCATGACTCTAGTCGAGGTGTCCATGACACTAGTTGCAGTGTCCATGACACGTTAGAGTTTTCATGACACAAGTCTTAGTGTCCGAGACATTAGTCGCAGTGTCCATGACACTAGTCGCAGTGTCCGAGACACAAGCTACAGTGTCCGTGACACTAGTTGGAGTGTCCGTGACACTAGTCGCAGTGTCCGTGACACTAGTCGCAGTGCCCGTGACACAACTTGCAGTGTCCATGACACTAGTCGCAGTGTCCGTGACACTGGTTGTAGTGTCCGTGACACTAGTCGCAGTGTCCGTGACACTAGTCGCAGTGTCCGTGACACTTTTGGAGTGTTCGTGTCACAAGTCGCAGTGTCCGTGACACTTTTGGAGTGTTCGTGACACTAGTCGCAGTGTCCGAGACACAAGCTACAGTGTCCGTGACACAAGCTGGAGTGTCCGTGACACAAGCTGGAGTGTCCGTGACCCTAGTCGCAGTGTCCATGACACTAGTCGCAGTGTGTGTGACATTAGTCGCAGTGTCCGTGACACTAGTCGCAGTGTCCGTGACACTTTTGGAGTGTTCGTGACACTAGTCGCAGTGTCCGAGACACAAGCTACAGTGTCCGTGACACTAGTTGGAGTGTCCGTGACACTAGTCGCAGTGTCCGTGACACTAGTTGGAGTGTCCGTGTCACAAGTCGCCGTGTCCATGACACTAGTCGCAGTGTCCGAGACACAAGTTGGATTGTCCATGACACAAGTTGAAGTGTCCGTGACACAAGTTGGAGTGTCCGTGACACAAGTTGGAGTGTTCGTGACATTTGTTGGAGTTTCCATGACACAAGTCGCAGTGTCCAAGACACTAGTTGGAGTGTCCGTGACACTAGTCGCAGTGTCCGTGATACAAGTTGGAATGTCCATGACATAAGTCGCAGTGTCCATGACACTAGTCGTAGTGTCCGTGACACTTTTGGAGTGTTCGTGACACAAGTTGGAGTGTCCATGACACAAGTTGGAGTGTCCATGACACTGGTTGGAGTGTCCGTGACACTAGTCGCAGTGTCCGAGACACAAGTCGCAGTGTCCGTGACACTAGTCGCAGTGTCCATGACACAAGTTGGAGTGTCCGTGACACAACTTGCAGTGTCCATGACACTTGTTGGAGTGTCCGTGACACAAGTTGGAGTGTCCGTGACACAAGTTGGAGTGTTCGTGACATTTGTTGGAGTTTCCATGACACAAGTCGCAGTGTCCAAGACACTAGTTGGAGTGTCCGTGACACTAGTCGCAGTGTCCGTGATACAAGTTGGAATGTCCATGACACAAGTCGCAGTGACACTTGTTGGAGTGTTCGTGACACAAGTTGGAGTGTCCATGACACAAGTTGGAGTGTCCGTGACACAAGTCGCCGTGTCCGTGTCACAAGTCGCAGTGTCCGTGACACTTTTGGCGTGTTCGTGTCACAAGTCGCAGTGTCCGTGACACTTTTGGAGTGTTCGTGACACTAGTCGCAGTGTCCGAGACACAAGCTACAGTGTCCGTGACACAAGCTGGAGTGTCCGTGACACAAGCTGGAGTGTCCGTGACCCTAGTCGCAGTGTCCATGACACTAGTCGCAGTGTGTGTGACATTAGTCGCAGTGTCCGTGACACTAGTCGTAGTGTCCGTGACACTTGTTGGAGTGTCCGTGACACTAGTCGCAGTGTCCGTGTCACAAGTCGTAGTGTCCGTGACACTTTTGGAGTGTTCGTGACACAAGTTGGAGTGTCCGTGTCACAAGTCGTAGTGTCCGTGACACTTTTGGAGTGTTCGTGACACAAGTTGGAGTGTCCGTGACATTTGTTGGAGTTTCCATGACACTATTCGCAGTGTCCATGACACTAGTCGCAGTGTCCGAGACACAAGTTGGGGTGTCCGTGACATTTGTTGGAGTGTCCATGACACAAGTTGGAGTGTCCGTGACACAAGTCGCAGTGTCCGTGACACAAGTTCGAGTGTCCGTGACACAAGTCGCAGTGTCCATGACACTTGTTGGAGTTTCCATGACACAAGTCGCAGTGTCCATGACACAAGTTGGAGTGTCCGTGACACAAGTCGCAGTGTCCGTGACACTTGTTGGAGTGTTCATGACACTTGTCGCAGTCTCCACGACAATAGTTGTAGTGTCCATGACACTAGTTGGAGTTTCCATGACACTAGTTGCAGTGTCCATGACACTAGTTGCAGTGTCCCTGCCACTAGTCGCAGTGTCCATGACACTGAGAGCACATTAAAATGAGAGGAAAGGTTAATAGGATACGGAATTTGTGCAGCGCGCATACAAATCTGTGTTCGGAGTTTGCGAGTCGCATGTATTTACTTACCCACAGCTGCGGGTAGTGACGATCGATTTCTTTTATTTTAAGCTTGCAATTATGGTGTAATGTACACGCAATATTATTCCAAAAACAAAACGGAAGTGGAGCGGATCTGATCTACCATCTTTTTGGGCTCCGGTCTCTTGGTCATTTGCCATCAACCATGTCAATTACGATGAGCTGTTCCAGGTTATAGCCATTTTTCCAGGCAATGCGGCCAAAGAACTCCAGTACCTACTCTGCGTATGCAGGTGGTCGACAGTCTGATCTTGTATTGATATTCAGTTCACGTAAGATAGAGATATTTGTACGGAAAGCAGTCCAGGGGATTCGACGCATTTTTCTCCAGCACCACATTTCGAAAACATCAATGCAGTCGCGGTCCACCTTGTTTCAGAGTCCAAGTCTCAGCCCAGTACCTGAATATGGAGAAGACCAACATTGATTCCTATTACCTCCGGATTCCCTGTCACAAGAACCTGTGTTGTTGATTGATGTTCGCACCGAGATAGGTGAAATCATCAACCACTTCAAGATCGAGTACACACAGTACAAACAGACAAAGCTCCACTTTTCCCCAATCCTAGTTAAAAACGGATCTGATCGAAACGAAAGCAATCAAAGTGGGATAATGTTATGAAACCTTGCGCGTGCGACGGTGTAACCGATAGCCGCTGGGTCGCTGTGACGCGCGTGCGAGTTGCGCAACCCACGGCGCGCCGCCAGGTGAGCCAGTAACGGTACTTGGTGACCTTCAGCGCCTCGCGGGTGGGATGACGTCGCCGTGCACATCACAATCATCCTTTCGAGGAATAGATACGTAATCTCAGGCAGACCGTACATTATGGGGAAATGAAGAGTCAAAATTTTACATACTGTAACCACCCTAGGGACCACCCTAATATTCTTCTATCCTTTTTAGAGATCAAAATTCTCCATGGAATTATTCAAAACTAAAATACAACTTTATTATTTTATTCGCAGGTATTCACTAGTCACTAAGTTCTTTTGGTCGATGCATGGCTGTCCAAGTTTATTTGTAAATTAGAAAAATGGTGAGGAAGATACTACGTGTAGAATTGTAGAACATAAGGATCTTTCGGAGCTTGTATACTTTGTGAGTGGCTGACGCACACTCAGCTGAGATGAACTTATAAATCATATCGTGCGTGAAACCTAAACATCGTGAGTACGGACCGACGCAAATCAGAGTAAAGCACAAACACTGGAGATGTTCTCACGTGTTCTCCCGGCCCAGTAGGGCGCAGTTAGCACAACATCCGCCGCCGCCGCGCACGCACGTGACGTAGCCACACACGTTACAGTGCTGCCGACACCATCATGGCGCTTGGACTACTTTGCGGTGGCTGTCAAATTGACGCAAGTCGTTGAACGGGCGGCGAGATCACAGGCGGCCGGGTCGGTGCGGGCCCCTGCCGAGCCGGCGCTGTGCTGCGTGCGTGACGCAGGGCGCGTCGGCGTGACGTCGGCGTGACGTGCCCCCCACACATGCGCTCACTAACAACCACGTCGACTGCTAACAAGTTGTGTTCCTGTGCCAAATCCGTATCCTCCTCACACTTCACACGTGTGATACGTGTTTAACAAACAGAACAAGTAAATAACCTAGTTTCAGTTGTTATTTATGTAGTACGTCATCAGGTTCCTTGAAAGACAGTTGTAAACCCTTGTTTGCGACTTCTCTGTAATTCAGGGCGACATCCGGACATCGCCAGCTTATCTGATGGATCGGTACTTTCCTACAATAATCCGATGCGGATATAGCTGACTCTATCTTGTGATAATAAAATATTAACGTAATCTATATAGATATCTACTGTTAAAGAATTTTAATGAGTATAGTCACACACCTGTCTGATAAGTACCGATTCGGTAGATAAGCTCAGGAAGTAGGAAACTATCACATGGCCGACCATCATCAGCTAATGATTCACCGTGACCGCAAAATTTTAACTCAAAATGTTTGAGTTCCTTTTTTGTTTTGTAATTTCAATTTAACCTGAAACTAGAGACAGAAAAAACATAAATTGAACCGTCAAGAGCGGTCAGTCACAATACAGAAAAACGCACGAGCACGTTCTAAAGCATAGGTAGATATCTATCGAGAACACAGTTTACAACTTGCAAGGTATTCCACTATTCCACAGTCGACAGCGATGCGGAGGAGCTCTAAAGGAGTTTTATATTTTAGTAAGGAGTAGCCTTTAATGTGTATATTGTGTGTATAAATCATTAATTTTATATATAAGTTTGTTATGTATTGTTGCTTTTAGAATATTCATCATTTCATCATTTCAGCCGACAGACGTCCACTGTTGGACATAGGCCTCCCCTAAGTGTCGCCACAATGATCGATCCTGTGCGTCTCGCATCCATCGGTTTCCCGCAACCTTCACCAGGTCATCGGTCCACCTTGCAGGAGGCCTTCCGACGCTGCGTCTTCCAGTACGAGGTCGCCACTCCAGAACCTTTCGGCCCCAACGGCCATCTGTTCTGCGAGCAATGTGCCCTGCCCATTGCCACTTAAGTTTGGCGATTCTTCGGGCTATGTCGGCAACCTTGGTTCTCCTGCGGATATCTTCATTTCTGATTCGATCCCGCAAGGAAACTCCGAGCATAGCCCTTTCCATTGCCCTCTGGGTGACTTTGAGCCTTCTGATGAGGCCCATTGTTAGCGACCACGTTTCGGCACCATATGTCATCACTGGCAACACGCACTGGTCATAGACTTTCGTCTTGAGACACTGTGGTATATTGGACGAGAAGATACCGCGCAGTCTCCCGAACGCCGCCCAGCCGAGTCGGATTCGACGGTTGACCTCTTTCTCGAAATTAGCTCTACCCAACTGGATTGTCTGTCCGAGGTAGACGTAATCGTCCACTACTTCGAGTATAGAGTCTCCGATCTTGACTAGAATATTAAGTGTAGATAATTAATATTAGAATTATATAAAAAGTATATTTATGTAGATTAAATTTATATTTTGAAAGATAATAAATTAAAAGAATGTTTGTGATCAGCGAACATATCTCGTACAAGGTCCACCTGTGCTTGTTTTGAACCATATCTTCAGATCACATGAAGTTAATTGTGATTGAAGTTAATTAGAATTATGTATTAGCTAACCATGAAGCATGTGCGGCGTGTGTTTACATAAAACATCTGCAAGTCACATCCTTTGGTAAATCGGACGTGTTTGTATAACGATATGTCTATATAAAAGTGCTAACTTATAAAAAAAAACGTATATTTATGTTTGAATACTGATCACATTATGGCACATTATATTAGGTGCGTTTACAAATATTTTGATTATTTTTGAAGGAAATCATTATATATTATTCACACCGAATACGTTTCCAAACATCGATACACAGAAACAAATGTGAACAAATTATATGTTATGTAATAGTAATGAGATAGGGGGTGTGTGCGTGCGCTGTAGGTGACGGAGGCGCGTCGGTCACGCACCTCCGCGGCATAAGAGCCGGGTCGACGACGAGCCCACGCCGAGCCACGACACTCGGAGAGTTTTCACTATTTACTATGCGTTTTTTTTTCTAAATTTACCATGCGTTAAACATTGTTGTAGAACACTCACAACATTTAAATAAAGATGGCTTTCAAGACTCGCTGATGTAAGCTACAATACTTAAATAGGCAGCTAATAATTATATTAGCACTGAGAGTGAAGAGTCCCAACCGTCGCCGGCACAGAACGAGATAGCGGGATAGCGGGGAGAAAGTGAGAAGAGGGAATGGGAAAGGCATGCAGTGACTCAAATATTAATAAAAGTCCTTCAGCTGAAAGTAACAACAGCAAACCTAGCTTCTATTGTCATGCAAGAAATAGGTTAGGTTATGTTAGGTTACAGGTTGCTTCTAGGCGAGCGAGCTTCAACGTCGGCAACACGCAATAGTGGTTAAACGCAAGCCTGTCAATAATAAAAAAAAAACTGGGAAAGTGCGAGTCTGACTCGCGCACTGAGGGTTCCGTGCAAACTACATTCCCGAATGGAGTGTCGAAGATTTTTCCGAATTGCAAAAAAAAACTGTTGAACTGAACAAATGTACTGTTATCAGATTTATTCCTATACCTGTGCTAAAACCTTGCTTGGTTTCAAATTTCAGGATTCTGGGTCAACGGGAAGCAGATACCCTATGAATTTCGATCTTTAAGAGCATCAAAATATACGTTTTTTTGCGCCTTTAACGGCCGTATATTTTTTATTCGTTAACTTAGAAGATTGTTTTTTTCACAGTTTAAAGGGACCGCAGACCTGAGTCAATATGGTTTTACTCGTAATTTCAACTCGATACCTCCACGCGTTCTTGAGATAAAGTGTCTTGACAGACGGACGGACGAACCATCAACAATCTATAAGGGTTCCGTTTTTTCCATTTGGGGTACGGAATCCTAAAAAGAAATATTTAGCACGCGCGGTGCGTGTTACACACACGATGACACTGATGAGGTGGCCCAGGCCATGATAACTCCTGCGCAAACATTGGCGACGCGTCGGGAAATACCGCCGCTCTTTCATAATTAGCTTAATTACATATAACAATGTTGTTCAAGATTAAGGTTTTAGCTAATAAAGGCTTGTTTCAAGACAAACTATTAGTGAATATTTACTTTGCCACCTAACGCTGCTACCAGCTGGAGATAAACTAACAGCGAGATGACACTCAACTTTATTTGTACAATAAACAAATGTAGAACTCGGTTGTGTTATTCTTTAAATAAAATAAAATATTTAAGCGGAACTACTCAAAATAATAAAAGAAAATTTCTCGCCGGACGCAAAGTACCTACTGAGAATTTTAAGAACATGTTTGTAAAAATTGCCTTCGGCCTAACGAAGGTTATGGTAAGGGCCATTTGGTATTTATCCATTTTTTCTTAATGTAAGCACAGGACACGACCGTGGCATGCACAGGAATTGATGCTTACATCAGTTCCTGTGCATGCCACGGTCGTGTGCCGACAACTTAGCATATCAATAATGATCACACATTAATGAATCAGCTCATCAATAAGACAAGCCTGTTATCACGCGCAGCCAGCACACGCCACCCTGACAGCGTTAGTCATGCTGACACAACCAAGTGAACATATTGCGGTATCTTTGATTTTAAAAACTAAGAGCAGACCTCTGAGAATTCATTCATGAATGGCACAAATGTTTGAAAAGGCTTTAAAAGGATAGCAATAAATCTACTAATATCCGTTTGACGTAGATCTGTCAGTTGTAAGAATCAATGAACGTAAGCGACAAAAAAGGGTGTAAAGGAGCCGCTAGCGCCGGCGCTTGTGCATTTGATCCTGCGCCTGCGACGCTGCCTCTTGGGAAGATTAACACCGCTACTACTGAGAAGCTGCGTGCGGTACAGATCCGCACTGTGAAGATAATAGAGAAGAGAGAGAGCAGCGTCCGCTCCAGGGACACTTATTGTTTAACAAAACAGTTTACTGGAAGGGTCTGGAATTTTAAGTACTTAAGACATAATACCGAAATGATCTGTTAAGGAATGTTTTGGACCAACTGTTATGACGATTAGTCACTCGACGAAAACATGCCAAATCATAAAATTAAGCAATCGTAAGTAGAAAAGAAAACGGTTGCGACATAGACATTGCATATTTTATCATTATAATACGATGTCATCGATATGGATATTAAGTACATATCTCTAAATGTTGCATAGCTTAGTGTAGATAAAGTTAATCGAATCTCATCGGATAAAGCTACCTTATAATCTGACATCGACATGTCGCAACATTTTGTAAAAATTAATCTGTTCAAACGTGTTGTGATTTGCGATAAGGATTTACTGAGCACTGGGCAAAGTGCGCGTTGATTTAATGACGCAATGTTCATAAACATTAGTGGCAGTTTGGGTGGGTTTTACAACAATTGGACTACACCCCGACCGACATGAATGGACCCAAACAAGCGGGCGAGATGTTAAAGAGACCTCATAAGTCATAAAACTATTAAGATTTCTTTCCATTCATCTCGCTTCTCAGAAGCGTGTGCGGTGTGGTGTGACTCACACATCTCGATTACCGTTTCTGATTTTGACAGTTAGGTACTGCAATTCATGTGCAATTTCTTGACGCACGACATAGCTAACTTGCTCTTTGGGAACTCCGTACGTTGCGCAATCACCGAAAATTAACTGGTACCTATAGAGAAACGGCGTCACAACCTTGCAGCTAGAACGCACGCTGGTCTACTCGTACTAGGTAATATATCTCGTGGCACACGTGACGTAATGCTATCTCCAAAAACACCAGCAAGAGCCGAGCACGAGCGTAAAAAAATCGGCCAAGTGCGAGACGGACTCGCGCATGGATTCCGTATACCGTTCGTAGCAAAAAACGGTAAAAAAATTACGTTTGTTGTTATGTTGTATGGGAGACCCATTTACATATTTATTTTATTCTGTTTGTTCGTTGTTTTAGCGGCAACAGAAATACATCATCTGTGAAAATTTCAACTGCCTAGCTGTCACGATTCATGAGATACAGCCTGGTGACAGACGAACATACAGACAGACAGACATACAGACCGACGGACGCACAGCGGGGTTTTAGTAATAAAGTCCCATTATACCCTTTAGGTACGGAACCTAAATGAGAAAAGGCTTTTGCGAAACATGCGTCAACCTCACCTGTCGCCGATCTTATATCTTAAGTATTTTGATTAAATCTATGAGAGATTAGTCATTGTTTTGATTAGATTTATTTTCGGATTCGAATGCGTTTATAATGAGCAGTGATTGAGGTAGCGGCTTGCGCGGGGCATCGACCGCCGCGCCGGGCTCGTCCGCAGGGCTCGCGAGTCGCGACGCGACGTGCGCAGACCTGTTCCGGGACTCACAGCTCAAGAATGCTTCTAACAAATAAAAGGTGCACAAAAAAAACAATGCGGTGTTGCTGTGTCCGTGGTCCACGTCAATGGGCGGGCAGCTTCGGTCCACAATCGTTAAGTTTTTGTAGAGATTAGGGATGAAAGAGAAATCTTCCGGAATGTTGTGAAATAATTCCCAAAATGGTTAATGAGTTGCTTAAATAAGAGAGCGCTGTTTTGGGTGGTTTTTTGATCATGGTGAGTAATGGCGTGGAGTCACGTAGCCACGGCGCGGGCCTGATTGTGCATTCGGCAGAAGCAGCTGGCAGTGGTGCGTGTGTTGCGTGTGTTGCGTGGATGTTTTATTAATTTGAGGCTCTGTGGCCTGCGGTTAGGTTCGGTTCCTGTGCAGGCTAAAGCCTTCACCTGAGAAAACCCCGAACTGAACAAAATAGATAAAATCTTGCAATTGCCTCGATATACGAGTTTTGGGTCGCGTGTTCAAATCCAACCAGGCGCATTACTTGTTACGTACTTCTTTGTATTGAAACAATATACAAGGTGTAAGAGACAGCCCTCCGCAAACTTTTAGGAATTGCTCAGTAGACGAAACTGAACAACCATCCACAAGATTTTTTTCTGGAAACGAAAAAAAAAAATTAGCCTCACCATACAAAATTATAAACTTGATTGGTCAATTTGTATGGCAAAGCCGATTATTTTCGTTTCCTGAAAAAACAATTTTGTTGAAGGACCTCTAAGGACTATGTTACTAACATCATAAACAACAACTTTTGTTCTATGATTCCTGAAAATGTATCATATTTTAGTTACAAAAATGAAAATATTTAAATTGAACATTTTAAATAAGCGATAGTGCAATAGCGAAGGGATCGGGTGACGGAGGTTCTTGATGCGCTTGACAGACATAGCAAAATATAGAGTTGAAACATGTTAGACAGAACAACGAAATCTGTAAGGTTTGTTATTGGTAAATGTTTTGTAAAAAGTCATAGAACAAAGTTGTTGTTTATGATGTTGGTAATACAGTCCTGCAATGTTGTTAGTGTTTTCCAAATAATCCTGTTTATGTATAGCCTAAAACATGTGAAAACAATTAGGCTGCTCGCCCATGGTTGATAATCGGTGACCGATTTTTTGTAGGAGAAAAATAGAACACACTGATAGCAATAATGCAACACACACGTCCTACAAAAAATCGGTCAGAAATACAAAACAATGTTACAAATATACAAAATCGGCCCGATTATCTGTCCTACAAAAAGTCTGACGTGGGCGAGCAGCGTTAATCATGATATTATAACGCAATATTTTTCGTGGTGTACTGTGTTACATTCTCAGCTATTCCGCTATGAAATCTATTCAAGAACTAAAGTAAAAAGAATAAACGTAAATATGTAAGTAGTTACTACGTCCTTCTAAAAAATCTCTGTAACCCTTGGCCCAATATTTAGATTAGAAGGTTCACGTGGTGAACCAACAAGTAGAGGCCCTTCGGAGAATACCAATCAAGTACCAGCACCGGTTTAAGTACCTCACAAGGATACACACTAATAAACTTATCGTATCATAAGCATTGTTGGGCATGGTTCGCACAGCCATGGGTGAATTATGCTAATCGTCCTTTTGTTGATTTAGCAGGCAGGCGCCTTCGACTCATCGTCCACTTTCACTTCACACCTCTAACGTACTCCACTCGTAAATTATTCTGCATGGCTCCACGTGACAGGAGGTCATTGTAACTGTGAGTATTTGTATGTCAGTGGTCTCGGTCAAGTGCCAATCAGTCTCCTCTGCGTTTAAATGACTGAACGTGGTTACGTCACGTCGTAATGTTCTTGAATAGATCTGTGGTACGACCGCGACAGTGCGATGGCACAGAGTCGGGTCAACTGTAGTGGCTCGCTTGCATCATGTTATGATCAATACAGGATAATATTCAGATGACGTGGGTCTCTGGTTTGTGATTGTAAGACTTACGTTGTCTTGCGCAGGAGGTAATCTATGAAATAATTTGTGGTTTTACTCTAATCATGACCTCTTAGCTCGTTGACGCACGGGACGTAATTAACGAGGATAATATATACGTAACCTTTCGCAATCCTTTTTTACCCAACTTAAGAAAGGAGGAGTTTCTCAATTCGACGGAATATTTTTTTGTTTCTTGTTCAGAGATATCTTCGCCAAATGTTAACCGCATTTTAAAATATATTTTTGTTGACTTTTTCGGTCATTTGAATTTGGTGATGATCTGATAAAAAAAATCGAAGACAGACCATAAACCTCTCCAAAATAAAAATAACTAACTTTAATTACAGAAGTCGGTGTCTGACAACAACGAAACGAAACCAGAAACAACGAGGATTTAAATTTTTTTTGGAAAGGTTTTTGTTGTAGGTTTCGTAAAGGAGAGTGATTCCTGTTATAAGCCTGCTGGCTAAAAATGCCGACGATCCCGTTCAACTGGTTACATCGTACCTCTCAGACATTTTTGGGTCTTCTCTTTGCATTTACTGTCATTGTGCTTTATTTGCATTCATATCTACCGGTGCAGCTTTGTTTGTCTTTGTTTAGTTTTCCTTCATGCACTTTTTATGGTCACTGTTATCTTTAAACGCGTTGGGTCTTGTTCTTACCCAACAATCTATAGTAATTTGTAATAATCCCTTTCGCTGCAAATTCTTTACACTATTCATAAAATGTTAATAGTGCTGTTAAATAACTACTGCGAGATTCTCAACAATGATCTAAATAGAATCAATTATTATAATGAATAAAACGCCTTGATATAGATATAAAGTCAAAGTCAAAGCCATTTATTTGCATTAAATGCGTTACAAGAAATGGTAACTTAATATAATAGTGCAGAGACATTTTGCCATGAGTTGGCGTGCAAATATACAATATGTTATGTGATAGTAAGCAAAATTACAAAAAATATCAAATAATTTCCTTTTTAGAAAAATAATAAATAAAAACTTATAGAAATAACATACAGAAACAAATTAAAAACTTTACACACAATTTGTACAATATTTTAAACCAATATTAAGTTTGTTAAATAACCACAAAATTAAATAACAGACTTTAAAATATAACATATAACATAACAATTTAAATAAGATGCAGTTTGGCAAAATAACAACATAAAAATGCAGTGGTTCCGCAACAGAAAACAGTACCAAAACGTTCTATTCTACAACACATTCCTGTAGTGGTATAGTAGTAAGTATAGGATCTTGAGTTTTGAACTTGGCTTGTTGTTAGGTGGGAACTGACGAGTTGTGTGGGAAAATAGATTAGAATAGACTCTTAAAAGGAAGGCTTCACAATACCTGTTTATCCTAGAGACAGCTAGGACACACACGATGTCACTATTTTAAGGGCACAAATACCAAATTTCACACGATTTAGATTTTTAAATGCGGACGCAACACGAACAGGATCAGTCAAAAAACTCGAATGAAATATGTACAGTAAGGGTGGAGACTTGCCAACAGCCAAAAAAATAAATTTATCGCGGTAAATCAACGTCACCGGTAGATATGTCACTAATAAAATAATACGCCAACTTCGCATTTAATCAGCCAGATAATGTAAAGATAAACAAGACGCAACCGGTGAACCGGTCTGACAGGCGTAGCAGTCCTATCATGTTGTCACATGTTCTCATTAGCATGCAATGTGTGTCAATATAAATAAACATCTATTAGAGACGCGCTCCTTGCGATATTGTTGTAATTATATTCTCGTCTTTACATAAATAAATAAAACTGATGTTAGTCCGTCAGAGATGCTGTCATGACGTGTGGTATTTTTGCTTGACGTCACGGTTGCCATCATGAAGGCAACTGGCTTGCGTTGGCCGGCTCGAGGCGTGGCCGCATGCGCCACTCGGGGCCTCCCTGGGTCAATGTCAAAAGGAAAATCAAAAATCGCCTCCCACGCTCAGTTTTAATTTTTTAATTTGCTGTTTAAAAAAGACACCACCGGCATAAGCATTTGTAATCTTGGCACTCGTAAGGCTATATTTGCTGAGGAAGCGATGGTCGTATGAGCAAAATCTTGGACTAAGTAAATCTTCATAACAAATATATCTATTGTATGCGATCACATCTACGCTATGTTTATCATCATCAGATTAAAGAGAAAAGTGTAATCGTAAAACAAGTTCATTATTAAAACTACGAGTACTTTCTTTTTAGAATGGTCCCAACCAGTTTGTATTAGTGTACGGTCACAAACGAATAACAAACTAATGTATGGACCATTAATTTAGTGCTGTCCGATGGAGTAGGTTATTGCTCTAGCGTGGGGACACTTAATTTGGGCGATGCGCCTGCGCCGCCGAGTGCACGTAGGCACCGCGCACCACGAAATTACATGTCACAGAAGAACCATTACAAATCTGAACTTGGGGACACAATGACCACCATACTACCGAAATCGGACGGCGCTGAACTTGGCAGGGCTCACGACATGCGTGTCATTCGGTGACATTTTTGATTAGAGTGTCATCCGTTATCGCGAGACTTTGGTAACGATTGTTATTTAAAGAAGGCCTTTTGTGGTGTAAGTAGTGTTGTCCATTGACATCATGCGGTTTCGGTCAGGAAGTCCCTCAGACGACGCGGTCTCCATAACAATGATAGATTTGTTGAAGTTTAGTCACTTACTAAACTGATTTTTGTTAAGCTGTTTAGATTGATCGCATATGATAAAGAGGTGAGACTCGGAGCTCAAGAAGTATTGGAGTTTCTTATCTAATAAAGTACTCTAAGCGTGATCTGATTACCGCGGGATTATACGAGTATATATTAGCTCCGGATTAATTACAGCCACTGATTACGCTCGACGCTTATTTCTGGTCGCGAGGGGATTTTAGATAGCTGTCATAGCATAGCGTCATTATTCTTCGAAACCTATTGGCCTGTCCTGGTCTTACATCTTTCGTGTCGTGGTGTTTAATTTAGGAAGTTCGATAGAGCATTCGACTACTGATATAGATTTGAAAGTTATGTTTTTATTGTTAAAGAAAATAATTTGGAGCAACGTGCCATACTCCTGTATCTACAATTCTACATATACACGTTTAATGTCACATACATAAAACACTCAGACTTAAAGCAACTGCCAAATGCAAGTGGAACCCACGGAACACAGTGCATCAGCTTATTTCTTAATTACTGCGCCAATAGTTAGTTAGATAATAAACAGTTCTATTAAATTATAAAACATGAGTACTGAAATCATCCATATTCGTGCTAGTAATTCATCATCATTTCAGCCGAAGGACGTCCACGCTTGGGGAAGGCCTATGTCCACCACATACGCATCCCCCAAGCGTCGCCACAATGACCGGTCTTGTACTTCTCGCAACCATCAGATTCCCGCGCCTTTCTACGCTGCGTCTTACGGTACGTGAATGCCATTCCAGAACCTTTCGTCTCAATCGACCATCTGTTCCGCTTGCAATATAACCACACAACCACAGTTTGGCGATTCTTCGAGCTATGTCGGTTAACCTTGTTTCTCCTGTGGATATCTTCATTTCCATGTGATCACGCAAGCTAAAAAAAATAGCCTATGTCTGTCTCCAGGGTCCCAACTATCTCTGTACCAAAATTCATCAAAATCGGTTTTGCCATTTAGGCGTGAAGACGTAAGAAACAAATAAACTCACTTTTGCATTTATAATATTGGTTTAGATGCATTGCTCATCCTACAAGTTTTGATTTCCAAAGAAACATTTAGCGATATTAAAAAAAAAAACAAAATTGGTATCTTCTTCGAATATTGTAATTTATTAAGTTAGCTAATAGGTTTTCTACTGTGCGGTTATTTAATGAAATTTAAAGGAAAATGGCACAGGAAAATATTTACGTTAATCATAATATAGTATTTCTTTAATATGAGAATTCTCTTATACGTGTAGAAGTGTACCTTATAATAATTATGACGTAGGTAAACACAATTATGGTTTTAGTAAAATTACAAAATATTATGTGTCTCTCGATTTTCCTTCCCTGAGAAGTAATAAACAAGACGTAACGGTTACTTTTGGTTTTGCCATTCTGAGGCAAAACTTAGCAAACATGACCAGAAGTGCCTAAGAATATAAAAATCTTTTTACAAAAAAAAAAAACCGACATCACTAAAAAAACATTAAAACGATCTAAATAACTTTAGTTTCGGAAGTCGGTGTTTCTCGGTATTGTCTGTTTCTTATTTAACACCGACTTTCGAAATTAAAGTTATTTTGATCGGGAGGAGGGTTGGACAAAGAAAAAGAAGAAGTTTATGTACCTTGGCTGTCAATCAATTCTGTATCTGTTCGCATTTTATTATATCGGATTTGTATGTTGTGTGTAGGTATGGTTCATGAAACTAAATGCTTCGTTCATGTCAAAGGCATTTGATGCTGTTTATTCTTTGATACGTGAAAAGCTTGTACTTACTTACTTTATTAAAGTTTCATGTGTCACGGTATTTTTTACCAGGCCATCTGAGGGTTGAAATGACCTCTATGGGATTTTGGTTTATAAAGTAAACAATCACATGGAAATGGTGGTGAAAGTTAGTGATGTTCTAACTGTACATTTTCATCTAAGTTATTTTAAATAGATGTGCTTAAAACTGGTAAATTATATCTTAGGTACCTTACATATTTGAGATCATTAAGAGACATATATTAGTATCTTTGCAAGTCGAGGTACATCCAAAACTAATTCCGTCGACAAAGAACCGCTTGCTAATGTTTATGACTAACACTTTAAGGCAATGTTAAATTTACTAATGCTTTTCTTGTTTAAATTTTTCATAACAGCTATTCAAAGAATTTAATTTGCGTCTTTAGTGATATTTAAGTCATCACGTAGCCAAAAGTTACGCGACCTCTCATTAACATACTCGATTATGACTCGACGATGACGGCGAATTTATGAATGAATATACGAATAGAACTCGATCTTGCAAGGTCAGTTGTAGTCAATGACCGATAAAAGAAAAAGATAACCGAACGGAAATCATTCTTGAATGCAAACAAGTGTTATTACAGCAGCACCTTCAAATATCAACCAGCTGTTGTATACAAACGTTGTTATCTCTTCAGCCGGTAACTATCTGTGGAACAAATGAATTGGTTTTATAACTTTAAAGGTTTTCTGATACATACTGACTGATTTATAAGTATGCTGAAGCGGCCAAATCAGTGTAATGATGTGTATGTTGATATCATGTTTTGCATCTTAAGTTTTCTGACAATCTTTTCCCCGAACGATGAATAAGTGGGTATTCCACCTGTGTCTTGACCGTCCAACGCACGTGTTTATTATACTCACATAGGTACCTACTATAATACATTGTTTTTTACTTGATTAGCATGCGTGTCAAGTTTTATCTACTACTCCATTCAATATGCAGGCCGGAAGGCTTCCTACTAAATTCAAATATAAAAACCTCTTAAGATTGGGTTTTTAACAAGTGTAATATTCAACGTCATATCGTAACTGTTATCATTATCCGTATAGATAGATACACTCTTTATTGTACACCATAACTCGTCGATGACGATTTAGGTGGGTATGTCATAGAGACCGGATTATATGCAACATATAAAGGTTGTTACGCATGCAAATATGCATGAAAAATGCTTGAAACATGCATGAAAACTGGCAGAATATGCGAAATCTATACTTATAATAAATCTCTAGAGAGATCAATTCTGTACATGAAATATATTTCCAAAATAACTAACAGGGGGTGATTAGTGATCGATACTGATCCTAAAAATGCAAACAGTAAAATTTTTGTCTGTCTGTCTGTCTGTCTGTCTGTCTGTCTGTCTGTCTGTATGTTCTTTATAGAAACAAAAACTACTCGATGGATTTTAACGAAACTTGGTACAATCATTCTTCATACTCCTGGGCAGGTTATAGTATACTTTTCATTACGCTACGATCAATAGGAGCAGAGCAGTGAAGGGAAATGTTGGGAAAACGGGAGAAATTACTCCATTTTTTAAGCTTCCGTCGCGTTTGCAGCCTTAATGGTTAAAGCTACACAGAAAACATGTATAACGGAAATGTTCTCCTTAAAATTATATAAAAAATATCCCACGACAGCATACGTCTATCTTTTATGGTTAACTCACAATAGCACGTGTAACTCCCGATAGCTTAGCAGTTCTGAGCTTTCTGTTTATTTTTGTCTACTCTTACGTTTATAACACTGAATGTCGCTGGCATAAGCAAAAGGATCCGCGTACGAAGTCGCTGGCAGAAGCTAGTTAAATAATAAATTGATATATATGTGATAAAAAACGAAACTGCAGAACAATGAGCTCGCACGTCAAGTATGAACAAGTAACAATTTATATGCGTAATAGGTGGACCGACGTTCTTCTGCCTCTTTCATTTTACTATCGTAACTGTCAAAACAAAAGACGCGCGCGGCAACTCACTGCGTTCCGAAATGCAGTAAAAAGTCACAACTATTACAATAACCTTTTGCGACTGTTATTAAATTTGGTCGCATTTCGCAGGGTGAGTAAAAATATTGTAAATGTACGGATAATATGCATCATAACTAGATCTTAGGTAAAATATGTTATTACCGCTGAGAATGGCTAAAATATATGAGTTCAGTGCACGCGACTGCGATAGTAAGACTGTCACAAGAGTCTATAAATAAATAAATAAATATCCAAATGCATATGCGAATATGCAAATGCATATGCGAATATGCAAATGCATATAATCTGGTCTCTAGTCATGACTAGCCTATATTAGTTACATTATAAGCAAGATAATAGTAACGTTAAACGTTATTACGCATAATCTGTTAGATATTTTGTGTGGTGGTGAAATTTAACAAATAGTGTCAGATATAAAACTTTCCATTTCCACGGACGAGTCTGTCGCGGCAATATCTTTGAGTAATATATATTATAAACAATAACTTCTCTGCCATATGATTGAATGGGAATCCATTAGGTACTAATAACATACATCATGTCTATGATTTATGAAACTTTATCTAAGGGGGCTTCCATAGAATGCACAGGCGCTCGAAGCACAGCCTGCAACGAGGTTTAATTAGCAGTATAATAAATATATAGTCCTTGTATTTGGTAAAGCACATTACGCTATCTTGATATCGAAAATTAACCCTTCAGATACCGTCAATTAGAGACACAATAGTAAGACAATAGATGCGCGGCCACCGGTGGTCGCTTGGGGATTCATGAATTAAGTAAGATTGATTATTATTGTGTAACAAAACATTGCAGCATTGTTTACTGTTATGATACATTACTGTACGAAAGACGACAGTTTCGTATTACCGAACAGGTTATAAACTAGTACATGATTTTATTCTACTTAAATACCTATACCTAGTCTTTTCCTTAAAGGATTTATGAATGAAATACGTAAGGAAGACCGCAGGAGTAATTATATTAAATAATATTGTGTCATAATAAATGCACAATTATTTTGATTTGATTATTAATTTATTAAATGTACGGTTTGCTATATGGAGACGTCACCATGGATGTTCTTGAGTGAAATAATATTGGGATTCAAAACCTATAGGTATTGCACAGGCTTCAAGTTGGCAAAATTAATCGATTCTTCTTAGTTTGTTACTTCGAATCCTTACAGCTGCTGTAAACTACTGAAGGTGCGTTGCAAACAGAATTTATATAGAAATAAATCGCGCGGAGCGTTATCTCGTCACTCAAAGATGCTTTTAGCTTAGTATTTCAAGATCAATGTACTTTAGCAAGAAGCTAATGAAGTGAGTGAACGTGAGGGACGCGCACCGCGTGTCGCGTGTCGCGTGTGGGCGGCTCGGCGCGCGCACGTGGGGTGGCGCGCGCACAGACTGCTTGGCGCCGCCGCGCTGCCGCCGCCGCGCACGCGCAGCGCACCGCCCGCACAGCCTTTGTACAGGCAACGAGGACGGTGCGAGTGACAGCCACGCGGTTATTACACTACTGACACTAAAATACTAACACCAAGTGAACAAAAAATATCAAGACAAAGTTAAAAGATAATTAAAGTGTCGACACCGGATCTTTATAGCACAATGTTTAGGGTCGCTGGTGCTAATGAAAACGGGCGAAAGGATCGATCCAAGTAAAGTTACGCCTTTGTTTCAATAAAAAATATTACAGATTTGTTAGTGGAATCCGACAAATGCAGTTTTTTTAGACGACAGCTCAATGTGAATACAAATATTTTTATTTGTTAAACATAGGTGGTTTATTTATTTATTTATAGTACTGCCACATCACCTACATTTAACATTATTGAAAAACAATTGCATTACTATGGTCTGATGTACGTGACAATGAGGGCGTACATACCATTTACAATTTTACAGCTCATATGAATATATAAACAACACAAAATATACAATAAAATTAAAATTTAAGTTAAAATTAATTATAATATAAATGTCGCAATTTAATTAATTGCAATATAATTTAATATGATTTAATTTAGGTTTAGGTACAGATATTCATTATGGTTATAAAAGAACGCTATGTCTAGCCGTCGTTGGCATACAAATATTATACGTATACATGCTAATTATAACAAATAATTATTTCAATAAAATCAATACAAAAAATAGTATGAAGAATAAAAAAAATAATGTGAAGAGGCAGTTAGCCCGAAAATGTTTGCAGACAGGTCCTAAGAATTTTCTCAACGTTGTAGGGGTTTTATTTGAAATGTTATCTGACGGTTACTTTACGCGAGCGCGAGCTCGTAAATAATGTATGAATGTATATATAGGTAAGTAAGAGCAAGATTATATTAGATACTAGCTTTTGCTTGCGGCTTTACCCGCGCACATATAATATAGCATATGCCACTCAAGAATAAAGCGGCTTTTTATTGGTGAAAAATAAAATAATAATAATATTCCACAACTATCACAGAACGCCGTCTAGTCCCAAGGTAAGCAGAGCTTGTGTTATGGATACTAGACTTATATTATGCACATCACACAAACATTTGTCCTGCGTGTGAATCGAACCCACGACCTCCGGCGTAGCAGTCAGGGCCACTAAATACTAGACCTGAGACCAACAGGCCAGTCAAAGTAAAATAAAAAAACAAAAAAACAACTTTGGCTCTTTCACTGACCTCAAAAATGTCTCTTTTAATATTAGTGTAGATGACGTTATGAGAAAGGCTATTATTGGAGAAAAGTGCAATTATTAAAAACTATCCACCAGAAGGATGTAGAGTCTGTTCTTCAATCATTTCATTCTTTTTTATTTATTATTCTTGTTTCCCTTAATGACAAACATTTCAAAATTGCTTTTTAAGTAGCCGGCAAAAGTCCTAATTTTTTGCCGCTTTGGGTATTGTCCAACTCGTTTTTGTATCGACAGCTTACTGACTGAGTCACCCGACAACAAAAGGAAGTAATTGTTCGGCTTTACATTCACAGTTTCAAGAAACAAAAATAATTAAAAAGCAACAAAGTGCGTTCCACTTCCTTATCTGACTTTAGCGAGAACTTGCCGACGCTGTGGTAGGCGGGACGAGGAAGAATATCACAAACACCACACACCTTATCACCGCACTTGCACTTACAATAGATACCAGTAACTCTGTATTGTTACCTAAGATAAAGAAAGATACAAAAACAAACGTAGGTAGTCATTTAAAAGAAGTTCTTGTAATGGCGGTGCGAAGTACCACACCCTCTTACCGAGCTGCACTAGACAACCATGGAGGCAGCAGACAGCATGGAGTAACCAGCCTTACTAATATTGCTTTCTTAACAATCTTGTTATTACAATACACTTATGGATCCACTTGTTGCAGTCATAAAATGATACAATTTCTGCCAATCATGTCATTACTGACGACGACGGGCGTCGGGCGGACACTAACCAACGGAACCCCAGTATATTAATTAGTATTTGGGAAATATTCTAGCGATCGTTAGCTTTTCTATATACATACATTTCTACATACAAATTTTTATGACAGACAATAATAGGAAAAAATGGATTTATTTCATAATATTTTAGGAAACGTTATTTGGTGACCATTAATCCATTTTGGTAACCGTTTAGAATTTTTTTGGTTGCGAAATAGGTACTTTTTGGGCGGTGTTTAAACACAAGCCCTAATTTAATATTTAATTACCGCTCTACTTATAAAACTGCAACGTTTTGCGGATGATGCGACGGTGTCATTATCTGAACTGCACTGATACGCTGTCAGTAACGCGTGCGCACGTAATAGGTACGTGAGTCGTACCGTGACGAGGGAAAATATGCTACCTATTGATTAATTATTATGAATCTGTAAATGTTTCGAAGTCTATTCGCAATACTACAGCACATACAACACTTGCGATTGGTAGAATTGTGGTAACCAGCTCTTTGCGAGGTCTCCACGTAGACGCGGGCTCGTGGACAGCGAGCCATGGGTAGCTCGCTGTCCGATCGTCCGGTAACTGTCCGGACCGAGCCAAGGCGTCGATGGCGCGCACTGTTCCCGCGCGCCTCAAGGAGTTGTCAGCAACAGGAGGGGCCCATCTGGGGCGAAGCCTACCGGGGTCGGGGTTATCCGAAAGGAAACTAGAGCCCCGGTATGAAGGCTAGAAGGAACGGCGCGGGGTTTTTAGTCAGTAAGACTCTGACACTGTCTCCCGCTCCACCCAAGAGCGGGTTTCGTCAATGATGATTTTCCCCGTCGACAGAAAAAAAATGCTCTTTGCGAGGTATAGAAGTATAAAAAACGATGGCTAACTAAGATGCGAAATTTTATAATAGAAACACTAGTGCAGGGGTACGGTCTCGCAAAGGTCACCGTTTAGACTCATCAGCGCCGATCGGACAGCGTAAAACGCTTAATAGTATTGGTATATAAGGATCTACGTACCGACGTCCTACCCTGTCATGTGTTACATTAACACGTCGGTAATCGTTACGTTTTTTGCGTCATTCCGTCGGATGTTTTGTGTGTGAATGTGCCGCGAACCGGGACAGGTCGGTGGCATGATTACACTGACCACACACGCTGGGCAGTTGGTAAGCCGACGGGCTCCGAGTGGGGGAGTGGGCAGATGTGGTGCTATAGCCTTCACTGCCTTGCGAAATTTAATTAAACCTTGTGCAAATCGCTTACCTGCATTAATTCCTTCAGAAACGGTTTTGTTTTCGACGAGATACACTCATTTATTTATTTTAAATACAATCACCAACACACACACACCAACGACTCACTCACTGGTTAAGCATTTAAAGATAAAAAAAACATTTGCAAATTAAAAAGTAAATTGTACGACTTGTCGACCTCTGCGGTGAACTAACGCGCACTGATTTTGTGACAAATGTTAGCTTCTTTTATATTAATTGGTGCATCATCCCGATACAGGTTGATAATAGGTATGACGTATACATACAGACATATACACCGACGTAGATATGGTGGTGGAATCTGATCAGCTGATCGTGCTCACCGCAGGTGACTGCAGACAGGTCATCGCGTTAATATTTTAAAGGTAGGTTATATGTTGTCATCCGCAGCCGGCCGCAGAACGGGACAAATTAATAATAAGGTTAAAAAAACCGCAGGAATTCGTTAATGACGAGATCCACACAGAATTAATGATATGAATAATACTACAAGAATTCATTGATGACACGCGCTTGCGGGTTTTTTTGTGCAAACGCGTGGTCGAAGCCTTACCGCACTTCAAAACCTGGCTGGAAAGGGTCGCATCTTCTACAGACTCGCTGGTTGTTTCGTTGACTACCTGACTGACCTGATTTAATCTAAAATCTTGACATAGACTTCTACTGTTGTAACTTTGACTCGTAAAGAATACACTCAAGGAGTGCCTTGCATGGGCACGTATCTGATGAGGCCTATCTCTGAACGTGTTAGTGAGAGCCATGCTGGTGAAGACGGAGATCTGGGGGAATTGGCTTCCTCCTGTGAGATTGTTATGGCCCAGAACAAGACCACCAAGCGGGATGATCTCGTAGTAGAAGAAGGCGTTGGGGAGCAACCAACAGGCGCTGCACAAAGAAAGTTCCGTAGTAGTCTTTTAATTCATGAATCCCCAAGCGACCACCGGTGGCCGCGCATCTATTGTCTTACTATTGTGTCTCTAATTGACGGTATCTGAAGGGTTAAGAGGTAAGTTGTCTTCTTCCATGTGCTAATCTGAATGTTTTTATTAGGTTATTTAGGTAAGAATCTCATACATCCTGGACTCATCCCCAAAGAACGGGCATCTATAGAAGCAGTCTCTAGAAAATAGAGTTGACAAGGTCCAAAATTTCAAAATCAGCGCAAGAGAACGTCTCCTTCCTTTTTATCACCACCAGACAGAACATTAATAGAAGTGTTAACAATATAATGTGTCTTTTGAAGAACAGACATAATAGCACATGACTTTGGCAGTACACTCAGGTGCCATATTGAATGCGGCTTCACATGAACCGTATAACTGACTTTATAGGCGAAGTCTTACGCGTGAAAACAAATAGTGATATCATGAAAACCGTAAATACTGTACTGTGGATAGGAATACAAACATTGTTCTTGCATATTATTATTATGTCGTACTTCGCGGTTTTCCTTGTGGTTTGATGAATGTAAAGATTGATTTATAGATTTTTATTAATCTTCTACTTGTTGGAGATTGTATTCAAAACTGCATGGCACCTGAGGTCCAATGATTTTTCTGTTAGCGTAAAGACAAGTGATGTGACCTGCTAGGTTCACCTTTAGGGGGGCTCCCTAGCCAAGTTACAACCGTTTTACTTGTGTCGAACGTTTCGAGTTTGCTACACAACCAAATCTTTTGTTCTGACCACGTGACTGACCGTTGAGATTACGTCTTTTCCGTACATTTAAAGCGTTCTACTAGCGTTAATGATTGCAGATTAGCTACAATTAGATTAGCAACTTGGCTAGGGGTACCGGTACAGTAATGTCTTTGCCATACATTTTGTACTTAGCGGTTGGCGGAAACGCTAACAGAAACATCTTAAGCTGCTGATCTGTAATGACAAGAAATCCTTCCCCCAAAATCGTCTTTTTGTACCCCATTTAGAATTTAACTAAGTTACTTATAACATTTTTTATAAGGAGTTGACGATGCAGTTCACTGTACAACGACGAGAGTGGAACATTATGTTTCCACACGGGCGCTACGCTGCTGTGATTCGGGTGGTATGTTGCTCAAACTTGAGTGCTACGCGGCTACGACGTGGGTGATAAGTTGCTTCAACGCGAGTAATACGCTGCTACGACTCGGGTGGTGTGTTCTTTAAACATGGCTGCGACGCTGCTACGGCGTGGGCATTACGTTTTGCTTTAACATGGCTGCTACGATGCTACGACTCAGGTGGTACGTTACTTTTAAACGCGGTTGCTTCGCGGCTACGACAGTCGGCTCTCCGTTGCTTCAACGTGACTGCTACGCTGCTCAGACTCAGGTGGTACGTTGCTTCAACGCGGGTGCTACCCTGCTACGAATCTAGTGGTACGTTGCTTCAATGCAGGTTCTATGATATTATATCTTCTGATGACACACCATTGTGAAGTAAGTCAGACATTCATTCATATTCTAATGTCGATCGCATAATATGTAAAGTTATGTGAAACATTCGTAGTAAACTATAAATATTTTGGTGTTAACTGTCTTTGGCACATCGCACGCTCGTAAATGTCGCATTATGCTCGTGAGTCGCGGTCGAACTATGTATATTACTCATCGAGCACCTGTTCGCACCTGGCCGCATTCATGTGAACCTGTGGAGGATCCGCTTTGTGAAATATTAGGGGCAATGGAAATTGATCAAGTTCGAATTAAAAAAGGGATCGTAAATAACAAAAGTGTTGCTTGTTTTAACTGAAATATTTTCCAGTAGTAATACTTGTGGAACATGCAGGAACATCTAACAAACGTCTCTGGTCAATTAATACACTATAAGAACAAGTGTCGTCACAGGACACAATACAACTTCAGAAATTAACAATCACGTGCCGAATTGCGACATTCGTAAATCTCCTGAGAAGTATTACTATTTCTGCTTATTTGGTTTAACTTTAAAGCTAGAACTAAAATAAAATGATATCCGACTCCGTCACTGAATATTTCACGCTACGCATGAACTGTAGTTGCACATGATTGAATATCTCTTTGAGGAATCACTGGAGAGATGTCACGGCGTCATCACTTTCCGCATGAGGCAGCTCTCACCGAACATATTATTGTGGAACTTTTAAAAACCACAATTATTTTTGTGGTAACTTTTAAATGTAGCTGCTCTATATGTTATTTAATACTTCAATCGTTGGCAATCCCTTTTTAAATAGAAAGCTTCATATTTAAGTTTTCTAGAAATCTATGGAAATAGTTTAAAAAGTATACGTAATAATAAAAACCAACAAGCATAAATTCGTGACCGGAAAAATTAGAACGTAATAAGATGAGTTATTGAGTTATCAGCCATGAGCCAATCAGCTTCCTGGCGAAAGACAATATAGTCATTGTCTTTTGCCAGAATTTTAAGAAAATATCTAAGCAGCTGAAACATCTGATTCCACAATAAACATAACTTGCATGAAACTATGTCTATGATAACTAACGCGTCTCGAACTTTCATCTCGTCTGCTAGAAGACGCGCGGACTTCGGCCGGCCGCGATACATAACACAATAATCTTGCATACATTCTGCACTTCGGACGGACACACCCGTGGCTAACGTCCATGCTATTGAGCGACTTTCAACGCCAAAACACACTGTTGCGTTACATATTTACATAACACTTGTTTACTGAACAATATACTTGCACTCGCCTATCTGGGGCCTTACCATCATCATCTTGGACTGGCCTGTTGGTCTAGTGGTTAGTGACCCTGACTGCTATGCCGGAGGTCGTGGGTTCGATTCCCACCCAGGACAAATGTTTATGTGATGAGCATGATCATTTGTTCTGTGTCTGGGTGTAATTTATCTATAAAATGTATGTATTTAGAAATATATAAGTATGTTTATCAGTTGTCTAGTACCCGTAACACAAGCTCTGCTTAGCATGGGACTAGATGGCGTTGTGTGATAGTTGTGGAATATTATTATTATTATTATTATCTTCCTGCCCTTGTCCCGTTTTATTTGGGGTCGGCGCAACACGTTTTTTTCTTCCATTCTGTCCTGTCACTCGTCACGCTATCACTAACTCCCTTTTCTTTCATATCACTTCTCACACAATCCATCCATCTTTTCTTTTCTGGGACCTTACCATGAGGTGTTAAAATGTCAGTCGTGCGCCTGAGAAAGAGGGATGGAGTTATACACCCATTACATCTACATCCCTAAAACGGTTCAGTTTAACCCTTCAGATACCGTCAATTAGAGACACAATAGTAAGACAATAGATGCGCGGCCACCGGGTGTCGCTTGGGGATTCATGAATTAAAGTAAGGTTAAAATCTTGGCCTCTGATCAGGTTCATAAAAACCTTAAGCGGATATACTCGAGGGTAGCCGCGAAATTAATTTTTTTCTTAAGAATTAATATTTCTTGCCCCCGATATCTGATTTAATCATTTGAGGTTAGGTTTTTCTCAAACTCTACTTTAACCTGTTTTCGCTTTCAAGTAGTGTTTGAGACGTTCTTAACTAAAAATACTCAATTCAAAAACCCGCGCTTAATATCTAGTTTGGTAAATATGTACAAAAAAAGAAGTATTCCTAAAACCTTGTAGTAATCTTTAAAAACCGAAAATGACTGCATGGATTATGTAAATACATAGCTTAAAGGGTTTAAGAGAAGGTATCCCTATGTGTCAGTGTTATCACAAGTATTGCTAAAGGTTCATCTCGCCGGGCACGTGACTGGTCGATTTGAAATGCCGAATAAATAACATCTAGGTGTACATTATGATAGAACTGTAATTTTCTTGAAAATAAGTATATACTAGTATTATACCAGTTACGTAATATACACCAAATTCAAGTTCAAGTTTTGAACATTTTTTTGTACGAGTAAGTGCTGAACAAACTCTGTCTATAAGATATATTATGATTGACTGTTACGAAACCATGATTCACCTGTCGCCGAGGTAACATAGAGTCATGGCCGTTCGCAAGTCTATGTTTGTTATGACTGCTGGTTTACGATGACCACCGACATAACGAAAAAAGTGCCGAAGTTCGCGAGGTTGATGTGATGAAATGTGGTACACGGCTAGACCAAGTTCTGGATTTGCCCATAAGATACACAGGATAATCCCCAAGTTACAGTATTTTTCTTTCAAGCAGATTTGCTCTTACGAATTTCCACTCAAGCCAACCAATAAAGGTAAGAGACATTTAGGAGCTCTGTTCCGCGTCAGCTCTGTTTCTCGTCAGCCAACCAATAAGAGCAAACCAGAGATAACAAAAACTATTGCAACCAACAGCCTTGCTATAAAACTAGGACTCATATAAATTTCGTACTTTAGATGTTTTGTCCTTATGTTGGACTGTACTCGGTAGTACAGTATAAGGCTTCTTGTCTAGAAACAGAAAATCGAAGAGGATTTCAATTGACGCGAACTAGTGTTTAATTAAACCTGGGCACCATCTCGTAACTGATTGAAACGAAGATCCGCTTATGTAACAGCTTCGTACAGGTTTTTTTGATAAAAATAACAAACAATTTGTCAAACAGAAACTGGTAAAAAGCGACGCGTATCTAAACCAGTTTCCCATCAAACAGGACTTGCGAGGCGGGCCAGGCGCGAGCTGCGCGCCCACGAGTCCAGCCTCACGCACGTCGCGGCGTCTACAACAACAAACGATCATATTTTAATATTATGACGTATTTCTCATCTCTCACGGCGCCGCACATAATTATTATTACGTATAAAGTCGTCACTGGTTTAAAAAATAAAACTATTTATAGTAACTCCGTGCGAATAGAACGCGTTATAACGTTGTTTGGGCAAAAACTGCCATTAGCAGTATCGTCATGAGCGTGGCGGACCGGGCAGAGGCGGCGGCCGTGACGTCAGCGGGCGGGAGGTGATGACGGCGGCCGAGCTTCGTGCTGAGTGATGTGGTTGAGGGGATGCGTCGTTGACGCGCTCTAAAGGCTTTACAATGTTTACTTTAATTTATAGTTTATTGCTTGACAATGTAATAAATGTTTACAATCAGATTCGATTTGATTATTATGCTACCTACATATGGTCGTCAATATTGTGGCATGTCGAGAGGCATCTTATTTTTTTTAATTATTCAAATCAGATTTTCGCCGTATAGGTAATGTGTGTGCAATAAATTTCTTGCGTTCAGCTTTGTCACGTAATTTCTTTGGTTTTCTTGGCCCACACCAAGAACATGTTAAATGTAAGCTACTCATTTACCCACTATTGAAATCTAAGTGTAAAGCTGCTGTCTCTAAATACCTCGAAACCCCTGATTACACCCAAACGGAAAATCTCATGATCTCACTCAGATAGTTGTTAACTTTATCTGTTAAAGCGTATTTTTTTCAAATAATCTGACATATATTTTAAACATAAACTCTGTATATATAAACTTACTTAACATTAAGTCACACATTAACGAAGCACTCACACTTACATCCTGGAATTAATTATTATTTAAGATTATATTGAATTTTGTCTCTTCTTTTTATTTAATTTAGCTTCAACTTTATTTCGCCGCGTCATGCTCATCACTTTTCTAGCATACTAGCCGCGGGAGGGTCCTGGTGACCTGTAATAGGTACATACCTACACCAGGCACCAGTCCCTCACAAAGTTAGCTCTAAATTATAAGCAACGTTAAAAGCTAACATAAGCTAAATGTGTGATGAGAAATAAATAAAATTATTATTGTATTATTTACCAAGAATTTTACAAGATTTCAAATAATTTTAATTGTTTATTTGAATGACTTTGATACATACATGGGTAATTGTATTTATAGGTATATTGGGATTTTCATAATGTGTAATGTGTTTATGTACATTTATGATTGACATAATTTGGGTTGTTCCCAAAGATTCGCGAGCCTATTGTTCTCACAATTGAATTGTAATTAAAATTCGAACATGAGTTCATGCATTTTAAAATATTAAATATTGTATGTTTATTTTGTATTTGTTTTTTGAGTCCTTTTTTTTCATAGTCTACTTTTATGTTAATTTTATTTTTTTTATGCACCTACCACGTTTTTCTCTTTACCACCCTAGGTAGACTGGTAGAGAATGCCTAAGGCATTAAGTCCGCCTTTGTACTTTTATGTTGCATGAAGTTTTAATAAATAAATAAATAAATAAATAAATAAATGTTTATTATTTCTATTAATATAATTTTTATTTCATATAAACGGGCTGTTTACCAGCGCTGTTCCACAATTTCAAAGCTAAAAAAGCTAAAAAATAAATAAAAATAAAAACTGTTCTCTCGTCTCATCGAGTTCTGTTTGTATGCAGTGGGTACTTATGAAACGATAAACAATACTCTGCATGTCTCCAAAGCGGTGAATGGTCATAACCATGAAAAAATGAATCTTACGCTGAAAACAGACTTTGCATTATTAAATTGCAGCAGCAAGATTTACAAACTGATTAAGACAGACAAGAACCGGTTTTTTACTGACTGTACTTTGAACAAATCTCGTGGGCCCGTTGGGAATTGATGTAGGAACAAATAAAAGAAAAGTTTTTTTTTCATGAAGTTGGTGGAATATGAAGAACAATAGAATCAAGAAGTAGGCAAGTCCTTACACTACTTACTATCGAAAAATGGACCGTGTCTGTGTTAAATAAATAATAATAAAGGAGTCAAACGGCATCATTTGCAATTTACACGACCACCGACTGACAGCTTTACACGAAGCATTCATTAATTCCACACTATAAAAAAATACCATTAGAGGTAGAAAATATCCAACCCATTATGTAGCGATTTTATTTCTTTAACCATTGAATTTTTTTTTTTAATTTCGATTGTTTCGGTTACGGAGCTCCATAACATCCCTGATTGAAATACCTTAGAAAAGGGGGTAACTAGTTGATGACGATATCTGTATAACAAAAAGGAAAGACTGAAGAACTGTGAAAGAGGAAGGAAGAACTGTCCGGACCGAGCCCAAGACGTCGACGGGGCTTTGTTACCGCGCGCCTCAAGGAGTTGTCAGCAACAGCAGGGGCCCAGCTGGGTCGAAGCCTACTGGGGCCAGGGTTATCCGAAAGCGAGCTCGAGCCCCGGTATGAAGGCTAGAAGGAACGGGGTGGGTTTTTAGTCAGTAAGAGTCTGACACTATCTCCCGCTCCGCCCAAGAGCGGGGGTTGTCATTGAATGATTTATGCCCACCACAAAATAAAAAAGTTAGAAGAATGGATATATTGATAGCCTGATTAAGAAATCTTTTAAAACAACAACCCATTTCTCGTCACGGATGGTGTGCAAATGGCTAGGTTTGCTGAGCATATCTTTTGCACACAACAGTAATTACTATTAGAAACGCACATACTGACCGGCTGAGTCACCGGAGGGCCGGTTTTAGCAAGTCACTCTGAAGTAACCTTGCGTAATTAATTACTGTTGTGTTCTTTACCTTTAATTGTACCGTGTTGGGAACGGTAACACTGATATACTGTTACTATGTTTTTTACTGTTGTCAAACTTTTGTATTAGATTGATAGGCATAATGTTCCTCAGCTGTGAGTCTAATAAATGTATCAATGATAACTCTTCTTCTTTCGTATCGATGTGACTCTATTTGTTCCGACCCATCATCTGGGTAGCTCAGTCGTTGGCTTGTCCATGTCGTGTGAGGTGCAGTGGTAGTGCATGCTCACCAGGAACGGGGATGCCGTATATCCTTTGAAGAGGCTCTACACTGTGCAGTATTACCTACTGCATAAGTCCTCTGGTATAAAAAAAAACTCTTTTGATTAGTCCTCTATTTTTTATAATTAAATTTGTTTTGTTTTAATTTAAGAAGACATGCTTTGTTTTATTTTAAACGATGTCAGTCATAAAACTCACAAAACTCAAAATTCAGGCTAGCTTCAGCGTAGCACTCGATTTTGGCATCCTTATTCGGCTTGTAGATTTTTATAATTTACTCTTTTATATTTACAAAATTATCGTTTATTTGATTCATTTGTATTAAACATGTAAGTGACGGAAAAGTGTTTATTTTTATATATTTCGCTACAACTGGTACTGTGTTTACGATGCGACAAAGATACCATTTGACCAAATGGTTTCTTCCGCTTCAGAAATTTTCTGATTGGTCATGGCAGCTCGTGTCCAGGTGGTAAACGATAACTGTAAGCATGATACAGGAGAGTTAATTACATTGGGTCAGCGAGTAGCAACAACAAGCTCATTTTTTTAAAAGTCACGGTAATTTCGGATGGCTGGGCGCTAACAGTGCAAACTACTCGACACACGCGCCTTATTGGTTGGATCACGAGACAAACACTCCTGAGCTTGTAATTCACACGGGGCTTATCTCTGTTTACCGATCTATCTATCACGATCACACTTAGCTCCCACAAGCCGGCGCTTACACAACACAGACTTTGGAATTTACTCAGACTAAAGTCTGCTCTTGAAATAGGTTCGCTAATAGCGCGCATAGTAGAAGGTAGGTAAGTAACGTAGCTTCCTTAGTACTGTTCTGTACGGTTTTTAGATCTGATGGCGATACATATATACCTACAACCTTGCGTGACCAGAGGGCTGGCTCGTTCTTCGCTCAAAGAATTAGCATTGCCATCCAACGTGGTAATGCTGCCAATCTTCTGGGCACATTCTCGGATGACAGCGATGTGGAAGACTTCGACGCCTGAGTGTACTTTATGTTTTTATTTATTTATTTATTTAAATCTTTATGCACAGAGTTGTACAAAGACGGACTTAATGCCTTAGGCATTATCTGCCAGTCGACCTTAGGGTGGTGCAGAAACATAGCATGGCAGGTGCAACTTAATAAATGAGAAAACAAATGCAATAGTAAATACATACTTACATACATACATATAAATAAACAAAGCTAAAGTGATGATTCTGCCAACACCCTGCGAATATGCTCTCGTACCTTCACTTTAAAAGAATATCGGTTAGTCGCCATCCTGATATTCAGAGGCAGCGCATTCCAAAGTTTTTTGTATTTTATTTTTGTACGTTATGTATTTATTTAGGTTTTAGTATAAGTAAGTAAGTAGTTTACGTTTTTTTATGTACATAATTATGTACATTTTATTAAATAAAACATATTACTTAACATTTATATAAACCTATAACATTATTTTTAGTATATGCGAAACCTGAATCTAATTTGTTCAGAATCAGTAACTGAATGGATTCCAATAGTTTTGACACCATGTTATATTTTTTCCCAAAAATATTTATAAAGGTCAAGTTGGACACCACCGACACTAAGTACAACACAGGTCACGACAAGTCATAGCGGATGTTAGGCGCCATCAAACAGCTGGGTGCAAGTGCAAAACAACCCCTCTGTCGCCTGGATGGTCCGGTGACCTTGTATTTTTGCTGACATAACAAGCTTATAACTTTGTAATTCTTATCCTTACTAATATTATAAAAGCGAAAGTGAGTTTGTTTTCTACGTCTTCACGCTTAAATGGCAAAACCGATTTTGATGAAACTTGGTACACGGATGGATCATGTCCTGGAATAGGACATGGGATACTTTTTACCCCGGAAGTATGTTCCCTTAGGATACTTTTCTGCTATCTCGCGGGCGAAGCCGCTGTGAGCAGCTAGTTTTTCTTAACACAGTTTTGAAATTTTGTACAAAGGTTCTTTACATAAAAATACTAAACAGGAGTTTCAGGTTTCGCTTATACTAAAAATAAGGTAGTTTATATAAACCCGTAGATTTTACACTCACTTTCAGTAAATAGTGTTTAAACGAATACAGTTTCAATAGAAGTAATGATTAATAGGTGTATTGTAAGTGCAATAAAGGTGTAGCTGCCTAGATAGTTACGTAAAGTGGGTTTTACAGCAGCGTGACGAGGCAGTGTTCGTAGCGTGATTGTAACGCGAGCCGTTAGTCAATGACCCGCGAGCCGTCATTGCTTCACCAATTACTTGCAATATCACACACGTTTATATACCCAGAGATTTGAAAGGCTATTTATGCAATTAAATTAGCTGTAAAATGACGTCTATGTTATTTTGTCAATGACATGACGATTGAACTAAAATTTTATTTCAGGGGTAGCCATGACAGTTTTTTTCATTATTATTCACTAGCTTTTGCCCGCAGCTTCGCCCGCGTACATAATGTTACTCAGTAATAAAGCAGCTTACTTTCGGTGCATTTTGACCAGTACTTTCAGAGATTACCTCCTACAAACAAAAAAACAACAAAAAATCCTCTTTATAGATGATATTAGTGTATACCTGATGTTGACTGATGATGTGAGTTATAGGTACCATTATGTGGAAACAGTTCCGTCTCGATTTCTATTACTTTTATTTTATCGCAAAGCTTTAATAAACTTAATTCGAAAATGGGTCGTTTCGTTAGTAACTGCCTTGTCTTGATATTTTTTTTTTTCTAAATCGTTATATAGACACAAAAGACAAGACAAGACAAACAAAACAAAAAGAAGACAAGACAAGACAAAAAAGACAAGGTGAGACAGAAAAGTAATTAAATAATTCGAGACAAGACAGACGTGTCTGGTTTCAAAATATTTCTTTTTAGATTCAAACCCTAGCTTAGTTCGGGATAAAATTGGGGAGCCTTTATCTTGAAGATAAGATGTAATCAGCGCACCAGTCGAATAGATTAAGTTGAATTTGTGTAGCTTTACACACTCAATTCAATCGTAGCGTAGTATTTGCAAAATATATTAATATTTACCTAAATTACGTGGGGTGTATACGGGGTCCCAATCAACATCTGTCGGGACCCAAGCCAACCTCACCTGCACGTGGCACACCCTGCTGAAAAACGGACGAGGCTATGGCGACCCGCCAACCCGCACTGGACCAGCGTGGCGGGTTATGGTCCAAACCCCCCCAAATGAGTAGTAACATAAGGCACAGGCCGCGAGACGCGCAGGAACGTTCGTTGTGGCGACGCTTGGGAGAGGCCTATGTCCAGCAGTGGACGTGTATCGGCTGAAACGATGATGAAATTACGTGAAAAGAAAAATCGACGGTAATTCCGGATCGGGTGGGTCATGGGCTTAAAGTCGAAGACAGAACAAACGAAATGCGTGCGCGAAGCGTCTCGGTCACCGTCTGCGGTCGCGCACCGCAGACACGACGTAGGGATACCCAATGACTCGGTAATTGCCCTTAAAGTTTTCAATCTTTGACTGATATTTGTATCCTATTACGTTTTTTTGTGTATCCTACTGGATACACCGAAAAACGTACGAGTTAGTACAACATTACTAACTGACACGGACAATGGACATGAAGGTAACTCATAATATGATTTAAAACAGTGTCCATGGGGAGTTTCTTGTACGTTTTCTCTATAGAGATCTACGCTTTGGAACGTGCAATTTAGCTTCACTTTTTTGACTGACCGACATTTTGACAATTCAAAAGTGCCTATAATTGGTCTAAATGAAATAAACGTTTCTGTTTTCTGATCACATGCGATCTGTAACAACAGATCCTTGATTTAGTGTGTAAGTTGAGTACAATGTCAAAATATTTTCTGATAACTCAATGTACTCTCAACGTAAGGCCACTGTAAACTGTTTTAATTCAACCTATATATATATAAAAGGATAAACTAACTGACTGACATATCAACGCCAAAACTACTGGGACCAGAATCGTGAAATTTTTCACAAGATTTACCTTTATGACATCGGCGAGCGCTAAGAGAGGATTTTCCAAAATTCTCCTCTTAAGAGGGTCCTTCTCCACTCGCTTATCGTAAACATCGAAAATGGTTTAAAAGCTTGTTACTTCATTTAATGCAATCCAACGCGATTTTTGACGAAAAGGCAACGCAAAAAAAGAGAGATAACGCCTGGAAACTCTGTTAGTATTCGGTAATTCCGGGATTTACTCGAAAATTTCACAAAACTTGCTCCAGGAACTAGCTGTTTTTTTTAAACCCTTAAAAGTTTTTGGAAAAAGTTGTCTTCGATTAGAATCTTAATAAAATTTGCAAGGTCTCTAGAGGATTACTTTTTGACTTTTTTTTATTTTTAGGCAAATTATGAAGTGTCAAAGTTCATACAAAATAGGACATTTTCAGAGGTTTTTACTGGATTAGTTTTACACAAATTTAGAAATTGGTTTCTTTAGAAACCTAGATAATATCCACAAGATACTGTGTTTCCAAAATATCTAATGAAAAGTGTGTAATAACGCCATAATCAGTTATGAGCGGTTGTATGAAAAACAGTGAAAATGTATGTCGTGATGCACCACCTTAAGGGAAACGGGGGTCCAAAAATTTGTAAGAAGAAACCTACTTTCACGCAGGCGAAGCCGTTGGCTGAAGCTAGTTATAAATGAATAAACTGCGATGTCGATAGGATGACTGACAAAATAAATTGGCATCTATACCTAGATCAGATAAATAAACAGTGCAAAATTACTAAAAAAGCGTTTCAATAAAAAACATTGGAGTAGCGTTCTGAAGGCGAAACAGAGCCGCTTTTGATGCAGTATGACTGGATGAACGGTCCATCTGTCATATTTAATGACGTCACCGATATCTACGCAAATAATAAAAGATGAGTATTTGTTTCCAGTGAAAAACCTCTAGTATCTACCTAGTTCCGTAAAGATGGAATGTCGGTGTTCGGAACAAATCATGCTAAAATTAGATGAACATAATCTTTGTGGTGGAAATTCTGAAGAGCCTGGGGTTCCTGAAGTTGACGTGCGTATTTCGTGGACGTCATTCAGAGATTCTAGTAATTGTCCTGTGATTAATTGTTCCTTGTTGAAATCACCACAAAAATCAAAAATGGCAAAAGTCTAATGTTAACAATTAACACATATATCTCTTTCATTTGCGAGTCCTCAACAAAAAAATATCTGTTCGCGAACGTTGTCCACGATAGTGCTGCTATAGATTGGTATTTTGGTAAAGCGCGTTCTGGAATACTAAGCTACTTGAAACGTCGACTACATCGTCGCTTTCCATCAGGTGAGATAGTGGTCTACCGCGAGCCTATCAACAGTAAAAAAACGTGAGCTTCAGCTAAATAACTGCTCGTGTTTATCAAATAATAATAATTTTTTATTTTTATCCGATGGATGCGTGACGCACAGGACCGGTCGTTGTGGCGACGCTTGGGGGCGGCATATGTCCAGCAGTGATATGATGATGATGATGATTAGATGTCATGGACTGATGTCCACGTGAGAGTCACGGGAACCCAGTAGATGTGAGACGTACAGGACCGTTCTTCTACTGTTTAAAGTTGTGAGATTCATGTAATACCAGGTCGATTAATTTATTCAGTCCGTACCCCTTAAGAGATACCTAGGTAATCTTGAAGACCTAGATGGACTTGGCAATCGGACTAAACAAACTTATTGAATACGTAACGTATTAATTGGGATATACATGCGATGGCCAAGTCGATGAGATGTACCGGACCGTCCGTTATGGCAAGAGGTCTATGTCCAACAGTGGACGTCTTTCTTCCCGAAGTAATGAATGATGATGACATTGTATTTTTTATATTTCTTAACTTATTTTCTAGAATGTGAATATTATGTTCAGATTACGTCCACGTTATTTATTATCTATTTCTATCCATTTGTTTTCCTGTCCACCTTGTCTTTCACCTAGGTCTTCCAACACGTCTCCCGGTACTCGATCGCGGACTCCAAAACCTTTTGGCTTCATCGACAATATGCCTACGGCCACTTGGGCCACGAGCAGGGCATATTGTCAGCCACTTAAGTTTGGCATTTCTTCAGATAATGTCAGTAATCTTGCTTGATTGTTCTTCATTCCTGATGTGATAGTGCAAGGATAGGCTACGAAAAGAAATAAAATATTAAGAAATTTCCATTCAAGAACTGTACCTATAACAAACTTTTTGATATGGTTTCGCTATATATTGGACCGGTGGCATGGAATGGCAGTCGCGGACCTCACGCATTGAACCATACACGATAACATGAATCACCTCACGGACTTCGGAAGTGCCGGCTTGCCCCAGTAGGTACGTGTCGGCTATCTCCTCCGATGCCGAGCTTTCGCTGGCAGTCACCCCGTCAGTCGGTGAGCACTGGGCTGACTCAGGTGGACCCGGATCTCCCACAGCTCTCCTGATCTATTTCCCATTCCCGAAGCGTATCCTAACGTAGCTGACAATATTTAATCAATGTGTGGCTCTAGGGTTACCCCATTTTGAAAATTTTACCTAGCTATAATGATGTGTTTTCTCGATAAAGTCTCTTATTTTGGTACTGTGAATATTACAACATCACTTTATTGTTCATCATCATCGTTCATTGTTCGGTAAAAAGGTTATATAATATAGGTATTTGAGTCAACACCGCAAAAAAAAAAACAACATTACACGATAAACATTTTGCACTTCCCATTTACGTATGGCAAGACTGACTCAAACAACCACAGGCTCCAGGTCTAAATAAGGTAAGATTCATCTGAACTGACTCTCTGGTTTTTGATCTTTAGACGTCATGACAGCCGTCACAAAAAAACCGCGAGTCAGTGATTTCCTATTTACCACGCACTCGTGCAGCGCGTGGTGACCCTAGGAGCGCAGCCGCGCCCCCGGAGCGCTTGACGCATCAGTGTTTGCTCGCAATCTCCGCGACTGATCTAGCCAAAGCCGCCGTCAGGTGACACAGCCATTGTGTTCACATATCTTGCCGATGCCACAATTTGCATGATTTCTGTTATCAAGTCCAGGTTGATCTAATTTGTCATGTCAATGGAGCTTATTACAATTCGCCGACAATCGCTTGAATGGCGCAGTCATCGTATTCGTCATTCGAACTATTTTCAAGAATTCTATTTTATCAGTCTTACATTACTGGATACCGCACAAAATATGGGAAAAACTATTTCATGGGTTCTATTTCTGGTGACTTCCTATGACACCATCGCGTACCTAATTATATATAGAATAGAATGTTATCTAATTGTAATTTTTTCTATTTACAAATTTTCATTCATTACTTTATTTTACTATGGTGTGTATATCTGTTGTTGTGATTACGTCAGACAGTCATGTTCAATGTATTATCGCGAACAGATTCCGTGATAACGGCGCAGACAGCCGCCAGACGGACACGACTCAACAGCCTTCGTCATAATATATGTAATTGTTTCTGAAACGAGCTTCCTAACGACCGGCGGAATTATTGTCACAGTCTCTCGCAACACAGACTGAAGTGTGGAAGTGTCGGCCTGCACAAATTGTGGGCTGCTGATTCATCCCTAACGTATGAAGTTTGGCATTCATATTGCAGTAATATTTTATGAAATCTCAGATTTGTACGACTGATAAATACAGTTTCGGCAATTTCTCCGTACCCTTATTAGTATGCCACTTACGACGCTATCACGTATTTCTACAGAATCACCCGAGCTTGTGTGCCGTACTGCCGTGAGGTTATCAAGTCACGCCCACCACTGCGGTCACATTTACATGACAGTTTTGCTCAGATTCAGGTCACTCCTCTACCACACAGCACGTAGTAACAGAGCACTACACTATGTTACAAACAATTCCTCCTACATTACCTCGTCTCTTTAACTTGATTTGCAACAGCGTTTCTCAGCTCAGCAATGGACCTGTATTTCAGTTCAGGTTACAAAGCGTTCGGATTCTGCAACAGTACAATCCTGCTCTTAATTCGCCTTTAGAAGTTGGCTGCATGTCCGCCGGACATTCCATGGATGCATTTCTTGATTGTGGCGGCACTATTGCGGCGCATGTATGAGCTGTGTTATGTATCAGGGAGAAATGCGTCGATGGACAGCGATAGAATGGAGGGAGTGCAGGTCGTGGGAGCGTGAGTGACGCACCGGAAGCCCGCGCATTCCGCAGTACTTCTGGGAGGCTCCACGTTGGTGCAAAGGCTACGCAAAAAGAAAATGGCGTACATGCCATTGTGTGCTAGGAACTGGTTGCAAAGGTCCCCTACCTCAGCTTAGAGTTAGCGCTGTTTGTAAACACTTGTCTTAGTAGCCGGGATGAGTCAGAAGTCCTCTCCGAGCTTTGTTGAACAAGTTCCACATTGACGTGAAACTTTTTTGTCGCTTAGAAAGTAGTGACACACCGCACACCGCGGACCGCGCACCGCGCACCGCGCAGCCTGTAGTACAAGAACAGTGCTTAGAGTTCTGTGCATGGGAAGCTCTGAACTATTTGACAATTTGATAATTACATTTCAAGTATATAAGTTGTATATGTAGTGTAATGAGTATTTAAGATATTTACATTATTTTCGAAAGAGTAGTGATTGTCAATAGACACAAAGATTGACCCATTCTTCGTGAGACACGGGCACACAAGGCATTATCTTGGTTTTTCAGTACAATTTCGGCAAGCACTTTCATAAACTTCACGTTTACCAACCTGCTGTTATCCGTAGACAAAATTACTAGTATGACTTTGTGCTCATACTAGTAATTGAGATAATCTCCATCATCTTTTTTTAGATTTTTTGTAAAGTAGGTTTAATAAATTAGACCATCTCATCCAATTCATTCGTCATCATCCTATTTATTCGCACATCTATGCGAATAAGTGGAGGGGTCGTTTTACACACAATTAACAAAAATGCGCACCGGAACGTGCAGTGTTGGAAGGCCTCCTTAAGGGGGTGCAACTCGACACACATTTTCAATGTTTTTCATACAACCGCTCTTACCCGATTATGACGTTATTACACATTTTGCACACAAGAAACATAGAATCTTGTGGATATTATCTAGACTTTTATTGAAATCAATTTATAAATTTGTGTAACACTCTAATCCAGTAAAGATCTCTGAAAATCTCATATTTTGCATGAACACTTCATAATTTACTCAAAAATTAAAAAAGTATAGCGAAAATACAGGTATTTCCTGGAACACGTTTTGTAAAATATTCGAGTAAATCACGGAATCACCGAATACTACTTAACAGTTTTCAGGCGTTATCTCGTCGTTTCTTTTCGTCAAACATTGCGTTGGATTGCGTTGGATGAAGCAATAAGCTTTTAAACTATACTCGATGTTGACCATAGGCGTGTGGAAAAGCAGCCTCTTAAGGTGAACCGATGACTGCGATGGTGGGAATGCGACGGATGAAAGACGCACAGGACCGTTCGTTGTGGTAACACTTGAGGGAGGCCTATGCTGAAATGATGATGGCGTGACAGACGGCAGACACCGCGGAGATACCTACCAGCCATGGGAGTCTCATTGTTTTTTTTTTAATTTCCTTTAAGGAGTCCTGTTCAAAAATTTGTATATTTTTATTCTGAGAAAATTATTATTTGGAAACCATTCAAACAAATTCTCTATTCTTAATAGAGAATAATAAGTCAAACCACATAATATTATTATTTTATTGACTTAGATTAGATGAGCTTAGTTCATTAAGTACTAGCTTCCGCCAGCGGCTTCGCCCGCGCATATAAAATATAGCCTATGTCACTCAGAATTAAAGCAGCTTTCTATCGGTGAATAATTTTAGCAATCGGACCAGTACTTTCAGAGATTACAAACCAAAAAACTAATATATTTACATTGTCAAACAATAAAAGTCGAGTTCCAAACTATTCATGTTTCACTAAATTATGTATTGAGTTGCAAAACTAAACGTCGATATAATTAATTGATTGGTTTAATGGTGTCATATAAATATTTTAGTAGTTTACTGTTGCAATATTCTAGCTTGATAAATTGTATTTATTTAGTAGCTCAATTCGAAGATATTTAGGTGCGCATTTAGGTAATGACTTAGTGATTTGGAAGACAAGGCAGGTTTTTAAAGAACAATGCAATTCAATAGAAGTTAGTTTGTCATTATCACCTATTATGAAACAGTAATCTATTGAAATGCTATCATGGAGGTGCTAATGGCCCATTACACCAATTATTCGAATATTTCGCGTAATTGCAGTCGGCGTAAGTGATGACTTATGAGTCATCAGAGAGCCATCAAGTAATAATCAGCTATTACTTGATGACTCTCTAAGTTTAATTTAATCAATAAGACAGACGTTAGGGGTGTATTGGTATTAATGATATCTGTCTATACTTATAATAAATCTGTAGAGAGGTCAATTCTGTACATGAAATATATTTCCAAAATAACTATCAGGGGATGATTAGTGATCGATACTGATGCTAAAAATGCAAACAGTAAAATTTTTGTCTGTCTGTCTGTCTGTATGTTCTTTATAGAAACAAAAACTACGCGATGGATTTAAATGAAACTTGGTACAATTATTCTTCATACTCCTGGGCAGGTTATAGTATACTTTTTATCACGCTACAATCAATAGGAGCAGAGCAGTGAAGGGAAATGTTGTGGAAATGGGAGAAATTACTCCATTTTTTAAGCTTCCGTCGCGTTTGCAGCCTTAATGGTTAAAGCTATACAGAAATCATGTATCACGGAAATATTCTCCTTAAAATTATATAAAAAATATCCCACGACAGCATATGTCTATCTTTTATGGTTGACTCACAATAACACGTGTAACTCCCGATAGCTTAGCAGTTCGGAGCTTTCTGTTTATTTTTGTCTACTCTTACGTTTATAACACTCTCACTCATCCCTAATATTAAAAAGTTAATATTATTATCTATTCAATAAAAAAAGAATCATAGAAATCGGTATAGAAACACCAAAGTTATACATGAAATACGCTAATAAGCCATCGCGCGTGAATACTGAATCCAGTCCCCCGGCTCTTAGAATTCGATATCAGACGTTTCAGATCTTTGACTTTGACGACCCCGTTGTCACTGGCATAAGCAACAGGATCCGCGTTCGAAGTCGCTGGTCATTAATAGTATTTAAATAGTGAAGACCATGTTTAATGTTCCTATGCTGGAAACATTCCATACTGGATGTATCATCAACGTCATCCATGGCTTCACTTCTCCCACAAGTAGCAATAGGTTTCTTTTGCACTTGAATGTGCAAATCTCGACACTCTTGCAATAGTGCAAATATTGGCACAGGCAAAAAATACCTATACTTAAAGGTAAAAAAAAGTAAATTCATGGGTCTCTTAAAACATTCTGAATAATGAAACGAGGGTAATGGGGGAAAGAGTGGGACTTAAAGCACAACACACAACCAAACACGAAAAACAAAGTTATGGTTAACATCTATATAACACCTATTCTTATCAAGATCGGAGACTCAACACTCGAAGTTTTGGCCGACTACGTTTACCTGGGACAGACGGCCCAGTTGGGTAGGTCTAACTTCGAGAAAGAGGTCAATCATCGAATCCGACTCGGCTGGGCAGCGTTCGGGAAGCTGCGCGGTGTTGTCTCGTCCAATATACCACAGTGTCTCAAGACGAAAGTCTGTGACCAGTGCGTGTAACTAGTGATGACTTATGGCTCCGAAACGTGGTCGCTTGCAATGAGCCTCATAAGAAGACTCAAAGTCACCCAAAGGGCGATGGAAGGGGCTATGCTATCACATCAGAAATTAAGATATCCGCAGGAGAACCAAGGTTACCGACATTGCTCAAAGAATCACCAAATTGTGGCAATGGGCACGCAGAACAGATGATCGCTGGGGACGAAAGGTTCTGGACACCACGTATCGGAAGACGCAGCTGGACCGATGACCTGATTAGGGTCGCGGGAATCCGATGGGTGCGTGACTCACAGGACCGGTCGTTGTGGCGACGCTTGGGGGAGGTCTATGTCCAACAGTGGATATATTTCGGCTGATGTGATGACGATGATGACAACCGAAGGTTGTGTGTGATCGTAGTGAAATATCCAATCAATCCAACCAACCAATCGTTTCAGTTACCAATATAAATATTGCAATCCTCTACAAAATAAAAATCCACTGACAATAACCACAGACAATAAAAAATGTCGCGCACAGACACCGACAGTAACCAATCCCATCGGCATTTATCTGCTGGCGCTCTCTAAAACTAAGTTATGTGTGACATTACACTAATCTGAGCCGGGTTCACGGTGACCGTGGCACGCGCATGCGCACCGAGCCCTACGTGACGCGGCCCACGGCGCCCTTAAAGAGCCGAAGCATTTCACTTTTTTTACTACTGGCCACTCAGAGGCCCTTAATTATCGGAATTGGAAAAAAAAGTGAAGAATTCGATTTTTAAGTGTCAGCTCCGTATCCATTGACATGCTTTTTATAAACTGTGGTTTACTAGGGATGTGCTTGATGGGATTGTTTGATTTTGATTAAGTAGACATACCAAGGCGAAACTTAAACAGAACTAGCGAAATGTGTGTGCAACGTAGGTAATATGCGTGCCCAAATAAATGGAGATATCGCGAAACGAAAATCCCTTGAACCAATAGCAATTGCATAATATCTACCAATTACATCAATGTTTTAACATTTTTTTCACACCACCTGCTCGAAAATGTCAAATTATATGTCAAGCAACCTTAACCTAAAGTGAGTCATTAGTGGCCGGGGCATAGAAATATATTATATCTATGGGCCGGGGGCACAGCCGGTCAATAATGTTGTACTGGATTTCATTATGACCCGCTGGTCAATAATGTGAGTATTATTTTCTCACAGTAGGTGTAAAAAGTAGAGTATCCTCCTCTGGGCTAAAGGTGTCTTTGCCTTGGGCTAGCTTGAATCCCTCGCTGCATTCAGGATTCTTGTATAAACTCCCTCGCTTTGCTCGTCAGTTAAATCCCGAATCCTTCATTGCGCTCGAGATTCAATATGACGCCCGTGACATAAGACACAACTTTAGCCCCTCGGTGCATAATCTACTATTATACGCTCTGTTACAACAATCATAGATGTCTGAACTTTATATAGGAATAGAGTGAGCCAATTGTAATATAGAGGGACGAATTATACATATACGAGTGAAAGTGATGAAGCTGTGAGGAAACGACCCTCAGCATTGAGGAAACGACCCTCAGTATTGAGGAATACGACGCAAAGAAGGGACAGAAGGAATAGAAAAGAAATAGGACTAAGGAAGAGAGAATAGAGAAGTGAGAGAGTGGGGTGGGGGAGGGCGTAGTTTTCAATGGATTTATTCATAATTTACCTTTCTTTACTAATAGTTTTTTGGGTTCAATTGTAATCTGCAGAGCTACAATAAAAAATAGTCGTTATTGTAAACTTCCATAGCTTTGCTCCGGTAGTCCCTACACTTCTACCTAACCTTCAGTTAAAATATTGGCGTGACGTTATGTATCTGACAGATCATCTCGTAAATATTCTAGTCGATCTTGCCTAAATATCTAAATAGTATGACTAAGTGAAGCGGTTAATAAATAAAATAAAAGTTTTCAAAAATTCGTTGGGTCAAACCCAAAAAGATATGTTTATTAAAAAAACACCTTCACTCCTAAATTAAATAGCCACGTGTTCTTCAAACAGTCGACGGCCATAGTCAAAGCACAGCACCGCCATGTACCACCAGCTTTAGGTGCGCACGCGACGGTCGTCACGCAGCGATGCATTGCTTTTTAAATAGATTGTTTTGAGGGACTATGATAAAGGTTAAAGTTTTACGATAGCTAAATTGTTTTAAAAGTGTGTCAAAGCTAACAAGGTCTCATCATTTGGAATAGTAAAGGCTTGTTCTTGCAAAAATGTCATAGCTGTGATTACAGATCTAGTTTACAGTTTCTCTTGATTAGTATTTTGCATGTTGCTTGGCCGCCAGATTACGTTCGGTGATATTATTTCAGTACGTAGCTGCACTGTGATGTGTCATCTATATCCTTGTAGGCTGCATAATTAGTGATTTGTATTTCGATAAAAAAAAGTAGACCTGTGCGCACAGAGTGAAAAAAAAATCTTACCGAATAGTCATTAATTCGATATATTTAAAATAAAAAAATAAAACTGTAAACAGCAAACAAATTCTAAGTAATCGGAGAAAATGTTTGATAAACTCTTCAGGACACTCCATTCTCAGAACGCAAACACGCCTCAAGTAAACGAAAAAAAAAAGACGTTTGATGAACCTATAGGAAAGTCGAATTTTATTATTTTAATTTTCATTCCAGTACGTTCCAGTACCTAGTACCTACTAATTTCTTCAACACTTATAGTTTTCTGTTGAATAGATACTTGACGATTTCGCGGGAAGAACGAACAAATATTTTTTCTTTACTATTTTTTAAATTAATTACACAGGGTGTAATATTAATTCCTTGTGGTACACTATAATAGGATCTAAAGTTACAGTAGTAGAGTTGAAACTTGTCACAATTTATTTTTTAGTCCGATTTGAAACATTATTAGACAAGAGTCAACATAATAAATAACTTATAATAACTACAAATAATAATTATTATTTAATAGATTACTTTGTCGAAAGTTTTTTGGAAGTCTGTATTAATATGATCGACTTAAATTGTTCCACTTGCAATTGTGGTTATATCATCATCATCACCACCAGGTTATATATTATTATCATACAAAAAATAAATAAATAAAATTAAGTACAATACCACAATTAGTGATTACACTAATTACTAGCACCATTTGCGCAGACTGTGGTTATACAATACATATTATTATTATTAAAACCAGTAAAGCATAATTAAAGTGTTAGATGAAGTTCTATCTACAATAATGTTATAAAGAGGTAATGTTTGTTTTTTGACCTGAGTGTCCGGCTCTGGTCAAGGCCATGCTCCGGAGAGAAAGGGAACGGGAAGCGGTCGCGTCTTTTTGTGAAGCAGTGACGTAAGCGAAGGAGATCACAACCGTGAGGGAATGTGCAACCTTACGCCCCAGCCGCCACAGGAGATGCCCCGGGCGTTGGGAGTCGTAGGGCCATTTCCGACCACCGTAGGTGCTCTTGGTACCTTTTACCGGATCATTCTTATAAACTAAAACAAGGCAAAAATAAATAAATTTATTACTGAGTTTTGGTGTTTCTTCTTTTCTCCTCCGGCTTCATAATCAGATCAGTTCTATGTTGGGAGCACATTCTTCCTTTAGTCAGTAAACGACTGCACGTGTAAGAAAACTAATTTTACTTGTTACGACAGTTCTGCTGTTATCCTATGAGGAGTTCCGTTCCAGATTTCCAAAGTTCAACAACAGATCATGACAATATCACACTGGGATAAAAATGATAAAAAAATCTAATTCTGTTCTTAACCCTTCAGATACCGTCAATTAGAGACACAATAGTAAGACAATAGATGCGCGGCCACCGGGTGTCGCTTGGGGATTCATGAATTAATTGACTGAAAAATCTGTGAATATAAATAAAGACAAAATATAAGGTGTTTTTAATATGTGCGGATTTCATTACGCATACGGATTTACTCCGCTTGCGTAACCCCCGCAAATGTCCTTTTCTTATAAGTATTTATTGTAATGCCGGTAATACGCATGCCGGGGCCGCATGCGGGTCGTGCAAACCCGCATGCATGATCAAATCCGCATGATATTAAAACACTCATAATCTCCTTTTAGACGTCGGCATATTATTTCGTATTTCTCTCAGACGAACCTAAATGACTGCGTGTCACATGCGTGGTCATTATCAGAATGATGCGACGTTTTGAGAGAGAGAAAAGAGTCATAGTTCTTCCCAATCTTATGAATGAGAGACACGTAACTGTGTGACATCATACAGATACACACTATACAGTCAGATGATTGTTAAAGTAATCATTTGCCTTCGCCGAAGTAGTGAGTGTTCACTTAAAGACTGTCTCAGCCCATATGCAGCATGTACCTACCGATCTAGATATACTGGGAGGGAGCGCAGGGAGCGGTCATGGTCCCGTGAGTCATTCTTGGGGGATTCCGTTCGAACGTGTTGAAATTGATTGACAGGCTGCCCATTCATGGTCTTGTGTTTAAATAACAGGAATAGATACTCATTTGGATTTATCTGGGAATCTCTTTTCTGGAAAGTGTATGTGAATAGTTCTAAACGCAAAAGTTTCTTCACAATCATTTCGAATAGCATTTGTCTTATCGATCAGTTCTTTAGCAGAACCAGAAGCATATTTGCCACTTTTTTCTTCGTCTGTGTCCAACTCTCATTCTAGTTTAGTTAGGTTCGCTTTGTATACGTCTCGTAGCTACATAATCTCCCCAAATATTTTTCAGTCCAGCCGATAAAATCAATAGGAATTTTCAAGCCGAAACTGGTTGTTATTTTTGGTAAAAAAAAAACTCACATTCATGAATGGCGCCTTCTCCCCGCGTAGCTAACGGTCCGAGGCGCCGCTACAGGCACATACCTGACATACCAAAAGCGCTCCATAAACAGTCGATATGATTGTATAATATACCTGGTTATGAATTGAATTTTTCCTGTGTAGACTAGATATGGAAAGATTGAGTGTGCGATATATATACGACGAAGAGTTAAAAATATGTGTAGGTATAGTACAGCCTGGAAAATATTGCAGCCTGTATTGACTATATCAGTATTTAAGTGTGAGACACAAAAAGCCAAGTGGTAGAGTTCATCTCCAGATGTATTAAAAAGAGCGAGGAAATAAAAAAATAAACACAGTTCGGTATCACTTAACGTGACTTCACAACATGAAAATTTCTTAGGAGACTAAAAACCACACAGAAAGTCCAGGAGGTTGCACAAGTTACCTACCAGTAGACAGCTTGTGGTTGCGTGAAATAATAATAACACATATATATTAAAATATATTTATATATATCTATATTTTAAAAACCTATTAATATTTAAAAATGTAAATTATATAAACAAAGAAAAAATAAATGAAATAATAATTATAATATTACACAACTTTCACACAACCCCATCTAGTCTCATACTAAGCAGAGTATGTAGTTTGAATACTAGACTACTAATAAATACCTACACTAAAATATTTCTAAATACATACAGATAAATTACACCCAGACACAAAACAAATGATCGTTCTCTCTCATCACACAAACGTTTGTACAATATTGCACAAACACAAACGATTTAGGATAATATTACTAAACGTCTAGGGGTGAACATCAATATAATGTATATTCAATATTATTAAATATGACGCGTGACGTCACAGGATGTGATTCACTCTGGACCGCCACGAACAGGCGATGTCTTTGACAGATTGTCGACGTGGAGTTCCCAAATATTAGATAGACTCATAACATTATTGAGTACATAAGAAATAGGGAATTCTGACACAGCTCTAAGAATGAGTACCCAAATTCGTAAAACTGTATTGTTAAAGCCGAAAAGATAATGGATGACTGATGAGGAAGTCAGAAGAAAGAAAACCCATTACGTACCTCGTGTAGGTAAGATTATCTTAGTATGTCTGAACACATTTTCTCGAGGAGGTACAATAAGAATCAGTGTTGCGGTTCTTTTAGGCTTACAATGATGTGTATTTCTCACTCGCCAGGTTTTGTGAGTAAGAAATACGAGTACACTTGTGCAGATATTAAATTGAATTAGTCGCAACTCAAAAGAAACACATTGACATAGGAGTAGTGTGTAAGTACCTAAGTATATGTGGCCACATTGCAATCGCTGGTCATTATGAGTGATTTGGCATTGGAACTGCAATGAAAATATGTACCTAATAAAAAAAACCGGCCAAGAGCGTGTCGGGCCACGCTCAGTGTAGGGTTCCGTAGTTTCCCGACCGTTCCAAATGTCACTTCACACTTGTCTTTGACTTTGTCGGCATGATTAATATACTTATTGGTACCAAATTTCAGCTTTCTAGTGCTAACGGTCACTGAGATTATCCGCGGACGGACGAACAGAGACAAACTTGGCGAAACTATAAGGGTTCCTAGTCGACTACGGAACCCTAAAAATAATCGAGATTTTGACAGGATTTTATCGAGTTGAGTTCAATGCCTATTTTAATTATTCGCAAATTGATTCCTATTAGATATTGGTGTAGCTTTGTATCTCAAGTGTCTCAGCTGGACAATCAAGTGTGGAATCAGTGAAACAAAAGCAATTTCGGTAAAATGGAGCTGGGATGTTATTCTAGTAGCTATTGATTAACTCAACGAAGCTTGCCGGAAAGGGTGCAAAAGCATTCGTTTTCGTTACGTCCGCAATCTAATAGAAAACAAAATGACTGTATCAAAAACCGAAATGTTCTTGACATTGGCTAAATGTACAAATCGTGTGAAAAGAAAAATACGATGAAACTAAGAACCACCTCCTGTAGCTACTATTGAAGTAGCTTTACGAAATTCAGATAGGTGATATTAGGAGTATTAAAAGTATTTTTGTTTGTTTTAGTAAATAAGTCCCAATTTAACTTGTTTTATTCTAAAGTTTATTATTCTTATAATAAGTAGGTATATCTATCTCCTCCTGTTTTTGAAGTCGGTTAAAATTTAACAAAACTAGTAGGTTATAGATCGCGCTGATACAGCAGTGCCTTTATCTCGCAGGCGGTATGTGGAACGACGCAGGTAATAATGGAATCCTGAGTACAGCGAGGGGCATTCAAGTTAGCACAAGTAAAGTCATCCCTGAGTTGACTACTCTAGTTCTATTACTGTCAAATTCGTTCATAATAATCCCTGTTTTATACCTAACCTATCTTAGTAGTGGTCTTAGGGCTGCGGGTTTATTTAAAAGGTTCACCGCGGGCCTGGAACTCGGAGGGACCACGGCTGGGTCAGTAAAGTTGGGGTTGGGAGTTGTTTGATGATTTTCCAAACATATCATCATCATTTCTGCCGAAAGACGTTTACTGTTAGGCATAGGCCTCCTCCAAGCATTGCCACAGCGACCGGCCCTGTGCTGTGTGTCCCAAATACAAACAAATAATAATTGTGAATTGACGATTTCCTTTTACACATAAATGATGCAATAAAAAAAGCATCCTCCCAGGAATTTGCATAGCTATATTAACGGAAAATTTACGAGGTAACGAGTCATGACTTGGGAAAGTAATCAGCTCATATGACTGCACGCCCCTATGGTTCATTTTAATATGTTTTCCCTAGAATGTAAACAAAGCAATGTTGTGTAATTGCCAGTAATCATGATGACTACTCTATTTATTACTTGTACAGTTAGTCCTTTGTAAGTAGGCACTTACGTAGAGGTGAGCTGAGAGAGGACACCACGCATGTAAATGTGGTTCCACCTGAAAACAATGTTGAGTAAATGAGTCTTACGGCAAGAGTAAGCTTTTATTTAGGTGTTCTGTACTGTGGGGGAAACACGTTCGAGAAGTTGACTTTGAAGACAACTAACAATTGATATTAATTATTTATTTATTTTATTCTTCATGCACAAAGGAGTACAAACTTGTACTCTTTTCTTTTTCTTTTCTTAAGGCATTTTCTACCAGTCAAACTTTGAGACAAATTGTGGTAGGTGCAATATTATCCACATAAGTAAAAAAGTTTTTTGACGCCATATTTTAGAAGGTAGGGAGAAAAAAAAAAAGTCAATATTAGTAAAACTCGTCATACAGATACATAATATACAAATACACTATTAAAAAAAATACATTTACTTAAACTACAACGAAGAGAGAAAAAAATGGAAAAGAAGAATACACGAATCTTGTGAAGCAATTTGTGCAAAACAAATAATAAGGAAACAAATTAGCACTGTGATGAAAGTACTGCCAACTTCTTACGAATGTACTCGCGAACCTTCACTTTGAAGGTTGATCGGTTGGTTCCCATCCCGATATCCTATCAGGATAGGAACCAACTGAGGGGTGCATTGCAAAGAGAAATAGCTTGGACATGGAAATAATTGTGAATAAAGTCTGTACGGTGACTGGGACAAGGAAGTAGACGGTTGTGTGATATCATCTCATATCGTATTCCACAACTATCACACAACGCCGTCTAGTCCCAAGCTAAGCAGAGCTTGTGTTATGGGTACTAGACAACTGATAAACATACTTATATATTTCTTAATACATACATATTATAGATAAATTACACCCAGACACAGAACAAATGTTCATGCTCATCACATAAACATTTGTCCTGGGTGGGAATCGAACCCACGACCGACCGTAGACTTTTGTTGTGATTGGCGCAATTTTATTGGAAGTGAGGGGCTAGATAACTAGGGAAATATGGAGAGACTAAAAATGAGAACAAGGTAGTCAGCGCTCTTTGCTCTCTGCGCTGGCGTAAAGGCAAAGTTTAGAAGCGACAGATACGCAGAGACATGATCATAGTTGCGCAGATTGAAATCAAATCGAATGCAATAGTTTAGGAGACGGTCAAGTTTGTTGAGGACATCTGCATTCAGGTCATAGAAATAGTAGCACACGTCGCTATAATCGATGATTTGAAAAAATAGGGTCTGCACAAGAATTGCTTTAAGCGATGGTAATAAATTTTTCAAACGATACAGGGCTCGAAGCGTTCCCGTAACTCTCTGACTGACATGGACACCGGCAACTTGAGTACGCCAGTTCAGAGTCCATGCTACGATTAAAAATGCCATTACGGTTCTCTAATAAAATAAAATACAAGTTACATCTTCAGCATCGGGCATCAACTTGCTAAATTCTGCACATTTGCTTGGTCAAATCACGCAGTAAAACCGGGGTATACACCGCGTCAAATATTTGACATACCTATCACACATAACACACACTAGTCATCGCCTGTAAACTTGGGTATACCACATACCACTGAATCACGCGAGTCGTTAGCCTGTGTTGCGTCATGGAGAGCGTACCAACGTATACTTTTATAACACGCCCACTTGATGAATGGACTACTATTAAGAGGACTACAGCCCCCCCCCCTAGCCAAGTAACGACCGATTCGTTTCGATTCTCTTGCGTCGAACGCCACGAGTAAGCCACCCCTCCGATTCCTTCGTTATGACGTCATCTTAACGCTTATTCACGTGGTCAGAACAAAGAAAGTGGAAGCGTGGCCTACTCGAGGCGTTCGACGCAAGAGAATCGAAACGAAACGGTCGTAACTATTTTTTTCGCGGTGGGAAAATCATCCAATGACAATCCCCATACCTCTTGGGCGATTTGGGCACAATCTCTCTTGGGCGGAACGGGAGATAGTGTCAGACTTTTACTGACTAAAAACCCACTCCTGTTCCTTATTGCCTTTCGTACCGGGACTTACGGGGATGCAATTCGACATACATTTTCACTGTTTTTATACAACCGCTCTTATGCAATTTTATTATAAAGATGTTACCCATTTTTCATTAGATATTTTAGAAACACAGTATCTTGGGAATATTACCTAGGCTTTTATTGAAATCAATTTATAAATTTGTTTAAATATAATCCAGTAAAGGTCTTTAAAAATCTGCTATTTTGCATGAACTTTGACACTTCATAATTTGCACAAAAATTAAAAGAAAAGTATAATAATAGAATTCTTGCAAATTTTACCAATATGACGACATTTAAATGACGACCTTTTTTTTTTCAAAAACTTTTAATGGTTCAAAAAAATACATAAATTCTATCGTATAACTAAGTATTATGTTTTGAACACATCTAACATTTATTCTGAATAATAACGTTTCTGATTTTGTTTACTGCAGTGGATGTTAATTTATTAAACCCTGTCTGTAATTATCACAATTGAAGAGTTAAACCTAGTTGTGCGCATCACAAAATTCGCGATGAACTCCGGTAGTCCTCTTAAGCTTGCACTTTGTATCGTTATCACTTGGTCGTGTCTCGCCTATCTGTGTGGGCCTTTATTCAACAGTTAGACGCTCTTGACGGAGAAAGGTCCCGCGTTACCTAATTGAAAGAGTATGTGGGTTTCTTGCGGATCCGAAGTCACGTCGACCAATATTTAGTCATAGCAGTTCGGGATACGAGTCTCACATGTATGCAAACAGTACTACGAAGCAATTTGTATGTCGTAATTTTTTTTCCAGTATTTTATTTTCTGGTAACGTATCCTATATTAATCTAATGCATTATTTATTTCTTTATTTCTTCATTTCTTTTGTAGGATACTTAGCGAAAAAAAAAGCTGAATTATTATGAAAACATCACAAAACATCGCATATTTAACTGTTTGAAAGAATAATCCCGCGACCCGAGTTAGCGAACCCGGTTTTAGTATAATGTAGGTAAGATTGTGTGAGGAAATACAAGATTGTGTGAGGTGACACTCATGAACACTGGACATTATCGTGAGGCTTTGCGGCGTTCAGAAGTATACAAAAACCTTTTCCCTTATCTAAAGTTAACTTGCAGCCTGAAACTGTAGTAACCCATGACTAATATTCTCAAAATTGTGTGCGTTTTTTAAACTGCAAACACGTCATTCGAATTTCAGTTGAATATCTCCGAGCCATCAATCACAGCTTCACGCACAAGTTCCACAGAAACTGAATAATAAATCAACCCTTCAGATAATCACGGTCAAAACCTTTCTAGTGGATGGGGAAAATCATTAAAATGGGGCCATTTCTCCGTATCGGAAATGAGTCCCAAAATTTTTTGAAACGCATTAAAGTGGTTGCGTGTGTTAGATATGCGTTCTGGGAAATGTTGCACCGGTGCAACGAGCGGGGAGAGCGGGGCGCGAGGGGAGAGCGGGGCGTGCGGGGAAGATTTCAGAGAACGTTAGGATAACGAGGATGTGCCCATGTCTTCAGTCCTAAAATAAAGATACACAGCATAAATGTTGGATTGTGCGCCATTTTATTAAAATTATTTCTTTATCGGTTTTAATCGGTATTTGTATTATTAAATAAAATAGGATTCAAATCCTGAGGGGTTTAAATCCTATATTTCTAAAATAGTCTTCCTATAGACTCGTCTGTCACCACTACCTACAGTTGAAGGCATAATCCACCTTCCGATGTTCTCACTATTGGGACACGGACATCCTCTAAACAATACTAAAATAAATACTAAATAAAAATATATGAAATAGTAATACTAGGGTCTTAGCACAATAACAAACCATTGTTTCACCTGCCAGGCACTGAGGTAGGTACCTACTGTCAATTGCGTTGATTTAGACCGAAGACAAAAAGATGCAAAGTTCAGACAGAGTAGAAAGATTGAGCTTACTGTGGTATGCAAATCGGATTGTGACGACGGAGTACAATAAAAAAAATTAAAACGGAATAGAAGGTCCGCAATATCCTTACCCATATTCAGAAACAATAGGGCGGCTGCACCAAAAGACGTCTAACATTCGGCTGTTAAAAATTCCTGAAAAACGTCCCCGAAGGTTCGAACGAGCCCCCACAGACGAGTTACCACGAATCAACGCATGCCAATTATTTAAGGAAAATGGGAGTTATTATCTCTTCGGCAGTACATAAATCTTGACCGGCTTCGCTTATAATTGGTAACGTCAGGAGATCAGACGCATCCGATAGATATTCACGGCTATTTTATTTGATCAACATCCAATTATGTTTGTTTTCTTTTTGCAGAGGCCACTCTGCAATTTTGGGACGAAATCACTTTAAGATTAATAACAAAAAATACTTTTATTACAGACTTTAGTAACGCCTATCAAAGTGGAGTAAATAAAAGCACTATATCAGCTCTATAATCTCTGTACACATAATACATAGAAGACTGATAAGAGTGCAAACATTGAAACATGTATCAAAACAAAAATAACTCAAATGTTCCGACACAACAACGCTCGCTAACTTCCAAATAATACATATATTATTCAAATATAAATAGTATAGTAGTCGTGTCGTCTCCATTATTACATATTATGCGCCTTAGATTTCCCACAACACACAGAGCCGAAAACGTCCTAAATAGGGTGCTAAATAATGTTAATAACATCACAAAAAAATCCCAAATAATCTGAAAGACTATTTAGACGTATGTTTGTAAGCCATGCTTGAGCGAAGACCTCGAATACGTGAATGAGGCTATGATGCATATAGATAGCTTCTCAGACAAGGCAAAAGTGCTGCTTTCGACTTAGTATTACTCCTTTACCAAAGTAATGAGGGACCTATAGCACCTGACAAAACAACTAAGACGGGCAGAAAAATGTATTGTAAACCATTGTGGAGAAACCAATAAAATACCTTAGATACGTTCTACATTTGAAAATATCGATTCTCTATGATCTAAAATGTATAAATAAAAGAGTGGTAGCAGAGCGGTAAAAAACCGAAAAGTAGTCACGGCTGTTAACCGTGCTCTATGGTCATTAGCAAATCTCGGTTTAACCGTGGAAACCGCAAACAAAGCGGGCAAGTCGACGGTAGTTAGTTGGGGGTAAAAGAGGATTCCCCAGAACATTGACGATTGTCTCCGAATCAATTACCGCGATTGAACAACGGTGAAGACAATGTGGCTGGCCATCCGGAAAATTATCGGAAAGTACGCGCACTTACTATGATGTGAACTATTAGGTTTTTGGGACCTGAAACCGTTGAACAGTTGACGACGATCAATTAGTAGGATATCTTCCAATGACTTCAACCCGCTCTAGAGTGCTCACCCTCTCTGGTCTGTCGACTTAAAGACGTTGACACTGCCACCGCGTCTCTTTTTCTTCAATCTGTTCATGTTACTTAGGTATGCGGCTCATGTTATCGTCAATCCGAAATAAATAATAACAGAGAGAAGACGGTATAAGCATATCATTGAAACTAGACGAATCCATCCGGCTCGCTAACATACCCGGATATTCAACAGCATTTGGCGATCAAGGCGCCTGAAAGATTTTTATTTATATATTTAACCGTTCATGCAAATGATTCTTGCCATTCTAAGATATTTTTCTTTTTGATCCCTCACATACAATCGCTATTAAGTTAGAATTGACCATTGGTGCAAAATTTGATACTAAGAAAGAAGTCAAACAGGGCGACCCGTTATCTCTTAAATTGTACATCAGTACACATAATAGAAATCTTTAGAAGGTTGGAAGTCGTTTGAAGGGAGGGAGGCCTTGGCGAGCCAAAACTGACATGACCAATGAAGGACCAAAAACCATAAAAGTAGACAAGAAGACAATAGAACTTGTCTAGGAGTACCTTTACTAGGCTAAACAGAAAAGCCGGAAGATGAACGGAAAAGGCCTAGGAGAGTTGCTGGTCCGTGAAGGACCTATTCAAAAGTCAGTCACTCAAATGCACACTCATGGATACAGACGGACATTGAAAACGCAGACTTTACCTCAATTCTCCTCACAAGTGATGTAAACGAGGCAGCTGACATACTGACGTCCATAACCTCCCAAATAGTACATAATCACACCCGTATCTCCAATATTACAAGAAAGAACCGCAACATCAAGCCGTGGATCACTCCTGGTCTTCTACGTTGCATTCGAAATAGGGACAAAATGCATCTAGGTCTAAGAACACAAACTGATAATGTTATCTTAAAAATTACATACACTCGTTATCGTAATTTTTGTAATTCTCTTTTGCGTAAATTAAAAATAAATTATGAGAAAGCAGAATTTTTGAAACGGAAAAACAATTCTAAGGCTACCTGGGACCTAATAAAAACAATAACGTATGCTAAACCAGCCCCAACTTTATCGAAAGAACTCCTTCGCATTGATACTGATGAACATAAATCTGCAAATAAGGTTAACAACTATTTTGTATCTCGCAATATCGACCGGCGTTTTCCCAGATGCCTTCAAGACTGCCTTGGTTCATCCTATTCATAAGGGGGGGGATAGAGGTAGTGTTAGCAACTATAGACCCATATCTATCTTGCCAAGCATCTCGAAGGTTCTGGAGAAGATACTGAACAACCGTTTGCTTGCTTACCTCCAAGCAAATAATATTATTGCAGATAACCAATACGGTTTCCGAGCTGGAATTGCAACAGAGGATGCTGTTATTTCTTTTTCAGAAAAACTAACCAAGCTTATGAACAGCAAACGGAAATGTCTCGGTGTTTTCCTAGATATTTCGAAAGCTTTTGACACTGTCTCTATGCCCCTACTTTTAACAAAACTGGAACGCATAGGGATTCGTGGCATTGCGCTGGATATTTTTTCGAGCTATTTGCAGAACCGTTACCAGCATGTTAAGATTGATGATGTGATGAGTGATAGAGCTGGGATCGAATATGGCGTTCCACAAGGAAGCATTTTGGGTCCTACTTTATTCCTCATCTTTATTAATGATCTATGTAAAATCCCTCTTACTAACTGTTCTGTTTTTACATATGCTGATGATACAGCCTTGCTTATACATGGTAATGACTGGGAGGAATCAGAAAGGTTTGCTCAAGCGGCAATGGATGCTATTATGGTTTGGTTGTCTAAAAACCTACTTACCTTGAACTCGGACAAAACTAAGGTAGTTGCTTTCTCTTTATCCAATATATCACAGCCCAAAATTGCTCCTGCTGTCCGAGCTCACTCTTGTCCTGGATTTTCTAATTCATCTTGTTCCTGTCCTCTTATTTCTCTTACACCTAGCATAAAGTACTTGGGCGTGCTGATTGATAATCATTTAAGTTGGTATAACCACATAGATAGCCAAATAGTTCGTACACGTAAACTGATTTATATCTTCAAAAAACTTCGAGACTCGGCTGACCAAGATACTCTTATGATGGTGTACTTTTCGCTTTGCCAGTCTCTTTTCCTATATTGCTTACCGGCCTGGGGTGGAGCTTGTAAAACTCACCTACTGAAATTAGAGAGAACTCAAAGAGCTGTTCTCAAGGTTATGTTTTAAAAGCCTTTCAGGTACCCCACAGTGGAACTTTATAGGGATTGCAGGGTACTATCAGTTAGAGGATTGTATGTGCTACAATGCGTTTTGAGAAAGCATCGACAAGCCCCACCCCTTTTGAGTTCCAAACGTCGCGCAGATATTGTTTTCCCACCAGTGAAACACAGTACAGCCTTTGCTAAACATCAATTTACGTATCTTAGCTATCTTTTATACAATAAAGTAAATAAAATACTCCAGTTACAAGAATTAAATTCTCATAACTGCAAAAGCACATTGCGAAAGTGGCTTCTGTCGCAAACTTACGATGAAATAGAAAAAATACTTCTATCTCCAAATTAAAGTAGGTATCACTCAAACACACATTTACATACGACATTACACACCACACACCGACACTTACACTTGCTCACGAACACTTCCACATTACACACAACCTGTTTTTCCTTACTTTATTATTTACCATTTTTCTTTTTTAATATTATATTTCCAAGTTACGTCACAATTGCATTAAAAAAAAAAATGTAGCAACTAGTTGGTGAATACACAATGTTATTGTTGAGTACCTACCTAATCGTAATGAATATGTAACTGACTCCCAAGTCACAGGAAATAAATATTATTATTATTATTATGGACATGTTTATTGACATGCGCACAGATATACGAAATACATTTGTATGAATTTGGTCTTTGACTAACATCGAGAAGTTCAAGCTCAAGGTTTGCCATTCAGCAATAGAGCGCATTTCAAAACACTATACTGTGCTCCTAAACCAAGATAGCTGAACTAAACTTTCTGAAACAAATATTCAAAGTCCACTGAGTACAAACGAGTAAATCTCTTAAATTCTCCTTAGGGTTCAGAATGTGATAACTGCTTCTCCATAGAAAGTCTGAAATTCTTTCTTTGTTTGTTTTCTTAATTACGTCGCCCTAGACGTATGGATATGAGTATGTATATTTCAGTCAATACTATTCACATATTATTATTCTTTTAACTTTCTTGTTATGGACGTCTAAATAGTGATATGTTGCCAAGCCACAGTAAACCAAATTTTTGCAGCCGCAGCATAAATTACGTCCATTTCATGGCGGGTTTCTCGAACGATTGTGAGCAGCCCGTGAATGTGGAGGGCACGACTTGTGAATTCATGACGTGAGTGATTAATATGGAGCTGCCATTATAGTGCTTGTATACGTATGTAAAAACGGTAAGAAACGTAGCTACGTAATATTAAAGTTTTATTTATTCTTGACCTCGAGGAACGATTAGATCGTTTATTTTTTATTCTCAGCTAACTTCTTTAAACCAGTTAATTTTCGAAATCGGATTACCCTGGAATACCATACTCAGTAGATAATTTCTAACCGGTTCCATAATTACAATTTGGAAAATCCTCATAATTTCGACCTACAAACGTTGGCGAAAACTTTACCGCCAGCATATTAGAAGTATCAGGAAGATATGGTATAGACAATTATTGTAGCATAACATTTTCCTCGTAATGACCTTGACTATAATTAATGTAGTTATTAAAATGATACGTAGACGTTGTCCGCGCGTACACGTACACAGAACAGTTACAGTAGCATAGTAATATTAGCGTGACAGTAGGCCCCGGCCGGCGGCGCGAGGTGAGCGGGGGTGTGCGAGACACGCGACACTCGCGCGACCCGCCACGCTACGTCACGCGACCCGCCGCGCTGCGTCACGCGACCTTGCCCTTGTGAAGGCTGCGCTTCGTAATTCGCAGTTAAGGACGTCCTCAATTCCCAAGAACGATGAATAAAAGAAGTCGTTTATTCTATTTTGTCTACTTTTTTCCTTTAGCGATTTCCAAACAAAAAAAAAATCTGTAAGTTATGCCAAAAATCTGACTATTTTCGCATTCGGAAAAACCCGGCTATTTATAAAACCTTCATGAATCATATATTGATTCGAAGTGAACCGCAATAGTTAACTCTACTGGGAACTCTGGGAAATAGGGTTCCGTACCTCAAAAGGAGAAAACGTACGATCACTTTGTTGTCCGTCCGTCCGTCCGTCAATCTGTCTGTCTGCTGTTTGTCTGTCTGTCAAAACCCTATATCTCGAGAACGCGTCGAGGTATCGAGTTGAAATTAAAGCATTATACACAAGTCTGCGGTCCTTTGAAGCTGAGAAACGAAACGAAAAAATAAAAGTTGTTTTTATTTTATTTAGCTTTTACCCGCGGCTTCGCCCGCGTTTATTAATATACTTTACTCTTTAGCGCCAGCTATGCGAGAAATACAGAGGTGCGCATAAGAACTTGCACATGGTAATCGTTGACCTCGAAAAGGCATACGACCGGGAACCTCGTGAGGTTCTGTGGTGGGCCCTTAACGAGAACGGTGTGCCTGGGAAGTATGTGCAGTTGATCCAAGCGATGTGGTACCCAAGTCCGGTCCACAGTGGGCACCACTGGAAAGTTCAATATGGCTGTCGGCTTACGTCAAAGATTGGCTCTTACCTCCTCCTGATGATGATAGACGCTCTGACATCGGACATTCAGGATGAAGCTCCCTGGTGTATGCTATTTGCCGACGACATTGGTTGCCGAGAGTGGCCTAGAGGTCCAAAACAGATTGGAGGTGTGGTGGCACAGACTGGAGAGCGTTGGCCTGAAATTGAGTAGAACCAAAACGGAGTACATGTTCTGCGATTTCGGTGGTCTCTCCAACCATGGCCCTTTAGCTGTCGCCGGAATGCCCATACCAATCTGTTCTGACTTTCGGTACCTCGGGTCACTCGTCCAAGGGGATTGTGAATGAAGTAGACCAAGACGTAACACGTCGGATCAACGCAGGATGGATGAAATGGCGACAGGTTACGGGAACCACTTGTGACCCACGTATGCACCTCAAGTTGAAGGGTAAAATTTACAAGTCCGTCATAGGACCTGTCATACTGTATGGATCAGAATGTCTGGCTGTGAAAAAGAAGGATGGAAAAAGATTGCAAGTAGCGGAGATGAGAAAGTTGAGATAGAAGTGTGGTCTGACAAGAATGGATAAAGTGAGGAATGAGTATATTAGAGGAAGTTTAAAAGTGACTAAAAAGTTGAAAGGTAATCGGTTGTCTTGGTACATATTATGGTCATGTGATGAGGAGGGTTGAGGGGCATATACTATGCTAAAAGAGCTCTGAGTACACATGTAGATGGATGGAGAGGGAGAGGAAGGCCGAAGAAAAAATGGATGGATTGTGTGAGGAGTATGATATGAAAGAAAAAGGAGTTGATAGTTTGACGGGTGACAGGACAGAATGGAAGAAAGAAACGTATTGCGCCGACCCCAAGTAATATGGGATATTGGCTTGGCAGGAACAAGATTTAAATTTATTGGATTTATATTTATTAAATTTAACATTATAAAATTTTGGAATTATTATTTATTGAATATTGGGATTGTAATTTTATTTAATTTTTTTAATGTCATTTTCATTTTTATTTGTTGTAGTGTGTTAACTGATTGAATTTTGTATTTTGTGCAAATATATTTTTAATATGGATGAGTTGTGATTTGGGATTTTTACTTGAGTTTTTTTTATAATTTATATACAGGTCATATCATATCAATAGGTTATTGCAAATTTTTACAATAATCATTGTAAGTAGTAGTTTGGCAGACGTCACTGTACACTGGCGCATCCAGCGGCGACCTCTCACGCGGTAGTCATTCACCGCTGGTAATACCGACGGGAAAACGATCAACACCTAACTTACATCATATTTCTAAATATTGTAACGTGTTACCTACCTGCGCGCGTGCTGGCGTCCGCGGGATTTCCTCTCATTTTCTATTTCATCTCTAAAGCTGGCGTCTGCTAACGCTAACGGTATGATGATTGTTTTTCTCCGAATGCCATATCTATTTAATACTTTGATACACATGCTTCTAAGTGAGTTATTAAAGGTTTCATCAAATGCCTTCTTTCGCTCTAGGGTGTAATTTTACTGACTAAAACCACATCTATGTTCCTTTAGTTGCCTTTTGCGTTCTAGGACCACGATATCCCATTTCATACTTTTCCCCACGGCTCTAGCAGGCATCAGCCCTACAGGGCCTCTAAGGTTTGTTGACTTCTCTTTGAGGCGCGCGTGCACTACGCGTTGTCGACGAGTCGGACTCGGTCCTTATAGGACGAGCGGACGGCGAGCAAAAAAAGGTATTTGCATATATTTTGCATCGCGGTAGGTACATACACGAGTTACATATTTATATATGGAACATTTTTGTGAGAAAAAACTGCATTTTAGTGTTGTATGTAAAGTAGATTAATATTAAAAATAAAATACATAAGTACATAAAAAAACTTAAACTATTTATACTAACACCTAAATAAATACATAACGTACATAAATAAAATACAAAAACACAAAGTACACTCAGGCGTCGAAGAACTCCTCCACATCATTGTCATCCGGAAATGTGCCCAGAAGACTGGCAGCATTGTCACGTTAAGTGGCAATGCTAATTCTTTGAGCGAAGAACGAACCAGCCCTCACGCAAGGCGTCGATCAGTCGGCGAGAAATTTTCTTAAAAAGGAGATGTTCACTCGGTCCCCATGATCCAAACGTCTCAAAACCAATAAGGCTACAGTATTTGCGCCGTTTAAGGGACTCAGTAGCCGCAGCGGCAGCGCCAGCACAGCCCGCCGTACATGGAATATGGGATGGCGCAAGGGTGTCGACACTGGTTGCGTCCCACACCAGCGGCCTACCTACCTTCCACGGTACCAACGTCATCTGGTCTCTGTCTCTTTCTTTGTAGTGAAGTAGTTTATTATTATATCTATTCTATGGTCTATTAATATATCTATTCTTGTATTGACTTTTTTCTCTCTCTATTATTGCATCTATTTATATTTTTCTCTGCTTCACTCAAAGGTCGACTGCAAGAAAATGCCTAAGGCGTTAAGTCCGCGTTAACTATTGAGTGCAGGAGCATTAAATAAATAAATATAAAATACTAGCTGCTCACAACAAACAAACTCACTTTCGCTTTTATAACATTAGTAAGGATTTATTAATTCTGTGTTTATAAACTGAATCATACATTCATCGGAACCTACTTGCCATATATGTTTAACAATGCACAAGAGCGATATCGAAATCTAGGGAATTCCATGACGTAGACACGCGCATTTTCAAACGAAACCTAAAGTCATGAATGAACTGCTAATACTACTTACAGAAAGGCGTGTGCCTTATTTAGATTTCGATGATTTCAACCATACACAATACATAGTGACGTGTAACCACGAGGTAAAGTTCGTCACTAGAGCTGGGCCAGGTGATAAACCGTTTACCGCTCGTTCAAGGTGCAGTCGGCCTGTGACGTCGGAACAGCCGACTGGTTGCACCGGTGAGGCAATTATGCAGGTGAGTAGATTACATTGCGCGGGTCGCGGATACCGGCGCCGTCAGGGTTGATGCATACTGCGAGCCCGTAGCGATGCGATCATTGTTAACACAGCAAACTAAGTATGTGTTAAAACTTTGAAGTAAGTTCGTTTAGAAATTCTATGTTGAATATTCTTGGCTAGGTAACTATTCTTTTTTATTATTACTGATAATTGAAAGGTTCGCGTTCGACCGCTATCTCATCTGATCGTAAGCAATGACATCACGTCACGATGACGGAGCACCCTTGCCTAGAAGAAACCTATTAATTCTTGACCTTGATACCCCTGGGTTGTAGCTATCAGGAAAGACAAGTCTTATACTTACGGTCTATATATACAACATATCACAAAAAAACCATAATGGCTTTCAATTAATTCTTTATTAATTTTCCCCGCACTCATTTTCCGCTTTCCTCGTGAGACCAACGAATCTTTCACAGCGCGAGACCCAGAGCGCAGAACAGAGACGCGATGACGCCAGCAGGTTCCCATTACGCGCATATCAGTACCTCAGTACCTGCAAGTATGCGGAACGGAATATCACTTACTCGAGAATTACCGGAGTATGTTGTAATTAGTCATCATTGGGTGCTAGTGTTATTGTCTGGCGTAATACATTGTTAATGAAGTCATACATTGTTTATTTCCCCCGATGTGTGTAGGGAAAGTAATATGTGTCAGTGAAAGACGCAAATAAAATGTTTATGTGAGTCAAACTTATAGCCACAGGCACGTACGCGTATAACATGCCAGTTGGCTTGCTCTCTACCTAGCGCAGTAGCGCCTAAAACGGGAGAAGAAATATATATTTTTGTTCCTTAAAAAAAATCGGACTGAATGGAAAACCGTCAAATGTTTTTAAAATTTATCATGAAAAGTAACAACACTGCATCAAATTGTCCCAAAATGCCTTCATTTTGGTCATCATCGTTATTGCACAAGTGTCGCCACACCGACTAATCTGCTGGTACTCGCATCCCGAAGATATTTCAGTCTTCCAGGTGATCGGTCCAGTATGTGGTAGGTCTTAGTTTTTTATTTTCTAACAATCCGAATTAACATTTTAGACGCGTTAATGATCAAAATCTAACTAAATTGCAAAAATACATAGATATATAACTTGGAAACCCGATGGATGCGGGACGCTCAGGATCGTTCATTGTGGCGACACTTGGGGGAGGCCTAAGTCCAACAGTGGACGTCTATCAGCTGAAATGATGTTGATGATTATATATAATTCGGCGTTATCACCGCGTCGACAGACTCGAGATCTCGTTGAATTCTCTCGAGAATTCGTTGTTAAAACAAAATCGATTTTTCTGAATTAAAAAAGAGTTAGCATGTCTAAAGCGCATCTAGCACGTGCAACACACCCTTTTTCCGTTATCAGAGGCGTGTGCTGGCCCGCGTGGAAATGCCGCAGGAAAGAGTGCCGCGACCTGCGCGCGCGCAGACTTGCAGCTTGCAGGGGTTCCCGCGCACGCGCCGCTGCTGAGAGAAAACCCAGCGGCTTTCCCGACTCGTTGACCTGATGGTGAGGTTATGACGCTAGCAATGTTTGTAAACATTGCAAGCTGAGCGGACGTTATACTGTAACATAGGATTATGTCTTCTATCGATTTCGATAGAACTAAAGTTTTGAATTTAAAAAAAATATGATTAATTTATTGTTTCGAGTAAAGACCTCTGAAAATCTGCTATTTTGCATGAACTTTGATTCTTCATAATTAACACAAAAATTAAAAATGTCAAAAAAATAATATAATAGACGCCTTGCAAACTTTATCAAGATTCTAAATGACGACAATTTGTTTTAAAAACTTTTAAGGGTTTAAAAAAAACACGTACTTGTTGGAACCAGTTTTGTAAAATATTAGAGTAAATCACGGAATTACCGAATGCTAACGGAGTTTTCAGGCGTTATCTCTCTTTTTCGGGTTGTCTTTTCGTCAAACATCGCGTTGGATTGCGTTAGATGAAGTAGCAAACTTTTATACCATGCTTGACGTTGACGTTAGGCAAGTTCCTCTTAATGGGTATATAGTGCCTTACTATAGAACTTGCACGTTAGTTTTATTTAGGTTTAGCGAAGAGGTTAATTATAACTAAAACACTGTGAAATAAAAAACGTATACAAAAAAAAGATAACAACAGACTCGACTTTCGGGAGTTAGTAAAAGAACTTTTTTGTTTCTTAAAAAAAAAAATAAGTTCCGAAATTAAAGTTATTTTGAACGTTTATTTTGTAGTGGAGTTAGTTTTTTCTTTATTAAGTTTTTTACGTGACGATCGGTGCTTAATTAGTTTAAGTCAACACGGCCAATTAGTCAGGACTATAATGTTCAAACCGTAGGTAAAACATTATCGTTCCATTAAGGAATATCTATTTACAATATGAAACGCTCAATAATTTTTATGTCAGAAATCTATATATTATTATATATATATATATATTTAGATATATACCTATAAATAAAATTGATATGTCGGTTTCTTATACGAAAATATTTTTTATTAAAGAAGTATTTTTTTGGATGGTAAAAATCATCCAATGACAAACTCTGCTATTGGGTGGAGCGAGAGATCAGACTCTTACTGATTAAAAACCCACCCCGTTCCATCTAGCCTCTTCATACCGGGGCTTGAGTTCCTTTCGGATAACCCTGGCCCCAGTAGGCTTCGAATCTGCTGGGCCCCTACGGTTCTCATGCTGCCTCATGCAGTCGGCCTCCTCCTTTGCTAGCATTACTGCTTCGCAGAAGAAGGCAACCGCCTGCCAACTCCTCCTCGCTCCGGACCATGGCCTGAATTAAGGCCCGGCGTGAGTTGAAAGGGATGCAGTTTTCATCGCTGGAAGACGTTCTAGCAGCGTTCGAGAAGGCCGTGGAAGAGGTGTCTGCGGCGGACTAGACAGAATGTTTTGACAATTGGTTCAGACGCATGAAACTGTATAGAGGCTGGTTGAGAGTTCTTTGAAAAACTTTCGGAGAATCCCACGTATTATGAAAACATCGTTTTGTATAGGTATGATAAATTACATCCAAATTCATTAGTTCCCAACATAAAGTAACTGTGTCTTATTAATAAAAAATTGTTAACAATAATCTTACGTAAGTTTAGAATTTTACGGCGTTTGCAATTTCCCGGTCACATATACAAACTGAAAATAATACTATGAAGAATTTATTTATAGGATATTTTTTGTCTGGAATATTGGATACGAGTATCTTCCATTCGTTCCTATAGAGTTTATATAAAAACACAATTTAATATATGCCAAATATCACGATTAGTCAACAGTATAGACTAAACCATTTTCTAGATAGTTTGTTTTATAAGATGAAAGAAAAAAGAATAATACCTACTCTCTTAATTTTTTGTTACACCTAAACATGGCCGTAATTAAACAATCCATGTAAAAAGCCAGCTCAACTCGACAGCAGGTCTAATCTCCCAACAAATCTATTATAATTGTTTTACTTGAGTTTTAGGTAATTCTTTCAAGCGGTAAAACTAAAAATCAGAAATATAGAAAAAACGCGGTCAAAATGTTTTTGTGCACAACAGAACTGTTTTTTCGTTAACCATAAATAATGAATGTCTAACCATCGGCATGGCCGTCCTTGATCCAGCCGGGGCGGCACGTGTAACTTCGTATTCAGGCTACAGCGTTTACAGGCAGTGCCGTAACTAGCCTTAGCTGCCCAGCGCCAGTTTCTGTAACTGCGCCTCTAAATAAGTCTTCTAGTAAGTTTAATCCGCCTGACGCAGGTCCTCACCGGACATGTGTGTTTGAGGAGGTACCTGTTTCTAATCTGATGGGGAGAAATGCTTGGGCGCCACCATTTTGTGAACACGGTAGAGCATCCGGTGGAAGTTTGCTCCGCTTAGGTGGAGCCCCGCCGTGTTCTCGTGGAGGCGATCGAGCGTCATGGATCAGACCATAGTACGAAACGAGAGGCAATGGGAAACAGTAATCTCCTGATGAAATGAATGACTATAGAACTTGGCCTGAGTTTGATCTTTTCTGCACCCCATCAAAGTATGTGCCCTGTGCGTCCTGGGCCCTGGGCATCGCTGGCGCGCCGCTCTCGATTTACGGCTCTGTTTACAGACAATCATTACATCTACTGACTGAGGGAGAGGATCCACAAGGGTCGTCAACTCTAGAAGAAATTATATGTTGCTGTCGTTATGTCTGACAGACTAGGCCGATATAAATTACGCGGTTAAGAAGTTAAGAAATGGTTGGTCATATTTTAGATATCAGCTGCTGCTGTCCATGAGCAATCCAATTTTTATTTTCAAAATTCACTAAGACTTTCTTTCTTTTATTTATTTATTTGTAAAAACCACACCAACAGCACTGTCACTTACATTTCAAATAAACTTACATCTTCAGTAACTATGCAAATAACAGGTAAGGTACAGTTAAAAGTAAAGTAAAAAAGTTGGTAAAAAATAGTAAAAAGGTACAAATATGAGCAAACATGTTGCGCTAAGTATTAGCATGACAACAACAAACAAGCAATTACCGAACCAACAAGGCATTCTCTATCGGACAACCAGAAGAGACTAAATCTGCGGCAAGTCCCAGGTGTTCAACCACAAACGTTTATGTGGTTGTTCCCCTTGTTCATGAAATGTAATTTCGAGAATTAATATCTGTGAACAGAGTATTTAAGTGTTTATATAATAAGCGTAATACTTCATATCAGGCATGTAATAGATATGAAATTTCAGATCTGGATATAGGAATAATGTTATACCGTCTTCAGATACGGTTCCTCCTCCTTGCGTCGTATTCCTCAATGCTGAGGGTCGTGACCTCCGTGCTTCATCCATCTGTTTCTGTCTCTGGCGATGTGAAGGGCATTGTATGTACATCGTAGAGTTGGTCGGACCAACTAAACGGGCTGCGCCCGCAAGGCCTTTTCTCGTCCACTATACCAAAGATCGATCGGATCCGGTTACGGATATGAAAGTATTCTGTTATAAAGTTAATAGGTATAGTCGGTAACCCTAACACACGAAAAAAGGCCTAGTGCGAGATTAGACCATAATGTTTGAATTCAACACTAAGGCCGGCCACACACGTTACGGCAAAGTCAGAGGATCAGAACTGGAACCGAGTCCAACTGTGTCGGCTGCCATTTGTGTCTTTTCTTCCTGGGTCGACCAGAATACCGCCAATGCCACGCTGTCGTATCTAGTAGTCTTTTTTTTCATAAAGAATGTTTATAATTTGTAAGATAGTCCTAAAGGTACCTTACATGTTTGCCTTAGGGATTGCAATCCGGCGTCATTTTCAGTCCGGCCGGATACGACCGGATTCCCATCAATCCGGCCGGATCCGGTCGGATCCGGCCGGATTGATTAAATCAAGATGATTTTCGCTTTTTAGTACAAAATAAGTGATTTAATCAAGTGTCACTGCACTTATATGTAGGTAGTATATAGTATATAAAAAATAAATCACAAATATATTAAATCGACTTTATTTCCTAACCAATGTTAAGACAAATAGACAACAAGAAAACAATTAAAATTTAGTAGTGTAGGTAACTAGTAATAATTTTACGACGTAACGAGTAGCTCAGTCTTTCTAGATTTCACTTTCACAGATAGATCAATTTATAAGTAACAATATTAATTATCAAGTAACTATAATATCTAATAGATACAATGAACCTTATTATTATTATTTTGAAGATAAGGGGCTATGCATCTCCCGTAGTGTAGGAGATGTAGTCACTGCGACCTAAAAGATCTATTGTGACTCGCCACCTTGTTAGAGTAACTCTTTTAGCCGGGTGGCTTCCAGAAAGTCTAGAATACTCCTAGCTTTAAGAGTTTTAATTTCCTCCGGGCGAATAATGTGTCGGCCCAGATAGATACTCCGTTTGTGGATAAGGGGCCCGCATTCATACAATAGGTGCTTAGCAATTAACCTTACGTAATTAACTGAAATGAGATCAAAATCATTATTAAAGTCTTTGAGAATGCTAACAAACAAGTCTTACAGGTATTTATGATTATGACAGATACCATCATGATTTGATGAATCTGTCGAACGAATGAATGGCAAAAATTATCACAATAATGAGTTTAGAACTCTTTAGTTTAATCAACTTACGATAAATAATTATTTTAAGTAATAATTGTAAAAAAAATATAAGTATTAAAAGAAAATCATTATTGATTTTGAAAATAAAATCGACTCGCACGCATGAACACTACGCACAACGCATTTAAAGTACCTACTCATGCAACAGCTATATTATTTTCCCACAAACTGCTAGCACCGGATCCGGTCTTCGGATCCGGTATATTGGTACCGGATCCGGTAACCATTAAATGATGCCGGATCTGCCGGATTACCGGATCCGTTTTTCCGGATTGCAATCCCTAGTTTGCCTGCATAATTATACCTGTCAGGAAAGCTTCTATGGAAACCAGCACAGTTGACCAACATACACGCTCCGGTTTACCTGTATAACTCAACTGTACAGGCAAACCTATCAGGTATACCCTAGCGTCTATGGCTCCCTTAAGAATGCGTCTTTTCCGCCATGTTTTTTTTTTAGATTTAAAATATTTTTATTTCACATAGGCCTATATGAGCACTTATAAAACGTCAGAAGCTAGTGCAAGCTTTCTTTCCTTTCTTAGTTTTTCTAGTACGTTACATAACCGTGTTTGCCCGTCCCGGGTTTTCTGAAGACAGAATGAAAGAAAGAAAGCATGTAATTGCAAACTAAACATTGCTCAAACCCCATGCAAACGCGGTTCGTGCATGATTTTGCGCTGTTTCGGTTAAACACCAAGCGAAAAATCTGAACTGTGTTGCGATTAGAACTTTTGTTGTCTGATTTTGATCAAGAATTTAGAAGAAGTAAGGTGTATTGCCGGCCTAGTTAGTGGGCGTGGCGCAGGAGTGGCAAGCTGTGCACAATCCGGCCGGGCGGCGCGAGGAGTGTTGCGGGCGCTTGACCCCGGGGAACACTGGACTTCACTGTAGCATCGATTATCCGCCGGTTTCACCCGTTATAACTCGATACGAGCGATTAGAGTAACTTTGTTTTACTTTTTGCGAGACGTTGGTGCCGAGAGCAGTTAACCGTGGGATGCGGTCATCTAATTACACTTATTATTAAGTTGATGAATATTTTGGAATCTTCGGCAAGTAAATTGGCCGTTCAGATTCGTGGCTCTCTATTTTCGAAAAAAAAAATGGAGGGTACTCCTTTTTTGAGATGGGAAATCATGCGATGATTTCCCTCACTCTAGGGTTGAGGGACAGGGTGTATCAGACTTTTACTGACTAAAACCACAATTGTGTCCTTGTTTTCTTACGTTCTGGGGCCGCGAGTTTCCTATCCAGAAACGCCCCGCGTTCTCAGCGGACATCGGCCCTGCTAGACCCCTAGGGTATTGCTGATATCTCATTGAGACGCCCATGAAACACTATGCACCGTTGAAGACTAGGGTTTGGTCCCGACAGTTACCGGACGGCCGGAAGGCGAGTTAGGTTCCCATTGCTCGTAATCTGCAACCCCGCGAAGATGCACCCCCTAGGAAATAATGCAGCCGGTGGCGCACAGGTACGTACTGCATTTTGCATGCTCACTATTATTAGTAGATTACCTAGTAAGTTTTACTAACTGGGCCTACTTTAAAAAAGTGTAAAATTTCAATTAGCAAAATGAGATAATCATGCTTTCAAAAAAAAATGAAATTACGCGCCGATTCGCGTCATTGATTACTCCTAACACCTAAAAAATGCCACTGAAACCTTGTTTACAAAAGTGCCTGGTAATGGTTTAATTGAGTTTAACAAAAAAGTAATACCCAAGGGGAAGAGGATCGCTAAAATGAAAGCGAAAGGTCTTCATCCAGGAGTGAGTCTATGGCTTAGACCAAACCGTCCGCAACAGCATAGGAAGGAACTGAGTACCATCGTATAAAAAAAAGAAAATAGAATAACTGTATATATCTACACTAATATAATTAAGAGGTAAAGTTTTTTTCTCTGAAAATTATAATAATATTTTACAACTATCACACAACGCCGTCTAGTCTCAAGCTAAGCAGAGCTTGTGTTATGAGTACTAGACACTTGATAAACAGACTTATATATTTCTAAATACATAAATATTATAGATTAATTACACCCAGTCACAGAACTAATGATCATGCTCATCACATAAACATCCTAGGTGGGAATCGAACCCACAAGAAGAATCCTGATCGACGGAATCCTCTTTTTTACCATAAAAAAGAGGATTCCGTCGAACAGGATTCTGGGAGGGCAAAAATCATCCAATGACAACCCCCGCTCTTGGGCGGAGCGGGAGATAGTATCAGACTCTTACTGACTAAAAACCCACCCCGTTCCTTCTAGCCTTTATACCGGGGATCGAGCTCCCTTTCGAATAACCCTGGCCCCAGTGGGCTTTGACCCAGCTGGGCCCGAGCCGTTGCTGACAACTCCTTGAGGCGCGCAGAAACAGTGCGCGCCGTCGACGTCTGACGGAACCCTCTTGCCCGTGGCTTTTGTTTCTATCTGCTGCTGCTGATCATTTCAAGAAAAGCATAATGGTGGCTACTTCTAGACTAAGTAACTCAAGAGTAGCTTTCGGGACCGAGTCGTCATGAATTGTAACCACAGACTAGATGAAAGAGGTTTGAATGGCCTTGTGTGCGGGACAGGTATGCCACAAAGTAGAGCATTGCTCATAGTACAACTACCAATAGCAAACTTGCGATCTAAGTGTGCGTGGTCTGTTAGTTGCGTAATGCGCGTTTGTATTGGTATATTGACCGCTGACCTGGTGAAGGTTGCGGGAAACCGATGGATGCGAGAAGATCGTTCGTTGTGGCGACGCTTGGGGGAGGCCTGTCTCCAACCGTGGACGTATATCGGCTGAAATGATGATGATGATGATTAGTTTATTGCCTGTCGTGGAATTAAAGGGAGAGAGAGAATTGAAGACACTCGTAGTACAAATCGGAAAGTATTGCCTTTCTAACCTCTTTCATCTTTTCTGTGATTGTAACTATAGGGGTCGAGTTATTGTCCACTCAGTATTTACCAGTTTAGTTAATTTCATGTAAAAAAAAATTATTAACGTTGTTCGGTTCATTGTTCTCAGTTTAGTGTTCAGTATCTCATCATTATTTCGATGAAAAGTAGGTCACCTAGTGCCATAAATAAAATAATTCACGAATTGGAACCGGAACTCACGATTGACATCCTAACTGATTGTTTGTCCAGTTCTGAGGATCAGTTAGTAAAATCGGAGCTTTTAAATTAATAGTACCGTAATTAGATAACATCTTATATGTCGGAATATTATTTTACAATATCGTATCGCATACTACAGTAGCGATAAAGTCACTTACAAATTACTTGCGGGGCTAACCTAAACAGCCTAAATTTGGCACTGCAATAGTACATTGTTACACTAGGGGTGAAAGTTACTTATTTCGTCCCGAGAAGGAGTTGGCGGCCGAGCGTAGCGACGTCGCTACTTCGAGGGAGAGAGAGAGAGGATATAACTAGTTTTTTTTTTTTTATAATTTGACAGCTGTTAATTGAAAGTAAAACTCCCTAAGGATGAAAAGTGTGATACTTTTCAGCCCGCTCCTCAGGCAACTTCAGACCTACTTTCAAAGTATGAGTAATGAATTAACATTTTTCAGGTCCCGACACTTTTCCATCAAAACTAACAAAAAGATACAGGCGTGGGGTAGCTATCCTTTCTACGCTCGAACTAAGCGTTTTGTCGCATCGATTATACTTACCGCGTACATCGAAGGACTGAAACAATTTAGGTGTCTTCAGGGCTTGAGTGAATACTGAATAGGCTCTTAATGACCTAGTGCGCTTCACTATTACGAACTGCTTACCATCCGGTGGGATCGCAGTCAAGCACTAGTTTATATCATTAAACTAGGAGTATGTAGGTACCTATTAGGTCACCAATGTTTTTATATATACTACATACTTACAGATATCTATACTTATAGATTGGTTAACACTAAGGCTCGCTTCAAAAGAAATACAAAATGTAAAAGCAGCGACAAAAAATAAAGCTTACACGTGTTCCGGCGTCAAATCTGTGCCAAAACAAACCTCCTTACAACAATCAGGACAGCAGCAATTATCGTAAAACCGATACAGTCCGTCAAGAGACGCGGCGATGCGGTCATTGTGCGGTTAACACCGACTATCCACCATCGACAACTTTAAATTAATTTTGACCACAAAACCGCTACACAGACAGATAGTTAGATCGTCTTCGTGAACTCCGCCGTTTTTAGGGTTACGTAAAAAAAGGTAAAAACGGGACCCTATTACTAAAACTCTGCTGTCCATCCGTCCATCTGTCGGTCTGTGTGTATCACATGAATCGTGACAGCTAGACAGTTGACATTTTCACAGACGATGTATTTCTGTTGCCGCTATAACAACAAATACCTACTAATGCCTAATAGCAAAATTGAAAATTAAAAAACTCCCGACGCATAAAATCTATAAAAAGTAAAACAACTGGTTAAGACGAGTCAACCACTTCTTTATGAACTGGATGTGTTTACTATACAAATACAAGGCAATCCAGGGTTCCATCAGCCCCTTTCCAGTTCTAGCATTAGGTCCTCGTCATCATGAAAAGTGTTTAAAACTGGTTAAGACGAATCTAATGAGCAAAAACTCGACGAGTTTACTAGTAGGCATTCCAAGATTCTATCAGCCATTTTCCAATTCTAGCATCACGTCTTCGTCATCAGGTTCTCGTCGTCATGAGAAACGAATAGAACTATTTTTAAGATAAATCTAAATGAGCCGAAACTGGATGGGTTTATTAATAGGCAATCCAAGGTTTCGTCCCTTATCTCCGACTTCTATCATCAGACCAGCGTGCTAGCGTCAGCATGTAGGTACATGAGTATTTCAAGCATTATGTCACATTTAAGTGTTTATTAGTAAAGTATATATGCATTAAGTGTTAAAAACCTTGCCACAGCAAACAAACGAGCTGATAACCTTAAACACCTGAACAGATCTTCATAAATTGTATCTAAGAACCATATACCTTGTGGGAGAAATTAAATAAATGTTATTATTATTATTTATTATCTCGATAACGTCAACTTTCAAATAAAAAAAACCGCATCAGAATCGGTCCATTCGCTTAGGCGCTACGATGCCACGGACAGAGACGCATACACCTCAAACTTATAACTTCTCCGTCGCGGATTAAAAACAGAAAAAAATTAAAGTTAAGGATCCCATACAACAAATGTGATTTTTTTACCGTTTTTTGCTACGGACGGCAAGAAACCCTTCGTGCGCGAGCCCGGCTCGCACTTGATCGGAGTTTTTCATGTAATAATTTCATCAATTACAATAAACTAGTTAGTTGACAGGCGATTTTGTGTGGTTTTTTTACTTAATCTTATTATTTCAATTGTTTTTTATAATACCGTAAAATTAGTGTAATCGGTCACGGGTGTGCTGAACCGGTTCAGGAGTTGGCGAGCTTCTGCGGACCCTCGGTCAATTTGTTATGGTCAGCAGATGACGCCGCGTCTGTCAGCCGTCTAGGGTCGATAGACAGGCGCTGGCCTCGCTATATTTGACTAAAATATACTTGGAAACGTTGTCATAAAGGTTATTTTATTAATGTTTATACATAAGCACTTGTTTGTACTTGTGTGTATAGTCATATTTTTGACTTTTTGTCAATAAACCGACTGCTATACGAACCTTTACGAAATGTTCAAGTTACGAAACTTGAAAACACAACTACAATAACTTTTATTTGGTTGGTTTATATGAGGTTTAGTGGTTTCGTTCTATTTTCCAACAGCATTCCTATTGTACATTTGAATTTGAATATTTCAAATTGCATTGTTGTAGATTCTCCTTTTTTTTAACCGACTTGAAATGAGGAGGGGAGTTTTTCTTCATATTTCCAAAATGGAACATATAAGAAACAGGAACCCGACCAGGATCTTGCTATCCATCTCACACATGTCTTCACATTGGTGCTTGATAGATGTGTTATTTATCGCCTCACTGCCGACCGCTCTCCCAGACTCTTCGCATCAGGAGCCGGATCTCTGGAGCAATCTGACGTCAACGAGCCATCTGCCCGCTCCAACTACGTTTTATAAAAACCATTATATAGCGATATTATATAACGACTGTAATTTTTTCTAGCAGCTGGTGTAAAATATCTTACTGTAAAATGGAATACTTTAAAAAATACTTTGACCGTTTCTGAAGTTCTAAAAATACACACAAAGTCAACAGTCAAAAACCCAATCGTGAGACGAACTCTGAATTTCCAGTATTTACAGGAAAACCACTAAACTAGTGAAAACAAGTTAAATTGACCTGTGAGAAGTTTCTAAACAATGCATATGTGGTTGTTGTTGTTGTTGTATTATTATATAGCCCGATAAATTAAACTTATCTGATAGTTAGCACTTATCCGATGGGCAGCGACTTAAGCAAATAAAAAAACAAGTGTATATAAAGATGTGAGAATGATGTGCAGTGTGACGTGTGACTGTAAATCATCGTGAGTTTACCTGTGTTCAGTTAGTTGTCGTTACTATTAGGTGTACCTAACCTACCTACTATGGCAAATCGAATCTAAATAATAGAACATCTAAATACTTGAACTTTCATAATATCGAATGTTTTTTTGATAGAGCGTTCAACGCATCGCATATTCATTCTATCAAAATATCAATATGCTGAATAGATACCTAGTATACCTACTAACTTTATAAATAGATTACAAGAAAAAGACAAAACAAAAAATACTTATCTATAAATCACATTTTAATCTTCAATTACTTATTATCTTTTATACACTTAACCCTTCAGATACCGTCAATTAGAGACACAATAGTAAGACAATAGATGCGCGGCCACCGGTGGTCGCTTGGGGATTCATGAATTAAGAGAAATAAAATCGCACATCTCTTATAGTTTGGTTAATCACTGTTTTGTTCCATTTGAAACATATTGAGTACAAATCATAAAGTCAGAGCGTGATGATGAACGCTTTCTTTCTAAGTACTTCAAGTAATTGGTAACTGAACGCGGTTGAACTGAGACAAAAGCTTCGAGAAGTTCGTATTGTTAGCATAAGTCAGTCGACAACAACAATTAGAAAAAGACTGGGTGAAGCAGGCCTGATTGTACCTCCGGCGGGATCTCATTGTTCCGGCGGGATCTCATGGTGAAATGGCGTCAGCAACTATCGCAACACAGTGCGGGGCACGCCACAATTATGGCGGTAAGTCCCCTTTTTGAGGTGTGGCTGGTCCTAACCGGACATGGCACGTTCGGGAGGTTCCTGCACCGGATTCAAGTGGAAGAGACGCCCGGGTGTCGCCACTGTGCGGAACCCCCGGAGGACACGGTTGAGCACATAGTCAAAGTGTGCGCCCTGCTTGGGCGGAGCAGCGCCGTTTCCTCGTGGGGGCGATCGGCGGCGGAGACCTCTCGCGCCAGGCCTTGTTTCAAGCCATGGTTCGGAGCGAGGAGGAGTGGTGGTAGGCCGTCGCCTCCTTCTGCGAAGCAGTAATGATAGCACAGGAGGAGGCCGACCGCATCAAGCAACGGCGCTCTCGCCGCCGCCACCGGGATTCCGATCCCGATTTCTGGCTTTCTCCTTCTATAAAAGTTCTATGGTAGCATCAAGACCCTGTTTGTGCTTATCAAAGTAAACTGGTACTGGTAGCGTACTAACTAGTATTACAGTATTTCTAAATATTACAGGATGCCTAAGTTTTATGAATTAACAATAAAGATTTAGACAAGTTCTCTAAAGTGTTCACATTATCATTTTTTTCATTAATTTTCTGTTCTTATTTCCCAAAATTTAATACGATTTTCCTAATTCGTATAATGCTTTTTACATGTATGTATCTTATTTGCAAATAAATAATTTGAATTACCAGCATACTTAGGTGTCAACCATCGACGTCGACACTAAGGGTCGCTCCCGGATCTAGCCATATTTATGTGCACTGTTTAAAGTTTGGATGTTCGACACGTGAGCACAACACGCGACGTCACGGAAGATCCTTGGGGTAACGATGTGAAGCCTTCATTTGTTTATATATTTATTTTATTATGTTACAGTTCAAGTTAGAAAGCCGTAAATACTAACTTTGACCGTATGCGAGCGCGGAGCGCAGCGTTGTAGAGTTGAAAACAGGCCTACTGGGTGAATCAGTGGGTGCGTTTTATTGTATACGACATTTTTTTTAGGTGGGAAGTCATAATCTAATAACATCTCCTCCGGCGGTGCGGGACGTCGTGTCAGTCTTTTACTAATTAAAATCCACTTCTATTCTTTCTTTGCCTTCGTTCCAGGGCCTGGGCTTTTCTTTTGTACAGCCCATGGCCCCAGTAGACTTCGGCTCAGCTGGGCGCCTACGGTTTGCTAAGATCTCCTTGAGATTACCGGACGGTCGGACGTCAAGCTACCCAAGGCACCGCAAGCAAGCGCCTACAGTGGCCGGAAATCGGAAAAGAAGGCTCGCTGCCGCCGATTGCCCCCACAAGGACTCGGCGGTGCTCTGCCCAAGCGGGGCGCACCTCTACCGTATCTTCCACCGTGTCCTCCGGGTTGGTCCACAAAGTAGTGACACCCGGGCGTTTCTTCCGCACGAATCCGGTGTAGGAACTTCGCGAACAGACCATGTCCGGTGAGGACTTGCGTCATGCGGAAGGCAAGGACGCCATGTTGTCTTTCCAGCCACTCCACCTCTTCCACAAAGAGACTTACCGCCATAATTGTAGCGTGCCCAAATTGTGTATGACATGGTTTTTCTTATTCTTGTGGATTAGCAAATTTTCGGAGGCATATATATTATTATTTTAAGTATAAATGAGACTGCTGTGGTTGTCATAAACAGATTTAAATGCAGAACAAGTTGCACCAGCGACTCAATACGAACACAACCTATAGTAACTTTAAGTTTCCTAGCATCCCGCACTCTACCGGCAACATACAAAGTTACGAGCACGTTATGTAATTTTTTGTCATAAATTGTTCCGGCACCCGTCTGATAGGGTGATAAGTGATAATAACCGCCAGCCGTGGAGCACAAGATGGGCGAGCTGACATGGATATATGACATCCTCGTCAGGGTCGCATCTGGAGCTGGTGATTACTTCCGCAACCCAGTCACTAAGGGTTTTTTTTGGGTGAGTATATATAGTATCTAACCATCAAATATAATTACTACCGTACCAAATTACAGCCTAGCTGCCTATTTCTGTAGAGAAGGGAGAAAAAGAGGAGGGGCATGTATACTTGTAAAAAATGGCCTCAAATATAAGGAAATACCTAAAATTTCTAAATTGTCTTCATCAGGTATATTCGAATGCTGTGCGATTGAGCTAACCGATTTTAAAATAATTGTCGTCTGTATCTACAGAGTACCAAATATAAATAATCTCAATCACTGTTTTGATAAAAAGGAAACGCTTTTGCAAGAAATATCACGCACACGATATAACAACATTATACTAGCTGGGGACTTTAATATAGATATGCTTAAACCTAATAGCCACTCAAATGCTTTCGAATGTCTTTTAATGAGTTATAACTTAAAACTAGCATTAAAACAACCAACTCGCATAGCCAGTATGACTTGTATAGACAATTTTGCTCATAATTTCGGTAATGCATGTAAAACTGAAGTAATAGAACTGGCTTTGTCCGATCATACGGCACAGCTGCTTCATTGTCCAGTTCAATCCAAATGTCTCATAAATTATTGGTACACGGCTAAGAGAGACTATAGTGTAGAAAATATTGTGAAATTTAAAAATCACATAAAAAGTCTATCCTATGCGGAAATCTATGACACAATCGATCCAAATGAAGCCTATAATAAATTTCTTGATTTATTTAAATTAATATATGATTTGTGTTTTCCAATTAAATTAATCAAAATAGATGTCTTAAAGAAACCTAAATGGTTGTCTAAGGAAATCAAACTAGGCAGTAAAAAAAAAAGAAATCTTTTATGGAAATATCGGTTAAACCCAAGTAAAATTAATAAACATACTTTCACTGCTTACTCTCGCTTACACAAAAAAATTATACATCTAACACAAAAGGCGCAAAATAATTATAAAATAAATTCATCTACAAATAAGTCGAAAACTACGTGGCAAATCATTAATCGTGCTAAATATAATCTACCTAAATCTAATATTACTAAAATTATACATAATAACAGGTTTTATTCAAAACCCAAAGACATTGCTGAAGCTTTTAACAATTATTTTATAGACAAAGTACAAGGGAAACTTGATGTGACTAGCAAACCAATATATAATAAAATTGATAACAATAATAAAACAATGTTTATGGCTCCTAGTATACCACTAGATATAGAAAGAACCATAATTTCATTAAAAAATACAAATAGTGTAGGATATGACGGTATTGCCACAAAAATACTAAAACAGGTGTCAAGAGAAATAAGCGGCCATTTAAGTCATATAATAAATCTAAGTATTAGCGCAGGTGTTTTTCCTGAGGCATTAAAAACATCAATTATTAAGCCACTTTTTAAAAAAGAGAATAGAGAAAGAATGGAAAACTACCGACCAATATCATTAATTCCAGTATTTTCAAAAATTTTTGAAAAGTATATTTATAGGGAACTTTATAAATTTATAGATAAACATAATATTTTGTGCGAAGAACAGAAAGGATTTCGTTTAAATAGGACGATTAATATGGCGATATATGATTTTATATACAATGTGATTAAAAATGTTGATCGCCGAAACCCTGTTTGTGGTATATTTTGTGACATGACCCAGGCATTCGATTATGTCCACTACGCTACTCTTTTAAGCAAGCTCGAAGCCTATGGGATCAGAGGCAATGTCCTTAATTTACTTAGCTCATACCTACAAAACAGAAAACAGATAACTGAAGTCAGTAAAATTAATATAGCTACTAAACATGAAGAGACATTTTGGTCTTCAGAGCGTAAAGTATTATTTAGGGTGCCGCAAGGCAGCGTCTTGGGTCCGTTTATATTCATTTTATACATTAATGATCTACCAAAATCTATTGAGCGACCTATAACACTTTTTGCGGATGATAGCACGATTACAGTACCTTGTGAAAGTATAGTGACGTATGAGAGTGACATTAACAATAGTATAAAACAGACGTTAAACTGGCTAGAGTCAAATAATTTGAAAATAAATTTGAATAAAACGAAACTTATTCAATTTAGACAACAGACCTCTAGTATTAACTTGAATATACACTATAGGAATAATACATTAGAAGAAGTTGATAGTACAAAATTTCTGGGTCTACAGATAGATCAAAAATTAAATTGGAAATCCCACATTGATGTTTTATGTAAGAAAATGAGTAAGTCTGCATATGCTTTACACGCATTATCAACCATAACCAACACAGATGTACTTCTTACTGCCTATTACGGAATAGTAGAGTCACATTTGAGGTATGGGATCATATTTTGGGGAAACTCTACCGAAAGAGAAGTCGCCTTCAAGGCACAAAAAAGATGTATCCGAGCGATGTTTAAGCTAAAGCCTACTGATAGTTGTAAACCATATTTTCAAAATCACAAGATATTACGAGATTATAGTGTTTTAAGTTAATTTTAATATTTTCTTTGTTATTGTTTACTTGTTAATACTGCATTGTGTATTATTTTAAAATTGTATTTGGTGGTGGTGTGTTAAATTTTATGTCTTTTGCATGCCTACATGGTAAAATATGGCTGAACTTGTTACCTATATTTTTCTGTCATCTTTACCGCTACCCATATTTGCAAAATAAAAGTATCTTTATCCCTCTCGCCCTGGGTGGAGAGAGGAAATGTCAGACTTTTACTGACTGAACCCATCAGTGTTCCTTCAGTTGCACTTTGCGTTCCAGGGTAGTGGTATAACTCTTTTGGAAACCACGTAGCCCTGGCTGCGGTCACTAAGGGATAACGATGTTCTATCGTCTTCCTGGATGGCAGACGATAGGACGGAGGGCTAAGTCGAACGACTGTCTTAACAAATTGTAGATACCTTAGAGGCTAGCCATGGAGATGAACAAACTGTAACTTGTTCTACGAATGTGCTAATTTAATTTCAAGTGTTCTTACGCAATATAATAATATCTAATAAAAAATACGGTTTTCAAAAATAAAATCAGCAAAGATTAAATGGCAAACGTTCGACCATCGGCAAGGCGCAACGGTATAATTTGATTTTGAATTTAAATATAATTGATATTAATTCTTCCTTATGACGAAGTTGAACTTTTTGCCGAAACGATCAAATGACGCCACCGACGCCGTTACGTCCGCAGGTTGGTCAGCAAGTTGCGTAGGTAAGTAAGTAGGTAGAGTACATACATTTTCCAAAATTTTGATTCTTTTTTTGGCATCGTTACCGTCCAAACTCCCGTAACTTTATAGGAACAATAGAAAAAAAACACTATCTATACTTGTTAATTTTATAAATGCGAAATATCTCTGTTGTAATCTGTTTCGAAGTATGCCTTAGCCACTAAACTGAATTAATAGTATATTATGTAACTAGGGGATAAAGTAGTATCCGTTCAAAGCAGTGCTGGTTGCCAATTTTAATACGAAATGGTAGTAAAGGATTTATATAATTAACTCCCTAACAGAAGTGAGAAATTCAAGCCGCCCAAGACAAATACAGCTTTATCCCAGTATTGGATACTCTACTTTTTGCACCATCTGTGAAATAATTAAAATTACAAAGTAAAACAAATCATTACAGAAATATAAGTATTATTTACAAGTTAATGTTAAATATCGCGCAACATGTTTGGACATTTGAAACAAATAAAACTCTAAGTTTCTATAGTTTCAATTTTCTATAACGCTTCCGCTCTTTTATTACTTTTTTTAGAAACTCATCAGTAACCAAACCACGTTATATTCTGTTTTTATTTTTTAATGGTAGTTTGAATTTTGAATAAACCTGTTTGTTGCATGTATATTTTAATTCAGTTTCAAATTCAAAACTCATTATTCTCTAGGGATCGCCCATACTGCGTTATCTCCCTATGGACAGAATTTTAGGAAATATAAAAGGGCAAGGTGGTGTAAAAATGCATGAAAATCATGCCTTGGAAGTCTAATGTTCCAAGCCGTTCCTCTAGTAGCAATAGTATTCATTTCATTATGAAAACAAAAATATTTTTTTTTTACAAAATCCTTGTCTTCTTAAAATCATTTTGATTGAGATACCGCTTTTTGGGTTGGAAGTAGTGCTGTAGCCGTACTTTTTTACTTTTATCAGGCGCGTGCGCAGGAATACATAACGAAAACATACTCACACATATCATTTAGAGAACAGTTACCTACGTGTTAGTAAAAAGTGAAGTTAATTGCAACCGCCTTCATTTTGTGGTTTCAAACCATAATTACCATAAACATACGTTTACGAGTTACCGTTCTAATTATCGGTTTATATATTGAAGTGGCCTTACTCCTTAGAGACCGCGACGAATATTTATATTTTTTTGTAGTTGGCCTATAGACTAAGTATTTGGTTTGAACAAGAATGTTGCTTTGAACTTGTTGGAAAAACACATGGATATGGACACCCACTTTTTGATAGCAGAGTAGCTTTTTTGTTCAAGGTTACAGCTTTTAAAATATACACAAGTAATATTCGTTCAGAAGGATATTCCCGAAAGAACTTTCCAATAGCCTTGGCGTACGCAGTTTCGCTCTTTCTTTGAGAACTTGCTAAGGACGTGTGGGGAAGGTAAAAGCTTTCTTAGAATACCCACAGCGCAGGGAATGTTGTAAATAGTTCTAACGCTTTGTTACTGTCATGGAAAAGTTTAAAATATCAATCTTCTAGATGAAACGATTTAGATTTTCCTTCCTTCATTTTAAGAAAACCCAAGGCTATTTCATTAGAATGCCCAAAACTCAAAAACCCAATAAAAAACAAAGTTTAGATTCCTCAAGCCAGTCGACTGGACAAGAGTACTGTTACCTAAGCAGGAGGTCACCTGTACACCGACCTGACCTAAGCACATCGACCACGCGGCCGTTATGACGTCACACCGCCCGCGATTCTTTACTCCACTTCAGTGAACAAGAAGCACAACAGTAGCCGTGGGCCACTTGAGTACCGTTCATCATCGACCACGCGATGGTCGTGACATCAAACAGTTACATTTGTAGGTACAGACAGCGTCATCAACTGGTTTACTATATTTTCTAAGGTATTTTTTACAGTACCTGTTCGATAATAATAATAATCATCTATACCTACATAAATATAATAAATCTGTATAAGTTTTTAAATGTGCGAAATCGATGTAGATAACATTAAAATTGTGTGTAACTTATTAATTAGGCTTAGGCTTTGTTTCATCGCAATCGGTTGACTATATCGATGGATATAACACTTACCTACCTACATTCATTGACTGTTAGGCGGTACGAGGTTCGCAGAGTCAGCTAGTAAATAATAAAATAGGTTTATTTCTAACCACAATATTATACAATACATCATAATTTAAAATGTTGTGACTACTGTTTTATTATCGTGGGAAAATGGTGCCTAAACTAAGTTGAAAGCCTGTGTTTCAGGATACCAGGCTAATAATGCCTTTTTTTCTACGGAATAATGTGATTTCAATTTGGAACGTAACACTATTTAAAAAAAATCTTATTAGGAGAATTAAAATTAATTACGAACTGGGAAAAATACAGAGATGTAATTAAATCAGAAATCAATCTTAAAAGGAAAATCGACACAACAGAAGTTATAGAAAACGAAATTGAAAAATTCAACATGCTTATACATAGAGCTGCCAACTTAGCGACCACTAAACGAAAGGGTTAACCACCAAAAAATAACAACTATCCAAAAGAAATAAAGGAGAAAATCAAGAAAAGGCGGCAATTGAGAAAGGTCTGGCAAAATACAGGATATCCGAATGATAAAACTGCATTTAATAAATTCTCTGATGAGCTTAAAAATCTCATCAACAACGAAGAGAACGACAAAATCCAAAACATGCTTTCAAACCTTGATCCGACAGCTGACACAAACTACTCGCTGTGGAAGGTCACCAAGAACACTTGAGTAATGTTTTTAATCCGCACCCAGAGAGCTGTCGCGAACATACAGAAGAAGTAGTAAACTATTTAGAATCACCAAATCAAATGTGCCTACCACTACAAAGTACTAGCCCTAAGGAAGTATTCCAAGAAATAAAAAATCTGAAGGAAGAGAAAGCGCCCGGGTATGATAACATAGATGCAACACTTCTAAAGAAACTTCCATACAAGGCAGTAATGAAGCTTGTCGACATATTCAATGCTTGCCTAAGACTTGAACACTTTCCTGGACAGTGGAAGATGGCACAGATAATAATGATTCCCAAGCCTGGTAAACCTCTGGAACAAACCAACTCATACAGACCCATCAGCCTGCTGCCAGTAATCGGAACGGATACTACTTAACAGAATGAAAGTACATTTAAACTCCATACTCCCACAACACCAATTCGGATATCGTGAAAGCCAGGGGACAATCGAACAAGTTCACCGTATTGTCGACATTATTAGTAGATGTCTGGAAAATAAACTATACTGCTCTGCAGTGTTTTTAGATATCAGCCAAGCTTTCGACAAGGTATGGCATAAAGGCCTTATCTTCAAAATAAAAAACTCACTGCCACACTGTTTCCTTCAAATACTAAAATCATACCTTGACAAGAGAAGCTTCCAAGTAAAATGCAATGATGACAGCTCTGAGCTCTACGAAATCAACTCGGGCGTCCCCCAAGGTAGCATATTGGGACCTATCCTATACCTCATCTTCACTGCAGATATTCCGACAGATGATCAAACGATTACAGCGACATATGCTGATGACACCGCCTTGCTGTCCACCCACAACGACCCAGTAACTGCATCACACACTCTGCAAAGTCATCTAAATAAAGTAGAATCATGGCTTAAGCAATGGAGGATCAAAGCAAACGAAACGAAATCTGCTCATGTAACCTTTACTCTTAGAAGAAACACTTGCCCTCCGATTAAGCTAAACAACAAAGATATACCACAAACAGATAACGCAAAGTACCTGGGAATGAACCTGGATAGAAGGCTTACATGGCAAAAGCACATCTGGGCTAAAAAGAAAGCAATTAGATGCAAAACTTCGTAGTCTTCACTGGTTAATCGGACGAAGCTCGCAATTCAATACCACCAGCAAAACCTTGGTACATAAAGCCATTTTAAAACCTATCTGGACTTATGGAATACAGTTACGGGGAACAGCTAGCAAGAGTAACATCGACATACTGGAAAGATTCCAAAGTAAAGTGCTAAGAATAATATTCAGGATACCCCAATGTATTAGCAACAAATACATGTATCTCGACCTAGGCATAAACACTGTTCGTGATGAAATAGTCCAGGCAAGCCAAAAATACCAGGAGAAATTAGCAACCCATGCAAATGAACTCGCACAGGCCTTAAGTGGAGAAGGTGGACTACACTATACTCGACTAAAGAGACAAGGCATTCCCAGACTCGCCCAAAGATTTGTGAACTGAGCCAAAAGGAGGGTTTGCTGGAAAGTTCAGCAACTAATTGGCCCTCGAGGAAAACAATAAAAAATAATCAGGACATGTAGCTCCAACCAAACGAGTGGCTTATTGTTTCCGAACAGATTGCCATAATGCAGAAAATACAGGAAAAAAAAGGAGAATTAAAATACACGTAGGTACGGTACATCAAACGAGTTTATACAAAAACCCAAAAATAAAAACAATGTGTAGGTACTGTTGTGACTCTAAAAAAAATTGAAGATCGGGGGCGGAAAGAAAATAAGTACTATAATCCAATTTAGTAGTGGGTTTTGTTTGTTTCAAATCTCAAAACATGTCGAATTAACATTACCTTGAAAATGATATTTATATTTCGCTAATATACATATAATTTGTTTAAGTAAGGTATGTCTTTTAATTAGGTATCTCACAGTGGTGTTAATTGTAAAGTATCCAACACGGGTATAAAGCTGTCTTTGTCTTGGGTGGTTTGAATTTCTCCGTTCACTCAGGTTTCTATAATGCATAATCTTCCTTTTCTGCACTTCAGACTTTATTTATACTTCTTTGAAACCACACCTATTCTACTCTAATTCCTACAATATTAACTCCCTCGTTGTGCTCGGGCGTTAGTTATATGAATCCCTAACTACATTCGGGATTAAAACTTAGTAATCTTAGTTTCGTTTGGATTTCAACATGGCGTCCGCGACTTTAAGATTGTAATGTAGGTATCTGTTTATTTATTATTTCTTTGTGTCAGTCGAGGATTAAACTTGGTATCGTGCATACGTTGTTTTCTTATCGGCTAACCATACAGTTCAGTGGCGACGAGGACTAAAATATATATTAAGCGTGCGATATTTTATAATAACGACAACAATGACGATCGGAAAAATAACAGAATTCAATGTGCATAAAGACGATTGGCGGTTATACATCGAACGGTTGGAACAATATTTCGTAGTGAACGAGGTGAAAAATGAGCTGTTTGTACCGACATTAATTACGCTTATGGGTGCGGAAAGTTATGAACTATTAGTGAGTTTGTGCACACCTGATAAACCAAAGTCGAAGTCGTTTATGCAAATAGTGGATATCATGGGAAAACATCTGCAGCCCAAGCCGAGTGAGCTGGCGGAGAGGTACAAGTTTAGGAAGAGGACTCAACAAAGTGGCGAATCAATAGCTGAGTACATCGCTGTTCTCAAGAAAATGACCAAGACATGCGAGTTTGGGGCATGGCTAGAGGAGAGTTTACGAGATCAGTTGGTATGTGGTATCAGCTGTGAGGCGATTCGCCAACGGTTATTCGCTGAACCAAAACTAGATTTTTCAAGAGCCTATAGCTTAGCGATTAGTTTGGAGTCAGCGGAAAAAGATGCGGCGGCCGTAGTTCAAGGCCAGAAAAGGGCAAACGGGGAGGCCACAGCGACCGATTGTCTGGCAATAGGTGGGAAGACAGCCACGCGGTACGCAAGAGGTACGACCCGGGAGGCCGGGCCGCGTGGCGAGCTCGGGGCGCGCGGACAGCACGGGGCGCACGACAAGCACGAGGCGCGCGGCGAGAACAGGGTCCGCGGGCACCGTCATGACCGTGGGACGAATGCGGAGAGCCGGCATCATTGTCAAGCTTGTGGCGGGGCACATGAAACGTCCACTTGTCGGTTCGGCCGTTACGTATGCCGTGTGTGCAACAAGACAGGTCATATTCGACGTGTTTGTCCCAATATAATATCGAACCAATATTACGTGGGATCAAAACCAACAAACAGCAGTGGAGACTGTGAAAGTGATCACAGTGAAGAGGTAATAGACATTAATTTAAATCAGTTAGCGTTAAGTCAGTGCAAACCGTTTATGATGTCATTAAAGGTACATAATAAACATTTAAACATGGAGTGCGACACAGGTAGTGCGGTGTCGTGCATCAGTTATAAAATGTACCAGCAAGTATTTAGTGATTTAACCATTAACAAATGTAACATTGTCTTAAGATATTATACGGGCGAGTTAGTACATCCAGTGGGGGTAATTACACCGTCAGTGAGGTATAATGATAAAGTTAAAGATCTCGATTTATATATCATAAAAAAGGGTAAAATGGCTTTACTCGGCCGGCAATGGATGTTAGAATTAGGTATTCAGCTACCTACTGTCAATTTAACGACAGTAAATAAAATATCGGAAGAGGAGTTTAATGTAGAGGAATTCAGTTCCAGATATTGTAATGTGTTCGCGGATGGGCTGGGCGGCTTCACCGGCCCGCCGGTGAGCATTCACTTGCGGGAGGGAGCGCGGCCAGTGTTCATGCGCGCGCGGCCGCTGGCGTATGCGCTGCGCGAGCCGGTGGAGCGCGCTCTGCAGCAGCACGTGCGGGACGGCATCCTCACTCCTGTCGAGCGTTCCGACTGGGCAACGCCGATCGTACCAGTAGTGAAGAAGGACGGTAACATAAGAATTTGCGCAGACTATAAATTGACGTTAAATAAAGTTTTAGAGGTTGACCGTTATCCACTACCACGGGTAGAAGACTTGCTGGTTCGCTTGCACGGAGGCCAAAGATTCAGCAAAATTGACCTGTCTCAGGCTTATGCGCAATTTTTCTTGGATGAGTCTAAGAAGTATACTGTTATTAATACCCACAAGGGCTTATTTATGTACAATCGCCTCGTGTATGGACTGTCATCTAGCCCGGGCATTTTTCAGCGACGACTTGAGGAATTATTTGCAGATTTACCTCGAGTGGGGGTATTCTTAGATGACGTTATAATTACAGGGTCATCGACCCGTGAACATTTGGAAAACTTACACAAGGTTTTCCAACGGCTAGAAAAGTATGGTTTAAGAGTTAAAAAAGAAAAATGTGACCTTTTTGCAAAGACGATAAGCTATTTAGGATATGTAATCAGTGCAGAGGGCGTACATACGTGTCCCGACAAGGTACAGGCAATTATCGATACACCGGCACCCGTCAACGTAGCGGAACTCCGATCGTTTATAGGCATGATTATGTACTACTCGAAATTTATTCATAATTTAAGTACAATATTAGCACCATTATACGAGTTGCTAAAGTCGGGGTCGAAATATGACTGGAATGATAGATGTCAAAGGGCATTCAGAAGGGTTAAGGACAGGCTAACCAGTAGTGAAGTCCTCATGCACTATTCTCCCGAGTTACCGTTGATAGTAACGGCGGACGCCAGCAGTGTGGGGGTGGGCGCGGTGCTGTCGCAGCTGACGCCCGCGGGCGAGCGGCCCGTCGCCTACGCGTCGCGCTCGCTTATACCGGCAGAACGTAACTACGCGCAGATAGACAGAGAGGCTTTAGCAATAGTATACGCAATACGCAAATACCATCAGTATTTGTACGGAAGGAAATTTACTATAAGAACTGATCATAAACCCTTGACCTATATATTCGGTAACAAGGTAGGTATTCCGGTTATGTCGGCGTCTCGGTTGCAGCGTTGGGCAGTGCTTTTGTCTGGGTACAATTATGACATTGAATATGTTTCGTCTAAAAATAATTGTGCGGACGCTTTGTCGCGATTACCGCCCAGAGTTGCCAACGTGCGACATATTAAAGAGATAACGTATGTAAATTTTGTTGAAAACTTTTTACCAATAACTAACTCGGATGTTAGTGAGGCCACGGCTAGGGATGTATTATTTACTAAATTAAAAGTTTACATAGAATCAGGCTGGCCACACTTTTGTAGTGAAGAGGAGCTAAAACCATTTTTCAGTAGGCGAAATGAAATATACATTGAAGGCGGCTGTATTATGTGGGGTTATCGGATGATTATACCAAAGTCCTTAAGGCAGACGGTATTAAAACAATTACATAGTAGCCACATGGGCATAGTTAAAACAAAGAGCTGGGCTAGAAGTTACGTGTGGTGGCCGCGTATCGACGACGAGGTGGAGGCGCTGTGCCGCGCCTGCGAGACGTGCGCGCGCGAGGCGGACGCGCCGCCGCGTGCGACGCCGCAGCATTGGCCGTATGCGCCCCAGCCGTGGACACGTTTACATATCGATTTTTTAGGACCGTTTAAGGGTATAACATTTTTAATATTGGTAGATTCGACATCGAAGTGGATCGAGGCCTTCGAAACGAAACAGACCAATGCCGCAGTCACTATTAAAATTCTCAGAGCTACTTTCGCACGATTCGGGCTCCCGAGGGAACTAGTTTCGGATCAGGGTCCTCCGTTTACAAGTAGGGAATTTTCGGAATTTTTAAAAAACAATGGAATCAGGCAATCTTTTTCACCAGCCTACCACCCTTCTTCGAATGGCGCTGCGGAAAACGCCGTCAAATTATGCAAACGTACGATTAAAAAAGCATATAGGGATAACGTAGATGTAGATGTAGCCCTTCAAAACTTCTTATTAATCTACAGAAACACTATACATAGCACGACAGGCGAGACGCCAGCTATGTTGCTACAGAAACGTAGATTGCGCTCACGTCTGGACCTATTAAGGAGCGACCAAACCTTGCTGGACAAAGTACGCTCCGCACAAGACAGCCAAGCACAGTATGCAGGTGGAGTCAAGCGTGATTTTTGGCAGGGCGATTCGGTTTGGGCGAGGGGTTTTGGCCAGCATGACAAATGGGTTAAAGGGCAAGTACAGGTTAAAGAAGGCACACGTAGGTTTATAGTGGAAAGTGATAACGGTCAATTAATGAAACGTCATATAGATCAAATGCGTCGAAGACCGCGATTTTCAGATGTTGCCTATCCTGGGGTTGATATGGGAGAATCATCGACAGTTGGGGGTGAGAATGCCGTTTCACCGGGGAAGGAAGTGGAGAATGGGAGTAGAGAGGGTGACACGCAACATAAAGAAACGATTGAACCTCAATCAAAGGGTAACCTACCAACACAAGACGTGGTACCACTCGTCGCACAAGGCGATGGTGCAAGTGACCCCACTGCACTCGGTTCCCCACTTCCAGAACTGTCGCAATCACGTCCCACGCGAACAAGGAAACCCGTGATTAGATATAGGTCTGAGTTTGTTTAGTGTTAAGTACTTTATTGTTTAATAATTAAGGTCATTATGTGTATCAATTGATTTATAGCTTAAATTTATTGGTGGAGGTGTAATGTAGGTATCTGTTTATTTATTATTTCTTTGTGTCAGTCGAGGATTAAACTTGGTATCGTGCATACGTTGTTTTCTTATCGGCTAACCATACAGTTCAAAGATATTGCTTTAGGTACCGAGGTACCCAATCGCAGCTGACTGTACCGGCTAACTACAAGAACTGACTTGATAAAGACCAGCCACCTTCCAGCTTCACCTCCCTTTCTACGTCTATGAAGCCGGACACAGCGGTTGATGAACTATTCCGGATGTAGCGAGTGAACCCGGACACAACCGATAACTGCTGGTTAGATATAATTGCCGTGAATATATAGAATGTCAAGTCTTGGATATATTTCCAGTTATGTTAAATGTTTTGTGGTTTGATGCTGCCAAGAGTTCGCGGCAGCCGTCGGCGAAAGGGCCCACAGGATTTGGGACAGTAGGTTTTTTATTCTCTATATTATACTTTTAGGAATCATCGACCTCTACCTATATGTTCCCTCAGTGCGGTGTATTTACAAGCAGAAACCTTACATGATAAGAGCTAGCAAAGCGTACAACGCAATGTGTGTAAGTGTTGATGATCTAGACCTATTCTCCACCAGCATCACTAAACTTAGGACAATTATGAGTGCTAGATTCTTCGAATATCACCAAAACTGTCGTTACTATAATTATAATTATGTACTTGCTCCGAGTGTCTTTACTTTGTTTTTTAGCTGTCTACTGTCCCTTGTTCTGCTCTAATATTATCTGTGAAAACTTGTAATTGGCCTTCTTTCTTCATATTTTTCGACTATCTGTATCCTATCTGAAGTTTTCCAAAAATAATAAAATAAAATACCTAATTCAGAAGGTTTAGTGAAAGATGATAATTTTAATAATATTCTAACGACATCTATGGGGCCATAGGAACTATAATTCAAAATCCTGCATCGTGGTAATAGAGTTCTTCGTGTTCCTTGTTCATCACTACATAGTATAAAACAAAGTCGCTTTTTCTGTCGCTATATCCTTATACGCTTAAATCTTTAAAACTACGCAACAGATTTTGATGCCGGCTTTTTTTAATAGATACAGTGATTCAAGAAGAAGGATTATAATGTATAATAACATCTATTAAATAGTGGAGAAATACTGTTACCCGAGCGAAGCCGGGGCGGGTCGCTAGTTACAACATATACAGGCACGAGAACCAGAAATCAGCTAGCGGGCAGTTGCCCGGACCACACACCCGTCTGGTCGGAGGATCCTCTCTTTTCAACGGTTTCCGGAACTTTACTACCCTGTATCGTCTACCTCTAAAAGATAAAGTAACCATGTAATGTTATTTCAAAATTAAGTTATGTGGTTGAAATGAAGGAGGGTGTTGAAAAGTAACCTACAAGCCTCTGTTACACTAAGTTAATAGCCGTCAAAACATATTATTATACGTAAAAATAGTTCAAATATAATGTTCAGATAAAATGATACAAAAGTGCACGTACGATAATAAAAAGAAAAAAAACTAGTTCAGGCATGTTCGCCACATTCGTGTCTTTTTTGCTTTGAATGCTAAATATTTTTGACTGGTCTGTTGGTCTAGTGGTTAGTGACCCTGACTGCCATGCCGGAGGTCATGGGTTCGATTCCCACCCAGGACAAATGTTTGTGTGATGAGCATAATCATTTGTTCTGTGTCTGGGTGTAATTTATCTATAATATGTATGTATTTAGAAATATATTATTATTATTATTAAAATTTTCATGAATTTACAACTAGATGTCATCTATACTAATATTATAAAGAGGTAAAATTTGTAAGTTTGTAAGTTTGTATGTAGGGGGTAATCTCTGGAACTCATAATCCAATTGTAAAAATTTTTTAACTGGCAGAAAGCTACATTATTCCTGAGTGCTATAGGCTATAAATTGTTTCTATAGCATGTATATTAACCGAGCTATAACAACTTTTGTCTAGCAAGTCGGAAAAAAATACCTCATAAAACCGAATTATTTGCGTGCGCTGCCTAAACAGTTGCTTAAAATTAAAAACAATGTATGGCTACCTGGTTCGTCTTAATTATTTCTACAAAAAAGTCCGCGATACCATATCTCTATCTTTTATATTTTATCTTTTATACTTCTTTTATTGCATTAAAAATATATTTTTTCGGCATACTTACGTTTGGCTGATTATTTGAGCAACAAAATATTAATTCTTATGACAATACATTATTTCAGTATCACAAGAACATCATATAGATAAGATTTTCCATTTACAGCATATCAATTGGTCATACAGTTTCGGAGATAATTTAAAATTACTAAAACGCAAAATGCATACTAAATAGCATAACTTTCATTGTGCAGACGTTTTACCTATTTTATTTTTATTTTTTTTATGCTGGGCAAAAATCATCTTATGACAACCCCCGGGAGATAGTGTCAGACTCTTACTGACTAAAAACCCACCCCATTCCTTCTAGCCTTCAAACCAGGGCACGAGTTCCCTTTCGGATAACCCTGGACCCGGTAGGCTTTGACCCAGCTGGGCTACTGCTGTTGCTGACAACTTCTTGAGGCGCGCGGGAACAGTGCGCGCCGTCGCGGTCTTGGGCTCGGTCCATTACCGGACGATCGGACAGCAAGCTACCCATGGCTCGCCGTCCGCGAGCCCGCGTCTACGGTGGCCGGAAATCGGGATCGGAATCCCAGCGGCGGCGGCGGGGGCGCCGTTGCCTGATGCGGTCTGCCTCCTCCTTTGCTAGCATTACTGCTTCGCAGAAGGAGGCGACCGCCTGCCATTCCTCCTCGCTAAAGACTATGGCCTCAACCAGAGCCCGGCGCGAGAGGTCTCCGCCGCCGATCGCCCCCACGAGGGCACGGCGATGCTCTGCCCAGGCAGGGCACACCTCGACTGTGTGCTCCACCGTGTCCTCCGGGTGTTCCGCACAGTGGTGACACCCGGGCATCTCTTCCGCTTTAATTCGGTGCAGGAATCTCCCGAACTTGCCATGTCCGGTGAGGACCTGTGTCATGCGGAAGGTAAGGACGCCGTGAGGCCTTTCCAGCCACGCCTCAAAGAGGGGACTTACCGCCATAATTGTGGCGTGCCCAACGTTTTACCTATTTGCCTATAGATGGCGTTCTGCAATTACGTAATTTTTCTGAATCGCGGTGTTAAGTGGTAATCGCGGTGGTAATCCACAGAAAGTGGATTGATGACCCTCTCGAATTATTATGCCCACGTTGTCGTTAGTTGGAGTTCTTCTGTCAGTTGCTTATTGGTTTCGGTTGTTTCGTTCGTATGGTTGTTGTTATTGATAGATACCTCACAATCGAAAATATCGTAATTTCGTTGTACGTTTGTTTTGTATGTTCGTAGTTTCGTAGTTTCGTACTTCGTTCTATCGTAATAATCGATACGAGTTATTCGATATTACGATTGTTTTGTTTTGTAAAGGCGGACGGTGTTCGAGTCGCTCTCCCTTTGTTCATAATTGTTTTCAAGTCTGTGCGTAGTTTGTTGAGAGCATGTCTAAAAGGAAATCTCAACTGTCCCGGCAGACATCACAGACAAGAGCCGCTCGAGTACGCCGTACGGAAGAATCTGCCCCTGAAAATGAACAGCGCCTCTCGAGAAATAGAGAATATATTTCGCAAGCACGCGCTAGAGAATCTAGCTCTGAGCGCTCACAGCGCCTCGCTAGCCAAAATGTGAGGACGTCGCGGGCCCGTGCTCGAAAAACTAGCGCTGAACGTGCGCACCGTCTATCTGAGTTAAGGGAGCATGTCTCTGAGACAAGGGATAGGGAGACTAGCGCTGAGCGCTCGCAGCGGCTTGGTAGGCAAAATGTCATAACATCGCAGGCCTTGCTTGGGAATCTAGCGCTGTTCGTGCGCAGCGTCTATCTCATTTAAGGTAGCATGTCTCTGAGACAAGGGATAGGGAGACTAGCGCTGAGCGCTCGCAGCGGCTTGGTAGGCAAAATGCCATAACATCGCAGGCCCGTGCTCAGGAATCTAGCGCTGAACGTGCGCAGCGTCTAATCGAGTGTAATCTTATTTTAAAACAAGAAATTTTCCGCGGACGAAGTCGCGGGCAGAAGCTAGTGAATATATAAAATCTTTATGAAGGGCCAAATAGATGACAAGACACCAATGACGAGTAGGTGACAGGTGTTTACATTTTTTAACTAAAGTCAATGAGAGTCACCAGTAAGCACCAAAAGCCTGTTGATGGCTTACGGAGTGGGCAAGTCGGTGTGGGGAACGGGGGCGTGGGCACTCGGTATAGTAGCTAAATAGAACAGGACCCGAGTATCTTTCATGCCCTTTAAAATTGGTTATGTCTTGCTCACACTATCAATAATTTATTTTATTAAATTTTGTTAGTTATATTTAAATACTAGCTTTTGCCCGCGGCTTCGCTCGCATTAAATTCGTTGATTTACCCGTTTTAGGGAAGTGGGGGTTAGAAAGAGACAAGAAGTGCCTATGTCACTCTCCATCCCTTCAACTATCTCCAATTAAAAAATCACGTCAATTCGTCGCTCCGTTTTACCGTGAAAGACGGACAAACAGACATACACGCTTTCCCATTTATAATATTAGTACTATGGATTAGTCTTTAGCTAAGTCTATGTAGGTAGTGAGCGGTGAGTGCGGGTGAGCGAAAATAAAAGCTAGTTAAGTACTCACGGTTTACTCGACCGGTCCATCACAACACAGCACATCACAACACAGAAGGAGTACATGAATTAGACAGAAACACACAATAGACACAGCACGATACGATAGAATGTCCACATGAAACAATAAAGAAACGCGTAACCAAATTAGCGAGAACGATAGATGCGCGGGCGCAGGCGGTAGGAGGCGACGCCTATTTCCGACTTACCCACGCATCTCAAAAAGTTGAGGTTGTGCGGGGACGCTCAACCGCCGCGCACGCTGGCCCGCATACTGGGGTGTACCGACACCCCCGAATGTAGTGTAGTGTTATTAATAAACGTACACGATAATATTACTGTGGCTGTGTTAATGTTGTGTTTTAATTGACCACAATTATTTACGTTTATAATAAACTATATGGTAGGGGTGAACCCTACAAGTCAATTTTATGTATTAGCTCTGATTTTATATTTTATTATTATAAAATATTATTATTATATTATTATAAGGATATAATAATAATATTTCACAACTATCACACAACGCCGTCTAGTCCCAAGCTAAGCGGAGCTTGTGTTATGAGTACTAAACAGCTGATAAACATACTTATATATTTCTAAATACATACATAAGCTAAATTACACCCAGACACAGAACAAATGATCATGCTCATCACATAAACATTTGTCCTAGGTGGGAACCGAACCCACGACTTTCGGCATAGCAGTCAGGGCCACTAACCACTAGACCAACAAACCAGTCAAAAGTATAGGTTAAGGGTTAAGGTTATATTTTTATTATGTTTTTTTTTTTGTATTTTTATAGTTGGTAGTAAGTGTTGTAATAAAGTTTAGTGTTGTTTTAGGCTTTTAGGTACCTAACTAAGTGTTACCCATCAAATGTTTTTTTTTTTTTCAATTATTATTAAAATAATTTTCAGCTATGAAGATAGCGTGTGCATTTTATTAAATAAATAACTCCTGCATCGTGGATGCGTTCACGAACTTGCAAACTCACATGCACAAGATACCCAGACCTTGAAAGCCTATCTGTAGGCAATACAAATATTTTGTCCGTGTGGGAATTGAACCCGTGACAGCGCAGCATCAATCACTCAATTTACAAAATTGACAGATCGCTCTTTTTTTTAGTTGGGAAATCATCTAATGACTTCTCCGACCCTTGGGTGGAGCGAGAGGGCGTGTTAGACTTTTACTGACTAAAACCCACTCCTAGTTCCTTCGTTACCTTTCATTCCAGGGCCGGGATTTCCTTTCAGAAGCGAACCCATAGCTCCAATAGGCTTACAGAGCGCTCTGTGATATGTTTTCGGTACATTTGATCCAGGCAATACCGCTTGTCATTTAGCAGACGAGACAACTAGTCTAAAAGAGTACCTTATAAACGAGAAGCTCATTTAAATTAAATAAAAAAAAGAACAATGTGGTCTCCTTATTCCGGCCGCTACACGCAGGATATAGCTTGCTGCGTCGTTCCACGCCAACTACTTTCTTAAGGTCATCGCTTCTGACAGGCTCTTGGACACAAGTGATCAAGTGTTACTACACTCAAAAATACTCATCATGCGGTTCGTAACGAGCGCAGTTCCGTAACTTAATGGTTTTGTGGTTTACACCAGCGGCCTGTCGAGTGCTTGACCCTAGTTACACGCTTGCTTCAAATGACAAGTGTTTTACAATGTTTCTAGCTTTTCATCATTCAATATCTTTGTCTCGCGACTTCTCCCGCGCAGCCCATGACATTGGATCTTGTCCGGAGTAGAAATGTGCCGTTGCCGGCAATCTGGGAATATTGCCACCAATATCCATACATCGGTCAATATTCCCATTTCACGGCAATATTGCCGGCAACGGCACATCTCTCCGGAGCTTCTGACTCTTGGCGATAGAGTATCGTTTTAACCTTTTGAATACCGAAACACAATAGAAAGGCCATGAAAGAGCGAATACGGGCGTTCGCTGGGTATTTAATATATTAAAAGTACCTAAAAGTAGATACCTACCCTCTACCTTGAATGAAGGTAGGCTTTTAGGTACTAGTACTTAGCCACACTTAGTACCCACTTCCAGTGACAAATGTGATAATTACTTACCATTTATAAAGACAAATAAACAAATATTTTTACCTGTGTGTAGGTAGGTACGTTTAATATTAGATTAGGTTAATTTATTTTAGTAATACAATATTATTATATTAGGCACTTGTAAATATTAAATCAACAGCCCATTTTTAGGGTTCAGTACCTATCACTTTGTTTTCCGTCCGTCCTTCTGTCTGTCTGTCAAGACCCTTTATCTCGGCAACGCGTGGTCGTATCGAATTGAAATTAAAACCATATAATCAGGTCTGTGGATTCTTGAAGCTGTAAAAAAAATGCCTTGGTTTATGTGGCAAAAAACCTTCATTTCGACACTCGAGGAAATCAAAATTTATGAGGAACTTACCGTTGACCCAGAAATTTGCCATAAAACAAGGTTTTATAGCATAAGTATAGCAATAAATCTAAAAACTTGTAGTTACGTCACAATACTTTTTTGCGATTCGAAAAAAACTTCCGAGAATTCCGGAATAGGTCAGTTTGTACGGAACCCTCGGGGCGCGAGTCCGCTCGCACTTGCCCAGTTTTGAAGTAGTGAGACACTCTCTCCTGTTGTCTACCGATCAGTGGAAGGCTAATTTTCAGTTGCGGCATCTCGAACTTTCTTTTCACTTTCGATTTCTTACGAAGAATACATATAATATCTAATCAATATTATCACTTCGATGCAGATGATAGGAAAGAAAAGGGGGTTTGTGATAGCGTGACGAGTGACAGGACAGAATGGAAGAAAAAAACGTGTTGTGCCGACCCCAAATAAAAATGGGACAAGGGCAGGGAGATAATGATGATGCAGCTGATAAGACTAGACAAAGGAGATGGATATACATAGTTTTATTCTCTTCTCCTTCTTCTTCCGTCTCCCTGCCTCACACTCCGCTGCAGGATAGCTTTTGAGATGTGGTCCTAACATCGAACTGACATGGTGGAGTTTTCGTGCAAAAACTTTAGCACCTGTATGTACCGATAGCTAATCAATTTAGCACCTTTGGAGACTCCAGTATAGCCCAAGTCTCGATCTAATCAAGGGCTTTCTCGTCGTCGACAAACGTTAAGCAGAGGCAAATTATATTTTTGGGTATTCTGTATAACCTGCCTACTGCAGGCGGTGCCGATGCTTTCTCAAATCTGGCCTGTTTAGGAGACTGGAAGTCGTCAAATTTACACGCGAGACGGTTCGAGATAACGCTGGAAAAACGATGGCAAACCAGGCATTTTCGCCATTCTTAAAAAAGCGTACCACCACACAACCTTCTAATGAGTAGGTACTTCGCAGAAACATTTACACAAATTAATCATATTAGCATATCCTTACTAATATTATAAAAACGAAAGTGAGTTTGTTTGTTACGTCTTCACGCCTAAATGGCAAAACCGAATTTGATGAAACTTGGTACACGGATAAACCATGTCCTAGAATAGGACATAGGATACTTTTTATCCCGGAAGTATGTTCCCTTGGGATAATTTTCTGCTATCACGCGGGCGAAGCCGCTGGGAGCAGCTAGTGAGTTTATAATCATCACAGTGAACTTTTCACTTAGGTTTCTACCTACATAGCTCCGAAAAGTAGCTCGGCCCCGGTATGAGAGGCAAGAAGGAATGGGGTGGGTTTTTGAGTCAGTAAGAGTCTGACATTATCTCCCGCTCCGCCCAAGGGCGGGGGATGTCATTGGGATGATTTTTACACACCAAAAAAAAAAATCTAAGACGTATATTGAATTTTAAATTAAATATCTGATATTAATTAAACAAATAATGATAATAAGTTACGAAATAAAGAATTAGTCGTTTTATTAAGAAATAGAAAAAAAACATCAGTCTGAAATAAGATCTGTACGAGTTCGCCATCTAGTTCAAATTTTAAGAATTAAATTCCTAAACTAAAAACTTACATATTTGTTTCACATATGTTTGTTAGATGGCGCTAGTACTTGAAGCCTTCTTTTTATTAAAGTTTATTTCTTTCGGGGATTTTAAAGAATAAAATTGAGTATTGATCATTTATTGGCACATAACACATAACATGCAAACAAAATAATTTACGGACTGTTATAATCACGGTATAATCATACCACGGAGTAAGTATAAATCATACTGTGATGGTACCTTAAAAATAGTTTTGTATATTTTTTATATTTATACTTTATTTAATTAAATAAAATTAATAACAAAAGCAACTGTGTTGGTTAAAGCAAAGACGGACAAAATGAAATGAAGGAATATTTTTGAACACGCCATCTAGTGGCCAGTAGCAGCAACAGATTTTAAATGGCTTTGTTAGCCTATTCTGTAACAGTAGAACAAGAATATCCGGCTAGTTAGCATTTAGTTGTGTTTGTAAGTAAACACCTCGTAATCTCTTACAGTGAAGTTGTACTCTGTGGCGAGCGACGCGGGCGCCATCTGGTCGCCGTACGAGTGCAGGTTGCTGTAGCTCTCACTGTTGCTGTTGCAGTTGCTTGATATCAAGAGATCAGCGCCCGCGCCGAATATTGGACCGCAACTGTTATCAAGAGACAGTTATTGTTAATGACTTGTTCATGAAGGTCTAAGATCCAGTTAATCTAGAATCTAACAAAAGTACATCACCTGGAGCCTTCTTTTGTGTAACGAATATGAAAGGATTAATTTTACTAACGGCCCGTGTCCTGATCTCCCTATAACTGGTGGAACAGACAAATCCAAGACTGAAGTCCGCGTAGAGAAAAACGCGCTTATGGGACGCACACACGATAGGCTGATAATCTTAAAAGAAGCCAACTAGAACAGACGCGATACAGTAGCCTGAGCATCGGATGGTAAGGTGCAGCTTGAGAGAAGTCTTCTTGACATGTCGATGGCAAAACTAGTGCTTTTTTTTTTCAAGGTAAATTCCTTGCTTGACCCAGTATTGAGTCGGCCACGGCAATGCCATTCTCTAACGCTGTCATAAGGTCCGTAAGTACGTGGCGCTGAATGGAGAGGTTTGATTGATATTGATATAGTTAGCAAAGAATACTTACTCTGGATGATAACACAACGCAAAAGCCTTCTTCAGTAGCGTGTACCTCGCAGGCGGCTCGCTGAGCGCGAACAGGAAGGCGCGCTCAGCGGGGATGTAGCCCCCCGCGCCGCCTGCCGTCCACGCCGCCTCGCAGTACCCACCTATCACCTCGCCGCGAGATAACTGGAAAAACGGACACTAATAAAAACATGTTTGTTCTAATTTCTGTCTAGCAACATGGATGGGGAAAATGAAAGGATTGCTTATGAGCAAACAAGTATTCGGATCTCATTATTTTAATTTAGGATCAAACTGTAATAGACTGATAAAATCTACCATGGCTAAACTACGGATTTTGTCTAGTTTTAGAAAGAGTTGACGCATGAGCATTCAGACAAGCAAATTGCATTACCTGTACTAGTAATAACACTGGGGCGACACCATCGCAATGTGAGTGGAACGCTTGAGCAGAGAAGCCGTGCGTAGACGCGCGGAATATCAGACGCCATGACTGTTTTGGAGTACCGCACCTACGGAGGAGAAGAAATACATGTAAAAAACGTACATTATTTAAACAGAATCTTATTCATTTTCAATTCATGTTTTCATTTATTAAATGATTAGCTGCTACTGCCCTTCAATATAAATTATGGCCTATATATTTCTTATTCTGATGTAAAAGCCATGTTATTGTAAAGTTTCACCAAAATCCGATCAGCGGTTTTTGCACGAAAGAGTACCAATATACAGTCTCACAAACTTTCACATTTAGTATGCAGTTACCAGTTGTTGATGACAGCTTGGAAGGCGCTCTTGTCTTGTTGCAATATTAACGAGCCCGTGAACATGTTTACTGCCAAACTGAAACAAGAAATACAGGTTTAATAAATGATGCTGTAAGTACTGAGTAACTTGTTCAATTAAATACCGTTTAAAACTTGAGTATAAAATGATTTGTTTTTGTTTGTTATTATTATAAGGCTTTGAATCACCTCTATTATATATTCAAGTGAAAAGTTACAAGAGTCAGTTATACCCTATATCTACAGATGATATATCATCATTCCAGCAACTTATGATAAAAATTGATATCACACGCAAGCATTTGCATTTGATAAAGATCTCAAATGCTGGTTCACGCCAGTAAAGTGGGGCCTGCTATATAATAATAATAATATAATAATCCACAACTACCACACAACGCCGTCTAGTCCCAAGCTAAGCAGAGCTTGTGTTATGGGTACTAGACAACTGATAAACATACTTATATATTTCTAAATACATACATATTATAGATAAATTACACCCAGACACAGAACAAATGATTATGCTCATCACACAAACATTTGTCCTGGGTGGGAATCGAACCCACGACCTCCGGCATAGCAGTCAGGGTCACTAACCACTAGACCAACAGGCTAGTCTAGTATAATAGACCTCAATGCAGCCACACACGGGCAGAAAAATAAGCTATTATAAAAAAATAGTTGAGTGCGATTACCGCGGCTGCGTCCTCTTGTCGCTGTCGGGGCGCGGCGCGGGCGGCGGTGCGGCGTGCAGCGCGGCGCGTCGGTAGCGCTCCAGCGACAGCTCCATGGGCACCGCGCCCGTCGGCTCCACCTCCTCCGCGAACACCGCGCTGTCTGCAATGTCACAACAACCATATTTACACGAATATAGACGGATAGAACAGAATCATCGTTTACTTCATCTAGTGTTTCCAGTGTCTAAAAAGACGGAAATATGAAAACAGAAGCGAAAGGGTCAAGTGTCATCGTACTGCTAGGTTACATAAAAGACTGGATAACCGTAAGTTGATATATACAAACAAGGATATGTTTCAGAAGAAAATTTGACTAGGCTCTGAGTCACTATCCTATTAAATTCTTACTACTCAAAAAGCGAAGATAACGTACCGATCAGCAGCAACCGAACATGCTGCATGAGCGGTGACAGGTGATGGCAGACTCGCGCGCGCTCCTCCTCAGTCCAGTGCGCTGTTGGTTGCGTCACACCAGCGCGCTGCTTCGCCCACGCCAGGGCGCAGCGCCAGACTTCTTCCTCTTCCAAGCATAGCTAAAGAAAGCAGCAAAAAATATTTTTAACTTATTTTACTGTAAGAAGAGTGATACCTAAATGTTTGGTAATCAAATAATAACTTGTCCGTTCTATCGAAAATGTATAAATCTTTCATCATCAAGCGGGATTAAGACGAAGAGCAAACTGAGAATTGTTGAATTAAATTGTTTTTATTATTACACAACCATAAAATAATGCCGTGCGCCTTTGTATTAGAAAAATCGACGAGTCATGTTTTGCTCAATTTTTAACTATTCGAGAAATTAATTTTAATCATCCAGCCAACAAAAAGTAACACAGCGCCATCTATTATGGAGTAGGAAAACTATTTCACAAGTGGTGAATTGCTATGGCCGCCAACACAGAACAGAAATTCCGTGGCCGCCAATCACGCTTGAAGTCACGGCGCGTGTATTCAAATTCAGACCTAGAAATGGAATGGCATTTTCAATTCACATACGAATTGAAAATGCCATTCTATAGGGTACTTTCTAAGTTACATTATGACTGGTTACTAATAAAATAAAAAACAAAAAAATGGATACTAACAAAGTCAGAAGAGATGAGTTTGATGAGCGCCTCCTTGGGCAGATTGAGGAAGGCGTTGGTTTTGACGCAGTCGGCCGCGTTATCGCCGATGAACGCAATGCAGCGCTCCATGAACGATGATGCACTCTTCCCGCCTGTTGAGGATGATCACGATCAACAAACAAACAAAACAAAATCAGCATAACTTGAATTTTGCTAGCATAACATCTACCTTTACTTAATTGTTTTCTGCTGAGCTTTCTTGGTTTTGTTTGTTCTTATACAGTCTATCTTCATTAATAATCCAATGTAGTACATACTAACATTTAAAATTGGATGGAATGAAGGCAGCTGTGGCGCAAGACAATGGCCCAACAAGGACTGTGTAAGTGGGTAACCCAAACCCTAATAGATTTACATTACTCAATCTCACATATTTTGTTGTCTGGGTGCTCGGGATCTTGCTCTGTCCTACCTGTCTCGCTAGTGAAATACTCATCTTCCTACCGAAGAAATATCTTCAGATTTTTTTAATAATTAAAACTATTATAGTCGTCATTAGTAATGTGTGCCATACATTACTCTAGTTCAGTAGGTATTACTATTGAACACGCATTATATTTTTCTAATATTTGCACTTTTTTTTATATGCCACTTACTGTGGCCAAAGACAAAGACACTTATATTTTTGTAACACCTAATATATCGTACCTGTGTGAACAAATACTTATATTTGCAGTACAAAATATCTGGTGATTGCAGCAAAGAATTTTTTAATTAGTGTGTCTACCTTCCTAACAATCTTGGGTTTGGCTAACCATCAAGATGGACACTGCTTAATGCCAGTAGGTGGGTTGGGTACCTACTGCTATTTAGCAGTGTCCCATGTCAACCACAAAAGTATATTTTTTTTAACACTGCCTGTATTGTGGATGCATTCATTATCATGATAGCTGTGGTTATTATACTAATATTATTATTCACAAACATTGAAACCCACATACACAAAAGACCCAGACCCAAACAACAATCGGTAGGCCATAAAATATTTGTTCCATTCGAGAATTGAACCTGCAACATGCAGTACAGTCAATTACTCAACCACCGTGCCAACCATACTATCAGAGATAACTAAAAGGTTGAGAAATCTACTGAATGACCAGTTAGAAAAGAGATGTGCTTGCCTGAGCTTTGTATTCTATAAAGGTTTGTAAGAAAGTGTATTGCTACTGAACAGCTCAACATGTAATCTTATTGCCCCCAGTCTTATTGCTGAGAGGCCACCTGACACCATTGGTGGTGCAAAGGTACCACGAGGTACCAGTAGGTAACGAGTACCTGCTGAAATGATATCTACACTAACATTAATTTAATTTAATGCAATTTTTAATGTTATGTAATAAAATAAAATTTAGTGTGTTTTAATGTAATTTTGCGTATTTAAATGTAATTTTGTATATTTCAATGTAATTTTGTGTATTTCAATGTATTCTAATGTAATTTAATTTATTATGACATAATTTTTTACTGAATTTTAATGCAATCTGACATAATTTATTTAATTGATTGATCTTCAATAATTCCTTCTTTCGTATATTGATTCTTTTTTCTTTGTTATTGTGTCGTACTTTGTTATTATAATATTAGTTTACCAAATTCTGTAAGTACTGTGCACACCTTTAAGTGGAGAATTTGCTGTGATGATTGTTAATTATTAAGATTATTCTTTTGTAAATGTTTAGCGAACTATTCGTTGGTGTGCCGTAATAAATACTTAAATAAATAAACATTCATCATCATATCAGCCGAAAGACGTCTTGTCTTACTATTGTGTCTCTAATTGACGGTATCTGAAGGGTTAAAGGTCAAAATTTAATTCTTTCTTATTTGAAACCAACACTTTTGTGATTTTACAAAAATAATTTCTTATCAACAACCAGATGTAATGCTCGATTATCATAGAAAAGTGCAAGTTCTATTGTGATGTTCGACAGTATGGTATGCCACAGAGAAAAAAAATTGTTAATTCAGTCTTTACATTCAAGTACAATTCTGATTTTGAGCCACCTATACTTCTATGTAATGCACAACGATAATTTTGAAAATTAAGGGTCAATTTATACTAGTGCAGAGTCGAAGCGCATCGAAGCGTCAAATTCTTTACAACTCAAGCGAAGCCGCACAAATGCGCGCCTATTCGATAGAATACGTACTCTTTTATGTGTAGTAATGGGCATCAACAGCAGTGCTAATGAATTACTTAAATACATAATTGTCAGTTGACTCTCGTGGCTGATGACATTACTTATATCCAAAGAGATTAAATAGAGCTCTGCTCTCTCTATTTAATCTCTCTTCAACTTCCGTTATAAGCAAAGAAGAGTCTTTGCTTGTATCGGAAGTTGAAGATAGCGCATAGGTTCCCTAGTGGGCGCATGGATACGCGAGAATACGCGCGCACCAATCAGAAGTCATGTGTGCGCTATGCTGTGGAGTGAAAGTTGAATTTGTTATGTTCAGTTTTGGATAGACGCTTCAACTCTGCGCTAGTATAAATTGACTCTTAATTCATGAATCCCCAAGCGACCACCGGTGGCCGCGCATCTATTGAATTACTATTGTGTCTCTAATTGACGGTATCTGAAGGGTTAATTTAAGTATAGAAGCAAATAAAAGTCTTTAGGTTTAGAATCTTAAGTTTAATTAGGTAAACATAGGTGCATTGAACTTACAAGCGTGGCAACGCTTTCCAAAAATTAAAACACTAGTTTCTTAACTTGTAGGAATGAACTTAGAACTACACTTCATAACCTATCACACCGACGCATTTGGATTGACGTTCTGGATTAACGTTATATTGTCTCCTTTCATCATTATTCTTCCAATTTGTTTCCTAGCCTTGGTCTTAATGTTAACTTCTTCAGCTTCATCCAAAACAATGTTCATGTACTCGTCAAATCCCACGATGTGTCCCTCGATTCGTAGGTTCACGTTCTCGTACAACCAAATTTGAACTCGACTTCTGTTTTGCAAATATCTGAAGATAAGGTTGATGGGTTGGACCATCACCTTCTGGACTTTTGGTGGACCTTTGTATGCCATTTTGAATTATATTCTTACGGAAATTATTATATTGCAAATAACAAACGCTATCAAGCCCGGCGTTTATTGCGTCCTGTCACAACTCACAGTCAGAAATCGATTTGTAGACAGTGTTGCCAACTCTACATGACAAAAAGTCGCTAACGTAAGCTTGAAAAGTCGCTAGAAGTCGATAAATTAAAAAAAAAACTAATTTATTTACATAGAATAATATTTTGTAATTGTTATAAAACCTTTGAAAGTTATATTAAAAATAAAATAACAAACGATAGTCAAGAAATTAGTACTAAAAATAAAATATGACATAAAATATTACCTCCAAATGAACGAATAATTATTTCACAAATAAAAAGTCAAAATCTTAATAGTTTCTTCATTTGTCTTCAGAAGTCCAGAATTACCGGTAATAATTTGAAAATCTGGAATGAAAACCTGAAGTTGATGGCTGAGGCTGCGATTGATGTACGTTTAGCAAATGAATATGATTTATTGGTTAAGTTATTATAATATATAAATTATGATTTATTGATTGCTATTTTATATTTATTGATAAAAATTATAATTTCTTGATTACTCTAGAAATCGTTAGAATAGTCGCTAGACACAATTTAAGCCGCTGTAGAAAATGAAATGTCGCTAGATCTAGCGACAAAGTCGCTAAGTTGGTAACACTGTCCGTAGAAATATTTTTGTCTATGGTGCCAATGGGGCTGCCAGTTAAAACTTGACCATAGACAGTTTAGTCGATTTCATTTGACTGGCTCAGATTACATCATCTTGATTTTTAGACCAGTGCTGAAGCCGTTGAAAATGGTAAAAAGTGAAATAAAATCATAGTAGGATGAAACCTATTGGAAAAGGAAGAGAATATAACAAAAATGAAAGGAAAAATAAATTACGGGCGATCGGAGGTCGGGAAATGGATGGGTGTGCGTTTTTAAGGGTAAAAAATAGTTTATCTCGATTTCCGACAAAACTTCAAGTCTTAAGTAAAAAAGATAAATTGCAAAGTTGTAGATAATAAAAAGATCTACAACTTTTGTATTTACACTTTTTTCACATAACCTCAAAATGTATGTGAAAAATTCAAATAACTAAGTTTTTGGTTATTTATTTTTATCTTTTACAAAAATTATTCTTTTTCGACGAAATTTAATGGAAACTTACGTTTTTATGTCCCAAACACACTGTAATTTTTTTGATTAAAAATATTTATTTTTACACCTTCATTTTGACTTAATATCGAAAAAGAACCCTAATTTTCAATCGAAAATTCTCACGTCAAAATATCTCCTTTTCTTAAAAATTCGCTAGGGTTTTTGTTCGTTAAAATCTCTAGTTTTTGATGGTGTAAAAAAAAATATCATTATAATGGTCAAATTTCTCATAAAAACCAAAAAACTCGAATCCAAAAATCTTTTTCAAAATCATTACCTTTACTATTAACTGATTTGATTGTTGATTATAGTAGTATATTTGAGTTCAGATTTTTTTTAATGAACGTAACATGCAATTTAATGATTTTCGAGTAATTAAAGTGTGAATTTTATTAAATAACTCAAAATTGTATATAGGTAATGATTATGAAAAAGAATTTTTGGTTTCGAGTTTTTGGTTTTTATGAGAAATTAGACCATAATAATGATACTTTTTTTACACCATCAAAAACTAGAGATTTTAGCGAACATAAAACCAAACGAATTTTTAAAAAAAGGAGATATTTTGACGTGAGATTTTTCGATTGAAAATCAGGGTTCTTTTAAACATTTTAAATCAAAAAAATTACAGTGTGTTTGGGACATAAAAACGTAAGTTTCCATTAAATTTCGTCGAAAAAGAATAATTTTTGTAAAAGATAAAAATAAAAAACCAAAAACTTAGTTATTTGAATTTTTCACATACATTTTGAGGTTATGTGAAAAAAGTGTAAATTCAAAAATTGTAGAACTTTTTATTATCTACAACTTTGCAATTTATCTTTTTTACATAGGATTTGTAGTTTTGTCGGAAATCGAGATAAACTGTTTTTTACCCTTAAAAACGGCCACCCATCCATTTCCCGACCTCAGATCGCCCGTAATTTATTTTTCCTTTCATTTTTGTTATATTATCTTTCTTTTCCAGTAGGTTTCATCCTACTATGATTTTATTTCGTTTCAAAAATTATCGACCCTGGTCTATTTACGTTATATTGATTTTAATCTTTCAGATTTATATCGATGATGATGATGATGAGATTGTGACTGAATCAATCTAAAATAGCCTCACATGACAGGGTTTCAAAAATAACCGATTTTCGATTAGCTCTAAAGGAAAAAATTAAATAACTGATTTAAAATGAATCCAAGTTTTAATTAAACTCGACTATAGTAATTATGTGTCTTACTATAGTCGCCTTAGCTTTAAACGTAGAGGGGTATTGAAAATAGATATTTGCACACAGAATAGATGGTTGATAGAGACAAAAGGTTCTGGAACCGACTACATGGAGCTGACTACGTACCGGAAGACGCAGCGTTGGAAGACCTTCAACAAGGAGGACCGATGGCCTGGTCAGGGGTAATTTTGTAGATTTCATATTCGACTTATAGCTCAATTCAATATGATTTTAGTTTTTTTAATTTGGGATTTTACACGGACGCAACTCTCAAAATTTTTAATATTTACCCTATTCAATATAACAAACAAAATATAAACCTTTAATCAATCGGTCTTTACTTTCATCAACAACAATAATAAGTCTCCGCAAAATAATTAAATATAATAACTGAATTTATTGAATTAAATAGAATAATATGTTTAGCACTTTTACAAACATCGCTTTTACTGCACCTGAACCCTAAAAATAACATAACGAATAAAATGATATCATCAACATAAACCTTAATATTCAACAAAAATTAAAATTGCAAAAGTGTGCGATGGCCGGGAATCGAACCCGGATCAACTGCTTGGAAGGCAACTATGCTGACCATTACACCACCATCGCATCTGTTTACATGGTCCAAATTTCAGATTACATCGTTTCAAAGTAATACTATTTCATCACGTACCTGGACGATCTTGGATTTCCATAGCCGCCGCTAGCAATGTGCAAGCACTTTCCACGCTCAATGTAGACGTGACATGATCCTCACAAGCGGATCTAAGATCTTCTACTCCTAAATCTGCGGCTAAGGTCATCATTTCGAAAACTCCTGAATCTTGCAGCAATAGCTGTGAATAAAACAGTGTTTAGTTAGTGTTTGAAATTGTATGTTAAGTTTTTGTAAAATGTTTGTTAAATGCTAATGATTGCGCCACCTAGTGGTTACATCACTAATTATGCGTTTGCTAGTTCTAAAATTCGACACTTAAAGCGCTGTTGTCATTTAACACTTAATTTGTTATCAAATAAACATTATTCGTATAGCAATCTACACGTTTGTAGAAGAAGACTTTAATATCTCACCTTGCCAGTGTAAACATACTGAATAAAGAGGCGAAAAGTTTCAACTTGTACGTGTGGCATTCGGATTGGAGTCGGCTGCGCGCCGATAGATGGCGTTACCGAACACCCTGGGATCCGACAAACTTCACCTCGTTTTGTATTTTGAAAGCTCTTGCATCTAAAACAAATAAATAAATAATGAGGTATTTTTAAGTTTTCAAAATGCTTATAGACTTAGACCCAAGATGCATTGAAACGTTACTATTTGAGGAATTATGCCCTGATTTTTACTTCTGTATCATGTATGAAAACGAATAGGTAGGTACCTATACCTATTACAAGACATAATAAGAAATAGTAGGTAGCATCATAGATAAGGTCTAATACTACTTGAAAATACAAAACAAATTCAAGTACCGGGCGGGTGCTAAGGTACTCAGCAGCTTTTATTAAAAACGAATTTAGCGAGATTGATACAACGTTACAAAAAGTCTAATATTCCACAAAGGCGGAGAGCATCGTGCAAGTCTGTAATTAAAAACCGATAATCACTCTGAAGAAATTATAAGCGTGGAGCGTAGCTCGGATAGCTCTCTAGGAAAAACTTAAAGTTGTCAAGTTGCGCTCTAACTTGTAAGTTATGCGAAAGTTGCAGAGGCGAGCAGCGCCCCCTAGCGGCGATGAGAGCACTTCTGGCACGTTTAATAAAATATCGGTACAAGTTACTTTCGAGCAATATGAAGAAATTAGCTGTAGATAAGTTAATAAGGAAACTAGCTGCATAGATATAGGTTTGTGTTTAAGTTTTGTTACTATTATGGTGTACACTATAGATTATTCTATTCTTTGAAGTTCCATGTCTTAATTAGGTTACACACCCAGATTAAAGAATAATTATAAGCAATGCCTACCGTGTGTATCGGATATCTATGCTATGTATAGATTTGTTATGTGATCAATTCTCGACTTTTAAGTCTCTGACCCCCTAGCCAAGTTACAACCATTTCTCTTGCGCCGAACGCCTCGAGTTGGCCACGCCCCCGTTTCTTTTGTTCTGACCACGTGACTGAACGTTGAGATGACGTCATTCCCGTATATTTGAAGTTTTTTACTAGCGTTAAAGATTGCAGATTATCAACTTGGCTAGGAAGCTTGGCTAAGAGAACCTCGTCATTCGCTGTCACATGGACCTACCAATTTCGCTGTCCACACCATAGTGGTTTGTGTGCTAAACCTTTACTCTACCCAAACCGACCAAATGCAATACCTATCCGCAGCAAAAGAACTACCAACAGGTCGCCATGACTGAGAGGCAGGTCCTGTGCCAAGACTGTTCATGCAAGCAAAGTCCGCTCTGGTCTAACTGCAAAACAACTGTCTCATCGTTGTAATCCTCACCTTCCGTATGACGCAGGTCCTCACTGGACATTGTAAGGTCGGGAGGATCCTGCCTCGGTTTCAAGCAGAAGAAAAGCCTGGGTGTCACCATTGTCACTCGGAAGACACAGTGGAGGTGTGCCCTGCTTGGGCGAAATGAAGCTTGACCTCTCGCGCCGTGCCCTGGTTCGGGCCATGGTCCGAAGCGAAGAAGAATGGCAGGCAGTCCCTGCCTTTTATGAAGCACTAATGCTAGCTAAACGGCCGCACGCATGAGGAAACGGACATCCCCACATTTATCTTGTTAATTAGCCCATATATGCCCATAATTATGATTTTCTCCGAATTTTGTAATTTTTTGATATATTAGGGCAAGTATAAATAAAAACATATCTGTAAGATCACTTTTTGGAAAAAAAAATTGGAAAGTGGTTTTTTTATGGTGGGTCACTAACGACCCACTGGGCACATACCTGTCCTATATAGAGTTAAATAAATAACTGAAAACATGTCCGATCAAAGTGAAATAAACTTTATAAAAAAACTATTATTATTACAATTTATCACGTATATTTATCAAAGTTGCAAAACATTTATCATGTAATCCAATTTCACACTTTTTACAGGCTTTTGTAGGCTTGTTTTTACTCACAGCACACCGTCTTCCTCATTGTTGCGTAATCATCATAAATGATCTGCTGCAAAAGTGCAAAATGCAGACGGTACTCGACTTGATCTTGATGGGCAAGCGGGACCTGGCTTGTTTCGTGGCATTCTATATGTCATGAGAACCGTTCTACTTATGGATCTTCTGAAATCTAAAGTGTCCACAGAGCTGCCAAAAATGTTTGCCAAAAGGTTAGGATTATTTACAGCTTCTGTGGATGAAGCCGATCCGTAACATGATTGGCATATACCATTTTTTACCCCTGATGGCAACGCGATAGGTGCCCACTATAGCATCAAGCTGGTCTGCTCCTCCGTGTACGTGTAGATCTATCAGATCTGGCTGTTATACAGAAGTACGCCGTTTTTCGGCAGCTGCGAAGTGAGAGACATGATGTAGTGGTTTGGCGCCATACTTGCTGGAGATCAAAGTTACCACTCTGTTATTATTCCAAAAAATTACCATGATATTTGCCCTCTCATCAGCGCGATAGTCGTAGTACCTTGAGCTCGATTGAACCGATCTGGATCATTACATCCTTCGTCTCCTGAGTCTGATTCTGAATTTTGGCCACCATTTTGGGGATTGATGTAAATATTTATTTAACCAATTGAATCTTCCACGGCAACCCTTTCCAAATCATCCAAAATCTCAAAATTTGTGAGCGGATGTGTACTCCTATAAATATAACATTAGGTCATATATTTGCTCAAAGGGTCGATAACGACCCATCCAAGTTTACTGTTGTTTATAACTATTGAAACGATTATTATTTGCAATTTCAATTATTTGTTATGATTATTTAATTATTAGTCAATATAAATTAACTGCAAAAAAATATTTTCATATAGACAAATAAAAAATACTTACATATCTAAATAGAGAAACGTGCACTCGACGTCACAATTTAGCTAGTAATAACTTGAAGGTACAAAAATAACTTATCACATTCACAACAAATGGAATGGTGATAGATAAGAAAAAAGAGATGTTTGTCAAGCTTCGAATGGATGGTCTTAAGTGTTACAAGAGTTTAATAAACAATCACTTAATTGCTTCGAGTATGTGTGGGTCGTTACCGACCCTTTGGGCATATATGGGTTAGATAAAGTACCTAGCTAGTACTCATGCAGTAACTTGGTACCACTTTTTTCTCTACTCCGTGCTTGGTACTTAAAGGTAGAACTATGATAGAACTACACTGCTCACACGTGAGCCACACACGCCGATCTGGGCGCGTCGGTCTCCATCTAGACCCGTAGAGCTTACACGCTACGTGATGTCGTTATACGTACTAATCAGACGTGTAACACGTGTGCGTTGGTCTAATGTACTTCTAGCTTAATTCTATCAAGAATATTGCATTCTCTCGAACTATGTATAATTAGAAATGTCTAATATATTCCAACGGTCGACGGATTTCGTAACGGAGATAACCGCCTTCATACTATGGGACACGTTTGCTATTTCGCGTTGATTCGCCGAGCCCTCTCGCTGGCTCCACTGATTGGGTTTGCTATTGAGTAAATTCAATTTTCAAGTGACTCCACGTAGAGCAGTGATTTATCACCTTAATTGCGTGATTTAACTTTAATAGAATCGGTTTAGAGATAGATACGCAAGTAGTTAACATGTTATTTTTCAGAATATAGATAGTTAGTTGCGTCATGCTTTTCATATCGAGTCTTTCCAGGAAAAACATCGTAAGCGACAATTTGAATTTTTTGCGGGAATGAGTTTTCTCTACTTCCTTAATTAAAAAGTATAGAAATTATGTTAGTAAGTAGCAACAATTTATTAGATCGGTAATTATATGAAGTTATATTGTTTTTATAAAATTTTATTATCATGATTGAATCATGAAGAGAAAATCTACTCCTGCAAAAACGCTCACTGTCGCTTACGACATTCTTCCTAAAAAGGCTCGATAGGTATGTGGTTATCTAGGTATGCCTTACACTTTCATCATCATCATCATCTTCCTGCCTTTTTGTCACATTCTATCGACATCCGTGCATTCCATACCTACTGTCACTCGTTACGCTGTCACTGAAAGCTTTAAATAAAAATAACTTCAGCAGCGTTATGTCTAGAGATACAAATCAGATAACATAAGACTGTTTACTTAGGTTATTATGTAGGATTTTGGGAATAAAATAAGCAAGTACCTATCTCTTGACCAAGTCTGAGTAAAGCGCGAGGCTGATCGTAGTGAGGTCTCCTTCTTCTCCCTGTCCTTATCTTCTATTACTTGTCGGTCGGCGCAACACGTTTTTTTTCTTTCATTCTGTACTGTCTAAGTTCCTTTTCTATCACCACTCCTCCCACAATCCATCCATATTTTCTTTGGCATCCCGTTCCTTCTATCCACATTATGCTCATAACTTTTTTAGTAACTTTGCGTTTCATCCCTCCTTGTCTCATGACCACACCAAGACAAACGATTCACTTTCAAGTTTGAGAGAATGTTTGAATTATTAAATATGTTTATATACGTAAAATACGCGCTTTGGTCGTGGAGTTGCGGAAAACAGCCCGTTGTACCTATATGTACCTATACCTACCTACCTACTATACTTCACGCTCGGACGGCAGGCGTAGAAATGCGTTTGCCACACCATGGGTAGACCATGTCTTGTAATAAAATATGGGTTACTTTTTTCCGAACGTATATTTCCTTGGAACAACCTACATTCACGCGGGCGAAGACTCTAATAGGTAATATTATATTTTTAAATCGACACAGAGAAAACTAAAACGGATTTTCAATTCAAAAGATGCTTACGAAATGGCACGTCTAGCATAAAATAAAAGATTTTAAAAGTATATAATTGAACGTTTGAATGACTTCCCTAAATGCCTTATCCTCTAAAACCGTACTTATCTAGCGCACTTTGATCACTGGCGTAGCTACCGTAGGGCTAGGCGGGGCAGTGATCCGGGGCCCCCACGCTCAGGGGGCCCTATAAACCTCATTAGCAAATCTCTTATTGAGCTATCGAGAAATCTAAATAATATAATAGTAATAAATTTATTAACAGAAAGGCAGGTAGTTAAGTACATCCTATCTACCCTGATCAAATCTAAAAAAAAAATCTAAGTCGAGTAACAGTGTAGAATATTTGATGCAATTTAGCTTCACTTTTCTTGGACTGACCGACACACCGACATTTGACTATTCAAAGTTATTTCAAACAGACCATTTGCAAAAATGGTCTGTTTGAAATAAATGCTTTGATTTTGATTTTGATCCTGATCAAAATACAATGTATTAAATAAATTGTTTTCTTTGAAAAGATAGAGTAAACGAAGATCAGACAGTGTCTTTTTGCCCCAGGGTCGTCGGTCACCTTTACCTATCTACGCCTCTGATTTTGATAGGTTGTTGCATCGTATGTCAAGTACTAATTTTAAACTTCCCATCCATCACTTATCCAGCATTAATAATACATCTTATCAAATCCTGCACCATTACACCCAGTCCCAAGAGTGGCAGCCATTCAGCTATTAGGGCAGGAGCGCCACAGTGCGAGGTCGCGACTTGTGAATATTTCAACATGTTTAGTCTCAGTTAATGAACATCTGAACGTCTCCGGGCCGTCAGATGTTCTAAGATTAGAGATGATTTTGGGTGGTGTTCAATATGTAGGACAATCGATATTGTTATGAAGGTAGCTGGTGTTGGGCCTGGGTGCTGGGGCTGACATGACTTGAGTCAAAGGCGGTTTTTACACGACTAAGGCAAAGCCAAAGGAGGGTTATCATTTTATCTTAAGTAATAAACTGCGCTTATGTATTTTAGAATCGTCATCCGACCGAGGAACAAAAAAAAACATACGCCTTCCAAAGGTCAAGGACCTCAGGGAGGTCTACAAAGAGATATACAAACTCATATTAAGAGGGTCCTTCTCCACTCGCTTATCGTAAACATCGAAAATGGTTTAAAAGCTTGTTACTTCATTTAACCCTTCAGATACCGTCAATTAGAGACACAATAGTAAGACAATAGATGCGCGGCCACCGGTGGTCGCTTGGGGATTCATGAATTAATGCAATCCAACGCGATGTTTGACGAAAAGGCAACGCAAAAAAAGAGAGATAACGCCTGGAAACTCTGTTAGTATTCGGTAATTCCGAGATTTACTCGAAAATTTCACAAAACTTGCTCCAGGAAATAGCTGTTTTTTTTAAACCCTTAAAAGTTTTTGGAAAAAGTCGTCATTTTGAATCTTAATAAAATTTGCAAGGTCCCTAGAGGATTACTTTTTTGACTTTTTTAATTTTTAGGCAAATTATGAAGTGTCAAAGTTCATACAAAATAGGACATTTTTAGAGGTTTTTACTGGATTAGTTTTAAACAAATTTAGAAATTGGTTTCTTTAGAAACCTAGATAATATCCACAAGATACTGTGTTTCCAAAATATCTAATGAAAAATGTGTAATAACGTCATAATCAGTTATGAGCGGTTGTATGAAAAACAGTGAAAATGTGAGTCATGATGCACCACCTTAAATCATTAATTTACATGAAATATGATCGCACGGAGGTCCTAGCAGTAGCACGAGCTCATAATGCGATCCATTGGAGTTAACGACCTAAACTGATATTTTATATGCTAGCTGGGTATAATTCTCTTTTCGCTCGCACATTGTCATTTTAGGGGTCATAAAAAATACAATAAAATTGTTCTTCATATTCCGCCTAGTATTCAGCATGCTAACTGTTTAAATAGCCTGATAGCCATGACTCTAAATTATTAATCAATTATTTATACACTACAATTGCTCTATGATGGTGTGGGTGACAGCTGTCAAATTCACACAATGTAGCTCCTATGCTTTTCTCTCATCTTAAAGATGCATATTTTCGTCCTGCTGTCATCCTACCCATGCTATATGTAAAAAAGTCGATCTCGATACACATTTTCACTGTTTTTCATACAACCACTCATAACCGATTATGACATTATTACACATTTTTCATTACATATTTTGGAAACAAAGTACCTATCTTGTGGATATTATAAGACAGCTTCAGCATCCTGTACCTCACCAATGCAGCCTAGCCAATACAAGGTAAGTGTAACAAATCATTCCGGTACTCCTAGTAGTACATCCCACAGCTACAGGGTGTCCCTGCCGACTGCCGAACCGCCACTAAGTTGCGCAGCCGATCTCAATTAATTGTGAACCCGCTGTACCGTTCATGGCCTGATTTATTTGCGGTAACTTGATGGCTCTTCGCTGGAACTTGGATACACAATAATAGATCTGCTGTGATCATTCTTTTTTGCATTAGTGTTTGTTGTTTGATCTACAATCCTTATGGTCCTTAGGTATGTACCTAGCTAGATACTATTCTGTTACTAGACTGCTTTAATTTTCTTTGTCTCAATTTAGATAATAATTCTATTCATATTAAGCGTTACATTTTGTGAATTTTGTTTTATTATTGCGAAAGTGGGGACTATGTGGATAATTTTTTCCTTTTCTGTATTTTAACATGATGTCTGGCAGTTTTGAGTATTTGATGCGGCCGTTGTCGTTGAGCTCCTTAGTAGTTCTAAGTTTGAGCTATTCGAATACTGACTGCACAGGTCCACTCAAATCTGTGTGGCTTTTTCATCAGACACTATCTGCATGGTTCTCACATGATTTTTCCCATTACATGTTTAGGTTAGGTTAGGTTAGTCCATACAGCATATGGACTTTAAAAGAAACGTTGACCCCTAAGTTTGTTTCGTTGTTTCTACTCAGCTAGGAAACACCGGCCTCATATGACTGAAAACAATAACCCCTAAAAAAAGACCTACACCTACTGATTAAATAACTATCTTCATGTTTTATGTAACAGAGATTACCTAATCGTAGGTCGTGGGTTCGATTCCCACCCAGGACAAATGTTTGTGTGATGAGCATAATCATTTGTTCTGTGTCTGGGTGTAATTTATCTATAATTTGTATGTATTTAGAAATATATAAGTATGTTTATCAGTTGTCTAGTACCCATAACACAAGCTCAGCTTAGCTTGGGACTAGATGGCGTTGTGTAATAGTTGTGGAATATTATTATTATTAATTGGTAGGTACCTATAGGTAACACCTCGACTAAAATCGCGGAATCATAAACTATGATGAATAAATTCCGGTATTTAAGATATTGAAGAACCTTATTATATTTTTCAGACTTGTTTATTACTTGGATAAAATAAACCCCTTTGAGATTTAGTCGACATGTTTAATATTCCAGGATTTTTGAGGTGCACTTCTACACTAAAATATTATAAATATGTAGTTTGTTATTTGTTTGTAGGAGGTAATCTCTGAATCTACTGGTCCGATTGCAATTTTTTTTTCTCTTTATATTTTTATGCACGGGTGAAGCCGCGGGCAAAAGCTATCAACTATACGTTACTTACTTAATGAAACTTTAGGTAATTTTGCCTACTCTACCTATTCTGAACTTTTTTCAAAACCATTTTTATTATTTTATCAAACTTTTAACTTTGCATGTTTTCAGATTTTCAGTTGTTCCTGTTCCACCGACCCAACCGAATCGTATTCTAAATTTGACTGAATAATATAAGCGACAATATTTAAATCAGTTTGACTCATAGACTAGCCCACCACACACACTCAACGCTTTTCTCAAACACTTACTGAGTGGACAAATTTTTACACAAATTGAAGATTTCCACCCATGACCCAACTGATAAATGTAGCACCAGTAGCACTTGCTACACCACAAGATCTCATCACATTAGCGGCGCGGCGTGGTTGGGCTTGGGCTCCCTCAGTGCGGGTCTGCGATTTGTTCGCAATTAATCACAGTTCGAACGGTGTCCTGTAATTAATTCCGCGCAGTACACCGCGGGGCGGCGTGATGCTCGCTATGGTCCACAATCTCCGCGGATGCTATTAATCTTGGTCGGCCGACCAAGTGTTGCTCATAGAACGGTATCTACACAGACGCGACAACACCTATGTTTGTATGTATGCACCGTACCTATCCACGATTAGCTTGGCGCTTTTAGTCAGACTTGGCCTAGAGATATTTGAGACTTAGATTGTTTACTGTTATTCCCATTACAATTACATAAATTCACAGAAAAACATTGTGAGTGTAAATATTCGAAGACATGTGACATCCACCAATCCGCAATGGACCCACGATTATGGCCCATTCCTTCTCCTAGAGAGGTCTGAGTCCCAGCAGTGGGAACACTAAAAGGCTGATAAAAAGCCCAGTTCTCTAGAAACATTTTTTCTTTAAAACTTTGCCCCATATTACTCCTGTATCGTAGATGTGTTCACAATACTATTTGATTCGTATTCTGTGGTTCACAATCATAAAATCACATACACAAGAACCTGGAATAGTACATTGTTACACTAGGGGTGAAAGTTACTTATTTAGTCCCTCGAATTAGCGACCTCGCTACGCTTGGCCGCCAACTCGGACGAAATAAGTAACTTTAACTCCGAGGTAAGCATTGTGCTTTTCATTACGAATACATGAAGATAGACCTAGTTTTTTTTTTAATAATTTGACAGCTGTTAGGTGAAATTAAAACTCCCTAGGGATGAAAAGTGTGATACTTTTCAGCCCGCTCCTCAGGCAACTTCAGACCTACTTTCAGAGCATGAGTAATGAAAAAACTATTTGTAAGCCATACAAAATATTTGTTACGTGCGTGAATCGACCCCGCGCTGCGTACCACAGCAACTATATTCTCAATAACTTCGCAACCAACCGTGCCATCGTTTATTTATCATCTTTTTCAAAACTCTTTTCTTATTTAAAATACCTGCATATCTTTTTTCCTTCTCTGTCAAATCCATGAAAACATTGTTTGTAAAAATCGCTCTTAGTAACAATACCATTGTTATACCTTATCAATACTAATGTTATTAATATAGTTTAGAATAAAAAGTACGTATATCTTTCTATCTTCTAACTGTAGGCTCTTTGGCCTCTGATTTCTTTCTCAAAGGACTGTCGTACCTTCACCCAGTACTCTCTGGTAGGTAGCGGCGCACGCCTCCACCAGATGGTGACTAATGGAGCGCACAGCCTCACTTGCACAGTTTTTGCTGATTTCCATTTAACACTTGGACGAAGGAGTGGTGTTTAACAGGATTATACGCACTGGGAATGGGATACCTGAGATATTGAATCGTAACTGACTTTGGCTTTTGCCCATACCACATTTCGCTAGCTAAATTCTTATTAGGGGGTGATTCTCTCAATCATCTGGCCTAGTTTTTTCTTTACAATTTGATATTATATTTGTATATTAGTTTTCCCCAATCCAAGTGGATTAGGTACGACAAAAAATAGATAGGTAGGAAAACTAGGACAGATGAATGAGACGTTCTCTCAGTTTCAAAGAATCACGGTGGGGAATATCGGTTTCAAAGAATCACCCTAGAGGTATGGGGAATAACGGGTATGAATGACCCTTGAATGTATCTAGTATCTATCTAGATACTACAGAAGAGTTTGTTTGTTTGTACCTACTGGCTTGAACTGAAAAAATATTTTAGTGTTGGATGCATGGGAGCGGAGCAGAAACAAAAAACGGGCCGGTTTAACCGCGGGGATAGTAATTTGATATTGTTGAATGTAATAGTTCTAATTCGGAAATTATTATATCGATCTATCGATGTGTTACATAAATGTAATCAAGTCCGAGATATCTTTTTAAGTTCGATAAGAACTTTCATTATAAAAATGCGACTTTTAATTAAGAAAATCATATGCATAGTTAGGTACTAATTTTAAAACTTAACCCTTCAGATACCGTCAATTAGAGACACAATAGTAAGACAATAGATGCGCAGCCACCGGTGGTCGCTTGGGGATTCATGAATTAATTTACGTTTACCTACTTTTTCCGAATGCAATAAAACCGTAAACTAATGCGTCTACTCTTCACGCTACCTCTCTTTTCGTCCCAGGCTTACTCACATACAATTTCTACCTACGAGTAGCTAGACCTACCTAGTACCTAATGAATCTGTGATCATATCATAACCCTAACCGCGTAGCCTCCACGCTTCGCCTCCACCGTGCCTCCGGGCAGCTGTGCTTCCATTAACTCGATTACTGCAGCTCGCCTGTCGCGATGAACATGATGACCGCTGTAATTGACGCGTCAGACCCGTCAGACCGTGCGTCAGGACGTCAGACCCTTCTCTAGTCTGATCCAATCACACGTATACCTACTACTAATTAGTTTTGTTCCTATCATTATTATTAACTGCTGTGGCTCCTCGAAGAAAACCTGACAGTCTATCTGTACTTGGGAGGGGAGGGGGCAAGTATAGATAGACTGTCAGCTATTCTTCCACCAATTTATTTGCCATTATTTCTAAGGCTCTACCACGAGCTTTTAACGCGGTCCTTTTGACGACCTAAACTGAACTGTTAAAAGGATGGAGCTATATAGAGTGTATATAGATCTATCCCTTTTCTCGCTCGTACGCACGTTATTTTAATACGCCATAGTAAGGCCCCTGATCATTCGATTTTACTTAGTAAATGTTGAAAGTTTATAGTTGGTGCTTGCGAGTTTGTCCGCGGCAGAATTTTAAAACTGCAGAATGCCAATTTCAGGTTTTTTTTTTGCGTAGACGACTAATCCTTTTTCTAAAACATTACTTTCAGAAAGAAAAAGATTTAATTGTTACAAAAAGACACTTCAATTTTATGTATATTATGCCTATCACAAGGTGGACTGATGACCTGATGAAGGTTGCGGAAACCAATGGATACGAGACGCACAGGATCGTTCGTTGTGGCGACACTTGGGGGAGGCCTATATCCAACAGTGGACGTATATCGGCTGAAATGATGATGACGATGATGCCTATCAGTTGTAATGAGGGTGGAATTCATCACCTGTCGCTATAACCAGAGAGCGTCCTCAACTCCTCACCGTTGAGCCTATGAAAACTACAAACTGTAATTACAAGTTTGGTATGATACCGAAATGTTGTTACTCTATTAATAATGTAAAACTTTCCCTATCAAATACCTTTCAATAACAGTAACCAAAGCATCACACGAGCCACACAATTACAAGTCTATTATTAGCTTTAATCTGAACAGTTATCAGTGAGGGTTCAGTGACGTGACGTGGTGTGACAAGGCTTTGCGGCGCCGGCCAACTTTTAATAGTGTACCCTCACGAGCCAGCCGCGACAACTCGCGGCAACTCGCAACTCGCGGCAACCCTTGCCAACTCGCGATAACTCACGACAAATATCGCGCCTGTGGTTGAATACAGATTAAAGTTTACGCTAAATTTATATTGTGGTGTTGTGTCATGTTTCGTTCGGAAGACTGATTGGATTAGGTATGTTAGGTGTGTTAGAAGAATACGGATTCTTCTTTACCAATTTCTTGTCTACTGTATATCTATACCGCATACCTCTAAAATCCGTATATTAGAGGTATGCGGTATAGGTATACAGTCCTGCAAACCTTCATCGAAAAGTGCAAATGCTTCGACCAGATGAGTGTTGTCTGATCAGGACAACTGTCAGTTAGTGTATTTTTGACGAACTTATACAAATATGTACTAATTACCGTGGAGAACTCTAGCACCGAGATGGAAGATTGTTCAATTCCTATAGGATAGGAAGTCAGAGATGTCGCTACTCCTGTTTTAAAATATACACAAGCAATTTATTGTCCTCTTAGAATTCATAATCGAGAAGGTCAAAAATCTTTTTTAGACAAATATCTTCATTTGAACCATGAATACAATGCATTTGTTTAGGATTCTGACAAATTATATCAGAATCAGACCTACCTACGTAAGTACCTACAATGTAATTAAACCTACACCGAACTGAAATCGCAACAATTTTCTCACACACTGAACTAGGTAGCCTGTAACTCACACTAGCGAACTAGCACCTTACATAAATTAATCCAGATTTAATAACCAACATCACACTTAAGTAAATTACACGACCGGCGAGGGAATTGTTCGCACTTAATAAAATTAACTTTGCAATTCGTTCGCAAAACAAGCTTTCTAAACACAATCTGTATCGCGGCCATGATTGATGGCGTCACGACCGCGCAACAACGCGACGCGACATCGCGACAACGTTGACGCGCAATTTGCGTCATAGATAGCGCGGTGACCAGAGTTTGTGTAAGATGGCGGACAACTTGTACTTTAGAAAAAGGTTTATTGAATTTTATAATCTTTATTATATTACCTTTATTGTCTCTATGTATTATCACCAGAATTTAAGAAAAAATTATTTTTCAGTCAATCTTTGGATAAACATAAACTTTGCCTTGCCTTATTTCAGCTCGGCTCTCCTCATCCTTCTTCGCCAAACGTACGTGAGTTGCGTCCTGGGTCATCGTTATTTATGAAGAGCATCTAAGATAGAGGTATCAGGAAGTCTTCCACGCTGATCCAAAAATTTTTATAAAAATGAATGTAATTCTGTCTGTTTGTTACGTTTTCACAGTTAAACGACTGAACCAATTTTGATGGTTGGAAGGGGAAAAGCTAGTAAGTACCTGTATATTCTGATAAGTTTAACGGCATTTAGAGACTTGTGATGCAAGTGAGTATTAGTATCAAACGCTGTTAGTACAATCTCTACTAATATTATAAATGCGAAAGTAACTCTGTCTGTCTATCTGTCTGTCTGTTACGCTTTCACGCAAAAACTACTGAATGGATTTAGATCAAATTTGGTAGGTAGGTAGAAGAGACACTGGAATAACACATAGGCTACCTATAATTCCACTGCTGAGCACGGGTTTCTGCCCGCGCGATATAAACTATAGTCCACGCGGGCGAAGCTGCGGGCGGAAAGCTAGTTTTTAATAAAAGATACAGGTCCAGGCCCGATCAAATTGTGGTGTATGCATGTGTCTTCTTGGTGGTCGGTGGAAACGCCTTGCATTTGAGTGCACAAAGATACCGGTGCTAGATTTCATTGAATAGGTACTGTTTGTGTGTGTTAGAAGTCTACTAATACTTGTCTGACTTTCCTGCGTGCTCAAGCTAAGTTTACTCGTAGATGTGTCCCGTAATCTTGACAAGGGTGGTGTCACTACCGATCACGATTAATAGTAGGCTCACCACAACCGTCGGCTGTCTGCTGCTGAAGCGAGTGAAGCCGGGTGAGGCTGCTGGTGCGGAGGACATTAATCACACTCAGCTACTTGCACTGTTTATTTTAATGTGGTTTATTTTAGGGAATTAGATTAGATCAAGTTTAGCATGAAGTATTTTGATCAATTTTAGAGAGATACTACTAGGGCATTAGAATGAAAAAGGAAAAGACAAATGTGTTGTGTATAGTATGACACCAAACAAAATAAATAAATCCAAGTCAGCCGGAATTTTCAGCAAGCAGGAAAAAAGTAAAAACGAAATTACCCAACATTCAGCCTTATCTCGTTAGTTAATTCAGTTGGTACAGTGTTCAGCGCTGCCAACTGCATTCTAAAGACTGTAATCTGCACGCGACTCTAGCAACATTCTAATTTTGGCGCCATTCACAGCACGCGACCGTTACGTTCAAATTGCAGAGCTCAAAGCTAATGAACGCCATATTTGTGTTTTTTCATGTTATTTTCGAACGTATCGCCGGCGAGTATAAATCGACTCGTTAATCCTGATTGGTGTAATTCAATCTTGTAAATTACACTGCACGATCGCTGAATGTGTTTTTTTCTACAGATAAATGAAAAGCGGATGAAACGTATGAGTTGAATGGCTGATTTTACGATGGTGAAATAAGTGATTTGAAATATTTTTCAGTGGAAAATATTGCATTTAAAGTATTTGCGATAAAAAGTAAATGATACGTTTCTCTAACATATATATACATTTTTAATGGAATGTGTATTTTGTACGATTTCAAAGTGATCTTTTCATTACTTTCATGTGGGATATACCGTCTTACAATGTATAGCAACCTGAAACGCCTCTAAACAATCAATGTCCTTTCAGTCTTTTGAAGCTTAGAAAAAAGTGTAGCTACGTGGTATAATCCGAAGTGGCGCGGCCTTTGTAAACAGTTTTCGCACAAAAGCTTACGTCGCAACAAGATCTCACTTAAGGGCGGCGCGCGGCGGCAGATTATCGCGACATTTTTCTACAAATAATAAAGCGGTAATGAGCGGTGTGGGACGGCGCGCGTCACCGGCAGACGGGCGGCTGCAACCGCTCGCCTCCAATTTGCGGTCGCGCTCACAATGCTCCGCTCGCTCTGCTCAGCTGTCATCGCAACACGTGCCGCTGTAAGGCCACTGTTGATATTGTGTATAAGCATTTATTTATTATTGAATTTTACAAATTATGTGGTGCATTGGAAATTACGAGTTACATTACATTTCAACCGCCACATTCTCATAAGACCGCCATTGTGCCCATAGAATTAAGTTAGTTTAAAAATTTTGCTACCTACTATTTTGGTGTACAACAAAGTTTATTCTATTCTATTCCGACACGTACGTATAAAAGGCTGTTCTTTGGCTAGTCATGTCACGTTTTATTCTAGGATATGAACTTGCGAACTTTTCATCAGTTCGGTCATCTAGGTATCTAGTCTTCCAGTTAAGGAAACAATCTCCATCTATTACTGTTTGTTTGTTAGTTCTCATCGGTACCTAACTCTGATGTATTTGCTTAATGTCCAGTTATCTGGCTAAGTCTATAAACACACTGGTGCTGGCATGACCCTTAATCATTGGGACATAAATCACAGTTTTTAATGCCGTAGAGATCGTGACACTGGCGCGCGTTTACGAGCGTCGTCCGTTGGCGCCGCCACGACCAGCTACAAAGTAAAGTTTGATCCCAAGTCTCAAGTCCTCCATACATTGTCACAGCGTCAAATGTTTTATGCAGAAAACTTCGACAGTTAAATGTCTTGTCTGAACGAGTGTATCAAATTACAACTTGGTCAAGGGATTGTTGCTTGTCCAGGGACGTGTGGTAAGCGTGATATTTTCACGAAATATTATATTGCGCTTAAGTAGGTATATAAACTGAAAAATTCGAACGGTATTTAGATTTCAAGATGTAAGTAGGTATAGCATAGTCAGCCTTATAATGTTCCCACCGCTGGAACATACTCCTCCTCTCTGGGAGAGGGAAAGAGCTGTAATCCACCATGCGGGCTCAATGCGGATTGTTGGATGTCACATCTTTTCGAATTTTTTGGTTCTAAGACGAGTCGGTTTGTGTAAATATTTTTCTTCGTCACTTTGAAAGCAGTGGTCATGAAATAAATTTATGTAATGTGCCTGGCTGAGTTTGAACTCGAGACTTACAATTCGTAAGTCGGGACCGCTACCACTGAGTCTAAAAACGGCTAACATAAACTTGCCACCATAATCGATATTGGTGGTAGGTATTGCACAGTATTGCGTCCGGTCAGTGATTAATGAATTAGTTTTGATTTAATCAATTTGACATTCATTAACAAAATCAGTAGTACTAACTTAGTTATAGTAAGTATTGTATTATGGAGTCGCGTTTACCCGATTAACAAGAAATAATCTTTGGTTTGTAGTGCTGAAAATACTAAACTTCTAGGTTACAGTAGGTATTTGTTCCTCTCTTGTTATTTTACAACTTTTCGTGAAAGAAAGCCTCAAAGTTATTTCTTTTAACTGTTCGCGAAATATTCACGCGTACAAAGTATTTGTAACGTGTTAAATAATTGAAGTCGTATTGTGCGTTTCGTCGCTCCGCGGCGTATTGTTCCCTTTAGTATTGTTGAACTGATTTGAATCTCGCGTTTTGTTTGCTGCTGAGGTGACTATGAGGGGAGGGATACCGTGGACACATTAACGGTAACAGAGTTTAAGTACAATAGGTACTGATATTAGTAAGTACCTATTTAAGCTTTTAGTTTTTTCGTAAGCATTTCTTCATTGAGTTCACGTTTCAAAAGTATGGTTTTAAGAATGTTGGAATGAGTCCTAACCCTACTTTAGTGGATAGGTACCTACTTACTCTAAGATTAAAAAGCTACATTGAAAATGACTGCTTTAATACTTACACCTGTTTTTTTTTTAATAGGAAATAAATAAAATGAAATTCTATCTTAGGGAAACACTGAATCAAGATGCATCTTTAGGACCCACCTACCTACTTTAGGTAGGTAGGGTGTATTAGGTTATGTGTTTTGGTCATAATTATTTGATATACCTATAAGTACTTAGTTCAAAGTAGAATCCGAAACAAAAAAGACTATGAAAATGTATTTTCATTATAAAAGAAACCTAAAGTTTTCCTAAAAGAGTTTCCCACTAACGATTGGTCACCTCAAACGAGCGGTTCGCGTGGAAGCGCGAGTTGTAATTACGATTCGTGTCGGTTTGTTTACCTCGCCGATAGATGGCGTTTGTTTCAACAACACGCATTGTTTTTTCCCGCGCTCAACCGGCCAACTTTTCTCATTTATTCCAACAAATATGTCTAGTGTTTCAGCGGTTTAACTTTAGCGAGTGTTTCATAGAATTTCAACACACGTACGAACATTGTTGTCGTGGAAATTTTATAATTGGTACACACAGGTGGCAGGATTCTATATTGTTCGCGTGGATCGCGTGCGAGGGAATTTTACAATTACTTTGACAAGTTGGAGAACTTGCTACATGATTCTACATTCGGCTGCTTGCTACTTGAAATACATATATTTAGGCACCTACCCAGGTAAGTGCTTTCAAAACGCGTGAAAAAATCTTTTTACACAATATACTCCATATTGTGTAAAAAGATTTTTTCAGTTTGATTAAGTTATATCTTACTTAAGTCCTAGATGCATTGTATTGGGTACACAGTTAATTCGGTGACATATGAATGCAGATTTATTACGTTTTTTCATCGAGCTACCATAAGCTTCTACTTTTAATAATATATCGTACGCGCCTAATTCCAGTACATTCTTCATTAAAATTCCTGAGCTTCGGTATCGAGCCCATACATTACAAACTGTAAGTTGTACATAATGGCGAACAAGCGGGTGCTTACTGCTTACGCGATAAATTCAGCGCGGGCGAAGCGCCGTCCTCATTGAATCATCAATCAACCCCCCTGCCGCCCGCCGCCCGCACTCTGCCGCCCCACCCCCCCGCACACCCGGTACCGCTGTAATTAAGTCCCAAATTATCCCTGTAAGGGGTGGCTAAGAAAACAGGGTTGGTAGGACAGTCCAGTTATCGGAGAATATTAGCATGCAGTTTGAAAAAATTTCTCCTTAAATCACGCCCATAATGAGATAATTATTGTAATTGGCAGAACAAAACATATCTAGCTTTACCCTTATTCAATTTTTATTTTTCATCTCAAACTACAACTACAAGAAGCACTTTGTTCATGATCTTAATTTAACCACAATAGTAGATATTTTTTGAAACAAATGGGCAAGCTTTCACATTGTAACCGAGGCGGAATAAACGCCTGACCACAAGTATCATAAATTAAATAGGTAAGGGCTGGTTCGCACATTTTTCCACACGAGTGCGATAAACACTTCGTTATGAGCTTAAAAGGCACTGCTTTCATTCCACACAAAGACCTTTCTACTTTCTGAACTACCGATCAACTTTGTATATTATATTTTATTGGGTAGGAACGTAAGGCAACAGCTTTTAAAAACTGCGGTATGTAAATACTGAAAATATCCAAATCGATGTTTTAGTTGTTATGTATATAGGTTAATATATAATTAATGTAAGAACCAGGATTCGGCGGGGTGATGACTGAAGAGTGTTGGTGAGAGAGGTTAGTGCTTTGATCTGGTCTTGATGATTAACGGATTAACTTTTAAAAATGTTAACGGACACGTTAACTTCCGTTAATATGCAGAAGTCCGTTAATCCTTCGTAGTTCTTTGTTCCGTAGTTCTTCGTAACCGTCGAGATAACGATAAACTATGTTGTGTAAGGTCCAATACGGCGCTGATGCAAAAAAGTATTTTCTGCCTTGCTCCGGTGATATATAACAAAATACCTAAACCCATTAAAGAACTTAATGTATCAAAATTTAAATTGCAACTGAAGAAATATCTCATTGATAAATGTTTTTATAATTTAAATGATTTTTTGAATACTTAACCTAAAATTTTGACATTTTATTATCATAAATGATTTTTTAAATACCTAACCTAAAATTTTGACCTTTCATTAGTATTTTTGACCTTTCTTATAATAAAATAAAATTATATAAAACACGACCACATTTTTAAAAATTTGTACACCTATTTAGGTAAAACATGACAGGACTTTATTTTTCTTTTTATGTAACACCATGCTTTGCAAACTATGTTTTTGTACTGCTTACTCATGTTTTGACAAATAAACTACAAAAAACTATAAACTATAAAACTATTAAAAAAAAATCGTTAATCCAATGACTAATAGTTACCGCACGGTACCGATAAGGCTTTCAGACGAGAACTTCAACATGTTAATGTTTATGAAGGAATATGCACCTTATGCCCGACGATTAAATTACACATTTGAATTTTAACAAGTATTTTGTTTTGTTCCCAACCTATTCAACGGGTTTTATAAGTTCACTAACGCAACGATATAAAGATGCAATTTTCATATTAACGGATTAAAGATTAATTTTAACTTGCGTTAATTCTTCCGTAATGTAACGCTTTAACGTTTAACGAAGCTAACTTTTTTTGTAGCGGATTAACGATTAACGAAGTTATCTGTTGGAATAACGGTGCCCGACTATAACTCTATGTAATCTTTACGTAATTCGTGCGAACTTTTGTTGATATTTTGGACGGATATATCCCAAGATTCTATCAAAATAAATCGTCACCCTAACAGTATTCATGTACAGGCGTTCGAACCAGTAACACCAATTACCAAAATTCGTCAAGATTTCTATATCGCCTGTCCTTCTCTCGTCAATTTTGAGCATGGACGTGTGACAGAGACAGAAGACTCGACCTATCCAGCATATGCCATCGATGTGGAGTGTGAATAAGTGTTGGCTGATGAAGTAAGACAAATTGCTCGGGTTAAGGCGCTTCTAAAAGGAATGCTTGGCTGGCTGCACTTTTGTTCACTTATACACGAGTTGTGAGCGCTAATGAACAGTTAATTTGGCTTTCAGTCAGATTTATGTGAAACAGATTGACTCTGAAACACTGGTTTGAATGATTTTCAACACTTTCTGGAATTGAAAGATGTTCTGTGATAGTAAAACACTCTTGGGCCTTAAAAATATGTACAATACAACAAATACAATCGTAAATATAAACTCTTCTGTTAAAAAAATCCCACTGCTTTTAGGCACGCAATAGACTGTTTTCCGCGCTAGTGTAGAAAAATGCGCGTGCTTTCCCCGCCACAATTTTATAACTACATGTTTTATCATATCAGGCTGGGCACGCGTCGAGCTGTCGACCCCCACGAGTCGCCGGTCAACCCCCGTTTATTCGGTTCTTCGTAAGTGTAGGTATTGAAAAAAGACGAATACACGTGCAAATTGGTCACAGCCTTCAGCCATGACACACTTGCCTATGGCTCGTACGTGTGAATTCGGCTTCCTCGGTCGCAATGACAAACTTTCTGCACTTGTATCAAAATATACTATTCCGGTTGTTGACTATCTAACGTACTTACTGTGACTGTCTTTTTAAACATGGAAGCGTCAACTTCGAACCAAGTTTCTACTTTTGATCTAACTCAAACAAACTTTCCCTTCTATTTCCATCACAACCAGCTTTGCTCAATTTATGAGAAGAGGTTTTCCTTCCCAAAAATAATCAGGTTAGAAGTTAGGCTCAACCAAGTTCGTGTTTTACGGGATTGCCACCAAAAAACGTCCAAAAACAAGAACTATCCAGCAACAAGCATCAAATATTTCACCAATAAGTATAAAGTTTTGAGGATTTTTGCTAAGATTAACAGCAACGAAGCGTTGAAGTTTGATTAAAAAGGAAGGAGGGGGGGGGGGTAAACAAAAAGTGCTGTGACTAGCTATAAAATAAATAAAATTAAGTGGCGAGCGCGCCGCCGCCGCTCGTGGAGGCTGGACGAAGTTAGTTTCTAAATAATGTGAGCAGCAAGTGGTGTTCTGAGCAGCTTCACTTCGAGAGGAGATCATTTTCTTAAAGGAACTTGCAGACTGCCAGCTTGTTGGAGTGCTCTTGTTGTTTTAAGTAGTCATTCAATATGTTTAGCTGACCTGAGAGGGTTGTAAAAATTATACAAATGACAATAATTCCGTAAATACCTAATAAATACGGCCGCCAATTATATCTCAATCAACATTCAACTTGATACTTACTGACCTGAAAAATGCAAAGAACTCAAGAAAGTCTGAATTTCACGAGGAGGGAGCATCGCCCTTAAAACCTTAGGCTTAAAGTTGAAGCTTTGTGTAAATGCTTGGACAATTGACACTATGATCAGACTCTTTAAAAACGTTGAGCAGTTGCTGTAACAGTGTTTTGTTAACTTTGAAAGCTTGGGCATTGACGTAGACTCATTTGGGTTCATTTTTAAATAACTTGTTAAGGTAGGAATAGTTTAGTTAGTACCTTAAGCTCCCGTAGTTCTTTTCAGCTATAATCAATAAAGCAAGAAATATACATGTATATGATATTTAACTAGTGCTTGACTGTATCCCATCTGGTAGTAAGCGTTGATGAACGTTGATAATGAGTTTTGGTACACATAGATACAGAATTACAGAGAGAATATTGGCATGTAGAAACTACACTAACATTGTGTGTTTTATGGCTGCGCCAAATAGGTTTAATTCAGCAAAAACGCCAAACAACTACGTGGCGGTTGCCTGACGCTGGTTTTCAACAGAATCTTTTATTGACAGTTCGCTCGCACTCGTAATTGACAAAAAAAACGCCCTACCTATAATACGTATTTATACCTACTTATTTGAGATTACCGTCTCTCCTAAGTCTTACTATCTACCTCTTAGTAGAGTACCTAAGGTACCTCTCATTTAGCAAAATGTCAAGTATTCGCTTCTATATCGCCACATCCCGGCACAGTGTAGCATTAATAAAATTAATAAGAAACAAGCTTAGCGATGATTGATCACTGGCAGCGACGCGGGCGCCGCGCGCGGGCGGCGGTGGGAGTTGGCAACTTTTTGAATCAATCATGGCGCAGCTGCGAGCGCGGCCGCGGTTTATACCGCTGTTTGTGTAGCTACTGACCGCTTAATTGATACACTTTATGAAGTATTCGAGGTGTTGAGGCGAACAGTTTGAACGGTAATTAGGAAGTAGTGCTGGATAATTATAATGTTCTTGATCGGTTATTGATTGTTGTTTGATTTCGGTTTAATGAAGGTTACTGAGAAAGTCATGCCATCAGTGGCGGATTAAGCCAGTTCGGGGCCTGTAGCTAATACCTACTTAGGGAAATCTAAAATATTGACTGTCATATTTAGCAGTCTCCGAATTTCGATATATTTATATAGTTTGACTAGATTAGATCTTTTGCGTTCAAGCAAAATCCTCGAATAGGCGGGGCCCTCGAATGTTTGGGGCCTCTTTCCATAATATGGCTAATCCACGTAATCGTTTATTTCATAAACGTTCATTTAGGCCTATGTGAAATATACAAATTAGAATTTTAAATTTCCTATTGTAACTACTGTACTAACTCACTAACATGTATGATTGATATGCATATCTACTAACATGTATGATGACTACATATTCTATTCCTTGATTATGCGCGGGCTTGCGGACGGCGAGCAATGGGTAGCTCGCTGTTTGACCGTCCGGTAACTGTCCGGACCGAGCCCAAGTCGTCGACGGAACAGTGTTCCCGCGTGCCACAAGGAGTTGTCAGCAACAGCACGCCCGGTTGGTTCGAAGCATAGAAATATAAATTCGAAGCAGTAGGCTTCAACAACAACTTAGAGGCTTGCAACAACATCTTTCCATGGAACTTTTTCTGTAGAATTTGTAGGTACCTATGGAAAATATTATTGTTTCATTTTTTTTTCTTAATTACAGCTAAGTACCTAAATAAATTTTAAATTAGTTTAGTGTGCGTCCTAAATCGGAGAAAAGACACGTAGGTACCTAATCAATTTTAGTTAAAGTTAAAACTTCCTAAATCTGAAAGACGAAACGTTAATAGTATACTTATTTTGTGGTCTATGATTATTTATTTCTACCTCTGCGAAATTTAGTTTATTTGCAGTTTGCAGGTCAGAGTGCTTCAATCCCGTACGCCTGCGGGATTGCGATTATTATACGGGATTGGTTTTCTTAGTGGTCACAATTCGGATCTTTTGAGAATACCATACGTCCGATACTAGCTTTAATGAACACATTTAGAGAACTACCGCGAAAGAAGCTTAGGAACTGCTTTCCCAGTGGAGCTGGACGTTCTGTCCAATATAGGTAGGTAGGTACATAAACTATTCAAATAGGCAAATAAATATATCGATGGGTCCTCTGTATAAGGGCCAATGAGAAAATTAACAACAGGCCATTTGCACATTGGCCATTGACAAATTACAATTCTCGAATGGAGTCTCGAAGATTTTGCTGAATAGCATTTTTTTTTGTAACTTAGGTAACAACAAATTTACTGTTTTCTGATTTTTTCCTATACCTGTGCTATAAGACCTTGTGCCAAATAGCAGAATTCTGGGTCCAACGGAAAGTACCTAACCTACCCAATGAATTTCGATCTTTGAGAGGATCAAAATATACGTTTTTTTTTTGCGTTCGTTAATTTAGAAGATTGATTTTTACTCAGCTTCAAGCGACTGCAGACCTGAGTATATGGTTTCAATTTCTTGGTACCTCCACGCGTTATCAAGCTAAAGGGTCTTGCCAAACAAGCAGACGAAGAACAAAGTGATCCTATAAGGGTTCCGTTGTTTCCTTTTGAGGTACGGAACCCTAAAAAACATTTTTATCGATGCTCTTTTCTGATTTGATAATAGCATATAGCTATCAAAAAAAGCGACAAACTAGAGCCGTATATCAACTCGTAGTTATAGGGAAGTTCTCAAAGCTCCTACAAACAGTGAGTTATTTTTCCAATTTGCTCCTAACAAACACATTCGACGAGTCCTGCCAACTTTACGCATAACTTGATGGAGTTGCGCGCAAACTTGCCGTTTTTCCGGCCCCCTTCAACTGGACCACATGTCGAGAACACGGCCCTGCCCATTTACATGCAAATTGCTTGCCGTCGACAGATTTCTTTTCGATATCCCCCATCTTTGGTCTGCATAACTTTCGACACTATACATAATTCATTCGGAACGGACGGTGGCGATCTTTTTTATTAGTTTCCTATTCAGATTTTACTTTGGATTTACGCGGACTGTCGTTGAAAAGGATTTGATGCGATGCAAATGAATTGAAATTTGAATTTAGCGCCATCTAGTTGCTACATTTTAAATTAGTTTTACAAAGTTCCCGAGAGATGGCGCTGTAAGTCGTGTTTCCTGACTGAATAGAAAATGTAAAACAGTTTGTGATGAATATTAATTTCTGTACTTCTGTAGTCTTTATTTCCTTTTAGTGCATTATGGAGCTCTGCGCGCCTCATCAACCAAATTACGTCTTCACATCTCGGGCCTCAAAATTCATTTGCATTTGAAACAGTGAATGGTGCAGGCGGTGAAAGGTCCGCAATTTGCTCCGCGCTTATAGATAGCTACAATTACTAACAATTTAGAACAAACTTCAACGATTTCGTAAATTAAAGGTTTGTTCCTGTAACTTTCAAATTATAATTCGTTTTATTATTTACAGGGTCGGTGTCGGCAAGATGGGAAAAACATAAAGTTGGATTTATTTTCATTTTTGTGGCATTTCCTAGCTTTCGAAATAGTTAAGTATTTTTTTCAGGACAACAAGTACTGGGTGACTGAAGACTTGGCTTGTTCTTATTAAATCTAGTTCTATACAAGATTTAATTTATACAATAAACTTAAAGTTAGACAAATCGTAATTGTAGTGATTTCCATTATTGATTTATAATGTTATTACTATATTTTGGTTTATTACGGCATATTTCGCCAGTTCTCTCATCTCCCGTATGGTCTAGTGGCTAGGATACCTGGCTTTCACCCAGGAGGCTCGGGTTCGATTCCCGGTACGGGAAAGTTCTTTTTGCATTTTTACTAACCTTGCAACTAAAATTATTTTGTGTGCGTAGACTTTTTCCTCATTAGTTCCGAGGATGAAGACGATGTCGGCTGAGTCTTGATCTTCGGAGAGGCGCTGCAAGTCGCGCAGCAGGCCCGGCAAGCCGGCGCGCTCCACCGACGCAGTGCAACAAGTGCCCGTCACCCTATTCGCCATTGGCACTGGCTGCTTCTTTTTGATTGGATAAATTTTGACGAGTTTTTCTGACGTTTGTCTCTAATATATTGCCGGTCAACAGCAATAAGACAAAAATAAAGTTTACACACTGAGCTCAACCAACAAACTTGTCATTTATACAAAAACCTAACAATAACACGGAAAATAGCACTTTCACACAAACACTGACAGCAATCTGTGACACTAGCTGACACGATAACCACAAGAAATCAAACACAATCACAGTTCCTCACTTCAATCAGTTATTTATAGAAAACATTACATTTGCAAATCGTAAACTCAAACCTTAGCTTGTCAACATAACCTCAATCACATAACTTTGCTTCAACTCAAATAACTTGAACTTGACTAAGAAATAGTTTTCCAACTACGTGTGGTGTGCCTGGAGCTTCGTATTGAGGGTAAACACTGTGTTTATTGTGTACGGGTTGAAGTAGGCCTCTCAGGTACAAAACTGGTTTTCATTAAACTCAGGTAGACGCTTCTATTAATATTTCTATCTTTGTCATTCATTGTGAGCGCGTTTATTTACGGCATGACTATTTCAACTAGTGTATCAAGAGCCTCCGTGGCGCAATTGGCTAGCGCGTTCGGCTGTTAACCGAAAGGTTGGTGGTTCGAGCCCACCCGGGGGCGGTCTCTTTTTGTTGATCTTGTACTTTTTGTGAGTTTATTCTTCTGTGTGGTTATAGTTATTTTTGGGGATATTTATTATCTTTTAATGATGATGATGACCAAAATGTATTGACGTAAATCTAAGTAAGGTTTGTTACGATATCTACCTATTTATTTAAAATACTTAAAAAAACAAACAGTTTCTACCCCGTAAGTAGGTAGGTACTTAATTGATAATAATTTCTTAGGTAAGTACCTACTTAGAACAGGATGTTCAGAACATGAAGATGAATGATGAAAACCTTAGATTTTATGACCTGCTGTCATTAGAATTCGTCGAAAACGTCAGTAGAATTCGCTATCAAATATTGGGATGGTATTCATTCGGCTTCCGATGTCATCCAGATGTTACAAGAGTGCCAGCTACGCGTGACCGTACACGGTGCAGTTTCATTGAATTTGCAGCGATAACGCTTCACGCGGCAATGGCTCACAAATTCACGATTATTCGGTGCCAAAATGCAACAGTACGAAATTCAGCCGTAGGAAGTTAACTCGGAGATCGCAGATTTGACAGTTCGGAAATTGCAACCCGTCAACCGCGCGGTGGCACGACAGGGCATCGGGCACGAACCGTGCGTCGCAGCTTCGGCGCTTGTCGGCAATGTCCGTCAAACTTCAGCGCAACGGTTCAAGCGCGGTTTGAATTCAGAATTGTGTTTTGAATAATGGAGATGAGAACTTTAATTTAATTGTGTTGCACAATTAAATGATACTTTGTTTTGAAGTACAGAACCTACTCATACATTTATATGTATTAGAGTCATCAGAGAAGAATGGGGGACTTGTTTTAAACGAGAAATTAGATCAAAATGGCGAACCTACAAAGAAATGTAGGTAATAGGTAGGTAAGTACTGTAAGTAGTGTAAGCGTTGGTATATATAGGATGTATATAAGATAGTAGTACCTATGTATAGGATCAAGGAAACCACAAATTAACCAATACTAGTGTTGCCCAAATGCAAGAACAAGACGAGACTTAGCCAGTCTTGGTCTTGGTCTTGCGCCAATACACCTGGTCTTGGTCTTGGTCTTGGTCTTGCGCTCCCAGTCTTGGTCTTGGTCTTGGTCTTGCAGCAAGAGTCTTGCAAGTCTTGCAATTACCTATTAGTCTATTACTATTTATTAAAGTTTACTTTAAATCTTAGAAAAACGTATTAGAATTGGAACATTGTGAGCTTGAATTAACATAGCCATAGTAAATCTTCTGGTTATACCCCCCGATGATTTTGTGGATTATGTGACGAAAATGGAGGAAATACTGCAGTTGAGGTTCAAAGATAAACACGTTAATAGTCAAATATTAATATCAATACTTGAAAAAATTAAAGTCATAAACATGCCACCCTTTCTTTGTCCTTATTTCCCAATAAATTACCTAATCAAACTATTTATTCGAATGCGGATATATTATATAATAAAATATAATAAATCTTTTAGATCTGGTCGCAATAGACGCAAATATTTTTCGATTACAAATTTATATATATATATATTTTTTGTACCTATGTTTATAACAATATTTTTTAATGTGAAGTAAATTAACATAATGTTTTATTATTAATCCTGAAGTAACACAATATTAAAATTAAAAACCCTAAGCCTAAAATAAATAATATTTTTTTATTTTGTACGTACCAACCCCAGCGCTCAGAACAGCCGTAGGTATAAATTTCAATTTTACGCTTGAGTTACAATACTGGTCTCCTTCTATTGTGCAAATAGTGTCACAAATGTTATGATTTCGGCGTGGCGGCAACGATTGTTTTAGATTTCAAAAGAAGCCGCCGGCGCGTGTATCATAACCATGTACTTCCGAAAAGCGGCAAATTTCTTTGAGAAGTAAGTACAAAACCTTTGATGCCGCATTATCAAAGTGCCGATGGTTAAAACATAACTATGCATGCACTCAGTTTGATTTTAATAGATATTTTTTTATTCGCTATGTTTATGGTATTAGTCGTAATGCGCATAGGTCCAGTTTTTCATATTCTTTGATACAGTTTTTTGTGTCTCATAGAATTCCTAAGCGTACCTACCTATACACCGAACTGTTACACCTAACTACTCAGTGAAATAGCGCTAAGTCCTAGCTGCAAGACGCAAGAGTCTTGCAGGCTATGTCTTGTTCTTGCTCAAGTCTTGCACGGTCAGTCTTGGTCTTGGTCTTGCTAAAAATACGCGGTCTTGTTCTTGGTCTTGGTCTTGCAAAAACGCAAGAACAAGACCAAGACTGCAAGACCAAGACTGAATTTGGGCAACACTAACCAATACATTGTGATTGCTAATATTTACGGTGATTTTTTTTTTGTCGACGGGGAAAGTCATCTTTGACAAAACCTGCTCTTGGGTGAAGCGGGAGATAGTGTCAGACTCTTACTGACTAAAAACCCCGCGCCGTTCCTTCTAGCCTTCATACCGGGGCACGAGCTCCCTTTCGGACAACCCTGTCCCCAGTAGGCTTCGACCCAGCTGGGCCCCTCCTGCTGCTGCAACTCCTTGAGGCGCACGGGAACAGTGCGCGCCGTCGACGTCTTGGACTCGGTTCATTACCGGACGATCGGACAGCGAGCTATCCATGGCTCGCCGTCCGCGAGCCCGCGTCTACGGTGGCCGGAAATCGGGATCGGAATCCCGGCGACGGCGGCGAGGGCGCCGCTGCCTGATGCGGTCGGCCTCCTCCTATGCAAGCATTACTGCTTCGCAGAAGGAGGCGACCGCCTGCCATTCCTCCTCGCTCCGAACCATGGCCTCGACCAGGGCCGGGCCATATTAACGGTGATGATAATGGCAAATGTAAGAATAAGCACTAAATTTTTATCCTGGCCACTTGAACCAGTTTTAGTTGGCCATATCCTGAAGTGATCAATTTCTAAGATCTGACCACAACATTTATACTTTGTTGGTGGTCCATAATTAAATAAATACATGTATTTGACAATGGCTTCAATCGTCTAAAGTAAACGATCAATCACGTAATATTGTCAATCGCAATTGACAGTTTCGTATCGTATCGCAAGTTACAGTTTACAAGCTCCGTCACCTAAGTTGCCTCGTCAGACCTATGTACCTGATGCTGGTCACTGGAGGTTTAACCTTATTTTTAGTCCAGCAGTCGTGTGTTTAATATTCATTCCACTAACACAATAAAGATACAAGAAAGAGGTTCTTTTTAAAAACAATTTGCTGAAAATTGCACAGAGCAGCCTCTCCAAAAAAAGAGTGCTGTTTCTACCTAGCTACCTACTATCTCGTATTCCATATTATTTTCCCGCTGTCAAAAACATTCACATTTCCAACCACGAACATGCCCCCACAATTTTGCGCAAACATAATATTTAGTTTAGCATTACTATTGAACGCATCAGGGCTTCCATTGCACAGTTGTTAGGAATGTGTGTGCAGCTCCGAGCCGGGCCGGGCCGGAGCCCTCATCCGGCCGTCTGCATTATTCAACTGTCATGCATATGGTGACGACCATTCCATGGATTGTTAGTTTACACCACGTTTAGTTCAGCAACGAACAAACAGCCTAATTCATTTATTCATTTATAAAGCAAAAATCCGTATTTGCACTCTATGTCGGAATGGATTTTAAATTTTATCGAATTATGCGCAAAATTCTCGCTTGAGGCATACATTTTAATGACGGACTATTGTGGACTTTCATTATATTTGGAGGCCATTGGGATTTTTGTGAAAATGTTTTTTGTGGGAATGCTTTATGAACTGAACCGAGGACTCATGTACTTATTACTCATTCATGAGGAGATTAGACGAGCTGCACTATCCATTTATTTACAATATTCTAGTAAGTCCGGGGTAGGATTTATAGTCAAAAATGAGAGCACATTAACCTAGAATTGCGCAATAAGCAAGCGTCCGTACACGGACATCATAATTTTACTGAGGCGTTTATTTTAACAGATGTACCGATATTTCATGGCTTCGTAACTGCCTTGTCGACAAATATATTGCGCTAAGCAGTCTGGTTTCTGTGAACGTCACCATACATTAGTAGAATTTACTAAATAATTGTAAAATAAGAGGGCTGTATGTCGATAATAATTCTCTCAGTTTGTTTTGGGAGCGGCGCGGCCGTTGCGTTCCAACTGCGTCGCTGACGCGTTTATGTGTCTATTGATTTCAGTATATTTGCCCTTTATTTATGGGTGTCAAGGTTAATGTTTGGTGTAACACTGTGTTCCTTTAAGTGGAGTTTAAGTAAACAGTGGAAGACAATGTCGAGGGATTAATGTTTCTCAATCGAAGCTCGGCGTCTGGGGTGTGGATGGGGCTTGAGCGGTTGAGCGGCGAGTGTTGGGTGGACCAGCTCTGTTGATATTGCAGATGAATTCAATTCTTCTGTCCTATTTATGTCTGATCAGAGTAACCAGTACTTGTACCTACACGGAAGTTGAGAAACTAGGTTACACATACGATTTCAATCTTGTCGAAGTATACATAATTTGTGAACGCCCCGATTTGCCATTTTACCGATTCGCATCTAGTTCAACCATTACGAAACAAAACCACTACAACTGTTAAGCCTATCACAAAGTAATCACTAAACCCGTAACGGATATTCGACCCCAACTAAAAATAGTCAAATTTAATAAAAATCAAAATCAAATATCGCTATCATTTACGACGGGCTCTGTTCAAATATGTGCGCTTGTATCAATCACTGTCGAGGCCCACTGCCGAAAACTTCGTGTTGACTCTAGATAATGTCGTCAATAAGTGGATTATGGTCATTCTGACCGGCACATCCCGTGTTTATTAACACGTGTAAACCGCGATAGTGACGGGTTAAGTCAACACACTGTTTGTCGTTCAATATCTTCGGATTAGAGTGATCGTTCATGATTCTATATCGACGACTCCGCGTTGATACTGAAGTTCTGTTATTATTTTATAATGTTTGAAGAGATTTCTGGCTTGCTTTATGTATTATATGGGTGTGGTCATGTATTTTGAGAGAGCAAAAGACAACGAAGTCAATTGACTTACTATTTCAATGCTCACACACAATAGCCTTACCTGTTCAAATTCCTGTGGCTTTTCCCCAAAAATAAATTTCTAAGGTTAACAAACGAGGACCCCTCCCTCACAGCGGCGGCACAACAAAGCAAAATCCCAATCAAAGTCAAACAAATTCCACAATTAGCACTAGGGCCGAACAATCAACTCGACGCGCTGAAGACAACGAGTATGACGAGAGGGCTCATTGTACAGAAATAAGAAAACCAATTAAAGCTGAGTTCTAAACGTCACCTAACCGTTGAATATGAATGGCGGTCGGGGCGAGTAGGGCGCGAGGAGCCACGAGCCACGCACTCGGCCCGATGCGATCTGCCCGCAATTATACCACAAAAGAATCAATTACACGCCAGCCAGTCGCGCCCGCGCCGGCAAAGCGGAAAGAAAACAATATTGCACTCGCAACGCTTAAACTCTTCACCGTTTCTGAGCCTTACCTTGTGACGCGACAGGGCTAGGAGCACACAGAACTGCTTTGTTATTACTCCCAAAAATGGCGTAGGAATGTTTTCCGAGCAAGCGAAGAGGTGCACAAGTGGGCCGTTTTCTTTTGGGTCTTTGGGAAAGAGGTTTATCTTTATGACGGTTGACAAACACCTTCTATCAATGGGACAAAACGACATACTAACTGCTAGTGAATTCGGATATACACAGAAGAATGATGATTCAGTGAAATAGCTAAAACAATATGTTTAGTAAGCAAGGAAACTACGAGTCGACGTTGGTTATTTTAGGAGGCTGTACTCAGTAAGTACTTCAGCAGTGAGTGGGTCTTTGCGTATAGCCTATCAACAACATACAAATATTGCTAGACCTTAAATTTTTTCAGGGATATGGTGAGTCTCGATCTACGCAATCAAGAGACGTCGCGTCACATACTCACATACGCATCCTCACAGCCACACAAACGTTTGCCAAAATCAGTTCCGCGTCAGCGCGCCGCCTCTAAATTTTTATCAACGCCGCGCTCGTCTCGCGAGTTTGGCCCTCGTCTCTTTGAGGTGCAGATCAAAGCATACGCGCTTCTATTAGCCCTGATTACAGCGGCGCACTCGAGTCCGCACCCCGCGCCTTCTGCCCCCCTCCGCCCCCTCGCGGTCGCATTGTCTCACCGCGGCCGCCGACGGGTTAAGTTAAGATGCGTTGTAGTGTCATTGCAACTTTAATTAGCTTTGATAGTGATGTGCCGACGTTTGACGTGCCGAGTAGTACAAGTGTGCCTCGGCACTTACGCAACGCTGGCGACATAGTCTAGCTTCGCGAGGTATAATCGTCTAATATAATTCACAAGAGGCTAGAGCGATTGGTGGGTACTTGTGTCCTGGTTCAGCTAGAGAGGTACTCTTTGATAACCCTAATTAATTAGTAAGACTACAAGGCGTTTGTCTACGTGACTAAATAGCCTGTCTATTATCTTTTGTTGTGTTGTCTAGAATTCTTGATGATAATAATTCTATTTAGAGACCGTTTTATTATAGAATTCGAAAGAAAAGGGCCATTATTGTCTTAGACACGAACTCATTGATATCTAGCACAGTCCAAGCTAACCTACATGTTAGGATTCCGTTCTTATCAGAAATGTATATTTTTTATCAGGTTCTTATCGCTCCGCGCTACTGGGGAATATTTATAGGTTTGTGAGTATTATTGTTAAAATCGATGTAAACGCACTGCTGTCTTTTGAAAGTAGGATTTTTTTTTACTTGTAGATTTAGGTGCCTTTTTACGATAAGTAATCATTAAAAAATATTCCACACTAGGGCGAGAGGAAGTGACAGACTTTTACTGACTAAAACTCACCTGTGTTCTTTCAGATACCCTTTCACGGCCGCATTAATTCTTTCGAAATATCCCGCATTTCGTTTTACTCTGGATTTCTGATTGATTCGAATTGTCTTAAAAACTGTTTACATTCAAGTAAGGCCGGGCGCAAATGTGTAGCTTGTGCCAGATACAAGCTACCGATGAAAATTGGATTCCTGTAGAACCAGTGCGCATACGTAAACATTTTTTGTGTCCAGTTGTTTCCACTACTCATAACGATAACTGAATCGTAAAATTATGAGTCCTGTGGCTTGAGTCTTGAAATGTTTAAATAACTATTCTATCAAGAAAAAAAAAAGAAAAATATAATATTTAAGTAAGATCTACTAACATAATATGTGTTCATTTATTTTACAAAATGCCGTATGGCGTCGGTGGTGTAATGGTCAGCATAGTTGCCTTCCAAGCAGTTGATCCGGGTTCGATTCCCGGCCGACGCACACTTTTTGATCTTTTATAAAGGCCGCGGCTTCGTCCTCGTACATAAAATATAGCCTATGTCAATCAGGAATAAAGCAGCTTTTATCAGTGTTAAAAATTTTATCATCGGACCAGTACCTACTTCCAGAGATTTAATACCTCCTACAAACAAAAAAACAAACTTTACCGTTTTTTAACAATATTAGTGTAGATTTAAAGAAAAAAAAAATACAATTACCAATAATAATGGTGTGCTGATACAGAGGTATTTTTTGCTTATTCTAGTATTATCTATTATTTCACAATTTATATTCTCTGAATATTTTCAACCATCTGTTTTGCGAGCAATATGTCGATGAGGCCGGAAGGTGGAGTGGCGATTGCGTACCAGGTGACGCAGAGTTAGAAGGCTCCCTAGAAGGTAGACCGACGGCCTGGTTAGGGTCGCGGGAATCCGGTGGATGTGAGACGCACAGAACCTGTTGTTCTGGTGCCACTTGGGGGAGGTCTCTATATCCAGCTGTGTAAGTATAACCGCTGAAATGATAATTATGATGATGATTCGTGAAACAAACTTCGAATAAAGGAGAAGTCGTTTTTTTTGTGTTCATTATTAATTCTTTTTCCCTATTTGCAGATTGGTCCCATTTTAATTTTATTCTATTGCTGATGATGTGATCCATGAAAAATTGTAGGAACTCCTCAAATTGATAGGCACATCTATAGAGATTTAGGTATGTAGGTATTTGTATTTAAAAAGTACCATTTGTGGAAATAATATTGATCAAGAAGACCGCAATATTGGCCACCGCATTTTTTTTATTATTATTGATAGGCTTGCGTTTGACCACCATCTCACCTGATGGTATACGATGATGTGGTCGACGATGGAACACGCTTGCCTAGAAGTAACGTATTCACTCTTGACTTAAAGACCCCCAAGTTGTAGCCATAGACAAGAAGTCAATCAGCCCATTTGTTCATTTCATACAAGTGGGCTGATAACGGATACACCGCAGTAAAACAATGTATTGTATGTGAGCGCTGTTTCGTTTTATTGGTGACTAGCTTTTGCCCGCGGCTTCACCCGCGTACATAAAATATAACCTATATCACTCACAAATAAAGCAGCTTTCTATCGGTGAAATAATTTAAGCAATCAAACAGGGACGTTCAGAGATTACCTCCAACAAAAAACAATCATAAAAACAAACTTTACCTCTTTAAAATATTAGTGTAGATGTTACATTCTGTTGGTACCTATATAGCTAAAATGTTATGAAAATATGACCGACTTTAATATTAAACAAAAAAAAAACTGTTTGTGGTTATATTTCTTCGTTATTTAACTTTAATTTCTTTAATTTTTTTTTTTAATATCATTTTAGATTGTATTTTTTTTTGTAACAAGTATTTATTTAAGTACTTTGAAGTCGGCCATTATCGTTTCCCATTCATTCCCATTTTGAGTGATTGAGCATGCACCTCAGCAGGAGCTGCTTATGTACTAATTCAATAATGAATGTCGAATCTTTGAACCTTGCTTAATGTTATTGAAAACTGTAAAAATCATTGAAGTGATTCTATTATAAAGTGGCTACATTGACTCAAGTTCCCGATAGATGGCGCTACTGGTGTTATATTAACCTATGAAGTGCTAATGGCCCTAAGAGAGTTTTTGGCGGGATTTTTTCGAGTAAAGCTTAGGAGTAGTTTAAATTATTCACAAATGAATTCCTTGTAGACATAAAGGTTAAGTTGGTGTAGTTTTGTATCTCAAGTGTCTACACAACTAGACAATTATGTGGAGGCATTTTTTTTTTGTCTACGGGGAACATCATCTTTGACGAAACCCGCTCTTGGGTGGAGCGGGAGACAGTGTCAGACTCTTACTGACTAAAAACCCCGCGCCGTTCCTTCTAGCCTTCATACCGGGGCGCGGGCTCCCTTTCGGACAACCCTGTCCCCAGTAGGCTTCGACCCAGCTGGGCCCCTCCTGTTGCTGACAACTCCTTGAGGCGCGCGGGAACAGTGCGCGCCGTCGACGTCTTGGACTTGGAACGGGCGCGATTTCGGCCACATGGAATTGAGAATGTTACTGTAGCATTCACTACCTCAGCTAAGCTTGACTGACTCGATATATTTTCTGTCAAATGCTGTAAAAACATTAGAACATTTTTTATATTCGCGTTCGAGTAACAAAGCGAATGTATACGGTATTAAAACTTTTTTAACTTAATACTGGCTGAATGCACAAAAAGTGCCAAGTCAAAAAAAAAAAATGGTCCATATATCTACATCGTGGCTTTCAATTTCTGAGTACGATGATACTACATCGGAATATGCGTTGAATACAGTTGAATACCTATAGACTTCTTACTTAATATCACACTAGTATTATAGAGGCGAAAGTTTCTGTGTGTTTATTATTCCTTTACGCTGAAACTGCTGAAGGGATTTGAATGTAATTTGGCGCACAGGTGTGTATAGTACAAAAGATACTGTTATCCCGGGAGTATGTTCTCTTAGGATAATTTTGTACTATTAAGGGTGAAGCCACAGCCAGCAGCTAGTTATTATCTCGGATCTAAAGTACACCTGAAGCTTCTTCATTTGAAGGCGAGTCAGCAAAGTGAATTAGCTTCATAAGACTTCGTCACACTATTTCGCGCAGTACAGTCGAGCACGTCTGCAATTAGGAACAAATTGTGTGGAATACCGTGTTTGCTGCTAGCGCCGGAAATTGTGTCTTCTGTCAATATCGAGGGTGACTGTACCCGATATCAAAACTTTTAAAACAAACTTTGTTGCACAGAAAATAAGGGTGATATTAGAATTTTTGTAAGGTAAATAATAATTTCGAGTTAGTTTTCGTCAGTAATTGTGTATGATTGTCTTGTAGGCGAGTTATCGGGGATTCCGAGGGTGAGGGAGTCAAACTAAATATTGGTATCTGCGTTTAATATGTGGAAACTAATAATGGGTTCTATATCTATAGTCGGCAGCGCCTGCTGTACGCTTGTGTTCGTTTGGGGTTGGTTGGGTGTTGCTGTGTTCCTTGCTAGTTTCGGAAATCAATTAGGGAGCTGAATCGGATTTTGATTTATTTACACGCTACTTAGGCATTTTCAATATCTTGCAAAATTTGTTTTTACTTTTTTGTTATTATTGGTAGCACGTTATAGGTACCTATTTTCACTTAGATTCAGATATAGAAACAGCTGGATACATGGTGGTTGGCTACGCACTACAGACTCCTTGGTTGGATTAGGCTCTTAATAAACTAGTGCAATTCACCATCAACGATTGCATTAAAATTATTGCTTACTATCGCGTGGGATCGCAGTCAAGCACTAGTTTATATCATTTAAAAAAAGCCATACCTACACCATTAATAGCAAGTCTCTAAGGTACGACCACGGATTTCATATTACGCAAATCCGTTTTCAGTAATCACGGATGTTGAAAAATTTTACTCACATGTGCGTTCAGTTTTACGCACACTAGTGGTGCAAAGGAATTTTTTTTAGTCGTGTTATAATCGAAGGTTAGAGGTTATCGATGGGGTGGTCTGTAGAACTAATTGGCACTCCACCTCACTCGGGTAAAGTCGGCTGATGGGACGATGTTGGGCGACGCGGCGGGCCAGTGTTTTTGTGCGCGACTGTACCGCTCAAGTGTGGTTTTACCTTCAGAAAATACTGCGGGTTTTTGGAGGAAAATTGTGGTTATGACAGGAAATGGCCTGGTATGTTGTAGGGAAAGAGTGTCCCGAATATAACAGACAAAAGTCTATCAATTGCTGCCAGTGCTTTTTTGTCAGTTCTGCTATCGATAGCGTTGTGGACAAAGTTATCGATGGCCAATGAGTTTTTCAACTTCCCGTGTTTTATTCGCGAGACAAAACGTAGATTTTAAAAAAAATCTATTCACTTTGTGATTCATCAGTGTATTTATCTGTAAAAAATTTAATCATCTTTATTCAAATTCTCAATAGTGGCCTGAATTTTATTTATTTGAATCTCCAACAAACGTTACACAGGCGCAATATAAATCATTAGGCATGGGGTCCTTTAACGTGTGCTCCTTCAGTTATAGGAGATCACGGCATATAACTACCTAAGCGAAAGACAGAAAAATTCAAAAGATAAAAAAATACATTCCAATAAATTATGTCAAATTAAAACTAAAAAAAATATTGTTAAGATATTTGTAAAAAGTGTACCTTTTTATTTCTTATAGATAGGTTCGAGTTTGACCGCTGTCCATCGTCGTTTACCATCGACGATGGAGCACCTTAGGATAAATTTCCGATTTGTAGTTAGGCGAAACCACTGGTAGAATATAATTGTAATTAAAGCGAACATGACAGAAGATAAGCAATGTATAGCTGAGCTCTTTCAGCTAGTTTTAGATTAAAGTATTCCGTAATCCGTTCATTCGCGCCTTCCGCCGGCGTGTTCCAGCAGATTACCTCGCCTCGTGTTCCGGCCGCCTCGCTTACCAGCCGTAATATATTCTTACACTGTGCCTCTAATGTATTCGCGCTTTGAGCACCAACTGCAGTCTACCTACAGCCCATCCTGAGCTGCTTACAGCGTGGCAGGTGTCTCGAGTCTCGGCAACTGTACAGACTGGGTGCTCAAGTAAATTAGTTTTTTCAATAGTTTTTAGGGTTCCTTACCTCAAAAGGAAAAATGGAACCCTTATATGATCACTTTGTTGTCTGTCTGTTTGTCAAGACTATTTATCTTGAGAACGCGTGCAGGTATCGCGTTGAAATAAAAACCATATACTCAGGTCTGTGGTCTTTTGAAGCTGTGAAGAAATCAATCTTCTTAACGAAAAAAAAGATATGGCCGTTTATGTCGCGAAAAACGTGTATTTCGATCAAGGGAATCAAAATTCATAGGGTAAGTACTTCCCGTTGACTTAGAATCCTTAAATTTATCATGAAGCATTGTCCCATTGCACAAATAAAGAAAGAATCTAAAAACTTCAAAGTTGTTACGTCACAAAAAAAACTATTTTTGCGATTCGAAAAAATCTTCGTTAGGTACTCAATTCGGGAATTTTAAGGTAAGTTTGTACGGGACCCTCAGTGCGCGAGTCCGAATCGCACTTGCCCAGTTTTCTTACTGGAGTAGCAAACACCGATTGCTAATTATTTTTAGCTCTTTTGTCAGTAGTTGAGATGCAGCCATGTCTACCCCAAAGGCCTACTTATAGAATTATAACAATCTAAAATTTTGTGAAAGCCTATGAAATTACCGTGAAACAATCGTAAGCTGGCTAGTCCTGAGTTGAGCTATACGAATACTTTTTTATAAGGTGGGAAATCATCGACCTACAAGAATACTGACGAATGCTTGCACTGACTTTATTTTCGTTATTTTAAACTAGATGAGGCTGGTGATTCCTAGATGATTACCCTGCGAAGAAAAACTGTAAAAAAGAGCTCGAAGTCTCTTTTAAGCGCCATACAAAAAACATGTAATGGTCAAATCTTATGAAAACCATGCAGGTTAGTGGCTAAAATGATTTTTTTTGGAAAGAACCACACAGATTTAAGTGAATCTGCCCAAACAGTGCAAGCATTTGATAAAGAAGTGTTATTTATAACCTGTAACATCATTAATTATTTACCGAGCGGTTTCAGAACTGGGAAATTTAAGGTAGAATTACACTTCGCACACGTGTGCCATACACGCCGATCTGGGCACGTTGGACTCCATACATTTGATATCGAAACTAGACTTGTAGAGCTACACTTGATCCACGCCACGCGACGTCGTTCTACGTACAAATCAGGCGTGGTCCACGTGTGCGTCGGTCTAATGTAGTTCTAGTTTAAAGACTTTGGTCACCCAAAGTCTATGCACATTTTTCAAATTTTTCAATTTTGGTGTCGTCAGTGGACCCAGGTGAATTATTTTCACCAAAGCTGAAGTTTCGCCACCAAAATTGAAAAAAAAATGACATTGAACCTTTTAGGCAATCAAGGACAGTTTAACTGTTGTAAATAATTGTATAATTTATGTCAAAGGCACACAATGAACCTTCATTAACTAGATGTCTTATCGCAGATCCGCGTCGACCTTGATACTCAAACAAACATCTCGAAACCCATCTTCTGAATATTCCCTCATGTTAGACCCATACATGATCTTGTGAGATAAGATCTGAGTCTTAGCGGCGCTCATTCGCGGCGAGACGATTGCGATGGCAAACAGAGATAGCACAAATGTGGTGAAAGGATGTGGGTCGCGCCCGCGGCTCAAGCGCCTTATTCTGGACTCCCAGGACGATGCGGAGATAGGCTGTGATAGTGCTTTGGAGAAAATGGTTAAGATGTCAGCAATGTAGATGCGGATGGATAGAACCGATATGAACTCGGAAATTAGGTCATTAGAATGTGCTACTTAGCAAAGAGAGAGAGGAGAGGCCGATTTTATTTTCTATACAAACAGTCCAATCATCTTGATGATTTTGTATAGAGAGGCTGATTAATTTTTTCATATCTGGAAAAAAAAAATCTTGTGGAAAAGTTTCGTTAATGAGGAAGACCTTAGCCAGGGCGCAAACGTGTTTCTTGCGTCAGATACAAGCTACCCATGAATATTTGATTTCTTTAGAACCACCAGTATGAAATCATTCACTCCCTGCGCATACGTAAATACTTATTTAATGCGTCTAGTTGCTTCCATTTAGGACATACTCATGACGATCAAAAAGTGTTCTGTCAGTAACTGGAACAAAAAGTGTCTCTGTTTGCGCAGCGCCTTAAATTTTGTGGACTTACACCACAAAATAGATAGGTACAGAAGTCAATCTCATGTACTTCACTTTTTATACCTTCGCTAGGCGATCGCGCTAAGGTCAGCGCGTTGTGCCGAACTGTCCGAGTGCGACCGGGTTATTAAGCCGAGATATCGTGTCCGTGAGCGGTGTCTATGTGTGCGTTGCTCGAACGCGCTTTGTATGTAGATTGACTTCTGTACCTATCATTTTGTGCTTACACTCTGTATGTTCTAATGGCGTCATAGATGTCCAAACATACAAAACAGTGGATCCTCATGTAGGTACACTCGCACCGCATTGCTAGAAGCTCGCGTTTGGTTATCAACTTCACTAAACTAGACTAACGTGTCTAGTTAGTTAACATATTTATCTAAATGTCTGAATGTTATGTTGTTTTAGCTTTGTTGCGGGACTATGTTGTTGGCTTATCTTTATTGGGGAAACTATACAGAGTATTAGGCCTGAAAGTAGTACCTACTATAAAAGTACTTTCAGGCCTGATATGAAGACGATGATATAGGTTTACCGATATGAGAGCACTACCTAACTCCTTACTTGTTTGTTTGTTACGTCTTCACGTCTAAATGGCAAAACCGATCTTGATGAATTTTGCTACAGAGATAGTTGGGATCCTGGAGACGGACATAGGCTTATTTAAAAAAAAAGTGAGAAAAGGGGGAGAAAGAGTAAAGTGTATTAATAAACGCGGACAAAGCCGCGGGTAAAAGCTAGTATTATTATAGTTAAACGCTGTCACACATTCGGAATTACTTCTGTACCGTGGGTTCGTTTACAAACATGTATAGCCACATATACCCAGACTCGGAACAAGTATCTGTAGGCCATAAACATACTTGTTCCGTGCGGGAATCGAAACTGAGACACGTAGCGCTACAGTCAATCGCTAAACCACTGCGCCAATCGATCGTACTGTCAAATTATAGTTCATCTCATCATCATTATTATCTTATCGCGAAAGATTTCTTTAAAGAAGATTTGTTTCATGATTCCTTTTTCAGCCTCCCTGTTATCTTCTCACAACTTTTCATGCATATCATCTAATCTATGATGATATGATTTGGTAATTCTAGTAGGCTTATAAATATTATAATCTCTGGGATTTTTTTAAGATATGAAGGTCAAGGCCACCGATTACCTCCAGGAGGACACGGCGGTGCTTTGCCCAAGCAAAAAAAACAATATGCTCCACTGCGTCCTCCAGGCGGTTCATATAATGGTAATCCTGGCGTTTTCTGCCTGTATCCTATCTAAGAACTAGCCGAATTTACCATGTCTCGTGAAGACATGCGTTATGAGGAAGGTGAGGACGCCGCGTCGCCTCTCCAGCCACTCCTCAAAGACCTACCATCATAATTATTCATGGCGTGCCTAACGAACCTAGGAAGGGGCAGTATCTACCACCTAGCCAAGTTAGGACAGTTTCGTTTCTCTTGCGTCGAACGCCTCGAGTTGGCCACGCCTCCGATTCTTTTATTCTGAATTTCTGACCGAGCGTTGAGATGAGGGCGTAACTTGGCTAGGAGGGCTGAACAGATCACTATCGCCGAGAGCCATTCGCTTATTTTCGACAAAATTACCTGCTCTTGCAGCAGAGACCACAGCTTACGACCGCAGCCACGGCAGAAAGCTAGTAACTTTACAAACTACCCAGAATAAGGCCGCGGACGCATGCGACTTGCAGTAAGACGCGCCACGCTAATCTCTAGACGTAAACACGCCGTCTGTGACCACTGCGCTGTTTATTCATGAGTGTGCTCACGGCCTTATAGTCCTTACTCCTTACACTCAGGAGGATGGCGTCTTTGTGGAAGATGCCGGCGCTGTTGCCAGGCTGGTCCGTAAGTTTTTGGTTGGTAATCCGGTTAAAACGGCGTGTTTTGATAAGATATTTAAAATTGTTATGCGTAGACAGTTAATAAATAAAAAAATATAACTCACAACGCCGGCTAGCCCCAAGTTAAGCAGAGTACTAGAAAACTTATAGAATATACTTATATATTTCTAATTACATAAATATTATAGATAAATTAAACCTAGCCTCAGAACAAATGATCATGCACAAACATTTGTCCTGGGGCCTCTAACCACTAGACAAACATAACAAATTTATTTTTAAATCATTTATGTAACTGGATCAAACGTATTGGTAAATGTACTGTTCTCCAAGATACACAATTCTTTCCTAGTTTGAAGGACAGTGGTTATATTTATGTAAAATTTGTTTGGATAGCTACTCTCATTTTGCTGTTTCAACCCTGATGTTACCTATAGGCTTTTAATTTTTTGCGCAATAAATAATTACTTACTTTAACAGGCCATGCAAGTGTAAGGCATTTGTAAGTGTGCGTTTTCAATAGGTTTGCTTTTGTTTAAAGATAATTAAAGACGTTGACATTACGAAGAAGCAAAGCAAATGGTGTGCCACTGTCGAGGCATGTCTTGCGGTGGACTGTTGTAGCCGCTGTAGGTTGATGATACAAATAAAAATACAAGATACGAGCACGATTAATTCTACCGTACTGTAATAAGAGCTCACAAATATTGTTCAGACTTATTCTACCGAGAAAACCATAGGGATAACAATGAAAAAGCATTTTATAATAGTTTCGTGGGCATATTACCGATCGATTAATAACAGAGCAGAAATGTCCACTGTGTCAGACAATGAGTGATACACCGCTGACACTCATTAAATGACGCTCGCAGCACGACGCGCGGGATAAATTGCATTACTAGTATTCTGAAGATCGATTAATAACATAGTTGCAGTGTCCGCTGTGACAGACAGTAAGTGCGACACCGCGGATACTCATCAAACGACGCTTGCAGTACGACGCGTGTAACAAGTTACATTACTGATATTCTAACTACCGATTAATAACTAAGGCGAAGTGACTACACTGACGACACTAGCAGCACGACGCGCGGTATATGTTACATAACTGATATTACAACGATCGACTAATAACAAAGTTGATGTGTCTGCTGTGTCAGACAGTGAGTGAGACACCACTGACACTCATTAAACGAAGCGCGACTACACTGACGACACTAGCAGCACGACGCGCGGTATATGTTACATGACTGATATTCTAACTACCGATTAACAACAAAGGTGAAGTGATCGCTGTGTCAGACAGTGAGTGAGACACCGCTGACACTTAATGAACGAAGCGCGACTACACTGACGACACTAGCAGCACGACGCGCGGTATATGTTACATAACTGATATTACAACGATCGACTAATAACAAAGTTGATGTGTCTGCTGTGTCAGACAGTGAGTGAGACACCGCTGACACTCATTAAACGAAGCGCGACTACACTGACGACACTAGCAGCACGACGCGCGGTATACGTTACATAACTGATATTCTAACTACCGATTAACAACAAAGGTGAAGTGATCGCTGTGTCAGACAGTGAGTGAGACACCGCTGACACTTAATGAACGAAGCGCGACTACACTGACGACACTCGCAGCACGACGCGCGGTAAATGTTACATAACTGATATTACAACGATCGAGTTGAAGGTGTCCGCTGTGTCAGACAGTGAATGAGACACCGCTGACACTCTTTAAACGATGTGCGTCTATACTGACGACACTCGTAGCACGACGCGCGGTATAAGTTACATTACTGATATTCTAACTACCGATTAATAACAAAGTTGAAGTGTCCGCTGTGTCAGACAGTGAGTGGGACACCGCTGACACTCTTTAAACGATGTGCATCTACCGACAACTCTCGCAGTACTACATAGGTAAAAGTTACAGTATAGATTAATATTGTTGTTTTTGACACAGAACAGTAAATATTGGTAGAAGTGCCCCTAACGTGGCTAAGCACGGGAACCAGTGTCGCCAAACTCACACATTTGCGTATCAAATTGTACATTACACACATAAAAAACAGTAATATGATTGGCTACGAAGCTACGAATTACAAACTTAACTTTTACAAATCATATTCTTATTGCTTTCATAAATTAGGTCCTATTACAACGTAAGAAAGTTGTTATTATTTGACATGACACGAACAATAAAGAAGTTTTAACCAATTTACAACGAGTTCGGCTACTCAACGCTAGATGGCGCTGTAACCAATTTATTCTATTCAGAACGCTAGTGCCTTTGAAATAGATGCCATATTCACCTGCTTTAGTATATAATATGTAATAGGCGTATTTCGCCTACTGTTGACACACGCGCCATATTTAAGAGGCACTTCCTCTAGTTTTCTTTATTCCGTGGTTTTTGACTTGGACACAGACGTGACTATTATTATTATTATGTTACTTAGATACATCATGTGTTTTTCTATTACAAAGTGTCCTGCAACCGTACTTACCTACCAGTTATTAGGTAAAAATACCGGCTTCACTAAAAAAAACCTTTTTATAAAAAAAAATAACCGACTTCACTAAAAAATTGAATTGAGTTTGAGAAGTTCCCTCGATTTCGCCAAGATTCTATCATCAGATCCCAACGTGGTGATTATGGGACCATTTGGGAAGTATACCCTTTCCATCAAAAAAAAAAAATATTTTTCAAATCGGTTGACAAGGGACGAAGTTATGCGCGAACAAACATAAAAAAAAACATACAAACATCCGAATTGAGAACCTCCTTCCTTTTTTATGAGTCGGTTAAAAATACAGTGTTTTGAATATAAAAACTCATCCGATTTGAAAACACACTATAACATAATATAAAAATCTAACTAAGACGCGATATTAACATAAATATACGTACATAATCGCCTGGTTATTGCAAGAACCGTTTATAATAAATCGCGTGAAATTGTAAACTCTTTCTTCTTGATAATACACGGTTAGCTTATGATCTATCGAAAGTTCACAATATATCAAGATTTTATAGTCTTGCAAGATGTATTGCAAACTTATGGTATGTTACAATAAACAGTTAACCCATAAACCATTTTTTTGCGTTATCCCAATTAGTCTATATCTGGTGCTCTAAAACCATTAATCTTAAAATAAAACATAAGTGGCGCCACTTGCTACCAGATTCTGTAAGTATTTTAATCTTGAATAGATAAAAATTTGCAACACTCACCGTTATCTTTCAAAAACCATCTTAAACATTTTCACGAGGTCCCGAGTACACTCTACCCCGAGTCGTGTCGTCCACCAATTCGCCCTAACTACTTGAAGTCGCCCCCCTTCGGTGCACCCCACTAAAAAGCCATTACCGCGCCTTTGATCCGCGCCGCGCCGCCTTTGATCGCACCGCTTCGACTGGCCACTTATAACTATTGCCTGTAGTCTTCAGGAAAAACTTAAGAGATGTGCGGAATGAGACTGTTTTGTTTTAACAGTATTTTGTTAGTGGCGAGTTCCCAGTTACATTGTTCAGTTAATTGGATTGTTCATTGGGATAAAAGTACTAAGTTTAGTACTTTGGAAATGGCCAAAAGGCCAAAATTTTGGATGGAACCACCGTAAATCTTATCTATATATATAAAAGAAAGTCGTGTTTGTTACAACACTTATAACTCAAGAATGGCTGTACAGAAATAGCTGAAAATTGGTGGGTAGGTAGCTTAGAGCCAGGTGACGGACATAGGATACGGTAGAGTAGGGTTTTTTTTTGTGTGCATCGCTTTTTTTCCTCTGACACTGGTCAGAGTCTTCATTTGGCTAGGCACGGATTGTCGCTTCTGTTTTTTTTTTGTATTTTTTTTTCCTTGCTCTGGTTATGGGTGTGAGAAGGCCATGAGACCAGCCACGGATGCTTACTAAAATACTTACAAACATGAGATTACTAATAATATTTACTAAGTTAGGTAATGAGTATCTTTTTTTTATATATATATGTAATGAAATGACATTTCATTAATTCAAATTTGCCGCGCTTCGCGCGTTGAAGTTGTCAATGGAATTTATGTTCTGTGGAACGGGGTGACGTGTGATTGAATGGCAGATGATGTTTAGATTATTTTGCATATTTTATTGTTAAAAATTCTATTGTAAAGAGAAGAAATAAAGGGATATAATTGAGGAGGCGATATTAGTAAACTTTAAATGTCGTTTCTTTGATTTTCAGGTAAATTATAGGTGTAATGATCATAGTTAAACGTTGTAATATAGTAAGGACGTATTAAATAAACAAAACTTTGATTTTCAGAGAAACAATTTGTGGTTTATTTGGAAAATCCTCAATAACATATCTTATATATATAATTATATTTTAATTACTTTTCTTGTTTTTTTTTTCTTTTATCTTTTTTTTTACTTTTCTAACTTATCTTTAACACTAAGTACAATACAGGTCACTATATTTACAGTGTTAGTATCTTAATCTACGTTTTATTTCTATCTATTACAATTCTTATTATACCTAAACAAAAATCTAAAAAGATACTTCTTATTTCTTTATTTAACATTAGTTTGCTTATATTATTAATGCATATTTTTATACCTATTTCATTTTCCATGTTAAATCTTCTAAGTTGAAATACTGGACACTCTGTTATCAGGTGTAATACTGACTCCTCCGAGTCTGGGTCGCAAATACATGCAGGTGAGTCCTTCTTTTTCATACGATTGAGGTATTGCGAGAAGCCCCCGTGTCCGGTGAAGAGTTGTGTGTGCAGGTGTGTAAAGTGCGAGTTCTTATTTTGTTTATAGGCTTCTTTAGCTGAGGGGAAAAATATTTTGGTAATGCTAGCTGTGCAACTACCGCATTGTGATCCGAGCTTGTCATTTCCGTATCTACTGTCCATTCTTCCACGTGGCGGATCATGTCATCTGAACAGGCCGTGATGTCTACAGTACTCTTGTATCGCTTTCCTCCTCGAATAGTATCAAATGTTGGGAGGGAGGTAGAGTAGGGTAGAGTAGAGTAGGGTAGAGTAGGGTAGAGTAGGGTAGAGTAGGGTAGAGTAGGGTAGAGTAGGGTAGAGTAGGGTAGAGTAGGGTAGAGTAGGGTAGAGTAGGGTAGAGTAGGGTAGAGTAGGGTAGAGTAGGGTAGAGTAGGGTAGAGTAGGGTAGAGTAGGGAAGAGCGGGAGCGAAGCCGCGCGGGCAAAAGCTAGTTTTGTATAAACTCTACTTATAACTGATATTTATTTATTGTTAATTATAGTTAATATAATAATTATATTATAATAATATATAATATTTTTTATTCAAAATTCTTTAGAGCATAAATTACATACAGTCTTAAATATATATCTTAATTCTGAGTCTTACGTCTTAGCTAAGAAAGCTTGAGAGGAATGTTAATAAATTTATATTAACATAATATATAATAATTTTTTATAATTTTGGTCTTATCCCAATCACTTCTTCCATATCTACTTCTATCCCAATTTGCCTGTTGCGGTCTTCCGGTCCGATTATAATTTATGTGAATAAACTACCTCACCATCAACTATTCCATCACTATTTACCATCAGGTGGGATTGTAATCACGCGCTAGTTTATATTATTATTAAAAAAAAACTCTATTAAGTAGTTGTGATGATCATTATCTCCTGTTATTAATGCTATTGAAGCATTAATTAGCAGGAGATATTGAATTACAAACCACAACACACTACAAAAAAGTCACGCATGACATTTCCCCAAGCACACAGCAGAAACCTCATCTTTGTCTATTAGCTTCCTAGACAAACATGATTCCCTGGTACCGAGGATAAAAGACTCCATTCTTCGCCACTTCATATTCACGTAGAGTGCTTCGTACGGCGATAATTAGCCCCGAGCTTTGATAGTGAGATATAACGTCACATGACGTCATGTGACGTCAGACTCGCTCGCGAAATTAGCTCTTGTAACAAACCTACTTATGAAAGAAAATGCCTTTGAAACGTGGCCCGATTTACGGGTCTTTTTAAAATGGTGTAAAGCCGTGTAATTTTTGTGGTTACAAAATTACAGATTTTTCTTTTGAAAGTCTTTCATTACGTGATGTACTACGAAGTATATTGAGGTTACGAGTATGTTTGTTGAACGTTCAGTTTATTGTTTGTTGAGGGATTTTATTAAGTACCTGTCTGTAGAGCCCTTATTGCGAAGCACGTGAGAAATGCTTTTAAGACATCAATATAGACTTCTGAAAATGAGTAATGAGAAACAGAACATTGTTCAATTCTACGAGGAAAATATTACAACGTTATGTTAACTTGGAAAACTTTTCCGCATACAGGAAGATTCCTACCAAAAAACCTTTTTACGTCTATTGGGCATATCCATTTCAAGTTAATCAACCGTAACCATCTCTCGTAAAACATTATATTTACTATCTTAAGGGTCTTCGGAATATCAAAAGAAGTTTAAAACATCAGCTTCCTTTGTACTGTCTCCGTGTGATCTCAAATCTGCGACTTGCTCATTGACTCGGAAATGTGTATCCGTACGTCGTGTGCACTGACGTCGTTTATTCGTATTTGTACAATAAATATTGTCGAATGCTTCCTCTAAAGTTACGACGCAGAAATTGCATCCATTGCTCGTTTTGAGGAGACATAAGAAGTTCCTCGGCGTTGTTAGTCAGCCATGAACGTTGAATAAGTGCGAAGTACATCAGACATTGTATTTGTTGAGACAATGTGTTAAGGAATTTATGAAGGCAATATATTGTTCCCATTAGGATATTCTAATAATGTTGTATGGATATTGGTTTCTTAATGAAACGTCTCGTTGTTACTAAGTAATATCTTTTGTAAGGGAAGCCTGGCATTGCTTAGTATTTCTATTTGGATCTGGAAAATAATCGAGAATATAATGAGAAATCTTTTCTTTGTGCTAATAATCTGGGAGAATAATCTATTACTTATTTAGGTTGATATTTGGAAAGATATTCTATGTGCCTTTTCATTACAAGATTACCATTTTGCAATGAAAAGATGATTGCTTGCTAGTTTTCTATTTACATCGTTACTTAGGTAATCTGAGATTATTTTGATCGATTAGTTTTGTCGTAAAGAGCAATCTGTTCCATTTTGTTGGCATCATAGCTACAAACAATGACCTTCAAGAAATTTTCAGTCATACAATCCCTAATAATTTAGACTTAGAAAATAAATCTTACATTTATGAAAGAAATAAATATTTTATTTTTTATTTTTTATTAATAGGTGATTTAGGTCTTCAAGGCTAGAGTGAAAAGGGTCTTAATAAATTAGTGTGCTTCACCATCAACGATTGCATTACTACTTACCATCAGGTGAGATCGCAGTCAAGCACTAGTTTATATACCAAAAAAAAAACTCTATAACCTTTCTAACTGTCTAAAAATTTGCATTCATGGAAAAAATACGAAATCCATCTACAACAAAATTTGCATACACCGACTTCGGGTACCAGGAACTCAAAAACAAGAAGCGTAGCAGCAAGATAAACAGCTAATCCAAGACGTTATCTACGACGTAACTCCTTGAAAAGTACCAGGAGTTCATAAAAACGAGATAGTTGTTCGCGAGTGCGAGTGTGCCCGATCCGACGCGCGCTCATCACGGATTCCCTTTGCCGATGCTGGTGCCCCCCCGCTGCCCCGCGCAGACCCCGCTCACGCCCAGAACCCTCTCAAAAGAAATCCTCGCGATTGCTAACTAAAAGTACACGAGTCTGTTTGGATGTTCTTAGATTGCAAGTATAAGTTTCAGTTTAATTACTTGGCCATGAATTCGTTAGTGCTTTTTGTTTTTTTTTTTGCTAATCCTTGAAGAAGTTCTTCAGAATTAAAGTGTTTAGAAAGTTCAGTTACAGTAATTGTGAAGGTTTTCGAAGTAAGCTTCTTATCTCTTAAGAACGATTAAGAATCTATCAACCAAATGGAGCTTCCATATAAAAGAATATAAAGGCGAAAAACATAACATACCTTCTTCTGATAAATATTAACACTGAAACATAAAACAGGCACTTTTCAATAAAATACAAGTAATAACGAACATCTTCAAGATCGATTCTTTATGGTTAGCCTGACGTTCCTTTTGGGCTCACATGCACCCCAATGTTACCTACCCTCGTCATCTGCTTTCTCTTTTACACTTTCTCAAAGATTTATTTCCTTCTCTTTCGCTGCAAACGTCATTGCGTGGCGCATTGTCTGCAAACGAAATGTAAATAAATTTTTAACTTAAAGACAGGGGCGTTAAGGTTGAAATTAGATTGGCTATTTGTTGTGAAAAGGAAATTGGCATTTACTTCAACAGTGGAAAAGCCAGTTTTCCGCGGCAAATTTTGAAAATGGAATCCGAAAGTATACTGCGGCCAAGTTAAGTTTACCGTCGCGGCTGTTGTTTTCGTTCGGCGGTCGTTCCTTGTTTGGTTTTGACAAGTGCAAAATAATTTTGCCGCTTTGTGCGTTGAACACGCCGGCCGCCGCATTCGTTGACATGTACCGGCACGCGAACGTTTTTGTTCCATTTTCAGTGTTTTAAAATTTGATTTTTTATTCGAAATGTGACGTTTGGCTGTGGAAACTGTGTACAGCCAGTACAGCCGGAGTGTCAGTGTACGTGCGTAGTGAGTAGCGTAGAGCTGTAGTAAACAACGAGGTTGTGTTCCGCCGGTGGCCTGAGATTTGTATACGAAGTAAAGTTAAGATTTATAGGTTAAATAGTTTTAGATAAGTGTTTAAATTCAATTGAATAGTTTAATAAACTCAATAATTACAGTGTTTCGTGATTAATTCGTGATTCATCATTTGTAAACAAGGTGAGTTGCAGTTATTCATAAGTTATTTTTTTTAACAACAGTAAGAATCTAGCTACTTCAGAATATTTTTCTACAAAAATAAATAGAGGCTTATTAGTGTGAGAGTTGAGAAAGACTGCAGGTTGTGCAGTGGTTGCGTGGGTCGTTGACCTCGGTTGCCATGGTTACGGCGGCCACCATGTGCGCGGTGCTACGACGCTACGCGACTGCTACGTCGCTACGCAGCTACGGCTGATTGCTACGATTGCCTACGGGATGATTGCTAAATGTACACAAATATTTTATATTTTGTGCGATATTATTGTGATCGATGTTTATAATGAAGACAAAATGGTAAATAGAGGACGTTTTTGTGGTTATCAGTGGTGGGGGTTGAAAAGATCTTGCTTGAATATTTCGTTTATCCTGTAAAAATCTCACCACATACCTTATTTAGTATGATGTTTATTCATAGTGTACGTGTCTAGAAAGCTGCAAGTGTATGAAATAATTTTAAAGCAGCTGCCATTGCTATTCATATTAACAATTTTCTCGAGCGAAGCCACTGACAGAAGCTAGCCAGGTGGCTAGCTGTTGTCCTTGTAAACACGCACTCAGCTGTAGGTATGCTGGATTACTGGATGCATCTGAGTGCGTGTTTACATGGAGCGATGCCCGACCTGACTTCCACAACCCAGTGATCAAGTAATACATCAAAACATGACTTATTTTCATATGATATTCGTCATCGTCATCATTTCAGTCGAATAACGTCCACTGCTGTACAAGGCCTCCCTCAAGTGTACTGACAGATGAAGTGGTCAGACTGATGAGACAAACAGGACCGAGGTGTACTGACACCAGCCGGTCCTGTTTGTCTCGCATCGGATTCCCGCGAGCCTCACCAGGTCATCTGTCCATCTTGTGGGCTTTCCAACGCTGCGGCTTCCGGTACGAAGGCGTCACTCCAGAACCTTTCGGCCCCATCAACTATCTGATCTGCGACTTATTTTTTAAGGTGGGACTTCGTCAACTGCTCTAACGTGGAGCGGGAAGGCGTATCAGACTTTTACTGACTAAAATCACACATATGCTCTTTCTTTGCCTTGCGTTCCAGAACTTCGGATGTTCCTTTCGGAAGTCAACTCATGGCTCAAGTGGGCTTCGGCCTTGCTGGGCCCTACAGTTTTGCTGACATCTATGAACACTACGCGCCATCGACTACTCGGGCTCGGTCCGGACGGTTACCAAACGGCCGGACGGCGAGCGACCCATTGCTAGTCGTCCGCAAACTCACGCCTACGGGGTACCGGCAGTTGGGGCGTGAGAATGTCCGTTCCCTCACGCGTTTTTGGTTATTCTTCATTTAATATTCAAAGTTCATAAATCAGCGAAAGGGTTATTAAAGTCAAACAGCTAGGAACACGGTTGGTTAACAAGGTCGTATAAAGTTGTAAGTAGCGGAGTTATGGCTGAGCTTTGAACAATAAAGCAATAATCCGGGTGGTGCTCGATCGCTGATAACTGTGTTATAGGGCTGTGTGCCACGAACGTAAATGCTATATCATATTAAAGGTAGCACTACATTGGGAACACGTGGGCCACGTACGCCGATATGGGCGCGTTGGTGTTGAATTTTTTTATAGCAACTAGACTTGTAGAGCTACAGTTTGATCCATGCCACGTGACACCATGCGACGCAGCTCCACGTAAAAATCGGTCGTCATCATCATCATCATATCAGCCGAAAGACGTCCACTGTTGGACTTAGGCCTCCCACAAGCGTCGCCACAACGACTGGTCCTGTGCGTCACGCATCCATCGGATTCTCGCGACCCTGACCAGGTCATCGGTCCAACTTGTTGAAGGCCTTCCAACGCGACCAAGTCGGTCGTACGTCGGTCTAATGTAGTTCCGGATTAAACTTTGTCTACACTATCTACACTATAATATTTTAAAGAGGTAAAGTATGCTTTTTGTTTGTATGAGGTAATCTCGGTAAGTACTGGTTTGATTGCCGAGTGACATAGGCTGCGGTCGTGGGCAAATTAAGTTACTTAAATATAAAGCGTTTTGGGAGTACATTCATTACGCGTACAGCTATAGTGGGGAATGCACTGCCGGTGTCTGTATTTCCTGATAGCCACAACCTAGGGGCCTTTAAGTCAAAAGTGAATAGGTTAATTCTAGGTAAGCGTGATTCATCGTCGGCCACATCATCGCTTACCATAAGGCGAAATAATAGTCAAACGTGAGCCTATCCATTTATAAAAAAAAAGATATTGTGCATGGACAAATCGCAAGTTAAAAAAGAGTTATGATTATATATTCAGACGGGTGGAGAGGGAGGCCAGAGAAAAGATAGATGGATTGTGTGAGAAGTGATATAAAAGAAAAGGGAGTGAGTGATAGACCGACGACTTTAAATAACACGTAACTAGGGCTGATGACACAGGGCACTTTTTTTAATTGGGAATTTCTCCAATGATTTCGCCCGCTCTAAGGTGGAGCAGAAGGGCGTGCCAGGCTTTTACTGACTAAAACCACACTGGTGTTCTTCAGTTGCCATCTGCGTTCTAAGACCACGAGTTATCAGCCTAAACTCCTGGATCACTAAAAAGGAAAGCTGATTTTTCACAAGTGTTGGTTGACGTGGATGAGGAATAAGAACTGTAGGGTAACTAGTTCACTGATAACTGTAGTGTGTTCCATAGTTCAAGCGATGATATAGTGTTGAGAAGATATGCGATGCTTTGTGTGGTTAATACCTTGATCCATGCATAGTTGGGAGTTAGTGATGACACAAAAGGTGACAGGACGGAATAGAAGAAAAAAAAACAGGTTGCACTGACTCCAACTATCACGGGACATGGGTAGGAATATGATGAAGACCTTGATCTATGCAGCTCAGTGGTTTGCTGTGAGTTTGTCGTAATGTTTTATGTGTTTGTATAGGTACTAAATTATAACAGTCCAAATGATACGATGGAATGTATTTGAAGCAAGTAAGTCGAATCGAAAATATGTTACTACAGTGTGCTGGTAGCAGAATTTACTGTCTGTTGTAAGCCCAAACCTCAGAGGACTTAGTTACTGGGAATTGTTAACGTATCTGAGGAATCGGTACATTATGTACAGTCAATAAAAGAGATAAGTAACCAGGGTCAAGATTTCATGGAAACCGATGAATGGATATGAATGAATTTTAGTTTTATTTCGAGTGGTTTATTTGCTATAAATTTAAATGTATTATTACCTGGAAAAACTTGAGTCCATGTGTGTCCATGAGCTTCTTGCCATCCTTTTAGATATAAACCCTAAATTTATTTTTGAGATGAAAATAATAGATTTAAAAGGGTTTATTGGCATCTTCTAAAAGTGTATATGATAACCTATCATCCAATACCCAAAACATTCAAATAGCGAAACCACATAATATCACATGTATTAATGAAGATATTTCTGCCAAAACTTGACAGGTTTCATATTTTACTAACGAGGGAACGATAAATCGTGTAAAAATGTGTGATTAAAATGGCGAGTAGCGCCGCGGTATGCTAGAGGGTTCGGTAGACGCAGTCGGCGGCTCGAGCCAGTCTCGCGGGACCTCGCACGTCATGTTACAGGATTATGTAAAACCCCCTCACTGCTGGTACTATTGGAAACTTGAAGGTTTGAAGATTTGGTTTTGAATAGAAAATATTGTAGTGGAATTTGTAAGGTTTCTGAAGTCATTTGGCTAAATGGTAGTATCCGTATAGTATCTGGACTTATTAAAAAGAGTTTTTTAAGGGATTGTTCTATCGTATGTAAACAACCGACCGCGAAAAGGAATGAGTTTTACTGTCAGATATGTGAGTTTGTAGGGATGTTCGATCGTAACTCAAAAACCATTGATCGGATTTTGACAAATGAACAAAATAGGGCTTAGCTGTACTTGGGAGTATGGAGCATAGTGTACCACGCGCGGCTCAACGAAATGTCAGCAAAACTATCGGGGTCCGGCAGGGCCGGTGCCCCCTAGAACCGTGGAGAGTTTCAAAAAAGGAAACCCGTGGTCCTAGAATTCAAAGGGTAAACTGAAGGATATAGGTATGGTTTTAGTCAATCCAGTCAAGCCTGACACACATTGAATGATTTTTCACCTCAAAATAAACTTTACTTACGGGCAATAGGGCTACTTGATTGGGTTTAGAATACGCTTCGTTGAGAACAAAATTACAAGTTGCAATCCAACCCCTTTTATTTTGATAGCACAAGATTTAGTAGGACGCTAAATTAAATCAATCGCTACATGTATAGCTTGCGCTGTACACTTAGCACGGCCGGCGTCTAGCGCACAGGGGCGGCATTACCCTTTTATTGTTCATCGCTACCGTTTAGCGCTGATTTACAATCGCTTTCCGATTTGGGGCCCCTGACTTTATACAAAGGATAAAGGACCCATAAAAACATCAAGCTCTTTGCGCTTACATAATTATTAATGGCTTTTGTTCATTCCAATTATTCATACATTGGTGAAGGGTACGCACATTATGGCGTACTGAGTGTGACCGGAATCTGTTGAATTAATCATCACAATCACTTCGATAAATAATTAGGACTACTCTGTTTTTTTTTAAATTGTTATAAACTAGTGCTTGACTACGATCCCGCCTGATGGCTAAGCAGTGATGCAATCTCGAAGGTTACGCGCACTAGTTTATTAAAAGCCTATTCACTCTAGCCTTGAAGACACCCAAATTATAATCGGACGGAAAGACCGCAGCAGGCAAATTATTCCAGTCCTATATGTCTACAGCACTGCAGTATTGTATTTGTCGTATATTAAACGGACGTGCTTTTGATCTATACTAGTGTTTCATTACAATACTCAATAATCCATATACGTACTACCTAGCGCGCGTCTCAATATAAATACACTACCATGGACGTCCGTCTATTTTTTATTGGGGTCTGAAATTATAGGAAGTGTCAGACTTACCAGTATTTTTTCAGTTGCTTCTTGCATGCCTGGTCCGCAATGACTCTTTTGAACAATCCCGTAAAGACGTCTGACTCTAAAATATGATCGCCTCTTTGTCATAATATTTTATTTCTTGGTGGTTTCTTGTTTTGCACTTTGCAAGATAACAATCTCCTGTGATGATAACCGCATTATATATACAGGTATATTTTCAGGTAAGCGTAATTTAATGTACCATTACGACAAATTGTACTTTTATTACCAGCGTAAATCAAACTAATTGATTAAATAATGACCTATAAAATTCTCGCTTTTCGATTCTGAAGCTCATTTTATGGCATAATCTAAATGTTGTACGTAACTAAATATCCCTAGTGCAACGTTACCCATTTTCCCCGCCGTGCTGCGGCGAGGAGGTGCGAACGGCAGCCACACTTGGACACCTCGCCACCTGGCAGGGATTCCCGCGGGGATTGATCCACCCCGCTCTTCCCCGCTGTTGTGACTAGTGCTGTCTAATGCGAACGGGATGTGGAATCCCGGAGGTTTGTGTGCACTTTGAATTTCAACGGACTGTAAATGAAGCATGGAGTTTGGGAAAAAGGAGGCGGGAAATGTTTTCTGCGACTGTGTAACTGTAGTGTAAAACTTGTTCCTTGAATTTTAAATTCTTGTGTATGGCTGATGGTGATGATTATTGGTGTTTATTCAACAAAGGAATTATTAAGTAGAAATACTACCATTAAATCAATACTGCTATTCCCTGTACAAAGGGCAAAAATACCGATTAGTATTTAGTATTGTATTTAGAATTCTCTTAATTATAATAATTATACATTTATCATAGTATTTATTTGTTTATTATGTCAGCATATACTCGTATGTAAATTTACTTTATTATTATAAGTACCTAATGTTATTGACAATCTGTTTACACAGTGTAGATTTTTTAAACTTAAATTTTGACTGGTAGAGAATGCCTTGTTGCATTGAGTCCGCCTATGGATCACTATTGTCATGAAGTTGAAATACATAAACGGGCTAAATTATTTTTTGTTTGCTTTTTTTTCCGGGAATAACCAATCCCGTGATAACCATACGCGTACCCATCCCTAGCGCCGCGCACGCTAATGTTACCGAGCCCACCCTTTTACTTATTATAATTTTATATTAAACGCCGCAGCCCGCGGCTTTCGGATGCGTTTCTTTTTGCCGACAGCCCTGCCGTGTTGTTTTATGTAGATTTTCTTGAAAGGGGATGGCCAGCCCTAAGTCTAAGTGACTAAGTCTGGCCGTTGTTGTGTGTCATCCTTACATTTGCATTTTATTTGTATTTGAGTCACACTCTACTTTTTCGTGGGGAGCAATTCCGATGTTATAAGTTTTTCCTAGCTTCAAAATACCGAAGCTCGCTGAATTCGTTGCTATTAAGTCTCTAGTATAATTTTTCAGTAGATAACCAAGTCGGTAACGGTCAGTCAGAGAGGAGACGCATCATCAAAGAATCACAGCTGATGATAAGCATCAGCTGTGATTCAGTCAAGGGACTAACCATCTAACTTTACATTTTTGACATTTAAATTTTACATTTTGACATTTAAATTTTACATTTTGACATTTAATTTTTACATTTTGACATTTAATTTTTACATTTTGACATTTAATTTTTACATTTTGACATTTAATTTTTACATTTTGACAATTAATTTTTACATTTTGACATTTGATTATAAATTTTGACATTATTTTTTACATTCTGACATTTTATTTTACATTTTGACATTATATTTTAGTCATGACATCTATCAAATTCATATATAATAATATTCATTGAATAAGTGCTAACAATTTTTCTATAACTGTGGACATTTGTATTTCAATTGTTTTTTTTTTTTTATTTTTGGAATGATCAAAATTTTTTATTATTTCTTTAATTGTTGTTCATAAAATCTATATTAATTTCTTGTTTTAATTTATTTTATTATTGCATGATTACTACTTTGTATGCCCTAGAGGCAAAACATAGCGCGCTCAATGTATTAAATAAGAACTTGTAATGTACCTATGTTTTACAATAAATAAACGAATCTGAATCTGAATCTGAATCTTTAGCGCATCTAGGGTTCAATTTTCAGTGTGAAGTTATCAGTATTTTTGATTATAGAATGTTTGAATCGGTAGCCCGACATCCTGGGGTGGGCGCTACGCTAGAGCATACTGGGCCGAGAACGGCCCACCCATCTTCCCCTTCCTCCCAGTTTACCTAGGGGTCAGTCAATCAAAAATGCAGTGAAATCAGCTCTTAAAAACATTTTCAGCAGTGTTGTTCAAACCTATTTATTTTTTCATAACATAATACTACAAAAGTACATACATATATTTGCCTTCGGGATCATTCATTTTACCGAAAATCGTTTTCCTTATATCAACATGATATTCTCAATTACTTACTGTGTGCTGACATCAAAATTCAATATCGAAACAATTTGCATCTTATTTCACATAGCTATGTAGATGTCCCGGGCTTCGCTTGTATTATATTTTATGGAAGACTAAGCTTTTACCTGCGTACCTTTTCTTCAGGAACCGTATTTTTTTTGGGATGACACTCTATAATATCGGTGTAGATGTATGTTTGATCGCAAGGGTGGTTCAGAAGTTGTGCGATTGACTGCTACGCTGTATGTTACCGGTTCGATTTAGCACGGAACAAATAAGGCCTACAGATAGTTGACTCGGGTCTGGGTGTCTTGTATATGTGAGTTGGCATGTTTATGAACGCACCCACGATACAGAAGCAATTCCTAGTGCGGGTCAACGATTTTAAGGCTAGCTTCTGCCAGTGGCCTCACTCATGTGAAAGTACTGGTTTTTGTAAACTTTAAATTTTGGACCTCCTTAGGATTGAATTTGGTAAAATCTTTTCTTATTCTTTGTATAAATCATAAAATAAACCTCTGTACAAACAACGTTCAAGGTTCAAGGTTTTAGGCTGCTCGTTGATGAGTTAGTGAGTGAGTGAGGACTTTGCTTTTTATAGAAAACGCCACACGGAACACGACGCCGTCACTTCGTGTGCAACAGTTTATAGCTTAATAATAATTAGTTATAGTATCTTTTTTATTAGTTTATTATTTTGTAAGATTATTTGTTTATTTATCTGTGGACCTTAGTATTATTCCCTTTATTTATTTAGTATACATACTGCATTACATTTTTAAATATTTATCATATATCCATCAAAATTATATATCCATCGGATTCCCGCGACCCTGACGTCGGTCCACCTTGTTGGAGGCCTTTCAACGTCGGTCGTTATGGCGACACTTGGGGGAGGCCTATGTCCAGCAGTGGACGTCTTTTGGCTGATATGATGATGATGATGAAAATTATATAAAAAACATTATATATATATTATTATTATTATAGAAAGAACCTTGTACAGAATAAACCATATCATATGATAGATATCAGAAATCAGCCTGCATCTGTTTTACAGAAGGAACGGTTTTACGAAACGGTTCCAGATTGTCCTGGTATGCTCTATATTTTTTCGTTGTTGTCACAAATCAATTTTTTATGAATAAAACCGGGTATTTTTCAGAAAACCCTTATTTTATCAAAAAATAAAAGCTGTCAGTTCCTCGTTACAATACGCGTATGTGCGCAAAGAGTCTCGTCAGCATGACACCCGATCTGTTCGCTGGGGGAGGTGTGACAAGTGTAATGTGTCACATTATAAGCTTCACACCTCCGTCGCACCCGGGGCCTGCTAGGGTCGTTATCAGTTGACACCAATTCATGACACTTATTGAAAATTGACACTTTATAAGGCTGCTACGCAATCAACATCTGTCCTCTCATCAGTCTTTATCATTTAGGTACTATCATTCGGTTTCACAAAAATCCAAAATATAATGGAGGTACGTTTGTGCCGTTTATTTTTCTGTAGAATCAGTAGTTCCAAAGATGACCTCAGTACCAACAAACTTCTTTTTAAAGTTTCAAAGGCAACTTTCACAAATTGATAAAACTTAAGCTCAATGTGAGGTCATCGCCACTGAATGTAAAACAAATAAAAGGAAAGAAGCCAAGAAAATTGTTCGTAAAGCCAAGGAGTGGAATTGCCTACCGGAGTCTGTGTTTCATGGTGGCTACAACATAAGGGTCTGTAAGTCAAGACTAAATAGGTTACTTCGAGGTAAGCGTACTCCATCGTCGACCACGTTATCGCTTACAAACAGGTGAGATGGTGGTCAAACGTAATAAATAATACAAAAAGAGAAAAGAAAGAAAGAAAATACGTTTATTTGTGTGTTGTTTCAATCGTATAAACTTAACAGTGTTAGTAATCTAAGTGCTTTCGATGTACAGTAAGTAACATTAAGATATTTTATGAATATTTCTAGAAAACGGTGAACGAAGAAAATACGCAAAATATGTGCGAGGAAATACTTTGTTCTTTTGTTCTTGTGTCACTCTCCGAGAGTGCCCTTTGTGGAGCAGCCGGGAGCGAGCCTCGTGTGACGTCACGTTATCGGTTCACACCTCCGCGGTGTACAGTGTCGGACAGATGGCGAGCTGCTGTTGGTGTTGCCTTACCTGTCGCGGGAAATTGCCGCCTTTCTGTGTTCTGTTTAATGAGCTCGGATTAGTTAGGGTGGGCTCCTATGCACTAATATCTTTAGCGATCTTGAACCTGTCCGCTAAGGATATTACCTACTGCAATATAATTACGTAAAACGACGGATATCTAAACTTGGTTTAGGAATCTGAGTGGAAATTATGGGTTTGCGACTAAATTAGTAAATGGTTTTATCGTTAATTAGTTACCTATTCAGCGCCGTCGAACGGGGTTAGTGGGTGAGAAAATCCTAATTAAAATATTTGTTTCCTTTGGTTGGTAGAAATAAAACTTTATATAAATTTTATATTATGGATTTCTATCAGATTACCAGTTTTTATTACAATTAATGAATAAATAGAAGTAAGTACATAAATGCTGGGAAATATGGGTAAATAAAGTGAAAATTTATTTCAAATTTTTATTAATATTCCCTCTGTTTGACTATATACCTACAGTCGTATAATAATAAAATAATTAAAAAATTAAAACTTTTTTAGTTCTGTGACCAATGAATAAAAAGGAAGACTAAATCATGGGATTTGTCGTATAGATTTTAACACATTTTTAACTTATTATTTTGTTGTTTGTGTTGTAAGTTAAAGCAAGTCAAAACTTCTCCATTCTACAGTAGCATATAATTCAGTATGGAATAACCTGCCCGGTTGTGTTACAGTAAAACGCTAGAGCCGAGGATATAAATCGGCACGTGCCGCGTTAGGACTAGTGCACACTCGCACAGGTACGTGATACCTAGACTTGTACAACAGTACTGGTAAGTGTGGAATACACAAGCGCTTTTTATGCAAGAGGTAAAATGTGTTGTTTTAGTGTATCTAGTTGTGTTACGTGAACTGGCTTTCATATGTTTGTTGTGTCTAATGGTGCGTAAAGATCTGGCGAATGCGCCGCTCGGGAGCCGTTTGCGAGCCGCTTGCGAATTCCTTGCGAGCATTTCATGTTCGTACGAACGAGCCGTATACGAAATGCACGCGCCAGATCTGGACGTACCATAAGGATTGTTAGGTTTTGTAAGGTTCTAAATTCACAATAAAAACAACATTTACTTCTGTTAGTCAAATACTGAACTTCCTAGAGAGCGTCACCTTTGAACTTTACAATAGGTATATCTACTTAATCATATTGGACCTTATTCATAAAAAACTAGCTGCTTCCAGCGTTTTCGCTCGCGTGAAAGAATAAATCTTTTGCCAAAAGAACATACTCCCAGTATAAAAAGTATCCTATGTGCTTTGCTAGGGCAGGTCTACCCGTGTGCTAAATTTCATCTAAATCTGAGCAGCCGTTCAAGCATGAATAAGTAACATACGCAGACGCACACACACCTACAAACTTTCGTTTTTATAATATTAACGTGATAGTTTGATGTGATAACCATGTTTTTAGAGTATACACTGACTGGCTAATTCGAAATTCAACTTCTCCATAGAGTTAAGAACAAAACTTCAAAATGTTTTATGGAGATTTTGAATTTAGAATTCGTTAATTACTATGCTTGCATTTATAAATATGGTTGATGGTATAATCGATGACGACCGATGTCGACGATGATTTTGACGATTGAATTTCGAAGTGAGCACTTTAGACGATAATCAGAGATGCTGCAATAATCGTGTGTGTCTTAGCACGTCTCGCTCGCGCAAGTAAGCTCAAACCTTTACAGCCAGTTCCTCCCCAGCAGATCGTAGCCGAGTGCGAAACATTTACCGTGGTTCAGTACATTTGGCCGCACGCGAGCTGCTCGTAAATAAAAACAAAATGGCGTCGTAAACAAAAGCTCCGTTTAATCTCTACTATAAACTGCTGATGTTTGCTCGTTACCACCGCAACAGGAGATTTTGCAAAAAAAAATCAACACTATGTGGTAATTTATGAGCTTTATTTTTTACCATAGATTTTTTATAAGTAGGGATAGGTACAATGTTGCTTTCTACGCTTAAACTTAAACTTTACTGCAATCCCACCTTATGGTAAATAATTCGATCGTTGATAAATGATATGGTGGAAAAACACTTTTACACGTCAATTCCCATCCGATTACAATTTGAGCGTCTTCAAGGCTAGAGTGAATAGGCTCTTAATAAACTAGTGCGCCTCACCATCAACGATTGCATCACTGCTTACCATTAGGTGGGATCGCAGTCAAGTACTAGTTTATAACAGATAAAAAATTTTTTTTTCGTCAATTCATACTAGATGAGGCCGGTAAAGCGCACTAGTTTATTAAGAGCCTAGTCACTCTAGCCTAGAAGACACCTAAATTATAATCGAACGGGAAGACTGCAGCAGGCAAATTGTTCCTCAAAAGGGTGAAACAGCAACAACTCTTTCTTTGTTTTGAATTCGGTAAACAAATGTTCGGCATTCTCTCATCATGTTTTCGCATTACATCCTATCCTATCAATGAGTCCCTACTGTATATTACTTTCCGTATCGGCTCGGATTGCTGACCGGCGACCGCTTGTTGTATTGATGTCTTACCAAAACCAATTAATTAGGAAATGACCTCAATAAATATAGCACTTAGGTTACTGAGCTTTGTTTGTATTCAGAGTAGCTGAGTCAATAAAGCAAGCTGTTATTTGAAACAACGTAACAATGAAATCGCGTCAACGAGTATCTCTCACCCGCACAAGTTAAATCTAACCTTTACCATTAGGGTGCGTTTCACTGAAGCCTCGCAGGCCGTACTGTAGTAGAGAAGAACAGTGAGAAGTGCAAAATAAAAAATGATAACTAATAAAACAAGATTCATCAACATCAGTTCAGCCGAAACGAACGGTCCTGTGCGTCTCGCATCCATCTACTTCCCACGAGCCTCAACAACAGGCTTGACCAAGTTACGACCGTTTGGTTTCAGAACCTCTGAAAGAGATCCTGAACGCTTCCGTTTCATTGGTTCTGACCACGTGATTTCACGTTGAGATGATGTCATTTCCATTTTGAAGTTCCTTTATTGTAGATTTTCAATTTGACTAAGGTTATCGGGCCACCTTATGCGAGGCCTACTAACGTTGTGTCTTCTAATACAATACAGCGCTTTCACCTTAATCAATTTATTCATTATCTTGGTATGTTTTTCGCTACTATGTAGGGAAAATATACAAAGAGTAGTAACTCTCAAGCTCGTCCTGTCTAAGCAAGCCTACCTCTAAACTCCCACCATTCGGTAGACAGTACTTAACTCAAGTGTTACTGTAAACTATTGTAAACTCGTGTAAACTGTAAACCGACACAGGTTTACAAGAACGAGTGTCAGTGTTAACAATGCACTCTGGGAGAATCGATACTGAGTCAACTTTGCCGTGTTTACAAAAGTTGTCACTAGAAGTTATTTAACCTGCAGTATTTGTATTCTCATATGTTCTATAGTAAGTACATAGCATAGAATATAGTCTTTCCACGTCAAATTAGTCAGTCAATCAGAAAAATCATGCTAGTTGCACATTCCTTTATTCAGGGACACGGTGGAGCACACAGTAGAGGTGTGCCCCGCTTGGGCAGAGCATCGCCGTGCCCTCGTGAGGGCGGTTGGCAGCGGCGATCTCTCGCGCCGGGCTTTGGTACAGGCCATGGTTCGAAGCGAGGAGGAGTGGCAGGCGGTCGCCTCCTTCTGCGAAGCAGTAGGCCGGACACAGGAGGAGGCCGACCGCATCAGGCAACAGCGGCGCTCACAGCGCCCCAGCCGCCGCCGGGATTCCAATCCCGATTTCCGGCCATCGTAGGCGCGGGCTTGCGGACGGCGAGCAATGGGTAGCTCGCTGTCCGACCGTCCGGTAACTGCCCGGACCGAGTCCAAGTCATCGACGGCGCGCAATGTTGCCGCGCGTCTCAAGGAGCTGTCAGCAACAGCAGGGGCCCGGTCGAAGCCTTCTGGGGCCAGCGTTATCCGAAAGGGAAGCTCGCTCCCGGTACGAAAAGTAAGAAAGAACAGGAGTGGGTTTTTAGTCAGTAAAAGTCTGACACTATCTCCTGCTCGGCCCAAGAGCGGGGGATGACATTCTACGTCAGTCAGTCTACGGCCGTTTATGTCACAAAAAACCGTCCATTTCGACACTCTCCAGGGAATCAAAATGCATAGGGTACTTCCCGTTAACCTAAAACCCTTATTTTCCTCAATTTGTATATAGATCCTGTGATCTTATTAGCATGTCAACAAAATGCTCGATCAACAATATTTGCCACGGAGGGAAAGTCCCTCACATCAGTCAGATACCACTCAACGAGATTACTCCGCCATAATCGAATGAATAGTCATAAACAGAAGCCGAGAGCTCGTTACCACCGGTTAACCAACCGATAACCGGTTAATATATTTACGTTACCAAATCATAGGTTTGTAACAGTTTCTCTTTGTAAATTATCGAGCAAATAATCTATTTAAACCGATGATCCGGTTGAACGGGAACGGATAAACTGATCGCTATAATTCGATACCCGACTAATTGAAATCGATTTAGTTGTAATCGAGTTCTATGGAAATGTTTATTTGAATGTTATGGATGATTAGGAATAGGATGTGCAATTGTGAAATGTTTGAATACAGGAACTCTTGCTAATATTTTTATTCAATATATCGCAGACTACCTTCATCAGGGTTCTGAGATCGTTCCAAATAGTTTTCGCGACCGTGGGACGCCAATTTGGCCAACCAAAGGAACACTGGTTGGTTTTAGTAAGTAAAAATCTGACACGGATTTGCCACCTCAAAAAGTAATTTCTAGTAAACCATTATCTAAGAACAAAGAAAAAGGCTGCAACTCCTGTAAAAAAAGGCAAAAATAATAAGCTAAAGAGTCAGTTATTTTGGTTGAGACTGGTAATCTCAGGAAATGCTGGTTCGAATTGAAAAAAAAAAAGAGATGTCAAACAATTTGAACACTAGATAAAGCAAGCACGTTCTGTGCGGATTGTGTGTGTGTGTGTGTGTGTGTTTTGTGTTTTGTATGTTTGTATATTGTAGGTAACCTCTAGAGGTAAGGATACCATTACAAAAAATACACCCCTCCAGAGCAATAGAAATCCCCAGGGACCAAAGCCACGAGAAAGAGCTAGCAACTAATACAAGTCCCCGAAAATTATAGCAGACAGTTAGGCCACTAGCGCGTGTACAACAGATAATTGAACCAAACAATATATCTAATTACGTTATTGTGTGTGCTGTTCAACGACGCGGCATGGCCGACTGAGTGCTGGAGTGGTAATGGCGCGGCCAGCGTGATACACTGAGCGACAAACCGCCCTGTACATCACTAAACGAGAAATGTTGTTTATAAAGCTCTTTGTATGTTTTTGGGATGTATAATTTGACACAAAAGAAAAAGAAAAAAAAAATTCGTACTTCACACGAATCGATGAGTTCATTCAATCTTAATTTTAAATAATGTAGGTAGTTATTTATCTATATTTTTTAAAAGAGAAACTGACTGACTGACATATCAACGTACAGCTGAAATTACTGAGGCTAGGAATATGAAATTTTGCTCAAGACTTCTTGAGCAAAAAGAGAATGAAATTATGATGTAGGCGATCACCAAAAAGGGGATTTTGAAAAATCAACCTTTAGGGTTTGTGTGTATAATTTCATATAATTATTTACTTGAAAGTAAGCACAAATGTGAAACCTCTGCAAATTATGTCATTATTCCACCGAATCGCCTAACGAATATATCTCAATAGTCGCTCCTCGGACTCATGTTTAGTTATCTATAATCTATGTTATATCTTTCTGGAAATACAATATGTCACTTCAAATCATCTGGCTACTTGTATGTATTACTATTTATTATGTGGATTGGTCAAAAAAATACATAACTGTACCAAAAAGACAAAGAGAAACCTAACTATGTTTTTTTATCTCAGAAAGCATTTATTTTGTGATAAGAAATAAAGTCTTTTGTTTTAATTAAAATGCGGATAATTTAACACATTCGATTTTTTTAAATGAGTTTGCATCTGTTTGAATATTTTCACATATTGCCCAGTTGTGTAGATATGTTACCACTAGGTATTATTGTATTGTTTTACAATTTACTTATGTATGAATTAAGTATATACATATACATACACAAGTAATTTGGAAATAATTGAAACGGTTGCTGAACTTTGTTTGTTAAAATACCGCCAACTATCTGATGGTCTCAAGACACTGACAAAATTCCACAAAATTGATGTAGGTTTTTTTTTTTAAATCCTTGCTAACCCTAGAAGTGATGCTGCTAAGATTACATTTGACATGGCAATGTGATGGTAGCTCAACCTTGGTAAAACAATTGTTTTTTTTATTAAGTTATGTTGTTTTTGTAAATTTATTTTAGGTTACGATGGGGTTGACATGCTCATTGAGATTATAAGTCCCTAAAAAATAAAAAATATATCTGAGACCTTCAGATATATTTTTTGTCTTAGCCACTCGACAAAATTTAATATTTCGATAATATAATACATACTCTTCTAAATCATAAATTCACTTTTTGATAAGTACTCGCAACCGCTGATAGAAAGCCACAATCCTACACCTCCATTAACTTCCTGAACATGAAATACCTTGGCAAGTCCTCGACTCTACAGCATATATTAGTCACGGCATCTCATCTCGTGCGGTACAGTGACCGACAGCGGTCGGCAGATGGTCGGCCGTCGGTCGGCTGGCTTGAAACCCGACACCGTAATGGCTGCAAGGGTCCTCCGACACGGCTGCGTGCTCAGCCGATGATCTTGTGTCATGTCAGCGGTTTCTGAGCGGTTTATTGATCTGAACTGCATTCCTTTTGAGGTCGTCGGGTATACAATTCGCAGTTAGATGGACTTTTTTGACAATTGAAATTTTTGGGACAAAGACATTATAGGTACTTACGTATGTCATCATCATTATCATCATTTCAGCCGATATAAGTCCCCCCAAGAGCCGCCACAACGAATGATCCTGTGCGTCTCGCATCCATCGGTTTCCAGCAACCTTCACCAGGTCATTAGTCCATCTTGTTGGAGGCCTTCTAACGCTGCACCTTCCGGTACACGGACGCCACCCCAGAACCTTTCGGCCTCAACGGCCATCTGTACGTACAGTCAAACGGGGTTAATAGAAACGCAGGGGTTAATCGAGTCAAAGTTTAAATGGGATTTTCGCGTGATTGACAATTTTTCCCAGCATTTAAGTATTTCGGTTTATTCTTTAATTGTAATAAAAATTGGATGCTTTGATAGAAATCAAAAATATAAATATGAACCAAAGTGAAAAACCTAACCAAAGTTTTGTTCCAATTCACCCCAGCGTTCCTATTTACCTCGTTTGACAGTATGTAATTTTTCATTACTTTATTATTACTTTACTAGTAATACTTTTCATCCCTGGGGAGTTTTACTTTAAACTGACAGCTGTCAAATTATTAAAAAAAAAACTAGTTCTATCTTCACATTCCTATTGAACCATGTTCCAACTTTCTATACAGCCAGTCAATTACAGCGCTATATAAAATAGAATTAATTAACTTAAAAATAAATATTATTTAAATACTATTATATTTTAGGTGCCTTATTTTATCAACTATTTCTTTATTTCAAAATATTTCTAATTTTGCAATAATGAAAAATAAAGGCTGAATAGCTGGCCGACCACAGAAAAAAAAAACAAAATGGCGGGAAAGTGACAATCCGTCATTGGATTTTTCGAGTTGTAGAATTTTGTTTACATTTCCGTGCAGCAGAGATTTATAATAACACGATAACTTCATCAGATTAAAATAGTGATTTAACGCTGAATTTCATAAGAGAAGAGGCTAAAGCAGTAGTGGAAAACCTTTTACCGCCTAAATCAGAAGATACCTACCTAAAATCCCGAATACCCAGGTTTTACAAACTTTTTGTTTTATTTTTACTTTTCTTGTATTCGTAATGAAAATCACAGTGTTCACCCCTAGGGTGACAATACTGTATTAATACACCTTTATTTTATTTTGACAGTTGAAAAGGGTGTGATTTTTTTCGGATAGTTTCATGTGTGAAACTGATACATCATCAGACTTAAGTGACAATGGGCGTTCCACATCGCTCGCATAGATCTAATCGATGGGGCCGAAAGGTTCTGAAATGGCGACCGCGTACCGGAAGATATACTGTTGGAAGGCCTCCCACAAGGAAGACCGCTGACCTGCTGAAAGACGCGGCAATTCATTGGATGCGAGACGAATAGGAGCTGCCGTTGTGGTGACACTTGAGGAAGGCCTACGTCTACCAGTGGATATTTTTTGTGCTAAAACGATAATTATGATGACGACATTTAAATTAGACTTCTACCAGAGTTACCTATGCAACTTTATGTATGTTTCTATTAGTGCTAGGACTCGCTATATTCGAAAAATCAAGCAAATTCAATACTATCTCCTCTTAGCTTTGTATGCTGCAGAGGCAGACTTAGTAGTTTCACTTGAACCCGACCGGTTAGTTTTCTAGTGTTTCAGGTTCTTTAAGCTCTGAACAAGTTTCGTATACCTGACTCGATTACCTAAACAAGTATTAGTGGCGTCAGTTTTCTTCTAAGAAAAAATACAGGTATTTTCCTAAGCTCACTTAAGACGATCTCAAGTCCACAAACGTAGCCCTAACTCAAACAGTCGCCAGTTAATAGCCACTTAACTACACCGCGTCGTGACTGATTGCTTGTTCCAGCCAAACAATCTCAATCTGTTGCCTTTTCATTATCTACGCAATTTTCATAGTCTGTGGCGCTCCCACGCTAATTATATAAAATTAATATTCATTTTGTACGGAAAATACAATGATCAATATTGGTTCAGTACCTATTTCATCGTACATTGATAGATTACTAAGTACTCTATTGGACAGTTTGCTAACAAAATGAGCAATGAATGATAGTGCCAGCGTAGCCCAGCTTGGGCGATTGTGTGTAGAATGGCGTCGTTTAATAAATCAGCGCTGCGACCAGAGATTATAAATTTAATATTCATGGAGTGCGATGGCACAAGTGGTGTACATTTGTATTCCGGACGCTGTCGGCAGTGGCGCGCCCCTCGGCACTGCTTGTCTTTTGTTTTTAGTGCACTTTTATGAGGTGTAGGACGTATGTAGTTATGGCTGAATGGTCAGGAATGTCTACGGTCAGTTTCGCAGACAGAAAAGGTTCATTTGCGGTTTGTGTCCCAATCTTGATGTTGGAAGTAGAAATACGTAGCATTCACGGAAATATACAGATAGCATATAGGTAACTGGAATAATGCATATCCAAATACACTGTTGTACTTAAATGCAGGTAGTGTTTTTAAGTAATTAAATTAAGGTCCTAACTGTAGGTAACATGGGGATCGATATTATAGTACACGGGTAGTGTATCGGGATAGCTACGCATGCACACACAAACACGCTAGTGATGCAATCAAAATTTATCAAAAAAGTTACGTATTTAAAAAAAAACAGCTGTAATTATTCACTATTCGATTCTGAACATATTACTTTCAGGATACTCATATATTATGTTAGATGTTATATAGTCACCAAATATAGGTCCTTCTTCATCATCATTTCAACCTATAGACGTCCACTGTTGGACATATGCCTCCCCCAAGTGTCGCCACAATGAACGATCCTGTGCATCCGCTGATCCTTAGATATCAAATAATGTAGTAAATCGTCTCAGCCAAAACCAAATTTCTTATTTTGACTGAAATTATAAATTGCCGTATAACCAACGTCTACCACTCTTACAATATCGCCCTAACATGCCAAATAAAATAATTTACCTTTTAAAAATTAAAAAATCACACACATTTAAAGCTCACTTTCACAAGAGAGCGTCGTCACACGCGACGCGTTAATTTCTTGTAAGCCTAATTACACACAGGCTTATTTGAGCCTCACCTCGCCTCGCCTCGCAGCCTGACTCGTGCCTCGACGAGGTGTGAAGTGAAACTTGCCACAAAAAACCCTTTACAACTTTTTCAAGGGTAAAGTTTATACATCGCGAATGAGGCTAGGAGCTGCCTGATATTTTTAACTAAATTGCTAAACGGTTTTTTGATTTGGTATTTAGGAAAATATAAGATTTACGTGAACCTTATGTTTCTGACCGAACCTCTGATCAAACGATGGGTTTAGCCAAGATCTCAAACCACAATGGAAATCTGCACTCATCTCTTAACTTCAATATTCCAAACTTCGTATTGACTGCTTTCATATTTTTTTCCTCGTTCAGGTTATTTCTAAATCAAGTTCCCTCAGGAAATCAGTCATGGGAACCAACCGATTAAGCTTTAATGTTACTTAGCGAGCGTATTCGTAGGTTTATTGCAGTGTTGATGTTTTCCAATTCAATTCATTTGATGAGTATGTGTTATATAATTATATCGTATTTATAATGATTGTATATTTTTTTCTTTGCATTCTACCTTTCTGTTTTCTTTCATTGCGTCTACCACTATTTTGTCTTCATGACCCAAAGGTAGACTAGCAGAAAATGCCTAAGTCTTTAACTCCGCCTCTGTACTTTTTTTGCGTATTGAATTAAATAAATAAATTTCTTTAGGTAGGCCCACTAACTAACTTAGGTCCATTGATTAATTAATTGGGGTTGTTTAATCCCTTCAGGATTAAGACTCTCTAAATCTGACCAGAATTTATTGGTACCCGACAGAGAAAGCTGTATCATACACAAGGCCCTAAACACAACCTTTCTACAAATATAGCAGAATATTTTCGTATTCTAACCAAAATTAATGCTGATCTCACCAAAAAACAATAATTAATATCAGTATCGCTCAAGTTATTATCCTTTAATCTAGCTCCTGGAGTAGGTCGGAGGCGTGAGGCGTGAGGCGTGACGGTGGCGTATCAAAGCGACGACGGATCGCAATTAAGGATCTACAACGACATTAATTAAAGGCTTCTTTCGGAATGCCGCAGCGTCTCGCCGCGCGCGCCTCGCCGCCGATCTAAACTAGCCTTTAGTGAAAAAAAGTGTTTTAATTAAGAAATTTGTGGGTACTGTACCTACGAGTTCTGTTGTGCGACGTTTAATGTTCGCTGCTTGCTCAAATGTTTGTGGATGTAAGCTAAAGCAAGCTTTAGGTCGTAAAGTTTACAGAGAGCTGCCCCGTTACCGAACACACTTTAAAATTTTAACGTTACGTCTTGGTTCAAAGGGAAAACTGTAAAATAAATGGTGGAAATGCTGTAGAATTGTAAATGTTGGACTGTTTCCCTTGTTAATTGTTGCATAACATGACGGTTTTTAGTTCAACTTCATTCTAATACCTTGGATGTTGCAATTCGACTTCTGGTCGGGGGCTGCGGGCTCTGTATCGGTTGAAGAACATGTTACCATCGAGCACGAAGACAATGCTAGTGCAGACCTTGATTTTTCCAATCATCGATTACGGTGACGTGTGCTACTATGACCTGAATGCAGATCTCCTCAACAAACTTGACCGTTTTCTAAACTACTGCATTCGATTCGTTTTCAATCTACGTAAATATGATCATATTTCAGCGCATCGATCGCTTCTAAAATGGTTGCCCATACGTCAGCGCAGAGAGCAAAGGGCGCTCACAACCTTGTTTTCTTGATTCACCTAATTCTCCCAGTTATTTAGCACCTCACTTTCAATACCTTGGCGCCAACCACAATAGAAATCTGCGCTCAGCTCATAACCGCCTACTTCAATGTCCCACTCACCGTACTGACCTTCTTCACTATTCTTTCTTTGTTCAAGCGATTTCTTTGTGGAATGCGCTCCCCCAGGAGATCAGGATGGCAACAAACCGATTAGCATTCAAATCTAAAGTTCGCGAGATAATTCATAAGAGGTTGGCAGTGGTATCATCACAGCGTTAAGGTTTTCCAATTGTTGATTTGAACAAATTGTTTGACAATATTAGTGTTTATATGTAGTTTATTAAATTGAGTATATATTAGTATATAATTATATTATGTTTATAGTTTATTAGTATATCAATTCTTGTATTCACCTTATTCTCCTTCGTTTATTGCACCTACCACTATTGTTCTCTGCATCACCCAAAAGTTGACTGGAAGAAAATGCCTAAGGCATTAAGTCCGCCTCTGTACTTTTGTGTGCATGAAGTATTAAATAAATAAATAAATAAAAATGACACAATGTAAGGTAAAGGTAAAGTAAATTGTTTTGTTTTTTTTTGTTTGTAGGAGGTAATCTCCGAAAGTACTGGTCATATAGCGAAATTTTTTTCACCGAAGCTGCTTTATTCCTGAGTGACATAGGCTATATTTTATATATGCGGGTGAAGCCGCGGGTAAAAGCTAGTGCATATAGTGTAAATATAGGTTTTTCGACTGCGTTATAAGACACTCTTGTTTGCGAGAGAGTTTGAACGAGTTCCCGTGACCCTCGAACGCAAAAGGGAAATGAAGGACTATAGGTGGGTTTTAGTCAGTAAATGTCTGACATGCTGTCTTGCTCCATCCTAGAGTGAAAATTTAGTGATTTATTAATTTTTATATGGGCACAAGTACAGGGGCGGACTTGATGTTTTATGGCATTTTCTGACAGTTAAACTTCGTAATAGTACATTCTTAGTAAATTTTGATACAAGTGGAAAAAAATTGTCATAGCGATTGAGGCGAAATTCGTCCAAGCCGCAGGTGTTATGGAGTCTAGTGCTGTAGTGACTTTCCACATGTATAAACGACGGTTGACTAGCAACTAGTGGAGGTCGCTTAGCACCCAACCTTATACGATAAATGTAATAAATGGCGAGCTGGCGCACTTTTCCAGACGAGTGCGGAAAAAGTAAATTGTGTACCTAAGAGTGGTAGGTACCCCTACCTACCTGAGCGAGGTTTCGGAAGGAAGAAGTTGTTTGATTTATTTCCCACGTCAAAAACAGGATGCTCTTGATGAGAGTCGAAGTTACTGATCCACGAGGTATTGGAAGTAAACAAACGAATGGATTTTGATTCCGAATGCAGACCATCGGCGTATCATTAACAGTTACAAATGTCGGGCGATCAGTCCGCGTCACTCTGCGCTGGCGAACTGACGCTAACGAGGCCGTTTGTCTCAATAAACATTATTACGAATATCAACTAGTTAATACCTTGTACATTTATAGCTTGTATTGGGTGAATGTGGGTCAAATTCTATCATGTACTGCAGTACATAGAGGACATCCCACGTATAGGGACGTTTAAAAAAGATGCTATTACGCATGAACTTTGGCCCTTCATTATTACGAACGTTCATGCAAAAGTAGGGCTCAAATTCGTATAGTTGTGGCTTATGCTAGAATCCAAACTACACGAATTTGACCTCGACTCGGGCTTGGGCACGCCACGATTATATCGGTAAGTCCCCTCTTTGAGGCGTGGCTGGAAAGACCTCACGGCGTCCTTACCTTCCGCATGACGCAGGTCCTCACCGGACATGGCAAGTTCGGGAGGTTCCTGCATCGGATTCAAGCGGAAGAGACGCCCGGGTGTCGCCACTGTGCGCAACGCCCGGAGGACACGGTGGAGCACATCGTCGAGGTGTGCCCTGCCGGGGGGAGCATCGCCGTGCCCTCGTGGGGGCGATCGGCGGCGGAGACCTCTCGCGCCGGGGCCTGGTCAAGGCCATGGGCCACTAACCACTAGACCAACAAGCCAGGCAATAAAGCGAGTATAAATGAAACGCAAGAGTACGTCTAGATGGGTTCTACGAGAGTGTACACAATAGTATTCATTGTGGGTAAAAAACCAGCACATAGAAAAGAAAATGGAACGTTTATTGATAGAAACCTCTAACATGACACACTTGCATTGTCAAGAAGTTGGTCAGTAAGATCTTACTAGGACATCAGTTGTGGAGCAACTGGTGGCATGACCAACAAAATGGTTTTCAACTCAATGAAGACTACCTCACTTGGTTGTGTAAAACTGAATATAATATTATACTACTACTAGTTTTGAGATTACCTCCTAAAAACAAAAAAAAAAACTTTACGTCTTCATTATATTAAGTGTAGATTAGCTTTTTTGTTTGTAATCTTTGAAAGTACTGGTCCGATTGCGTAATTTTTTTCACTGATAGAAAACTGCTTTATTCCTGAGTGATATAGGCTATATTTTATGTACGCGGGCGAAGTCGTGGGCAGAAGCTAGTTTATAATATTAGTTTAGTACGGATATAGGTATTGTATGTATATGTATTTAACTATTCAAAAGTGCCTAAATTTGGTTTTTTGAAATAAAATGATTTTGAATTTGAATTTCTAGTTGGAAACACCAGCTGTGTTTAAAGTTGGTTAAGTGAAACTCTTGTAGTCATTTATTAGTAGAATTATGTGTTGTTTGTAATCTTTCTTTTTGTGTCAATAGTGTTTATGCAGCTATTCCATATTAGGTAATGGTTAAACATACAGATATTTACAAAAATATTTTACTTGTACACAAGTTTCAGTCAACAATATTTCCCAAATAGGCTCTCTTTTCCGCAAAGAAAAACAACCAAAAAGATAACTGAACGCCCAAAAGACGACGAGACTGTGCTGAAAAAAATTAAGAAAAACCTTTTGTCAGTCGCCGGTCTGGCGTCCGTTAATTAAACAAATAACAGGCATAATGAGGGTAGGTTCGTACAATAAGCTGTTACCACTGACCCCCGGCGACGATGTCTTTTTACTCTCTTACTTTCTTACGGACTCATTTTGTCGCGGTACTTCGAAGACGGCCATTTTTCTTATTGTTCTGTTTATTTAAACACTTTATACACATTTTAAGTTGCTTATTTTTTGAGCTTGTTTTTGTAAGGGTGTTTAGGTTTGTGATTTATTAGTTTAAGTGGGTAATTTTGTTTCGTTTGTGGGTTGTTTATTTTTCGTGGTCGAGCTTTTTCTCTTGTTTGTGCCGAATAACAGGACGTCTCTGTATCTCGCTCTCAGTCTGTAACTGTTTTGACCTTTTCCCTCGTCAGAGTATTTTAGACTAGAATCACTTCGACAGAACTCATAGAGCTGTATGTAATGCCTCGACGTTTTTCGGATGTTCACGCTATTGATTCTGGCTTTTAGAAGATGTAGAGCGTTTTTTTTTGAGGTGGGATATCATCCTATGACTTCTTCTACTTTATGGTGGAGGGCGTGACAGACTTTTACTGACTAAAACAACACCTGGGTATTTCAAATACCCTTTGCGTTCTAGGGTCGTGGGTTTCCTATTTTTCAATTCCCCGTAGCCCTAGAGAGAATTGACCCTGGTGGGCTTCTACGGTTTGCTGAAATCTCTTTGAGGTTCGCGTAGAATTCTACGCGCCGTCAACGAATCAGGGTCAGTATTTATCGGATGGGCAGACGGCGTGCTACCCTTTGCTCCCTGTCCGCAAGCCCGCGCCTATGGTGGCTGGAAATTGCCTTGCAACTCCTAATACCTGGGCGTCTCCTGGGGCGGCTATTGGTGCGTATATCCGTTCCCTCAAGTCTGTGGCCATTTTCTTCGCTAGAATTATTGCTTCAGAAGGAAGCAACAACATCCGTTCATTCATTCTTGCTTCGGCCAGCTATCACCGCCGCCTTCTCCTCCACGAGGACACAGCCGTGCTCCGCCCAAGCGGGGCACACTGACACACGGGTGTACTACGTTTGTTGAGTACTTGCTTCATGAGTAAGAATAGGACGCCTTGGTATTTCTCCAGCTACTCCTCAAAGAGGGACCTTCCCTCGATTGTAGCTTACCGATGTAAATATAGTTTCTCAGGAATAGTGTATACTCATAAGAAACCAAATCATAGCAGAGAAACTAACTAATTTTCATAAAACGTTTCAAAAACAGAGTCTCGAAATTCGCACACAATCAAAATAACACGAAGTACACTCATCAAGTTGTATACCAGCGCTCAAAGCTCGAATATTTTCCTGGCAAATCAACTAAAAGTTTGATGAGTTTCCGCCGATTTGGCTCATAAAACGATAGTGGAGGGAGCTCAGCGTGAACAGTTGTGGGAAAACAACGTAACGTAATGGTTTTACAGCCGATAGTTATAGTACCTACCACGACTTACACTGGCGTCTCTTGTCAACAGTTCCAGTTACATTCGCAGTAAGTTTAAATGATAATTTATTCAGACTTTCTCACTAGTTAGAATAGAATGCAATAGAATAATCTTGATTGTGCCAGCCAGGCGTACTTTGTGTAATTAATTTCATCGCCACTGCTCTCAAAACGGTGGAGAAAACATCTTGAGGAAACCGGTATGTCTTAGAACCAAAAATTCGAAAACATGTGGGCGGTAGTGAATCCAAATCCATGAAAAATCCATGAAAACATGTTCTCAGCAGTGGGAACATTATAAGGCTAGGCTGATAATGCTTATTATGCTTGATTGTACACCAAAGTAGTTCCATAAGTACTAGTTACTACAGTTGGTTTTTAGGGATCCGTAACCAAAGGGTAAAAACGGGACCTTTTTGCTATCACTCTGCTGTCCGCCTGTCTTTCACAATTGACTGACTAGCCCGGTGACAGACGGACGCACCGAGTTCGAGTTTTTTATTTTTTATAGGTTCACGTTTGACCACAACTTTAACTAGTGGTAAGCGACCATGTGGTCGACGGTAAAACATGCTTGCCTAAAAGTAACCTATTCGCACTGAATTTAAATTACCCCAAGCATTGGATCATCAGCACTAGCGGCATAGGTGCTCTCTATTGAGTATTGGTTTGACTCCTTTTGTTTTGTAATTCCCTGGTTACCAAATTTGTTTATCGAAGATAATAAACTAGTGTGCTTTGCAATTCCAACATTCATCAACGATTGCATTACAGCTTACTATCAGGTGGAATCGCAGTCAAGCACTAGCTTATATCAATACAAATAATACACTGAAGCTAGCTTTGTTATAAGTTACTTTTATGTATGAGGCTTCTATGTACGATTTAAAACTACATGGTATTGTCTTTTCAGTAGGTTTCAGGTAAATTATATTATTAAAACAACGCGTTATTTGGTCGCACTCAGTATGCAGTCATAGATCAAGGAAGTAAATAAGATATGCCAAAACTGCCAACGAAGGAAAAGATGTCTTAGTACCTTTTTAGTATCATTGATAGGCTTGTGTTTGATCACCATCTTACCTGATGGTAAGCAATGAAGTGGTCGACGATGAAGCACGCCTGTCTGGAAGTAACCTATTCACTCTTGACTTAAAGATCCCTAAGTTGTAGCTATCACGAAACCAGTACCTGTATAGATTAAGATTACTGACAAATGCTTGCACTGATTGGACAGGTCCACTCAAATCTGTGTGGTTCTTTCCTCAAAAGACCATCTGAGACACTGGTCTGCATGGTTCTCATATGATTTGACCATTACATGTTCTTTACTGTATGGACTTTAAAAGAGACTGACCCCTGAGTTTGTTTCGGTGTTTCTTCTCAGGGTAGTCAGCTAGGAAACACCGGCCTCATCTCGTTAAAACTAACTGAAAACAAAATTGACGTGTAAAAGTGTTTTTTGAAAACCTATTTACAAAATAAAGATCATTTATGATTTGATATTATGTCATGGTGGTCAATATGTTGTGCTCAGCTACGATGATCTAAATTTTTATGGCGAGTACTCCGAATTAGCACTCCGTCATTTTTTTTTTTTAAGTAAAACGAACCGTAAATAGATGGTTTTCAGTCTTTCGTCATTAAGTTATTAGATCGAAATAGCACTCGATCCTATCTTCTTTGGCCCAATATCATCTGCGATAAAAGTTTCCTTCTCAAAATATAAACCTTCAAGGGTGCCCGAAACAGTTGTTAATGTTTACGTGAATGGTGCCGATTGATGCAAAAAAATATCGCTTTGTTTACCTAAATGAATGAAACCATTATCTACGCCTATTACAATGATAATGTCAGCAAATGTTGATTTTGACTGTGCGTGTTGATGTGGTCGCGCCGTGTATAGATATTGACAATACAAATAACAAATGACAATCGTTTTAATACTTATTAAATGATGAAAATTCATGAGTGATTCAATATCACTGTTTGTACCATTCTTTTGACCAACATTTATGGTATTTTGATAAGCAACAGCAAAAGCGACAAGGCTTCAGTCGGAGCTTCATTCGCCTGTCATTTGAAATGATCATTCACATACTTAAACATTGTCAATCGTGATTAATCGTTTCGGAAACCCTTTATAACAAAGTATGAGGTTAATGTTTTTGTTCGAATTTACCTCCATGATAGTGCATATCTGTGTCGTTTCTGTAATCCTGGTAGTATCGCACGGCGCCGTCATTTGGCGCGACGCCAGCTCATTTTCCACTTCAATTTCACATTTTGTCAACACTAGTTACAAAATAACTTGATTCGCTTTGTTTCCGACTGCGATCCGTTCTTTGCGTCGTTTTGGCGCAGTTGTGCTGCAAGCCTGTGTTTTGAAAACGAGGATTTTATGAGGAAAATGATACAGGAAATTAGTATTGTCTTTTGTTACGTTTGTACAATATACAAACGTAAAATATCAATGTTTCATGTAGTGCTGATTTCAGCACTACATGAAACTTTTCATAAAGGTAATATTTATTACCTTTAAGTTTTCGCTTTCTAAATTAAGCCGGCTGCGTATCGAGAGTCTCCTAAGGCGGTGACTATTAAGCCATCAGCTGACATGACAATATATAATGATCGCTGAGTCCACATCACACAATTACCGCCCATTGTACACTTTTTTCTTAAAATGTTTGTCCTATATATTTTTTTATGTGGTGTACAATAAAGAATATAGTAAATAATAAATAATTACATCGGCCACCTCGCGAGCAATATACATGCTTCGTTTATCTTTCTAGGTTTTCACGAGGCTCTCATTTGATTTACCTATTACATGTTTACTGTATAGATTTCAAAAAATATGTTAAGTATTTATGTAAATTACATTATTATTTAATAACCAATAAAATTTTACAATTAAATGTAATGTCAGATGTCAATAAATAACCCGCCCCTGATCATTCCCGGTGCAAAGGTGCCTATAACACTCGCCACATTACCTCGCTGAATGGCCATGATGGCCATCCTTTGCACTAAGAATGACCTGGACAGAGAATCATCCGTTGCCTCACCGAGCCTATGTATTTCAAGAGATAGCCTAGATTTCCTCTCAGTCGGTTCCGATGTTTCTTTTCATTTTCAGTGTAGTCAGCAGCTACGTAATACCGGGTCCATTTCAGATTGACATGTCAAAGTCTTATTTACAACTAAATTGCGAATTTTCTGTATAACTTATTATTTGAAAGAGACCATGAAACGGTAAAACTATTTCGTGAGTTATTTACAATGTGAGTTTTCATACTACTTATGTAATCATTGGCTACCGGGCCCCGACTATCATACTGCTACATATTCCGGCTATCACGCAGGAGCATAACTTCCACACTTGCCAATAAACGAACGACTCACTGTGATTGTACCAATGATACCATCACGCTCGCGCTATCACGCACAATACTGTGATAACAAATTGCAATTTTGTTGCAGATTGTACGGGGATCCTGTCCAGTGCTTGATACGCGATTTTCTGTGGAAGAAATAGAAGGTAAATATTAAATATAAAACTCATTTCAACTAGATAACTACTTATGTTTTAATTGTAAAATATTAATTCTTTGGTTTATTTGTAATATTAATTTATAAAACATATTAAATAAAGACAGATAAGTACCTATCTATCTATACATAATATAAATCTACATAAGTTTTTAGTTGTGCGCACATCACGTAAAATACGAGTATACGAAATCGACGTAGATAGCTTTTATACATTAAAACTGTGGGTAATTTAATATTTATATATCGAAAGATATACTACGTTCATTGACTGGTAGGCGGTACGGAGTTCGCCGAGTCAGCTACTTGATAAATAATAATACACCTAAAAATTAATTACCTACCACTAACTTTAATGAAAGTTAAATTACGTAGTTTTAGTAAAAACATTTCTACGAAACTTCATCACCCCTCTAAATAACCCTATTAATATTACAATTCCTTCACCGTAGCAATTTACATAAATTTTATTTTACTTTATCGCTCTATTATATCTAACGCATCGCACTGTGTGTGTGGCGGGTAGTTGGGGACGCAGGGACGTACGCACTAGGGGTGTCACCCTACTTCATTACGGCCCTCAACTCGCGGCACGTGCGCGGCGCGGCTACACGGACGGACACCCCTGCCGCTCGCTGTAATCCACTGAAGGTTGACCTCCCCTGGTGCGATGCTATAATTTTGTTACCATTCCGAGTTTGGTTTACGGGATCTGTGCGAATTTATCGTCGAATAGGATTGAGTGTCTGATATGAGGTGACACACAATAAAAAAATAATCTTTTCGGACATGGATTTTTCAGGAACCTTTGTAAATACGATAGATTGTGGCTTATGTTGGATTGAATTGGAAATTTATCAAGGGTGTCCTACCTATTTGATAATATTTTATTATATAATTGAATTAAGAGTTTTACGTAACTTTACAAATTAACCGTTTCCACATCATTACGCAAGTTTGTTACTCTATCAGTATTTGGTTCTTTTTTTTTTTCATTATATACGTATCTAAGTCCGGACCAAGCGTTTCGCCTCGTCGTGTATACAACGTAAATCTCGGTGTCCAATAAATATAATAAAATTAATATATGTAAATTATTCCAATCCCTCGGGATTGGAATCATACCTGCAACGGTTTTCCCGTGCGATCATAATTTGGGTGTCTTCATTCGATTCGTCTTAAAGCTAGAGTGAATAGGTTCTTGATAAACCATTTATTCGTAGCCAAACTTCTGTCTACAAAGAAAACCAGTACAGCGAAGTATGTTCCCAACACCAGAGGTCTCCATACCTTGGTCCCTTGTTGACACAAACTGACGCAGGGGCCGTCCGGAAATTATTAAAATTATAACTGACTTGCAATTTTTGAGCGCAGTCAAATGTTTTAACACGTCACGTTTCTTTGCACGCCAGTGTAACTGTGGAGGGCGAACGTTATTGATGATATGAGAATTTCTATTTGATTGATATTGAATCGGTTTTAAGGATTTGTTTTGTTTGTTGAGTGAAACAGGTTTTGAGTTTTCAAATTCCTAAAATGAAAATGGTATTTTCAGACAATACCTTGTTGGGTTGTGTTGTTGATTATAAGAAGATTTTAGGATTATTTCAAAATCCAAATAAAAATATTTTACATAGACCTACGTTCGTCGTTTATAAAACGATGAGCTTCGTTTTAAAAGTGACCGATCAGTTATCAAACGAACTTTCGAACGTTTTTTTGGAAAACCTTAAAAATGCCTCTGATAACGCTGTAAATGTGGTCGACTTATGGGTCCAAATATTTTGAGGGAAAAAAAGTCAACATTCGAAAAGAAAAAGTATTATTTGCTAATATTTTCCGCTGCCTTATGCCAATTGTTCAAAATGATTAAACATTGTAAAATGCTGCATCCTTTAGATTAATAGAGATAACAAAGGAATCGTCTTCTTTACGTTTTGATTTTTGATTAGGTACACTAAATATCTTAACAATATCGTTATTGTTTTGCCTCGTCGTTTATATATACCACGTATATCGATTTCTGGAATAATTTCCCTGCGGTCTTCAAGGCTAGAGTGAATGAAGAGGTTCTTAATAAAATAGTGTGCTTCACCATAAACTATTGCAGCAGTACTTACCATCGGGTATTTTGTTTTTATGTGGGATATTATACAATAAATTCTCCCGCTCCATGGTGGAGTAGGAGGGCGAGTCAGTCTTTTACTGACTAAAACCCACTCCTATTTTCCTTCTTTGTCTTACATCCCAGGACCGGGATCGCAGTCAAGCATTAGTTATATCACAACTTGCTTTTGCGCGCAGCTTCGCCCGTGTATATAAAATATAGCCTTAGTCACTCAGGAATAAAGCAGCTTTCTATCGGTGAAAAATATTTTGCAATCGAATCAGTACTTTCAGAGATTATCTCCTACAAACAAACAAAACAAACTTCACTTTTTTATTAAGTGTAGAAAAAAAACTTGCCTGTATCAAAACATGCCTACATTATCACTCCGATCACTAAAATGCGTGGATGGCAACATTTTCCTCAGCTAATGCCACATTAGACCCGCCTCGACCGCCGGCAGTCCGAGATCTGGAATTCACTCTTAATACCCAATTTGTATAATTTGTTCGCTCCGAGCAGGACCCGCTGTATTGTAATGTTACTGTTTTATTATAATGAGGCTACTTTAGAAGGTGATGGTGGTGGGTAAGGAATATTACAACATTGGTTTTGTTCTAAAATAACTACCAAGTTGCTACCTATTCGATGGAATATGTTTTTTATATTATTCTTTATAGAAATAAAATAGGAAAGCATTAAAAACTAAAAGTGAACCAACGAAGATCAGATATATTTATAGAGAAACATAATATATATTACTAATCATATCTGTGTATACAAAAATTAGTATTAGTATATGCAACACGTGTCTTGTACCTACTTTTATCTAAATAATCTATGTCCAAACATTATGAAAAATCACAAAGATATAAACTTGTTATGTCAACCAAAATACATAGTCGCCGGGCCATCCAGGCGACTTTCAGGTTGTTTTGTACTTGCACCGAGCTGTTTGCTGGCGCCTAATGCCCGCTATGATCTACTGTGACCTTTTTCAAATAGAAATACAAAATCATTTATTTTAAATAGACCAAATGCAGACACTTTTGAATAGTCCAATGTCGGTCAGTCCAAGAAAAGTGAAGCTTAATTGCACGTTCCAAAGCGTTGTACTTAGAGTCGGTGGTGTCCAACTTGTAACCTTTTAAAATATTTTTGGGAAAAAATATAACAAACTAACAAAAATGTAAAAACTATTGGAATCCATTCCGTTAATGGTTCTGAACAAACTATATTCAGGTTTTACATGTACTAAAAATAATGTTGTTTAAAAGGCTGACTCACTCACTGACTCATCAACGTCCAACTCAAACCCTTGGACCTGGAACCCTGTTGCACTGACGTTCCTTTTATGATGTTTACAAAGAATTTTTCTAAATTGATGAAACGGAGTTCCAAAGTTTGTATGAAGTAATTTACTATAGCTCAAACGGGTGAAGCCGTTGGCAGAGGCTAGTAGTATACTTATATATTGAATTTAATACCTAGACTCTCGATACAATTATAATATAAGCAACAACTAACCGATCAATATTTACCTGAATCATAATTATTCATGATTAGTTTTCGACATCATTCCATCTAAACTTTAATTACGCTCGTCAATTTGTGAGCACGCTCATCAGTGATCGCTCAAGCGAAGTGACGGCGCGGCTGATTTCCACCGAGGATTGGTCCGGGATGTCATGACTGCGGCGTCATCCCTCGCCTGCCAACCTACTCAACGAAAGGGGAACAGTATTGCGTGAAACGTGTTCGGAAAATTTTTAGTGCGTTTTGGTCGAGTCGACCCACGGTAAACAGGCCCCTCAACTGGTGAAATGGGTTTAGAAAATGTTATTAATATTGTGATCGTTGTATTTTGTTTCTGAGTCACGTCCATTGAATATCGTATTAAAAAAATGAAATAAAGAAAGAAAATACGTTCATTTAGCATACAGACACACGATGAAGAAACAAGTATATAGAAACATAAATAAAATAACATTATGAAAAGTTAAAAACACGGTTAATAAAATTCAGATGTCTCATTTTAATTGTCATAATCTTCATCATTTCAGCCGAAAGTGGTCATAGTTGTTTCAGACCTTTCCCAAGTGTCGCCATAATGACCGGTCTTGTGCGTCTCGCATCTATCGGATTCCCGTGACCCTCACCAGGTCATCGGTCCGCCTTGTTAGAGGCATTTCAACGCTGCGTCTTCCGTTCTCTAGTACCTTTCGTACCCTTCTACTATCGGTTCTGCGAGCAAGTGCCTTGCCCCATTTTAATTCTCTATAGATATAATTTTACAAACGAAGTTTTATTGTTGGTGCGTGACATTTACCGCAAAAATGCATTACACGACATCACACTCGAGATCGCTGCAGTAATGACGACAAATTGACGCTTCTGACGTGAAATATCGCCGGTCGCCTTGTCGCTTGGTCGCCTGGTCGCGCGGTCGCCTGGTCGCCTGGTCGCCTGGTCGCACGGTCGCCTGGTCGCGCGGTCGCCTGGTCGCCTGGTCGCGCGGTCGCCTGGTCGCGCGGTCGCCTGGTCGCGCGGTCGCCTGGTCGCCTGGTCGCCTGGTCGCGCGGTCGCCCGGTCGCTCGTGTCGCCGCGACCGACGCATCACCGTCGCCAGTATATTCTCATTCCCCCACTAATGTATAAAAATGTTAGGATTACGTACAATGAAGGATTTGGAGGGATTCTGGAGGTTGCTCCAGCGGCCGAAAGCTTTATTGAGTGAATTAATTCAACATTCTGTGTGATCCTTCATTTAGGATCGTGGAATGGAAATGTTCTTTGTTAAAGCAGATTTATTTTGGTTTGAAGCAATTTAAACGTGTCTTTGCTGCACCTATAAAAGATCCGGAAATTTTAAATTATGTAGCTCTGGAATGTTTCACTGCTGCTAGAGGGTTAAGCATAGAAAGTACCTGTTAGCATGACATAAGCCTATCATAACATAAGCATAGTTAGTTACAATGTTCTCACTATTCTCAATCTGGCTTCCTCTCTAAGAAAGGGAATAGGCCGTGATCTATCACGCAGTGCGGCATGTCTTTGTATTGTTGTGGTTAGGACTTACCGATTCCTCACCATGTTTTACTTCACCGTTTTGAGAGTAATGGTGATGAAATAAATTACACAAAGTAATGCCCCTGTCTGGGTTAGAACTCACGACGTATAATTCGTAAGTGAGCTGGATGTTACCACTGGGTCACTGGAAAGTGGAAGTTATCACCACTGCTCAATAAGCTTGAAGTTTACTGAAACCTTTTCTTAAAGACAAGAATTCGTTCAAAGTTTGACTGGCAATATAGATTGGCAAGAATCGAGAACTATCGTAAGTACCTACATCTTCTATGTATGTAAAAGGAGACACTGACTGACTGACAAAAACCTGCCTTTTATAACCTACTTCAATACTAAGAGAGGATTTTCCAAACTTCATCCCATAAGGGGATGAAACGAGCGTTTAAAGTTTGTATGGAGAAACCTACTATCACGCGGGCTAAGCCGTTGGCAGGTGCTCGTTATACACAAGATACTTTAATTAGTGTCTTGTCGAAGGTCGATAGTAATATAATATTCATACACAAGTAACGGTCGCCGCACACGAACCACACGCGACAGCCACGAGAAGCTAGAAGCGGCCACAAAGGAAGCTGAAATGCGTGACAGCCACTTGTAAGGCCGGTGGTTGCTACTTTTTTTTAACCCATACGCGCATTATATGATAAATGATATTTATTTTGCAAATAGGTTTTAGAAATACTTTTATACTAGATGAGGCCGGTATTTCCTAGCCGACTACCCTGAGAAGAAACACCAAAACAAACTCAGGGGCCAAAGTCTCTTTTAAAGTCCATGCCGTATGGACTCTGACGAAGAAGGTTTGTGCGAGTGGCGTTTGATGGCGTTTTGTATCGGCGTTTAGTGGCCAGTACGGGTCGCAAGAAGAATCTCATCTCCGGCAACTAGAGCAGTAAGTTTTAATGACTGTTAGCAGTTAGTAAAACTGGATTAAATGTTGTAAACTTGATCAGTGGGAGCCTATTGTTTAGTCATTTGTTTAATTAATTCTGTTCGCCGTTGTCTGAGGCAATGACGATGTGATCAGCTCGTATCGATCTGGGTAAGCGCTTTAGGGGGTTCCTGATGGAGTCGTCATTTGGTATCGTAATATCTTGATTGATTGATTGATTCAAAAACAAATTACACGGTGTGCGAATATTAAAGCTTAAAACAAATAGAAACACAAGTAGTGAAAACAATATTAAATTCATTGCAATCAAAAATTATTATGTCGAAACGATTAGAATTATATACCTACCGTTAATAAAACTTTACAATATAAAACATTGTGATTGTGAAGCATAAATAATGTCCGGTACGTGTACTGGTTGGGAAGATTTTGTGCTTTCAGGCTTAGTTTCATGATGCTTTCTATTTAGACAAGTCATGGACCCGGTGATCTTTCCTAGTCGAGCTTCAATATCAAAATCCTTCCAAGATTTTCATAGATCTTTCTTCGGTGCTTAGTCAGGCTAAGAACTAACGTAGCGGTTAAACCCACGGCTGCCGCGATTGCGAGCCCGCAGCTTTTGTACAATACAGATATAAAATTATGTTAAAAAATAAAGCACATTTCACACAGATTTTACGCCCGCAGTATGCGTGGTTGTTGACGGCTCCCGCTGCAGGGCGTGGCTGAAAACCGCTTTGTGAGTTCTTAGCCTCACTGCTCATCGTTGTCATAAGTCGTTCTTGTGCTTTTTAATTTTATTCTGTTAAACGCCTAAAACGCCTTAAAGAGCAGGAATTGAAAACCATGTCAACTAAACGGTACAGTTGATACAGTCGCCAGCTAAAGCTAAGTCCCACACAATTGTGAAAGTAAACAAACCCTCGATACAGCAGGCAGGCTACCTTCAGTTATGTAATCAGAGAGTCGTTGTTTGCGGAATCTTTTTATTTTCCTTTGACTCTGTCGGCCCGTTTAATTGGTCTTCAGCCGTCAGTTGACAAGTAATTAAAAATTAAATTGTGATCCGCTTTGATGAATGATGAGTTGTCGTGGAATTGGTATTCGGGTACACTTAGATGTTGCTAGTCATTATGAGTTTAAGAAAAATATGATTTATACCAAAGAATATATTTTTAACGACGACTTTATGCGCTTTCTATCTTCACTTACATTCAGACCATTCAGAAGAGTAAATCACAAGTTTTTTCTCTGTTTAATACAAAGTGACACAAAATAGTTGTACATCTCCAAATAAAGCATTTTCACGAATAGACGAACGACAACAATATCAGAGCTCTTCAGCACAAAATAAGATAAAAACAAGTCAATGTCGACGAACTTGAGAGCTCATTTCTCCAGAATAAGGCAATAAGTCCAAAATGTTGTGCACTCTAGTGGCAAATATATCCAGTTAAAATTACAAAACAAAAAGTGTTGGCAATACGGCGGAGAGTCGCCACTTCTTATGAATTCTTGTAGATAATATGCACAGGGCCGGATTGGGGTGCAACCTGCAGGGTTGGTTTGGCCCTCGGGCGAGGCAGGCTTAGGGGTTTAGGGGCTCTGAATATGTATTAAGGATCTCTGGGGATAGGTTTCGGAAGAAAGGATTTTTTTTTAGTATAAAAGTAGGTATAGGTAGTAAAACTTCAAAATGCTGTTATTTTAATAGAAGTTCTAACACAATAGATGTTCTAGTAGATTATTCTAACATCTATTTTCACCTATACTTGTTATTTGTAGATCTATAACCAACGAATCGGCTTCTGACTAAAGCCAGGAAATCTGAAATCATATCATGTCAAGGAATATCGTGTTATCCAGTTACTGGGTTATGGAGGTCGGACAGGCAGTCGTTTCATGTAAAATACTGATATTCAACTGCATCCTCATGCTGAATCGGCATGTTTTTTGCCGGTTTTTCTCCATAGGAAATGACCAATTTGGAACCGTGCAGCTTCTGACGTTTTATAATTGCTCATGTAGGCCTATGTGAAATAAAAACTTTGGACTTTGACTTTCCTGTTAGGTTGGATTAGGTTGGATGTAATAGTAAAAATAGTTCGACAAAAGTAACGCAGATTGATTGACAGCGACGAGACGATTGCAATCCAACATCCCAACACCTTACTCGTTTCAATTCATGTCGACAGCAAAATGAAAATGAATGAATGATGATGAAATCCATTTCCTTCAACGCTCGTAGATGGTGGACGCATTTCCGACCGCAGTGACTGTTTTGGGAACGTGTTGGTGCGTGGATTAAATTCGTGTAGTTGCAACAAATCTAACACACACAAACTAAGCTCCAATCAAGGTGACCTCTGTTGTAAAGCTGTATTACAACTTTCTGGTCCATGCTTTACTTTTCGAAACTTCATGAAAGCAAGTGACTGCTTAAATTAAACAACTAACAGAATTCGTCCCTGTATTCACAACTTTCACCAAGCGCGCGCGTTTTGCATAATTTGAACATTTTTATGCTTTATTCCTTGAGGTTCCAGCGGCGACTTATATTTCTTTGTAACTGAAATGTCTCTTCAGAGCTGAAAAGACTGTTGGGCGCCAAGTCGAGTGCTGAAAAGCGCTTCAAGCACTTTAGATGAAATTTTCTTGATATTTAAACTTAGATAAGATCACTTTTTGTGTCGTGAAATGCTATTTGAGTAAGAGTACCAGATACTTGGACTTTCAGCTGAAGAGCTGTGGCTTGTTATGATAATTGTAATGGAGCTAGGGATTGTTACGTCATTATAGATGTAGGACTAACTCGTGACTAAGCAGAGACTGAAGGAAATTATTTGTCTTAGTATATATGGTCAGGTGATATGAAACGCTTTACTAAAAAAATTATGAGTATACGTGTGGAAGGATGGAGAGAGAGGGGGATGCTGAAGAAAAGATGGATGGACTGTGTGAGGATTGATATGACAGAAAAAAAAATTAAAACCTTTTTTATTTCCCAAAGCATGAGAATTCTCGACCAGGATTTCTCAAGTTTTTAATAAAACATTCTAGGGCGGAACAGAACTATCAGATTGGGTTAGGTATGGTTGGGTAACAAATACAACAGATAGGTAGATTTACTCTTACACATTCTTTTCTTCTTTGTTTTTTTTTTTTATTTTTACATTCAACGTAATTCAACGACGAATAGACTAAGCCCGCGCTTGACTTTCATCTCACCGGATGGAAAGCGATGACAATGCTTGCCTAAATGTCCCCGCACATAGGCCTTAAAAAATCGCCGCTTGAAGCTTCTTTTTGAGGCGGTCATTTTTGTGGCTCATGTGCGACTGCGTCGCCACAATAATAAAATGCTTGAAGCCGCTTCAAGCTTCTCCGGCCACAAGCTGTCGCGCGCTTCATCTGTTTTTTTGCGAAGGCTTCTAGCTTTGTTTTGTGGCCACTTCTAGCGTTTTTTTGAGGCACGTGGCAAGTGAAAATGGCCGTTGACTTAAGAAAAAAAGTTACACCATTACGACCTTATTTATTACATCCACTCTTACATTAGGTACCCACTACACCTAAAGTACCTACTTCCATCTTTATTCCCTCGCTCCATGAAGTTGCTAAATAAAGCTAACAACACACTTGAGTGTGAGCTCGAGGATGCGTCATAAAAATGTTAAATAGCTGTGAAACATGCTTCATAGTGACGCAGTGTAGACCAAGCATTACATACTCATTAGCCTGCTAGCTTTTGTAGAAGTTGGTGTTCAATGTACGCTAACTTTAAGCTCTCATTTAAGTCCATTAAAGTCTTTAGTGTATTCGTGTACTAAAGATGGCTGGATGGATGTAGAATTTTGAAATATTTTGTCTAATTGAGACAACAGAAACCAACATATCGACTTGCACTCGAGTCCGATATCATGTAAAAAGATAGAATCCATATCAACATTTCAATTTCATTTTTGTGTGTTTTCATTCGATTTTTTTTATCCTGTACTTTCCTACTTCTGGGCAAAGGCCTCCCTTAACTACTTCCAGGTTATCTTTTCTAAAGACACTTCTAAACAGTCATCTCGCTACCTTTTCCCATGTTGGGCTTGGCGGTGTCGTCCGTCTTCAGGTACCCACTTCGTGAAGACTCTTGCCTAGCGTCAATATACATGCAGCTGACGTTACAGTCATTGATATTTAAAAATCATCACACAGCCCATCTCTAAAAGAAACGAACATAACCAACATTGGATTCAGATCTAGAAGCAATTACTAAATTGAGTTTCTACCCTGTTTCGTAATTGTACGAAATCCCCAAAAAATCTATGGAGCCTAAAATTTGTATCATTGAAAACGCTGAGCTGAGAACCAGAGACTATATACAATATCCAAGAAGGGTCATGAAACCGCGGCACATCCTAACAGTGCGATTAAGAGACTAGTCACCACTGTTCAACACTATCTATTGCGTTGCTGATAACTAAATAAAACAAAATAAATATTAAGACGACTAATTATTTAATAAGTTCTTACGCCTGCCCTGTATATACAACGATGCCTAGCTAACTTCTGAAATAAAGCCGATATATCAGCAACATACTCGTAGGTAACTATATAATAATAAATGAATATACTTACAAACTACTATAACAGTCCATCTTTTTCCCCCGGTCCTAAGCAAACAGAAAGTTGTGAAGGTTGTCCCGAAATATACGGAGCCTGTGACGTCATCTGCATTGTTATCACTTGTACCCCCCGTGAGAGGAAACCTCCATTATGTACCGCATCTATTCATAATATCATGCTCCTTTCAATTGTCATGATATATGTTTATGTTTGTGAAGACATCTTGGGTAAAAATGGGCAGACAGACGACAGGCCGACTGGTATTGTCAGGCTATGAAATATTGAAAATAACAAAAGAATTAAAACTGAATTCATTAAATGCTAACTTCTGTCAGTAGTTTCGGAAGTGGCAAGTTTTTCCAAGGTCTATATACTCTCGGAAAAAAATGTGAAATTATACTTTTTATTCCAAGACATGCTGTTTGCGTGAGCCAAATTTCGTCCAAATCCGTTCAGTCGTTTGAGCGTGAAGGACTACCCAATATACGAATTTTCACCTGTTAGTGTGATATTGGATTAATAAAAAAAAATGTGACTGATGGGCCTAAAAAGATGATATAATGGTTCCAATTTCCTTTTAAGGTCGGACCTTAATAAATTAGAAAACGCTTTTATAGATGTCTATTTGGTGATATCATTTATTTTGTGACCTTTTCACCTAAGGCAATAAAACACCCAGTACTTGTGAACAAAAACAGGACCCAATCAAAATCGCCCGTCTATCTACACACGAGTTTCACGAAACAAAGTGCCACATTAAACCTTTTTATTACTCGACATTACTTGAAGTAACGCGCGACGCGGGACGTATCCTCTCGCGGGTAAGCAGTGCTCCAAGTGATAGCTAAGTGTGTGCGCACACAATCCATCTCCCGACAATGGTGGGCCACACGTGCCCCGGCACTGGGGTTGCCAGGCCTTTTGAATAAAAGTGTTCATAGTCTGGCCAAATTAGACGGTGGCTAGGCTTAGGTTAGCCCTCGCAGAAAAGGGCAAATAAAGAAACACTGGGTCAGTAAAAGTCTGACACTCCCTGATGATTTCCCATCAAAATAGGCTTAGGTTGATAAACCTTTTGAATTAAATAATATGGATACGATGACAACTGGACGTAAATATGCATCTATAAGATGAGATAAAAGGATAGGTCATGCTACATTGTATGCATCTATCTATTTCTGCGCTTGATCCGTTCGACTGTGCAACGAATTCCGGTACAGTTTACATTATTCAAAATAAAAATAAACGAGAAAGATTTGTGTGTATAAATTACATCTGTGTGAAGCCGGGGCAAATCGCTAGTTATATAATAAAGAAGACACTAAGTATGAGCTCAGTTTATTTCTGTCCCTAATATTCTTCTCTTTTACTTTGTGTGTGCCTGAGTCACACAAATGTTTTTTTTTGGTCATTTTATTTAGTTCAAGTTCACAAGTGAAGATGACAGTTTTGCGTTGGCAAATCAAGAAGCCTGATTTAATATTATTTTTTTCTGAAACAAATGTCTGCATTAGTGAATGTGTTTCTTTTTTGCCCAATATTTCCCAAAATTCTGAACAGTTTTAAGGGTTGGCAACCCTACTATGCCCCGCGATTGTGCCCGCACCACTGTGCCCGCGGTGTGGGCGTCGCGACGTGAGAGAGTGTCATGTGCCCCGACACCTCCGTGAGGTAAAAGCTTGCCCACATTTGGTACAGGTGGAGAAATAAGTGCTGCGGTATTTCAGTACGAGTTAAATATGTCACACGACGTATAATATAATAAAATTGACTACTAGAACTTATCACTATGGACTTACCACTTTGCAGGCACGTCTAAAACCTTAATTATCTGATTGATTTAATTTAATGTATTTTTGTGTAATAATGTAATTGGAATTTTATAACTAATACGTTACTAACACTTGTATGAGTGAAAAACTTGAAATAAATGATAAATTATTCGGGTTCAAACCCAGCCAGGCGCATTACTTTGTGTAATTTATTTCATCTCTGTTCTCATAAAGGATAAGGAAACCGGCATGTCCTAAAACCAAAAGTTCGAAGACATAATTATGTGACATTCACCAACTCGCACTGGGTCCGCGTGGTGGATTACGGTCCATTTCCTAGAGATTTTCCTAGAGAGGAGGTCTGAGTCCGAGCAGTGGGAACATTAAAAGACTGTTAATGCTAAGTTCAGACTATCGGTTAACTCCTTCACCTGGTCGCTTTCCTCCAGTGCGTGCTGTTCGCGAGTGTACGCGTAACAAGTATTCCATCAGCGATATTGGCGGCGCACGTCGCCCCTCCCCCCCTCCCTCCTTGCGGTGTCACCTGAGCAAGTGCGCCACACGTCCCAAGACGCACAATAATTGTTGTTTTGTTCTGACGACACCCGTGTTGCTTAATTTTGATTACTGAAAGAGCATTCGTGGTGTTGGAAGATAAATGAAAACTGTTCAATTGCGCTATCAGAGATAACTCTGCGTGTTTGAATATTAATTTAGCTTGACTACTTTTACTCATACACAACGTTTTACATCTGCATCTGAATTTGTTAACACCAATATTATTATATTGGTGTTAACAAATTCAGATGCAGATAAAAACGCCTCCTGGGCGCAGCTCAATAATTTGGTCGACCGAATCCGCACCGCTCTTGACTCCACGGTATACAAGGCCCTTCACACCGCCAGGGACAGGAATAGATGGAGGAACATCATAAAAACAAAAGTGATACGACGCAAGGAGGTGGGACTGCTAGGTTCATGCATGACCACTATATCACCTAAGCAACGATGTGGCCGACGATGGCCCACGCTTGCTTAAAAGTAGCCTTTTCACTCGCTATTTATAGATTCCCAGGTTCTAGCTATCAGGAAAAACAGACCCCAGGGAATTCCACTTAAGAAGTGGAATTTCCTGGAGTCTGTGCTTCAGGCACAATTAATGTGTTTCTAAAACCGTTTTATTACCATTTTGACTGTAATAAATTGTATCCTTTTCCTCCATCTTGCGTCGTATTCCTCAATTCTCTCCTTCAGCACTTCATTACTTTCACTTTTATGACATTCCTCTGTCTGTTTCTGTCTCAGTCGGTGTGAAGGGCATTGTCTGGCGTAGAGTCAAGAGCGGTGTGGATCTGGTCGGACCAACGTATTGGGCTGCGCCTTCGAGACCTTTTCCCCATTTACTTTACCGATCACCATGAGCCTTTCGAGGTTACCACCGTCTTTCATTTTAATGTGATCGAAGTATTGCAGAATGTATGATTTATAATAATTACGCTTACATGCAATTTTGCCTCTAAAGCGTTTAGAACAATGTAAGTAGCGCGGTTACGATGTAGCATATTGTACACTTGTGTAAATTCCATCCACACGTATACTCAACACAATTTAATAAAATTTTAGTTCCTTAGATTACAAATTTTCTCTCTCACGAGGTAATACACAATTAACTATGAGTTAAGTAATTGTGTATTAATACCTCGTGAGCATCTGCCTGAAATTATTTTGTAGGGTTGTTTAAATAAACTCATATTTTTAAACATCTGTTTCATCAAAGTTCAATGTATCCTTAAAATTAAAGATGAAACAACAGCACCAGTACATTTCCATAATGCCCTCTCGGTAAGACATTACATTACGGAGAGCCTCTCAGTATAATGCTCTCAATTAATTAGCGTAACATCTCATCACTCGGGCGCAGATCCTCAAGTAGAGTATGCTAACTGCGCTAACTTTGAGCGTGATTCTATTATCTACTGAGATATGAATTTTAAATTGTGATTGAAATTCTCATATCAGTATGCTAGTACAAGTATGTCTAATAGGACTTTGTATTGTGTAGAATGGTGAGCGAAGATCAGTTTTGGACAAAGTAAAATTAATATTCCATGATTCTATTACAAGTATTTTTTTTTATTCTCCCACACTAAACATGGTAGAAACACTCTTCTAAAGAAATCATCGGTAGACAAAAAAAATATGCCTGAATTGATAACTCAATATCATGGCATTTGTGTCTGGTCTGGGCGACTGCCTGATAGTTGATTTTGGGCTGTTATATTTTTGTTCTTATCGTGCAGAAAACTTTGATACTGTGATGCAGGATTATGAATTTTAGTTCCTATTGCGACATACTCGTAGATGTCGCTACAAGATTATTGACGTCTTTACTACGATGACGTAACAGTGTCCCAGTGCTTCAGGCGCCAGTCTCTCGGTCGTGACTAATCTGCACATCTTGTGCGCCCGGCTTTGATCCGTCTTACACTTGATTACGTAAAGAGTATCATGTTTTACAAAGAGATTAAGATATTTGTATTAAAAGCTTTGTTTTAATACTGATGATTATATTATATTGTACAGGATTACCTGTAAGGAAATTTACATTTTTTTTAAGTTATTTTAGTCGGGACTTTACGTCCAAGTGTGCGGTGTCTTTTCGCTCAATATGTCTATGACCAGTGCGTGTTGCCAGTGATGACATATGGCTCTGAAACGTGCTCGCATACAATGGACCTCATCAGAAGACTTAAAGTCTCTCAAATGGCAATGGCGAGGGCTATACTTGGAGTTTCCTTGCGTGATTACATCAGAAATGAAGATATCGGCAGGAGAACATGGGTTACCAACATAGCCTAAAGAATCGCCAAACTTAAGCGGCAGTGAGCAGGGCAGATTGCTCGCAGAACAGATTTTCGATGGGGATGAAAAGTTCTGGATTGGCGACCACGTACCGGAAGACGCAGCAATGAAAGGACTCCCATAAGGTGGACGGTCATCCGTCATCGGTCATCAGCGAGGGTCGCGGCACTCCAATGGATGCGAGATGTACAAGAACGGTCGTTGTGGCAACACATGAGGGATGACTATGTCCAACAGTGGACGTCTTTCGGCTGAAATGATGATGATGATGATTACGTTCAAATGATACAAATAACACATTTATTTATTTATTTATTTAAACTTCATGTACAGTAGTGGTACATAGGCGGACTTAATGCAACAAGGCATTCTCTCCCAGTCAACCTTTGGGTTAAAAAGACAACACTGTGGTAGGTTTGCACAATAAACAAATAACAAATACTGTAAATGAAAACAAAAAGCAAATTATATAAAATAAAATACACATATATGTTAAAATAATAAACTAATAAATACTATGAAAAATAACAAATAATTAAGAGAACTTAATAGTAATTCTGACGAAGACCAAACTAAGGTTGAGAAGACTTCATGTAGTAGTTCCGAATTTTACGCTTGAAGGAAAATTTACTCTCGGCCTTTTTGATGTCTAGGGGAAGCACATTCCAGAGCTTTATGGTGGAAACAGCGAAAGAATTAGACATAAAACCAGTACGGTGAGAAGGAATATGAAGAAGCAAGTTTTTGGATGCACGAAGGTTAAGATTATGAGAACTGCCCAACACTTTAAAATACTGTTTTAAATAATCAGGAGCACAAGGATCGTTAATTATGGTGAAAAGCATGCAAAGGGATCTGAGGGATCTCCTGTGGCGGATAGGCAGCCATTTAAGCTGAGAACGAAAGGAAGAAATGTGATCATATTTACGAAGCCCAAATATGAAACGAATGCAGTTGTTGAGAAGTCGATCCAATTTGTTTAGAAGTTCTTGGGAAAGATCGGAGTAACAAACATCAGCATAGTCAATTATAGGTAACACAAGCGACTGGACCAAAGTAGTTTTAGTGCTTGACGGGGGGAAATGTTTGAATCTATAGAGAGACCGCAGCGTGTAGGTGACTCTCTGGCTAACCTGAGCAACCTGCTTATTCCAGCTTAACCTATCATCAATATGTAAACCCAGATCTTTAACATGAGGTGACAGAGGGATAACAGTATTGCCGAAAATAAGCGGCAGTAATCGGTTAGTGTCCAAACTCCGTAAGAAGTAAGGACTACCGATGAGGATGGCCTGGCATTTACTGACATTGACAGTAACCCCAAATCTGCTCGACCACTCAGCAATGGCCAGAAGGTCAGCATTAAGTAGGGAGATGTAGTCATCAAGGTTGTCAATGTCAGCCTGCGCGTAGAGCTGAAGGTCATCAGCATACAGACGGAAAGAGCATTTGAGAATAGCTGTAATAGAGTTAATAAATAAAGAAAATAAGAGAGGAGAGAGTATACCGCCTTGTGGAACGCCGGATTGCAGGTCGCACCAGTCAGAAAATTTCTGATCAGCACGTACCGCTTGTTGACGTCCACGAAGATATGATGAGAACCAATCCCGTGCCAACGTAGAGATCCCAATTTGAGACAAGATAGCCAGAAGTATGTCGTGATCAACGGTATTAAAAGCATTGGAGAAATCTATTAAAACTAGCACCGTTAACCTCGAATTCTCTAGGCCATTCCTGACATCTTCTGTGACTTTAAGCAAGGCTGTGGCTGTACTGTGGCCAGGTCGAAATCCTGATTGAAAAGGGATAACAGATTATTCCCAAACACAAAGGATGAAATCTGTTTAAGAACAACTGCTTCTAGGATTTTAGATAGGAAAGGGAGAATGTTTATTATATATTACATTTATTGTTGATAGGGTCACCCTTGACCACTACCTCACCTGATAGAAAGCGACAATGTGGTCGACGGTGGAAATAATCTATTTACCCTTGACTTAAAGCTTCCCAGGTTGTAGCTATCAGGAAACAAAGACTTTGGCAGTAAAATCGAGTTCTTAGCTGTACGCACAATGAATGTGTTCCCGAATGTACGGCGGCGTACGACGGTGGTCTATTTGGAGAAATAAAACTCTGTTTCGCGCTCCCGAATAACTGTATTTATCGAACAGACATACACAAGTTACCGTGCCAACAATATTCTCAAAAAAAATCCAAAATGTTATAATTACCTATACTAATCGTTGTAACGAAACGATAGCGCGATCTATCTCGATCCTAACGCCATCTAGGGAAGACAGGTACAACTTTTTACAATCGACTTATTAGATCGCGCTACGGTTCCGCTCAACACCGCAAACATACCGCCCACCAAGGACATACTCTCAAAATGTCCTTCAGAACCGCCCACCATGAGGAAACAGTGCTGAGATGCATGTTATTGGTGAGAAGTTTACAAGCTTAATCTTAAAATTAAGTTATAGGTAGGATACATAATTTTGACGTAGGCCTTTTTATGGACGACGATTTAGCGCGCAGGGTCACAACTCGCGTAATGCCATCTGCACCCGGATGTTTCTGCTCTACCCTACCGAGTAACCATTTGCCAGGGGGTAAATCGTCCTCCTTCACCAAGACTACGTCACCTACTGATGGTTCTGGGTTCACGTGGTTCCATTTACGACGTTGTAAGAATTGATGGAGATAGTCATGTGACCAACGACGCCAGAAATCCTGGACCATTCTCTGGTGCAACTGCCATCTTTGTAAACTATTAACGTTGCATGCTTCATAATTGTAATCAGGCGGCACAACTAGGGCTTCGCCCACCAGGAAGTGACCAGGCGTCAAAATCGTTAGCTTATCCTGATCTTCATTATAAGACAATGGCCTCGAATTGAGGCACGCCTCAATTTGGGCTAACACTGTAGCCATTTCTTCAAAAGTCAGAGTAGAGTTACCTATTACCCGTTTAAGGTGGAATTTGGTGGACTTAATACCAGCTTCCCAAAGGCCCCCAAAGTTAGGTGCATGAGGAGGAATAAAACGCCACTCCGTACCATTATCCGCTAGAACCTCTGCTATTTCGGGATTACAATAAGATTTCTCCTTATTAAATAAATAAAGCAACTCCCGCGCCGCGCCTACAAAATTAGTGCCGTTATCGCTGTGCAGCTCTGAGCACCGACCACGACGAGCAACGAACCTTTTGAAGGCGGCCAGAAATCCTTTAGAAGTTAGTTCACTAACGGCCTCCAAGTGCACAGCCCTTGTGGCCATGCATATAAACAGACATATATAACCCTTGTACGAGGCATTACCGCGGCCTTTAGAGACCCTAATATTGATAGGACCCGCATAATCCACTCCACTGCATAAAAATGGCTTCGCTGGAGTTACACGAGCGGTGGGTAACTGTCCCATTAACTGAGGTCTGATCTTTGCGGAGTAACGAATACATTTTACACAACCTCTAACATATTTTTTAACCAATAGTTTTACTCCTCCTATCCAATACTTAGACCGCAAATAAGTGATCATGAGCTGTGGTCCACCATGCAAAGTATTTTTGTGCGCATCAGCTACGAGAAGCTCCGTTAAGAAGAAATCTTTCGGCAGCAAAACAGGATGTGTTCTATCGTGACCTAACTGCGATTTCTCGAGTCTACCCCCTACTCTCATGATTCCCTTAGAGTCGAGGAATATGTTGAGTGATTTCAAAGTGGCGCCTATCTTCTGAGGTTTATTATTCCTCAAAAGATCTAATTCCACAGCGAACCCTTCTTTCTGGCATTTCTTTACGCAAATAATTAGAGCCTCTTCTCGTTCTTGCCTAGATAGAGTTTGCGTAGTTTCTTGCTCCTCCGAAATCATACCTTGCCCCTTTAAATTAAATAGAAAGCGCCGAGCATAAGCAACAGTTCTAATTAATTCCAATAACGATGAGAATTGAGTCCAAAATGAACTATCAACTGTGGTTGTATGGACTTTTACTTCTTCTAATTGTGTTACTAAATGCCTTGGCCTTTTATATTCCACCTCTTGATCTCTTAAGAATGACGGGCCATCCCACCATAGAGAAGTATTCTCAAGCTCGGACGGACAGATTCCACGCGAAGCACAATCTGCTGGATTCTGTTTTGTGGAAACGTGAGCCCAGTGATGACTATCTAAAGAAGTCAATATCTCCGACACTCGATTGCCCACAAACGTTTTCCAACGACTAGGATGGCTATTTAACCATGCTAGTACCACCTCACTATCTGTCCATGCGTGCCAATCTGTCTTTGGAATGCCCATTACTTCACCGACTTCCATAAGCAATTTAGTCAAGAGTAAAGCCCCACAAAGCTCTAACCTAGGGATAGAAACCTGTTTTACTGATGCTACCCTTGTTTTAGATGCTACTAATGAAACATATACATTGCCTGTCACATCTACTACCCTTAAATATATAACCGCGCCATAAGCTAATTTCGAAGCATCAGCAAAACCGTGTAACTCAGTGGTTACATTGGTGGAAGTGACATGCATCCATCGTGGGATTCTGATGGTTGCCAGCTGGGACATCTTTTCACGGTAAGTTAACCATTCATTTAATAACAAGTCTGGTACTTCTTGATCCCAACCTATGCCGGCTAACCATAACTTTTGAATTAATATTTTAGCTTTAACTATACTAGGAGCTAACCAACCTAGCGGATCGAATAATCGAGAAATGTCAGAAATGATTTTCCTTTTAGTTGCAGGTGTAGCTGTAGTCGGCATATTAATAGAGTATTGGAAGACATCTTCGCTGGAGTTCCAGGTAAGTCCTAAGATTTTAGTTACATCATCTGTTTTTATTTTTAATTCTTCCTCTCTAGTGCTTTTCCCAACCTTCATTTTGTCTAACAACTTTCTACTATTAGTTTTCCACTTTTGCAATGAGAAACCTCCTCTTTTTAACATTTCATTAATTTTAGTGTAAATTTCATAAGCCTCTTCTATGCTTTCAGCTCCAGTCATTAGATCATCCATATAGAAATCATTTAGAATGATATCCCTTATCTTTGGACAACTCTGACACTCGTCATAAGCTGCTTGATGTAAGGCCCGCACTGCTAAGTACGGTGCTGATGCCGTACCGAATGTAACCGTGACTAATTCAAATTGTTCAATTTCCCTTGTAGGACTATCTCGCCAGAGAATGCGTTAATATATTGTATCTTTCTCATTGACTAAAACTTGTCGATACATCTTTATAATATCTGCAACTAAACATATTCTATGTGTTCTCCATCGTATAACAATATGGCGAAGATCTGCCTGTAACGTAGGCCCTACTAACAAGTTATCATTGAGTGACGTCCCCTTTGAACCTTTACATGAAGCGTCAAATACGACCCGCACTTTGGTCGTATCCTTATCCTCGCGAACGACAGCGTGATGAGGTAAGTAAACTACATTTTTATTCATTGATTTGCCTTCTATTACCTTTTTCATGTGATTTAAATCTAAATACTCTTGCATAACCTTAATGTAATTGTTTTTTAATGTAGTGTTCTTCTCTAACCTTGATTCTAAACTTTTAAGTCTTTTTTCAGCTATTATCTTCGAGTCACCTATCTTATCAACCAAGTCAACTTCACGGACAGGTAACCTTACTACATATCTACCTTCTTCATTTCGTATAGTAGAAGTTTTAAACAACGTTTCACATTTAATCTCATCTTCCGTGAGCAACCTTTTTGTTCCAGATGGCTCAGCTTCTATCTCCCAGAATTTCTTCAACAAATCATCTGCCTGAATATTGGAGTGCAAGACAGTGATGCATGGATATGAATTTACATTTACTGAATCGTCTGTGCCTACAACTCCGGATAAAATCCAGCCTAAAACCGTAGCCTGTGCTACAAGTGACCCACTTCCCCTGGTTTTAATGCCCTCCTGAATGATCTTACAGTAAATTTCAGCACCTAATAAAATGTCAATTTTATTAGGCCTGTCATATTCAGGATCGGCTAAGTCAGTATCCTTCAAATCAACCCATTCTATCCTGGTTGCTTTAACAACTGGAAGAAGGGAGGTAATAGACCTTAAAACGTAAGCCTTGACTTGCACGTTGAAAGTGGGATCGACTCGAGACTGTAGTTTTAAGTTAACTGTTGCCTTACAGTTAACCGTTTTGTGACCACCTACACCTGCTACCAAATGATTTGTTGAAGTTTTCTTCAACCCTAAATACTGAGCCATGGACTCCGTGATAAAAGACCCCTGAGACCCTTGGTCTATTAACGCACGAATTACCCTATATGTTCCTCCTCTAGCCTCCGCGTTTATTAATACCGTAGGTAACAAAACGGTATCTTTACATGTCCCTGTAGAAAGGCATGAAACGATCGCACTATCAGAACCCTCCGCTCGTGGAGTGGCCGTTTTATTCTCCTCAAGCAACTTATTTTTACTTATGTCCGCGGTTGCATTTAACGTATCTTTCTCGAACGACTCTGAACCATCAGAAGAATGAAGTAGCGTATGATGACGTTTTTTACACACATTACATTTTCCAGTGTTTTTACAAAATCTGGCAGAGTGTTTGCTGCCTAAACAAGTGAAACATAAGCGTTTTTCATGCACAAAATTACGGCGAACATCGACGCCTTGACTTATAAACGATTTACAATTCGTGATCTTATGAGAGGCAGAACAATATGCACAAGATACTTCGCCTTTTTCTTTCCCTACTACATGGAAGGATTGAGCACCTTTATGAACCTCTTTAGGCCTATGTTCGATATTTTCTAAACCCCTGTAACGACCTATTAAAAATTCGCGAAATTCATCAAATGAAGGAAGTTCTTCTGAGGAATCGGACGATATTCTTAGTTCCCAAGCCTTTCTGGTGTCTTTATCTAATTTGGTACTAGTTATATAGATAACAAGGATGTCCCAAGATGAGACATCTATCCCTAAATTACTTATAGATGCTAAACAATCACAAGTAGTACCAATTAATTTCTTTATTTCACTTGCTGATTCGACTGTCAAAGACCTTTGATTAAACAAACGTTTGATAATCGAATTTGCCAAAAATCTTTTGTTATTATATGTTGACTCTAATTTTTTCCAACTTTCTAAATAATTATCAGAAGTTACATTTATGTTTCTTAATAACAGTTCCGCTTCCCCGATCAAATAACCTTTAAGATAATACAGTTTTTGAGCGTTATCTAATCTGTTATTATTATGTATCAACCCAACGAACAAGTCTCGAAAGGTTGACCACTCATGATATTTACCAGAAAAGGTGGGTATTTTTACTTCTGGTAATCGAAAATTGGTGCTTTCCTTGGTACTAGGCCCCTGGCTAGGGTCATGCGCGCTATTCTTTCTAATCAAATCTTTCAATGTACTTTTAAAGTTTATGTATAAATCCTCAACATCATCATAAATCCCTTCCTTGTTATATTTAGAACTAAATAAATCGGGTTTTTTAACTTCGCTTATAATTTTTATGTGAGTGTTATAGAACATTTGCCATTGTTGCTCTAAACTTTCTAGGCGAGTCTCAAAGTATGATATCGTTAAGCGATCTTTCGGACATTTCTTAAAATTTGTATAAGACTTTTCAATTTTGGTTTTGACGTCTTCTTGGATGTCAATATAGCGATCCATTTCTAACAAAAGTTAAAACACAGAAAACTAAGAAATAACACCAAAGATAATCCAACACAACAGAACAAAATATGCGAATAACACCAAACAAAGTGTGGAAGAATATAATTATGATAAATAATTAATGTCCACAAACAACAGTAATTCTTGCACTTCTTCCGAACACAAAGATCTAGATTGATTCAAGGGCCTAACGAGTATAGGTTACTCGTCAGAACCACAACCACTTTTTATAAGTCCAATTATTGACTTTCCTGTTTAAAGTAAGGTTGAAAGTACTCACAATAATCCACTTTGCACTCACTATGACACCACACCAGTAGCGCCCTCTGCCTGCTCGCTCGTGAACTGCAACGCTCCTTGTTGCACGCCACCAACCAGTGGCACTTGAACACCACACCTTGCGCCGCTGCTCCTCCACTTGCCTGGCTCCCGGCTGCAACCTGCACCCGGCTCCCGGCACCCGGCACCAGCTGTTCTCACCTCACTGATGCCTCCCAATCCGCATTTCCAGGAAAATATCGCAGCTAAGAAGCTACACAAATACCGTTAAGTAAGTTCCACCATTAATTATCTCCGAGCAACAGAAATAATTAGTACAATAGATCCATTAGTACAGAAAATACGACATTACAGAGAAAATCTTTCACTAGAGAGGCCTACGCCGTAGTCGCGTAGCTGCGTAGCCGCGTAACACAGACACACTGGCTACGAGTTTATTCCATTTGCTACGCACTAAATACTCTTTTGAATAACATCGCATAATTTATTCCAAAGTATTGTATGCCAAAGTAATGGTGGGCATAAAGTCACGGCCACAATTATGGTCCAAAACAGATACAAACGTTCAACATTATTTATACAACTTGGTTATTTATTGGCTAAATTTTTCGGCTATTGTATTCAACCTCGGCCTCTGGAATATAAATGTCCATTCTGGCGAATTTAGCTAATGTTGTTATTAATACGGGTCTTTGTACGCGATCTGGTTTATTTTAATGCTGAACTTTATAGGTCATGTGATAATCTGGGAATTTGTTTCTAAATAAATCTTAATTCTTGTTTAGGTAAAGGGTTTATGGATGTGTTATGTTTGTCTAGAATTTATGAGGCAACTTTATTTTTTTACGTGACAGTGCGAATAAAAAATGAATAAAAATGGTTATTTGCAAGTCAGACTCGCGCACTAAGGATTCTACACAAACTCACCTAGATGTAAATAGTTTGATTAATGAATCGAGTCTCGAGGATTATTCTAAATCACAATAAGTAGGGGAGGGCGGGGCTGGTACTAACAAATTTTGTATTATAGTTTATATTTTCTTTGACAATGAACTTTTTAGTCTATTTTTTTATTGAAAACATGCTTTGGTTATTCAGCTATGATATTAGTTTCAAAATACATCCGGTATGTAAGTGCTTTCAGAAAGCGAGCTGTGAAAACCAAAAAAGTCATTTGTTAATACATGCCCCGCATTTGGGGCAAATATTAACGGAGCTGGGGTACGTATTAACGTAAGGGGCAATTATTAACATAGACAATTTTTTTATGAAATACTTAAATAAAACATCATTTACACGAATAAAAATGTTTTATTATAGATATATAGTTATACATATATATATTTTAAGCCTAAACAAGTGAACACACAATTTAAACTTAACGTTTTAAAGTTGCTAAACTTTTCATAATCAACAATCTTTAAAGTTTTTATAAATCAGTACTAATTAACCACTATATCTACTGAGTATTAGAGCTTTAAATCCTTCAAATATTTATTAAAATAGTTTAAACTTAACAATTAAGTATTACGTAATCAGTCACATAAAGTTTTTGGTATCAACAGTGTTAACAATCTCAATGAGTTACCTTAAACAATAAAGTATTTAAACCTACATTTATCAACAATTCTTACAGCGTTAATTAATACTTTTTAGAATCAGTCAGTCTTAAAGTTATACTAGTTTAAATGATCTTTACCTAATTTGTACTTAAAAGTAGACAGGAAATATGTACCTGTCTAGTTTGTTTTTGTCAAAAATTAATCAGAATACTCATCATCTGAGAAACAGTTGAGGCATATGTATTTTCTGATATCACCCTTAATACAGGTGATGTGAGCCCATCCTTTGCATATTATACATTGTATCCAGTCAAGTCCAGATGTATCGTCATTATAAGACTCGGCGCAAACTAAACAGCAGCAGGTATCTTCTTCACTGTCATCCTGAAGAATATGCTTCTTCACCTTTTCTACTTCTTCTCGCCGGGTTGATTTACCTTTACCTTTACCTTTCCCTTTGCCCTTATTTTTAGTTTCAGTCTGACTGATTTTTATCTTTTTACATGATTTTAATTTTGCTTCTTCCTCTAAGGCCAATTTTTCGGGAGTATCAGTGAGAATAGTGGATTTCCTTGAACGCTTTCGTTTAGATTCGACACGTGGAGGAGCTTTTGGAAGCGGTCTTACTATTTCTATATTAAACTTTTCTGTAGGCTTCGTATTTGACGGTCCTGGTTCATTTGGCGGTGCTGATTCATTTGACGGCCCTGGTTCGCTCGACAGTCGCTGAAAATTTGATGGTCCCGGCTCATTCGATGGAACATGCGATAGCTGATCAATAACCTCTGAAACACTTATGTGAATGTCAGGCATGTTTTCTAAAATTTCATTTTGAATTGAAGATTCTAGATTAAGTGATACTTCTTCTGGATTGAAAGAAGTATCTCCTGGCTGAAGGGATCCCTGGTTTTCCATCGAAGCAGTATTTGGATCGGGACGATCAGTTACAAATGATGGCGCAAAGTCACAATCTTGAAATACATCTTCATTGCACGGCCAAATGCCAGCTTTTTTAAATGAGTTGATGATATTGTTTTGAGTGAATGCCAGAGGAAATGCTTCTTTCACAATTCCAGGGAGATCGTAGATCGTCATTGTCTTCCCAGGATGATTAACCATCCAGTTCGTTTGCTGTCGGCTAATATAATTCTTAAACGGTCCATACACACCGACATCCAGTGGTTGAAGATTATGGGAACAATGTGGAGGGAAAGACAAAAGAATGATATGGTTGTTCTTTGCCTTCGTGACGACCTCCACATTGACATGAGAATGATGGTTATCCAACAACAATAAAACTGGTTCCTGCTCTGATGTTTTAACATGTTTCAGAAAGTGGTCAATAAATTTCGAAAATTCTTTTTCAGACATCCAGCCGGAACTATTTCCTAGACCTACACACCCGGGTGGCCCATTTTGGATGAATAAATCACTATATCTGATCCGTGGAAAAATGAACATACATGGTATGAAATTACCAATAGCATTTGCCGCTGCCGCAATTGTGACGAGAGTACCCCGTTCTGCAGATGTGACAGCTCCTACCTGCTTGGAACCTCGTTGAGCTACCACTTTCTTGGGTTTCTGCACCGTCGTCACTCCTGTTTCATCTACGTTCCAGATTCTACTCGGAGATATATTGTATCGTTGAAGAACTTCTCGATATTTTTCAAAAAATGAATGGACATTTGTACGGTTAAATGATGTTGCTCTGCTTAAGCTTGTCGCCTCAGGACTCCGAATAGACAAGGATGCGTTGCGTTTCATAAAACCAGCGAACCAATCTTTGCCAGCCTTTCCGTCTCTTTTCCAAGATTCTGGAATATTATCTATTTTGTATGCAATGGCAAGCTCATAAGCAAATTTTTTGACATCATCTGGTAGCAATCCAAAATAGATATTAGAACATTTCACTAAATAATCTGCTATCATTTTTTCTTGCTCAGGATTGAAAACGAGACGATTTTTTTTGTAACCCACTTCAACAGGAATCCCTTCCTTTTTTTTCTTTACGTATTTAAACAGTGTTACATGACAGATATTATATTCCGTAGCAACATCTCTAAATTTTCTATTTTTTGACAGAATTTCTTCGGCTGCCAGCTCAAATACTTCTTGAGACGTCGAACCTCGTGTGCTCTTCCTTTTGTAATTTCTCATCCTATAACAAATTACAAAACACACTTATTGAACAAACCAATCGTTTAATATCAAACACCTACATATTAATACAGATTGAGCGGGGTAAGTATTAACATGTTAATACTTACCCCGCTCAATCTGTTAATTTTAGCCCTAAGGTCACTTTTTATACTTCATCAATTACAGAAAAAAATCTAGTAAAAATAATTACAAATAATTATAATAGTTTTAAAGTCAATAGAATAGAGATTAATTTAGGATAAACTTTGGTTCAATTTAGCGAATAAATAAATCTTAAATCAATTTATTACGAAGTACGAAAAGTTCGTTTACCTGTAAATCCGAGGGTCCTGTGCACAACTATCACTAGCGACGGCCGGTCGATCACTGACAAGTCAGGACACGTTCGGCTGTGTATAAAGGGTATTCTAAACCGAGTCTCATACATTTGACACTTCGCGTTTGGCGGGAATAAGCTTGTTAATACCTACCTCCGTTAAAACCAGCCCCGCGCTCCCCTAATGGTTTTGCGACGTAATTTCAAAACTGTTTTCAGATTTTTCTTTTTCACGTGCATATTTTAGTATTCTATGTCAACGAAAAGTAACATATATGGTCTTTAAACAGATCATAAGATCATAAAAGACTTTATCTTTGGATTGCGTTGACTTAGAAGTTTGATTATTCACTGCTCCCAAGGAGTAGCAGACCTGAATATTTGGTATTGATTTCATCTTGATACCTCAACTCGGTTCTGCAAAAATGGTCTTGATAGATGGATGGCAAAGTAATTCTATTAGGGTTCCGTTTTGGTCACCTGGAAGAATGAAATGTCAAAGTGTTTAATTTTTGTTACTTGTTCTTTAAAATTGATAACTCGGGTATTCATTCACCAGAGAAATGGAATTGTTTGATGAAGTGACCATGGCCTTAGAACGCAAAGGACAACTGGGTGAGATTTTTACTCACGAAAATAAAGTTAATAAAGAGAGGGTGGGATTTTTTCCCACCAAAAAAACTTAGTTATTTAGTATAGGAGCTGTGTGTCAGTAACATCGACAGCATCATTAGGAAAAGGGTTTCCTTATCAATATTTACAGAAACATTACATCAACGACAAACTTCAGGAAGCTCCACTGATCTGCCGTCTGAACGCTATTAAATCAACAACAAGTACGAATTACTCCCCCCGAGGCACAACTACTGCATATTTTAACATCCGCCAACTTCGACATACACCCACATTCATATTTAAATCAACGGTATAGAGCTCATTTTAATATAATTTAGGGGTACTGGTAAAGTGGCTTGGTAAACTAGTTGCATATTTCAAAATGCGTACAAAGTTTTGTTTGCAGGTCCGTTAAACTGTATCCCAATATTTTTAAAGTTCACTTTCCGTTAGCTGAGGTGTTGGTAGGTGTGGTGTTTGGTATAAAGCGACAGGCTTTGTCCCGCGGTCAGCAATAAGAGGAAACGGCGCCATCTGCCGCCCGCTTTCGTATCCGGGCACCGACTTCCGGTCAGAGTCGACTTCAACTGAAATTTTGATCAGGATATAATGCGGCTTATTATGCAGACCGCAGAGGGAGGCTTTTTTCTTTATTTCAGCGTATTCAGGTGGAAAGGCATTTTAATTCGGCCTGCGCTAATTAATTTTAAATTGCTTAAATGGAGTTCGTGTTTTTATTGTAATTAAGGTAATATTGATTTAATTGTGTCGTGTGCGAGTTGATCATTTATTCTCATTTTTGGGTCTCGTTTATTCCTCAAATTATTTACAATTTTTTTTTTTGTACTGGTTAATTGCTCAAAAAGACACGATTTTGAATTCGAATAAAGAATTATTCAGTTAACGGCACTGAAAAGAGATATACAAGGATAAAATAAAATAACTTTAAATATTTTTTTGGCGGAGTTTATTCTACTATTTAATAGCTTTGTTAATATTGTTTACTCATTAATTCCTAGCGGATATTGTGATGTCGGATTGGTGTGGTTTTCTGCCTCTACAGTCTACACAACCGAACAATAAGTATGTGGAATCATTGAAACAGTAGGCGCACTGACTACCTCCGCAAAGCTTGTCGAGAATGCAGACTCGATTAGGATTTAAAACTAAATACTGTCTAAACTTCGTTCTGGATAAATGCACTAAAAAAAAAACAATTGTAATATATCTCCCTCGTCATCGCCACAATCGCCACTCCATACTATAGCAATAAAAATCACAAGTAGACTGCGGGCAGCACTCCACTGCGGCCTAATTTAATAACGTGTGTATGTAAGTAACGCCGAACGCGGCCACTTCCTACAAAACCTTTTCTTTCCACAACAAAGGATAAATAAAACCCCATTAATATGGTTCCGTTGAGCGCAAAAAAGCGTTCCTTATAGTGCGAGCGAGCGAGCGGAGCGAAAAGAGCTGTGAGCTGAGTGAGCGGCTAATCGAATCAGTGTACCTGCCCGCTGTGTGATAACACGATTGTAGCGCGGACGGAGCTGAGTTTCTTTATAATTACCAGCCACCGGACTGCGATAGTTTTTTAAAGTTTTCCTTTTTCGTGAAACGCGTCGAGGAGTTTTGTGGACGGTACTTACTTTGTTTGGGTTTTTTTTTTGCTACTTGTTATCTCGAACGTTTACAACATTATTTTTAGTATATCAGAAACCGGAATATAGTTTGTTTAGAATCAGTAACTGTATCGATTCCAATCATTTTTACACCATGTTATATTTTTTCCCAAAAATAAGTACAAATCAGGCATAGTCATAGCGAGTATTAGGCGCCAGCGTACATCTGGTTGCGGAAGCAAAACCACCCCTCAGTCATAAGGCTGGCCCGGTGACCATGGGTACAATGGCAGTCTTATCGCTAACAGCGATATCTACCAGACAATCTTAGAATGGATTGCAAGAACTTAAAATAAAAATGGGGTATTCAGCGGTGTACTGCAAATTAATGAAATATTTTAAACTAAAATATATATTATAGATGTATATACCCACAAATCGATACACCTACATTCAAATCGTCGTATCACTCGAGAGCCAAAGAGGTCGGCACACACCCGCGGTGGGTGCCGACCGTCCACCGGGTGTAGTGTACACACGCCTTATTTACGTACGAACAGATAGTGTTTATATTTGTCGATGCCCCTCCAACAACCAGACTTACTTGTTCAGTGTTCAGCTCTTAGGGAAATCCTTAAGCTTGAGAGTGTTTGCTAGTATGTAATGTGCTGTCTTTGTTACTTTACATGTGTATTTTGGAGTGAAATTAGAGATCTATAGTTGTAACTAAAGTTAAACCTAGCTTTGTAGTTGTACCAGTTTATCATCGTCATCATCATTTCAGATGTAAGGCGTCGACTGTTGGACGTAGGCTTCCCTCAAGCGCCGTCCTAACTCCTAACGACCAGTCTTGTGCGACTCGCATCTATCGTATTCCCGTGACCCTCTCCAAGTCATCGGTCTACCTTGTGCGAGGTGTTCCAACGTCGTCTTTCGGTACGTGGTCTCACACTAAAACCTTTCGTCCCCATCGACTTTCTGTTCTGCAACTAATATACCACTGACCACTGCCTCTTAAGTCGATTCTCCAGGTTATGTCGGTAACTTTGTTTTTTTCTTAAAGAAAACTTGATGTTTAAATCATAGTATATCTTATCGTCACAAACAAAACTCTACGAAACATAAAGAAGCCCACAATTCACGCTCATATGACAGAAAATATCGTCAACAATATATCGGTGTATCGCAGCCACCGGTATATTTGATATGAGACACAATTGATGGTCGCCCGCGGCGCTCTCATATTGCGCTGTATTTGCACTCCGCGGTATAAGAAGCTCCACACCGACACTATTGCCCGCTCCTGCTCGCCTGGTACCTGGAAGTTGAAAACTGTATTTGGTCACAAGTTTAGATGAGATGGGGATGTAAATAAATGAATATAAAAGTTTGTTGGACAGGGTGTAAGTGAAGCTGTCATCTCAAGCAGAGGGAATATTTATACCGCTACTAGGTGCACATCTTTAAAATTTTGACATTTCGATTCTTCATTAATAACAAATAATTTTTTACTTAATAACTGACACAAAGAATAAACAAATAAAGAACCACCTGTCACAAACAATAAATAATTTTGATTGATTGAAGAAGATTTAATACAAAAAAAACCCTCCAGCAAATCCCTGTATAAGTTAATTATTTATAATTACCTAGTTTAATTTTAAGTACTTTGATTCCTTTTAATAGGATTATTACTCGAAGCTGTCATAATAAATGCTGTTAAAATATTTATTTTGAGACAGTTATCAGGTATACACAACATAAATAAAATAAAAGTGACAAAGAAGAAGACGTATGCTGTCTGACGCTATTCTTTCAAAGAACGGAATTATTTTGAGACATTCCCTAATATTATAGTTATATACCCTACTTTATTTTTTGGTAGACTTTTCTGTTTATGCGGTCCTCTGTGATTGGAGGAAAAATCGGGTTTGAATTTAAATAAACCGCAGCACCAAGAATCCTAGACTATTCGACTACAATTCTATAAAACGGTAAATAGGGAGAAAATTTTCTCAATCTCCTACAACCTAACAGCGTTCTTCGAATATGTAAAGCATGCTATAAAAACGATACAAGTTCTAGAACCGATTCAGCCGTGTTGTGGCAATATTCTCACGTACTGTAAAATGGGGTGAATAGAAACAAAACTTTAGTTTGGCTTTTCACTTTGATATCATATTATCGGCCTCTAACAAAGCATTGACTTTTTAGAATGACAATTCATTAATAAGTTAATATAGTTAAATGCTAAAAAACATTTAAATATTGAGAAAATACCCTTTGAACTTCTGTTTCTATTCACCCTTAAGTATCTATTCACCCCATTTTCCCCGGTATTCGCCGGCATGTCGCATCGGCCAGCTAATAGGAAAGCGCTCGTGCACCGCGGCACCGTACCGCCAACTTTTACATACCAATACACTTTGCAGACTTGATTTCCTTGAGTTTGGAGTTCGCACATGAGGTACGGAGATAGCGTTTGATTTTAGTATATGTTCTTCGATGTTTACTTACTGAATTAACAGGTTTGTTGGAACTGAGGAGTCACAAAATATTTATTTTGCAATAAATTGAATGGTATTACGAAAGATGTCTAGCTTTTGTGCTCGATTTCATCCACGTGAACGATTTTTGTAGACACTAAGTCGATGCCAGTTAAAAAGTATCTAAATAAAGTGGTTACGTTCTTCTTTGGAGTTCAAGCTTATTTCATACCAAGTTATATACAGAGACAGTATTTCACATTTATAATATTAGTATCTACGGATTTAAACGGTACAACAAAGTGCATAGAAATGTGAAAAATATAAAAACAATCTATGTACGTATGTAGTCAGTTGTATAGAATCTATAGGTACTATATAATATCAGAAAGCTGAAGACTTTGTTTGTTATGGAGTACAATAAATAGACCAACAATTCATATAACGCACGATTCATAGGTATACCTTAGACTTTTTAGTCTACTGTGCGAGTATACTGTCTGCGTATGTGTGTGTACGTCGTCCCTGGCATGGCATGTTACATTTTCTCCCAAAAGCTTTTATTCTATTTTCAAACTTATTTCCAACATTTTCGGTGCGGCCACTGTTCAGTACGGCACCTTCAAACCCAAGTGCCGCAAATTTCCGCCGCCACAGTGCAGCGGTGTCGGCTCTATTCAGCGAGTGTCTGCGAGTGTCGACACCGGCGCTGTGAAACGCGCTGATTTCTTTCAATGCCCGCTGTAAGAGAGACAAAGTTTTGTAAAGCGGCCAGTCATTTGTACTGCTAGTGGAGTCGTCTGGACAGGGGAGCTATGTAAAGGAATTATTTTAAACTGATAGTAAAAAAGCCTTTCAAGAGTCCCTGGTTGTTTGATGTAATATCTATGAGTTTTTACGACATATAATATTACAAAGCAATTTTTTTAAATTATATAATATATCATCATCATATCAGCCGATAGACGTCCACTGTTGAACATAGGCCTCCCCCAAGCGTCGCCACAATGAACAATTCTGCGTGTCCTGTATCCATCGGATTCCCGCAATCTTCGCCCGGTTATCAGTCCATATTGTAGGAGGCCTTCCAACGCTGCATCTTCCGGTACGCAATCGCCACTCCAGAACCTACCTAGTATATAATATATATAAGTGTTTAACTGCGATGGTGAAGAACACTAGTTTATTAAGAGCCTACTCACTCGATCCTTGAAAACGCATAATGATATCTGATTGATACAGATCGTTAAAATGATTCCATAAAATAAGTAATCGCATTAACAAAGTGAGCTTTAACAAACCTGTGAGCACAAGAATGCAAATATCAAGCAATCAATACGAAGATACCAGAACTGTAGAGGGTGCTAAAACAGCACCCACCAAACGTTTAGCTTAGGTGTTTGTGTCTGTCTGCTCAATTTAAAGCAATCTTAGTTGCTTTACACAGATTTACTGTGAACGGAGGAGCTGTGAACAAGGGACTTTAGTTCAAACAGTTGAAAATTAGTTTTGAAACTTAAAACTAAAACAATAAAGTACAAAATCGTTTCTTCAGTCTTGCAAAAAATGCATTTTGAATTGTCTGAACCATTTGGTTATGACTCTAGCCTTTTTACAATTGGCTTGGAATCGGTTTCCATTCTAACCGGATGCTGCCAAAGAGCGACTGTTTATCAGACCTTCACAACCCTACTGGGCGAGACGACATCCACTCATTGGATAGACTGATGGTCAGTATTTCTATCTAAGATCTAAGTATGACATCCAGGATTAAGCGTTTTATATAATTTTCAAGGCAACGGGGTGTCAGTAACGTCCTAGATAAACTAAGAAAAGTAAGACCCAAAAGCATAAAAAGGCACTGAAAACTCAAGAGATCGGCAAATGGAAAAAGCAAATCCGAGACCGAATTTCGCCTAGGTCATTTCTTTTCAACCGTACATAAATCCTCGTACCTTCCGATCAAACAAAACCTAGCAGCACACAGTCTCCATCTTATCTAGAACCGAATAAATTAAAAGGAATTTACATAACGAATCCCTGCCGCCTCAGTAGACTCCATCTGCGACACCTTTGTCGCACAGTCGCTCTGTCGCACTGTCGCACCGGCCCTTCTACACTTTAGAGCAATTTTCAGTCAATAAAACGGTTCAAATTGAATCACTGGTTCGTTCCGGGTGCATAAGCGAGTTAGCTCCGCCCCCCTCTCGTTTTCCACCCCTCCGTGCCCCTCTGTCGCCCGGGAGGGGGACATGCACTTAATGCAACGATGTTAATTGTAAGTGAATTCGCAATAAGTTACTTCGGGTAAAAATTGGATAGATCGGCCTTTTGAACCTGTGAGTGTTCTAGTGGACGCTTTGTACAGGAATGGGACATTCGGATGCGGTAGTTGTTTAGGATGAAAGTTTTGCATACCTAATGATATTGCCTGCTAACAAGTTAGTAGGTTGTACAATTTACCCTCTTCAATCTACCCTCTACAACTCACCCTATGAAAAGGAGTCCAGGAGTTACCCAACTCCTGGACTCCTTTTCTTAGGGTGAGTTTTTTTTTACCCAGTATAAATTAGTGCAGATTTTTTAACTAGAAGAAAAAATGTGGCGGTTTGTTCAATTAAAAAGCTATCAAATCACCTATTTTTTTCTACGAATTAATATTACCTGACTATTGAAAATCTGCCCTAAATCATACTGACACGACCGTGGCTTACGTACAAAGGTTTTTTGACTTATTATAATTAATTTGTGCCTAATTGCGTTTTTCTGAAAGCCCTAACGAGATCAAAACAAAATTCGCCTTCCTAAAATAGAATTTCCAACAGCAATTATTCTTAAAAACCTCATTTCTGGCGTAACCTATTACACCAATATTTTAACTCTTAAAAATACTTGGTATGATATTCCGTCTCTCTCACTCGCATGGCTACTTGTATATCTGTCTTTGTCTAGAAGGTTGGAAATGACTTAATTATAAACGCGCTGACCCAGGCCCATGTAATGTTAAATTAACAAAGTACTTGAACCCTTTCTGGCTGAACCTTTGCGTATCAGGTTTAATTCCGACCGGTAATATGTACTTGAAAATTTAAGGCTCCTTGATTATTTTCGTACATGGGAAATGTATGGGAAACGCAGAAAACTGGTGGAGAAAATATGAACGTAAAACTTTTGTAAATTTTTGGACAGAAACTGTTTAAAATGAAATCATTCCTTAACACTCTGAAACTATTAATTAAGTGAATTCAAGCTAGAGGTGGATTGAAAAAGTTATCTATTTTAGCAGGATTGTTCAAAAGAGTCACTAAGACCCTGGAACGGAAAGCTAACTGGAGGAACACAGGCGGGTTATAGCAAATAAAAGTCTGACTCTCCCTCTTATTCTACTCAGAGCAGGAGAAGTCTTATTGATTTACGTCCCAAAAACTCTTTTAGCTCTCCGACTTATTCATATTTTTTTAATGTGTAATCCCACATGGATTACACATTATAGTTTTACATATCCTATTCGCGTTAAGATTAGACATTTAAAGAAATCTATTTTACTGTCTGTTCAACCGATTTTAACTTCTATTTCGTAGGCGTAAGGATGACATTAAAAGCAAAAAAGTGGTTACAATACCAACTATTTAATGCAGCCGTCATTTGTCATGCCACCAACGTAATACAAGTCAAAATCGGTTGAACGGACAGTTAAATAAGTTTCTTATTAAAAGGTTTTATAAATGTCTACTGTTATTTTGTGAGTTTATGTGGTTAGAATTACATCGTAATGACAGACTTCATCATGAAGTAAAATGATGTATGTTTGATAACGATGGTGAAGTTTATAGCTACTGTTTATCACACAGCCTTCCTTATTGCATAGATGCATGACTCTATTTTCTCTGAAGACACGATTTCCACCTCAAAACATTTTGATTCGAAATAACCCAAGAAATGTCGCAGCTGAAAAGCAAAGCAAGTCGGCAGACTGCGCCCCGCCACCACACTATATCAAATTCAAGTTGTAGGAGTATTAAAAGTGTGCAGTTCAAATATTGACGGCCCGAACGCTTCGTCGCGATATTGCGCGGCTACCCCTCCTCTACCCAATTTCATATATTTGATAGTGTCGGCACAAAGTACTGGCGGCTGTGTCACATCAAAAGGGGGTTACAGGACAAATATATTTCGCGCGTACATGTCAAAGATGTACATACATAGCCCAAAAACTCTAAGAATTTAAAAGGAAATGTTTTAGAATTCGTTTTTACGATTTTAAGATTATTTTAATTTTTTCAGCATTTTATTAATAATAATAATTTATTGACACACACACAAGTTAGTAAGAAAATAATAATAAAGAAATGAACAATTAGACTAAGACAAACGATACACAATAGAAGTGGCCGTGGGCCCCAAACTAGGCGTAGCCTGTATCTTGGTGGCCCAGGTGATTTTACAGTACCTAGAGTTTTATGCGACAGTACAACTTTTGCATAAAAGAAATAACAGAGAGAAATTAATACAAAATAGAATAAAAACAAGAATCAAGATAGAAATACAGAAATACAATACCAGTGAAATCAAATTAAGTTTAAAAAAAAAAAAAATTACATTACAATATTAATATTGCATTACATTAAAATTAAATTGAACTACAATTGAAGAAATAATAATAAAATTCAAATTACAGAGAAGGAAACACACAAAATCTCTATTAAATTAATGTCAAAAATCAAAATAATAATAATAAGATCTCACCGATACACACTCGATATTGTACTGTGCGGCCGTAGCGGCATGTCGTGTAGCTCATGTCAAATTCCCAAACATTAATGTAGCTACACGACCAAAACCAGCTGTGCCGGCCTGGCAGTGCAGGATCGAGCGTCGTATCGGTGGGGCTAGAGCACTCATCGGCAAACTGATCTGCTTCAGGGAGGGCAACACACGCCCAAGAGTGATGCGCTTTGTGAGACGGGCATTTTCGGGGACTGACATCAGCCCCCGAGACTATAATTATGTCCCGAGTCACAGAGCGCATCGACTTCCTGAAGCAGAAGGTGTATGCATGGGCAAACCGTATCCCCAGGTATAAGAGGCGGGTTGAGCGATACAACCAGAATCGCACATTCCGGAGTAATGAAAGGTGGGTTGGGTTTATAGGGCTTGGGAGCGACCGGACCAAGGTGTGACTGACGCGCGCCTCCCAGATGATGATGCCATGATTTCATTCTGGCGCAACATCTGGTCGGTGCCCGTCAGTCACACCGAGGGTGACTGGACTCGGGAGGTTGAACGTGCGTGCGATCGGATACCACAAATGGGGGCAATCGACATCAGCCCCCAAGATGTAGCTCGTGCAGTCCGTCCGTTGCCTAACTGGAAATCTCCAGGGCCGGATGGGCTGCACAATTTTTGGCTTAAGTGGTTCCAAAAGTCGCACGCTCGCTTGGCATCCCAATTCCAGTCTGCCTTAGAGTCAGGGTCGCTGCCTCAGTTCCTAACAACAGGAGTAACCCACCTGCTCCATAAATCAGGTAGTACTGCGGAGCCTAAAAATTATAGACCGATCACGTGTTTGCCGACGGTCTATAAAGTTCTTACATCCATACTGAGAAGCAAAATTAATAGTCATATTGACAAAAATTCGATCATGTCACCTTCTCAGAATAGATGTAGGAACGGGTCTCGCGGTACTATTACTATACAAGGAGCTGCTCCTCATTGATATGGCCATTAGCCAACAGGTTCGACGTTCCCGAAAGGATCTGTCGACATGTTGGATAGATTATAAGAAGGCCTATGACTCTGTTCCTCATACATGGCTCATGAGGGTGCTTGAACTGTATAAAATTGATACAATTCTACGAACCTTCCTGATGTCGTGTATGAGGCAATGGAGTACGGTCCTCCGCTATCCAGAATGTCGAAATATCCAGGGGAATAGCGAACCTGTTAGGATTGAGCGAGGAATATTCCAGGGTGATAGTTTGAGTCCACTTTGGTTTTGCCTAGCCTTGAATCCTCTAAGCACACTGCTGGAGAATTCAGGTCTAGGCTATAGGTTGAAGAGAGGTGGTCAGGTTATATCTCACCTCCTTTACATGGATGACTTGAAACTGTTTGCCCCCAACAATCTGCAACTGATGGAGCTACTGAAGGTGACTGAAACCTTCAGTAGTGCCATCAGGATGGAGTTTGGTGAGGACAAATGTGCAGTCATGCATGTAAAGCGAGGGGAGGTTGTGGAGTCCGTGAGCACTCAACTCACGGATTCCATAAACCTGAGGTCCCTCTCGTAAACCGAAACCTATAAGTATTTGGGTATGTCGGAAGCTCTAGGCATCAGTATCACTGACATGAAGCAATCGTTGAAGGAGCGTTTCTTTGGGCGCCTGAAGAAGGTATTCAATAGCCTTCTTTCAGGCGGAAACAAGGTGCGCGCCTTCAACGGTTGGGTCATGCCGGTACTGATGTACTCTTTCGGCATACTTAAATGGACTCAAACGGAACTTGACGCCCTGGATAGGCGGGTCCGTACATTGCTGACTGCATACCGAATGCATCACCCACGATCGTCGGTGATGAGACTGTATATCCCGCGGAAGTGTGGGGGTCGAGGCTTTTTAAATGCTAAGACCCTACACAACCGCGAGGTATGCAGTCTCAGGGAATATTTCCTAGCTGCCGACGTGGGTATGCATCGAGATGTAGTGGCAGTGGACAAGGGACTCACCCCGCTCGCCCTGGCTAACGAGAACTGGCGCAAACCTATAGTGCTTGATATTAACGATCGCAGGGAAGTATGGCAGAGCAAAGAGCTTCACGGACGCTTTTTCCGGGCCCTTCATGGGCCCGATGTAGACCAATTGGCGTCCGTAGCCTGGCTGCGTTTCGGTGACCTCTTTGGGGAAACCGAAGGCTTTGTCTGTGCAATTATGGACGAAGTTATCATGACGAATAACTACCGGAGATTTATTGTGAAGGACGGCACGGTTGATATCTGTCGGGCATGTCACCGTCCGGGAGAATCAGTTCGTCACATTATCTCTGGTTGTTCTCGTCTCGCTAACGGAGAATACTTGCATAGGCATAACCTAGTAGCCAGGATTATACATCAGCAACTTGCTCTGAAGTACTCTCTTGTAGAATCAGAAGTGCCATACTACAGGTATGAGCCCGACCCAGTTCTTGATAATGGCCATATCACTTTGTACTGGGACCGGTCCATCATCACTGACAGGACTATTTTAGCTAATAAGCCTGATATAGTGGTGGTGGACCGAAGTGAGAGGCGTGCAGTGATTGTTGATGTTTCCATTCCACATGACGAGAACCTCGTGAGAGCCGAGAAAGATAAACAAATTAAGCATATTGACTTGGCTCGCGAGGTTATCGACATGGGGGATGTGGACACTGCGATCATTGTACCGATAGTCGTGTCGGGTAATGGCTTAATTGCCAAGAGCCTCGACCAACACCTTAGGAGGCTCTCGTTAGGCGGCTGGATCAAGGGCTTGATCCAGAAAGCGGTACTCCTGGACACGGCTCGTATAGTCAGGAGGTTCTTTTCTCTGTAGCCCTGACCGCCGGTAGCTTGGACCCTGTTCCCGATGCCGGTGGGACACTATTTTTTATATTTTTAAATATTTTTTATTTTTTATTTAAATATTTAAAAATATAATTTATATGTTTATAAAGAAGATAATAATAATAATAGTAATCGAATAAAAAATTGAATTAAATTAAAAAAAAATAATAAAAAAAATAAATGCAAGTCAATTTATAAAAAATCAAATAAAGCTACAGTTACATGTCAGAACTTTGAAAATAGTGTGAGTGTTGAGCCTAAGTATTATGTATGGATGTTTTTGCAATTGTTTGTTTTCAGATACTGCTCATTTCAATGGACAAATTAAATTTTCGGTTTGGTCATTAAGAATTTATATTTAGTTTATATAGCTGTTATATAATATTATTATATAAATTGTCTGTTTTTTGTGTAACTTATGATCAGCCTAATAGATTTTCTTATTCTATTTTATCCTGTCACCCATCATATCCGAAGCTTTTTTTTCCAAATAAACCGTTTCAAACACTTGAAATGTCAAAACAAATAATGCTAATTGCACTTTCACGCTATCACTAACTCCTTTTTATTTCATACCACTCCTTACACATTTGTCAAATCTTTCGAACCATGGATATTATTTTCTGTTCACTCCATTTAACATACGTTAATTGGTTATTTGTATTTGGTTAGATTGGAATCCGACTCCAACAAAGTAGGAAATAGGCAGACAAATTGAGTGACTATTCTGTGGGAGATATATTTAAATATACATAAACATAATCGACCTTATATTATTTCCACTGCTAGGACTTAGGCTTCTTCTCTAGGAGAGGGAATGAGTAGTAATCGATCAGGTGGGCCCAGTGCGGGTGCAGGGGATCTCATGTCACATGTATACATTGAACTCAGATGTATAGCTGGCATCGAATTGGCGTAAATTGCTGTACCAACGATGTTATTTACATAATTTTAAATTAATAGAAATAAATAAATGTTTTTGAATAATATATTTATAATTATTAGTTTTATGACATAGCGTTTAACCCTCGATCTTTTCCATTTTGAGTGCACTGATGATAAAATAAGCTAAACAAAATCAAGCGCTTGCTTTTGTTTGAATTGAATCCACAACCTACAACTCAAAGTCTAAGCAGATACCACTGGGCCACCACAGCTCTGCTATAAAAGTATTATAAGTAAAGTAAAAAATGTAGAAAATTTCCTATCAGCTCAACTTTGAACTTAATATTAAAATAACTTTCACTTTTATGAAAAAAATAATGTGTTCCCCTGTTTCTCGGACACGTATGGAGGTACCTACATGAGTTGGGTCCGATATGTGGTTATTGAGGGTTGCTCGTAATTGGAATTTTTAGTTGGGGAGGGTCACCTAATCTGAGGGAAATTCGCTTTCCCAACTAACTTGATATTCTTGATAGGTTTTCGAAAATATGAAACCATACATGTATCTACGTACGTACAGGTATACCTTCGTATATACCCAAATGTCCTTTCCTTAGTATTTTTCGCCAAGTTGTTGAGCTCCTTAGTAGTCCTGAGTTGAGTTTTGCGAATACTGACATATGCTTGCGCTGAATGGACGGGTCCATTCAAATCTATATGGTTCTTTCCTCGAAAGACCATATCAGAAACTAGTCTGCATGGTTCTCGTGTGTTTGGACCATTACACAATTGCTGTATGGATTTGAAAAGAGGCTTAGACTTCTGAGTTTGTTTCAGTGCTTCTTTTCAGGGTAGTCAGCTAGGAAACACCAGCCTCATCTAGTTTAAATTAACAAAAAAAAAGACGTGCAAAAGTGTTTTATAAAACCCATATACGAGTAGCTACCTATCCTATCTGATTGTGGTGGGTACACTAATCTTAAGTTTTTAGAACTCAGGAAGTTACAGTCTACACTCTACCCTGACCTTGCCTACATAGCATGGATTTGTGTCGACCCTCACTACTTAGTATGTTTATTATAATTTGTGATTCGCACTAGTTAGTTATAAGAAAAACATTACTTTCTTTTCAATGATTTACTTTGGTGAATTCGTATCTTAACAGTAAGAAGACACGCTAGAACGTGGTTTGTGAAATATAATCCTTAAAAGTACCTAACGTCGCGTCGTGCAAAGATTGGGCGCATGCGCTCCCTAAGGTTATCACAGCTATCTGGATAAAGGCAAATTCTAAAGTATTGAGTGTACACATCGCAGCTTTTCCACAACCTGCGTATTTTAATTCATGAATCCCCAAGCGACACCCGGTGGCCGCGCATCTATTGTCTTACTATTGTGTCTCTAATTGACGGTATCTGAAGGGTTAAATGAATGAATAAAGAAAACAATGACCGAATGAGTTGCTAATGGTTCATATCATGGAATTTGAATGATTTCTTGCCATTATCCCAATTATTAGTGGTCAGTACATACTTCTATCAGCCGTCTCCGAAATAGCCACCTCCGCTTTAACCATATCATTATGCATCCATCATTTGTTTGAAGCACGAGTTTCCTTATTTTACGTTTTTATATAAATCACAAAAGCAGGGTAGTGACAACCGGAAAACACATAATCTTCTCTTAGACATAACAAACTCGAACGTGACGTGTCTATCGACAGATGGAACTAATTGTGACTGTCTCTAATGACGGCGCGCGCCGGACGGCAGCGAGCGACGCGCGGTGTGCGCGCACCCTTATGTCATGTAGTGTCGCCAGACTTGACGACGAAGGACGTTATTAATTTTGATTAATTAGTGATTTTCGGTAGGAATTTAGTTTTGTGCAAAAAATCTATACTTGCAGTTGCAAGAGCCGAAAGTTTTCATTGAATTTCTGCATTCTGTGAGCAGTTCGGATAAATTTAGCAGATTTATTCTTTAAAAAGAAAAGTTCTCCCTTACAATGTGAAAAACTGAGAGAACATTTAATTCGTTTTTAAAACTTAAAATTTTATTTTAAATGAAACCCTCCCCGCAATATAAAAGTAACTGAACGAAAAACTTGCACAAAATTAATTAACAAAATTCTCGGCGCTAATGAAATGTAAAAACTGCAGGTATACTGCAGGAGGCACTGTGTGCCACAGGATAGTTGGCACAGTAAGTCGACTTCATACAATGAGCGAAAACTCACGTTCACATGGACATGCTTCACGAACAGCGAGCGCAGCAGGCCTAGCCAAGTTACAACCGTTTCGTGTCGAATCTCTTTCTACAATGGATAACATCTCAGCGATTGTACATTCTGGAAACAACTATATATCATTCTGTCATTTTGAACAATGTAAACTTAGCTACGAATTTCGTTGAGATGATGTCATTCTACTAGCGTTAACGATTGTAGATTGTCAAATTGGCTAAGTTTGCTGGTGTACAGCTTACTCCGTGTACAGCGAGTGCAGGCGTACTCGCGATAGGTGATGGTTTGAGATCGCCGCACGTACGGGGTTATATGTGCGAACATCTGTTTCCAATCGTTATTTAGAGCTGACCTTCTGTTTCTAGCTAATTCTCTACATACACACTTTTTCCTGATAGTACAGCTCCTGTAGCAGTAAGCGAGCCAACTTGTATTCATTATCTGTGCCCATTGAGCCGAAAAGTGTGAATCGTCTGAACGAATAAAAGTCCTCATAAAAGCGAATACCCCGCGAATCGCCGGCGATCGTGGGATACGCGCTCCGGTCCGATGCGCCGCGCCGCTCTCATCCGATAAGGATTTTACACTACTTTGCCACTGAAATATTTTCGCGATTGTGAACTTTCCCGATATTTCGCTTGGACGGAATCCTATTTGCGTCGATAGACAGATTTCGGACGATATGAAAAAGGTCTTTGTAAACAAGGGTCACTTTGATCGTCTGTATTTATCGAATTTAACAATAAATGTTACGACAACATAATAATGTATCGAGTGTGTTTTAACTTCATTTTCATTTGTTTTCAGGTCAATTAGCTGAAAGAGGAAAAGTGCAGAGCTAGGTAAGCCTAATCAAAATTTAAATCACCATATTTTATATACAGAGAGAACTTCTTTAAGAGGGCGTGGATGGCCAAATCCAAAACTATGAGAAATAGCAAACACCACTCAAAGAAAAAATTTTCGTAGCCAGGAATCGAAACCTTAAAGAAAAATAGCACGCTCAATGTGTACACCATTCCGTAGTATCGCTATTAAGGTAATTAGATCATCATCATCATCATATGAGCCGAAAGACGTCCATTGTTGGACATAGGCCTCCCCAAGCGTCGCCAAAACGACCGGTCTTTTGCGTTTCCTTGCGTGATCACATCGAAATGAAAATATATGCAGGAAACCCAATGTAATAAGATACCTTAATAAAGTTCTAAAGAGTTTGAAAAATACACAGAACACAGGAATCATACAGTAGCTTCTGTTCTGTGGAAAAATACACGTAAAAGATTAATAAGTGGTATTAATCAAATAACACTACGTCCAAATACCTGAAGTCCAACATCCAATACCTTAGTATGTCTTATTAATTTTCTTCAAGTGAAAATCACGTTAGCTCGAGTCCCGGCGCGGTCATGAAATTTTATCCAGAACTTGGTCCGCGGTGTTCCGGCAAAGTTTCAAGAAATTCCCGATTGTGTTCCGACAACTCGCAGCTATTTCACGGATCTCTTTTCAATCCTTCGAGCTAAGGTGCCTCCACACTGCACCAGGGGACTACCTACTGTTAACTGCACCGCTAACAGTCCTAAGTTTTGAACATAATTATGCAGTTAGCTTGGTATACGAGCTGTATAGCTGATTGTAAACATGGTGAATCTATGTTTTTCTGGATATCAGACAAACATCATTCAATATTAATTTATCATTATCGAAAACCGTCATCATCTTCCTGCCTTTATCCCGTTTTATTTGGGGTCGGCGCAACACGTTTTTTTCTTCCATTCTGTCCTGTCGCTCGTCACGCTATCACTCACTCCCTTTTCATTCATATCACTTCTTACAAAATCCATCCATCCATCCATCCATCCCAGGTACAAAAATTGACAACACTTGAGACTACTACCTAACACTTATATTTAAGTGCAGCCTCCTTTAGGCATGGTATGGCCCCACGTACATACCGTGGGACAGAAAAATTAATTATTTTTGACGAAAGTCGATCAAGCAGTGGATAGACCTACTTACTCTTAATGTACATCTTAATAAATACATGGAGAATATATGTGAAATCAGAAAGCAGGAATCAAAATCTTGATTAAAAAATTAACCGATTTTAAGCGATTTTATACCTGGCCTCGCCTATAAAGCTGCTAAGTGATATTGTAAGCTCTCTGTGAACCGACCCTTACCTCAGCTGCAGTACACTCCCGTCCGCAACTCCTCGTAGTTCACAATCCCGTAGTTCTGTGACTTTATTACCGGAGTGGAACGGCATGCACTTTCGCTCTATGATTTCAATACTACACTCCGAAGACGGAATGCATTTATTTCTTAGTTGAAGTGTCGATGGGCGAACTTTGGCACTAGTGTGCAGTCGCTGGTGGATTCTAGGTACAGCTCGAACTTTACAAACAGAATATTTAATGATTTAAGAATTCGGGATCATAGGATGTAGGATCATAGGACTTACAAAGTATACGTAGGACATCTTATTATCAATAGGCTATGTGTTTTGTTTATCACCATCAACACATAATGGATCGGTGCCTTTTAATTTTAACTACCAAACCGAAGAGTCTCCGAGAGGAGAAATCCCCCCAAACTTCTCTGTCTAAGACGATCTCTGGACAACTTTGCCCCGCGAACATAATCAGATCGTCACAACATCTTCGCTGCGGTTGATCTCAATGGCGTCGACCTCTCTAAGGTGTCCAGTGACTGACGATTCTCGCCCATCTGCCCGGGCGAAAACAGACTACCTGAAGAATATTTTTCAAACACGCATTAAGCTAATCTCTTAAAGTACCTTCATCAGTATATCGCAGTACTTGAGTACTATGATACGCCGCTGATCGCACCCGTCCATCTGCCAACCAATGACCATGTACGTATAGCACATGAATTGATGACGTCATTGCATCAGTCTGACAGGCTGTCATTGTGCCAATTACAGTGATGATGGATGATATAGAGCTGCTGAAAACGGGACGTTGATTGGCGGGGAAAATGACGCGGTATTATTTTGTATCCATTATATTGATCACCAATAACTTCACCTAAAGTTAAAGAATGCCAAATCATTCAGATTTAAAGTTACTTCTGTAAAGTAGGTACTTAGTGTGATAAACCTGTGGTACTAAATAGTTGGTTTAAGCTTTTTTCTAAGGTGGGAAATCATCCCATGACTCTAGGGTACTGCAGGAAGGTGTGTCAGACTTGTACTGACTAAAACCACGCGTGTGTACTGCGCCCTTTGTGCCCTTTGCGTATTAGGATCAGGGTTTCCTTTCCAGATATTCTTCGTGGCCCTAGCGGGCGTCGCCCTTACTGGGCCCATGTAGCTTTTTAGTCATAGCAACTGATTGAGTGGAAAAATATCTTCTAAAGTTATGCGTTTACTAATACTATTCGTAAAATAGCACAATGCCATTAGGTCATAATTCAAGAAAATTATCTCTTGGGAGGAACCCTTTATTTAAAACAAAAGCAACCTTAAATTACTCATCTGTTGGCCAGTTAAAGTTCTGTTAAAAATGGTCCAACCGTTTCGGAGATTAGCTGGAAGAGAGATCTATAGACAAACAGAAAAAAAGTTAAAATTTGCATTTTCGTTATAGGTATCGAATATACTATCGTAACTATTTATGAAAAAAAAATATAATTAAATATAGACTTTCATTTCCACATAGTTTATAGACACGAGAGGTTTATTTGAAGAGATACGATTAAACAAATCGTCACAATCGATTTACATTAGGAGCTTCCCTAGTTCCTAACGAAGAAAGCAAACACACCAGCGATCGAGGCTCGCGTTAAATGCAATCGCCGTCCGCCATCCGTTCCAATAGACTCGGCAAGCAGACCGAATTACACGAGGATAGGAGGATAGCGGACGGTCCCCGGGGATGGGGGATCGCGGATGACGGGCACACAGCCGCGCAGCTCCGGGACTATTGTGTAGCGAGGGGCGAGGTGTTGGGGAAATTCATTATGAGACGCGGTTATGTTACAATACCTGTAACCCTGTTATATTATTTGATAAGAGATATCAACGAAGTGGAGTCGGTTGATGAGCGCCTTTCTTTGGCTGGGAAATCAATGTCATCTCCCGCCCAGTGGCGGAATGTGAACTTTTACTGACTAAAACCCACTTCTGTTCCTTCTTTACCTTCGTTCTAGGACCCCGGGGTTAACTATCGCATAACCCAATAGATGAAGTTTGGGTTGGGATAGGTTGACAGCATCAGAGAGCGGTAAATGATATTAATAAACAGAAAAAAAAATAATGAAAGAAAAATGAAAAATGACGATTGATGTTGAATGATATTTATTTTTATTCATTCAAGTAAGTAACTATTTTGTTTTATTTAAATGCTTACAGTTTGTCAAATAATTATTTATTGTTTAGTATCAATCTTGAAAGTTAGAGTGAGTTTCTGAATTGAGTATTTTGAGTTAAGAACGTTTCAAACCTTACTTTAATGCCTTTTGACAGGCTTTCAGGCTAACGTAGAGTTTGAGAAATATTCAAATTCAAATACTTAAATCAGAAATCGGGGGTTAATGAAACGGAGCTGAACTAAGAATAGCCAGACCCTCGTGAGTTGTCAAATTGAAACCGTGCTAAACCCTAGTTTATTGCCCAAGTTTGACAGACTTTCAGACCAATTAGAATTATTAGCTAAATATTCAACGTCAAATTCCTAATTCAGAAAGCGATCGTATACTTAGATTTTCGGCAGTGTTCCTGAGCTAAATTCAATACTCAAGGGCTTTTTGAGGCACATTTTCATACAACCGCCAATGACGACAGAATAATATTGTTATGGTTTAAAAAAAGCACGTATTTCCTGGAACTTGTTTTGTTAAATATTCGAGTAAATCGCAGAGTTTTCAGGCGTTATTATTTTTTGCATTGCCTCTTCATCAAACATCGCGTTAGATAAAGCAACAAGCTTTTAAACCATGCTCAATGTTGACGATAGTCGAGAGGAAAAAGACTCTCTTAAGAGACTTTTAGCTGCAGCATCTCATCTTGATTGCAGATTCAATTAATATTCAGTATGGACACGACTAAATCAGATAGAAATCTCTAACAACGTAACTGTAAGTTGTCAAGGTATCTTCGATACGTAATAGCGTATATCTAGTGAACGGAGCCCGGCGCGCGTTGCGGAATTACAGCAGTGGCGGCCGCACGTCGCGGTGCACGAGACGCGCAGGGGTGGCGCGCGTGGTCTACGGGGAATTTTTGAAAGGGTAGCTGTAACGCAAATGGCAACTGAAGGTGTGGTTGTAGTCAATAAACAGCTTTCGCTCTACTTTAAAGCGGAAGAAGTAGTTGCATTACCCACCTTATAAAAGGGGGGAGGCACGCGTGACGCGAGAAGTCTTTAGAAGATAGGTATAGTTGGGTGTGTTTTTTTTTTTTTTTTTTTTTTTTTTTTTCTCTCGACGGGGAAAATCATCATTGACGAAACCCGCTCTTGGGTGGAGCGAGAGACAGTGTCAGAGTCTTACTGACTAAAAACCCCGCGCCGTTCCTTCTAGCCTTCATACCGGGGCTCTAGTTTCCTTTCGGATAACCCCGACCCCGGTAGGCTTCGACCCAGATGGGCCCCTCCTGTTGCTGACAACTCCTTGAGGCGCGCGGGAACAGTGCGCGCCGTCGACGCCTTGGCTCGGTCCGGACAGTTACCGGACGATCGGACAGCGAGCTACCCATGGCTCGCCGTCCGCGAGCCCGCGTCTACGGTGGCTGGAAATCGGGATCGGAATCCCGGCGGCGGCGGCGGGGGCGCCGTTGCCTGATGCGGTCTGCCTCCTCCTTTGCTAGCATTACTGCTTCGCAGAAGGAGGCGACCGCCTGCCACTCCTCCTCGCTCCGGACCATGGCCTGAACCAAGGCCCGGCGCGAGAGGTCTCCGTCGCCGATCGCCCCCACGAGGACACGGCGTTGCTCCGCCCAAGCAGGGCACACCTCAACTGTGTGCTCCACCGTGTCCTCCGGGCGTTCCGCACAGTGGCGGCACCCGGGCGTCTCTTCCGCTCGAATCCGATGCAGGAACCTCCCGAACTTGCCATGTCCGGTGAGGACCTGCGTCATGCGGAAGGTAAGGACGCCGTGAGGTCTTTCCAGCCACGCCTCAAAGAGGGGACTTACCGCCATAATTGTGGCGTGCCCAAGTTGGGTGTGTTTGATATTTGTATTAGTCAAAACATTTACTATTCAATACCTGGTATAAAACATTTACTATTCAATACCTGGTATTGTGGTAACAAGAGCTTACATTGGTTCAATAGTTATTTATGTAGACAATTGTTTTTACTAAAAGACAGAGGATATGAAAGAAAATCGTGGCACAGGGAACTTCATGGTACATATAAAGTTGCGTTATACGGCAACCACAGCGCAAGCTACGGCGGATACAGGTGTGGTTTTAGTCAGTCAAGGTCTGACACGCTTTCCCGCTCCACCCTTGACCGGGAAAAGTAACTTGATGATTTCCCACCAAAAAAAAGTTTTTAGTCTTGCCAATTGATATTGCCAAGCCTCAATAAAACTTTGATAGTTTAATTTGGAAATACTTATGTACTTAACAATATAACATTTTAAAATAGATTTGTATCAATCGGTATCCATGAAAGTGGAGGCAGCCCTATAGCTCCGTCGTTCGCTGCGATTGGTTTACTATTTACACACTAGACGGCGTGATTGCAGTTAGAATTGAAGTGTCCGATGTGAAAGTGCTTTTTCAATGGCGATGTACCTTCAGCCCGTGTGTGCCGATGTCGAACCCGCGATACGGCTCGCTGTGTTGACTGCGGCTGAGTAACTACACGTGTTGGGGCGAATGTTGGTTTATTGGATTCAAGATTGATGTCTATCTAGTAAAGTTTACATACAACTAAAATACCACAGATTTTTTTTCCACAAAAATTCATTTGATGGAGTTTCATTTGCTTTTAAGGGAATTTACCTGAAAGCTACATTTCAGGTAAATTCCTTTCATGACTTTTTTCAAGCTACATGAAATATGAAACTCTCAGTCATTTCCTAATACTATACTCGGTATTTCTATCTGTTACTCTAACCTCGAAATGTACTTACGTATCTTTAAGAGTTTTTGGTTAACATTGTACTGTCTTCTCTTTCTTCGTATCTCTGGTACAACAGAATTTTATGTTTTTAACCCGTGGTATTCATTCAGGCCATCATTGTCACCGTTGTCAATGATGGCAGAGCTCACTTACCTTGTGCGGCCTTTTTTGAAGCTCTAAACCCTGCTGTTGTTCTGTCAAGGTGCGAGGTTGCAGACACATCTTCCTACTTTGGTCCTGAGTCGATTTAGGGACTTCCAAGAACGCCAAGAAGAAAGATGAAGATTTGGCCCCGCGGAAAAATGTTCGCAGGATGTTAAATAGTTAGTAGGTGAAGGAAAAGTATCCTGTCACAGTTTGCAGTGTGCCTCGATGAGACAGTTTTTTTAGGCTCTGTGTGTGACTGACTCAAACCAAACCTGTGTCCTTCAGTTACCCTGTGCGTTCTAAGACCACGGGCTTCCTTTCCAGAAATTCCCCATGGCCTTACCGGATATCGGCCCTAGTGAACCCGTACCTTCGGTTTTGCTGACATCTCTTTGAAGCGTGCGTGCGTCTACATACCGTCGACGATTTGGGCTCGGTCCGCACTGTTATCGAACGGCTGGACGACGAGATACACATCGCTCGCAGTTATCGTGGCTACGACATACAGAGATTAATGATTGAAAGTTAGTTAAGTTTTTTATTTTCCGTTGTAGCAGTCTTAATGGCATGGAAACACGTAAGTACTAACAGAAACAAAGCATCCCGGTACACAAGGGAAGAGCTTGACCATCACGACTAAGGAGGTGTACATAAACTAAACGTACTTGAGAAAACAATCCACGTAGTTGCGACAGAACAAAGTTGAACACTATGCCGCCGACTAGCCAGCGGTGTCAGTAACAGAGTGTAACAGAGCGAACGACGTCGCGGCGCTGCACTGTTTCACTTTAGTGTACGCCAACCTTTATGCTGCGTTCGCTTGCCACTTGACAGCTGGGATTTTGTGCAATGATGCTAGCTGCTGGATGTGGCTTAGCAGTTATTTTCGAAGGAAATTCTTACTACCTAAGGTCAGGGGCTTGCTTTTTGGTCCGTAGTATTTTATTTTATTTTTATTTTATTTTTCACATTTTGGGTAAGCTTACAGACTAATAACTAAATAAAGACAATAGTAGGTAATTAAATTGCTAATTACAAGCTTCCACATGTAGAAAGTATCACTGAACGTGTATTTTATTATTTTATTATTGATAGGTTCGCGCTTGACCGCTATCTCACTTGATGGAAAGCGACGATGCGGTCAACATTGGAATGCGCTTACCTAGAAGTAACCTATTTACTCTTGACTTAAAGATTTCCGGGTTGTAGCCATCAGAAAAACAGACTCCGGCAAGGAATTCCACTCCTTAGCAGTACGCACAATGAATGTGTTCCCAAAACGTTTTATGCGTAGAGGTGGTGTCGACCATGTTCCGGAGGCGCATCGCCGCACGACGTATTTTCGGTTGCTTTCATATCTTTAGACACAGCTGTTCAAAGACTTCATGATTATTGTCAAATTCGATATTTTTTTTTTTTCTTTTATTTTGGCATCAAACAGTCATATACTAAAATTTTATTCTTAACATAATTGTTTTCGTTTTGTTTGTTTTTGTTAGTAACAATATCTACCTATTACAAATGTAAAAAAATGGCTCACAAAAACCCTATATTAGAAACTAACAATCCTCTTAATATTGAATGTTTACTCACTACGCAAGCAAAGATCCTTCATTGTCTTCTTTTACACTATGTTCCCAATAGAACATTCGATGTTCTAAGTGCATCCATAACTCTATTTATTTGTTCCTGCTCACAGGATCTTGCCACAACGCAGGAGGAACGGCGTCCAGCTAACTAGATAACAGACACGTCGCGTCCACTCGCGCGTCCGTCGCCTCGCGCCAGTGCGGCTGCTGCCTAACTTGGCGTTATCGCTTGTGTGGCTAAACATGAACTCGGTTTGCATTATGAAAAGACGGATGATCTTGTTTCGTTTTGTTATGATTTTTTTTGTAAGTATTTCATAATGAAATGCATATTTTTGCCACACAAGAGAAATAACTCCTTTAACGTTAGCGCATTAACATACACGTGAACTCACTTTCACAAGATAGCCAGACTCGGAACACCAATCTGTAGGCCATATAAATATTTGTTCCATCAGGGAATTTAACCTGCGACACACAGCGCAGCAGCGAATCACTCAACCAACGTACCAACCGTACCGTCAATTAGGTAGTTTTATTAACCTTAAAACCCATATTTATAACTAGCTGCGCCTGCGGTTTTACACGCATCTTTCATTACTGCATCGCCTCCGGGTGTCGTAGCGTGATGTTATAGCCTATAAATGGACCTACCAACACTTAGATTTTTTTTTAATTCGAACCAATACTTGTTTATTTATTTTGGTATGCATTTGATTCAAAAATGTTCTTCTCTGGAATATAAATCTTTTGAATTTAGGTTTGTGTTTAAGTTGAGAAGGAACACTCGGAGACAACCATTTAAAACGAATGGTTTACCGAGTTTACTGCACCAATCAATTACAAAATAACCCATACAAGCACAATATCTTCCCCTGCAACAATAAGACGTCCGCAAAGCTTCACCCCTGGCGTCTCCCCTCGCCCCTCCTGTCGCGCCCCGTGACATATTTTTAATTAAACGCCACTTAGGTCGTCGCGCGGCAAATCCCGCGCGATCCATTGTAGCCTTAGCCGTTATGATAATGTGGCTGCACCTTTATGTGATGTGTGGCGCCTTTGTGTGTTTTGTTCCGTTTACAATTTGTGTAGCGACGGAGAGGATTACGTTGCTATTGTTAAAATGTTAGGCGTTAATTATTTTGTTGCTTACGTATTTTAATTACGTTATCTTAAATGTGTCTGTTTTTGTGATGTTTTATTTAAGCGAATTATTATTACTTGTCATATGATTAATTCTTTTTTTTTTGGACATTCGACTATCAATAACGGTTATTAATTTCTAGGATGCAGCAAATAGTCAAAAAAATACTTCAAGTACAATATTAATTAGCTAATAAGGATTATCTTAAATATAATTTGAAATTAAAAAAGAAATTGCTATAAAAATTATAAAGAAAACGCAAAAAGAATATTGCATCGACCGGGAATCGAACCCGGGCCGCCCGCGTGGCAGGCGAGCATTCTACCACTGAACCATCGATGCTTATACAAGTGTGATTAAATACACGTTTACATTATGTAAAACTACGTTTTATCACGATATTTCTGAATGATGATATAATTGCCGACATTTTGTTTGATAAGATTTAATAAAATTGATATTTATTGTATGCTTCTGCTTATGAATTCATCCGCGTGAAAAGAATTTTATTACTTGTCCTTAAGGTACTTACTAATCTAGTGCCCGTTACGTCCCACTGCTGGGCAAAGACCCCCTCTCTTTTTTCCTCTCACTTCTGTATTTGGCCGCAGGTACCTACTACTACACAGTCAATGACTGTTTCTATTTTACACACTTTCACTTTGATAGGTATGGATCGATATGGTTTTTAGGATTTCGTACCTCAAAAGGAAAACATGGAAACCTTCTAAGCTTACTTTGTCCGTCTGTCTATTTATTAAGACCCTTTATTTCGGGAACTCATGAAAAATCATTTATACTTAAGTCTGCGGTCCCTTGAAACTGTGAAAAAATCAAACTTCTACATTAACAAAAAATATTTATTTATTTATTTATTATTATTATCTCTTTATTTATCTTTTACACATATAAAATTACATTTTTAAATATTTTTTAACAAAATCATATAAAAAAAAAAAAACATTTAAAAATATAAAACTATAGTTTCCGCCGGTGTCGGGAGCAGGGTCCAAGCTACCGGTGGTTAGGGCTCCAGAGACAGGAACCTCCTCACAATGCGTGCCGTATCGAGGAGTACTGCCTTCTGTATCAGGCCCTTGATCCAACCGCGCAACGATAGCTTCGACAGATGGTCGTCGAAGCTTTTGGCTATAAGGCCATTGGCGGTCACGACAATCGGCACAATGATAGCTGAGTCCACATTCCACATGTCGACAACCTCGTGTGCTAAGTCGAGATATTTTATTTGTTTCTCTTTCTCAGCTTTCACGAGATTCTCGTCATGCGGGATGGTGACATCGACTATCAAAGCGCGGCGCGCTAATCGGTCTATCACCACTATGTCCGGCTTATTGGCTACAATAGTCCGGTCAGTAATGATAGACCGATCCCAGTACAACGTGACATGGTCATTTTCAAGAACTGGGTCGGGCACATACTTGTAGTACGGTACCTCAGAATCCACTAGGTTGTATTTTAAAGCAAGTTGCTGGTGAAGAATCCTGGCTACTTGGTTATGCCTGTGCAAGTACTCGCCGTTAGCGAGACGAGAACAACCAGAGATAATATGTCTGATAGACTCACCCGGACGATGACATGCCCGACACACGTCAACCGTCCCGTCCTTCATAATATGTCTCCGGTAGTTGTTCGTCAAAATAACTTCGTCCATAATCGCACAGACAAAACCTTCAGTTTCTCTGAAGAGGTTGCTGAATCGTAATCAGGCCACGGACGCTAAAAAATCTACATCAGGCTCATGAAGAGCCCGAAAGAAGCGCCCGTGGAGCTCCTTGCCTTTCCATACTTCCTTGCGGTCATCAGTAGTTAGTACGACAGGTTTGCGCCAGTTCTCTTTAGCCATGGACAACGGGGTGAGTCCCTTGTCCACTGCGACCACATCGCGGTGCATACCCACGTCGGTTTTGAGAAAGTATTCTCTGAGGCTGCACACCTCGCGTTTGTGTAGAGTCTTTGCGTTCAAAAAGCCACGACCTCCACACTTCCGCGGGATGTACAGTCTCATCACCGAAGATCGTGGGTGATGCATCCGATTTGCGGTCAGCAATGTACGGACCCGCCTATCCAGAGCGTCTAACTCGGTCTGAGTCCATTTGAGTATGCCGAAAGAGTACATTAACACCGGCATGACCCAACCGTTGAAGGCGCGCACTTTATTTCCGCCTGACAGAAGGCTGTTTAATACCTTCTTCAGGCGGCCAAAGAAACGCTCCTTCAACGATTGCTTCATGTCAGTAACGTTAATGCCTAACGCTTCCGACATACCCAAATACTTATAGGTTTCGGTCGAGGAGAGGGATCTAAGGTGTATGGAATCCGAAAGTTGAACCCCCTCAGATTCCATAATCTCCCCTCGCTTTACATGCATGACTGCACATTTATCCACACCAAATTCCATCCTGATGGCACTACTGAAAGTTTCAGTTACCTTCAGTAGTTCCATTAGTCGTAACTTGTTGGGGGCAATGAGTTTCAGATCATCCATGTAAAGAAGGTGAGATAAAACCTGACCACCTCTTCTCAACCGATAGCCCAACCCTGATTCCTCCAGCAATGTGCTTAGAGGATTTAGGGCTAAGCAGAACCAAAGTGGACTCAGACTGTCGCCCTGGAATATTCCCCGTTTAATCCATATAGGCTCATCGTCCCCCTGGATCGGTTGACACCCTGGATAGCGAAGGACTGTGTTCCATTCCCCCATACATGACTCAAGGAAGGTGCGTAGAGTTGCATCTATTTTATACAACTCCAACACCCTCATGAGCCATGTATGTGGAACAGAGTCATAGGCCTTCTTATAATCTATCCAGCATGTCGACAAATCCTTGCGGGATCGACGAACCTGTTGGCTTATGGCCATGTCAATGAGGAGTAGCTCCTTAGTACCGCGTGACCCGTTCCTACATCCATTCTGAGAGGCAGACATAATTGAATTGTTTTCAATGTGTTTGCACATTTTTGTTCTCAGAATGGATGTAAGAAGTTTATAGACCGTTGACAAGCATGTTATCGGTCTATAATTCTTGGGATCCGCAGTACTACCTGTCTTATGGAGCAGATGGGTAACGCCAGTTGTTAGAAACTGAGGTAGCGACCCAGACTCTAAAGATGACTGGAATTGAGATGCTAGGAGCGCGTGTGAGCTGCTATACCATTTTAACCAGAAGTTTTGCAGTCCGTCCGGTCCTGGAGACTTCCAATTCGGTAGCGAACGGACTGCTCTGGCTACATCTATTGAGGTGATGGTTACTTTTTCCATTTCTGGTATAGCTTCGCACACGCGCTCGACATCACGCATCCAGCCACCCTCAGTGTGACAGACGGGCACCGACCAAATGCTGCGCCAGAACGTATTCATGGCGGCATCATCCGGGCGGAGCACGTCAGTCACATTTTGCTCAGGTCGCTCCCAAGCTCTATATACCCATCTCTCATCGCTCTGGAACATGCGATTCTGCGAGTACCGGTCGACTCGCCGCTTATAACGTCGAATACGGCTAGCCCATGCACAAACTTTCTGCTTCAGGAAGTCGATGCGCTCCGTGACGTGAGATAAGTATTCTCGAGGGCTAATTCCAGTCCCCGAGAACGCTTGCCTCACGTAGCGCATCACACGTGGTCGTGTATTGCCCTCCCTGAAGCAGTATAGTTTACCAATGAGTGCTCTGGCCCCATCAATACGCCTCTCAATCCTACATTGCCAGGCTGGGACGGCAGGCGTTGATCGAGTAGCTCCGTCACAACTTGGTAGTTTTACGTTGGCTAAACGACATGCCGCAATAGCCCCGCAATAGAGGATCGAGTGCGTATCGACGAGGTTTACACTGCTCTCGAATACATTCTCAAGCAGCGAGTCCAGAGCACACACTAGCGCCCTATTTTTTTTGTGCATAGGTAGCCGGGGTAGACGAGGTCTAAGAGCGATTGGAGTCGATCTGTACTCGCGAAGTGCATCCTCCAGTGCGCTCCTCAGTCGATCGTTGCACTGGCTACTTACTGCGACAACCCTATCATCTGCTTCATTCACACCATGATTGGACCGCGGCGTGAATCCATCTGTAGCCCGTGGTGCCGCAGTCTGTGGCTGTGTTGGAGTCGAGATGATACGGTTGCTCAGTACTTCTGAACGCAGCCTATCAAGTGCGGCGTCGTCCAATAAGTGATTCCGTTGGATAACCCGCACCTGATCCGACAATCGTTGCGCCGAGACGTTAACGGTTGGTACAAGGTCCTGAAACAGAGACAGCATCCTAACACGGTACGCAGTGAGGTTAGTTCCCCCCTCTGTAGCCCCGTAATATGCGCGCATGACGTTCTCATTCATGGATTGAGTCCATTTCATGCGCTGCACACAATCACCGGCAGCGGGGACCCGGCTCGGGGCCGGTTGGCCCCTAAGTCCCAAGCCGTTCGGCGGCCGGCCTCTCCCTGGCCGACGTACAGGTGTTGGCGACGTCGGTGGGGAGAAATACTCGTCGCTCGAGCTCGACGCGACTGCAGCCACCGGTGACACTGGTGATCCGGGGTCCGGCGGCGGCGAGGCGGAGCTGAGCGGCGAGTCCGGGGGTGAAAGGCGTGCGCGACTGGCTGCTGCTTTCGTCAACATAGTTATTTTATCATTCGGAATTCCATTTCATTATGTACATTTTATTTTATTATTATTATTTTTATTTTATTTTATTTTATTATTATTATTATTTAGTACAGCAAAATAGCCATTAACACTAAATTATGTTAAAACCTTTCACTCTGTCTTCTCACAGAATCGCAAACTTTCTAATAATATCGTCTTCCAAGCATCAGCAAACAAATCCAATCCAGGGTTGGTCTCCACGAGCGCGTTGATATATAGTATATATAGTAGTATTACCCTTTTGCGACATATACGACTGTAATAGATGTCGCAAAAGGGTACTTCCGGTTGACCCAGATTGCTGAAATTTGGCATAAAACTAGGTCTTGTAGCACAGGTATCATTATCAACATATCAGCCGAAAGACGTCCACGGCTGGACATAGGCCAACGACAGCGTATACGAATAAAAATAAAACAATTATTTTTTGTAACGTTTCATAAATAAATCTATTTTTCTAGTCCATGTTGCCAGCTTTCCATAGATACATTATCATGCAGCATGGTCGCCGTCCAGAAGCAGCTTTCACACGGCTTAACCGTCGGATACGATCCGCACGGCTCGGATCCGGCCCGTGCGGCTTGAATCCGGTAGATAAGCGCCGGATGCGATAGAGCCGCGGCGCGTACGCTTGATAACGCTTGTACTCGCTGTGTTAGTAGATAGATATGTAATGTTAGTAAATGATTGAGTTGTTTAGTTATCTTCACGCTTAGCTAGTGGGTCGGAAGGGGTGAGCTAGGGTGAAGGCTTGATAGTTAATGTAACCAACTAGATGAATGCGTTCAATCTCGATGTCGGATGTGTCAAGAGTGATAAGTATACATGTAACGAAAATAATACATTCCAATTAGAAAATCAAGTTACAATCATATTTTGACTGAGGGACTTAGGCCCCTAGAGAGGAGGCTTGAGTCCCAGCAGTAGGAACATTATAAGGCCGACCATGCTATGCTATGAATTTTACTTAAATGCACATAGATAGGTACCTGGCATTTATTGAAGAAATTGTTAGATATACTAATTAACGGTATTGGTATCTACGCACGCACACACAGATGCTAGTGACGCAATCAAGATTTATCAAAATAAAAAATTTATTCAATAGCCGATTTGAACATACTTACTACTACTTAGACGTGGGTTAATATTACATACTGTTCACACATACTGTCGGGTAAATTGAGAAATCAGAAACTTTTATTTCAAATAAATCACTTACAGGCACTTGAATTGTCAAAGTGTCGGTCAGTCAAAAAAATTAAGCTAAATTGCACGTTCCAAAGCGTAAATCTCTATGGAGAAGAACGTGCAAGAAACTACATGAAAACTCTTTTAAAAATCATGTTATGAGTTACAAAAGTCTTGGTTACATAGGTATTTCGTGTCGCTTCTGTAATAATAGTTAAGTAGTTAATAATGTAATATTAAGATTACTTAACCGTTCAGCCGATTTAAAAATACTTCGGATTTTTTTTTGTAGTATTACAATTTATTTTTGCATTATTTTAATGCAAAACTAAATTGCAATTTGCATTTATGCTTAGAGCTTCACGTCTTGGGGCTCCAGACCCAACACCAAAAATATATGTAGGATTTTTTTGGGAAATTTAATTTAATAATAAAACAATCAACCAAAATATACTTATATTCTTTTTAATTTTTCATACATTAACTCCATTAATTACAGAGTTAGAGGTAACCCCGGTAAATTAAAAATAAATAGAGTGTATACTCTTGTGTTGGAGCTATCTCGCTATTTCGCTATGACAATTTTCATAATAATTTAGACAATAATTTAATCCGTGTTTTTATCTATTTTATTTACTCACCTATCAAATAGGTACCTACTCTCTTTTCGTTACACCCTGTAAATAAGTGTCAAGATAAAGGACTTAGCTCAATTGCTTAAAACAGAAAAGATGATTAACTCAACGGCCAAGAAAGAAGCCTCGGCAGAGGCTAAGCTGATAAGCTTAACTCAATTTTATTTAAATGTTGTAATTATCTAGACACTAGAAGTGTTGCCACACTTTATTAGTTTTAAAATTAGTTATGTACTGTTAGTATTCCAGTGTTTGTAATGTTTAAAATCCTCATAAATAATATAAACACTATCTTGTTTGACCTCTAAAACCCCCGTCCATGGCACTCAAAACTTAATCACAGTTCGTGCCCGGGTGTTCAGCCTCCCAGCGCTCAATATGCACTGTAAACAGCCCCGGGATCCCGCGCAGATGCGATCCCGCGGGATTAGCGCCGGGACGCGTGCGCCGTAATCCCGGGGCGCGGGATTAAGGCGATGGGAAATTAATTGCTCATAGAGTTGGTCATGATTGTGAGTAATTTTGAGGATGAAGGTGGCAGTTTTGTGTCTGTGTTAAGCACTTGTGTTTTTGTCGATGTAGGGATCATGTTGGTACAAAGTTCTTTTTAGGTTAAAAATCATCTGAGTTCGCCCGCTAGGGTAGAGCGTGAGAGTTTATCAGACTTTTAGTTATTAAAACCGCACCTATGTTCCTTTAGGTATTGTTGCATTGCGTTTTTGAACTACTAGTTTCCTAGTTATAAGTTTTCCTATGGCCCTAGTAGGCATCGGCCCTACTCGACTTCTACGATTTGGTGACATCCCTTTGACGCGCGCGTAAGATACTCTCCATCGACGACTCGGGCTCGGACTATACAGGGTTATTTGTAAAACACTAGCAACCTCTTAGAAGTCATAGAATAAAAGTTATGGTTTACGATGTTAGTAATACAGTCCTGAAAGGTTGTTAGAGTTTTACAAATAACCCTGTATATAAAGAGCAGACGGCGAACTATCCATTGTACATTATCCACAAGCCCACGCCTTCTTTATATTGGTACAATATATTGTTGGTTGGTATGTTCGGTTTAATTTTAATGCACATCTCGCCTGCAATCTCTTAATTACTGAGCATTCGTTGGCGCTTATTACATGCATTGAAGATTTGAAATCCCACGGGAAAAGGTTCAGTTAGTTTTTCATCATAATATAATCGCAAAAGGATCGGAAGATGACGTGGCTTTCTGAGTACAACCAGCGTATTCTTTAGTTGATAGGATTTCGATTTATGACTTCACTTATACGATAGATGTCTATTATTCTAAGATTAACACTGAATTCTACTTACATAAAAACGCCATTACACATACAAATAAAATCATTTCCGCATTTTCACACCATCAACGTTTCCGCTCTCTTGCATTCCATCGACAATTACCTCATAACGCCATAACCTCCCCTCGCAGGAGACAGTGGGACAGCACGGTTTATGGCGTGTCGTATAGCTTGGCCCCGCGTGGCCCACCGTGGCCTCGCGTGGCGTGGCCCACGCTCGTAAATTAACACTTGTATTTGTTATTGTGCATGTTCTACATGGAAAATGTATGGGTGTAGTCTTTTATGATGCCCTAATTGATGGGACAGTAAAAGGTTTTAATGTGCGTTAATAATATTATTGCTTGGTGGCAGTTATTGAGGTGAAGATACGGGGATTTTTAGGTCAAATTAATTTATAAATAGGTACACACTCTATTGTACACCAAGATTACAATTTACAAAATAGGAAACCTTATACTAAAAAAAATTTGGCGGCCATAACGCTTTTTATCTATACTTATAGATGTAATATTATAAAGAGATAAAGTTTTTGATTTTGTTTTTTATTTTTAGGAGGTAATTCTTTTAAAGTCTGCCGACTGCTAATTTTTTTTTACCGATAGAAAACCGATTTATTCCTCAGTGACATAGGCTATTTTTTTTTTGTGTACGCGGACGAAGCCACTGGCAAAAGCTAGTCATCAATAAGTAAACGCATTCGTCGTTACGTATACCTATAAAAAAAATACGCTTTCTGAAGCTGTCTCCTAAAACCGCATAATTATATAACCTCTCTTTCTTAATAGACTAGAATCTCGTCGCCCTAGACTATTCTTTGTTCAACTAATTGGTTTTATGAATACTAACAATAAAAAGGCCCAAATAAAAAAAAACCACACGAATTTTCCATTTCGCCTCATGTCTGTGAATTACAATCAACTCATTCTAAATTCAAAATAAATCTAAAATAACTTTTTCTAGAAATCGTTATCACAAACAAACCCAAAACTTTGAAAGTGCGTATCTTTTTTGAAGGGCACATTGGGGTCTCGTCGCCCAGACGGCGGGATTAGGCAGCGTCCCCTTCAGCCGCGGTCCGGACTCCGGACGGGGGGCACGTCTAGTACAACACTTAGCTCGACAGTTTTATTGCGTACGTACTGACATTATCTCGTTTAGAATGAAAGTCGCGGAAATGTGACGACTGTGACCCTTTTTATATTGGAACTGAGCCTCAATCAAATGAGTTGTGTTGTGATTTGCAAGAAATGTTTTTATTTTCTCGAAAAGTTTGCCACAAATCAATTTTTCTTTATGGCTGACTATTTTCAGGCTTGACTAATATCTCACCTAGTGTAAAGCAATGATAAGGTTGACGATGGAGAACGCTTGGATAGAAGAAACCTATTCACTCTTAACTTAAAGATCCCCAGGTTGCAGTTATAAGAAAACACAGACTTTGGCAGAGAATCCTTAGTTTTAATAAAGAATTAGTTAATGTTCAAACGTATTATCTTCATTGTATAAAATCTCTCGGCTCCGTACACAATCGTCCTCTATTCAATCGCGAATGAAAGAATTTGAATATAAAACACGTCACAAATAAAATACAAAACGAGAAATTATTTTTTCATGAAAAACAGCCGAAACATTCGCGACGGCCATAATGCGGGGAAAAATAACGAATCATCACTACCCCTCCCCCACGCCCCTCCCGACACATACCTTAACGTGAAGAGAGAAAAGCGTTGCGGAATAGAGGGCTCGCATTGTGCTCGCCGTCAACGCCAACTTTTTATTCTAACTCCACTTAAAAATTTAACAGTGTCGTTTGAAAAGGTCGCCGTCAAGTGGCGCAACAGTGGCGACACTGAGAGCCTCCGCGAACTCCCGTGTAAAGGGAAATAAAAAATTACATATTGAATTCAATTTGTGTTGCTCAGTGTCATCAGTTCTACTCAGTACTGTGGGGGAACATTTTGTTTCGTGACAAAAATGTTGCTCTTATGTAGGTAACTGCGACACGTAGCTGCCTATTCAGTTTAAATAAAATATTCATAACAACCAAACAAAACCTCAGTGGTTTTGTTTGGTTGTTATGAATATTTTATTTTCATAGCATTTGAACGAAACCTTTATTTCTGCAATGATTAAATGTCGTTATCATCCAGTGATATAGATATTAATAAAATCGTAAAATAAATTAAACCTGAATAATTAAAAAAAAGGACTATAAAGAAATTTGATAAATAAATGCTAATTTTTAAAGGACTTACTAAAGAAAATAATTAAATTGATTATCACCTGACCTACTTTGATGACAACAATACAGGACGTATTGCATTTGAAATTAGTATTACTGTATTAGAAACACTTTACAAAGATTAAGTTATATGTCATAACTTCATCTTTGTGACATACCAAACTGATATAATTTTTTTTTTTTTTTATTAGGAAGTTTTATTAACATACATATATACATCTTAATTATTAAATATTAAAAAATATTATATTATAAATTAATATTTAATAACTAAGATGTATAATTAATTTAATTTGTAATGATGTGCCGATTAATATTAATTTAAAAATTTATGATGTCAGAAGTTAAATGAGAACTGACAGTGTTAATTATATATATTTGTACGCTTCTGGGCAAAACATGAGGATCTACCTATTTTTAACACCTCACACTGTTGTGACCTATGTTTACAAAATTATTATTTTGATTTTGATTTGAAGGTACATTTCTCTTGCTTAAATTTATTCAAAGTTCACGTATTTTCAATAAATTGAGTAAAAAAGGATCTAAGTTTAACAGAGCATTTCATAAATCCGCTCAAGTAACACCGACAAGTTTTAGTTTTCCTAACTTCTATGTTCAAAGTAATTTTCTTCACTCAACTGAATAAAATTGACAGACTAGTTATAGCTTGTTATTAAACTACGGGTAGGTTTTAGTTGGTAACATTTTGACACTCCCTCTCGCTCAAAGCGGGGGAAGGAGGAAAATCAATAAATACGAAACGAGAAAAAAAAGGATAGCTGGTTATATTGGCACATTGAATACTAGGGAATTTAGAAGGTAAGCCAAGTCTTAGATATCCACGCATATAGCATAATCAGCCTTATAATGTTCGCCCTGCTGGGATTAAGGCCTTCTCTCTCGGAACTAGAATAAACCGTAATCCACCATGTGGGCCCAGTGCGGATTGGGATAATGTCTACGAAGTTTTTGTTCTAGGATATGCGACGTTCCTTCACCGTTTTGAGAGCAGTAGTGAAGAAATAAATTACTCTAAGTAATTAAGTAATATTGTTTAGCCGAACTGGTAGTGACATCAGTTGGCCAAAAATGTGTACCAGTTACGGGTTGAACAGTCTTAGTGTTAACTAAGTTTCCACAGATGGAGTTGGTCAATGTCGTCAACGTCACTTTCTTATAAATCGCCGTTAAGATTCTCCACAAATTGGTTAGGTGTTTGGGAAATAATTTTGTCGAACGAGAATCAATAGTGATCCAATAGTGAAAACGTTAATTAACAGTGGTAACAGTGCTATAAGTAGTTCTGAAACAAGTGAAAATTCAGTAAATATATCGGTCTAACCCAGTGTGTTTTATTCACCAAGAAAAGTGGAACCCTATTGGATCTTCAAATATAATGTGGTTTTGTCCACGCATGCGGGGGGTGTACCCCCACAAATGTTCATTTCATACAAGTATTTATTTTATTGTATTGCGTGGAATACGCACGTGGGACGCATATTTTGCATGTTAAAATTTTCTGCCTCCACAGCCAGAAAAAAGGAAACCCGCATGCGTGATGACATCCACACGATAATAAAAACACCCTTAGTTCTGTTTGGACGCACGACCTACAAACTCATGAGTCGGGGACGTTACCACTAGGCCACCACCGCTGCTTATCCATTTAGCTTCATCAAATATAGGAGGTATTCACCTCCCGCAGTAACTCCCGGTAGCCAATAACCTGATTAGCATCAGCACGCGCCTGTAATCCTGGCACAAAGGAGATCCGTCCCAGCCTGATTGATCGCAGCCTGCGGGCACTGTAACCGCGTGAGGGTGGGCGGAGGCAGCCGTGTGAGGATTGGGTACTGCATTTATAGGATTGCGGAGGTGGAGGATTGCAAGTTTTATCAACCACACTTGACTATTTATACGAACTGTTTATTTTGAAAAACAACGTAACTACACTAACAATAGAAGATGCCTTCTGAAAAAGGGTAGTAACATTATCAAATATACTCGTATAGGACACGTATTTTTGCTTCACCAAATCAATAAAAAATGACATAAATAAAACACAACACAGTTCAGGACATGGGCATGACGTATTGCGAACGTACTGACCCTTTATCGTCTTAATTTTATGTTTACGAGACTAAAGGAAAAATACGTGTCCAATTTTTTTAGTACCTAATCTAACCGACGCGACGGACTAGAAATAGATTTTTTGTACCTGTAAACGCATTAATTAAACTATATGGTTTAAGTTTGAATTTAATCCAACAGTATCTATAAGCGCATTTGGTTACCAAGTCGTTGGCTTAATTAGCTCTCAAGTAAATACATATTTATTATGCCTGATGTCCCACATATTAGGCTAGCTTCTGGCAGCATGATAGTAGAAAGTCAACCTAAGGGTACATAGTAACGGGATAAAAAGTATCCTGTGTACTATTCCAGGACTTTTCCGTGTGCTAAATTTCATCCAAATCCAAGAACTAACAAACATACACACACAAACCTTTGTCTTTATAATATTATACTTAGTGTAATGATATGTTGTGTTATATTCGTTATTTATGGTTTATTTGTATTTAAACTGTTATTTTTCTCCTAAATGATACGTGCTATTTGCACATTCTTTAAGAGCAGTTTTTTATAAAACAATGGAGATTATAGACACTCGATTCATATTGAGTGTGTGCTTTGCTAAGCTCTCATTCTGTGCATAGATCACGTCGACGACGGGTGCAAAGTGTAGAAAAAGTATCTATAAATTTTGCCTCGATTGCCGCATTAAAAAGATCACATTCCGCAACACGGAGTTTTTAATGTTTTTTTTTAGAAATTTAGTGTAATTATATCGTAAAATCGCAAAATTGTGCTTTGACGTCTACGCTACCAGTGTATCGTAAGTTGTACAATAATCAATCAATCAATCAATCAATCAATCATTTTATTTGCATAATATGGGTTTACAAAGATGTTAGCACAGGTACAGTTTCACCATATTCAGCTTGTTTTTGCATGCAAATGTATAATATAAATGTCAATTATGGTATTATGTTCATGTCATTAAAATAATAATAATACATTCATAAAAGTCAGTCAAAATAAAGAATAAAAATTGATTATAACAAATTAAAAGTCAGTTTGTATAAATTCCAAATTAAATACATCATAATATATATATGCACATGTTTGAGTTATTATTATTTAATTAATTATTTTAATTGCATTACATTTTGTCATTGAAATACTCCTTAACCGAATAATAAGCCTTATCTACAAGAAAAGCCCGAAGTTTATTTTTAAATTGGTTGATATTATTTGAACTGCGTATGATTGAGGGTAGTTTATTGTATATATTTGGGCCCATGCAAACAAAGCTTTTAGTAAGGAGCGCGGTTTTACGAGGTGGAACGTATAATTTATCTGCATGACGCTTTCTGGTACGATACTCAAACAGTTCCAGATTAGAGTGAATAAATAGTGCTGTCTCATAAATGTAAATACTCGGCAGTGTTAATAGTTTTAATCTCTTAAAATGAGGCTTACATGAGTCCGTTTGAATTAAGCTACATATCGCTCTTACACATCTTTTTTGTGCCCTGAATGCACTTTCCAAATCAGTGGAGTTGCCCCAAAAAATAACACCGTATCGAAGAGTAGACGATACGTAACCATGGTAAGCAGTTACCAAGGTTGTAATATCCACGATTTTACTAAGACCACGTAAAGCAAACGAATAACTGTTCAATTTGTTACTTATATGCTCTATTTGTTTTTTCCAAGTCATTCTTTGGTCTATGTATAATCCTAAAAACTTAGTTGACTTTACTTCGTCTATTATGTGGCCGTCACAATTGATGTTTAAATCCTCTACCGTTTGTCTCTGCCTAAAATTAATAGCTTTGGTTTTATTGATATTAATTTTTAAATTATTACTTATTAACCAATCCATTGTATTATTTATCGTCAAATTTATATTATTAAGAATGTCATTTTTATCATGCGAGTCAAAAAGAATGGTACTGTCGTCAGCAAACAGAGTCATGGGATTGTCAGTTACAGTTGGGAGGTCATTAATGTACACTAAGAAAAGGAATGGCCCTAGTACACTACCTTGAGGCACGCCATATTTGACATATCTCTGGGCAGATTTATAAATTGTCATATTTTTAGTTTTTGGGCAAATTTTCGTTATTTCAGTTTGTTGTAGTCTGTCAGTTAGATAGGATTCTAATAATTTGTGTACATTTCCCCTAATTCCAATTGCATAAAGTTTGTCCAAAAGTATGTCAATTTTAACGCGGTCAAATGCTTTAGTCATATCCATAAACAGGGCAGCAGTTGGACGTCGCTTGTCCATGTTATTTAAAACGCGCTTGCAAAAACTATATATCGCTTGGTTTATCGACTTGTTTTTTCTGAATCCCATTTGTTCTTTTGCAAGTAGGTCATTACTTTCAAGGTAATTACAAAGGCTATTATAGATAACTTTTTCAAAGATCTTAGAAAAAATAGAAAGTAGTGCAATTGGGCGGTAATTGTTCATGTTATCTTTGTCATCCTTCTTATGTATGGGCTTTATTATTGATATTTTTAGTTTATTAGGAAATGTACCTGTTTCTATAGATAAGTTTACTACATGCGATAGTACTGGTGATATTATACATGCCACTCTTTTTACAATATCAGTCTTGAATCCGTCGTACCCCACACTAGAAGTATTTTTTAATGAGGATATGATTTTATGAATTTCAACTGGATCAGTAGGTGGCATAAACATGGATTTGTTGTAAGACGGGGGGCATTTGAAAGCAGGGGCTTTATTTTCCGGTATTATTTGGTCAATAAAATAATCATTAAAGTGTGTCACTATTTTTCTTGGGTCATAAATTGGAGAGTCATTAATTTTTATATAATTTATATGTTCACGAGGTTGGTTGTATTTATTTTTATTGATTAATTGCCAAGTTGTTTTCGATTTATTCTTAGAAGTGTTTATTGCATATGAGTTTTGGGCTTTTTGCGTTAATTTTATTATGTGTTTTACTTTTTTAGCGTATTGCTGAAATATTAATTTATTTTCGAGGGTCCGTTTTTTTCTATAATTCCACAAGAGTGCCCTTTTACGTCTACAACATGTCTTAATGCCCTTAGAGACCCATTTTGGCCTTTTATTTTTTGAAAACCTTATTTTTATACGTGGAAAATGTAAATTATAAAATAGAGCAAAAATTTCATTGAATTTATTGTATGCTTCGTTAACATCATTAGAGTCAAAAACTTCATTAAAACTTAATTGGCTTAAGTTTTCAACAAACTTTTTTATGTTTTCTTCCGAGTAATCACGTTTATACTCATACCAATGGTCTATACCGTATACTCTCTCCACGGGATATTGCAAGATTTGGGCAGTGTGATCAGACAGCGCTAGTTCCACTACGCTTGCCTTGCACCCTTGAACGTTATGCAGAATGTTATCTATACATGAATGGCTAGCAAGTCTTGTGGGTTGTTGAATTTCAATCGTTATATTATTGCTTAGACAGATTTCTTTAAACTTAGAAGATTGACTAGTTTTCTTTAGCAAGTCTATATTAAAGTCGCCACATATTATAAGTTTCTTGTTTTTTGAGAATTTTATAACCTTGCATAATCGATCAAAAAATATACCGTAGTGTTCACTCGTAGATGTTGGCACTCGGTACATACATACAATAATTGTTTTATACTTAACAAGTTCGATCGCACAACACTCTATTATATGACTTATAGATAGATTACAAATGTCAGGAACTTCTTTCCATTCATGATTATTTTTAATAAGAATGCATGACCCGCCCCGTTTAGAGTCATTTCTGCAAAAACTAGTAGCTAATGTGTAGTTTGGGATTGAGACATATTGTTCATAGCCTGACATCACGAAATGTTCTGATATACAGATGACATCAATGCTAAAATAGTCTTTTAACAATTCTTCTAAACAAACCGTAAGTGTATCAGACTTGTTAAGGAGACCAGCAATATTTTGATGTAAAATATTTATATAATTATTCACGAAAAAACTCATTACTTAAACTATTATCATGCATTGAATTATTAACTTTAGTCAGTGAAATGTCATTCTGGAGATCAAATTTTATGATGTCATTTATATAATAAAAAATGTCCGTAAATACAATACTCATGCCGTAGTTATTCAGTTTACCAGTTTTGTCAAACATTTTAAAGTCACATGAAAGGTTTTTGTTACTATCAAGAAAATAGGCATGTTCGTGTGCTAGAATATCTAGATAAAGTAAATTATTAAAATTTTCCACTCTACAATTAAAAATATTAGTATGCCTTCCAAATTTAAATGTTGGCGTGCATATTATTATGTTTGTGTGTTTTATTTCACTTAATGTATTTCTTATATAAAATATTAAGTCAAAGTAGTCAGCAGTCGTCTGGAAGTCGTTTTCCCCTACCAAAATAACACAGAAGTCGTTAAGCGTAAAGTCTTTTAACTTTGCGTCGATATTGTACAGCATGTGTTCTGTGTTAGTATTCGCCAACAAATAATGACATAAGTCATATGCGCCTTCAAATGTATTTTCAGCTGTTTGCGTAATATTGTTCCTATTATTGTTACTTAATATGCATATTTTGTTTTTTTTCGTTTTCTGTTCCTTGTCATTATTAGATGTTTGTTGATTATTTACTTGTTTTTTGGGTTTCTCTGTTTTAGAAAGATCTGCCAATTTTGAAGAGTAAGTTGTATCGGTTTGTGTTTGTTTGTTATTTCGTTTTTTCTTTTTATTCGGCGTTGCAGTTTTAGTAGATTTGATCGGGCTGCAAGTTACTGTTTTATAAAGTTCGTTTTTCTTGATTAAATCTTGATTATGTTTCTTTAAATTTGTATTTTCTAAAGATAGGCATTCAATTTCCTGATGTGCACTACATAGTTCGGATTCAAGTTTTTCAATTTGTGATTTCAACGATATTAATAATTCTTCCTGTTGGTATTCTTTTGACAGATTAGGTAAACTAGAGAGACTTACATTGTTGTCCGATTCATCAAGAGTGTTTGTCATTAGCTCGTTGCTATTACTTGAATTTGAGTCAGAATGATTGCGAGTACGAAACGTTACGTTTTGTGAGAAATCCATTCTAAAGAAGTAGTTCAAATGCTTTGTGGTTATTTCAACTATTCGTTTCAATATTAATCACAAAAAGACAAACATGTACTGGGATTCGAACTCGCGTAACTTTGTTTAGATAGACAGCGTTGTTACGAATTGAGCTAAGTTTAACTTGAACTCAGTTTCAAAATAACGCCTCAGTATTGGAGCTGATTGATTTTTTAGAATCAGGTAGCCGTTGAGAATAGTGGATCATTGATAAATGTATATTTTTCCCATTTAATTATGATTTTTATTGTACTCACAGAATGTTCCTGTTTTATACATTACTCGCCACTTTCCACTCTCTTTTTATAAGTAGGTATGTTCAAATAATTCAAGATTCCTTTGTTCTTGTTTACACTTGTGATGGTTGACGTTTTGTCACTTCGCAAACACTTTTTGCACTTTTCTTTTTGTTGTTATTACACTTTATTTTGAAATATTATCATCACACAGTGATTCAGGGGTCAAAGTTTTACATATTTTTGAGGTTTGTCACTATAAATAGTTGATTTATGGTATTGTTCAACGAAGTAGGAATGTTGGTCATTACTTCACTATTTGTTTATGAAAATCGTTAACAACACTGTCATTAAGTTATTGGTTAATGTTTAATCAGCACACTTATTTTTATTTACTTCTGTACACTATTAACATATTAATAAAGTATTTTACATCAGAGCGTTTGTTTTTACGTCAGACTAGACGGTTTTCCGACTACCCTCTCCAATAAAGTATCTACATTATTATAAAACAAAGTCTCTCAACGCGTCCTCAGTACCTTCGCAGTTATTATCATATTCCACAACTACCACACAATGTCGTCTATTCCCAAGCTAAGCAGAGCTTGTGTTATGAGTACTAGACAACTGACAAACATACTTATATATTTCTAAATTTACACAAATTATAGATAAATTACACCCAGACACAGAACAAATGATTATGATCATCACATAAACATTTGTCCTGGGTGGGAATCGAACCCACGACCTCCGGCATAGCAGTCAGGGCCACTAACCACTAGACCAACAGGCCAGTCAATATATCTCTATTGATTGTATGTATGTATGTCTGAATGCTGTGCATCCCGCGGTTGTTACGCTTCGTGGATGGGGCGGAATCCTGGCAACTACGCTGGCATTGGTTCAGGTATGCCTGTGCGAATGGTTATTTGATTTTGTTGTACATGCCCGCCGTGTTATGCATTTTTTTGGATGTGGAGCTCTCTGAGTGTATGAAATATAGGCATCATAAAAAAATTTACCGCAAATAGAAGTCTATTTGCGGTAGATTTTTTTAGTGCCAGATATTTACTCATTAAGATTCTTATCTATAGACTATTTGTCACTTTTTATTGTGACAGTCGAAATAACCGGTGTTCTTTGAGATTATTAACAAAACGGCCAACAGACTAATACTGATTATAATGAAACCCACTGAATTTAGAAGTAAAGTAATATGTCAGAAGTCCTTGGAGTCATAGGATACGGCCCGGGTGGTGGTAGTAGGTCTGATACCCGCTAGGGCCACTGGATTTTTTTTCACAGTTGAGTTTTATTTATTTAAACATCGTGTACAGTAGTGGTACATAGGCAGACTTAATGCAACTAGGCATTCTGTCCCAGTCAACCTTTGGGTTAAAAAAAAAACAACACTGTGGTAGGTAGTTTTCGTCCAAAAATTCTGACACGCCCTCTCGCTCAACATTGGGAGAAATAATTGGATGATTTCTCACCTTAAAACAAATGTCGTAAACTAAGGAATAATCCTTGGTTCACGAAAAACAAAATCTTAATATATGCGGTGTAAATGGGATCAGTGGAGAGAGAGCCGTGGTGGGCGAGTGAAGAGCAGCGGAGGCCGAGTGGTAATGGCTCCGATTTACGAATTGTATGTCGCGGGTTCAAACTCAGCCAGGCGCGTTACGTTGTAATTTATTTCATCACTACTGCTCTCAAAACGGTGAAAAAAAAGTCGTGAGGAAACCGCCATGTCCCAGAAACTACTAAAAATTTGAAGACATGTGTCATGCACCAACCCGCCCTGGGCCCGTGTAGTGGATTAGGGCCAATTCCCTCTCCTAGAGAGAGACCTGAGTCCCAACATTATAAGTCCGACAATGCTATGCTAAAGGGGATCAAATCCACAGTCAATGATCATCTATTAACAAACCTTAAATCAATCCCCCATTCAGTTTTATTGTCCGCAATCATGTTCTCTAAGTACAGCCCCCTGCTCCGCTTAACTTTATGACGAATAAAAATTTTACGAGCTTTTCAACGGTTCTACTATTTAATACTAGTTGTAACTTGTAGGGTGGAGCCCAGGGGTGGGGGTTTTTCATGTTTTATTAGTAGTTTTATGTCGTGTAATTAGTAAGAGGGGAGAATGTGAGGTTACCTTTTATGGGGTAGTAAAAGTAATGAGTAAACATCCGCGGTGATACGGTGGTAAATAAAATAATGTATTTGAGGAACTTATCACGTTGTAAAGGTTTTATTTTATTCGTTATTTAAAATGTAGTTACATAAATTGATTTTTTGAAAATCAAAAATCATATAAGATAAAAATCTTTTTTAGTATACGAATCGGTTATAGAAAAACCTAATATTATTTCTCTGAAGTTTTCAGGTTATTATAAAAATAAAGTCATATAATAAAATAAGCTTTATAAATCGTTGATTTATTAGCTCTAATCGAAATTAAGACCCACCCGAATATAATCTCCAAACAATACCAATTATAAGCTCATCTTAATGTAGAAGTAAACGACTTGTACAACTAGAAGTACACGAGTAGTGGAGGATTTAAAGCGCAGTTCGTAACTGGCGCGCTCATTCGCCGGCCGGAACGAACGGCGCCCGCCCGCGTCCACACGCCGCCCGCCCTAGCACGACACTACGCCGGCGAAAACGATACGCGACACAAAATGAAATACGAAGAATAAAATGAACATTTTTTTAGTGTTATTTATAGTTAGTGGGATATTAGATTGTAGTAATGTAACCGCAGTAGTGTTATTAATACGAAAATTAGTCATTAAAAATTAAATAGCCGATATATACAATAATAATCATAAAAATAGTTTTAAAAACTAACAGTTGAACGATAAAAATAACTATAAAGTTAAACAATAGGTGTTAGTTCTTAACAGGCGATGTTTGGACAACACAAACAAACTTTGTGTTGATGGACTTATGACTATACGAATCCTATTCTTAAATGTACCGTATGTGTTAGACTTTAGGGTGTATATTCGCGCGTGTGGTAATTTTAGGTAAGGTGTTGCCAGCAGTAAATATTTACAGACTACTAGTGTTCGGTGTATTGGACTGCGATCAGGTAAGTTTATCGTTTCGCAATAAAATATATTGTTCTTTCTGCTCCGAGATCTGGGACACGTTTTATTGGCATTTAAAGTTTTGACCACGGGACATGTGTTTTGATATTAGAAATAGGTTTTTACGGTTTATTGGAAATGGAAGTATTTTATTGGTTCTAAGAATTGCAGACAAAGGCCCATATCCGAGTCTGTTTAAAGGTTTTCCACCCGACTCGAAAACAAAAGCTTGATAAATTACATTTAATAAAATACACTTCTTTCGATGTTTCGAGATGGAGTCGACTTGGACAAATCATGTCCTGATTTGTCCAAGTACCTATATCTATATAGGTAATTATAAAAAAGTAGAAACTGGCTGACTGACACATCAACGCACAGCCAAAACTATTGGGACTAGGAGCGTATAATGTTGCAGAAGGTTTCCTTTTATGTCGTATGCTAGCACTAAGAAAGGATTTTCCTTAAATTCACCCTCGAAGGTGATGATGATGTTCAAAGTTTATATAGAAAAACCTATTTTCACACGGGTGGAGCCGCTGGCAGAAGCTAGTGAGTATATAAGTTCTGATGAATTAGTTTACTGAAAAACTCAGGTCAGTTATTGTCGGTCAACTAAATGACCCTGATAAGAGATTTTTTTGAATCAGAGCCCTTACCATGACGTTTTAAAATATTAGGTGTGAAAGCGAGAAAGAGAGATGGAGCTGTACACTCTAAACAACTCCATCCTTTTAACAGTTTAGTTTAGGTCGTCAAAAAGTTCGCGTTAAGAGCTTGTGGTAGCCCTCTGGTCACTAAAATGTCTTTTGAGTTCAGTCCTCGGGAGTCAGGAATTAAAGTTAACATTATTTGGGATGAGTTTGCTTCGAATATACATGGACAAACGCTTAATTTTCGTAAATATTTTCCAGGTTGTAGCTACAAGATCAATCATTTCTTTGTATTTACTTATCTGGCTTACGCCTGTCCTAGAACCAAAAGTTCGAAGACATTTGACATTCACCAACCCGCACTGGGCCCGCGTGGTAGATCACGGCCCATTCCCTCTCTTAGAGAGGAGGCCTAAGTCCCAGCAGTAGGAACTTTAAAAAGGCTGACGATGATGATGACTTATGTGGCTTTGTCCTCACACCAGCCTGCTTCATCAAAGTTCTTGTTGGTGACACAAACAAAAAATTAATATGCTAAAAACGAATGATGAAAAACTTGCACGAAAAATGCAGTCGGAACTCCATTCTTTACGCTGTAGTGTATGTACTACTCATTAGTGGTAATTGGCTAAAAAAGACAACACAAACGTATCCTGCATTTTGTGTGCATTTTTTTTAAGTTGGCAGCACTGAACACCGGATGAACTGACAAAACACAAACGACGAAATGTTTCCTTTATGGTTTTGGTTAATTAATGGGCTGTTGTTTTTTTTTTTTCGTTACCCAATTAATACTATAATAATCTATATATATAAAAATCAATGCCACTTTTCGTTGTTATTTTATAACCCAAGAATGGGCTCACCTATCCAAACCAAATTTTTAAGCTTTGTTCGGACTATTTAGTAAATGGTTTATGTGAAGTTTGGTAGGGTAGAGTAGGGTATAGTAGGGTAGAGTAGGGTAGAGTAGGGTAGAGTAGGGTAGAGTAGGGTAGAGTAGGGAAGAGTAGGGTAGAGTAGGGAAGAGTAGGGTAGAGTAGGGTAGAGTAGGGTAGAGTAGGGTAGAGTAGGGTAGAGTAGGGTAGAGTAGGGTAGAGTAGGGTAGAGTAGGGTAGAGTAGGGTAGAGTAGGGTAGAGTAGGGTAGAGTAGGGTAGAGTAGGGTAGAGTAGGGTAGAGTAGGGTAGAGTAGGGTAGAGTAGGGTAGAGTAGGGTAGAGTAGGGTAGAGTAGGGAAGAGCGGGAGCGAAGCCGTGCCGGCAAAAGCTAGTAAGGTATAAATGTCAGTTGGTATCACGTTCCTTTAAAGTTTTAAAGTTGTCGGCTTTGGTCCTTGACCAAAGCCAACTCACAGAGGCTTTCCACGTACGCTTTCCAAAGGTCCAGGATTTGAGGGTCTGGAGATATATAAAGAAAAATAATAATATTCCACAACTTTCATAAAATGCCTTCTAGTCCCAAACTAAGCAGAGCGTGTGGTATGAGTGCTATACAACTGATAAACATAATTATATATTTCTAAATACGTACTATAGATATAGCACGAAGAATCGCCAAACTTAAGTGGCAATGGACAGGGCACATTGCTCGCAGAACAGGTGGCCATTGGGGCCAAAGTGTTCTGGAGTTGGAAGGCCTCCTACATGGTAGACTGATGACTTGGTGAAGGTTGCGGGAACCCGATGGATGCGGGACGCACAGGATCATTCAAATATATTAAACATATTATTTATAAATTACACAAAGAGAGAACAAATGATCGTGCTCATCACATAAACATTTGTCCTGAGTGAGAATCGAACCCAGCAGTCAGGACCAGCCTACTTAATTATTTTCATGACACTGGCCACTAAAAATGATTATGTTTTTTTTAAACTTAATTATTCACATGCCGAGTGCCAGATTGGAATTTCCATTTGCAAAAATGATGGACTTCCATACAAACTTTCAATACGTATTTACTACATAGAGGGATGCATTTACATAGCACGCCTGATTGTGTATGTATCTGTTTTTGTGACGATCAACTGACATATTTATGTACTAACTCTCTATGGGGCAAGGGTGCCCAATTTTATTTGTTTTTTTTTTTTATTATTTATCGTATTAAGTGCCGATTTTTCAATCATCAGTTAACTTCTATCTGAGGAATAAATATGGCGGTTTGACATATTTTCTATACAAAAGCTGTCAAAACGTCAAATATTATCTTCAGATAAAAGTTATCTGGCGATTGAAAAATCGGCCCTTAGAAGATGAATTTACAAAAATCTTTCTTCAGCCCACCATATTTACTTAAGATTTTTTTATGAGATATGCCTTTAGATCCAATCATTTTAACCCGTGCCTTATGAGTTTAAGATTTTGATTAAGACGATCGAAAATAATTTGGATAAAGTATGGTTCTGCAGTAAAACTATTTTATTATCTTTTTTTTTTTTGTCTTGCATGGAATTAAAACCTGCAATCATACACGTTTTTACACTACAATTTATACTACAAATTTTCTAACTACATCATGGACAGGCGTCCAGAAATCCCATTTTAAAAGAAATTTTATAGTATAGTTACTATAGTAAACAATTGTTTTGTTTAGTTTAATTCCTTAATAGATACTACTTTAAGGGTTCGAGTATAAAGTAATTAGAGACACAATAGAAAGACAATAAGAGAGCGAACGTCGGCGTTCGCTTGGGGTTTAATGAATTAATTACGATTGACGTTAATTTTTAGACTTATCTATTGAAATAAGTACGAAGTGCTTGGTCACAGTTAACAATTTAATCTAATTATCATTTAATTACGTACTCATATGTTACTAAATTAATTTTATTTCCCGCCACAACTCTCCACCCACATTTTCCAAGCTAGAACACTGCTTCAGTAACTGGGTTCCGTACACATCTCATTGTGATGCGGGACCTCTCCCTACGTAACAAGACGCCTCTCGTGTCAACGGGCAAACGCTCGTTTTATTGTGTTTTATTCACAAGGAGGAAGTTGCTGATTGTTTTTATTGCTGCTGCCCCCTAATTTAATGGAAAAGTCAAGGTCGTGGTTTGCGTGGAGAATATGGGGAGGTTTTTGGGTGGTTTAAACGGAAATGGATGAGGAAATTGTGCGTTACTTATGTTACTTTTGTTATCGTAACAATTTTTGGTGAAAATGGAATGGAAATGAAATTGAAATGGGCAATCAGTTCTTTCCAAATTCGAAATATTATAAGGAAAACCTCTAAAACTGTTTCGATTATAATATCTATAACTTCTAATATGTCGCTGAATTATTTATTTATTTAATACTTTAGGCATTTTCTACTTGTCAACCTTTGTGTGATGCAGATAGCAATTGTAGTATGTGCAATAAAAAAAGAATTTTGAAAATCCGTCCACATTTTGCAGAGTATTCGATGAACAAACATACAAAAAAAAAACATACAAACAGCCGAACGTAGCCTCCTCCTTTTTGGAAAGTCGTTAAAAAGAGAGAAAAAAGGGCAAATATAAAAAAGATATACAAATGAATCGTAGATACAATACAATTATAAGTAGATTTAAAAAAAATTGGTCCACATCAACAAATAGGGAGATGTTAACGTGTAACCACAACCAACTTCTAAAAAAAGCACCAAAATCTAATACGAAACATAACTAACCAAAAAAAATATGTATGACACCCTTTTCACAAATTGATTCACAACAAATTGCCAACAACTCTTACCAAATCGAATCAAAAACACCACAACGAGAACAAACCGCACTGATTCCATGGTTTATATTAAATCAGTGGGGTTTTTGTAAAGACACACGTACCCCCGAAATAGTGAACCCACTCATATCGAGCACTGTCAGCATTTAGGATTCCGTAGGCAGCGTCCAATCACGCGGCATTGTGCCCGCGGCCGGTACAATTAAATTACGCGGGTTCCGTACGCCAGCTGAATGCCTAACATGGAGGATGATGCATGTTGTGGTGGATATTATGCCATGATTTGTGTACCTATGGAAAAGTCAATACCAGTTTTGGAGTCTTTATAATTATCGCTAAATTACCTTGGGTATACTGACTGAGTATACTAAATGAAATACCAAATATTAAATACAGGACTATTAGGAAATTAGTGCAATACACCATTAACAATTGCATCATTGCTTACTATCAGGTGGGCGCGTAGTCAAGCACTAGTTTATATATAATTAAAAAATGAGAATTTAGAAGTTTACTTAGCAAAAACTCATCTCTCTACGCCAAAAAAAAAATGGTACTCTAGTCCTCAGTATGAAACAAACAAACAATAAAATACCATCTATTTTCCTTTCTTCTTAAGTGAAAAGCTTGAATCTCATATAATAAAATAACAGCCTAAAATAAACAGAGATATTTTAACAGTATTTCCATTGCTACAAACCTTTTGAATCCCCAAACCAAATAGGATTATGTGCATACATACATAATTCACCATCCGGCTTCGACCGGCCTGACCCGGTGGGTTCCGATGCCAGGGGAAAGTTAATTTTGAACAAATCTGTCGATATTAACAAAATGAGCAACAGTGCAGCAACAACACACCATATGCGCTGTACAAATCAATGGCACCATTTGATTGTCCTGCATTTAATATTTACACTAATATAATAACATTTCGCACACAATCAATATTGTCAACACATCTGCGAGTTTACTTTGCACATAAATATCGACAAAATAATATAGGAAATTAGCTCTTATTTTAATGACGATAAAGTTATTGACGACTGCAAAGTGACCTGTCAATCGAGATATGATGAATTAATACAACTCGTTAAAGCAAAAGCAACCTTACCACTTTCTTGTAAAGTTGGTTTTACAATGTTAATAGCTTAGTGGTACAGTCGAATGCAAAATGATGAATTAGGCGGTAGTGGTCGCAGATGTTCGCGCGCGTTCGGCGTCGATTGTGCGGTATCGGTAGATGATTGATGGTGGTAACGACGCTTCACTGTGCGCAACGATACACACCCAGCCATGCTCTGATGTGTGGGAAAGGAAATGAACAGAATCAGCTGCTTATCTCAGAGAAAGGGAGGAAAAGGGAAGTTAGATTAGAGGAAAAGGGGTCAGAATGGAAAGATGGAAGGCTGCGTATAAATCAACTGGAAGAAACACTAAATGTAGGAAAGGGGCTTTTACAGGCTCTTATCTGTGTAATACAGCATTTAGACATGAACCAGTGAGATGAATATGGGTAATCGTTTTCATTACTAAGTAAGTAAATCACGTTGGAAATAACATGATACAAGGTTAAAAAGAAGTGTAACAGATAAGGAGAGGTGTGAGGTGTTCCACCTTCGTAGAAAACCCACATTACGCCAGTCAAGTAATAGCTGACAAAGGACGTCAGCCTATAGCCATCCATCGTGCATTCGTCTAGGCTCCAGGTTGCTATTGAGAAGTTTCAGATGGAAAAGCTCAATAATACTCCTCCCAACCGCAGAACTAAACCTAGGACCAAGTTCAACAGTAACTACAGAACTTACGACCTTTATAGACTAACGAGGTTGACAAGAAATAAAATATCAATAATGCTATTAAATGTCTAAAAATAAGTAACATCAGTATTGACATTTTCTTTTGCTAGTTTATGCCACGCGCTTCACTACTTACAAACCTAATATTCTGTAGACTTATTTATTTCGTTGCTCCACCAATATATGATTCCTCTTCCTCCACCAATATTAATTCAACCAAATGCATTCCCAAAAAATAATCTCTTGCATTTCCGTCGCCCCTCCGTCAAATACGCAGTGCTTGGGGACACTACCTTTATTAAACCGAAGAGACCAAGAAAACCGCTTCAAAACAGATCCCAACTTATTATAATATAAATGGAAAATTCGCCGTGACGTGATTGACAGGCACATTCACGCCGGCAATTAAAAGGGGTGGCCAGTTCCCTCGTCATCCATCACACTGGATTATCTCACGACACTATTGTTATTAGCAGCCGCCGATAACCGGTTTAATCCGCTTTTTGTTCGGCAATTTTCGGCAGACGTCGGGTTTTTGATCGGCTGGGGTGCTGCTTTCTTTTGTGGTGTCAATGGCTTTGTTATGTTTCGTCGTATAGGTACTGTATGGATCAGAATTTTTGACGGTGAAAAAGACAGTTAACAAAAGATTGTATGTTACAAAAATGGCAACGTAGAGATGGATGCGTAGAGCAACAAAAATGTATAAAGTAAGAAATGAGTATATTAAGAAAAGTTTGAAAGAGACGCTAGTGACTGAAAAGTTAAAACAAAATAGTTTGATATGGTCACGTGAAGAGGACGAATTAAACGCCTGTCACTACTGATAAGTCAGCCACCTGATAGGTAAGCCTGTTACTGTTATAAGTATACGTATATGTATGGTTATAGTAAAAAAAGCAAAGAATATATACTAGATTGTGTAAAGAGTGATATTGGAAAAATAAAATCAGTGATAGCATTACCAACTATCAAGCTATCATTAAATCCCTTATCTTTGGACACAATAGAAGATAGGGCAGAATAGAAAAAAATACATGGGACACGGGTAGGAAGATGATGATAATGATAATGTATTCTGTTGATATAATCTGTAGGCTAAATAAATCAATAGCTTTCAAGATTTTTCTCCCCAAATTGGCATGGAACCTCATAAAAAATATTTTTTGGCAATTGACTTTTAACGTCAATAGAAACAATTGATTTAATCAAGATCTTGACATTTGCAAATACAAAGAATAAACGTTCTTCGATTGAAAAATTCGAAATAAGAATACAAGTGAACAAAGAACTGGCAATAAATATTTATAACACAGAATGTCCAGAGACAATTATTTTATCTAGAAAGCTGTACAAAAAGGTGAGTGACGTGAATGGTACGTTTATTTCATTATCTCCCGATTCCTGCTCTTCATAAAATTATTCTCATTGTTCACAAAATTGTCAAGTGTTGAGAAAATGGAAAATCAATCTGTGAATTTTGTCGTGTATTTTTATAACGTTATTTTTCAAAGGCCCCGTATTCTTGAGTGTTTCAATATCCGTCTTCAGATTGAGTGATTTATTCATAAAAACGTTTATGAACGATATTATTTTAATATCAATACCTTAATACTCGATATGTGCTTTCAAACACAGATGAGATGAAATAAAATTCTGAGAAGCATTTTCAAATTATATGAAGTGAAAATATTTATTGAATTTTGGCAACTTGCTCGTACACTATCCCTCCAGCATCGTGCGAGTCATCAATAACCCGCGTGTCAGCTGACAAGAGCATCGCTTACTGCAGCAATTAAATTAATATTTTATTTGTATAGTAAATTACTATGAGCTCTTTTGTGGGGAACAATGGATATGGTTTTTATGTAGATACGTGGTTAGCTCCAATTTTTTGTGAATAATATTTTTACGTCCTAAATAATGAGCAATGGGTAGCTCGTTGCCCGACCACCCGGTACCTGTCCGGACCCAACCCAAGTCGTCGACGGCGCGTACTGTTCCAGCGCGCCTTAAGGAGTTGTCAGCAACAGCAGGGGCCCAGCTGTGTCGAAGCCTACTGTGGCTAGGGTATAGTTCCAAAAGGGAGGCTCGACCTCGGTATGAAAGGCAAGAAGGAACGGGGTGGGCTTTTTAATCAGTAATAGTCTGACACTATCTCCCGCTCCGCTCAAGGGCGGTGGATATCATGTGAGAGATATTTACCCAAAGAAAAAAAAACGGCCTAAATGATAGCTGACATCGAATTTGAATAAATTCCCTTCAAGGTATACTCTTAGGCTAGCAATGTGCTCACATCATCATTGATTGCATGTTTGGAAGTATTTCTGAAAACATTTTTTCGAAAGAACCTTTAAGTGCTTTGTCGCGTCTCTCTTTCTTCAGGATAGTAAATCGTGCTGCATCTCACTTCTGATTCCTAAGTTTTGATAAACACTGCCGCCCGATCACATAGAACTTACTCTTCGCATTTAGCATCATTACGACTTTAAAATAACCGTGTTTAAAGATAAACGTTCGACATCATTCTCAAAATTGAAAAGGCCATGACAATAAATTTAAGTAAAAATCCTTGCTCATTTTCATTTTGCAAGCCTGTTTCTCTCCATGAGACCACTCTAGTCATCTGGCGCATATTAGCTGCCGCTTACTGGAGCCACAGTAAACCATGAGTTATCTCCCTGCGCTGGCTGCTAACTGATATTCATGGCGGCAACTTTACCGCTTTCTGGCTGTTATTTATTATACCTACTTTTCTTTATTTATTTTTAAGGGGTAAATTGCTTGAGGACTAGATTTTTTTCCCAGCTAAAAAAGAAATAAAAAACTCCTCTTGCAAAGATTGCGACTCTACTTGAGATTTTTCTTTTTATTCATCCGTTCTCATGTTTTATAAAACTAGATAAACAGTATACCTACTACTACAATATGTACAGTGAAACCTGGTTAAGTGAGACATCAAGGGACCTGCAATGTCGTTTCACTTATAGAGGTATTCCACTTACCCAGTGTCTCAGATGTACAGGTATAAATAAATATCTGTCTCATTTACAGAGGGTTTCATTAATAGAGGTGAGAATACAGGTACTTGGAATTACATGTGGAATTTGTGGGTAGAATAAGAATGAGTAAACAAACAATGTTATCTCAGTTACAGCGGTTTATGCATATAAAATTTACTCGCTGTCTCAGCTATAGAGGTAACTATGATGATAAATCAAAAGAACAAATCCCAGATATAGAGGCTTACCTCGTCCCACTAACAGAGGTAATTCAGTGCCAAAGTGTTGGGACCTCAGCATGAGTTCCAGTTATGGAGGTTTCTCACTTATCCAGGTCCCACTTAACCAAGTTTCACTGTATTATGTTTATATATAAATTTTTCATTAAAATTCTATATTCTTGATAGGATATATAAACACAAGCTTTTTCCTAAGATTTCGTCCGGGTGAAACTCGGTTATTACGGACACCAAGTCGAAACTAGATAAGCTTATATCCTTCGTAGAGCTTAGAGCTTACTTCGCTTCAAACTTTATCAAAATCGGTTCAGTAATGTAAGCGTGAAAGCGGAACAGACAGAGTTACTTTCATTTCTATAATATACTAGCTTCTGAATGCGGCTTCGCCCGCGTATATCTATGTCACTCAGAAATAAAGCAGCTTTCTATCGGTGAAAAAATTTTAGCAATAGGACCAGAACTTTCAGAAATTACCTCCTACAAACAAAAAAACAAACTTTACTTCTTTATAATTTTATTTTATTGATTTTAAGAAAACTTACAGCTAAGATATTACAGTAAAAAACATTATATGCAGAAGAAGGCCAATTACAAGTTTCCACTTATATAAACTTAAAAATAACTACAAATATTAGTGTTATAGATGTAGATTTGTCTGTATAAATAAGCAAAATATATTAAAAGTCACAATTCACACCCTAACTTTTCGCAATATCAACCAAAAATATACGTAAAAGTTACTAAACAAATCGTGTCAATTTATCCGCACCAACCTGTGCCTACCCACGTTACCTCCTCCGAAGCTTAGCGGTATTGATGATCAGCCGCGGTTCTGCGCCAGAATTATTTATGTTCCCTGAGATAGCATGCTCTTCATCTTCACCCGCTGCGGGCTCTCCGTCTTCAGCCAATGGAGGCTCATTTGAATACGTGTGTTTTTCTCTCGACTCTTATTTATTGACCTGATTTGTGGTTGATTTGGCTCGTAGCTTTTTATGATAGGGGTAGTAGGGAAATTATGAGTTTGTGGGAAGGTTATTTGTGTATTTTCGCAGTTTATTGTCATTCATGTCTATAACTTTGAGTGATGTCACTTACAGTCAACAACTCTTATTCAGTTTACGTATTCTGACCTAAGTAAACATAAGTAGGCTGGCACTAAGACCCCCTCTCTAAGAGAGGGAATGGGCTGTAATCTATTACGTGGGCCCAGTGCACATTGGTGGATGTTACATTTCTTTGAATTATATTTGGTTTTACCATTTGGATAGCAAATAAAAAGAAATGCGCAATGTAACTGGCTCTGAACCTGCGGCCTACAACTCGTAAGTCAGGACCTTTACCACTGGGCTACTATTACTCTGTCTAAGTAACAAAAATATTAATATTGCTTGCAGCCCTCTCAAAAGACAAAGATGCTACAATACGACTGCTAACGGTCCTCATATCGTATTTTTATTAAACAATTACGAGAATCCTGCGGATTACTCTAATAAGACGTCGTCGATGGAGCGTGGACGAGCGAGAATTGCTTCATTTGTGAACCTTTCCCCCCACTCGCCGCACCCCAAGAAATCCAGTAATTTCCGGACTACCCTCTGTTCGGTTATATCTTACTTTTTCCTCCTCTCAAATCTGCTAAGAAGGTATTAGAAGATCAGACGGACCGCCGCAGGCTTCGTGAACTCCAAATTATATTGATATTGTATGTGTCTCACGTTTTTCTTAAGGAGAGAGGCGTATCAGCATATATTTTGGTCTCGATTGGAGTTTTACGTGTAGGAAGCTGGCGAGATTATAATTTTGAAGAGAGCCTATTTTACATGACTTTATTTATAGCAAAGATGGAAACCTGCAAAGCTGATACGTTTAAAAAGATTAAAATTCATCAAATTAACAACTTAGGAAAGCGACTAAACGCGATCCGTTTGACGACCTGAACTGAACTGTTAACGGGATGGAGCTAAAATAACATAATTTTAGTTTATGCGAAACTTAAATATCGATTGTTCAGAATCAGTTACTGTATGGATTCCAATAGTTGTACGCTATGTTACATTTTCCCCAAAAATATTTAAAACGGTCACAGGTTGGACACCACCGCCACTAAGTACAACACAGGTCACGGCAGGTCATAGTGGGCAAATAGCTGGGTGCAAGTGCAAAACAACCTCTCAGAAGCCTAGATGGCCCGCTAACTATGTATTTTTGATGACATACCAAGCTTATAACTTTGTGATTTTTCATGATACAGTTATGAAATTTTGTATACAGATTCTTTACATAAAAATACTAGACACGTGTACTAAAATTAATATTCTATATGAAGTATGGCTCCATTACTCTTTTTTTCTTTCTCGCTCGCACGCCTGTCATTCGGTAAGGTCCCAGCAGTGCAATTGATCCAACACAACCGTTTGATCAAATCTCTAAGCTGAAACACTATCAACCAAACGTCATTTCAAATTTCGAACGGAACGTGACATTATCCGTGTGACGTCACAGGTTCGTGTTATTTCGGAACAATTCGTATTGTTTCTGATTGCGTTTTGTTTGTCTGCGTTGAGCGAATGTTTTATTTGCGTTTTGTTGCGTTGCTTTGTTTCATCGTTTTTCTATTGTTTGTCCAATTGCTTTTAAGTGGATCGTTGCACTTTTTATTTGAGTTGAAAGGGTATCGGTCATGAATTGCTTGCTTGGTTTTATTTTTGTGCTAGCAATTTGTAAAATTGGTTTAGAGTAGCAAGCTACACTGTACGTGTAGGCATAGTATCATATGATAAGCCTTCAAACATAATATTTCATTTTGATACAAGTAAGGAAATTTTCCACGTGTATCAAACGACGTTTTTCAATACACTTATAAAGATATAATTGTATTGATTGATTGACTTGCGCAACTCGTGAGAGTCACTTAGCGCCCAACTAATAGGATAAATGTAATACATTTTGGCGCGCAAGAGCGTACGCGTTTTTCCGCACGTGTGCGAAAAACACTAAATTGCGTGCCCAAAAGCGGTAGGGATAAAAGCGGATTTCCGAATAAGTGTAAGTACTGAAAAACACTTATTTTTTTGGAAAATCTTTGACTTGATCGCAAAACATTGGCATTATTATTGGAGAATTTGGTTAATAAAACTTGACCAAATTCTCCAGTAATGCCAATGCACATGCTTAAGCACTAAGAATTATTTTAGTTGAACCTACCTAATTCAATATTTCACTTTCAGGGTCCTTTCATCCCTATTCATTTTAATTATTTTACATCTTTGCGTACCTAAGACCTTTCGAGATGTCTTCAACAGATACCTAACTACTACTGAAAATTCAGTACTAAATTATTATGAAAAAAAATAACGAGGTTCATTACAATAATGGCACCTCTATGAAGAACTCAATCATAGAATTCTTCATTTTAAACCTTCTCTATTTTGAATTCTATTTTTTCTTCTTGAAGTACAGACGAAGCCCACACTAAAAGTTTTAATTGTTAAACAGCGGTTTTTGTTTCAAGTGGGAAATCCACCATGACTTCTCTCTCTCTAAGGTGGGGAGGGGGGACGTGTCTAATTTAGCCTTGCGTTCCAGGATTCCGGGTTTCCCTTTCAGAAACGAATCTATAGCCTCATTAGCGTTCAGCCCGTGCGTGAGTTAATGATAATAATAATGGCCAATATGGCCATACAAATGTTTGACCAGTGCGGGAACCCGTGACGCGCACCGCAGCCCGGCGTTAATCCGTCAATTATAATAATAAATGTCTTATATGTCGGGCTAAAACGGTGAAGGAAAACATCGTGAGGAAACCGGCATGTCTTAGAACCAAAAATTCGACGACATGTGACATTCACCAACCCGCACTGGGCCTGCGTGGTGGATTATGGCCCATTCCCTCTCCTAGAAAGGAGGCCTGAGTCCCAGCAGTGGGAACATTAAAAGGCTGATGATGATGTCGGGCTGGTATCCGCTACTCCACCTCCAAAGCACGTGTCTTGTTATTCATTCCGTCCACCTCAGTGCCATAAGCAAAGCCAGCCGTTTCGATCACCATTTTGCAGATTATACTTAGGAATCCTTCTCTGCTATAACATAATCAAACCTAACCCAACAAATCTCCATTCAAAACACAATGATAAAGAAAAATATCTATCATTAACTGCAAAATAAACAGACCCACACTTTAAGATAACTCGAGAAAATCCGTGGGAAACCAAGCATTCGCGTTCTTGCGGAAAAACGGTGCGTCACGGTGATAGTGCTGATCAGCAAGCGAGATCACAAGTCATGGTGCGAAGGCCGCGGGCTATCGGGCCATGTGCTAAGAAATTATAGAAGGACCACGTTTTGGATTTAGCAGTTAGAAAGCCCAAAATAGTAAGGATAATTTGTAGCGAAATCTCTATATCTACGCAAAGAATCAAAATCCTGAATCGCGTTGTCAGTGTCTCCAGGCAATTAGAACAAATTAAAATCAACCAACACGCTGTTACCCAGATCAAACCCAGTCGTCGGACGATCCTCCATTTTCGGTGCAAGTTTACGGGACTTGAGATCCTATTCTGCATACCTCTATAAAAATTAAAGTTGCACGCTGTCATCGTACACGGTAGAATATAATACATTCTGCTTTTTAGTGAAGATGGCACAATTTTGTTGGTCCAACGTTTTGTCACTTCCTTTGACAGCAGATTTTGAGACACAGAGGATAGGAAGGTCCGCGAGGGATCATAGTCCGCGGAGTGGTTCTTACACCACATCATGTACGTATTGCTCAGTTCTGGTGATACTTAAAGGTTTCACGTCGCACAGGCTAACAGGCAGACTGAAGTTTTTTATCAGACAACTAGTGTACATTAGTTCTAAACAATATAATGCCTTAAAATAAAAAACTGTTAGGTTAATTTAGTTGCAAACGATATAAAAGATGACGATTTATTTTTACTTATATCTTTTGTAACAAAACCAGTTACACCAGTTATTTGCTTTCATAATAGTCGATTATGATATACATAATCGACTATAATACTAATTTCGTGTTTTAAGGCAAAGCATAATAAGAATCTTTCATCGCGGTTACAGCTTAAGAATCATTTGTCGTTTCGCTCATAAAATCATATTTTAATACAGAAATTCTTTCGGCTTGTCCGCTGGTAGAATTTAGGAATTCCGCAGGTTTTCTGTTCGTAACTCTTTAGCGAGAAGCCCATCGGGTTTCACTTAGTGCGCCATCATTAATAACGTAAAGGTTACTCCGAATGTGCGGTGCTCGACGTTTTTCAACGTTCATCGTGTATTTGGATGATGCGGCTCTTACTAATGGTGGAGGAGATAAACGCAGGTACACGTGAAATGTAGCTGGAAGGATGAGGGTATTCAATGAAGCTGGAATGATAAATTGTGCTAATATTGTGAAGAGGGTGTTTTTCATACGATTTCTTTGGCTCTTCTTGTCAAATGAAAGCTTCACTGCTTTCAGCTGAGGTTGAGCAGGGTATCAGATACAGACTCATTGTATTTATTCCTACTCAACGACTTACAGGCAGTTTTGAATTATCAACGAGTCACAAAATACCGGTTTTTTTATTCTATCTTACCTGATGGTAAGCGATGATGTGGTTGACAACGAAGCACGCTTGCCTAGAAGTATTATATTCACTCTTGACTCCGGTATATATAAAATATCCCCAGATTGTAGCTATTAGAACACACAGACTCCGTTAAGAAGTACGCACAATATTTGTATTCTCAAAACATTTTATACGTATAGGTGGGATGTCCACCAAGTAGGTATCAGTGGCGCAACGCCGTACGTCTAGTAGCCCGATGACGGAACGGGTGCAAGATATTATTTTCAGGTGCTCACTCACCAACATCATCTATCTGCCCAGCTGAAATAATTTCCAATATTGTATTTTTCATCTGACCAACAACAAAAAATCATACTTATACTAACATCTTTTAGTACCCATATAAAACGGAAAAAAGGAAGGAAAAAACTCGTTCAAATTACATTTATTTCACGTACACAGAAATCCTTCCAGACCCTCCGGTAATAAAAGACGACCTTGAATCATAGAACACGTTATAAACATTATGCTGGGAAAAATGTATATTGTATAGTATCAACAATAATGATTATACGGCCACAGTAAATCCTATCTCGTTGCTTCAGTTTACGAGTTTCTGACAAAATGAGAGGCCATAGACAAGACGTGAACGGAATAGAGCTGGGATTGGAGAACAGCGGAGTTTGTGAAGTTAGATGATGTTACTAGTTGTAAGGTCAACTACCAGCTTACTGCTTATTAACACAGCTCAAAGTATAACTAAGTTAGATAAACTGGAGAAAAGGCTAAGGTTTTATAGTAGAAGTCCTAATCTTGGCGAAAAAATACAACCAGTCAACAAGGCTCATAATCAGCCTACTCTAGTTGCATTGGGCTTTTTTGATGTACAGAGATACTCGTACCCAGTTTATAGATGAAAATTGTAACAACATTAAATTGATAAAATGTCAAATATACGTAAACTAATCGTATTTTTTTATTGTTGTTAGGCTCACGCTTGACCACTATCTCACGTGATGGAAAGCGACGGTGTGGTCGATGATGGAGCACGCTTGCCTAGAAGTAACCTATTGAGTATTGGCCTCAAGATTCCCAAATCATATCACTTGACTTGCGTTTTATTCATGATGCTCCGATAAATTCTTTTCAAAAGCCAGAGGCAGGTTTTCAACTGGTTTAAAAAAATGTAGACGATCATTTACACTCAAAGAACACTTTACCATCCCACGGAAGTTCTTAAATCAACCACGACGCTCCGACTTAATATCTGCGCATTTAATAAAATAAAAAGGGCTACGAGCAAGGAAACCCGAAAAATTTTTCAACTGCAATAACTTCACCACAAAAATAATGAAAAGCGCCGCGGCCGGCCTTATAATCCTTACTAAAAAATAATCCTCATGGCGTGTCGGGTTAGGTCAAGTCGTTTGTCATCCGGCTCGAGGGGGGAGGACGTTGGGGGGGAGGAAATATGCCACGTTTTCACTTTTTTTATCCACTTCCCCGTTGAGTAAGGCGTGTGAATAATTTAAGTGGGCTTTTGGCCGCGGTGCGTTTAAAAAATGAACCCCCGTCACTTTCTGTTTCACTGGGTACGATAAAAGGGGTGCTGCGTGTAGTCTCCGGACGCTCGCTGATAACTCTCACTGTCCATCTTCTTGGATAGTTCGTGTGGAACTGGATAAGAAGTTGGAAGCTGTAGGCTTGTGAGAGGCTGGACTTGAAGTGTTGGACTATCGAGTATCATAGAACTTTTATGTGAGTTAAAGACTCATGATTTTCGGGAGATCCAAGTTCATTGATGAAAATAAAAAACAAAATTAATTATTTTATGAGCTGTATTTTTGTGTTTTTTGTTTGTAGGAGGTTATCTCTGAAAGTACTGGTCCGATTGCTAAAATTTTTTCATCGATAGAAAGCTGCTTTGTTCCTGAGCGACATAGGCTAATTTTATGTAGGTACGCGGGCGAAGGTGCGGGCAAAAGCTAGTACTAAATATTTTGTCAAGATACGTTTTCTATTTCGCTTTACAAAATTCCAATTAATCTTAATTATCAATCGAGAGAGCTAGCTGGAACAGTACAAATATTTTCCGTAACTCAATTTCACGGAACTCCCAGATAGGTGAAAACTTACCTGAAACTTGCGCTACTAAAAATAATTTTCAGGATTCTTTTGCTTTCGAATTTCTAAAACTAAACTGGCTTTGCCAGTTCTCCTACATAAAATATTTTTAGCAAACGAGTGCTGGCTCCTTTCGGAAATTGGGTAATACCCGCTGAGACAGGTGGTCGGTGCTTGCCGAGCTTTTAAGTAAAAGTAGGGTAGTAATGTGACGGCTTTAAGTTTTGAAGTTAATTTTTAATGTAGTTTCATACTTTTTTGTCAAAAGAGACTTTTGAGGTCCCGTCCGCGTACGTCAGCACATGCTATTATGATTGAGGATTGTGTCATGAATTTCTGAAAAGTACATAGTGGTAGTAGTAGACCTCATCAGAAGGTTTAAAGTACCCAAATGATAATGAAATCGGCTATGCTGGAGTTGGAGTGGATATGGAGTTTCCTTGCGTGTTCGCATCAGAAATCAAGCTCGCAGAACAGATGGTCGATGGAGCCGAAAGGTTCTGTACATGGCTACCACGCACCGAAAAACTGCGTTGGAAGGCCTCCCACAAGGTGCACCGATGACCTGGTAAGAGTCGCAGGAATACGATGGATGTGAGACGTACAAGACCGTTCGTTGTAGCGACACTTGGGGAAGCCTTAGTCCAACTGTTAACGACTTTCGGATGCAATGTCTTTTTTTTTCGTTGAGCAAAAATCATCTAATGACAACCCCCGCTCTTGGGTGGAGCGAGAGATAGTGTCAAACTCTTACTGACTAAAAACCCACCCCGTTCCTACTAGCCTTCATACCCCGGTATGAACACGGGGAGCACGAGCTCCCTTTCGGATAACCCTGGCCCCAGTAGGCTTCGACCCAGCTGGGCCCCTCCTGCTGCTGACAACTCCTTGAGGCGCACGAGAACAGTGCGCGCCGTCAACGTCTTGGGCTCGTCCATTACCGAACGATCGGACAGCGAGCTACCCATGGCTTGCCGTCTGCGAGGCCGCGTCTACGGTGGCCGGAAATCGGGATTGGAATCCCGGCGGCGGCGGCGAGGGCGCCGTAGCATTATGTGGTCGGCCTCCTTCTTTACTAGCATTATTGCTTCGCAGAAGGAGGCGACCGCCTGCCATTCCTCCTCGCTTCGGACCATGGCCTCGACCAGGGCCCGGCGCGAGAGGTCTCCGCCGCGGCTGCAATGATGATGATGACGTGTGAGCCGTGTGGATTTTAGGACTATCTACCTGTTTTCATATTTTTATAAGAAAATACTTTAGACTTTTGTTAATATTGATAATCTCGCGATCGACCACTTTTTCATTTGATGAAGTGCTCGACGATGGAGCAGGTTTCCAGAATCTACGTATATATATCATAGCTACAATCTCAGGACGCAGAACATCTTCTAACATGTATATTACAAGGAATAAAGAAGCCGTGTATAAGTGAAACAATGCATTAATTACAACCGGTCCACCCTCCCCCGGCAGCCATGCTCCGCCACCTCGCTGAGGGTGTCTCCTTGATTTACGGGCACCTACCCTGGAAAATTATTCTCCATTCGTGATTTACTATCGCGCGTTTTTACCTGCGTTATTTAACGATACTACAACACATATTATACTCTAACACTAAGTAACAGAGTTGGTATTTGTTTGTAGGTAATAATATGTAGTTTAGTGTATTCAGTAATTGCATAGTATCGTTAATTGTTGTGATTGCGGCGGTCGTGCTGGGAGACACGAACGTGCACACATACATACACATACACACACATTGTATTGTAGATGTGATAAAGGTGTAAGCAGGAAATCCTGGCTGTATTTCAGGAGATTTTTATTTATTTCTCACGGTACCGACATTGATGAACGTTGCTTGACGTCCTTTGTTTATTACCCCGTACTTATGAACTTGTGGAAAGATCTTTAAAAAGATCCCTGGGATACGAGGTTTTAAAATACTAATTGTTGCCCGCGGTTTTGCCCGCGTACATAAGATATAGCCTATGTTACTCAGGAATAAAGCTGCTTTCCATCGGTGAAAAGTTTTTGAAATTGGATTAGTACTTTTAGAGATAAAACAAAAAAAAACTAACTTTGCTTCTTTTTAATAGTAGAGTAATATAAATTACTTGAGTGTCAGCAGATTTCTGATAAGTGTTTTAAGAAAACACTCTATCATATCTCACAACATATGTTAGGCGAAAATGAATAATTAACCTTTTTCAACTAGTACGTTTTATGTTCTGTACAATAATGTATATAAAGGCAAAGTTTTAACTCACTCACTGACTGATCAACGCCCAGCCTTGGACTTAGAACGAAGCCGTTGGCAGAAGTTAGTAATGCACATAAAAGGTGATCTGTAGGATTGTCTCTTTCAACTAAAAGTAAGCATCAATATTCGACGTCGATGCACAAAAACGGTGATTCTGTAAAAACTCAGATTTTACATAAATCTTCTTTAACTTAGCGTGCACTATTTGGCCAAGGCAATGTCATCCACAGACGCTGTCTCTGATAATCTGCTGAAAACAACATCAACATTTAACAAAATACTGTATTAAAAGAATACAATAACGCATAACGCGTGGAAGTAGTAACAATCAGGAAAATCATAAGCATAAGCAACCATCTACTAGATAGTAACTAGTCTTAACTTTAGTTGCATCTAAGTGCATCACCACACGATTAATCGCACCGCCGTCCATCCAAGTCGGCTCAGAAGGCGCGCGATCGATGCCCGTGCGGTGCACCCTTTGTGCGCGCGACAGGTGGAAGAATCGTCTTTACTTTATGGTAAGGGAAGGCTTTTTGTGAAGGCTTTCTTTTTCAAAGTAATGGTATTGGATTTTTAGGTGTGAAAGTGATTTGTATGGATATTTTTGGGCTTCGGATGGCTTTGTTGGTAATGGATTAGATTTATTTGATTAATGTTTCTGCTCGTAGCTTTCTTATTGATAGAGAGTGCGATTAGAATGAGTGTTATTTAAGTTATTATAAAAAAAAATATCTGAAAGAAGTATGTAACTAGTTAGCCTTTTTACTAATAAAAATACTCAAATGCTTGTATGGTCGAAAAAACTAAAAATCCATTATCGCCAATCATACAGATACCTGAGATATCGCACTGGGCCCGCGTGGTAGATTACGGCCCATTCACTCTGATAGAGAGGAGGACTGAGACCCAAAAGTGGGAACATTAAAAAGGCTGATGATAATGATGACAAATACCTACTCCAATCAATTAATAATAAAATTACTAAATCAGTGTAAGATCACACTAATATTATATAGTAATTTGTTACATCATCACGCTCAAATGCCGTAAACTGATTTGAATGAAGTTTGGCACACGTGTAGACCTTCCTGGAATACCACATAGAATAATCTTTATCTGGGGTATGTTCCTTTGGGTTAATTCTTTAGAAGTTAGTGTACATTTATACTTATAGTAAAAGTAACATTTTTACATACTATTGTATATTTATACATAACAAAGGACGATTACGTTAAAAACATCACAACGGACTCACTATTCCTATATACTTACCTATATATTTACTTGAAATCAATTATCCAAAACATCCACCACTATTACATACCTTTCATAAAACGCTCTGCCGTTAAAACCAGATACATTTCCTAGAAAATAGACTTACAGGTACTCCATACAAATAAAAAAGGAAGGTACAAAACAGAAATTCTGAAATCCAAGTCCCACCGCAGCGGACAATACGCGCCAACAGAAATATTTTCGACCGATTTACCTCCGTAGCAATATATCGTAGCGCTACGGCGTAGTACAATGGACTCGTAGACCGTAGCGGCGTAGTGCCTCGTAGCACGCCGAAGCTAGGGTAACATATGCTTAGAACATCCTGGGACACATTATTTATGACTCCCATTTACCAGATTCTGTATGGAATTATACTTTAAATTGTATCGCTTCTCGCCGCGAACATGAAATTGGATTTTTACGTGTCGTAAAATTTTTAAAGCGTTTGTTAAAAATTCTACATTACTTTTTTTTACAAAATAATAAAAAAGACATAGAGATTTATACTTCTATCTATGCAAAATTCACTCCCCTCCGGAGATCGGAGATCGATGGTTCTTGATGCTTCTTGATGTGTGCCAGGCCAGCGGTAGGTTGGTTCCAGTGAGTCGGAACCGATGCCGCATAGTTCTCGGTGAGTCGGAACTGTCTGCGGTGATGCCCCAGTGAGTCGGGGTGTTGCTATCCCAGTGAGTCGGGATAATACCCCAGTGAGTCGGGGTGATGATGTCCCAGTGAGTCGGGATGATGCCCCAGTGAGTCGGGGTGGTGCTGTCCCAGTGAGTCGGGATGATGCTGCAGGCTCCAGTGAGTTGGAGTAGTGCTGCTGGCTCCAGTGAGTCGGAGCGGTGCTTGTGCGACGTAGGGCTTGATTGCTGGCGTCGACCAGGAGAGGTTCTTCATGGCTCTTCATATGACTGGCCGAAGGTGCGGTGTGTTTTGCCAAGGTCGCTGATGCGGCTGAGGTGATGACCAGGTATGACGAGGTAGGCATATTGGTGGTCAGGATACCCTTAGCCGTGGGTACTGGCTGTATGGCTCGTTGCTCGAAAGCTTGAGGAAGTGATGATGACGTCACGAAGTAGTAGCTGCACGAAGGCTGCGCTGACGTTATTTGTTGAGGGTCACCAGTTTGGAGGTATGTGGCACAGAGAGTAAAGTCCCACAAACCTCCGTTGAAAAGGGAGGATCCTCCGACCAGACAGGTTGTTATAGTCTGGTGGGCGACTGCCCGATAGTTGATGTCGGGCTGTCGTATATGTTCAAATCTCGCGGAGAACTTTGATTGCGCGATACAGGATTTCGTATTTTCTTCGTAGTTCTTATGTGGCGTCTTAGATGTCGCTACAATATGTATATTATTATCTAACCAATATTACATTATAATATATCATTTCGTTACAAATTTAATAATAAAAAAATAGAACGAAAAACAGGAGACAAATCCCAAAAACCACTTATAGTATCATCATAGATAAGCCGACCTAACATCACTCTCATATTCAGAGCAACAAACGATCGATTCACTGTTGACAGGAAATGGAAGAGTCTTCACTCAATTTCACCTACAACTCAAAATAACAATCAGTTTAGAATCATATTACTTTGCTAAATTGCTCTAAAACATTGTTCAATCCATCTCCAGATCTAATACACTCGCTCAGTACATAATCGCGCCAACATTAGCGGTTACCGCATACAACCTGCTGATAATGTACGTGTTTCGCGTGTGACGTCACAGGTGGTGGTACCTCCTGCCGTTCTCATTACTAACATTCATTAGGAGACTATGTACTTTATGATGTTCCCTTTACAGCGTTTCTGTCATAATTTATTTCAAAATATTAGGCCTAATTGTACTGAAATTGCGTGAAAGGTAGGTACATTAATACACCTTATTTTCCACACACTTATTAAAAAAATACGCATACCTAATAGTGCCCAAAGCGTGGTTATAACTCACAGGTATAACCTTATATGAGTTATGATAGGCCACAGTAATATTCTTTTGAATTGAGTTATAAACTTTTGGGTTTCACTACCCCCCGTAAACTTCTCCACGAGCAAACATCTCCCTTATTTTTTCATCAACTCATTTCAATGCTAATAAAAATCAGTAAAGTTCCTAAAGGTCCGGACGCATGGTGTCCGGAGTGGAAGCCTGCAGCAGCCTCGTGGAGGCTCCATTGGACCGTCGCCAGTGAAACTCGAGCATGACCGGACTCACAGATCGATGGGACAAAACAAAAAAATTAGAACACTCATTGAAATGAGCCAAACACGAGAACAATTCAATTTTTTTCCAGTTTTTCTCTCACAAAACTTATTTCGTAGGAGCTCGTCCAATCTTCTGTGATTGCAGTATTAACATTTTTGTTAAATAAAATTACTTCGATATGTTTACTGTTATGTTGCTTGTTCCGATCGTAATTTTAATAGGAACTCCTACTGCGTGACTGAAGTAAAAGAAAATACATTCTATATGTTAAGTGGAAATCTAATTAATAAGTCTCCAGTGAGTTTGTACTTAAGATGAAGTGATTTAAAAAGGACTGAACATAAAAAAATATATTTTCAGAACCATAACACGAACTTGACATAAAGTTAATCATAATAGTATTTGTAGTTTGTAGAAGCTCTATTACCTTGAGCTAAATAAATAAAAAAATTGTCTCATTGACTAAAGCGATATCAATAACAGGCAACGTTGTATATCCAGACAATTAAGTTCCATCAATACAATACGGACATAATTGTTCAGAACAATTTAATTCCATAACAAATAACAGGGATAGCTTCCCATGATTACTAAGTATCAGCTATGGTTCGTACTCACGCTTTCCACAGGATCGATCACAATCTAAAATGTATCTTATTACTTCAGAGGTAGAGTAGGAAATATAATATACGTGAAAGTTATGTAGCACGTCTTTCGCTCCTTGGGGAAAGCGTCAAAGCCTTCATTAGACAAGTGTACAGCGATATGAACGCGCACAGACGGAGCAGTGCCGCAGGGCGCTAGCCTGGGCACATAACTATATGTATTGATACGCCTTTAAAATATTCGCATTTAGATAACGCAAGATGGAGTAAGCCCAGAATGCACGTTCAATTAAATTGTAGCTTGTCTCACTGACTGGCTCAGTACCACGCTTGGTAGAATAAATTAAAATAAAAATTGAAAAGAAAAACCATTTCATCAGAATTTGATCAATGTAACGAACTATCACGGGCTCATGGCCGAATAACGATAAAAGGAATTCCAAGTGCCTTTATTAAGTTAGAATTGAGAAAATGATTCCGATCGAGTACTGAGCCGAAGGTTCGTAGTTATGTCTAGTTGTAGACTTATTAGTCGTTCCGTCTGGGCGGGTATTAAATCATTGCAGCATTGTTATTGGAAATTGTGAGTTCGCGTTGCACCTCAATATTTCAATGCTTAAGTAGTTCGTTTGCTTTGTTTCGTTCACAAACGAAGCCAGTCGTGAGACTAGCTCTCGATTGCTCTCCTCCGAGCAGGAGCTGCTCTCCTTCGCTTTTTGTACTGTTTGTTTGTTTTTACTTCGAGTACTAAGTTCGGAGGAGTTTTGTATAAATTAATGTTATAAGTATCCGACTGTGGCCAACTATTTCGAAGTTTACAAACAAAGAGTTCCTGTCGAGAGTTCTTTGTTTTGATATAAAAGCGTTCGTTGATAAGATTTCTTCGTGAAAGTTTTTAGTGCTCATTTTGTTTTCTGTTTCCTATTGAGACTGCGATCCAATTTGAGGAGAAGTATTATTTTTTTAATATATAATACAGTTGGTTCGCGCTGCTGCGCTTGTAAGGCTTGCGGAGCGAAACTAATATCCTCCTTATCTGAGAGTTTCCTTTGTCTTTATAAACTTGGAGGGATGCTATGAATCGAAAATTTTATTGAACTGAGTTACCAGCCAATATAAAAGCAAAGATATTACATTTGTTACAACTACGAAAGTCTCATAAATATAACCGTTAAGTTCTATGGATGTCTGAGCTTGTTGACAACTGAATAAAATATTTGAAAGGACAACGAACTGTTCGGGGTAGAAACCTTATTCATGGGTCTCCATGCCCACGTGAACTATATGAAAAATATACGTAGGTATATGTTAACCAAAGCAATCAATCAGGGTGCACTCGCACCGCTTTGCGGGGACACCGCACGAATATCTAATTTTGTTTGTTACCCCGCTACCCCTGGCACCGCTGGCACCCCCCAGCACCCCCCGAGGGCACCGCGCAGGCGTCGAACACCCCAAATCCTGGCGGACGTTGATGGATCACCCTTAATGACAAGCACCGAAGGGGCGATAGGGTTGTGCTCCTTATCGATACTCGTTATCGATAAAGTCGCTTGTGAAAATTGGTTTGATAAGATCTAATTGTTTGTCGGGTTGGTATCGTGGTGAAATTGATTGGTATTATTAGGGGGTTAGTTTTATGATAGTGTCTCGGTATTTTTCTTCGTGTCTATGCATAATTTTTATACGAATCTTTTTTCAATTTCGGTATCCCTGTATTTTGTGTTGTTGTTGATTTTATTGGATTGCCTAGAATATAACAAAATTAACAAAACATCTTTGTCACAATCATAATTAAGTCCCTATTTACAGTTAAATAGGGACTTAATACTTATTCCCCACAAATTAAACTAGGTATAATTATTATCATAACAATGATCACCATTACAACTGATTGTAACTGGTACATAACATTAACTTATTTATCGATATTACAGTCATTCCATCCACCCTTCGACACTTTCGTACCCTCCACAAGCACTCACAACAATAGTATTAGACATAAGCGGCCCGTTTCCTTCATTCACGCGCACTTTTAGTTTCAGTATTCACATCGACATCGATACTGTCAGCTAGTGTCGCATCACTAGAACATATGCGCCCTTCGCATACTCTCGACACAATCGCATTAGAAATTAGCGATTCATGCTTTTATTTAACTGTACTTCTTGTTGCCACTGCTAACTTTGTGCTTGTGTTCTCGCTAACTCTGTGATCGGCATATTAAGTGCTATTACTCGTTGTTGGCTACATTGATGACGATATGTTTTACCTAAATGTAATATTATGTAAGGTTTCCGATATTGCTTGCTAATGGATTTCAGGCAGCGGTAGTAACATAGGCTTGCTTTGAATATCGTGTTGTGGGTGGAAATTTGAACTTGACAGTAAATTTACAGGTTCTTAACTCTTCAATCGTGATAATTAGAGACACAATAGAAAAAGTGTTTTGGTCGGTGTGTTTGTCGTTTAGGTTAAGTTACTTCTAGATTAAGTTTTTTACTAACAAATGGGCCTGTGTTGTCAAATTTATGAATAAATTATTATTATTATTAGAAAGATAATGAGTGCGCGAACGGTTCGTTTGGGGTTTAATAAATTAATTGTATGTTAGTACTAGCTTCTGTTAGCGGCTTCACCCGTGCGAAATTAGATTTTTTTTAAACAAACTTTGTACCTCTGTTTCATCTCTTTAAGTGACGAATTTAAAAAAAAATTCTCCTAGTGCTCGCCTATGTCGTAAAAGGAAACCTTGTGTAAAATTTTACGCTTCAAGACCCAGTAGTTTTGGCAACGGGTTGATATTTTAGTTAATCAGTTTCTCCTTTTATATATAAGTATAGAATGTAGAATAATACCGTAACCAATTTCAAATAAAATTAATTGCTAGTTTATTACACGTCTGTGTACTAACAAAATTGCGACGGAAAAGGCGTCAGATGAATAATAAAACATTTAATGATTTAAAGTATGTAGCTCAATCATTACCTATGAAGGGCGCCACACGAGTCCAATGACCCCCTAAACACAGTGATAATGGAAAAATACCCTCTAATGGTGAACCTTTGTCCAACAATAGAACTTGTACCGTCGCCTGAAATATAAATGAAAACACGTAAATAAATTATTATGAAATTCGTATATAATGTTGGTGAGGGCAGGCACATCTTTATTAATAAATAATAGACCTGTATGACGTACGAATGGATTAATATCCAGTCCATTTCTCGTTGTGTGCGGTAGTTAATGATTCCAGTCACGGAATGTAGTCGATGGAAAGCAATTTTACAACGATTCCCCATCGATTGTTGGGGGACGCTACATTTGGGGAGCTGAGCAAATTGTTTTACAGTTTTATTATGGTTGTTTTCGATGGCGTGTCGTGTCGTTTTCGATTCTGTTACAGACAATAATGTGAAGAGCCGTTTGTGGTTGGAATATTTCCATTTGCAGTTACTTCGGGAATGTTGAAGAGTAATATTGAGCTTACATTAAAAAAAACCGATCAAGTACGAGTCGGACTTGCGCACTGAGTAACTTATCATTATAATCTTAAATAAGTAATTATTTTGTGACGTAACTACATAATTATCAATATATTTCCCATACCTGTGCTTCATGTCAAATTTCAGGATTCTAGGTTAACGGGAAGAGTACCTACCCTATAGGTTTTGATTTACTAGCTCGTATCAAAATATGCGCCTAAACTTGAATAATAATATTCCACAACTATCTCACAACGCCGTCTAGTCCCAAGCTAAGCAGAGCTTTTGTTATGAATACTACATCTGGGACAACTGATAAACATACTTATATATTTCTAAATACATACATATTATAGATTAATTACACCCAGACACAGAACAAATGATCATGCTCATCACATAAACATTTGTCCTGGGTGGGAATCGAACCCACTACCTCTGGTTTAGCAGTCAGGGCTACTAACCACTAGACCAACAGGCTAGTCAGAGCATAAACGGCCGTGTCTTTAGATTGCGTTGACTTAGAAATTTGATCTTTTTCACTGCTTCAAGAAGTAGCTGAGTATATTAATTTCAGCTTGACATCTCCGCGCGTTCCTGAGCTAAAAGAGTGTTGACAGGCGGATAGACGGAAAAAGGTGGGTTCCTAAAGGATTTCTTTTACTGTATTAGGTCTAAACTAAACTTTAAAAATAAGCATTTTTTTATGAAAGAGCTAAACTAAAATAACTAAAGTTACTTATTCCAGAAAACTTTCTAAACCAATGTACCTACATCTCATGAAAAACCACAAAATATGATAAAGGAAATCCGCAGTAAGTAGCAGTAGCGACGGCCTCACTTCCTATAGCGCCTCTCACAAACAGGTTCTCGTACGTATTTCGATTGCTCTTGTAAAACATTATTCGCCTCTCACCGACGAGATTTTCGTGTATTTGCTCGTGAATTCTGCGAACAGAGTAAACGGACTTCAAAGGGTACGTTTTGTTTTCTGTAAATTCGAATATTAGCCTGTTTGCCTTTATTTCTGCATTTGGGAAACTGTTTTACATCTTTATAGGAAAACAGTAACTATAGCTCGTGCTACCGACAGAAGTTGAAAAGCTCTCTAAGAAATAATCTTAGTGTGGATTTGTTCAGGTCTCTTGCTTGTTGACTCGATAGACCTTCAGGTATAGAAGGTTTTTTCTCATCTAACGGAAAACACTTTCCATTAGGTGATCTAGTCGAAGATGGATCACGCTTAGGTTATAGTTATCAGGAAACATTGGCAGGAAATTCTGCTCCTTAGTCCTCCACTGTACGCACAACGAATGTGTTCACAAAACGTTTTGTGCGTATGGATGGGAGGTCCACCTTGTGCCGGAGTCCGGTGGCATATCGCTGTCTGGTGGCCGATGATAGAACGGGCTTAGTGGAAATAAATTATGCAATTCAGACGCACACTTTCCGAAATGTCATCGGTAGGAAACCGACAGGTTAGTCAATCGGCGTCGATGATCAAGACTGAAGCTTCAATTTGAGCTTCGGTTTAATTCAGTTGTCACTTTGAACACTATATGGAGTTAAATAAACAATTAACTATAGAGAAAAGTGGAAGGAGAATAAAGAGAGCTATAGGATGATTCAAAATAGCCACTGTGGCCCTGGAACGCTGAAAGAACGCAGGTGGGATTTAAGTAAAAAATATAGTAATTGAACATAGAACATAACTAGCTTGGATGTGTCCAAGAAAGTTCAAATCCTCGAGGACGTCTAAACGTGATGAAAACGGATGTGCCTTTCTTAACGTAAAGCTGCAACTTATGCTTCAAGCTCACAAATGAAAAACGACACCAGTTTTCTACCAATGCAAGGTTGATCGAAATAAAACGATTCGAACTTCGATTCGCTATCAAATCAAACTCTACAAGTTTTTTCCGCGTTTGTTTAACCATTTCCAAAACTGATACATCTGGTACACAGAGCATAAAAACTGCCATCAGATCAGCACAAAATAAAAATGGCAGCACACCAAAATAGTTGCGTCACTTTAGATCACTCTGTACAACGAGTTTTTAATTGAAGTGAAATAAACGCTGTCCTATCTAACAGTTTAATTTTTTAAACCCTGCCGTTTTAACTTTGGCATTTATGTGTCCATTTCACGGATATTTACGTAGAAAAACGATGCGTCCGTTTATGTGGGTCATTCATCTTATCATCAGTGGTCAGTCGGCCGTTTGACCCCGTGACCCTGTCGGCTGACCCCTGCCCGGACGCCATGAAACTGAAATAACCCGAGGCTATTTATGTTTATAGTCAGTGAATGTATTTTTTTGTCAATAAAAAGGCTTTATGCAACAAAAAAAACCGATGTATCTATTCTATTCGGAATAGCTTTCTCAGTTTTGTCAATGGCGTATATTTCCGTTGCTTACTTAATTGTCTGGCTCAAATAAACAAGATAAAAAATACAAACACGGTATGTTGTTGTTCTTTTTTTAGGTGGGAAATTTTCCAATGACTTCCCCCGCTCTTAGCCGAAGCGCAAGGGCGTGTCAGACTTTTACTGACTGGGCAAGCCACGATTATGGCGGCAAGTCCCCTCTTTGAGGCGTGGCTGGAAAGACCTCACGGCGTCCTTACCTTCCGCATGACGCAGGTCCTCACCGGGCATGGCAAGTTCGGGAGGTTCCTGCATCGGATTCAAGCGGAAGAGACGCCCGGGTGTCGTCACTGTGCGCAACGCCCGGAGGACACGGTGGAGCACACCGTCGAGGTGTGCCCAGCCTGGGCGGAGCATCGCCGTGCCCTCGTGGGGGCGATCGGCGGCGGAGACCTCTCGCCGGGCCCTGTTCGAGGCCATGGTCCGGAGCGAGGAGGAATGGCAGGCGGTCGCCTCCTTCTGCGAAGCAGTAATGCTTGCAAAGGAGGAGGCCAACCGCATCGGGCTACGGCGCCCTCGCCACCGTCGCCGGGATTCCGATCCCGATTTCCGGCCACCGTAGACGCGGGCTTGCGGACGGCGAGCCATGGGTAGCTCGCTGTCCGATCGTCCGGTAACGGATCGAGTACAAGACGTCGACGGCGCGCACTGTTCCCGCGCGCCTCAAGGAGTTGTCAGCAGCAGGAGGGGCCCAGTTGGGTCGAAGCCTACTGGGGACAGGGTTGTCCGTAAGGGAGCTCGTGCCCCGGTATGAAGGCTAGAAGGAACGGCGCGAGGTTTTTAGTCAGTAAGAGTCTGACACTATCTCCCGCTCCACCCAAGAGCGGGTTTTGTCAAAGATGATTTTCCCCGTCGACAAAAAAAAAGACTTTTACTGACTAAAACCTACTGATATGTTCCTCCATTGCCTTCGTTCCAGGGCCCTGAGGTTCACTTTATATATTGTAGGTCGTATGTTTGAACCTACGGCCTGGTTTTGAACTCAGGCCGGTGCTTTACATCATCATTATCTTCCTGCCCTTATCCCTTATTACTTGGGGTCGGCGCAACACGTTTCCTTCTTCTATTCTATCCTGTCACCCTCAAACTAGCACTAACTCCCTTTTCCTTCATATCACTCCTCACACAATCTATCCATCTTTTCTTCGGGCTTCCTCTCCCTCTCCATCCATCTACATGTATAGTCAGAACTCTTTTAGTAATATGCGCTACATCCCTCCTCTTCACATGACTACCTATACCAAGAGAACCGATTACCCTTCAACTTTTCAGTCACTGGCGCTGCTTCCAAACTTCCTCTAATATGTTCATTTCTCACTTTATGTATGATACACATGTTATTACATAATTAAGAACTTACCTACTGTTTACTTTGGCCAATTTTAGTCGACGCAAGATATGAGACAAGGACCATGAGGTAAGACTACACAAGTCAGTCACATTATCATCTCACTAGCGAACTCTTACCGAATGCGACTGAATAAATGTGTTCTATATGAAGCAGTTTACCCATCAGACCTGCACAACCCCGTCACTAGGCTACGACACTCCTAGAATAGACTGATGATCAGTCAGACTTTCTGGCATCTGACTTTCTGTAACGACTGTCAAATATCTACGAACGATAACCGGGACCAATGGCTTCACGGAGTTTTCCGAGACACATGGTGTCAGTATAAACTTAGAAAATTACATATAAATTAAAATAATCACATTGGCACCTGCCCGGTTTCGAACCCGCAACCCCATGCATGAAACGCGTTTATCTTAACCACTGTGCCATCACGTCTTGTCAGTCACAAAAATAAAATTATTCCACTTTGATAAGATGGTTCTGAAACTCGAAACTCGTCGCATCATGAATAAAAGACGTTCATACGCGAGCTAACGTAAACAATATCACATAGCTTATTACCATCAAAAGGAGAACATTTCCTTTAACTTATTTAGAGACGGGAGACACTCAGTTTCTTCCCGGTTCGTGATATTAGCATAATCGACTTAACCCTTCCATGCAGGGGACGCGCTTAAATTACCCTGTATTACCCTGGCGTACCCTGGCGCGGGGCAGGGTAATTATGCGTCCACAGTTAGAGCGGATAGTGGCCGGTAGTGCTAGCTTGTAATTAGAACTAGGCTAATTATTGACTTTTAAGATCGTGTGTGGCTTCCCTGGGTGGCTATGTGGATCTATTAGTAGCGCATTTTTAAGTTGTCTGACAATTCTGGTGGCTTTTTAAATGGTACATTGGCCATCTATGAATAAATAGTGAATTAATACCGAAATAGTGTACCACACCCAACGGACGAATTGGTGATCATCAATGACTAAATAGTGGATAATGCCAGCATAATATACTACATCCACCAGTATTATCATTTCAGCCAAAAGACGTCTACTACTGGAGATAGGCCACAACTAAGTTCGTCGTCATCAAGTCGGTCGTTACTGGCAATGAATTAGTGATGATGTGCTTGAGGCAATAGTAGCCCAGTGATAACGGCCTCGAGTTACTTCGTGGATTCAAAATCAGCCAGATGCTTTATTTTGTGTAATGTATTTCATTACCCCTGAGTTTGTTTCGGTGTTTCTCCTCAGGGTAGACAGCAGGGAAACACCGGCTTCATCTTGTTAAAACTGACTGAAAACAAAATTGACGTGTAAAAGTGTTTTTTGAAAACCTATTTACAAAATAAAGATCATTTTATCATTTATCATTACCATAGTTGTCAAGACGGCAAAGGAAAATATCGTGAGTAAACTGGCATGTACTGGAATCAAAACATGACTGAGGGGTAATTTTGCACTTGCACCCAGTCGTTTGCCGGCGTAAGCCCGCTATGACTTACCATGACCTGTGATACTTAGTTTCGGTGGTGACCAACTTGTGACCTTTTTAAATATTTATGGGAAAAAATATAACATGGTGTAAAAACTATTGGAATCCATTCAGTTACTGATACTGAATAAACTATATTCAGATTTCGCATAAACTAAAAATAATGTTGTATATTGTAGCTTCCCTCTTTCTCGATCGCACGTTTGACTTTTTAACCCATCATGGTAAGGTCTCAAGATGTCTACGAGTATATGCGATTATATTCCGAATGTATATTTACATATGCATATGAGCCGGGTGACCTACTGCGGAAGTTCCCGGCTCAGTCAGCTCCACGACGTATTTACTCCAAGTTCGCCTCAAGTAAGTTTGACGTGTAATAGCTAAACTTACGCCGTAATTATATGGGTAAAGACTTTGACTGTTGTGTGGCTAGTGGCGGGTTAATATTCGTGGAGATTCATTCAAGGAGTTGTAGTTAAGTTAGTAGGTAAATATTTATTTATTTGGATAACCCTTGTTTATTAATATATTAACCCTTCAGATACCGTCAATTAGAGACACAATAGTAAGACAATAGATGCGCGGCCACCGGTGGTCGCTTGGGGATTCATGAATTAAGTAAATATGAAAGAAACAGAACGACGACCGAAGGTAAGCCGTTTTGGAAGGTCTCCCACAAGTTCGGGAATCCGAGGAGTGAAACACAGTACCGGTCATTATGGCAACACTTAGTGATGCAGAACAGTGGACGTCTTACGGCTGAAATGATGATGAAGTACATTTAATAAAATTTATTTATAGGGTAAATATGAGTATTTATAGATTCTTAACCCCTTTCAGCCTGGGTATAATATTAGTAATTAATTCTTGGCATTCTGTTTAGAAAATGCATATACAAAGCTTTTCCCTGTCAACTTAACGTAACAAATTCTATGTAGACATTATTACACAAGTTCAGGAAAAACCCGTACTATTTATGGTTACATTCAAGAAACTACAACTTCACATTACCAGCTTAATTAACCACAAGTTTTCCTTAATTGATTGTTATCTTTTAACCCCTTTCTACACGCACCGACTACCGGATAGCTAGTACCGACCAATTGACCCGGTGGTCCCCCATCCCCCCTCACCGGATAGCCGTCGTCAGTAACCCAGGAGTGGGGAGTCTCAGGACGACTACCGACCACCGTAAGCGCGGGCTAGTGGACTTTGACTCTCCGGTATGGACTAAGCCTAGATCTACGCGTGTTCCCCACGTTCCTCAAAGAGATGTCAGTAAAATTGATAAGACCAGTCATAGGTTCGACGCCTGCCAAGTGCCAGGGCTCCGGATTGTTCGAAGAAGTTACCGCAACCCTTGTAAAAAATGCCAACTGAAGGGAACGCTGTGGGTTTTAGTCAATTAAAGTCTGACACTTCCTCTCGCTGAATGGGAGAAGCTATTTGAAGATTTTTCACCAAAAAGCAAGACCGTGGCTGGTTACCCGGTTTTTGGATCATGTGAAAGGGTCTTATTACCATGTTAACTATTGTGTTTGACCTTTAAGATAAAGTTGTTCGTACTGCGGACGATATTAACACGCGAAGTTCATTCCTAAGCCGTCTGTTCTTAATGGCTCGTGTTGGAATAACTTCTACGGGTCTTGATGAGGTACTTCCCATTTCTGTGTGAATATACCAATAATTACCGGTACATGGAAGACTTCCCACCTATACGCACAAAACGTTTTGGGAACACATTCATTGTGCATAGGTCTGTATCTTTTTTGACAAACCTCGCTCTTGGGCGGAGCGGGAGATAGTGTCTGACTCTTACTGACTAGAAACCCACCCCGTTCCTTCATGCCTTCATACCGGAGCACAACCTACCCTACGGACTAACCCTGGCCCCAGTAGGCTTCGAACCAGCTGGGCCCCAGCTGATGCTGACCACTTCTTGGTGCACGCGGGAACAGTGCGCGCCGTCGACGTCTTGGGCTCGGTCTGGATAGTTACTGGACGGTCAGACAGCGAGCTGTGGGTATGTAACTAAGGAGTAGAATTCCCTGTCTGAGTCTATGTTTCTTGGTAGCTTAATTCAACCTGGAAGTATACGTCATTAATGGACAGGATAATTCTATGTAAGTAAGCGTCTATCGTCGACCACATTATCTCATATCATCATGACTTGCCCTTGGCCAAGTGCGAGCCTATTAATAACAATAAAAAACTAATCTTACAAATTTTCTTTTAATTTATTTTACTGTGATTATAGTTAGATATGTATTTTTTAAATATATTAGCACAAATTACTTCACATAAGCATTATATAAACATGGTTTATTTTTGTTTCCAGATAAATCCGGGTTCTTCCTACAATTTTGGGTGAGTTTAATTTGAATTTTATTGAAAAAAGTGACACTTTATTGATATTTTTGCCTTAAGTGTATCTTTTAGGTTAGTAAGATAACTATTCATTTTGCACAATATAAAAACGTGACAATGGCAATAAAATTGTAGTCAAAAACTTTTAACTTCTAACAAGCACGTAATATCTCATCAATTTACATCTTACTGATACAATTATTATCTCACTGATTATAATTTAAGTGTATTCAAGGCTAGAGTGCTTAATAAACTAGTGTGCTCACCATCAATAATAACATCACTGCTTACCATCAGGTGGAATCACAGTCAAGCACAACGTGTAACGTCACGCCGTGCTGCATTTTTTCGCACGGGTGACGTCACAGGCAAATTTAATGGGCTATATCTTTGTTACTCTTTGTTTAATAGAAAAAAGAAAAAAATAAGTTTCCAAAATTTTTTTATAATCTAAAAATAGGGACTAAATAAAATGTAGTTATTTTAATCCTGGAAACCACCCTATTATTTCAGTATACTTTACTTCTAAATTGTGTTCTACTTATTTTTTACTATTACAAAACCTTGACCGCTCCCCACAACCCATTTTCAACTTCAATTCATTTGTTTCACGTATTATTCTTCATCCTCACCACTGCTCAGTCATAACAATCACCCGCAGCATATGTTGTACCAAAACAAGCTGGTCTCAATGTACTGGCACCGCAGTGCATACCATACACCAGTGGTTCTTAAAGATTTTCGCGCATACCTACTTTATTGGGGGTCCTTTTTTTTAGGTGGGAAAATAATCCAATTGCATCTCCCGTTCTTGAGTGGAACGCCAGGGTGAAAATAGCTCTCTGTGTAGGTAGTTGGCAAAAATTTGATTAGTGGAAGTATACTGAAGTATTTTTATTCTTCAATACATGTAGGTACTTACATACATTTTTTTTCTATGTGGGTGTATTTTCTTTTTAATTGCTATATAAATCGGGCCAGGACTTTAAGAGACCTGCTTCCTACAAACAAAAAAACAAACTTTGCCTCTTTATAATATTAAGTACAGATTTGCAATCAAAATCACAATCAAAATTTATTTCAAATAGACCATTTGCAGGCACTTTTGAATAGTCAAATGTCGGTCAGTCCCAAAAAGTGAAGCTACATCGCATGTTCCATAGCGTTTATCTCTATGGAGCAGAACGTGTAAGTAACTCCATGGACACTTATTGATTTGGAGTTCCATATATACAAAGTTTGAGAGCCGCTGCCATAGACTCGCAGAGCAACAAAGCAGCAGACGTGCCATAGACAGGAAACGGAAGCTGCGCGCGTTCTCGCTGTAAATCGCTCGGCGCGCTCATTTCGCTGTCATCGCGTGCGCAACACCGTACTGTAGGATGCGCCTGATTCATTGTTCAGGAAGAATGTGGTGGGGTTTTTTTAGTTTTTTTGGTTAATTTAATATTGTAAGCTAGCGACTATCAGCGATTTCACCTGCATCGAAAGTGTATTTTATCCCTTGTGTGTCAGTAACCATTATTGGATAAGTAGTTCTGTGTGTTTGTCTATACCAAACATAAAATTACGTTCGCATAGTATTAATACGAGTCTCCTGGCTTCCAGACTGACCGGAAGCGGCTGAATACATAGTATTTTACATGGAGTAACTGCTTATCAGACCTTCATAGCCCAGTGACTGGGCAACACAATACTCCTTGGATAGATTGATGGTCAGACTTTCTGGCGTCTGACTACCTGTAACGACTGTCAAAGATCTACGAATGTGCAAGCTTCTAACGTTTTGTAAGTGCCCATGTAGGCCTATGTGAAATACATAATTTCAACTTTTAAAATGACAACCGGGACCTACGACTTTACGCGCTTATCGAGGCACGGGATGTCCAAGAAAAACTAAAAAAAATACACATAATTGAATTAAAAAATTCACGTTGTACTAACGTGAATTTTTTAGAAAAAAAAAAAATTCACGTTAGTACTTTTCTAGAAAAGTGTAAAAATTATTAGTAGTTTATCATGAAAGAATCATATACTAATATTATAAAGAAAACAGATTTTTTATTTGTTTGTTTGTATGTTACGATTTAACTCAAAAACTACTAGATCATTTTTCAAAATTCTTTTACCAGTAGAAAGTTGCTTTATTAACATAGGCCCATATTTTCTATTTTCACACGGGAAAAGTCACTGGGAAAAGCTATTTATATATAACAAGTATCGTATCAGTAAAAAATGGTCACTCTACTCTTGCGCACAACCAATCGCATCGCACTTCAGCTTGCGCCTGCGCACTTAACAAATTTACTGCACGCCATGTTTCATCGTATGCACTTACTACTACTAAATAAAACAGATCAGAAGGCTCATAGCTAACAACTATACTAGTGGCGAGGATTCTAGTGAAACATTGCTTCTCTTAAGACATTTTTAGAACCCCAGACTCTATGTTTATAGTTCAGCAATGCTGGATGCACCCCTATAAACAGTTGTGAAACACAATGTGATTTTGTGAAACACAATGGTATCGCTGTAGCGAACCTTTATTGAGAGGGTATAGTCAGTTTAAATACGAAATGATTGCCTTCTTAAATTTTAACGGATGTTATAGTCCATAACAGAATACAGTTAAACGACTTTAACCAACATTGAAAGTGACTGAAATTTTCGCGTGAAGTGAAGAAATTTATAAAATTAAATATTCAAACCGCACGGGCGGCCTCGCAGCTTTTTCATGCTTTGTAAGCGATACTGGTCTTTTAAGAATGAAGATAGTTTAAAATTACTTAACACTGAAAGTGCTCGCCGAGTCGCTGCCATTCCGATGTGACTCGGCCCTTAGGTGGAGTGATCTTACTGTCCTTGCCTGTGTTGCGGCACTTCTGTTCGTGTTGGGTGGCCACTTCGCACTCTTCGTCAATAATTTTTGCAACATTGTCTTTACACCCTGTAGTAATGACTTCAAAAAGGAATTTGGACCTTATACTAACGTTTAAAGTTACATTTTGCAGTGTGTTCGAACAGAATTTAATTGCAGTACTTTATAAACAAATATTGAATGTTTCAATTTAAATGCTCATATAATATAAATAAATACAATTTAAAGTGAACCTAGTTGCGTAAAATATAAGGTTTATTCTACTTTAGACGCGAACAAAGTTCTTAATTGTGATACTTTGTAGAGAAATATTGGAACTTTGTTAATTTTGCGCCCAAATATTTAACTAAGACTAATTGGTGTTATTGTTGGAGAGAAACTACTTTACTAAAGTTGGTTTTACTTTCATTTAAATAATTTATAAACTTAACAAAACATAAAATGTTTTTAGTAGTTTTCGTTTTGTAAAAATTAAAATAGCTTAGAATCTAGCCTGGTAACATGCCTACTGCCTAAACCTTAACTTTATCCCATATTAGGAACGATTCCTTTATGGGCAGTGCGTTCACATACATACATGATACATGGAAACTCACCTACACAAGACACCCAGACCTGAAACACCTATCTATAGGCCATACAAAAATTTGTGTCGAGTGGAAATCGAACCCGTGACACGCAGCATAGCAGCTAGTCGCTCAACCACTACGCCAACCGTAACGTCAATTAAATTGAAATTCAGAAACCGTAATTTGAAAAGATGTTAAAAATTATAGTTTTTTTTTTTTTTAACCGGAAAAAGTAGTGTGTGCGTTCATACATATAATAGACTAGCACCTCCCAGCGGCTTCGCCCGCGTAATAGCAGAAAATTATCCCAAGGGAACATACTTCCGGGATAAAAAGTATCCTATGTCCTATTCCAGGATTTCCAGGACAGGATCCGTGTACCAAGTTTCATCAAAATCGGTTTTGCCATTTAGGCGTGAAGATGTAATAAACAAACAAACAAACTCACTTTCACTTTTAAGTATATGAACATGTTTACTTTTAAGGTTCCATACCTCAAACGGGAAAAAAAAGGAATAAATCTTAAAACAGTACATAAATTAGTTGTTACATGAAGAAAAATCTTCGAGACTCCATTAGGCAATTGAATTATTCACATAGGTACGTTTGTACGAAACCCTCAGAGCGCGAGCCCGAGTCGCACTTGCCTAGTTTCTTTTTAAAAGCTTTAGGATACTTTCATAAGTGAGAAAACTTAATTTTTAGTTTCCTACAATGTGAATCGTACTCACACTGCATGTCTATATCGTTTACATAAGCTGTCCTAGAGATAATCGACTTACAACCTCGTACAATAGCTCCAGTGTAACAGTGTTAAATCATCGTAATACCTCCTGCCTTGCGCCCGCGCTGCTCGGTGAGCGAAACCACGTGTAGGGCCTTTATCCATAGTCCAGTGTCCGTACTAACATCGGTTTGTCTGTTTGACTATGCATATGTTCATATACTCAAAACACAGAATGGATTCCAACGGGGTTACCATGACGTAAAAAGTAAAATTGTTTTAGTGTGGATAAGAGATGGCGCTAGACAACTTGTATAGCTCTATCTCTTACCCACACTGAAACAAGATTAAAACAATCTTACTTTAAACGTCATAGTCTAGGTCCAAGTATCGGTACTTGGACCTAGACTATGACGTTTAAGCAATAGGTTTAACATTTAGAAATGCTACTCTTGTTACTAACGTTCTTGTAAAATGCATAAAAAATGCTAACAGTTCTTTTTTCTCTATGCACCTCTCTTTTAAGGAGCCCTTCAAATAAAATTATTATTATCTCCTGTGAGTAATTTTTAGGTCTATCATAAAGTTTATCTTATAAAACTGCTCTTGTATGAAAACAAATGAAAGTCATTTTTATTTTATTAGTTACAAGAGTACAATATACGGAGGAATTTAATTGGCAGCGACTTTTTATTACTCACTGGGCTATTTTACGTCGTTGCGTAATAAAGAGGGCTCCATCATAATGGCCATCCTGTCTTTTATTCGCTTGTAATGACATTCTTAAAGGTACATCACGTTTTGTGAGTTTGAATCATTTTTATATTTACAATTATGGCTCATTCTTTCATTTTGAGTTTTACTTGCACAAGTAAATGTCCTTATTAAATTAAAATCAATGAGACTTCAAGGATTAACAAACATTTTAACCGTTTTTACATAATAATTTTACTCTAAAGCTAAACCTTTTTGAGCTTTTGTGCCAAATTCAATCTTATTTTTATTATTAGTAGGCATTCATCTAGACTATGAATTCTACTCCACCATCGCATGCGCATGTAATCCGAGCTAGCTGCTCACTGCGCTTTTTTGAAACCATAACCGTATAGTAGCAGCATGCTGTGTGATGTTGCAGGACTAGTACCGAGACACAGAGGCAGCGCTGTTCACTAGCCAAGAGAATCGACCACCTATCTCATGTTTAGATCCGAACGCATTTCCGTTTGGCGACTGTGGTAGGTACCACTACACACATGATGGATTATACCCATATCCGAAGTTAGTTAAAGGACCTCCATATGACGCCATGACAACCGAAAATACCCTCAATTGATTTTGAGGACATAGATTGGAAAATATATATGTCGAAGCGTTGGCGCATATCAGTCGGTCTGCATCAGCGCCACCTATCTTTCACTGGAGGAACTATGTAGTTAGATTGAACAGCTTACGTTTGGGAACGTCAAGTATTAACTTGGGGATGGTTAGCGTGGAGTAATAGCAACACTGAGCGAATAGTCGAGTCAAATGTCGATCCGGAGGTATAATCGATTATTCGACATTGACAGGTACTGACGTTGACAGGTAAATTGGCTACCCGGAATGGGGGTAGGTTCACCTGTCGGGTGACGGTTGATTTGGAGGGCACTTTGAATCGTTCCGTCGGTCCGAACAGACGTTGGTTACTCCACGCTGAATTTCCCGCGTTCCTAAATTCTTAATCAAGCCATATCTCAGGCATCCTTGATTATTTTGTACTGAGTGTGTGTTACGAGTAATTAAAGGTGTTATCAAAGGTTTTTGTGAGTGTTATTTCCGATGTCGCGGCCCACTGATATCGATCCTCCGTCATCAGAATTGGGATTGGACCACGACGACCCACGTGTTCAAAAATGAAAACGCTAGCGACGAAAAATGGATGCGTTTGTTGGAACAACAGAACCGCAATATTCTGACGCTGATTCAAGCCATGAAAACACCTACTACGTCGTCACATGACCTTCGTTTACCGGATTTCGATCCTGAGAAACAAGATGTAGATGCACGTGCTTGGTTGACGACTGCAGAAATGTGCTTGACGGACCAAGACCAACATGGCGCCCTGCTTATGGTCGCTTTAAGAAAGTAAGAACCGGATTGAAGAGCTGACTTAAATGGTCTGATTAGGTTTTTTTCTGGGGTTGTTCCCTAATCCTGAGCAACAAATGTTGGACCAAGGTACCGCTGTATCCCCAGGGAGCAAATTACAACGTACCACCCAGCTAGTGACCGGGAAAAGAGCGATGGGTGCAAGGGCTCGTTTACGATGTACTACTTTCCGATACGTGCTTCGCGTGTGTGTGTGTGTGTGCGTGCCTGAGGTGCAGTGTGTCGAGTGCGATACCAGATCAGAAAACGTTTCACACAAAACGCTACCTGTCAAATGTTACACTGTGGAATAATTGGACGAAGCAAGCGACGTGAAGGCGATGGTGGTGCCAAGGCATCACGTAGCGAGTGACTGGATGACGTATGTGCTGTCAAAGGAACCAGGAACAAGGTCAGGTATTCACATTCCATTTTAATTCTGATGCTGAGTGTTATATCTCTTTCACTTTAAAGTCTGTCATCACTATTTCACGGCAAACGTAAACACAGTTTTGTTACATTGAAGGGTCAGTTTAGCGTGTTCAGATTACTTGCGTAGTTTGATTGAGGTTTTATTCACAACATCTATTTGCGAAGTGATATTTTGGCCGTGAAATATTGTTGCAAGGATTCAGTTTAAATAGTATGATCGTGCGTGACACACTTCTTTTGTTAAATTGCTAAAGTTCACGACATAAACAATTGTAATTACATCTACCCTCGGTATATCCGGTAGATACCGTTTCGATTTTTGTTTGACAGTGATAACTCCTCCATAGATAGTTTTTACGTTATTGACATTGACGTGTACCTATGACAGTATAGTATGCTATAAACGCGTGTTACAAAAAATGAACTTATTCGTTTAATTGACTCATCTTAGCAAAAGACGACCATAGCGGTCTAGCGCAAAAAAAAAAAAAAATAATAATAATAATGCGTGAGCGGGTAGATGAATTGTTGCGTGCAAATATTATTTTACCGAGTAATACGGTGTCTGTTAATTTAGCTCTTTCGGCTTAAAAACTCGACCGGTCAGAAATAATGTGCAAAGACTACTGTAAAATAAACAATAACGTGCCTTACTGGTATTCGTTGCCACGTATCTCGGACCAAATAACTCGTTTACATAGTGCGCTTTATTTTACAAAAATTAGATTGTATATAGGCTAGGGTTAGGTTAGCGTGTTGAGTGTGTTTGTGTTGGTTGTGTAGGTGTAGTGATAGCGTGACGAGGGACAGAACATAATGGAAGAAAAAAAAGTGATGATGATGGTGATGATGATGGTGATGATGATGGTGATGATGATGGTGATGATGATGGTGATGATGATGGTGATGATGATGGTGATGATGATGGTGGTGATGATGGTGGTGATGATGGTGGTGATGATGGTGGTGATGATGGTGGTGATGATAGTGGTGATGATGGTGATGATGGTGATGATGATGGTGATGGTGATGATGGTGATGATGGTGATGATGGTGATGATGGTGATGATGGTGATGATGGTGATGATGGTGATGATGGTGATGATGGTGATGATGGTGATGATGGTGATGATGGTGATGATGGTGATGATGGTGATGATGATTTCAGTAGTGTTTCAGCGGTCAGTATAAACACTTGACTATGCCACTCGGTATCGAAACGTGATCTCTGTTTTTCAACGGGGTTTTTGATAAATCGGTAAATACCTACGTCATAGTTTGAGTTGTCAATATTTTGATTATTTTGGAATCTATTAAGAACTTCGAGAGACTTAATGTAGTATTACAAACGTTGATTAAAGCCGGATTTTCATTAGATTTGAAAGAGTGGTTGTTTTTCATAATGCAAATCGAGTTGCTTAGGATATGAAATAAAGTCAAGTGCTGAAGTTAGGAGATATAGAACTTCAGAAAGTAGATCGCGTACATTCGATTCTGCTCTCTACCCTACTTTCGATGCTGTTTATCATAGCTCAGTTGGGACAGTTAATAGGTCTAGTAGTTTACTTCGGGTGGTTTGTACCTAAATATTCTCGTGTCCCATACACGCCGTTCTTCTAAAGATTTAACGTGCGGTAAAGTTTCTTTTTTTGACAGCGGCGCCACGAAAACTGAATAAGAATTAATTTAATTTTTATGAAAGAGTCGGTTAACCTTTAACGTTTCAAATTTTTCAATCGTGTCAATTAGAGGCGCAATAGAAAGACAGTGACAATGCAATAGAAAGAAAATGAAACGCAGGCGTTTCATTGGGAACATAAAAAAAAAGAGGCTGATGATGACGATGAAGTTTACAGGATGAACTGATTATAGGAGATTTGATTTGTAGTCGTAGCTTAATAGAAACCGGTATCTAGCGGTCACAGTAGTCCGTAAGTACGCGGTATTCAATTCAAATTGCGATCAAATCTGGGACGTACTGTGGGAAACCATTAAGTCTTGAGAGACTTGGCGATCCTGTAGGGATGCGCAGGAGTGATTGAGGTTCTTAATGGTGACCGTTATGTTTCGAAGTACGCACATAACCGCCTGCGAAAAATAACTGACGTTGACATGCACGTAGGCGATGATGACGAGACTAGCTATGACGAAAATGATAACGCTGACAAGACTAGTTGAATACTAAGTAGTCAACTTAACATTTAGAGTACCTAGCATAGTAAGAGTTTTCTTATAATCTGTAACGTTATAGGAAAAATAAAGCAACATGTTGAACAAACCTACTTTAAGGATTATTTTGATTAAAGGCTCGAAATGATTATCTTGATGGTGTTGTTTGTAACCGGATGGAGGTTACATGTGGAGGTGACCGGATAGAGGTTGCCTGTTGTGTTAGTGACCGGATGGAGGTCGATTGGTTTGACGCTTATGGCCGGATGAAGGCTATAATGTGTTATGATGAAGACCGGATGGAGGTCGATTGGTCTGACGCTTATGGCCGGATGAAGGCTATAATGTGTTATGATGAAGACCGGATGGAGGTCGATTGGTTTGATGCTTATGGCCGGATGGAGGCTATAATGTGTTATGATGAAGACCGGATGGAGGTCGATTGGTTTGATGCTTATAGCCGGATGGAGGTTATAAGTGTGATGATGAAGACCGGATGGAGGTCAGAGTATGAGCACTGCAATATTTTAATGAGTTTCCTATTATTTGAATGAGTTTGAGTGTTGTTCAACATGTCGGCTTTGAGAGATTGAGATTGTTGTGATTTTCCTCTAGATATGATTGATGATTTTGATCAGAGTACCTTTTATGCCCCACCACCTTGGGCCAGGATTGGCCGAACGACTAGAATGAGTACTGTTCGAGGATTTTCTTTCATTCCAGGTACTCCACACGAGGACGTGTGATCATCAGGACGGCCGTGTCGAAGCGTTGGCGCATATCAGTCGGTCTGCATCAGCGCCACCTATCTTTCACTGGAGGAACTATGTAGTTAGATTGAACAGCTTACGTTTGGGAACGTCAAGTATTAACTTGGGGATGGTTAGCGTGGAGTAATAGCAACACTGAGCGAATAGTCGAGTCAAATGTCGATCCGGAGGTATAATCGATTATTCGACATTGACAGGTACTGACGTTGACAGGTAAATTGGCTACCCGGAATGGGGGTAGGTTCACCTGTCGGGTGACGGTTGATTTGGAGGGCACTTTGAATCGTTCCGTCGGTCCGAACAGACGTTGGTTACTCCACGCTGAATTTCCCGCGTTCCTAAATTCTTAATCAAGCCATATCTCAGGCATCCTTGATTATTTTGTACTGAGTGTGTGTTACGAGTAATTAAAGGTGTTATCAAAGGTTTTTGTGAGTGTTATTTCCGATGTCGCGGCCCACTGATATCGATCCTCCGTCATATATTTGATAGTTAATATGCCAATGTTTTGACTTCATTCCCAACTTTTTGACTTCGATTCATGTGAAAATATTCATGATGATTATTGCCAACTTTGAAACCTAACTCTAAAATTAGACATCATCGTACTTCATGACTGACTCCAAATAAATTACCACACGCATGACCTCTCTCTGTCCGGGTAATGGGTACCTAAACCAATAGGGAATTTGCATGTCAAAAAATGTTTGACGTAAACTAAGACCACGTTGAATTTCTCTTACTAATTAGCAACTGTAAACTTGCTTGTTGAAGAATATATTAAAAAAAATAGTTTTTTATCGTTTATTAAAGCTAAAAAGAATTTAATTCAGCAATTAAAAAAATATTATCAATGGGAATATGCATTATTCCCTATTGGTAATATTGTCGACATCGTGAACATTAATGACGTTACCTCACTGTAACTATTTTATTGATCTAAAAGGGTGTATGTGAAGTAAATTCTTCTCTACGCTTTGGAAAGTGCATCTAGCTTCAACTGATTTTCTGATTGACAAACCTTCACAATTCAAAAGTGTAATGATTTTAATTGTAATAAACGCTTTGAATTTGACAGAATTTCGGGCTCATATTATAATGTGACTTTTCAATAGCGAAAATTGTTAAAGAGTTCGTTACTCTTCGGTTGTGTTCGGCAATATTTACTTACATATTTTGTTCAAAGTCGTTACCATTTATAGAATGTCACTTTTTCTACACCGTCTATACTGAAAACTAAATTAACGGATTCAGAAATCTTTCCATTTGTACAGTATGTTGTAAAGTTGCAAATACCATAAACATCCGCGCAACCTGACGAATACCCCGATGGGGACACAAAGCCAACTTCCCGTCAGTTGTGAGTTGCGTCGCTAAAACGTTGACTCAATCAGTGTTATCTGGATATTTTTTGTGTCCGCAGCCTGTGGGTCGCTCGAGTGGACCAGTAATGCTTCATTCAGATAAAGATCTCAAGTGTTTGATATATGACGCGTAAAAACTATGGGTTAGTGATGCGAGAGCGTGTTATCGATAGACTTACTTTATTTCTTTTGTCTCTCTATTTTCAAATTCTATTTCAGGGGTCTGTTTTACGAATTAAGATCGAATTTCTACTTTAATAAATATTTGGTAAGTCTCATGCTCAATTCAGAAATTGAGGCTGAAATTGATTGATAAACGTTACAAATGTTGCCTCTAATTAAAACGGTACAAGTTCAATTTCATTAATTCAATTACAAGTAATGATAAATGATAAATAAATGATAAATGATATTTATTTTTGCAAATAGGTTTAAAAAAACACTTTTACACGTCAATTTTTTTTTTTTGTCTGTTTAAGCTAGATGAGGCCGGTGTTTCCTAGCTGACTACCCTGAGAAGAAACACCGAAACAAACTCAGGGGTCAAAGTCTCTTTTAAAGTCCATACAATAAATATGTAATGGTCAAATCAAATCACATGAGAACCATGCCGATTAATCTGAGATGGTCTTTTGAAGAAAGAACCATACAGATTTGAGTGGACCCGTCCAATCAGTGTAAGCATTTGTCAGTATTCGCAAAGCTCAACTCAGGACTACTAAGGAGCTCAACGACTTGACGAACAATACCAATGAAAGGACATTTGGGTAGGCCGCAGAAAATACTCAAATTGCCAGACAAACGATAACGAGAAATAAAAAAGTAACCAACATAGTCCTCACATTCACAATAATAAAAAGAAAGTTAATTTTTACAATGTAAAAATACTTACAAAGTAAATATTTATGTCAAAAATTAATAATAATAAACATTATTTAATGTAACATGTCAAATTGTAAAATAAAATAATTTACAATGTCAAATTGTAAAATAAAATAATATTACAATGTCAAATTGTAAAAACTAAACATTAATGTCAAAATGAATAAAAAAATGAATGAATAATAAACACAATTTAAAACAAAAACAGTTATGTTATAAGAATTAGAGGGTACTGGAGCAGGTCAGTCCCAAGCCTTTTCGTCATCAACATAGTCCTTTACAGTGTAAAAAGCTTTTTGGAAAAGTTTTCGCTTTACAAATGATTTGAATTTATTAAGGCTGAGTTGTTGAATATGACTAGGAAGTTTATTATAGAGATAATTATTATAATAGAAGATAAGCCAAAGAACTTGCTAAGTTATATATGTCTTTAACAGTCAAATAGCTGAGCATAAACGATTGCATTACTTCTTACCATCAGGTGGGGTCGCAATGAAGCACTAGTTTAAATATCAGTTTTTTTTTTTAATTCAAAGGAAAAAAAATAACTTTCAAGTGCCATTGTGACAATGTCTTTTCCCTTGACCTCCACTTAGATAAAAAAAGCACTTTTTAAACATGTTATATAGATAAGAAAAATCCTGATAACCAAATATACGAGGGAAAACTTAAGTAACTCTTTAGATTTACTACTATTTTCAATTTTAAAATTATCGACAAAAATAAAAACCAAAAATATATCGACAATGCTCAAGCGTCAACCGTGGCCACACTAGCGTCGCCGCTAAGAGTGTCTGCTACCTGCGCGCACGCACTTGACGTCGCCAACATGGCGCGCAAATGTCGCCCCACAGCTTTTTATTTTCCTTTTTTCTACAGAATTTGTACCAATTGATTCAAGAGCTGTTGAATGATAAAGATGTTAATTTTATGTGACTCAAGACTTGTTAAACAAATTCCCAGCAGTATTCAAAAAGTTTTTTTAAATATTCTTTATTATTTTTATTATGCTATGCCAGCTTCAACTTATCGTTAAGCTGGGTCAAACACTATCTTTATATAAATAGAATTCTTTTGTACCTACATAATACATCTGTTTGTCACCTAGCTTCTAAATGACTTGACCGATTCGGCTAATACTTTGTTTGTAAAATACAATTGAATTCGGTAGGTGGCGCTGCCATCAGTTTCTCAATTTTTTGTGTGACAAAAAGTTGTTTTTGCTAGCTGGATTAATTAGCTTTTGGATCGGACGACGTCTGTAAGGACCGCTAGTTTATTATATAAATACACCAGCTTTTCCCCACAGCTACACCTGCGTACCTACTTAAAATATAACATACTAGCTTTTGCCCGCACGGCTTCGCTCCCGCTCTTCCCTACTCTACCCTGCTCTATCTTGCTCTACCCTACTCTATCCTACTCTACCCTACTATACCCTACTCTACCCTACACTACTCTACTCTACACTACTCTACCCTACTATACCCTACTCTACCCTACTAAACTTCACATAAACCATCTACTAAATAGTCCGAACAAAGCCTAAAAATTTGGTTTGGATAGGTGAGCCCGTTCTTGAGTTATAAAATAACAACGAAAAGTGGCATTGATTTTTATATATATAGATGGCACTCAGGAATAAAGAACTTTCAGAGATTACGTCCTACAAACAAAAGAATTAAAAAAAAAAAAACAACTTTATCTAGTAGATTTCGCTCTAAGGCTTGCAGCTAAGTTTACCTACTAAATATAATGCATTTTTGTCTTTCGACGTTCACGTTTATGGCCTGCCTAAGATATCTGATATCCGTGAAATGCTGGTGGATTTTCTACTTGATTGCTGAAAACCTAAAAACGCAATAATATGCATTTAGATGCTCATTTATTCATCACTTTTGAATATAAAAAACGGGCATTAAATGTCGTTTAACGGACGAGACATTGATACGACTCTTTTTATCGCTCTGGACTCGCCTTACTATCCAATAATCTTCTAGTAACGTGGCTCATGCATTAGGCATGTGCAACTACCTGCGACATCCGCAGTACCCAGAACTGTTATCTCAGGAGACGAGACTGTGCGAAACTGTACCAGACATGAGGTGGCACAGGACAGGATGCATCAGTGCTTATCGGTTCTCGTAAAGTTTTTGTCATTACCTTAATAACTAGGCGAAACAAGAAACTAATAAATAATGAAGTAGATAACGGTATAGAATTAGAATAGTTTTAGTCATGGGAATCAGTTGGAATATCTTGCAGAAAGATTCAGAAGTCATTCAAGGGCGACACACATTTAAAATTGAGATTAAGATGATATTAAGAAAAATAATATGCAAGATTATAAAAAATGCGGCCTTAAACTAGAACAGAAATGATATAACATAATAACTAGATCTAACCTAAACTAGGATAAACCCGTATCTCAGATAAAAAAATAAAAAAATCTGAATCATAAATACTCGTGATGGCCCAGTGGTCACTCTTCACCCGCCTCATATCTATGAGAAACCGAGCAAGAAGCACCAGAGTGAATTTTTCAATTCATATTTACTTTTGTAAGTTTATTTAAGACATTATTGAGACCTCGTCGGAAAGACTAAATAGATGCTAATAACTTAGTGAAGTACTTGTAGTTCCACTATTTTAATCACTTAAACTAGTCTTTACTGATACCTCTTGGCTCGGAAAGCACGAAAAGCCATTAGTTCTCTTTATCATAGATCTTTAACAGTTGTCACATGAAGACAGACGCCGGAACGTCTGACCATCAGTCTATTCAAGGGGTATCATGTAACCCAGAAACTGGGTTGTGGAGGTCTGACAAGCAGTCACTCTATGTAAAACACAGGAATTCAGCCACATCCGGTTAGACAGGAAGCCGAGCCCAAGCTAGTTAGGAAAAGGCTTGGATCGAGATTCCGAATACAAAAAAGCCGTCTTGAATATACATACGGGTATGTCAGTAGTTTCAAATGCTACCTCATAGTAGGCAGACAGAATAAAACTTGAAAATAAAATTTTCTTTCATCCAACAAATCAATATCACCCCTACACACAAACATACTCATAAACATACTTACGACATTCATTATAATATTTCCAAACTCTAACAAATAACTGAGGCAAGAATATCTCATTACCTCGATTTCCATACGAAGCGATTGGCCAATAACTCTCTGGTTCCATTCAGACTCGAATAACATCGTACCTAGTGAAACTACCACGACACACGTTGTTCAAGGGGACCTTATCTAAGAGACGGGACTTGGGAGCCCGTGAGATACACCCAGACGTCGTAAAGAGATACACAGCACTAAATCATTGCTATCGAAGATTTTATATTTTTTCTCATGAAATTTTATATTTGTTCGTAGGACTTTTTAAGTTTTTGTCCTTCGATTTGTTTTTGTGACCTTCACTGTAATGGAGTACGAGTATGTATTTCAAATGTCGAATTTACCTTCATTAGTCGTCATCAATATGCGATTAAATAAATTGCCGAGGTACATGTGCTCTTCCAAATTGCGCTACACCAGAAAGGAAACCCGTGGTCCTAGAAGGCAAAGGGCAACTGAAGGCCACCGGTGTGATTTTACTCAGTAACAGTCTGACACTTTCTCTGAGTCTCTGCTCTACCATAGAGGGAGAACAGTTATAAAATCGTTTCCCGTCTCAAAAAAAAAACAGCCTATTAATCAATTCTGCCCTATCCTCCTCATGTCGTCTTTAGATTTTAGTCATAGTAGTAGTAGATGACGTCTCATTGCTAAAGTTGTACTAGGTATATAATGTACATTTTGCGTGCGATCATAAAATAACGTTATCAATGTTATCAAAAAAAAAAGCAATTCTCACATAGTCTAATAGAGCTACTGCAGGGTTGTTCGAGTAAGTTACCGCGATCCTGAAACGGTTGTTGACAGTAAAAGTCTGACACTCCTTTCGGTTCATCTAGAGTTGATGAAGTATTTGGTGACTTCACACTCAAAAAATAAAATAAAAGGGTTGTATGTATAGCCTCATAGAAATCTAAATCTAAAATGTTTTCAAACAATGACGGACGCAAACCATAGGAAAGATTTGGTACCTGCAACGTCCGTTGTTCTAGGAACACGTTATCAATCGCCGCGGGAGCATTCGCTAGTACCCCGGGCGACGCAGGGTGACATTTTTCTCTTATCGAATGCTTGTCAAATATTTTTTTACTTGCGTGGCGTGGGGTACGACTGGCGCCAGTGCGAATTGTGACGCGTGAAGATAAGCTCCGACGATAATGTCCTAATGTGTTTCGGATGTTTATTGGTTTATGGTGGAAACAAGTTTTGTTCTGATACTGATTAATTATCTTGTTTGAGAGAAGATCTTCATTTAGCATTTTAAAGATAACGTTTCCCACACTAGTAATTACTTCTGTACCATGCATGGGTGCGTTAACAACCATTTAAACTTTCAAGCGCAAGACACCCATTGTACATTTTGGGACTACACTAATTCAATCTTTGCAAATCGGAATTTCAGTCAAAAGGGATTAGGTTACATAGAAGTAACCTATTCTCTCTCCACCGCAAGCATGCTCCACTGTTGTCATCTAGCTTACCATTAATTAGGTGAGATTATAGTTAAGTGCAAGATAAAAAAGTCGCTGGATTGGACACCTCCTTTAAACCTTTAAAATGAACTAAATGTTTCGTAACAAAAACATTAACATTTATAGTGTCTATGCACGTTAGCGAAATTGTAAGAAAAATCAAAAAGCTTTTCTCGGCGAGTCCGCCCTTCCCCAGTCTCCCATTCGGAAAATAAGACAACAGTAAAACAGCAGAAATATGTTCAAAGTTTTGCGATAAAAAGCGATACAACTTCACAGAACCTTTTATTGCTCTTACACTTTTTTCCAAGTATATTTACGAGTACCCTACTACATGATAATATTTTATATAAACATGTAGTTGAATTATCCTTTCATCTATCTATCTATGTTTTTATGAGAACCTTCCTTCATTCTAGAGTATGAAGGTAATTTATTTGTCCCATATAAGCATATGCTTTTAATCAGCCTTATAATGTGCCCACAGCTGGGACTCGAGCCTCCTCTCTAGGAGAGAGATTTGTCGCATACGGTCGATACTAACAAAAGACTAGAGTGGTGACCGCGTACTGGTAGACGTAGCGTTGGTACATCTCCTACAAGGTGAACTGATGACCTGGTGAGCGTTGCAAGATTCTGATGGATGCGAGACATATAGGAGCGGTCGTTATGTTATGGTGACATTTGGGAGAGGCCTATGTCCAACTCCTGTTCATCTTTTGGTTGAAATGATGATGATTCTGCGGTTCTGTAGGTAAAGAAAACACATTTTCCAATCACTTATAAGATCACGCTTGACCTTATAAGATCACGCTTACCTTATGGTAAACGAATATGGTTGACGATGGAGCGACCTGTTCACTCTTGGTTTAAAGCATTCAGGATGATAGCTACATATCAGGAATCACAGACTCCGACAGGGCACTCCAGTCTTTAGGCCCGTATTAAAGAACGTCACTCAAAACGCTTGACGTTACTTAAAACTAGTTTGAACCAATCAAATGGCTTGAATCTATTTTTAAGTAATGCTTGAGTATTGAGCGATGTTCTGTAATACGGGCCTCAGACTAACAGTTTATCTATGCACAATGAATTAATTACCAAAACGATTTATACGATTATTTTGTGTGTATCGTCATCATGACAAAGGCCTCTCCTAAGTGTCGCCGCAAGCAACGGTCCTGCGCGTCTCGCCTAAGTATGTCTACCTATAAATACGTAGACACGTGGGTACCTACCTACTATTTAATACGTGAGAGTCTTCGGCTTCTCATTCGTTTATTTAACTCTCCGCCAGAAAAACCTTATTTCATTACCGTGTCATTTTCGTTTTCCCGTTTCACTTCGTTCAGGATAAATGAAACAATCAGTCAAACGCCTTAAGTGGCTCCGTGATTTGGGCGCGCCTCCATTGTTCCGCGCCACGGAATTGTGTGCACTGATTTGTCATGTTCTATTGTGCTGTGTCGCGAAACGAATAAACGTAATTCTGTACAGCATGGACTTGTCTTTGCATTTTCCTCAATTTCTCTTTTTTTTTCGTCTGAATATATTTTACTAAGTCGTAAACCAATTCTGCCATGAGGTTGTCGCAAAGGTTTTTGTTAACAACGACTACTGACAAACGAGTCATACCTTTTAATATATACTGGGAGTGTCCGGTAAAATGCAAAATTCTTTATGACAAATAAAAATATTGTTCATTTGATTAAACTTAAAAGGACAGACTTTTAACTACTCACAAATTTTTGAAATGCAACTCGCAACGGGTGAGAGAACGAATCCCAATTCTATACTAGGAACTAACCAGTGCTATGGCAGGGACCGGTCCACAACCCACTTGAAACCCACTTACATCATTCAAGGCATCGTAGCTTAGTATAGTATTTGAGGTCACTGGGCTCCCGAAATAAGCATGCTATAATATGAGTCAGTGTGAAGACAATTAACAACATGCAATTGTTTAGATAATGTAAGATAATATTGCAATAAACGTACAGTAAATAAAATAGATATCATACACCACGATCTACTTTCTACATCCTTTGGTAATTACCTCTGATCAGCAATACTTACAAGACCCATCTAATCAGCATCACCTCGATATCTCCGAGAGCAATCCACTCGAATTACCTTTACCATTAATTACCATCATCCGTCATCCGTCAATTCGTCCCGTATCGTGTGTCAACGGAGGCGCGCAGCACTTAGGCGTCAAGTTGCACCGCGGGCCTGCCCCATCCAATCCGCCGAAACGTCAGTACTCCACATTTATTTAATTTGTACTCCATTGCGCGGCGACAAGTACCACCATACATTTTAATTGGAATAAAACGAAGCTTGGATGACGACATTTTTGGGGGAAATATTGCCGCGGGCAATTTGTCTACTGCGAGTAAAAGGTTTATGTAATGGGAGATGTTTGCGCTGATGGAATAAAAATAAACTATTGGGTCTGAAAATATGAAAATCGGAGTAGTTTGTAAAAATCTTCAAGCTTCTGTTAGCGGTTTCGCCCATAAGAAAGCTTTCACCATAAAACTGGACGCCTGAATTTTGGAAGTCGGTGTTAAAAAACGAAGAGACTAAACTATTATAGAAACACCGACTTCCAAAATTAAAGTTATTTTGTACTTTTCAGTGTTTTTTTAACATTGAAGTCGGTTATATTTTTTTTACTAAAAGTTTTTCTTTAAACAGATACCTATGTAGTAGCTTACGTTTGTTTTCCTGTCAATAAAGTATGTATGAAAGCCATCTTTATTAAACTCAGTTTAAGAGCGTTTCACCTTATCTATATCTGAACCAAATTCCACCATATTTGGACGTCTCAGCATTCCCCTACCCACACAATCTCTATTAAAACATTTCAACAGACGTAAAATTGCCAATATTAATTTATTTATAGTATGAGAAAATGTCTCCAGTGCCGCTTTATAAGTAAAACAGTGCATGCGCCATTGGGTTTAGTGATGTAGTTAGAGCACAAAATGATGGCAGTGTTGTGCAGTATAATGTTGTGTTGTATGGACGGAGCGTAGAGATCGTTTCCACACGCGTGCCTCTAGTTACAGCCCTATAAAATTGAGATCGGTAAGAGGTAGAGGTTGCAGTTGTTTAATAATATAAAGGATCTGTGGTTCTTTGAGTTCATGGCTCTCACACAAAACTTCGAAAAAGCATCGGTTCAGGTGACCATACAATATGCGATGCGAATCAATTCGCAAGTTCTTGTGATGCGTCGTGCAAGGTCGCAGATGTTTACGATTTGACATTGCATCACAGTTATGTGTTTGGGAATTGAAACCGGAGTTGAAATTGCAGAAATGGGCATCAAAATAACGTGTTGAAGTAGAGCAAAATTTAACTTTGTCATGTAATTTTTTTGTGGTTAGCCCGACTTTTTGATTGGGGTTATTGCCAATTATAAAGCTCACTTTTTCCCCAGTGATAAGCGTTTTCCTTCGGCAGAAAGATTTTTCACAGCGCATTCTTTAAAGGAACTAGGTCCTAGAAATAACTGCACTACGATATTAGAAAGCTACGCGATGTAAAGTCTACGTGTTGTCGTGCTACTTATTAGTGCTCAATTGGTTGGAATAGTGCGCTACGGCGGAGTGGCGTATAAAGTACGTCGCTATCTTTATTCGCTACATAGACTTGTCAACCAGTGACTATTACAGTGAGTACCTATGGTGGAATAGAGTCGCCAGTTTCAACTTGGTTAGCTTTGATACCTAAGGCAGGCATGGCACATGCACTGGAAATATGTTTTCAATACACTTTAAATTCGAAAACCCATTCTTAGCATTTAGTAGCTCGCCGTCCGGCCCTCCAGTAGCCGTCCGAACCCAGCCCTAGTCGTCAACGGTGCGTAGTGTCGCACCTCAAAGAGATGTTAGCAAACCTTAGGGGCCCAGCAGGGTCGAAGCCTACTGGGGCCAAGGGTTTGTTTCTGATAGAAAAACTCAACTCTGGTATGAAAGGCAATGAAGGAACAGGGGCAGGTTTTAAGTCAGTAAAAGTCTCACCCTCTCGCTACACCCGACATTTCCCATCTCAAAATAACCTAGGTATGCAAGGACAGTTAACCCTCGCACTATAACCTGCCGCATGCTGAACACTCAACCGAACCAATGAGACGGCTGATAAAGTTCTCTAATATTGTGTTGTGCCGGTCGCAATGTCGCGCGGGCTCTTTTTAATTTTGTGATCACGCCGGGCGATTTGCGACAACAATCATGAAGTAAGGGTCATGTCATAAGCGCATAGCGGGTGAGAGTTGTAATCGACACTGTTTGTAGAAACACAGTCGGAATGAAAATATCTGCAGGAGAACTAAGATCGCTGATATAACCCAAACAATCGACAAACTTAAGTAGTTGTGGGCAGGACACATTGCTTAAAGAATACATGGTCGATGAGGCTGAAAGGTCCTTAAGTTAAGATTGCCACAATAAAATGCAAAACACCCTTTCCGTATTGTTTTTGTAGGTTGAATTTACTACATAATAGCATAATCAGCGCCTTATAATTTGGCCACTGCTGGGACTCAGGCCTTCTTTCTAGGAGACAGAATGAGCCGTAATCCACCACGCGAGCCCATTGCGGATTTGTGGATGTCAGGAGGAAACCAAAAATTCGAGAGCAATGGTGAGGAAATCAATTACACAAAATAATGTGCCTGGTTGTGTTTAACCTATAAGTCAGAACTGTTCCCACTATTATACTGGTATAGCTAAAAAGTAATGCAAATAGCCTATCAAACGACTAGAAGCTTAGAAGACTAGAAGACAGAGAATAGAAGCATTATGGGTGACGCTCCCAATAAACCGTACCACTTCATGTCGCCCATACCTTGTACCACAACCCAAAACAGCCTTCCCTTCTTCTTTTTTGTAACACTATATCCAATCGTAAACTTCAAGATAAAATATTGCGGGATAATGTAAAACCACTGAACCTTGACACCTAACCAACTCCTAAGTCAAGGGAATAAAGTTCAATATCGCTTTTTTCAGGTTGTGTGTATTATGGTTATAAACAGTGTGAAATTGACTGTAGGCTATTGAATTTGACTGTTTATTTGGCTGTATATATGCGGGATATAGTAATATGTTATTGGTAACGCGATATTTAGCTGCCTGTGGACGCTGACAATATAAACGTATGCCAGTTTATGACAATGTTTGTCGTGGGTGTGTGGTGGAGGCATTATGATGGCCATTTTGTTACGAATTTATTGATTGGCGATTGTGAATGCAGTAGTAAATATGTTTCGATTGTCGGTTGCAATCATATGAGTTGATATCAATTATGTATCTAAAGAAGTTTCGGGCTACAGTGTAGGGTTCCGTAGCTCGTTACAACATGCAAACTTAGGGGGAGTTTTTTTATAATCATAGTTGCTTCTGCCAGCAACTATGATTTATTTTCTGATTTCTTGAGTCTGGCAGCATTTTTAAATTTAATATGGATTACAAATGGATCTCTGAATTATAAAATAATCTTCACATACTTCAGACACCTCAATACTTTTGAAATACCTACCGAACGATATACTAAACTATGGGTTTGAAGAAAAATTGTCCCCAATTTACTACCTTTCCTGGTAATATAAATACTATAGACTTTATCAGCGTGATTACTTGTATATAATTTAATACTAATACAAAATGAAAGCTACAAAGCACAAACAATATCTAAGCTGAGCCGCGTATTGACGGACGGATGGACCGACGGACGGACATGGTGAAACTATAAGAATTTATTGGTTGGACTACGGAACTCTAAAAAGGAGACTGTTATCAAACAACATTAACCATCCTAAAGTGAAGGCTAAATTCTCCTTTTCAGGAGTATTCTCTACTATTACAAAAAAAAAACTAAATTTTAAGTATCTACTAACTCTACATTTGAACTTTATCCATTTGAGTCTTTTTCTTCTTTTCGTGTTGATGTCTATCAAAAGCAATTGTTAAACTAGTCAGAAAAACAATCAGTACAGCTCTGTTATAAGTATGGTTTAAATCCTGAAAAGTGCAGATTAGGCAACATAGCAGGTGACGCATGTCTTGGGCAGCGGCTTCATACTGGCACTGTGCTAGAGATAGGTCGAGGAAACCTCTTTTAGCCAGATTGTTATTGCAACGACTAACCTGGTTCCGTCAAGATATTTCTAGATTACCCTTAGTTATAGAGTTGAGATAACATTACTAAACAGAGTTTATTCCACCTACTGCACAATTCTTAAACTTTCGCTTAAAGGGGATTGAAAATATTACTTGTAATAAGTTCAGTGTCGAATCGTAGTATACAAGTTGTCAGACTGACTAAAGGCTAGAGGGGTGCCCCTCGACTAAAACTTTAGGTACAACTCTATTTCGAGGACTGTAAGTTTCTTCCAAGTTTTTAACTGCTTCCGATCGATCGAGCGCAGGACTATTACTTACTGGCTTAGGAGCTTTAGTGTACAATTAAGTTTATTTTACTCTATGTTATCATGTGGATCTACCTTTTATTCGATAATCTTTTTTACCGGCGATGCTCTGTCTAAGCGAGGAATACCTCTAGCTTTCGATAATCTTACTAAAATTTGTTTGTGTGTTTGGCTGTATGATATGAAACTTGTGCAAAGCAGAAATGCGAGCGAAATGAAATGAGAGGATATCCTCACTCCACAGCCACCACCGCTGAACGCAGAGTGGTTCCCGGCCACCGTAGGTGTGGGCTTGCGGACGACGAGCAGTAGGTCTCATAACGACAGAGCCCGACTCGACAGCGCATTGTGTTCCACACACTCCTCAAAAAGATGTCAGAAAAACTGTACGGATCCAGAAGAAACGATGCCTGCTAGAGCTGCGAGAATGTTCGCAGGAGTTACCGTAACTCTGGAACGTAAAGGACAACTGAAAGAACACAGGTGGAATTTATTCAGTTAAAATCTGACAAGCTCTTTTGCTCCAACCAGAGCACGAAAAGTTATTTGATGAATTTCCACCTCAAAAAAAACTTTTTTTTCTGGAAAACTTTGTTCTAAGATGGAAAAAAAAACTTTATCTCCATCATTTGTGTCGAGCAGTTACTGTAACAGGAAATGAGGTGTACTTCCGGCAGAGGCTCGCTTCCGGCCAACCACTTCCGGCCCACTCGCCCAGCGAATGTAATGCTTTATTTGTACAACTTCCATGCAAACTAATGCGCAATGAACTTCTATTGTTGTGGAAAAAATGAAATGGAAAGGGCAAGAAGGAAATAACAAACAATAATTCCTTTTTGATTTCCTATTTAAAGATTATTTAATCCAGACCCACAGGTTAGAAATGATTATTGTTCAAATTATTTCAAAAAAAAAACGACATTTCATACAATATTATTTAAACAGATATTGTTATGTATTTGTGTAGTTTTGTACTTGAAGTGTCTTCGCAACTGGACAATATATGGAATCGTTGAAACATGCTTTATCTCGGTAAAGTAGGACTGAGAATTATTGTAGTACTAGCTGCTTCCAGCGACTTCGCCCGCGTGATAGCAGAAAATTATCCCAAGGGAACATACTTCCGGGATAAAAAGTATCCTATGTGCTATTCCAAGACATGGTCTATCCGTGTACCAAGTTTCATCAAAATCGGTTTTGCCATTTAGGCGTGAAGACGTCACAAACAAACAAACAAACTCACTTTCGCTTTTATAATATTAGTAAGGATCGACTGATGAAACATTACATCCACGTTCTAATGGATTTCAAAGTAACTTAAAGTGACTGAAAACTTAATACTTTTTTAACTTGACTCTGTCATGTAAAAACAGTGCGAAGCCAAAATTAACAAAAAAAAAACCGCCCTAAAGGCTATTTTACCGGGATACCGTGGCAGTGGGACCAGTTGCTGTGAAATATAGCCCTAAGCTACCAAACTTGACACCATACAGACACCAGAGTCGCCACACGTCCGAGCTGGTCGCGCCACCAAATTGATTGCGCAACCAAACGGATGCCAGAGGAGTAACTCTAGGAATTTTTTTTATCAATCCATCATTTATTTGCTATAAATATGGTACAGGAGTGGTCGCCGCCATGGTGTAAAGTCTTGGTGAAATACAGCCCTATGCAAAATGCTTCAATTTGAAATTAACTTTTGAATGTATAGATTTTGTAATAAAATTGAATACTGGCAACATGTAAAGCCAAATATGTAAAAAAGAATAAACACATCGTCTGTCAGAACATGATTCTAAATTCAAACACATAAGTATCGTTTGGCGCCGTACATCAATGTGTTACCGTTATTTTTCACGCAAACTTATGTAGACCCGAGGCGGCGGGCGCTCGATGTTCGGAACAAATCACCGATTCCCTACAAATTGGGGGTGATCCAGGAGGCCGATTGGTGATTCTTTAAAGGGTTGAGAGGTCATTGTCCTTGTTTAAGGTAACAATGTGTAGATATTTCAGAGCAGCTACGAAAATTTAGACTTGAGTAATATAAAAGATTACTTGCTTCTGCCAGCGGCTTCGCTCGTGTGAAAGTAGGTTTCTCCATACAAACTTTGGACCCCTGTTCCTTCCCCTTAGGGAGCAAATTTTGAAAAATCCTCTCTTAAAGAAAACGTTGGGTAAAATTGCACGCCCCTAGTCCCAGTAGTTTTATCTGTGCATTGACATGCCAGTCAGTCAATTTGTAATTTTATATATAAAAATAGTTTTAGTATATTATATGTGAAAACCGAAACACGTGTCTCGTATTTTTATGTACAAAATTTCATAACTGTATCATAAAAAATAATAAAATAAAATTATAAGCTTGTTAAGTCTGCAAAAATACATAGTCACCGGGCCATCGAGGCGTCTGAAGCATTGTATTGCTTTTGCACCCAGATTTTTGCTCGCGCTTCCCACTGTCACCTACCGTGACCTGTGTTGTACTTAGTGTCCGTGGTGTCCAAGTTGTGACCTATTTAAATATTTTTGGGAAAAAATATAACATGGTGTAAAAACTATTGGAATCCATTCAGTTACTGATTCTGAACCAACTATAGGTTTCAAATAAACTAAAAATAAGGTTGTATACTAGATAAAGATACAGAATATAGAATAGACCTCAGAGAACAATCAAAATTCATTCATGGACACATTTCTGGAATATATTGCCTGAGTATGTACTTTCTCACCGATTCATAAGCAACATCGCTTTTGACAAATTCCTCAATTTCCCCGTTAATAAAATACGTGACTGCAAAGTTTAGGTTGTGAAGATGAAGTCTAGTCGACAAGTTAGGACATTTACTGGCCAAATGTAGAAAGTTTGTCAACTCGCCCTAGGAGACGTTTTAGACTAAACTTGGCGACCACTGGGGAAACTGGACTTATCATATCGGAGCGAAAGATCCGAGAACTTAGGTACCTCAAAAAGCTTTTAGTATATTTTATAAACGCTGGGGGAATCAGAAGCTCGAAGTCTGAAAACTTTCGAATTGCCCAGTTATTTATTCTGAATTCTTTAATGAAACTTAATTAAGTATACAGTGATCTGACAATTCATGTACGAAGGTGGAGAGAGGTCATAGTCAAGGGTAGGATCCAGTTTACAATACAAACTTACCTAACTAAGTCTAATATATTAAAATATACAAAGGTACTATAAGAACCGAAATTTTATTACCGACATAGCTCGAAGAATCGCAGGTCGATATGAAATCGGGTATGAAAGGTTCTGGAGTGGCGAACGCGTACCGGTAGACGTAGCGTTTGAAGGCCTCTCACAAGGTGGAACGATAATCTGATCAGGGTCGCGGGAATCCGATGAATGCGAGACGTACGGGACCGGTCGCTGTGGCGACGCTTGAGGGAGGCCTTTGTACAACAGTGGACGTCTTACGGCTGAAATGATGATGATGACTATAAAGAACTAAGTACTACTAAGAGGGTGAAATGCTTCCGGTTAGACTGACAGCCACCCCAACGTAACAGGGCAAAGGTTGGACTAAATGGTATAGATTAATTGAACGTCGGGCCTCTGTCAAACAATGTTATAATCTTAAAATGTTACTTTTACATCAAGAAAGTTTTACACCGCCTGATAGTTTTGCCCAAAGAATTAGCATTGCCTTGCAACGTAGCAATGCTGTGTCTTCTGGGCACATTTCCGAATGACAACGATGTGTAGGAATAGTAGAAATCCTGAGCAAATTTTTTGTTTTTGTATAGTTAAGTTTAGCATAAATACTTAGTTTTGTTAATTTAACTGTCTTATGTACAATTATATTATTAAAAACTATCATGACTACCTTACATGATGATTACCTTTTATAACCTTTCCTCTTATTTTCACAATAGATAGAGAACCTCTCAAAAGACGATTAACCATCTTACAATATTTTCATACGAAGTTTCCTCCAAGCCCAGACAGGAAAATAAAATTTACCGTATCAATGGTTTCTGGTATAAACAAAGGGCAATATTTCGCCTTCCGCGTCAGTAGCGTTCAGCTAAAGGGGATGATGCCGGTGCTGCCTGCGGCTCAGAGATACACCTCATTAATACAGGTGCCCGGCGCGGCTGACCAGGCCCACAGACTAGATAATATACTGCAGACTGCTCTGGGCTCCGAGAGAATTACAACCAAACTATCTAGAAAAAAACGAAAGAATAAAAATTAGTAAGTGACAGTTCACGAAAAATCCAGAAATTCCTTTCTCTTCCTTTCACTCTGACTTTTTCACGAAATACCCATTTAATAGGGTAAGACGGCTGAGAAGGTGATTCTCAGACCTGATCTGATGATTTTAATAATTATAATTATGTATTACAGGCGCCATCATATTTTACAACTTGACGCTGACATAATATAACTTGACGCTAACATAATACAGTTCAAACAAGTACGGGGTAAGGGTGTATAGATTTCGCAACAACCAGATGTTTTACTGTGTACGAAAAGACGATTTTATATATGGTATTCGTAGAAAATAAGTATTATATAAACCTAATTAGGGTCGTTATTACTTTGTATGAAAATAAGTACATTGAATAATTCAATACAAATTAAAAAAATATAAAGTGCCGCCTCTACCACGCTAGTTACTCTGTATGGCTGTAGGGTATCAATCAAGATCGGCGCGGGTCACGTACGGGCGCGGCTCCCGCTAAACCGACCGTGTTCGGAGTTTCAGACTACAGGGCTGCGAGAACTTTTATACCGGACCAAAACTAAACACCTAACTGATTTCAGAAAGTAGGTATATAAACTACCTAGTAGAATAAGGCAAGTACTTATTCGCCAAGCACCGCGGAATATAATTATAGATTTTTTTCTTTTTTTACAAAATTTTGCCCCCCAGTGATTGCGTTCACAAAAATATAAACCCACAAACACAATATACCCAGACCCTGACCCGCCCACCGCAGACGCGGGCTTGCGGAGGGCGAGCAATGGGTAGCTCATCGTCTGACCGTCCGGTAACCGTCCTCATCGAGCCCAAGTAGTCGACGGCGCGTACTGTCCCAGGCGCGCCTCAAGGAGACGTCAGCAAACCGTAGGGGCCAAGCAGGGCCAAAGCCTACTGGGGCCAAAGGAAAACTCGGCCCTGGTATGAAAGGCAACGAAGGAACAGGAGTGGGTTTTTAGTCAGTAAAAATCTGACACACCCTCGCGCTCCAGCCAGGGGCGGGAGATGTCATTAGATGATTTTCCCAAATAGGTATTTATTCCCAAGATATTTATTCCAAAATATTCGTAGGCCAAAATATTTGTTTCGTACGGGAATCGATCCAGCGATACACAGCACAGTAGCCAATCGCTCAACCATTGCACCAACCGTACTGTCAAATATGTTTTTTTTTTCTGGTTGATACGCGCCTCTGCAACTTTTAGAAATAGGCAGAACGGGGTGTAAAGTCCCACATGGAGGTCCTTTGAAAAGGAATGATCCTCCGACTAGACGAATGTTTTGTCTGATCTTGGCAACTGCCCAAGAGATGATTTTTTATTATGTCGAAATTATTCGGATAATTTTAATTGCGCTATGCAAGATTTCGTAGTTTAGTTCTTATGTGACGCCATAGATGTCACTACGAGTAATATTTATTCAACTACAGGACTTGCCTTTGTATTCCCGTGCTACCACAAACAAGCAAAACTACCCTATTCGAAGTCCACACACCATTACGAACTATTTAAAACTTTACCACCAATAACTTACCGAGACTCTGCTCACCACGCACGGGAAATAGCATGAACATATTGGACAGGTTTATTATAAGTGCGGGAGTTAAGTGCGGCACTCGTAAAGTCCTCGCATAACTATATCCGCCAGGTCCGCTTCCGACCTCGCGACACTGAGCTTGTTGAGGAGCAGGGACTTGCCTTATGTAGTTATTAATAGTCTACTAACAAACGCACACAATGATAAAGAAACTTACTTTTAGTTAGCTATGGTTCTGTCTGAAATCTTCCAGAATGTTGCCTTATCCGAAGAGGTGATAAAGTCACTAGTCTATTGAAGTAAGTTCCTAAAAAACGAGTGTCAAAATCTTTAACAGTCAGTCTGCTTACGAAGATCATGATTTGTAGATCGACGGGCAATAAATGCCTAACCCTGGCTCTTCAAATAGAGGTGGATCTTTAAGGCAAGAAAAAATAGTTTACTTCCAGGCAAGTGTGCTCCATTGTGACTACATCATCGCTTATCATCAGATGAAACCGTGGTCAAACGCGAGCCTATCAATAATAAAAACCTTACATTCTAAGTAATTATTTTATAGTGCAGTATTTATATTGTATATTTTAAAAACAGTTTTGTGTCGGTGTCTACATCTTTTTTTTTCCAATTCTCGTTTTGCAGCTATGCTGGAAGAGATTTGTCTTGAATTAACCATCACCTATATACTTAGGTACCTATTTTTCTGTTTCTGTTTTCTTTTCTTTTATTATCTATATAATGTGTAAATGAATTGATAAATAAATAAATAAATAATTTACTCTAATTTGACCGAATCAAGTTGCCAGTCGGTTATAACTTGATATTTATTTACTTACATAAATAGAAGGCTTATTTTCTATCGTTATGGCGTGTGATGCGTCGTTGACAGTCACCGTCGTGAATTCTCCATTAGTACCGAAAGCAACCATTCACAACCTACTACTACCTCCTATTACTTAACCCTTCCAAAAAAACCGAAGCTCACCATCGCAATAAACACGTTCCAGTCTCTTGCCATACCTTAAAATCTTCTGGCACATTAACTGGCACGCTGGCACGCCAGGATGAATGGCAGTCTCTGGCACGTTATCAGCACGGGCGAACGCGCTAACTGCGGCGCGGCGTCTGGCTGACCCGCCCCTCCCGTCCCCCCTACTGCTGCCTCATCGGACACGCACGCAAGACGGGTTCGCGTGTTTGTACCGTGATTAGTAACTTGTTTTGTTGAATGCGTGTTTGTTTTGGATTTAATAAGGACAGTTTTACATAAGGAAAATAAAAACTTCCTGTGATAGATTTAAAATAAAGAGTTGTTCATAAAATCTTTTTGTGAAAATGTGGACAGTTCGCCTCTCAATGCAGTTTTTTTTATTATTATTATTGATAGGCTTGCGTAATTGCGTTTGACCACCATCTCACCTGATGGTAAGCGATGATGTGGTCAACGATGGATAGTTTGGCAGGTTATCAATAATCGCTGATAATATACTTGCGTAGACTGAATCTTGCTACAGAGCAGTAATGCTAAAGAGAGGGTGGCCACACGCGTAAGAAAACGGACTTCCTCACGACCCAGACGCCACGAACCCGATCCCAATTTTTACTTATATATATGGGCTTACAGACGACAAGCAATGGGTAGCTCGCCCTCCGGCCGTCCGGTAACCGTCCGGACCAAGCCCAAGTCGTCCACGGCATGTAGTATTTCAGGCGCGCCTCAAAAAAATAGCAGTAAAACCGTAGGGGCCCTGGGCTGCAACCTATTAGGGCCATCGGTTCGCTTCTGGAAGGAATACTCGGGATCCTAGAACGCAAGGCAAAGAAAGAACATGGGAGTGGGTTTTAATCTGTAAAAGTCTGTTGGTGTTTTTGTTGCTGTTTTTTGTAGGTGGGGATTCAGTCCCCACCTACAAAAAAACGTACAATGAATGCATTCCCTTATTCTTCAATGATTAGAAGTATGTCTGAAAGCAAAGTTGGCCACCGTAGGCGCGGGCTTGCGGACTGTCTGGTACCCGTCCGGACCGTCCGGACCAAGTCGTTGATTGTTCCGATGTCAGCAGGACCGATGCCAACTGAGGCCATGGGTTTTTTCTGAAAGGAAAACCCGGCCCTGGAATGAAAGGCAACGAAAAAACTAGGACTGGGTTTTAGTCAGTAAAAGTGTAACATTTCCCGCCTCGTCCAAGGGCGGGAGATATCATTGGATGATTTCATTTCTCACCTAAAAAAAAATATGCTGAAAGTTAGAAATAAAATGAAGTCCCTGACGGAACAGAAAACAATTTTATATCCGTTTCAAGCAGCTTAAGTTATCCGAGCACATCAAACCTCCCCAAATCGACAGCCACTTCACTATCCGACGCGTTATAGTGACGCTGTCCCGTGCGCGGTGACACGGGTCGGCGTGATTACAGCAGACGTGAAGATCGCGTGCTCCGGGTGACGAGCGAGCTCAACGCGGTTACTTGGCTTACTGTGGTGGCACTTTATTGATCCGCACAGGATTGTAATATCGGAGATGTATAATTTGTCTTTTATCAACCACGTTAAATTCGGGGTAACACACCTGGGAAGTGGGGGGTTAGAGAGACAAAAAATAGTCTATGTCACTCTCCATCTCTTCAACTGTCTCCACTTGAAAAATCACGTCAATTCATCTCTCCGTTTTTGACTTTCGACAAACAGACACACACACTTTCCCATTTATAATATGGATTTATGAACAACATTAGGTATAGTTGAAACAAGATAATGTTAAAAATTATTATTAATAAACCATATTGTTCCACTGCACTGCTGGGCAAAGGTCTTTCCCATTCCTTCAAATGATCTCTATTCTTCGCATCTTTATGCCAGTTTTTAAGTAAAACAAGATTATATTAAAGAAACTAACTTTTAAAAATTATCCTCCGTATTGGATTTTATTGTTATATAGTTTTTTTTGTACATATTATTATAACGACTGATCACTCAGTATCTCGAAAAACACATCGACTGTCTCAAGAATTATGTCACAAATGCTGACCCACCCAAGAACTGACCTAGCTCTTTTTACTTATTGCTGGCTTATTTACAGCATGCTGAATTGCTGTATTATAATTGCTATAGTAAATCTACTGAAGCATTTCAGCAAAAATAAAAAAATAGATAAAGTTAATAGCTTTTATAGTTTTTTTATGAAAATCCCTAAATAGGTAATTTCCATCACTCGGTGCCATGGTCAAATACATCCGTTGCTCTAGTTCAACAAACACTAGGTATATCGATTTGAATGCACCAGTATTGTTGGTTGCATGCCTCTAACGGGAGCACCCAACTTGGCCATCCTTTCTGATAGGAATGGGTAATTGAAGTAGGTTATAACCCGCGACCTCGCAAGTCTATAACAGCTATTTTAAACTAATATTATAAAGAGGTAAAGGTTGATTTATTGTTTGTAGGAGGTAATCTCTGAAAGTACTGGTTTAATTGCTAATTTTTTTTCACCAATAGATAACTCCTTAAATAAGAAAGAAAGAAAGAAAGGAAGAAAAATAATTTATTTGGTACAGCACAAGGCCCAAACACAAATACAAGAAATAAAAAATAAAGTGGTTGTGTGCCTCATGGCTGCACCAAAATAGGTCCAGTTCAGCATGATTGCCAGACAACTAGTGCCTGACGCTGGCTTTCAACTGAACCTGTGTGACGTAACAGACGTAAAACCGGTTTTCGATTGCAATATAGATAATATAATATCAGTGATGGTACTTAAATAATATATATATGTAATGAAATGACATTTCATAACGCGCGTTGAAGTGGTCAATGGAATTTATGTTCTGTGGAACGGGGTGACGTGTGATTGAATGACAGATGATGTTTAGATTATTTTGCATATTTTATTGTTAAAAATTCAATTGAAAAAGGATAAAATAAAGGGATATAATTGAGGAGGCGATACTAGTAAACTTTAAATGTCGTTTCTTTGATTTTCAGGTAAGTTATAGGTGTAATGGTCATAGTTAAACGTTGTAATATAGTAAAGACGTATTAAATAAACAAATCTTTGATTTTCAGAGAAACAATTTGTGGTTTATTTGGAAAATCCTCAATAACATACCTTATAAAACGACATTTTCGTCAACTAGAAAAAGATGGACCGGTTACAATTTGAGTTCACGATGATAACCTCAAATGATGGCAAATCTAACATATTGGCCATAACCTCAATAACTACAGAGGAAGGAAAATGTTATATTTTACCTGATGAACAGAAGCCAGTGATTCATCATAGATATATTATCAAAATGAACAGTTTCACAAAAATAAAAAATAGCATAAAGAAAAGGCATCAATGCAGAAAAATATGGATAAAAATGGATGAAGATCTTAAGAAAACATATATGGATGAGGAAGGTAATATGCAATTTTTAGATCAATATTTAGAAGAAATGAACACAAAACAACCAATAGACAAAAACGACAATTTGCAAAATATCTTGGAAAAATTAATAGAAACAACTACAAAGAAAGAAAAACAACATAACCTAAAACATATTTCAGAGAAATTTATTATTGAAAAATTCACAAGCAAGAACCCTAACGCAATGCAGTGGATTGAGAATTTTGAAAAAGAGTGTGAGCGCTTTAATATATCAGAAGATGAAACAAAAATAGATATATTGAGGTTATTTTTAGAAAAATCTTGTTTGGATTGGTATAGCTCGATGGCCATAAAACTTACAATAAAGGCTGAATGGAAAGAATGGAAACACAAATTTCAAGAAACCTTTAAAAACAGAGGATGGGACATAGTCACATATGCTCTAGCATTCAGGTATAAAGAAGGACTACTAATTGATTATGCTATAAAAAAAGAGAGGCTTATACTAGATATAAACAAATCGATAGACTCCAAAACAATGATAGATCTTATTGCAACGGGTTTACCAGGTTTTATCTTAAATAAGTTAAACAGGGATGAACTCAATGATACTACTGATTCATTCAAAGAGATAAGAAAATATGAAGGTATGATGTACAAGAAAAACTCAACCACAATAAAGAGTGTTACATCCCTTAATAAAAATAAATATAAGGAGAAGAAGCCATGTAAGACTTGTGAATCTTTGGAAAAAGGAATTCGATATCATCCGGAGGAGACATGCTGGTTCAAGAAAAATAAGAATGAATCTGAAAAGGTTTTTAAACCCAAAAATGTAAACAACAACTCCATTATTGAAGAAGATATAAATACTGAGAAAAAAAACGAGTAAGTACACCATTAATCAAAATCAAGCTCTTATTAGAAAATAAACTAGAAGTGAGCGGCATTTATGATTCAGGTTCACAGATTTCTTTTTATAAATTCAAAGCTGATTAAAGTGAAAGAAAAAAAGGACAATGTGAATATAGCATATATGAAAACGGTTAATGGTGTGAAAAAAACAGATGGCTGTATTACAATAAAAATAAAAATATTCGATTTAGAAGAAGAGATGGAAGTATATATAGTGGATAATGAAGATTTCGAAGATTTCATAATCGGATTAGATATGATAAAGAAATTCAAACTAACCCAAAATGAGGACTTGCAGATAGAACAAAAGAAAACAACAAATAAAATAGATGAAATGTCTAAAGATAACAGATATGAAGAAAAGAATAAAAAAACATTTGCAATAAATTTTAATGAACACATACAAACAGAAGAATTCGTAAGTATCACAGACCATTTAGATAATAAAAAAAAAATTGAGATAGAGAAAATTATAAAGCAATATAAAACAATTTTTGCTAAAGACAAGTATGATATAGGATCAGTTAGAGATTATGAAGCCCACATAGATTTACAAGTAAATAGATACTGTAGTAAAAGACCATACAGATGTACAATAGAGGATAAATTAGAAATTGAAGAGCAAATATCTAAGCTACTAAAGAATAATTTAATAGAAGAATCCTACAGTCCTTTCGCTGCTCCAGTGACATTGGCATTTAAAAAAGGAGAAAATAAAAAGTCCCGCTCATGTGTAGATTTCAGGGAACTAAACAAAATTGTTGTTCCACAAGCTCAACCTTTCCCATTAATAGATGATTTGATTATCAAAACTAGAAACTGTAAGTATTTTACTACATTGGATATAAACTCAGCATTTTGGGCAATACCGCTACGGGTGGAAGATAGAAATAAAACAGGATTCGTCACACAAGATGGCCATTACCAGTGGACCTGCCTTCCATTTGGCTTGAAAACATCACCAGCAATTTTCCAGAGAATTTTAAGCAATATTCTAAGAAAGCACAAGCTCACAGGATACTCCGTTAACTATATCGATGATATTTTGATATATTCGACCACCTTTGAAGAACATATAAGACACATAAGAAATGTATTAGAGGCAATAATACAAGAAGGCTTTAGATTGAAGCTTCAAAAATGTACCTTTGCTTCAGACTCAGTAAAGTACCTCGGCCATGTAATTCAGAACAATTCAGTAAGACCACTTAAAGACAATTTGATCTCGATAAGACATTTTCCAACTCCTAAGACACAAAAAAACATTAGACAATTTTTGGGAAAAATCAACTTTTACCATGAATACATACCAAGAAGCGCAATTATTTTAGACCCATTACATAATTTATTAAGAAAAAATGAAAAGTTTGTGTGGTCAGAGAAGTGTGAAGAATCATTTAATCAAATAAAAAAATATTTATGTTCCCAACCCGTGTTGGAAATATTCGACAAAGACTTACCAATAAAAATCTTTACAGATGCATCTTTAGAAGGTATCGGGGCAATATTAAAACAAACACAACTAGACGGTAAAGACAAACCGGTGGCATATTTTTCAAAAAAGCAAAATGAAACTCAAAAACGAAAAAAGGCTATATATTTGGAATGTTTTGCTATGAAAGAAGCAGTTAAATATTGGCAACACTGGCTAATTGGAAAAAAAATCACTATTTACTCAGACCACAAACCTCTAGAGAACATGAATATTAAATGCAGAACAGATGAAGAATTGGGTGACCTCACATATTACCTATCTCAATATGACTTTACTGTCAAATATATACCTGGTAAAGAAAATGTAGAAGCAGACTGTTTGAGCAGAAACCCTGTATTAGAATCAGAAGATAACCAAGAGGAACTATTGAAAATAGTTAATTTAATACAAATAAAAGATATAGTTGAAGACCAAGAAAAAAATGAAATAATAAAAGAAAAGAAACAAAATTTACTACACAAAAATAATATCTATTATAAAAAAAAAAGAAACAGGAAAAGATTATACTTTCAGAAGAGTTCAGTAAAAAATTTATAAAAAAGGTGCATGAAGATTTATGCCATGTTGGAATCAGACAATTACAGAAAAAAATAAGTCCAATATATACAGCAAAAAACCTAACAAAAAATATAATAAATATTTGTAAAACATGCGAAACATGCATAAAAAATAAATCAAGATGTCAAGGGAAATTTGGATTAATGTCACAACTAGGACCAGCAACAAAACCATTTGAGATAATGTCAATGGATACTATAGGTGGCTTTGGAGGATCTAGGTCAACAAAAAAATACTTACACCTTTTAGTAGACCACTACACAAGATATGCGTTTATTGCGACTTCCAAAACACAGAATGCGAGTGACTTTATAAAACTAACTAAGAAAGTACTAGAGACAGATGAGATAGGAATAATTCTAACAGACCAATATCCTGGCATCAATTCAAAAGAATTTAAACAATATTTACAGAAGAATAATATTAAACTAATTTTTACAGCTGTAAATACACCATTTTCGAACGGCTTGAACGAACGATTGAACCAAACAATAGTAAATAAAATTAGATGTAAAATAAATGAGAAAAACAACAAGAAAACATGGACAACAATAGCAAGAGAAAGTATTCAGAAATATAATGAAACAGATCACTCTGTTACAGGATTTGCACCAAAATATTTACTGGATGGTACAAATGTCAGTATTTTACCAAATGAAATTAAGACAATAGAAAAGGAAGACAAGTGGCTGGCTGATAGAAAATTAGCATTAGAGAATACAATAAAATCCCATAAGTACAACAAGAAAATATTTGATAGAAATAGGAAGATGCAAGAGTTCGAGATAGGAGACAGTGTATATGTCGAAAATGGAAATAGACTGAATAGAAAAAAATTAGACGAATTAAAAATAGGCCCATTCAAGATAATAGAAAAAATGTCAAACTCCAATTATAAGATTGACACTGGCAACAGAAAAACAGAATCAACTTTATTCCATATAACAAAATTACAACCTGTCACAGCAGTAGATGAAGTAGAAGAAAACGAATATAAAGATAACTTGTAGGTGCATTGTGTAGATTATAGCCTATTGCTAGAAAATGGCCTGCACGCACTGCCCTGTGCTTTAATTATTTACAATTTCTGCTCTTAGGGGGGGAGATGTAATGAAATGACATTTCATAACGCGCGTTGAAGTGGTCAATGGAATTTATGTTCTGTGGAACGGGGTGACGTGTGATTGAATGACAGATGATGTTTAGATTATTTTGCATATTTTATTGTTAAAAATTCAATTGAAAAAGGATAAAATAAAGGGATATAATTGAGGAGGCGATACTAGTAAACTTTAAATGTCGTTTCTTTGATTTTCAGGTAAGTTATAGGTGTAATGGTCATAGTTAAACGTTGTAATATAGTAAAGACGTATTAAATAAACAAATCTTTGATTTTCAGAGAAACAATTTGTGGTTTATTTGGAAAATCCTCAATAACATACCTTATATATATATATGGTTTACACATATACCATAAAAATAGGGTTATAGCGAATTTGCATAAGATATTTATTATTTATTCTTACACGTTTGTTTAAAATGTAAGAATAAATAATAGATCATATATTAAACAAAAATGAAAAAAAAAATCTGAGTGACGGTGATTTTATGTGCGCGGGTGAAGCTGCGAGCAAAAGCTATAGTTTACAATATTCTCAAAGAGCACTCAATAGTAAGGCTACATGATATTGACAGTCTTTTCAGGAAAACGTGAAATGCACCGTTAAGTAGCAGTAAGTAGGGTCGCTTGATCGGGCGGTCGGGTATGGTCGGGCGGTCGGGCGGTCGGGTGCTGACGCGGGTCGCCGTGATTAGGGGCGACGCGGGTTCTGGCCCGGGTGACAACCCGGCTCAATGGGATTACCTACTTACCTACCAATGCCGATTACTTTCATGCGAATATCAATGCGATGGACTAAACTGTCTCTTATATATAAAATACTGGAAAAGTGAACCGGATTTTATTGCCAGTTATATTTTCATCGTAAGAATAACTCGCCATGAAGCCATAATCCTAAAGAAACAAAAAGAAATAATCGTATCACGGAATGCGAATATTATCTTTGATAGACCTCGTAATGCGAAGTGCTCTCAGTCAGGTGATACTTCTGTGGCCGGACAATCTTTCATTTCACTGTATCTGTAACTCAACAACGCTGTACTTCATAATACATAAACATAAAAAGAAAAACGTTCCAAAAATAACCAACAAAAAGAAAACTCCATCTACAGTCGGACACAAAAGTGTAACAAATATAAAAGTAGGTACATTAAAATATCTTCCGCGAGCGTTCCGTCCGGGGCATGGTAATGCGGTATTATCCGGTTCGCGCCGGAATTTACCGGCCACCTGTAACCGGCCTCTCGGTCGCCGGTGAAATTTTCATAGCCCTCGAGCCACGGAGGACTTGTGTCGAGTGTTTGTGCATTTTTTAGTGTTCGCAACGTACTCCCGACATTTTTGTTTTTGTTCAAATTGTTAACGGTAAGAAAAGTTTGTCGGCTATGAAGATTCCTGAAATATAAATGTTCCGGACGTATTTACATATTCTTATCTCCAATTTTCAATTTAAATTTTCTCACAGAAATGACGAAAGTTTTAAAAGTTTTTCAGAGGGAAATCTCTTGTGAGATAAATGGGGTGCCTCAGAACTCCTCGACTCTGGATCTCGTCTTTGACAGTTAACTTGAGGCAACTATTCGCAAACTTCTCCACTTTCTGAGGGAACACGTTCTATTCCATAACTTTAGGCGCCGCTGGAGCATAAGTTCGCATGCCAGCTGCAATCGTAGATCAGATGCCAAACTTTGAAGTTTTTTTCAGTTAAATATTTATTTGTAAATTTGTTGCTCAGCCTGAAATGGGAATACTTAAACATCTTTTCATAATAAACTTAAACACAGCTCTATTTTATTATCGACGCTTATTCAACCATTCTTTACTACAGTCCACGAATGACCCCATCACTTCAATGGCCAAAAAACTGATTACACTTCCAAAAAAATCCTAAAAAAATACTTTTGGCCCACAGGTAGCCCCTAAACACACGGCTGCGTAATACGAACCGTTCCGGATAATAAAACCATTCGCAAGCGCCCAACCGGCATGATCCGGATCTCAGGTGAAATGGGCGCGCATACACGGGTGATAGCCCACGGCGGCCGGGTAATGGCGCCCGGTCATAAAGTGGAGTGAGAAGTAATAATAATTACCGAAACGAGGATGAAGAGAAACTGTGTTTGAAATAAATGCCGAATAAGGAGCAACGTTAGTAGCCATTGAGAAAAACGTAGTGGCTAGGATAGCACTTGGGAACGTGTCAAATCGTTATGTTAGGATAGGACATACAAATATAATGTAAGGCAGCTTACATAAAAGGAGAGCTTAACCCATTGTTTATAATCTAAATTAGCTTCGAGTGTGTGTACTAATTACGTAGACTGCAGGCGGAGGCTCCAACAAAGTACTTCTAAACTAATTCATAAAGAAATTAGAATTAATTTTAATGAAACCCATTCGATGTTAGAATATGGAATGACCAAAAACTTGTTACAAATATTGATAGTATGCAGTTTTGCTGCGTCGGCGGCTCGTGGCTGGCCCAAGAGTCAACGATGCAGTTTTCATGTGTTCGACGTCAATCGAATTAATTGCTAGGTCGGTGATATCCATCAGGGATCCGTATGTAACTCCGTATGTAAATATTCTTCATCTTGAGTACCTGCCAGGATTGTTCAGATTTCCAAGCTGAAGTAAAGGGAGACTTCAAGTTCATAACAATCAATCGAGGGTAAGACAAGATAAACAAAATCCATACTAATATTATAAATGGCAAAGTGTGTGTGTCTGTTTGTCCGTCTTTCACGGCAAAACGGAGTGACGAATTGACATGTTTTTTTAATTGTAAAGATGGAGAGTGACATAGGCTACTTTTTGTCTCTTTCTAACCCCCCACTTCCCAGGGGAACCATGTTATCCCGAATTTAAAGCAAGCGAAGCCGCGGGCTAAAGCTAGTAATATATATTTTTTTCATACGCAATCTTGCGGTGCCTTTGAACAAAACCGGAAACATTCATCTCACGTTGACACGATTACATAAACAACAATACAACAAGGCCATCAGATTTCCGTCGTCGTCATTGTAACGCACTACCGATCGCTCTTGTCTTACACATTACTAACCTCTGCTAACACAGGATGAGTACTAATCAGCTGTACAAGGACATTATAAAGTGCGAATAAGATACATGGCGCCAACACTGCCATTAATTAATTCCATATTCAATTACGTATTACCCCCCCCCCCATTGTATTATTTTAGTCCATTCGATCCATCCTAAAGTTGTCTGGTACATATCGCTATCAACGATGAGACCGTCATTGTATCCATAGATTTAAGTTTATGTGAGAGCACTCCATGTGACCTACCCAAATGTACTTTCTTTGGTTGTTTGTCAAATTATAAGCTCCTTACTAGTCCTAAGTTGAGCTATATGGATACTGGCAAATGCTTGCACTGACTGGACAGTACACTAAAGTCTGTGTGGTTCTTTTCTCAAAAGACCATCTCAGACACTGATCTGCATAGTTCTCATATGATTTTTTCACTACATATTTACTGTATGGACCTCTGATTTTTTCCAATTACTTTTCCTGCTCTAAGTTCGTGAGAGCATGTCAGACTTTTACTGACTAAAACCAAACCTGTGTCCTTTAATTGCCCTTTGCGTTCTAGGACCACAGTGCACAGGTTTCCTTTTCAGAAATTCCCCGTGTCCGTTGTCCAGCCCGAACAGTTACCGGAAGGCTGGACAAACAGCTACCCATCTTCTTCTTCTTAATCTTCTTCGTCAATCGTCGAAGCTACAGCTAACAGCTACCCATTGCTCATCGCCTGGAAGCCCTCGTCTACGGTAGCTAGGAATTATAGCGGCTCGTGAGATTCGCATGGAGTTTTAGATACTACCCGCGGTCCCTCATCAATTACACCACAATAACACCTTTCCACGCGACTGTACGCACCGTTTCTTCAGCACCCACGGATTCAGTCGTACACACGCGTCGCTCGCTGTTTATTGAATGTAAGCAAGCGATGTTCTGTTCCTTAAATATTTTACGTCGAGTCTGTATATGATGAGCTTATTAGATGTGCTTTATTGGTGCAGTTTGTACACAGAAACACATTCGCAAGAAGTTAGTAGAATCATTACAGCGTTGATTTGTTGGATTCGTTCCTTGTTATTTGTTGGTTAGTTACTAAGCCCATTTATGTCCCAATGCTGGGCGAAGGCTTCCCTCTCACTTTTCCACACACGTCTGTCTTCGGCCATAGCGTGTCAGTCCCTCCGGTAGTTATCAAGCCCATCGCTCCACCTTCGCCTTGGTCTGCCGCGATGTCGCCTTGCATTTAATGGGACCCAGTAGGTGGTTCTGTATATATATATATTTATTTAGCCTACAATTTCCCACTGCTGGGCAAAGTCCTCTCCCAACTTTTTCCTGGTATTCTTTTCTTGAGCCACCTTGAACCAGCCTTTGCGGTAGCCGTCTAGGTCATCACGCCACCTCTTTCCAGGTTCGACCTCGGCGGCTTCTTACATCCTCAGATACACACTTTTCTGCTCTAAGACGGAGTGAAGGAGCATATCTATACTTTTACTGAGTAAAACCACTCTTTCAGTTGCCCTTTAAGGCCACAGGTTTTATTTTTACCAGGTAAGTCCACACTTTATGGAGACTGTATTAGGTATTTATTATTGTTTTATTATTCTATTAGTTTGTTTGCGATTAAGTTCTAAGTTCTACCATCTTATGTTTCTGCACCACCCTAGGTTCGACTGGTAGAAAATGCCTTAGGCACGTCTCTTCCTAACAGCCAATTTTAAGTAAATCATCTCCAGTAAATAGTAATATTAAGATCTCCAAAATGATCACACAAAACCTAGGAATTTAAATTTCCAGCAAGGATATAGACTTCTTAGAAACTACCAGTTCATCTTCTACCCATGAACTCATCCTCTTTCCATCGAACACCAAAAACGACATTACCTCCCCCCCCCTGCTCGCCGCACGTGAGCTCAATGGCCTTTATGACTTTATCATGAGGCGGGATATTGAGCCGACCTGCCGGGATTCACTCCGCGCTCCGGGACTCAGGCGTAATCTGCCTTGTAATAATGTTGCGAATATCTCGCTTTTTTATTAATTTTCGTCTTAAAAGTTTTTATTAAGGGGATGTCTGAGGTTAGATGCGATTTATGGTTGTTGTAACTTGGTTAATATTGAGGTAAATATTTTGATATCATCTTAAATTAAACCATAATTTTCTCTCCGAAACATTGGCTATTCTTGAATTGGATACACGACGGTCTGAGCAAAATTCAGGTAAAAAAAAACCATATGTCAGTAACTATAATCTAAAGACATTCAGTGAGGACAGCTCTAATTAAAATGCAATCAAAATCATTAATTAGTGCACTAATTAGGTGACAAAATACATTCCCTACCAAAATCAAAGCGCTACTGTATTCCTTTTAACGTGAGAAGGGTCGATATCAAACCAGAAAATAAAATAAAAAGCAATCCTCTGACACCTCAGCTCTGATTAGAAGTTAGTTAATGGCGGACAAATGAATGTTTGTGCAGCAATGGTATCCGTGAGCTGCGATATCTGTCGCTCGTTAATTACGAACGAATGCTGAGCGACGAAACACGACGGGTCCAGTTACTGGGGTAGGGCCACACTGCTGGCGATTACTTGGCAATTTATTTCCTTTCAATTTTAAATATGGGTCAAAATCTTAAAGAAAATTTTTAATATTGCTTTGAGCTTTGGAAATATAACAAGCCATTAACTACAGGTAAAAAATATCAGGACTGACAAAGACCGTTTTCAGAATATAATATAGGATATATATCTGTGGTCATATAACGATGAATATTTTATTTCTGAGAAATACGTTTTCTTTTTGTAAACTTAGATTAAAGATCGTTTATAACAAAATCTAGGGTGTATCCCACAACCATATACTTACCTAAACAATGCTTTCCTATTCGTCTTCGCATCACCCAAAGTAAGTAGAAAATCCCGAAGGCATTAAGACCGCTTCTGTGCTTTTTGCGCATAAAGTATTTAATCAATAAATTCCTAAACAAGCAGCTATGTGATGAGATAAGTACTTTGTTGGTCATCCAAAATTGTATGATAAAAAAAAAATTAAAAAAAAACCAGTTCATTAAAAAAACAGTTTCCACAAAACAAGTCGCTTTAATTCCTCGTTGTCAATTCGAGTGCATGCGTGAGACATAATTGATGTGTTCAATCATACAAGACATGTCGAGATAGGTCGGCCGCGCGAGACGCGGCGCGCGCCGAGGGACGCATTAACGCCGGGATCTTCACGAGTCTAATTAATTAATGCGACGAATACAAATATCTGCATGTGCGTGTGTGTGTGCCAACGTTGTGCTTTTTGGAACTGAGAAAATAATAAAAGTAAAGTTATTCCATGATCATAAAAATATGGTTTAGTTTGATTTTTGATGAGTTTGTATTAAATATTTTATAGCATAATAATATATTTATTTAAGTCACGTACAGCCACATCACATACATTTCATAAATTGAATACAAATAAATTGAAGTCAGATGAAAAAATTGCAAAGTTCTATTAAATTCATTCATTTTCCTTATTTTTTCAGGTACTTTCCGAGTGCTAACAACACACAGAACCTATAGGTATGTTAACGTAGAATTTCATAAATAGTTTATAAGGTTCATTATAAACATTTTTCTAATGTTTTGTAATACTTTTAAAAGTCATGTTTGTTGCATCACTAACTCGAAGGCGCACATGGTCGGCTCAAGTTACAGCATGGTGGGGTGCCACTGACAGCGACGAATATGCTTCTTAAAATGCACTTTGCATTATTTCCATTTTGAAGTTATATTTTATCTTGCCGTCGGAATGAAAATGGCTGACGTGCTAAGTTATTTTATAATATCTACGAGCCCTAGCATTTGTGCCCCTTTTTTTCTTATATTTAAAGTGACTTATTCTATCGCTTTTTATGGCTATTGAAAAGACATGAATAGAGATGTCATGTTCAGATCTTCGAACCCTTCGCAAAATACAATCATATAAATAATAAAATAAATATTAAAAATATTTCCTAATAATGCGTAACAAAACATTAAAATTGTCTCAAGTTAAAATAATATAATTATATTAATTCACAAGGATGTTCACGTTTTCATTTTACTTTAGAAATGATTATACTCGTGTAAAGACACGAGTATAGTATACATAATCTAATCAAATGGTGACCATCAAAAAATCTCAAGTACCTACGTACTTCACTTTAATGAGCAATTTCATAGCTTTCAAAGAGTTTACGATTAAAATAACACTCAAAACTAAATAAATATTCAACAAATAACCGTCACAAATCTCCGCAACACTTCTGCGCCGCACAGATTCATTAACAGAAGATTATACGCGCGTAATAATAAAATGGCGTCGTGTCAGATATCAAACTCTCGGAACTAATTAGACATCTGTCTGCCCGTCTGTCTGTTTGAGTCTTATTTACTGTATTTAAATGGTGTTTATTGTAGTTAAGGCCCTTCGCCCACGACGACGTTTGTTGCTGTCGCGCGTTTCGTAAGCGCGCGCCAGCATCGCTACTAACGCGCGTCAGTCGCATTTACAAGCGCTATAGAAAAAATGCCAACGCGCTACAACATCGCGACTGTATCGATGCGAATGTGCGATAGCATCGCTACTAAAATTCGCTGTGGGCGAGGGCCCGAAATGTTATGGGCATTTTCTGAATTAGGATGTGCCTTGTTTCTATTACGGTGATCAATTAATGAAACTTTCGGTCAGACCACAATTTGTTTCCGACTATGAAAGCAATACACACAGCAATCTGAAATAGGAAAAAATAAAGTAAGAAAACAACTGATTAAAATTACAAAACATTTTTGCATGACATAAAAGGACTAATTGAGAATCTTTTCTTTTTCTTTGGAAACCATTAAAGCACTTTTGGAATACACGAGAGAGTTCAAGTTATCAAAATAAAAAAAACAAAAACATTTTATGTATTTTAAACTAGCTGCCCGGACAGACTTCTTGCTGTCAAAAATTAATGGTAAAAATGTTTTTTTAATATTATTATTAAAACCTTCCACACGGAAGGTTAAGGCCTTAAGGAAAATACGAAAAAAAAAAACTTAGTTCTTATAACTTCTATTATGTGAGCACAACATGTAAGTTAACGTTACGTCGACGTTACGTCACTAATTTACTAAAACAGTTTATAAGTTTGATGTATCAATCAATCCTGTACTTCTGTTTCTGTTCTGTACAGTGCACATTACGCCACGCGGCTAGGCGTCGACAGTAACGCCATTTAGATCATTGTTTATGTGATCAACACTTGACCCCACATTACAGCGTGTTTTTGCTTGTCACAGCCCTCCATCCTTAAAACAACGGCACAAGGTTCATTTTTGGCTGGCATCTTATGGAAAATTCAGGTCAAATATGAAGGACAATAGTTTATATGGGACAAGAGTTTAATTTCCAATTATAGTGACATGATTCCCTTTATTTAAATGTTGCGGGTGTGAAAATTGATGGGTTGTTACCGAGAAGTGTTTGTTGAAAGTGATTCGTATGACATAGCATCATTATTTCATACTGATAACTTAGATAAACATACATATCTACTCTTGAAACACATCACTTGTGCTCTATATTACTCTATATTTCTGTAGAGCAATGGGTAGCTCGCCGTCCGACCGTCCAGTAACCGTCCGGACCGAGCACATAGTCGTCGACGGCGCGTAGTGTTCCACGCGCGCCTCAAGGAGTTGTCAGCAACCGTAGGCACCCAGCAGGGTCGAAACCTACTATGGGTGATGCTAAAGAGGTTCCCGAGGCCCTGGAACAATGGCAAAAAAGGAAGAAGAGTGGGTTTTAGTCAGTAAAAGTCTGACACTATCTCCCGCACCGCCCAAAAGTGGGGGACGCCATTAGATGATATTCCCACCTAAAAAAAATTGAAAAATATGCTGTCCTCCGCAGTTTCACCCGAGTGTTAATTATTCCTCCATTCCTGTAGGTCGGTGCGTGATTTTACAATAGCCTTCTTTTTTTATGATAACCCCCGCTCTTGGACGGAGCGGGAGATAGTGTCAGACTTTTACTAACTAAAAACCCACCCCGTTCCTTCTAGCTTTTATACTGGGGCTCGAGCCCCCTTTCGGATTACCCTGGCCTCAGTAGGCTTCGACCCGGTTGCTGTTGCTGACAATTCCTTGAGGCACGTGGGAACAGTGCGCGCCGTCGACGTCTTGGGCTCGGTCCGGACAGTTACCGGACGGATGGACAGCAAGCTACCCATTGTGATTAATAGATTTATCGAACACTAAAATATTTTTTCAATTGGAACCTCTAGTTCCGGAGATTAGCGTGTGCAAACATCTTCAGCCTGATAAGAAGTTGTTCGTAAAAGCAGAAAAACTAGGTACATATGACATTGATAAATTGTTGTAATAAGTAATCGTAAATTTCGTCAACTTTATTCATTAAGGAAAAGTCTTCCAATAGAGAACGCCAAAGACTAAAAGCTAATTTATATCTAAAAAAGAATTTGAAACTAAAAAATAATAAAAATCTGGCAAGTAGCCTTATAGAAAGTCGATCAAATGGACGTCACTCTATCTTCATTCACAAAATTGGACCGCCGATATGACGGCCAGCTGGCGCCACCATCCTGCCAATATTGCCGATCTTTTTTGTCCAAAAGAATCTTTGAGATGATTTACTTAATCCATATTAATATTATAAATCTGAAAGTAACTCTGTCTGTCCGTTATGTTTTATATATTTGGCATACCGAAATATGTCCAAGCTTAACACATAGATTAAGCTTGGGCATAGGCTATTTTTTTATCTATCATTCACGTGAACGAAATTGGTGGTTCAGAGCCAGCAACGATGGAAGGAATGGAGGCCTTTACCCAACAATGGTACAGTATAGGCAAGATATAATAGTAATAAAAACCAAAACTAAGATAAAGTCAACTGGTTATCTCTTCAAGACGTGCCTTTATTGAGCGCTTCATTAGCAACCTCAAACCACTATGCTTACTGAGCGGACTTAATATTGTTATTCAGAGAGTTCACGATGGCCGAAAACTTGAGCATCCTAAATAGATACAAACATCTAATATATCAATCAGAACTTCAAACCAAATGAAATTCCCAATCAATTAGTAGATTTGCAATCAATCGCGGTTGCTAATAATCGGCACGACATGTGCGGTAGGACCGCACCGGTACGGCACGGCAACGTTTCGGTGCGGCAACGGCGCGGCAACCGGGCGGCACTAACGAGCCAAGCCGCTAAAGCAATCAGCAATCAGCGCTATGTGCAGGGTTGAACTGAGTTGTTGGTGCAAGGAGGCACATGTGTGACTTATTAGGGAGGTCTACTTCTGTAATTGTGTAACAGGAAAGACCTTAGCGTATTAAAAGGCTTAGTAGAGAAATTTGGAATAGCTATTGATCTGTTTTAATATCATTCCAAGATCATAACGAGCATTCAAAACATTTCCTATTTAGAAAGATTTGACTTTTGGTATTGGTTTGGCCTAAGATCTGCTTTAATGAATTTTAACTAAGTAGTATCTTTAGGTACATCTCACGTAAGACCAAGAGACAGCTCGTGACTATCCACCATTCTCCATTTTTCTATCTGGTGTAGAGACTTGGATCCTTTAAAAAGCTGACCTTCGTCGGATTGACGCTTTTGAGATGTGGTGTCGAAGGAAAATGCTTGGAATCCACTGAACAGAGCATCGGACAAACAATTCCATGACAACTAAACTCAAGATACCTGAACCTTTAGTTTTCACCACCATATGCCAAAGAAGAACCTTAGAATACTTTGATCATATTGCCAGAAAGAAAGGTCAATGGCAAAAGACCCAGTGGCAGCAGTCCGATACGTTGGTCAAACCAAATCTGTTGAACACTAGAGAGCACAATCTGCGACACCGTTCACATTCTCGAAGATAGGACAACATGACGAATTAGTCCACAATAAAGTTGTTGGATGAGGCTCAGCATTCTGGACAAACGACGCGCGACGCAAAGAGTTATACCAACACAATTCATACTTTTTTCATTTCATGTAGGAATACAATACCACATTTTAATCTATCAATTTCGTTCAATGCGCTAACGTGTCAGCCCTAAGTTCCAGTACTTGAGTGCATGTTGTCTCGACGCTCGTGTTCAAATGTTTGCGCTGCAGCCGCTGCGGCCGCTGCAGCGCTCACTGCGCAGCGCTGGCTCGCTGACCGGTCGCGTGCACTATTTTACTTCAGTTAGATCGCTCCCACTGATTGGCTGATCATGTTTGTGGCGCCGTTTGACTGCTACAAGGGAAGGACAATTGGCTGATTTATTTAGTCTCATTATATTTTGTGCTCTATCTTTTGTGCTGCACGACTTTGCATATAATCCTGTTTTGATCTGTTGTTTTATTTATGTGTGAAGTCTCTTCGTTCTTTGGTGATACTGATTTTTCTCTCATACATAGGTACATGAATATACTAAAAACTTGTATTAATACATGACTTAGGGGCAAGGGTTGACTTAGAACCATGGGTTGGCTTCCGAAAGGGAAACCCGTAGTCCTGGAACGCAAAGGCAAAGAAGGAACATATATGTGGTTTCAGACAGTAAAATTCTAACACGCACTCGCGTTAAAGCGGGAGAAGTCATTGGATGATTTCCCACCTATACCCTACATGGGTACTTATAAAACGTCAAGAGCTAGTGCACAGTTCCAAAACGGTCGTGTCCCACGGAACTGGCAAAAAACTCCATGGTTACTCTTAACTCAAATCAACTGTAAGTACCAGAGTTCTGTTCACGTGGGAGGTGTGCACATGCCCAACCAACATGCTATATTAACCTAACCTACAATGACAAGCAACACTAACATCAACTCAACCATGGATGATGGAATTCATCATAATATTTGACTTAATCTCGAAGCAGGGTACACAAACCGTGGGCAGTGTCGGTCTGCCTCAAGTGGGTACTCTCAAGTATGAAGATCTGTCTACGTCATGGTCGACAGACCCTGCTTAGTTAGTGTGCAAGTATCAAGATTGGCTACGTCATGCTCGACTGAGGATGCATTTTGGAGTGTGCGCAGAAATTACATGACTTGATTCCGCCATCACTTTTCTACCATCGTACAACTAGACGTACGGTGAGTGTCCACCCTTATTGTTGGCGCCGCTACAGTCCGGACTAAGCGTTTCGTTTATACCGCGTACCTCGTTTATGTTTATTTGCTTGCAGTGAACTTCCCGTCCGATAATAATTAAGGTGGTCAAACCACCTGAATTGTAAGTACATATTCGGAATGAGAAGTAGTCACATCGGACAGGAAGACTAGTGGGAGGGCCAGAGTGAATAGTCTTTAGTCAATAAACTAGTGCGCTTCATCATCAATAATTGCATCACAACATATCATCAGGTACACGAACCGACGGGGTCGGATGGTGGAGGACTGGGCCTTGGAGCTGGGCCTGGTCGTCCTGAACCGGGGCTCTGTCCCCACGTTGGTGCGGATGCGGGGTACATCAGTGGTGGACATCTCGTTCGCCAGCCCCGCTCTGTCGCCGCGTGTCGTCGACTGGCGCGTTATGGAGGAGGTGGAGACGTTCTCCGACCACCGGTACATCCGGTTGGACGTCTCCGCCGAAACCTCGGCAGCGCCGGTCCGACAGAGCCCTTGTGGTCCGCGGTGGGCGCTTAAGCAGATGGACCGGGAGCTCCTCCTGGAAGCCGCGACGGTACAGGCCTGGGTGCAAGCACCGGACAGGCCTGTCGACATCGACGTCGAGGCGGAGTGGTTCCAGGAGGCCATGTCGCAAATCTGCGACGCGGCAATGCCCCGAGTCCCTCCAGGTCGTGCTAAGCGCCGCGTGTACTGGTGGTCGCCGGAGATCGGCGCACTGCGCAACGCGTGCAACCACGCGCGCCGCCGGTACGACAGACACTGCAGGCGCCGCAACCGCCAGCCGGATGCGGAGGTCAGAGAGGCGGAGCTGTATGAGGGGTACAGAGAGGCAAAGCGCACCCTCCGAACGGAGATAAAGCGGGCCAAACTCGAGGCCCGCAACGTGTGGCTGGGGTCTCTGAACGCGGATCCGTGGGGGCGCCCGTACAAATTGGTACGGGACAAGCTACGCCCCTGGGCTCCGCCGCTGACTCAGAGTCTCCGGCCCCAACTCGTGGAGGGTGTGGTAACCACTCTGTTCCCTGCGCGAGGGGAACACTCCCCCCCGCCCATGGCTCCGCCCCCGCCAGCAGTGTCTGACGCGGACCACAACGGCGACGACGACGATAACGCTCCAGAGGTGACCGAGGTAGAGGTGAGAGTGGCGGTGCGAAGGCTGAGTGCCAAGAACACCGCCCCAGGACCCGACGGCTTGCCAGGGAAAGCCTGGGTCCTGGCCATGGAGGCTCTCGGGCCTCGACTAAGGGGGCTCTTCAGCGCATGTATGGAGAGGGGCCAGTTTCCACTTCGCTGGAAGAGGGGGAAACTGGTCCTCATCGCGAAGCCAGGGCGCCCTGCGGACTCTCCGTCCGCGTACCGGCCCATTGTGCTGCTCGACAAGGTGGGCAAGCTCTTTGAAAGAGTCATTGCAAACCGCCTCGTCGCGCGGCTAACACGGGTGGGGCCGGACTTGTCGGACGGACAGTTCGGCTTTCGTAGGGCGCGCTCTACGGTGGACGCCATCATGCGCGTGCGAGCCCTCACGACAGGGGTTGCGGTGTCCCGGGGCAGGAGTGTCGTGGCAGTGTCCTTGGACATTGCCAACGCGTTCAACTCCCTGCCCTGGAGTACGATCCGGAGGGCACTCCGGTACCACCGGGTGCCCGAATACCTCTGTCGAGTGGTCGAGGCTTACCTGTCGGACAGGTCCATTATCTACCCCGGTCACCAGGGAGAGTGGAAACGTCGAGAGATGTCGTGCGGTGTTCCGCAGGGGTCGGTTCTAGGCCCACCCTTGTGGAACATCGGCTACGACTACGTGCTGCGCGGCGACCTCCCTGACGGGGTCAGTGTGGTCTGCTACGCAGACGACACGCTGGTTCTAGCGCAGAGAGAGTCGCACCAGGCGGCGGTCGCTCTAGCGACACGCGGGGTTGCGATAGTCGTTGGTAGGATCCAGGAGTTGGGACTCGAGGTGGCGCTGCACAAATCTGAGGCCATGTTTTTCCACGGCCCTCGGAATGCGCCACCATCAGACTCCCAACTTACGGTAGGAGGAGTTCGCATCGGCGTCGGGTCGACGATGAAGTACCTGGGACTCGTTCTCGACAGCCAAGCGGCTCCTGCCCAACCTTGGGGGTCCAGACGCCTCCTGCCGGAGGCTCTACGCGGGGATCGTTCGATCCATGGCCCTCTACGGGGCGCCGGTGTGGGCGCCGTCGCTGGCAAAGCGACCGGCGTCCATACTGAACGCCTGCCAGAGGGTCATGGCAATACGGATGGTGCGGGGGTACCGCACGATCTCCCGCGAAGCGGCGAGCCTTCTGGCTGGCCTACCACCGTGGGATCTGGAGGCAACAGTCCTTGCACACATGCACGATAAGCGCGTGGAGATGCAACGCCGGGGTGAAAGTCCACTACCGCGACAGGTCGAGGTATGGCGGACAGAGCTCCGGCGGGATCTCACGGTGAAATGGCGTCAGCGACTATCGCAACCCAGTGCTGGGCACGCCACAATTATGGCGGTAAGTCCCCTCTTTGAGGCGTGGCTGGAAAGACCTCACGGCGTCCTTACCTTCCGCATGACGCAGGTCCTCACCGGACATGGCAAGTTCGGGAGGTTCCTGCATCGGATTCGAGCGGAAGAGACGCCCGGGTGCCGCCACTGTGCGGAACGCCCGGAGGACACGGTGGAGCACACAGTAGAAGTGTGCCCTGCTTGGGCGGAGCAACGCCGTGCCCTCGTGGGGGCGATCGGCGGCGGAGACCTCTCGCGCCGGGCCTTGGTTCAGGCCATGGTCCGGAGCGAGGAGGAGTGGCAGGCGGTCGCCTCCTTCTGCGAAGCAGTAATGCTAGCAAAGGAGGAGGCAGACCGCATCAGACAACGGCGCCCCCGCCGCCGCCGCCGGGATTCCGATCCCGATTTCCAGCCACCGTAGACGCGGGCTCGCGGATGGCGAGCCATGGGTAGCTCGCTGTCCGATCGTCCGGTAACTGTCCGGACCGAGCCAAGGCGTCGACGGCGCGCACTGTTCCCGCGCGCCTCAAGGAGTTGTCAGCAACAGGAGGGGCCCATCTGGGTCGAAGCCTACCGGGGTCGGGGTTATCCGAAAGGAAACTAGAGCCCCGGTATGAAGGCTAGAAGGAACGGCGCGGGGTTTTTAGTCAGTAAGACTCTGACACTGTCTCCCGCTCCACCCAAGAGCGGGTTTCGTCAATGATGATTTTCCCCGTCGACAGAAAAAAAAAAAAAAAAAACATATCATCAGGTGAGACCGCAGTAAAGCACTAGTTTGTATCATTTAAAAATAAAATTGGTTAGTGCACGACACGGTAGATGAAGTCATCAGGACGTCATGTGAGGATAACATCTTTAGCCAAGGAGTAGTTACAAGTGTATAAGTATCAAGATTAAACTATGTGACTGGTGGCACAGTGCAGATACACTTCAAGTATCAAGACTTGTAACAGTAGCACAGAGGTATACGAGTATTAAAACTTGTCCACACGAGGTTAGGGGCTATCAAGTGCCAGCTACTCATCTGTACAAATAAGTCAGCGTTAAGTTAACAGTGTCAGGACACTGGGTAAATATTACACATGGTTATTTGTACCCCAGAGACTTTAACGTGATTCGAAAGTTGATTCTGTAAAAAATATTTTAAAAATCCTTATTTAATATTATAAAAACGAAAATGAGTTTGTTCGTTTGTTCGTTACGTCTTCACGCCTAAATGGCAAAACTGATTTTGATGAAACTTGGTACACGGATAGACCATGTCTTGGAATAGGACATAGGGTACTTTTTATCCCGGAAATATGTTGCCTTGGGATAATTTTCTGCTATCACGCGGGCGAAGCCGCTTGGAGCAGCTAGTTTCTAAATAAAATTCTAATAAAAAAATGGATGCAAGTATCCAAAATTTAATTTCTAACTCCAATAAGCTAACCAATCAAACTAACTGGTCAATTTATTGGAGTTATGCCGGGATAACTAAAGACTATTTCTAACTAGATTGTGCTAGTAATCTTGTTACGAGTATTAGCTTTACATATGGACAAAATTTTCTTCCGTTTCAGAGCAGGAGGAGTCATTAAAATTAATGTTCCATTTAAAAAGGTGTTTATCAGTTGGTAAACCAGTATGCCTACTTTCTGAGCTTTTAAGCCTAACAGCGTGGTGATGAAAATAATAAGATAAGTAATTTAAAGAACAGCCAGCAATTTCTCATCGTCACTAAATATTGTGACAAGCTTTTGGCTACAAAATCTTTTTAGAACATTCAAAAATGGCGGCTGGATACTGATGTCTATTTCGAATAGCTACTCGATTAAAATACCAAACAAATATGAAACTGTTCAATAGATAACTACATTTAAAAAAAAACTTTTCACCCTCTCGTAATTTCAATTCGTCACGCCACAATTTAAAAAGCTCTCCTCATGGCGCGTCCTAACATGATGTTGGTTGTTGGCCGGTATTGGTCAATAATTGTCCACAAATGTTTGTCCCCGCTCGTCAGTTGTTTGGAGTAGTTCGAAGTAGCCGCTACTGTTTGACTTTGTTTTTATTACCGTTCGGTGGAATTAGGGTGGCAGTGGTAGTTGTGTGGAGTCATTTGTAGGATGATGGGTGGCCTAATGTGACATATCGACTCTTTCCAAGGAAGGCCAAAGTCATACATACATGTTACTTTTGATGCATCATTCAAAGTCAAAGTCAAAATATTTTATTTCATATAGGCCTACAAGGGCACTTATAAAACGTCAGAAGCTAGTGCACGGTTCCAAATTGGTCGTTTCCTATGTAGAAGAACCGGCAAGAAACTCCATGGTTACTCTTTTAAAAAATGTGTTTACTACAATATTGATTGATTTATGTAAGAACAGTGTAGACCAGTCAACACTGTACACAAAAGCACAAAATTAATCATAATAATAAAATATAAAAAAGTAAGTTGTAATAGAAAGTTATCTAAGTGTTTGTGGATTATACAGTGTTCTCACATTCACTTTCCAAAAAGAGACTTTATAAAAAAGCAAGAAAAATTTAAATAATTACAACTGTTAACAAAATAAATTACTAACAAATTGAATGCAGTTGAAGTCTAAATAATAAAAATAAAAAAATTGCAAAAGCAATTCGTTAAAGGAAAAATAAATATAATTATGTATATTAAAACAAAGGTGGAGCAGTTAATAGACATAATATTGATGATTTACCAGGGGGCCACATGTGCAGAGGTAGTCATTGCCAAACAAGCGTGTCTTCGACATAGTCTTTAACCTTGTAATAAGCTTTTTTGGTTAGGACACGCTTAAGATAAGATAAGATAAGATATTCTTTATTTGTCTAAACATTGTATACATACAGTAGCATGCAAGATATAAATTTAATATGAGTTTTGAATTTTCCCTCACTAAGTTCAGTTACCGCCTTTGGCAGCTTGTTGTAAAAGCGTATGCTGTTTACTAGGAATGACTTGCTGGTCTTGGCTAATCTCCATTTGGGTAATACAATTTCGCGTATTTTTGTTGTGAATATCGCTTCTAATTTTAAAGAGTCCTAAGTTTTTACATTGAGCTATAAGAGCCTGGTGCTGGCGTTTGACTCGAAAGTACATAGTTTGGCATTAGTGTCCACTGCCTTGGCATTTGCCTGACCACAATGGTAAGGTAAATAATAAATAACGGACAACCCGACGTGCGGCGACTATCCACCCATACGTTGTTGAAACCTCTATGGTCTGGACTAAGCGTTTTGCCTCGTCATTTATACCGCGTACGTCGAAGGACTGGGACAATTTGCCTGCTGCGCTACCCCGGAAAACCCCGGCCTTGAAGACACTCAAATTATAAAATTTGAGTGTCTTCAAGGCAAGAATGCTCATAAAATAGTGCGCCTCACCATCAGAGATTGTATCACTGCTTACATCAGGGGGAATCGCAGTCAAGTTCAAGTTTATATCAATTAAATAAAAAAATTCGAAATAAAACTAATTTTACACTATTGAAATGGTATATTGCACTAGTTTCTCTCCTGTAGGTCGTGAATCACCGGTGGACTGCAAGGGCCAAAATATGGTTCACCGAAGATCTAGAAACAAACTATCAAACTGAAAAATTACGTCGATGTTAACTGATTTTAAGTTACTATCAGAATTATTGTGTTTTCTATGACAATGCTCGTTACTTTAGATTTTAAAGAATAGGTGTGCTCCTAGTTTTGAATTTATGCCATAAGTTTTTTTTTTATCTACCAAACTTTTGGTCTCTGCCAACAAAAAAAGCCGTAGTGGTTCCCGATAAAGAAAACGTTAGAAACCACTGGTGTAGTACATGAATTGCATTTTAAATAGTACACTTTAAAGTATTCACCTAACTACCTCCACTCACTTTATAAAGACGAAGAAAACATACAACTCAAGTTAAACAACGACTTCAGAAAGTTTCAACAACGCATTGCATGGCAAACATTGCATGGCCTCTTCAGTAACTGTGTCTGTTTATTTTTTTTAAAACTTCAACTGCGTGGATTTTTTTTATATTCAGAAGAGTACCTACTTATAAACAATGTTGCATATTTACAACTAACTTCTGCGCGCAGCTTCGCCCGCATACATAGAATATAGTCTATGTGTAATATACTCAGGAATAATGCAGTTTTCTATAGTTGAAAAAATTTTCGCTATCGGACCAGTAGATATTTTCAGAGATTACCTTCATCAAAAACTTAAACATAAAAACAAACTTTACCTCTTTATATTATTAGCTCTTTATATTATTATAATATTACAAAATACAATATATTATTTAAAACTTTTATAGACTAAACCTAACTACCTATGTACCAAAGACTCAAAACACTCAGGCGTCGAAGTACTCCTCCACATCGGTTTCATCCGGAAATGTGCCCAGAAGGGTGGCAGCATTGCCATGTTGAATGGCAATGCTAATTCTTTGGGCAAAGACGAGCATTAAAAGGAGCTATTTGACTTCTTCAAAACTGTACCTTCTTCATAAAGACCTACAATTTCAACAGTGCCTAACTAGACAATGACATCAGCGACTAAACAAACAGTGTACTTTGCACCGGCAGACAGGCTCCCACAATTACCCAATAAGAGCGTGTCACCGGCTGGCGTGATGGATGAGGATCGATCGCAGGCGGCCGGCGCGCCAGCCGCGCGGATGTACGCGCCGACAGCCGAACCGTGATCAACTACTGGGACTTGTGCTGGTAATCAGGCTACGTGGAAACAACTGAGGGTGTATTGAATAGGAATATTAAGAACCCATCCGCTATCACCGACGATGCCCTGGAACTGCTCAAGTGTCAGGCCTACTTTAAAACTTAAACTGAACTTTATTTTACAATTAGACTTAGAACTTAGAAGGTTCTTTATTTTATTTTAATTTGATAATATTTTAATGATTTGATAAATATTAATAATAATATTTTTTATTTTATTTTATATATGTGAAGTGTTACATTTTGTAAATACTATTTTATTATTGTGAATGTTCCCACATTGTGGATTACTTTTTTCTTTTCTGCATTTTTACATGATGTCTGGCAGTTTTCAGTATTTGATGTGGCCTACCCAAATGTCCTATCTTTGGTATTGTTCGTCAAGTCGTTGAGCTCCTTGGTAGTCCTAAGTTTGAGCTACACGAATACTGACAAATACTTGCACTGACTGGACAGGTCCACTCAAATCTGTGTGGTTCTTTCCTCAAAAGACCATCTGAGACACTGGTCTGCATGGTTTTCATATGATTTGACCATTACATGTTCTTTACTGTATGGACTTTAAAAGAGACTTTGACCCCTGAGTTTGTTTCGGTGTTTCTTCTCAGGGTAGTCAGCTAGGAAACACCGACCTCATCTCGTTAAAACTGACTGAAAACAAAATTGACGTGTAAAAGTGTTTTTTGAAAACCTATTTACAAAATAAAGATCATTTATTATCTACTTATAGAATTTTGACGAACCGTCGACACGAAGAAGATTGAAAAAATAAAAGTATGGCTGCAAGTAAGTTTTATCCAGGTTTATTTGGAGAAGCGTACACGTCGCCATTTTCAAAGTTTCTCGAAGAAAATATTAGAATGCATATTTTATGTTCTGAAGGAAGAGAAGAAAAATCTTAAATATTATTCAGTATAGAGAATCCGGTCTTAAACTAGACCCCAGAAGTTCCGGCAGCACAAGATAGAAGTCGTTGTCAAAATTTATTTTAAAATAACACAAGAACATTAAGTCAACCACATGTAATATGAGATAAAGGCAATGATGATAAAGAAGAAGATCAAGGCAAGTTCCAAGATTGTTAAAGAAAACTATCTCAAGAACACTTGCCTAGTCTCGAGTTAAACCGCGTAATTCCTAAAACGATACAATTCGTCCAATCCCGCACGAGTGCAGTAAACCTAAAGTTTACGACTGAAGCATGCATCACTCACGTATTACAATCACAACACACATACCATCGCAGTTCATTTTCTTCCACAAGCCCGGAGTCGATAAACCTGTCAAATATAACTGGCCAGTTGCTTGATTAAACAACGAACACCTCACTATTTAAAAAAGAACTTTGTCTTCCAGCCATATGGTTTTAGTTCCTCCGGGCGCTGTGTGGTAGTTATGTCATTGTGAACATGGTGAACAGGAGTCGAAGGTGTGGAAATAACAAGCGAGCCAATGTTGTATATAAACTGTGGACTCAATCAAAACGTTGGCTTCTGGATCGGGGTGGTGATCACAGACCAATGAAAAAGATAGACAGGCTACTAACTAACTTCACCAATTAAACGAAGTAACTTATACGAACAGTGCTACCACGAGCTTTTAACGAGATCCATTTGACAACCTAAACTGAACTATTAAAGAGATGGAGCTATATAGAGTGTATAGCTCCATCTTTCTTTCTCGCTCACAAAAGTGACTTTCACACGTCATGGTACCCCTGACCAATTTTCACTTAACATTAGGCAGCGTCAAAAGTACCCCCACACGACGCAACCATCAGTACTCCAGTGCGAATGTGATGCATGCGTGTTAGGATGTATGATGTTTTGATTCCTGCCGGATAAATTATTTTCGTATTAGTCACTCTTCCTATACTGTCTTCCTATACCCGCACTGAAATCAAAATGAGATAAAAACGTCATTATCGGTAGATGATTACTTATTCAAATGTAATATCATCATCATCATCATCATTATACCAGCCGACAGACGGCCACTGTTGGACATAGGCCTCCAAGTGTCGCCACAATGAACGATACTGCGCATCCCGCATCCATCGGATTCCCGCAAACTTCACCAGGAATGGAATAGCTTAGACATTATTCCACTAATAGGTATTTATGCCTTCTCTGTGCATTATGTGGTCTACAGTGAAATAGATGTCCGATATGGGAGCGATCTATTTGCGGCGGCGGACGCGGCGCGCCGTACATACATGTGTTTACACGTGGCTTCGCTCCCAGCCCTGCGCGGTCGCGGTGCAGCCAGTTATAGCGATTGTGTAGCTCAGATCAGAATTCCAGAGTTCATGGAATCTGTCGTCCCTGAGGCCGAAGCCGAGTAATTGAATCTAGATTTAACTCTGTCTCTTTTTTCCGGATTTTAAATACTGGCTTCTACTAGCGACTTCGCCCGCGTGCATGGAAAAAATATATGCCTATGTCACTCATTGCAAATACTCTTTTACTGGTCAAAGATTTTACTTTTCAATCGTGATAATTAGAGACAGAATAGAAAGACAATGGGTGCGTTCGCTTGGGGTTTAATGAATTAAAATCGAGGTGCCAAGAATTAACTTTCTAGACGGTTTTTCAAGCTACTTACATTTTTTTTTAAATGTACTATTATGAAGTAAATAATAAATTAAACAACCAGAAAATACCAGCTTATTTACATACTAAAATACACCTGTTTATTTCTCTCGGAGATCTGTAAACACTGAGAAAGCCATCACTATCAACACACTCTCACACCTGAGATAAGATCTAGCTAACAACCTGTGTCCGACATGTAGCACCTAACTAAAGCCCTAACTTATGTACCTAAATAAAATAGTACCTACGTGTAACTCTGCTGGTGCCTCACAGATACATAATAAACCATTAACATTCAAATGTAAATACAATTTGAAATTTTCGCAAGAATTTACGTTCAATAGCGTACAAACATAAACATATTTAGCAATAACATTAGCGCGAATAGTTGCGCAGGCGCATCCGTTGGACGCCGCACTCTAAATATATTCTACTACCCTCGCCACAGCTTCCGTTCTGTTAGAATAATAAACAAACAGAAGAAAATAGACTCTATTGCTTTTTAGAATAAGGTGGACAATAATTTGGTGGAGTTTTCTAAATTGATTCCGAATTCAAAACATTGAGATTAGGAAAAAAAATACAGGAATATTTTAATATCATTTGGAAAATAATCTTACTGTTACTTTTGTTGACGCCAACTGAGTTTCAACCTTATCACTATTCCTTATGGTATTAAATTGAGTGATAAGTTGTAGTGTTGTTTGTTTTGAAGTGAGGTAACGGGTGTCGATGATACCTCCGTGTTTGTATGCAGAGGCGCGCGCGCAGCGAGCTGTCAGCCTGATGCTAACGTAAATATGATGCATACGATCCACTAGCTCAGGATAATGGGTGGCTTAACTTGTTGTTCAGTTTATAATATAAAGATAAATTGTATGGTTAGAACTTACAATCACTCTAATCGCTATGGACTACATATTTGGTACTTTATTTTACCTTCAATCGATGCATTCTATCGCAGGCCTTCTGTGTTCAAGTCTGTCCCTGGCCTCCAGTCGATTTCATTACTTTCAATTTACCAATTATGTCACTAAAACATGTTATTATAATAAATAAACTTAAATATTCCGTATGCGACTCAATTATACATATTCGGTATTCGGCCGAATATATTAAATAGCCAAATAGGCCGAATACTGAACAATAACAGAATTCACAAAAAAAATTTCACTGTTAATTATTGTCACTAAATCTTATAAAAGCAAAAATATTACTAAATCCTTTGTCAATCAATTAATTATTTGTTTGCTATAAATATGGAACAGGGGTTGTTACAGTGACAGTTATAGACCGAGACATATTTCACCTAAGTTACAGGTATGCAAATATTTAAAAAACCTAGAATTTATAAATACATGAATTATTAATTAACATATAATTAAAGTATACAAAATTGATTACATAACAATGTCAAAAATAGATATGTCTTGAGAACATTTCTATTATAAATCGTGTCGTTTCGTAAAATTCCTTAGCGGGTAACACTAGGATAGATTGACGAATAGGTGAATAATGTACAATCATTCGTCAATCTATCCTATTAAAAATAATAAGTACAATAGCTTCTTCCGAAAGTGAGCAATCACTGTATAAATAAGGCCGGTGGCCATGTCCGACGGTGTCCAAACGACGACAATTCTTCTGACATAAGCAAGTGCTAAATGATGGATGATGTCCACGTAATGACGGCTGGCTGCTAACCAGCCGTGATTGATGGCAATTGAGGACGGCTGCAAAGGGTTCTGATTGTTTCCAATATTAGGCGGTGGGAAGTGTGGGACAACCTTTGATTGTCATTGTTTCTGCTGAGCTTGGCTCAATGACCGCTGCGGTTAACAGGAAATTTGAAGGATAAAAGATTAACATGTACACTGGTTACAATCCAATTGAAGTAAGTAAGAGCATCTAGCTACAAAGTGAAATCCTGTCAGTAGTTTTTTTTTATTGTCAAAAATCATAAAGGATATGGAATCTACTCGTACTGGGGCTAGGATCTGTTTCCGAAAGGGTGACTCGGCCCTGGTGAAGGAACAGGGTGAGTTTTTTAGTCATTAAGAGTCTGACACTATCTCCTGCTCCGCCCAAGGGTGGGGGATGTCATGTAGATGATTTTTACGTATTCACTACAGATATGTCGCGTGGTCGCTGCGATGAATTTGCAAAAAAGAAAACCCACAGTCATAGAAAACAGAGGACAACTGAAGGAGACAGGTATAGTTTTATTCAGAAGTCTGATACGCCCTGAAATCAGTGGATGATATCAACCCTCAAAAAAAGACTTCGTCACGTGGTAAAGCCCATTGATTTTTTTTTTATTGTTATTCACAAAACTGGTGTACAATCACGCATACAAAAAAATAAAGTACAACATAATATATTTGATTGACACCTATTTGATGTGAATCTAACATGCACACGTAAAATAAACCACTTAGGTACTATTAATAAAAACTTACAAATATATTAGATACTTTGTCTAGTTATGGCAGATAACCTTTTATCTCGGTATCTTTTTGGAAGACTTACGAGCTAATGGCACATTATAAATAGATAGATAGATAACAAATCTATCAATAAATCTAACCAAAATCAAAATTAAAAAAAATCTATCTTATAAATAAGCCATAAACACAAATTTATTAGATTTTATGACAAAAATAGTATTTGTTATGAGACATTTATTAAGGCGAAATATCAGTCAGGTCAGACCGTAAGGTAATAGGTAAAACGGGCTGTTATCCGCAACTCCACGACTAAAGCGCGTATTTTGCGTATCAGGCAGGTCAGACCGTAAGGCGCGAATGATTTTGGCATATAAACGTTGTAAGTAATTTCGAAAACAAAATCCTACACTGACACAACTAATAAGCCATTTTCATGATCTTCAATCTCTACTGTAAGCAGTAGCCACCATACTTTTTGTCACACTTTACAATACCGTGAACACTCATTTTATAAAATTTAGATATAAGTAGTCCTGTAAAAAGGTTTGACGGTTTCCATTCAGTACCATAAAAGTCGCCTCACAAGTTACTGGTTCTTAGGTAACTGCAGTTTCACGAGTTTTTTTAATGCTGGTTAAAATGTTAGAATTGTACGGTATTGAAGGAACAGTGCAAGTTATAAAAATAAAAGCTGCAAATGGTCTGCCCGTTGACCTAGTAATAACAGGCATTGTTTCGTTGGTTCCTGCGGCCCTGGTGCTGAAGCCCGCGCTGAACAACGGTGTTATTGAAACCTACCTGTTTTTTAATTTCTTTTTGTTCTTGTAATACTTAGGTACTAAAAATCGGGGATGTTATGGAGCACCACCACATCTGAAACTATCTTGCTGCCTTGCGTCTTTGGATAACCTATGCCCCTGGTAGGCTTCGTCCCTACTGGGCCCCTACGGGTTTGCAGGCATCTCTTTGAGGCGCACGTGGTACACGCACCTTCGACGGGTTGGGCTCGGTCCCGATGGTTACCAAGTGGCTAGACGACGAGTTGCTCATTGCTCGTTGTCTGCCGACGCCTGTTTTGTCTAGATATCAGGCTCTGATCCCGAAGGATAGGGCGTGAGGAAGTATATCATTACTGCTTCGCAAAAGCGATCGCCTGCCATTCCTCCTCGCTCAGAACAATGACCTATACCAGATCCCGGCACGAGAGATCGTTGCAATTCATTCCAAAATATCATTCTAGACAAAGATGTGTAAACATCATAATCACGTAAGAGCGGTTGTGTGAAAATGTATCTCGTGTTGAACGCTCTCAACATAGGTTGAGAAACGGGAGATCGAAAGGGAGAAGACAAATATTAGACAAGTGTTTCGATAAAACTCCTAAATGTTTATTCTTATATTATAGAAACACTTGACCAAAAAACAACTGAATATATTCAATACTAATAAACCCATAATGGCGCCACAATACCAATAGTTGCCCCACATTACATAAATCACGTGACTATTTTAAAATAAAGCGGATGGCCCAGTGTGGACACGAGCGCCGAGCGTTTAATCGCGGGAAAGCGCGACATCGCCCGCGCGGCTATAAATATAATGTGCGGATTAAGTTTAAGCTGTCTTGACGCGCGGCTGTTTGCTACATGCCTACTGTCAACGCCAGAGTTACATGCTGCCAGCTTATTCTGGAGATACGTTATTTATTATGAACTCTATAAAAAATCTGATGCCAAGTATATCTTACTAGCTGCTGCAAGCGGCTTCGCCAGCGTGAAAGTAGAATAATATACCTGAAAATACCCTCAGAAAAGAAAACTGACATCACTTCAAAAAAAAAACACTAAAACGGTCTGGTGTTCGGTATTGGTACCATATCAATCTAGAAGCATATCCTTTTAGGGGAAAAATATAATTGCAAATCGGTCCATAAACGACGGAGTTCTCAGGTAATTAACAAAAATATTAACTGAATTGAGAACCTCCTCCTTTTTAGGGTTCCGTAGCCAAACTTTGAACTGAAACACATTTTTTTTTTCATCGAACCCATACGTGTATCTTTACTTCTTTAGATAGATCTTCAAAAATGATATTGAGGTTTCTAATATCATTTTTTTCTAAACTGAATATTTCCCGCTTTAACTTCTAAAATAAGAGAATGATAAAACTAAAAAAATATATATGATGTACATAACCATACAAACCGCCAACGAAAATTGGTTTGGACGAGATCTAGTCAGTAGTTTTTTTAAACTGTCATAAATAAAAAAAATACACTATTATTAAAACATCAATCTAAGTTACAACGAACTACAACAACTTTTATATTATGGTACTTGCTGCTACGGAACCCTTCATAGGCGAGTCCAACTCGCACTTGCCCACTTTTTTTAAGTCGGTTTATAAAAAGTACTCTATGCGTTATAATATTGCAATCTTGCACGCCCTCTCACTCCGCCTTAGGACGGGAGAAATTGTTAAGGTAAGAAAAAATAAAACAAGCTTTGCTTTTCATTGTCTGAAATGTTTACGCATACTTTCGATCAATTACCATCGACTCCAGAATAAGTCGCCAAAATATGAATCACACATACCAACACAACGATTAGGTGTTTAATTCCGACTTAACCCCTGCCTACCACCGGGGCGAGGCGTGAATATAGCTCGGTATATTAATCACGGCTATTTCAGGCGTTCAGGACATGCGCCGCCAATTAGTAACGTTCGCGATGATCTCTACATGAGACCGCGATGGACTTAATGTATCAGTATTGAACACATCTGGAACGTATCAAATGTGTACGCCTATTTAACTTGGGAATTTATATTAGGAGGATATTATGATATCAAGTATACAGTAATGAGGTGAAACTGAGACGTTGCTCTTATAATAAGATAAGCTGAACGCAAACTATAGGGCTATTATATAGAATCTGTTCTATTTGTCAGAATATTGTAGGAACAAGACTGTATATGCATTATATATTGCGATGATAATATTCTGCTGTTTCCAGCGGAATCATCGTTAAAGTAAAAATTATTAAAAAAATTAAACAATTGTTGTAAATGGGATTAATTAAATAGGTCAAAATTCAATGAAGTCAAGGAGATAAAATATTATTTATAAGCAATAATGTAAAATATTTGAGTGCAACACTGCTCTTTTTATTACGTAATACAATGGGCTTGTATGTGCATTAACAAAGTTAATTAATTTGCTTTCTGGAGCTTGACTATTCCATTGTTTTTAGGTTTATATGATGCAAGATTGACGACAATATTAAATTTCATCATCCCCATAGCCAAGTTACAATCGCTTCAATTCGATTCCTTGTGTCGAACGCCTCGTGTAGGCCACGCCTCAAATTCCTTTGTTCTGACCCCATGACTGACAGTTAAGATGGTGTCAGAACAAAGGAATTGGAGGCGTGGTCTACTTAAGGCGTTCGACGCAAAAAAATCGAAACGGTCGTAACTTGGCTAGGGGGGCAGGTCAGACTGAAAACCAATGTCAATGTTATGAAAAGGAAAAGGCTCGGCAGATTTATTATAATAATATATTTATACAATCACACGCCCCTCTACTACACCAAAGCGAGGATAAAATCCAAGTGTCACTTTACCGCACAATTTGACACAGCATCTGCCTAAGAACCCGATCTTCCATCTTTAAGAACATAAAGCGGGCCACTCCCGCCACTTCATTCCATTGTGTCGTATTCACAGACTACAAGTAACGTCTACAATCGCAGCGGATTTGTTCACACACCCGAATGACAAGTCACAAGCGCTTTATTGTGGTGTGAATGCGACTTAATGTGCAGCAAAAAATGTCGTTTAACGTGTCTTTATACGTTTCCATTGTAGACTGAGTGAGTGGTTTTGAATAAAAATGATATTAATTCTGATGAAATATCATCACCAAGTAACCAAGTCGTTATGACATAAATAAATAAATTAGTGCTAGAAAAGGGTAAACATTCAAAGATTTAAAACATTTTATTTCAAATAAAAAACACAACAAAACAAAAACAATACAGTACAACAAAGTATATACTATATGAATAAACCTTAATAATTTTACAGGCACTTTTGAAATGTCGGGAAGTAAGTCAGATAGAAAAATGTTGCATTATTTTTGATATACTATTATGATTATTATACTACCTTCATAATATATATAATGTAAGAAATATTCCTCTTGTATTCAAGTCAATCTGTATCATTTTGAATACCGTACCGTGCCCAACAATGGAAGCAAGTTTCGTAACAAAGAAACGCAACACAGTAGCGACAAGACGCACGTGAATGGGCCGCCCTAATGCGCCAATTGTTTGCCGATACACCGTCATAATGTTGTGACGCGACCCGCCGTCATCCGCACTATTGTACGTGAGGATGTCGATAGGGATGCCACTCCGCACTTTGATCCTTATTACTGAAGTAAATTGTATAAGATGCATATTGTTTGCTGAAAGGGTAGTCGAATTAGTCAAAAAGAAGGCATATCGTTGGGAGGCTTTCATCAGGGTGGACCGATGAAGAAGAGAATCCGCAGTATGCCAGTAGAAGATGACCAATATACCATACTATAAGGGTGGGTCCAGTTCCAGCAGTAGACTTCTTTTGATTAAAAAGGTAATGATGAAAGTATACCAAAAGATACCAAATGACTACAATGTCATCGACATAGACATCTACCGCATCGTCGCTTTCCATCAAGTGAGATAGCAGTCAAGCGCGAACCATCAAAAAAATAAAGAAACTAATCCAGAAGAGATTTTAGTTTTTAAACAAAACACTATCAAAGCAACCAAATACAAGCCCCAATTACCTCATAAACACCCCAATAAAACGTAAACGCCACGAACCGATCTCCTAGAATATCGCTGAAGAGACTTTTAGCCTAAAACACTTGCCTTAAATATTTATCTTGAAGGCCGTTGTCGCTTGGCTGTAAGACCGCTTAAACACTTATCGTAAACAAACCCAGACATGAATCTACTCAGACTTGATCGATCTTCACGAGAAACAGAATAGACGCGAAATTGAGCCAGTAATCGTTTTCAGAAAACTGTTTGTCGATTAAATAAAGTCTATCGAAAGTTTTTATTGCTCAATCAGATTAAGAGGAAGATATAAAATAAGGTTAGTCGGCGACGGGGATGAGATACCGCATTACCTCGCAGGATTGAAAATGATTTAGCAATAAATTATCTGTTTTGAACACGTGGAGTTTTTAATCAATTGTAATATTATTATTAATAAATCGCCATATTTAAGGGGCAGTGGGCAGGGGTCGAAAGGTTCTGAACTGGCGATCACGTACCGAGAGCAGCATTGGAAGGCCTCCCACAGCGTGAACCGATGACCTGGTGAGGGTCGAATCCGATGGATGCAAACCGCACCATGCTAGTCCTTGTGGCGAAACTTAGGAGGAGGCTACGTCCAGCAGTAGAAGTTTTTTAGCTGAAATGATGATGATGTTGTTACCTTATCACGTTTTAACGGCTGAACGGATCTTGATGAAACTTGGAATACCTACGAGTAATGCGTGTTTTTGTTGTATCGTGATTATATTCCCTTGTGATGGTTTCTGATTATCACGCTCCATTAGCTAAAGCCAGCAACAAAAAACTTTAACTCAAGTAACGAGAGCGCCAACCCTATTTTAAGAACAGCGAACATAATAGAATCGGCGCACATTATAGAATTTGTGCATTTAATTGAGTGTGAACGAATGAAAGGAACAATTTGAACGAATGACGCCCTTCCGCGTCAAATGACGCTCACGCTAAAAGCTTAGCTTCATTGTGAACAAATTGACGAAATTCATGATCCCGTGTATGAGGAAACATTATGCTCATTCAGCCGACAAAAGTGTCAAATCATGGAATCAGGTCGTGTTTCATCAGAAAAAGAAAACTGATTTACCTGTATTCATAAGTGTAAACCAATGTTCATACAATATCGGAAATTGTGAATTCGAGAACGCATTGGAGAACTTTGGAGGACCAAAGAGTGTTGGTTGGCCCTACGATGTGGTGACCCGAGGTAGTCCTCCGAGTGTGGAACTCAGGATGGTTGACGGTTTGGGGACGGTAAGGGTAATAACTGGATTATGGACGTCTTTCGGCTGAAATGATGATGAAAAAGAGAAGAAGTTTACGTCCCAGCCGTGGGAACGGTAAAGACTGATTGCGTTAAGCTTTAAATGCTAAGTACCTAAAGCATTTTGCAGCTACATGAAAATCAACAAATAAAGATTTTATCTTGTAATCTAGACTAAGTCAATATAATAGAAAAGTTGTATTCGTTGAGCGCTCTCGTCACGACTCCAACAATGAAGGTTATTAGAAACGCCCATAACAAACAAGTAATAACAGTTTTATAAATTAACGACAATAACAGTAAAAACAAATGCAAGCCAGTCGTTGTTCTCGAATAAAAAAGTACAATTCCAACCATTTTGTTTTTCATAGCGTTACAAAAAAATAGGGTTAATTGAATTTTGCTTGGCGTTATTATTTTCTGACATAAAAAATTAATAACCCCAACTAGACTTCACCTAGTTTTATTGGGGTGAGAGTTCATAAAACGATTCCTCCCGCTCTAGGGTGGGGCGAGAGGGAGTGTCAGACTTTTACTGACTAAAACCTACCTGTGTTCTTCTGTTGCCCTTTGCGTTCCACGGTAACCACTTTCGGACATATCCGCAGCCCAACTAGACTCGATCTTAAATCACGAAATGGACAGTAATAGCTAGTTATTTATTAACAATAACAGTTTTATCCATAATCTTGAAAACGACATCGAGCGTAGGGTCTACAAATGGACTTGGATTATGGGCCTAACCCTTAAAAGCGGGGGTACCTACGATAATATGAAATACCCCTCGAGCGCCGATTGTATACGTCTGTACCTCTTTGTTTTTCCTAGAGAAACTCCAGAAAAAGTTTTTTTTTTTTGGTGATTCACGAAAAAAACGCGCCATTACGTAATACTAATACCTCCGTCGCGCAAGGGGTGTTGTAATGTCGTTACTCTGTACTTAAAGATGTCGTGCTGCGGCGTAAATTAATTATATTTGGGATCTCTCAATTTCCCAGGAATTTATGAAATATGGTAGGTACGTTTCTATACCTCTGAGTAAGCTGGATTGTTTTTTTTTACAGACATTTAAATCTGATAATTACTGACTATAATAAAGTATAATATAGACCATAGTAAAGTAAGTCTACAGATCTTCTTAGTAACTTTCATACTTACAAACCTTTTTTTGTCAAGTTATCTTTCGGCACTACCATGCTTTTGAGCCCATAATATGAAATAAAAAGTATTTTAATTCAATTCAATTCCTCTTTCTTGTCGACCATTTTGAATTAACACACATAGGTACTAATTACAATATAACTACCTACTTATGAACATCTAAACTTATAAATATTATAACTTAATAAGTATTTATACACAAACTGAAAACAGTAACATTTACAAACGGCTAGAAAAAAAACCTTTGGACATAAAAAAATTCATCAACATCGATGTCAATGGGAAAAGTGCCCAGAACGCTCGCAGCATTGCCACGTAGAAATGAATAGCAATGCTGATTCGTGGACTGAATAGAATAAACCTGCTCTATCTCTGAATCTGAATATATAACAACAAAACATAGCTATGTACATAGTTAAGTTAAATGGCTCGATTACTGAAGCCCTCCCCGGCCGGGACCACAGCGGGTTACCGAGGGTTACACGGAGTTACCGGGGTTACAGTTCAGCCTATTTAACGCACATTAGCGAAGGACCACTATTTATGCTAATGTTAGAAGTGTGAATATTATATGTGCCAAGCTACGAATGGTTTTTGGTGGCAAGTGTTTAGTGCTGCGGTCCGATGATGCGGATTAGAAACTGCTAGTTCGATTTCCTGATGTGATGTTACTGTATGTGCTAATACAAAAATAGGTTCTGACTTTATGTTAATTTTCTGCGCCCTATAATTTACCCATAAAGAAAGAATTGTCTTTAACTTCATATATATTATGTACATTACGTGCGATAAATAAATAAGTTTGTGAAGAACACTTTCCCTTGACTGCAATCTACATGAGACCCTGAAAAATTTGTCGATAGGTACTGCAGAGTAATTAGAAATTTTTTGGAAACAACAAAATGTATGCACCTACGGACTTTGACTTGATTTAAATTTTAACTAACGGCCAATATCGCTTAAATACGTACATTTGTACCTGCCTATATATATGAAAAATCAAATATACTGAGGCGTCGAAGTACACCTCCTCATCTAAAACTTGCAGCATGCTAATGCTGCAAAGAAAAAGCCAGCCCTCTGGTCACGCAGGGTCGAACAGTTGCGAGAAATACCTTTGAAATGATGACGTCCACTCGAACCCCATGACCACTGTATGTACTTCTGCTAGCTTTAACATATTTCAAAAGCCAAACAGAGTAGGAAGATAAGAGTAAGTACTGATACTCAATCAATCAAATTAATCAAATAGTTTATTGACACAAACAATAATTTACAAAATATAATTTGAAGCCCTGACTACTGAGCTAGGTAAAAACCTGTATTACAGAAGTCAGTGTCTTTTCCCATTAGTGTCACTTAATTTTCGAAGTTGAAGTGAGATTGAATTTAATTTCAAATAATAAATCAGAAAATATGTAGAAAAATTAAGAACACATGCTTGAAAATAAAATACGAATCCTAATATGTCTGAATAAGGGAGTCCTATATACATAAATCCTCAAGATTGTATACTAACAGGGCACCATTAGAATTTCGTTTTTGTTTTTTTTTTACATCTTTGCCCACATTAGGAATTACTCTTGTATCGTGGGTGTGTTCACAAAGACACACAAATCCACATACAGAACATTTGTAACCCATACAAATCTTTATTCCGTGCGGGATTCGATCCAGCGACACGTCGTATGGCAGGCAATCGGTGAACCGCTGCGCCAAACGTTCTAAAGTGTCGAAGTCCTGTCAGAAAAGTGAGCGATCAGGAGAAAATGGACCCTGACAGCTTACCATAAACCCTGAAATAACAAACGAATAGTAGCATTTTAAACAAAGACAGAACTGTGCCAGGAATAACTAGCGGACAGTACTGACAGTCGTTGAGATTCGCGCCCATTACTACTGGTGATAAATCTATGCGAGATGTTGCAAAGGCGTTGGGAACCGATATAGAGCGATGTTTAGTGCTTGGTCAGACGATGGTGAAGTGTGTGACAGCGTGGTCGTATGACATAGTGTCAATGAGACAGCGTGACAGAGTGATGGTGACGGTAATGGTGATGGTGGTGGTTTATGAGGGTGGTGTGCGCGGGCGCTTGTCCATGCAGGATGCGGTCAGCGCGGGTTTGTTACGGGCGAGACTTTGTGTGACATACGGACGTTGAAGTACTAAGAACCTTAAAAAAAACTCGCTCTCCAGTGCACGTGTATGTCTACATACGCAATTTAACTTTACTTAGGTACTGACTTTTTACACAGTCAATTTGCGTAACATTGCAAACTAAGAACTGAACTACATTAAACTTCTTTTAACATATATCTAACTTATATCTTCTTTTAAGATTCTTCAGATTATGAGAGGTCAGTTATTTTTTGGCTCTATACTAACCAATGCTAATGTTGCTCCCTAACCTTTTACTAACTAGCATGGCATCGGCTTTCAGGTTAAACGGATACAGCTGTATACCTGTGTTTTACATGGAGCAACTGCCTATCAGATCTCCATAACCCAGTAACTGGGCAAACGATACTTCTTGTACAGACTGAGGGTCAAGCTTTCTGGCACCTAATTACCTTTAACGACTGTCAAAGATCTACGACTGTCTATCGGATCCAAAGACTTTACGACTATGCATCTATAAAATAATAATAAAAATCAATGCCACTTTTCGTTGTTATTATATAACTCAAGAACGGGCTCATCTATCCAAACCAAATTTTTAGGCTTTGTACGGACTATTTAGTAGATGGTTTAAGTGAAGTTTGGTAGAGTAGAGTAGGGTAGAGTAGGGTAGAGTAGTGTGGAGTAGAGTAGTGTAGAGTAGTGTAGAGTAGTGTAGAGTAGAGTAGAGTAGAGTAGTGTAGGGTAGAGTAGGGTTTAGTAGGGTGGAGTAGGGAAGAGCGGCGGCGGGGCAAAAGCTAGTACATATTATAGATAAATTACGGTTTGAATTCATTTGTTTAAATTACACCTCAACAAACTACTCATCTCACAAACAGTTGCTTTGGGTGAGAATCGAACCCACGATCTCCGGCATAGCAGTCGGGGCCACTAACCACAAGACCAACAAGCCAGTCAAACGTTCGTCGGTTAGCTCTCCATCCTCCACGCCCGTATTCCTCATCCGATATAACATGCCAGCTACTCTCTAATGTGTCTAATTATTGTATTTAGTGTAAGCTCGTGTAAACAGCGAGTGAACATCGTGTACACGCTGCGATCGACTCGCACAGGACGTCGTTAACTCTTGCTGGAGCCGGAGACCACCGACCGAGAAGTAACGTTGAAAGAAGCTCTAGCATTCAGCAGTTTATTAAGGAAATGTTTATTGCAACGTTGACGTGAACTGCACGCCATGATGATGGAGTTTCAGAGATCATTAGTCATAACTGGCGCCGGCAGTTGAGACTGGTCATCTCTTAGCTGTCAGTGGCTTACTTCAATTTCTATTTTTAATTACTTTTTTAATTTTTTTATCTACTTTGTGCTCACGTAATAGAAGCGACAAGAAATATGGAACCAAGATTTAATGTAACTCAATAATTATGTTAGAGGTCATTCCATGAAGTTTCTTGCACGTTTTTCTCCATAGAGATCTACGCTTGGACATGACCGACCAACATTTTGAGAATTCAAAGTGGGAGGGCACTAAAAATACTAAATTACTCCTCCAGGTCTGGGTGGAGCTAGAGATCAGATTTTTTCTGATTGATACCCACTCACGCTGCAGTACTCTCTTGAAAAATCACACATAATCGTCAGGAGGTCTGTTATCGATAAATTCCATAAATATTAATTCATTTAGGCATGGAACACCATTCTTTTTCGATAAGAAAACAGCTGAATTGCACAATATCTTGCATTGAGAATTCCAAAACACGCACGTGATTGATAATTAAGTGTTGCATGCGAAATATGAGCTCTCAAATAATACAAAACTATGCCCTACTCTAGTATTCGAACAATCGCTGTAGTCACACATTTCATAGTATTAATTCCGAGGCTCGATACCCTGAGAACAGCTCTGGGTGGTCTGGGAGGCTGTACCTACGGCACGTTTGCTTCGCCTGCAAAAACCTGGTTGCATTAACGTTTCACGGTGGCCTGACAAGTTTGGTGTTCAACAAAAAGTTGTCAATATATCGACAATGAAGTCACTACGCTCGGTTTGGAAAAGACAAATGTTTTTTGACTGGTGACTCTGTCTTTTTTATTTTATAAGCAAACAAATGGTGGTTACTGCTTTACGGTTTATTCACTACTAGCTGCTGCCAGTGGCTTCGCCTGCGAGATAGTAGAAAATTATCCCAAGGAAATAAATCATATGTGCTGTTGGACATGGTTCATCCGTGTGTGTCCCTTTCATCCAAATCCGTTCAGCCATTTGAGTGTGAAGAAGTAACAAAGATATACCTTTATAATATTAGTATGTTTCTTGTTTGTGTGTTGTGTGTTTGTTTGTAATGATTCTGATTCTGATTCAAAATTCTAGTCTTAGATATAGACGTAGGTACAGTGTCTTCTAATTTTTTCATATTGTTCATAGAAACCTTAGAAATTATTTGATATGTAAAGTTTCTTAAACTGGCAGCTTATCCGACTTTAGATTATCTAGGGCTCAGTCGATGGGTAATGTTGATAGCAGGGTTAACTTAAAAGAAAAAAAAATATATGGCGGCAACCACCAGGATCACAACATAAATAAAGTAAAAATACTCATCTTCCTGCCCTTATCCCGTTTTATTTAAATAAAGTAAAAATACCAATGTACTTAAATTAAAGAGACACTGCTTTGTTTTTCACCGAACTACTTACTCCGCTCCGGTTCAGTTTTAACCTTCCGTGTTCATTAGATCGACAGATCTGTGCTACAGAATGTGCAATTAGCTTTATCTTCTTTACTAACCCACTCATTGAAAATTCAAAAGTGCATAAAAAAGATTGAATGAAACAAATACTTCCAAACTGGAAGTATAGTTTATTTATTCACATATTTAACTTGACCTAAAACTCCCTCACATACGAACACATTTCATTCAATCCCAGCACAGCACACACATTATTATTTATCACATCATTCATAAGATTATACGGTTCACCTTCAATCTCGTCAATAAGTCAGACTCCTATCAATACTAAACAAATGCCTCTCGTTTCAGATAACCTGAAGTCAACGCATCAACTCCGGTGAGTTTTATCTCCTCTCATTAATATTTCATTGATAGTATATTAATCTTTATCTTAATTAGTTGGCTATTCAATAATGGCCTTTATGTGGCCGAGATAGGGGTGTTGTGGTAAATGGTGGCCACACGCATAGCTCGCGTGGTTGCCTGGCTGTTAGTCGATAGTAAGAGGTGACTTGCGGTGGGCGTACTACATACAAAGGAGGCATAGATTATGTGCCGGAGTTCATACAGATCCGATACTCCTCTTTCAACACCCCAGCCGCCGAGACCTCGACCCCGAGCTACAGCTACGGCTGATGCGGGCTCAGGAGCGACAAGCAATGGGTAGCACGCCGTCCGGAAGTCCGGAAATCGACCGGACCGAGCCCAAGTCGTCGACAGCGCGTATTGTTCCACAAGCTCCTCAAAAAGACGTCAGCATACCGTAGGTTTTTTTGAAAAATAAAACCATCGTGAAAAATTGTGCTTAGTGAAGAATTTAATTAATCCTTTTCTACGCGCCAGCGATACACTCATCAAACTCCCAAAAATTCCGAATATACGTTTCGAAAAACCAACACTTATATCGTTAACTGCGGATTTTTACATCATCATCATCATCATTTCAGGCGAAAGACATCCATTGTTGGACATAGGCCTTCCTCAAGTGTCGCCATAACGACCAGTCCTGTGCATCTCGCATTAATCGGATTCCATTGACCCTCACCAGGTCATCGGTCCGTTTCGCATATACTAAAACTAACGTTGTTTATAGTGGTACTAGCTGTTCCCAAAATTATCCCAAAGTAACATACTTCCGGGATAAAAATAAGTATCCTATGTCCTATTGCAGGACATGGTCTATCCGTGTACTAAGTTTCATCAAAATCGGTTTTGCCATTTAGCGTGAAGACGTAACAAACAAACAAACAAACTTTCTTTTTATAATATTAGTAAGGATGTAGTATCTACCTACTGCTAGGTATATTAAACGGACGCTCTAAATTCACAATAAATTTCTTTGTTTAAGTTATTTAATTAGTCTTGTCTACACTAATTACGTATAATCTCTGTGCAGATGTGACAATAGTAAAGTTGGCAATAGTGCGCGGGCGCCGGCGTGGGAGGCGCACATGTAGTGTATGCAAATAATAATAAACCGATGATTTAAGCACGTGTGCAGATAAATACTTCACTACTTGTTGTTTGGTCTGGCGATGTAATTGCGGCTTTTGTCATGGCCACCATATTGTATGATGTTTAAATATGTTTTGTGATCCCACGACTAAAGGGGCTGAATAATATATTTTCTGAAAAAAATTGACTTCTTTGTAAAAAGCGGTTGAGTCGTCAAAAAAAAACTGAAAAGTTTCAATAGTAACTTTTAAGAATTCTGATTTCTCTGTTCCTTTACCCTCACAGTCCGATAGGACGGCAGTCCAGCGCGATCGGAGAGAGATTAAGCGCTAGACTAGCGGCTTTATGTGCTTTCCGGGGCACGCGGGTATTAAACCACCAACATACATCCAAACTCCGAGTGGTTCAGAGCAACAAGCTCAACATGTAAACTCGCATACACAAAACACATAGACCTGGAAACACGAGGCCATACAAATATTTGTGCTGTGCGGGAATCGAATCTACGACTCACAGCGTAGCAGTCAATTGCTCAACCACTGCGCCAACTGTGCCGTTGATTTAATGAGAAAGTAATAGAGTTATCGTCGCGGGCTACCGTGGAACATCAATTATACATTTTGATACAAGTGGAGAAAGTTTGTCGAGACGCAGGCGAGGGTGTTGGCTCAGCTCCACCGAGTGCTACAGTGACTTCAACGTGCATCAAACGACGTTTTTCAATACACTTACGAAAATATAAACGGGTTTGACACGCGAATCCTTTTTTTTTCGGTGGGCAAAAATCATTCAATGACAACCTTCGCTCTTGGGTGGAGCGGGAGATACTGTCAGACTCTTACTGACTAAAAACCCACCCCGTTCTTTCTAGCCTTCATACCGGGGCTCGAGTTCCGTTGGGAGTCGCTTAGTGCCCAGCCTAATACGATAAATGTAACAAGTTATGGTGAGGATGAGCTCGCGCACTTTTCTACACTCGTGCAGAAAACATAAAATTGCGTGCCTAAAAGCGATAGGGATAAAAGAGGGTTTTCGAGTAATTCTATTTGAAAATTATATTTCAAAAGCCAATGCTAAAGGAGGCTGTATTCCTATCGCTATTCATTATAATTTATCCTAATTCTCTAATACAAATACAATGGTTAATTATGTTCCAGTGTACCGGCGACAATAGCCCAGTCAGGCAAGTAATGGTTGCGTGTAAGTGAGCTGCGCGGGCGCCGCTGTGTGGGACGCGGCGCATGATCCTAGCTCCTGTCGCTGATCATTTTATATGTTTGTATGTTTTTTCATCAATATTAGGCTCGGCCTCATATAGACCAAAAGTACAGAACATCTATTCTTTTACATCTTCATATACAAAACTAACTTATTAGGAGAATAAGCATAACAACTACAAAAACTTCAAAATTACAATATTTATACGTCCCGTTTGTTTTGCGTGAGAAAGCATTAAATAATTTCTCCCGCACTGGGTAGACGAAATGGAGCATCAGGGTTTCCCCGCTAACCCGTGTTCCTCCAGTTGACCACTCTTTCGAACAATCGCGCAGGCCTGGCAAGCATCGGCTTTTGCAGGCCACGTCTATCAATGCGCCGTCACCGTTAACTTGGTCAAGAATCAAGAACCAATCCCCATAGATCACCGTTCGCAAGCCCGTGCCTACGCAGGCTGTGAATCCTCTTGCGACTCCCAACACTAGGGGCGTCTCCTGCAACGAGTGTTGTACCTATACGTACTTAGGATCGGATATCCAGGAACTAGATTGTGTAATAGGCAGTACTACTCTAGGCATAGAACACCATAAGATATCCCTAGCTGGCTGCCCTCTTGAGCTATTCAATCACTAAACCCTCACAATAGCTCATAGAATATTAATTACACAAACTAATTTAAGTACAAACGAGGCTTAAACAATGTAGGTACAGGCAGGCAAGCTAGTCAATGTGACAATGTACATTACCGTCAGGGTGCGCGGGCGCCGGTGTGGGCTTGTCGAAATAATGGAAGGGATTTTGTCATACATGCCCGCTGTGGGCGGACTCACAATGGCATGACATGGCTGCGAAACTGTGCGGTTTTAATTACGAGTTGGGATTTAAGTTGTTATACTACCCAGTTTAAATAGATGCTAATAGTTTAGTTATTTTAAATAGTCTTTAGTGACCCTGAGCCTCGGTAATCACGTCCTGTTCGTCTTGCATCCATTGGGTTCCTGCAACCCTCATAAAGTCATCGATTCACGTTTTGGGTAGTCTTTCAACGATGTATCTTCTAGTACCTACCTCCTCAATAACTTTGCTCAAACACTTGTTTCAAAATCTAGATTCTAGTGAACAGCCGCCCACACCGTCACGTCGTGTTCTGTTCATGAGTTCTGTCTGGAGCGACAAGACAAACGTGCAATACACGCATACATCAGCGGCTTCGCAGAACTGTGGAGTCACACGAGCTACTTCTTATGAGGATGCCAAACACATCGTGATGTTTTCCTTATCTATAGAATGTGGTAAAAAGTTATACATGTATGTATTCACTGTAGACCACACGTCCCTGGATGTGTACCAGTATAATTTGGCCACTTGTTCTTTTAAAACTTCGAACTACGATAGGCCAGCTCAAGATAGACAAGTAATAAAGTTGTGCCGACAACTGTATCTAGCTATAATACAAGATGACAAGGACTCAATAGATTTATTAAGTGTTTCTAAATGCCAAGTTCATAAAGAGGTTTTGATTCTGAGAATAAATTTGCGCATCCTGATCTATGAGTAGGTACCTATTGGAGGTATATTTTATTTTTACTTTTTGTGACGGCATAATTTGGATAAGTATTTTTATCATCATCTCCCTACCCTGCTCCCACCACCACCGCAACGACGACGTCTCTGACTGGTCTGTATTGACTGTCAAAGATCTATGAATGACAACCGGGACCAACGGCTTTACGTGCCTTCCGAAGTACGAGGTGTCAATAATATCCTAGATAATCTTAGATAAGTACATTGGTACTTGCCCGGTTTCGACCCAACATTCTTGTGCATGAGAGGTGCCTTAAACACCAGGCCATCACGACACTGGAGAAATATATTTTTTAAATTACGCATGATTTGGTGCATCGGAATTCATCGGTATCTACGTATTCAGTATGCATTAATTTTACTTTGCCACTAAACAACCAAAGAGATTTCAAACATTCTGACAGTTAAAGTTCACATCACGTAAACCCAACCGAACTAGCTTAGAGCCCCTAGATTCTAGACCCTGTATAACCCTATGAGATACGATATTACGAAGCCATCTTAATCATAATAACGATACCCTTAAACTAAGAGATGATTACATTCAGTCAAAAAAGTATCGGGAATGGATGATTTGTTTATGGTTCCAAATTCAAATTTTTGTTTTTTTGTAGTTGTTAGATTGGCACAACTGTTTTCCATTTTGGCGCGGAGTTCGAGTTGCATCTGGTATTTATATTAAATACAGTGCTGGTTTTAGTAATATCATATATAGTGTGTATTGCGAATTTCATAATGGACAAAAATATCGAACAAAGAGTTTGTCTTTAATTTTGCATCGCCAATGGAATTTCGTGTTCGGAGTCACTGAAAATGTTACAGAAGGCTAACGGTGAATCGACTTTATCAAAAACTCGTGCTTAAGAGTGGTTCAAAGCGTTCAAAAGCGGTCGAGATGTGATGGAAGATTTGCCTCGCTCTGGTAGGCCGTCAACGTCTGCAACTGAAGTTAACATCGCAAAAGTGAAGGAAATAGTGACTGAAAATCCCCATTCAACTCTAAGAGAGATAGCCGCCGAACTTTCTGTATCTCACGAGTCGATCCGTACCATTTTAACTAATCATTTGGGTATGAAACATGTTGCTGCTCGGCTAGTCCCAAAAGATCTGAATTTTCTCCAAAAACTCAATCGCATGAAAGTCGCTGAGGACATGCTAGAACGAGTCAGTTCGGACCCAACATTCATGAAACGCATTGTTACTGGTGACGAGACGTGGGTTTACGAGTTTGACATGCAAACTAGTCAACAAGCTTCGGAGTGGCGCCTTCCAACTGATCCGAAACCGAAAAAACCACGCCAAAGTCGATCAAAAGTCAAAGTCATGTTGACTGTTTTCTTTGACTATCGCGGTGTTGTGCACTCTGAATTCTTACCGGAAGGTCTAACGGTAAATAAAGAATATTATTTGAGCGTTATGCGACGTTTAAGAGAGCAAATTCGACGAAAAATCCAGATTTGTGGAAAGAAAATTCTTGGATTTTGCACCACGACAATGCGCCTTCGCACAAGGCTATCATTGTGAACGAATTTTTGACCAAACACTCAACAAATACCATCCAGCAACCACCATATTCACCAGATTCACCAGATATGGCTCCTGCTGACTTTTTTCTTTTTCCTAAACTCAAATTACAACTTCGTGGCACCCGTTTTCAATCGATAGAAGACATAAAGGAGAATTCGCGGCGAGAACTGAACTCAATTCAGGAAGCAGCGTTTAAAAAATGTTTTGATGAATGGATTATTCGTTGGCGCAAGTGTATCGTTTCTAAAGGAGCATACTTTGAAGGTGATAAAATAAATTTGGATGAATAATAGACATTTTGTGTATTATTGATCTTTTCCTTGTACTTTCTTGACAGAGTAGTAAAAACGAATCAATCGTACTCCATATTTGTTTCGTTTTCGTTCGACTGGCCTGTTGGTCTAGTGGTTAGTGGCCCTGACTGCTATGCCGGAGGTCGTGGGTTCGATTCCCACTCAGGATAAATGTTTATGTGATGAGCATGATCATTTGTTTTGTGTCTGGGTGTAATTTATCTATATTATGTACTAGCTTTTGCCCGCGGCTTCACCCGCGTACATAGTCTTAAATAAAAAGTATCCTATGTGTTATTCTGGGATATGGTCTACCCGTGTACCAAGTTTCATCGAGATCCGTTCAGTAGTTTTTGCGTGAAAGAGTAACAAACATCCATACATCCATCCATACATACAAACTTTCGCATTTATAATATTAGTAGGATATATTTAGAAATATATAAGTATGTTTATCAGTTGTCTAGTACCCATAACAAAAGCTTTGCTTAGCTTGGGACTAGACGGCGTTGTGTGATAGTTGTGGAATATTATTATTATAAAAAATATTATATTATATTGATCTTCATTTTCAATTCCACGGCCGTCCACTTATGAACATACGTTTTTATCTCAGTGACTGAATCGAACACTTAGCTTTATCACCGGGCGTCGCTCACAATCAAATCGACGCTCGTATCGGATCGGGACGCCATCGGCATGCGATCAGCTTCTATTAGCATGCAAGCAACGCGCAGCATTCCACGAGATTCCGCTTTTAACCATTTTTGTGCTTGAATCTGATGTAGGTAGTTTGGTTGTTAAATGTCACAGTATATGCCTAAGCTTAGTAACTTCTACGAAGGAATTGAATCACGCTACGTCGAGCTAAGTCTAATTAAGACTATGAAAGATCATATTAGTAAATACATTTTCAATGAAAAACATTTTCTAATCACAAACAAAATCGTTGCTCCATACTAGGTATTACTTATGCGTGATGCGTTCACATTACAAACATTTATAAATTTATTATAGTATCAATTACACGCGGGCAATGTCGCTGGCAAAAAAGCTAGTAAAATCATATTATGCTGTAAGTCAGTAGGAAATACAGACCTTCCTCACCCTCTTTTTTTACTCATCGTCTTTACCCAAAAACCCCTAAAATTCCACCCATATGTTAAATAAGTCTAGAAGGTTTAATGTTTTATTAACATTTGGTAAGTTATTTTTATTAAGGTATATTTTACATTAGTGTCTTATCCAATCCATTAACAGAATTAAACATCAAGATAAAGCGATTATTCAAATTTTAAAACAATGAGAGGAAGCCTGCGTATCGGCGACGGGCTGATCGATCGGCCGTCACTCGAGCAGATTTGTACGTTGAATACAAATCTTGAGCAAAAAACCGAATCAAGGTGACCTCTAACAAAACAGCTCGATTCCCCATAATGTACTTAAAACACAAGGCAATATGTGCACAATATTGTACCGAATAAATTAGACTGACATGGGATTAATTGCTTATTGGCATCTTGCCAACGGAGCTTGGTATAGTAGGTACCTGAGAATTCTGCACAGCCTTAAAAAGTACCTATAACTGCTTGTTTTGTGTCATTGTTGGTGATTTTGTTCCTTTAGGTTATTTAGCCTCCACTATGGCTCACTACTAGGTAGATTAGCCAGTGCGCAAAGGAATATAGTTGTTCTTGTTTTTTAACGTCTGTCAATAGTGTCACTATTTACGAATAATAGTTATTTGTTATACAAGAGTGCAAAGTTGCTTTTTAACCACGTGCTCAATTTTGATAATCGAACAAGCGAAGGATTCTAAAATTAGAATCGTGAGCGTTAGCAAGAGAATCAAAAGAGCACGAGGTGAAAAATCTTTGCAGTTGAGTGCTACGCGTAACTTTTCATTCCACCTCAGCGAGGAAATGACTAAATGCAAAAAAAAGTACACCAAGGAGGTTCTGAGTTTTTAACAAATTAAAAAAAGTTTAATGACAAATTTGGTACCATGGAAGCAGAAGTAAGTAGGTTTAATGGGTTTAATGATATTTTGCAATCAAAAACATAGTGCACGCGATATTCTAAATTCAATTTACTTTATCTCACTAGAGAATAAAAACGGCTTTTGCTCTCAGATATCGAAGAACTCAGATACAGAAGAACACTCTTTCCGAGATGGTGGGATGAAATATATATTTTCCACTCGAACACTGCATTTATATAATTACAAAGTAGGTATTTTGTGAATATTTTCGGCGACTACATATTTTGGGCATTTTTTGGTTCTTTTTTACGTCTTTTTCCAAATAGACACCAGCACGACTCTTCTCTACAAAAGTTACTTACTTTTTTTTATTTTTACTAGTTCTTACCAAAGTTTTCGCTCACTTGAAAGTCGAAAATTATCCTAAAGGATAAAAATACTATGTCCTTCTCTAAGATTTATCCTCTCTTTTCAACTAATCATCATCATCTTCCTGCCCTTGTCCCGTTTTATTTGGGGTCGGCGCAACACGTTTTTCAACTAATATTCATCGAAATTGGTTCAGCGAGTGTCATGAAAGAAACAGACAAACAGGATTACTTTGACATAATTTTAGTGTCTCTTTCTACAACCTGTCTTTTAGTGTACAAGTTGTCCAGTTCCCACAGATGTGCTCATATTGAACTCCATCAGCGTCTCCCCTCACAAACCGACACAGTAACATCAGCCAAAAAGCCCGGCCAGTCAAGTGCAGCTGAGCAAGCACCACCTCTCAACATTAGCGCGTGTTTGCCAACACGTGCGAACCAAGGGTAGAGTTACTCGCAGGGCTGACGCAGCCATTTTCACTCTTTGAAAATTGCATATTTACTGTACGCACAGCTAAGGAGTGGAATTACCTGCCGGAGTCTGTATTCCCTGATAGCTACAGCCTAGAAGTGCTAGAAGTCTTTAAATCAAGAGTGAATAGGTTACTTCTAGGCAAGCGAGCTTCTTCGTATACCACATCATCACTTACCATCAGGTGGTGGTCCAACGCGAGCCTATCAACAATAGAAAAAATATTTTTTTCTATTACGCATGTTACTAAGTGAGTATGAATGGAGAGGGAGAAGGAAATGGGAAAAGGGAGACTCCCTTTTCAGCGACAGCGTGAATGGAATGAAAGACAAAAACGTGGTGTGCTTGGAACACCACTTGGGAACACCAAGTAACATAGGACAAGGGCATGAAGATGATGATGATTACGCTCATCCACTGTTGGACATAGCCCTCCCCCAAGTGTCGCCACAAGTGGTCCTGTGCGTGTCGCATCCATCACATTCCTACGACTCTCACCAGGTCATCTGTCCATCTTGTGGAAGCCATCCCAAGGCTGCGTCTTCCGGTACACGGACAAATATACATTAGTTTGTAACGCCCCATTCCTAGGCAACGACTTTCTCTCAATCCATACGAATAGGAGACACCAAGAGAATCATGAAATGGCGATGAAAAGCACAAGATATCTCTTCTCAAGAAGGATAAACTGGGTTCATTAGTAACTTATTAGTGCCTATCGGTTTCGTCGTGTTATTTTTTTTATTATAAAAGGGAAAGTAATAACAAGTTGACTGATAAAATAACATTATCAGGAGCACTATAACGTACTGGAAGCCGTAGCAGTAATCAGTACAATGAAAGGTTCAGTGGCTAAAAATAACTAACAGGAAAAATGTGAATACTTTGTTAGCAATGGAAAAAACGTTTCTTTTTTTTTGCTTCATTTTCCGAGCCTTTTTTGTTCCGCACCTCAAAAGGAAAAAAACTGAACACTTATAGGATCACTTTGTTGTCCATCCATCTGTCTGTCTGTCTGTCAAGACCCTTTATCTCAAGAACGCGTGGAGGTATCGAGTTGAAATTAAACCATATACTCAGATCTGAGGTCCCTTGAAGCTGTAAAAAAGTCAAACTTCTAAATTAACGAAAAAACAAAATACGGCCGTTTATGTCGCAAAAAAACGTATATTCTGTATACTCTCAAAGATCGAAATTCATAGGGTACTTTCCCGTTGACCCAGAATCCTGAAATTTGGCACAACGCAAGGTCTTATAGCACAGGTATAGGATAAATCTGAAAACAGTAAAGTGTTACCAACATCACAAAAAAAAAAATGCAATTCGGAATAATCTTCGAGACTCCATTCGGGAATTGTAGTTTGCACGGAACCCTCGGTGCGCGAGTCCGACTCGCACTTGCCCAGTTTTTTTTACGTTTGTGAATATGTATGTTTAATACTAATTCAGGCTCGAATGGCTGAAGGGATTTCGATCTAACTTGGTACATGGACAGACCATGGCCTGGAATATGAAACTTTTGTCCTGGTAGCACGTTCCGATGGGATGTCACACGGATAACGTGTTTGCTAGAAGCTAAGGTAGGCGCCAGGTAACCGTGGAATAACGGTCATTGACCTTCCTACATTTGTTGTCATTCTTAATTTCAAAAACGGAAATAAAGGCAAAGCGTTCTTGAATAGACATCTATCGTGATCCTTTACATGATCTAGTAATGAAAAGCAGTCCATTGTTTGTTTTTCGGGTACCTACTCAGAGATATTATGAAAAGTCAATGTACTTTGTTCCACGGTCATCTGGCGTTTCATTTAGTCACCAATAAGAGGATATCAAAGACTTCATAAAAATACACTCCCGTTCACCCCTGTTCCGTGGCGTGGCTGCAACCTGATAACCGACAATTGCCGGCACTTACCGGCGACGCTCGCGCCTGACGCCCCTGCAAACAATATTTACTACGCCGCAGTTCATCATATCCCAATCGCGAGGGATTCGCGATTCCACCCACTATTAGTTTATGAAGGGGACAATAAATTAGTTGCATTAGTGAAATGGAAATTGGATATGTACAAAGAGAAACAGGAGATAACTATATCATTAAATGCCTGTGTTATTTAGCTTTATGGCAAGCGTTGTGCCGCTTAAAGTCAATCTTATGACTTATCATCATCATTTCAGTTGAAAGACGACCACTGTTGGACATAGGCCTACCCCAAGTTTAAACACCACGAACGGTCCTGTGCTTCTCAAATCCGTTGGATTCCCGCTACTCTCACCTCGTCCACCTTGTGGGAGTCCTTCCAACGCTGCGTCTTCTGGTGCCATTCCAGAACCTTTCGGCCACATCGACCATTTATTCTACAAGTTCTTTGTGGGCAGGGCAAAGAGCTTGTGGGAATAGTGGTAGTCCACTTCAGTTTGGAGATTTTTCGGGCTACGTACCACCCCAGTCGATCACCATCAGATTCAACATACCCCACGTGACTTCCTGAGCCCGGAACGTTCCGTAGTGATCTTTTGATCACTACGGAACGTTCCGGGCTCTGTACAACGCTTGTTAGGACACATTCTTGGGAAATACTATAATTGAATCTATTCTGTGCCTCGATAATCCTGTGATATTGTAGTTCCTGGAATCACTTAGTGGGTGGAAAGAGGCAATGTTGCAGGCGGGCTTTCGGCTTTTTAGGCGTTCGAGAAGTTGCTTCTCAGACGCCTCCTTCTCCGGACATGACCACCCCTCTTACGATCACGAATGGTGGCCTCTTTCTGGACCATCAGGATCTTACGTAAGACCAGTAAGGCCAGTTCCTTCCAATGTTACGGAAAGCCTCGGTTTCCTAAGACAAAAGTTCAAGTTCCCTTAAAGTATAAATTACCGTTCAAAATACAAGACTTGCCACCACTAACTGTTGTTGTTGACCACGCGTACCGTTCCCCACAACATGGTTGCAACTGCGCCCGCGCATGTTTGCTTAGCGTTTGTGTACAAGCCACATTGTTTGGGCGAGCGAACCGCGCCGGTAATTATATTACTTAGTTGTGTCTGCGTTGTGTGGGCGTGAGGTATTGTGGCTTGTTGGTTAGCTGGTTGTTTGTGTTTAGAAAGTCTTACAGTTCTCACGTAGTATGATGGATGACGAATTTACTAATGAGTAGGGCTTTGCTCAAACACTAATCAGTGCTCTTAAATTCGGTCTCAAAAAGACTAAAGGGGTGTCCAGATGGTTGCAAACTAGCGTTCCAACGCGGCTACATGGATGTAAACCACGCGCCAATACGTTTGGTAGTCGGGAAAATGCGCCTTCCAACCAAGGGCGTTGAGGGTTATGTTTAACAACTGCTGTTTACAAGGATTGAAACTAGCAAGGTCCCCTTGGTTGGGACGTTGGTTTGCAAATGTCTGGTCACCCCTTTAAGAAGAGTCACCAATGTAAATAAACCGCTAGCTTTATAGTTGGCCTCAGCTCCTCATATTTGACCTGCAACTCTACCTGCGTTTCCTCTGTGAAGCAGTAATGCCAATAATGCTAGCGAAGGAAACGGACATCCTCATACCCCAGCCGCAGAGACCCCGTGTGCTTGCGGACGCCGAGCAATGTGTAGCTAACCGTCCAGCCGTCTGGTAACCTTCTAGACCGAGCTTGAGTCGTCTACGGCATACAATGTTCCTCGTGCACCTCAAAGAGATGTCAGCAAAGCCGTAGGAGCTCAGCTGTTACCTGCTCACGTAGAGACCTAAAGACAGCATCAGCGAACGGTATTGCCGTGGTCGAATTCTGGTCCACGCAAAGAATTTAACTGTTTTTCCATCGATAAGCTAAGAAGTAGGAGCTCAGCTGAGCCAAAGCCTACTGTGAACTGTGACGGGGAAACCCATGGTCCTAAAACGCAAAAAGCAATTGAAGGAACATAGATGTGGTTTTAGTCAGTAAAAGTCTGACTAGCCTTTTCACTCCGCCCTAGAGCGAGAGAAGTCAATGAATGATTTCCCACATTAAAATTTATTCACCTGAAAATCTTTACAAATGAAGAGAACAAGGTACACGGATTAAAAATAACGCCCGCCATAACATTGACAAAAGCTCATAACTTTATAACCGCTGAAGTGACAGCGAATAAGCGCCCATTGTGGGCAATATGTTGCCGTCTCAGTTAAATGAGCGCATTATTTTGCCGCGCTCAACAGACGCTACACATATATATGTTGTATGTTCCGAGCTAAGTTCCGAGTTCCCGGCGTGGCTGACTAATGTGGACAAATTGTTGGATGAGGACGGCTTCATTTCATACTATGTTGTTGCAATTTGACGCCGTGTGAGCCAAAAACGTATGTACGAAGAAGTGGTGTGTAGACTCAATGGGCATCGATTTACAGCTTTAACAAATTTGATTGACTACATCTGAACAAACCTTTATTAAAATGAAATAATATAATATAATAATATTCCACAACTATCACACAACGCTGTCTAGTCTCAAGCTAAGCAGAGCTTGTGTTATGAGTACTAGACAACTGATAAACATACTTATATATTTCTAAATACATACATATTATAGATAAATTACACCCAGACACAGAACAAATGATCATGCTCATCACATAAACATATATCCTGGGTGGGAATCGAACCCACGACCTCCGGCATAGCAGTCAGGAATAGTTTCATAGTTGCTGATTCTGTTTTTCTCTTGAGTAATAAGCGAGTGGAAATTCTACTCAATCGTTTATTGCATTCCATAAAATGCGTTTAGGTGAAATCTGACCCTGCCGAGATTACTATTGATGGCTCACTCCACACAGACCGGGATTTTTTATTAAATTTTCCAGCCAACTAAGACCATTATGCACTTTTGATATTTTATTTTATATCCTTATATAATGTTTTTTATGCAATCGAATTTTTTAATAAGAGCTTACGATTGAAATTAAAATAAACGCCTTAGCTTTTCCGACACAAAAATTATACTGAATGGAAATATCGAAACGCTATAAAATTTCTCCAAAATGGCGACGCTTTCCCCTCCACCGTGCGCGATACGTCACAATCACACTTAGCGTACCGAATTCCTTAATTCTTTAGCTATTCAGAGATAAAAAAAAATTGGATGGAGATGATGTATATGGAGATATGTAGTTTGAACACCAAACTGTATCACCTGATTTTGTTACCATTGATTTTTTTTTCATTTATGCGTAGTGTTCTACGCGCGCCGTAAGGAGCAGGGTCGAAGCCTACTGGGACCCTGAACCAATGGAAAGTAAGGAATAGGAGTGGGTTTTTAGTTAGGAAAAGTCTGACAGTATCTCTCGCTCCGCTCAAGAGTGGGAGATTTTATTTTTTTACGGTGGGCAAAAATCATCTTATGACAACCCCCGCTCTTGGGTGGAGCGGGCGATAGTGTCAGACTTTTACTGACTAAAAACCCACCCCGGTCGATTCCATTCCTGAAAAAAAAAAAAACTGAATTCACGCCAAAAAACACGGCAAGCTAAAATTCATTACATGAGATCATTGTGTGAATCTTGACTTGGTAAAGTACTAGTAAGATAGAGAAAGCTTGAACTTAGATCCACACGCCTGGACCAGCCTGACTAGCTAAATATTTAACGTTAATTCTTGTCTCATCTAGTTGGACACCGTCTTGCACTGCTTTCCAGAATACCCATTTCGAAAATCCCTACTCAAGTCAAACAATCACAAGTTTAATCTAGTTTGGTATCTCCGAGCAATTCAGGACATGGTACCTCTCGTTAACTTGACGAGGGCACAGCGGCGTCGCTAGCCCTGACAAATGACAAACAGTACGGTTAAGATTGCCTTGTTTCGTTCTACGGAAATAAAGATTTAATTCTAACTGCGTGTAAATTTTATCTCGATGCAAGTAATCAAGCCTAACATGAATCTAGCCTAGTTAGATAATCTGGCTGCGACGCGACTGCCCTGCGAGAGATTCCAGGCGTGCTAGCTAGTGTTGTATGCGTCGCAGTGAATGGACAGCCGCTGACTAATCACTAGCGACGGTGGACACTGAGAATTTTATGGCTGTTGTAAGGAATTTATCTGAACATGACTGTACGGTAATTCATCGAGTTTAAGAGATGTTATGAATTAAAATGAAGCTATTGGTAGTCATCAACTTCCCTGAGTTGAAATGAAGACAGTTGTCAGTTTCGAGTTGCTTAACACATTACTTTCAGAAATGGAGAAAACGAATAAGAAGAGAGATCTAGTGTCAAACTACAATTGCAACGTCCCGATGAGAATCAATTTGATTTTTGTTTTTTTTTTCGATGTCAATTTGACAGCATAAATGTCAATTCAATTATTATTATTATATATTATTAGCTCCATCCCTCTTTCTTGCTTGTACACTTGGTACTTTATCACGACCTGGTCAGGCCCCAGCTGTCAAACTGTAATTGCAACCCGGTGTCAATTTGGCAGTATAAATGTCAATCCTATCACTATAGTTTGACAGTTACATAAGCACTGCATTATGTCCAAGTCAATGCCAAGCCAAGTAACTTACTAACAATGTCTGCTAGAAGAAAATCTAGGCTCGCTTCCAAACTCGCATAGTTTGGTGTCCTGGGAACTAGGTCTTGCTGAACAGTACCATCTGCGTTTAATAATGTCTTGAGAGCCGACACTCGCGACACTCCTGACAGCGCCGAGATTCCTGGCGAGCTCTACACAGCAATACATAAGTGTCAGTGAGCGAAGGTCTCTCGATGTCCGTGCTGTTGCGGCAACTGACAGCCCTGACAAATGACAAGCGATGGACTTAAGGTGCGTGCCCAATGGAGTAACCTGCAACAATAAACAAAAAAATATTAGTCAGCGTAAATACAGTATTCTGTAAGTAGCTAAAACCCATAAAAAAAAGTTTACCCCACATTAGTTTACTCTTATGTCGTAAATGCCTTCACAAATATGTAAACTCACATACAAAAGACATCCAGACCCGGAATACCTATATGTATATACAAATAATTGTTGCGTGCGAAGATCGAACCTGCAACTCACAGTACAGCAGTCAATCGTTCAACTACTTGGCCAACCTGACCGATAAAGTGTCAGTTGGATTTTTATTACCTGGATTGTAGTTTTCACAACTATTAATATGACTGTGTCTTTTAACTCAACTAAAAATTATTTTATTTCACATAGGCCATGAGCACTTATAAAACATCAGAAGCTAGCGCACGGTTCCAATTGGTCGTTTCCTACGGAGAAGAACGGGCTAGAAACTCCATGGTTATTAAAAAAATGTTGATTCTACAATACATATTTCCATATTACAATATTAATAAGTATGAGAGAACAGTGTAGACTGGGCAACAAAAATAATAAACAAAAGTCAATCGAACATTTGCAAACCGCCTTTGTATTTATTTGTTTCGAAAGGCAAACCCATAAAACTCCATAACAAGGTATTTTAAATGATCAGAACATTAAAAACATCAATATTTAGACTATTCAGAAGAATTTATTAGTCACGAAATATGCAAAGTTTCAACTATTACTTGATAATGTTCATGAATAATTCATGTCATGGCCTTTAGTCCAGTTTGGCGTTAAACGGGACAAATAAATACTTAATAATGACTCTATTAAGCATTCCCTATCAAGCTTATTATTGGGCTAATAATGTTATTACTATTTGTCTAAAGCTAATATTTGGTTTATTAGACTTATAATTTATAATTATTTAGTCTCTTCGACCCTCTTGTAAAGTAGGTATGGGGTATTTATTGAGTGTATTATTTATTAAGAAGTTATCAGACAATATAATTATATACTACTATATGAATAGTATGTATTGACCAATCAAGGACGTTCAGCTCAATTCGATAAAAAAATAATCTATACTAAAAACCAAACCTCTTTGGGCGCTTATAATCTTTTTTTATAAAACTTCTCGCAAAATTAACGACATCATAATTTGCATGTGTTAATTAACTGTACAATAATTTATAAGCCATATTTACAAATCGCACATAATTACGACACATGCTACACAAAGTCGCAACAAGTGTGTGCGGACCCTAACACATGATCCGTAGGGCTGCCACCAATGCCACCTGATTTATTATCCTGCAGACAAACACATTAGCACAACCTTATATTTACACATCTGCCACGGGAACATCAACCTTATGCCCACGTGATAAAGTCATCGCTATTTTAGTATGAGGATGTATGGAGATCATGAATCAGCATCGCCATATTGAATTTTAACAGCAATTGCGAATAAAACCGTCGGCCTGTCAAAATATTTAAAATTATTTGTGTGCGCAAGAGTGCGAGGAAGCCGGTAGAGGTGGCCATTGTTTTTTTTATTTAAATATGGAAGGAAAACATTTGGACTTTATTTTAAACCTTGAAAAGATGTACGAGTATAGGTACTCCTAATCACACATACAGTATGATGACTTCATATTTTATTGTTTTCCACTAACTCTGATTAATTTATACTAACAAATGGTTTCATGAGTCATTGCTCTATCTTCTTTACTAATTGCTTCTGTTGCTACCACATATTTTAAACACATTTTTATAAATAATCAACGTCTTTTTACAATTAGCTATCGTTTACTACTGTTTTCGAAGCTTAAAATTTTTACCAAATTACTCATTTGACATGGTTTGTTTACAGTTTAAAGTATATGCAGCTTATATAATGCATATCACGCCTATATTTCTTCAAGGGGTTAGGCAGACGTGTATCATTGGTACACCAAGAATTTTGTCAAGTTATATTCAAGCTCTATGAGCGAGTCCATTGCTTTAAACTGGGCACAAATTCGGACTACGGGTAGCTACTTAAAAATTCCACACAAAAGACCCAATCTTTTCTGTGAAAGAGCCCATTTTTTTCAATCGAGACAATTTTACAACCTCATTTACTAAATAGTCGAGCTCACAACCACCACACCAACAATGCTGGTAAGAAGACTTTTTAAGATACCTAGCATTTAAAGATATTTTTTTTTAAATGGAAAGGCTGTAGTTTGACCACTATCTCACCTGATGGTAAGCGATGATATGGCCAACAATGGAGCACGCTTGCTTAAAGGAACCTATTCACTCTTGACTTAAAGACGCCAAGCTGTAGCTATCAGGCAACACAGACCCCGGCAAGGAATTCCACTCCTTAGCTGTACGTACAATGAATGTATTCCCAAAACGCTTTGTTGAAAATGAAATGGTGTAACTCTTGCACCACGGATCTCCTCTACCTGTAGGTACTCGCCCCACACAAAGCCTACTAACATCACAAGATCCCATCTAATCAGCATTCGCGTTTCTCCATCGGCCCACATTTCGTCACCGAACTGGTTCCAATAACTCAGCTCCGACCACAAATATCGACTAATTAGATATTATTTATCGGCCATAAATTACTATAAATTATACTTCGAAGCCAACTTGCGTTGTTTATGAGGACATAGGCTCATAACTTGCAGTTTAATGATTTAGACAAGCAAATGTACATTGGTATGGCAGATTGTGCGTAATTAGGCATTACATGTAAACTTCTAAACCATTAAAATCAAGTTGTAAAACTGTTTGTTCGTTTCTCTGATATTCAAACAAACGTATTCTCTAGAAGTAGAACGCGCATCCACCGTTGTGCACGATAGACATGCCCACAACTGTAATAGTCACTTATCACTATGACCGTGGTAAGTGATGTAGATGATGCTATTAATAATTCTAGTGGGTTTGCGGACAACGAGCAATGGGTAGCTCACAGTCCAGTCGTCCGGTAACCATCCGGACCGCCCTGAGTCGTCGCGCAAAGTGTAGTAGTGTTCCACCCGCACCCCAAAGCGATGTTAGCAAAACTGTAGGGGCTCTAGGCTAGCAAAAGTCTGACAGGCCTGTCCTCTCCGCCCTAGAGTGGGAGAAGTCATTGGATGATTTGTCAAATTAAAAAAAGTGTTCGCTCTTCGGCTTTACTCACGTTGAACCATGGACTGTACAAAATCTTGGTGAGAGTGTCAAACGTTTTAAAAATATCTCCTTTATAGAATCATAAGCGAGCTCAAACTCCGATTTGCACTTGACTGACTTTCCGTAGGCTGTTAGCTGTGACCATCACTTCTGAGGGCTGGTTCCACGCTTGGGAGTAGATAGTAAAAATTTTCCGCTGACAGATAAGCATTAGCGTAACTAATCTGTCAGCCGAAGTATTTTCGTATTCTTACCTCGTTCTTCTCCTTTCGAACTTTTTAAATACATTGGACTCGTCACTTATAGAAGAAGACATTATTACTGAGTGCCATTAATTTCGTTTTATCCCAGTAAAGTGAACAGTTTCTGTAGAGTAGTGACGTTGTGAACACAACTAGCATAGGTAGGTAATTGTTTAAGAGATTGTTGAATTTAATTGAAAGTGTGGCAATACTGAATTAATTTAATGTTAAGTACATTGTTTGCTAGGTGCTAATTAATGATTGAAACATGTTTCTTGATTATTTAGCTCATTGTAGATAGACATGTTTTGCTTGGAATAGCTTGCCTTATAGTAATCTTAAATGTTAATAACTACAGAGCAATAATAAACAAATAACACACTTAAAATCAAATCCTTGGTTTTAATAATAGTAACAATAGGTAGGTAGGTTAGGGTAGGGTAGGGTAGAGTAGGATAGAGTATGGTAGGGTAGAGTAGGGGAGGGCAGAGTAGGGTAGAGCAGGGTAGAGTAGGATAGAGTATGGTATAGTGGGGTGGAGTAGGGTAGAGTGGCAGCGATGCCGCGGGAAAAAGTTTATTAGGCTATATTTTATTAATGCGGGCGAAGCCGCGGGCAAAAGCTAGTAGTAACAATAATTAAATTTTTCAGACAAAAGTCCATAGCATTAGTAGTAACAATTCGGGGAATTATAAATAAAACAAATAAAAACTAAATTGAATTGAATGGTTTTACACACCCAATATATTTTCTTTATTAATTTGTTTTATTCTGTGAACAATATAAAAAAAAATATAAATAAGCATGCCTAGTTTTATTCTTCGGTCTAAAAATTAACAACAACCCAAGCTGTCAGCTCTAAACCTCCGTGTCCTGTGCTTTAATATGTAGATATAAAAGGCGACGCTTCTTAGAAGAATGATCAGCTCATACACATGTAACAGAGCTGCGGCCGAGCACTGACACCTCGTTAACGATGACGCAATAAGGACCTGTCACACGAGTTACTTGATGTGGTTGCGGTTCGCGATCAACAGTTGTTGTATTCGTACTTGTATTGTAGACGTACCTACGTGCCTCTCAATGTTTGCCAGCGACACTTTGAGCCGCGCTGGATAAAAACGAAAACGAACTCTTATTGAATAACTTCTCTAGCTCTGGTTGGAGCGACAGGGACTTTTACTGAGTACTCCTCTATGTTCCTTCAGCTATCTTTTGCGTTCCAGGACCACGGTGAAAAACAACCCCCTGGAGCAATAAAACCAAATGGGAACATGTATCTAATGTGTTTATTTTTCCTAATTTTCCGAAGGCAAGCAAATTATTGCGATAATGTACTTTTCTTACTGTTGATAGGCTCGAGCTTAACCACTACCTTACCTGCGGGTGACGATGGAGTACGCTAGCTCAGTAGAAATCTCACTCTTGTCTTAAAAATCCCCAGGTTGTAGCTATCAGAAAACAATGCTCCGCCAGGGAATTCCACTCCTTAGCTGTACGCATAATGAATGTGTTCCCAAAAAACATTTTGTATGGGATGTCCCATATGTACCGGTGGCGCATCGCCGTAATCTGGTGCTCCGATGATGAAACAAGTACATACCAGTACCAGGGCACCAGATCGTCAAAAATTAATAACGTGTAGATAAAAACCATTTCTCAATGTTAGAAAGACCACACTTTTTTTTTTACACAATTGCTTCATGTATGTTCATGAATTAAACCAAGATATAATCTTATTTGTTCCACAGAAGCTACAAAAAATGCAAGCACGTGACTGTCGCAAAGTCGCTAATCGCAGATGATAAAAGTATTGCGTCTGTATCGGGTCTTAACCTCACGACATCAATAAAATTAATGTGCCAACATTAAACAAACCACAAGTTATCTGCTTGATTTATTTGTTTTTATATCTTCTGTTTTTAGCACTAAAGGTCTTCGCAGAGGTCACTGTAATTAGGAACATGTCAAACAAAATATTTGTTTTAAAAATTGTTTTTGTGCAGAGGTCTAAGGTTAATATTTATCTATTAATATTCAAATAATATACATATGTAATCGGTTTTAGATGATAGATCTAAGCACGCTATAATATATATTAATTTAAGTAGTGTTTTGGGCACACATTCATTGTGCGAATAGCTAAGGAGTGGAATTCCCTGCTGGAATCTGTTTTTCCTGTTAGCTACAAACTAGAGGTCTTGAAGTCAAGAGTGAATAGGTTTCTTCTAGGCAAGCGTGCTCCATCGTCGGCCACATCATTGCTTACCATGAGGTGAGTTGGTGGTCAAACCAGGTGGCCGATCAATAATAAAAAAGTAACTGGCGGTTATTGCCCACTATAATATGCATGTATGATAACTTTCCTCATGAATCACTCTATCTATTGAAAACTTAATAAAAATCCGTTCTGTAGTTTTTTAGTTTGTCGCGTTCATACAGTCAGATGTGGTGGGAGGCTTTCTTTATTGTATGTACACCATAACCGCTTATAACCTATCCCTTATCAGCTTATAACATTTTGTAAGATGTATTTGTGAGAATAAAAAGAGAACAAAAACTCCGTGAAGCGTGTCATCGACAGTTGTTCCCACGAAAAATATAGTAGAATTCTCTTTATACTCCAGAATACGCCATCATTCAAAGGGTCTTGATGCTCCTCACCAAAAGAGTTGACAGAAATATATTAGCCACGGGAAACGCGACCAAAACAAATACCTACGTATAAAACTGTCATGTGTCAAAAAAACTCATACTATCTTCAGAATACTGAAAAGTCTTCTGACAAATCTTACTTGCTACACATGTGACCGCCATACGTGGAAACAATGTCCCACGATAAATCCGTCTTCGCGCGGCGCAATAACGCATGCGCTACAAATTGTAATGCGCGCGCGCAGCTAAACGTGTCAGCGCCTGCGACGACGCCTGCCGTAATGTATGAGGCACGGGGGAGCAGTGGTGACTACAGCGGATACGGGACTCCATAAAATACTAATATCATTGGTAAGATATTAAAAGTAATGATCGTATTTTTATTTTATTTATATAACTAATACTAATATTTATATCTATATAAATACTATCCTGACAGAAGAGAGGACCTTGTGTCAGGTCAGGTCCTGTCAAGTCCACAGAAAAGAGCTCTTTTTATATTTCATTAGCTTCTACCAGCGGCTTCACCTGCATAAAAGTAGGTTTCGCCATGCAAACTTTGGACCCCAGTTTCATCCCCAAAGGGCGTGCTCTTAGTGCTCACTTACATCATAAATGGAAACCTTCTGCAAAATTGAACGCTCTTAGACCCAGTTATTTTGGATGTGGGTTGATATGTCAGTCAGTCAGTTTCTCCTCCTAGAAAAGAATATAGATCGTTTACCGTCACAATATCCTGCAAAAAGTCAAATATAGTTCGAATCTTAACAGAAATAGTCCATGACATCGGCCCGCCAGTATCATGACAAAAAAATGCTCAAGCCATGCCTCGCAAACCGCTCGTGAGCTACTAAACGTGTCAGCGCTGCCTCTGCGCATGTTCAGAATGTATGACAACATGACTACCACGGATACGGAAAAAATAAAATATGGCAGCATTTCTAATAATATTTTTGTATGCGGTGAGAGAAGATGGTTCGCAGAAACAGTGACGTAGTGAGATGAATACAGCCCAGGGGCCAAAAAAAATTTTGGCCCCTTTTTACCCGGGAAATCACCAAATACTTAACTGGTCTGGGTGGAGGGGGAGGGTGTGCCATACTGTTACTGGTCTGTTGATGTAGTGATTAGTGGCCCTGAAACGCCCCCCCCCCCTTAAGCTTGTGAGCCCCGGGGCGGGGGCCCCGCCTAGACCTTCGGTAACTACGCCAGTTCGCTGAAACACTTGGAGTTGCTTTAGTAAGAAATGGACTGAGATATGATCCTGTTCAGATATTCAGCAGGCATATTAAAATGCGACATTTTCCTTGAAAGCCTACTTACTATGGCGTTCTGGAGTAAGGCTTATGTAGATTTAGTACGGGGTTTTTACAGACTGATAATCTAAGCGGGAATATGGTGGATGCGACACGCATATGTCCAACAATGGACGTCTTTCGGCTAAAATGATATTGATGAATATATCATGAGAACAATCTTTTGAGAGAAGAAGAATTTGTTTTGTCGTTAATTTAATCTTCGTTAGTTTTCATACTAATGTTATAAAGGTGAAAGTTCGTGAAGCATAATACACAAAGTGTTATGATTGTAAGTAACTTCATCACGCTCGAACAGATTTGGCACACGAGTAGACCACTTTTTTCCGGGGAGTATGTTCTTTTGGGGCAATTTATACTTCCACCTTGCTTCGTGCTTCCACCCGTGCGCAGCAACTACTGGCAGCTACTAGTTAATTATAAATCTTTATTCTCGGGAACAAATTTTGTTGTTTTTCCTCTGCAAATCACAAATTATAATTAGCATTTTCTCTATTTCTAAGTTAGTTGACATAAGGACCCCTAAGTTGTAGCTATCGAGAAATACAAACTCCGGCCGCGACAGGGAATTCCACTCTTTAACTGTACTCACAATGAAAGTGTTCCCAAAAAACCACAAAACTCGACAAAGAATTACCACATTTTTTGTATTCAAATAAGAAACGAAATTGACAGTTTTTTAGCTGAAAAAAAAAACAAATTCTACAACAAACAGCTGGCTGTTCAATATTGAACAACCTAGACAATACTAATAAAGAAAAATAAACGCTACTTAGATCCCTAGTCTAAGAATAAATTAGTTAGGTACAGCGCAGGCTCCAGCCAGAGCGTTATTAAAATGTAAAAACTTCAGCTAACTTGTAATGAATTCAGCCCATTTGAAATTCGACAAAATCTGTTGAAATATTATCGTCCTAACTTTTTGTTTTCTAACAGCCATTTCAAAGATACCTATTTGTCTGATGAGAATTTAAACTATTAGGCTACTTAGATTCTTTGGAATTTATTCAAGATTTAAAAGTTCCTTCAAGGATTATCGTAATTCTTGTTAAAGAGATTGCCTCTTGGGAACTACCCAAGTTATTCAAATAATCGATGTAAAACGTTTCATCACTGTATAAGTAGTTTTTGCCCAATAATTCGGGTAATACCTTACCCCCGATAGGTCCTTATTATTATCATGCATTTCATACTGGTCGATCTATAGGAACGGCTTTTTTTCTGTTAACAACAGAAACGTCAGATGTAAACAACATTTCATTACCATCATTTCAGCCGAAAATGATCCAATGGTGGACATAGCCCACCCTTAAGTGTCAGCATAACGACCAGCTCTGTGTGTCTGGCTTTTATTGGATTCCCGCGATGCTTACCAGGACATCGGTCCATCTTGTGGAAAGCCTTGCAACGCAGCGTCTTCCTGTAAGTGGTCGCCAGTCCAGAACCATTCGGAGTCATCGACCATCTCTTTAGTAATAAACAATTCTCTAAATTTACAATTAACTACATCTTGACTGGACAGCATCCTCATTCAATCCCAAGTCTGCAGCTCACATAACCTTATTTAGTCCCGATACTGAGTCGCAAGCCATGGCTGGCTGGAGTCACAGGTTATCGCGCGACCCCGGGCCCCGGCGCCCGCGCACCCACAGATTTCTGCGAACCCTTATCACTTCGCCTCGTAGTAAATATTTTGAGACGGATAATATTATATAGTGACTGGCTTTCTGTGTATAATTAAATGAAACCGTTTAATTAGATTATATTCTTGGGATTTGGAGGTTAAGGCAACCTTTGATAATGTAAGTTTTAAAAGATGAAAACATCATTAAAAGTCTTTAAAATTGCAAAGCAAAGACCCAATTTATGTCATGTAGGAAGCGAAATAGGCGATAACAAAAGGTTAACTATTTCACGAGACTATCGTAAAATTGGGGAGCACGGGGGTCGTTGTAACCGTTTTCAGAAAAAATATATAGGTACATATCTTGAAATCTATCGGTTACACTGCAACTAATAAACATAGATCGATCCATTATTTCTTTCTCGATCAACCTTTTGGAAGTAGTACTTTATCTGGGCGCGCTTGGTCTAAACCTATAAATAAAACATAGAAAGTTAAACTGAACTGCGATCCTTTACTTTATGATAATGTATCATCACCTGGCTCCGTGCCAACACGCTGAAGAGTGACAGCTCCACATTTACATGAGTTTCCACACAGACGTAGCACCAACACCTATAAAAGGGGGTAGCCAGTAAAAACAAGGCAATTATGACAATGAACTACTTACACATAGCGCCCAAGTACAGACCACAAACAAGTGATGAACTATTTCTGTATTTTTTGGAATTAATTAGCCAATCATAATTTTATTTTTTTAAACTGTTTGTACAAAAACAATTAATATTATAATCAACTAGTTTTCATTAATAAAACATGTCTGAATCTATAAATACTCGTCACTTTCTTGCAGCTAGTACCAAGTTCCAACTTCATTATTTTTTACACCCTCATTACACACTTGCTAAATAATTCATTTGGACCATATTTAATCTGACGCCATATTGCATTAATGGAGGTATGCTAGCTATCCTGTATCTCCCGGTTTGGTTCGCCATCATCTTTGCTATAATATACTATTAGTGCGATAATATGGACGTTACAATGCAGACTGCAGAGCCTGCGTATGTATGGAGTCTACTAAGGGCTGTTGGTTCGCTTTAATGAGCTTTTTTTCTTATTTTTATTGGTTGTTACCGGATAGCGATCGCTGATAAACGGTTTATTAGTTATTTGACGGACGACAAGTATTATTTTAACGGTTTCAAATCCTATTATTTTACGACTTCCATTTGCTTCATTATAATCAGTTCATAAACTTTTTTCACATTGTTTACAGTGTAGATTTGACGAATAAGTATTTTGTTGTATTATTCAATAGAATATCTGTTACTTAATGTTGGTATGTCTGCTCGAGCCCCGGTATGAAGGCTAGAAGGAACGGGGTGGGTTTTTAGTCAGTAAGATTCTGACAATATCTCCCGCTTCGTCTAAGAGCGGGGGTTGTCATTGGATGATTTTCCCCACCATAAAAAAGGGCTTGGCAATCTAACAGATTGCCAAGCATGGTAACTATGACATTTTACCTGCAGGACCTTGCAACAACGTACAACACGACAACTCCATAACTAGTACCGAATCACTTACAACCCTTATACCTTACCTCGATACCTCTCAGTCTTATTGAGTTTTTATATGAGAGCACCCTTTTATAAAACCGTTAAACGAGAAGTGACAGGCGACATCCTGACAATTTGGTAAGTTTCTTTGATCATTTTCCCTGTCGCAAAAATGTGACAATAATGTCAGTGTTTGACAAATAGGGCTTATTGTCATTGCTACGTTACAAAGGGTTCTGGAATTACCCAGCAGCAAACCGGGAGTTCAAGTTTGTACCTACCTTATTGACAACAGTAGGCTATAAGCTACGACTACTCTGCCCAAGTCCCCTACTAATTAAAATGAAATAAAAATTCCAATTATTCAAGTGTACTAAAATAAATAAAAAAACTTGTTGTCTCACTATACGTTGGTAAAAACAGACTCGAATACCGCCGAAAACCATTTGGGCCAACCAGGGGTTTTTTTTTACGGTGGGCATAAATCATCTAATGACAACCCCCGCTCTTGAGTGGAGCGGGAGATAGTATCATACTCTTACTGACTAAAAACCCACCCCATTCCTTCTAGCCTCTTCATACCGGGGCTCGAGCTTCCATTCGGATAACCCTGGCCCCTGTAGGCTTCGGGCCAGCTGGGCCCCTCCTGCTGCTGACAACTCCTTGAGGCGCGCGGGAACAGTGCGCGCCGTCGACGTCTTGGTCTCGGTCCGGACAGTTACCGGACGGTCGGAATTATATAGAGTTATTCATGTACTTGCATCAAAATGTTGATATTAATATGTTTCCAGGTAGGACCAGCTGTCTTTGTAATATCATCTTCCTAGCGTGTTAATGGTCTTCCTATGCTCTTTTTACCTAAAGGGCATTTCGTCGTATGAAAGTACTGTAGACCTAGCCAAGTTGTAAAGAAACGGTTGTAACTTGGCTAAGGGGCACTGAAAATCCTCGTCAGATTGCTAAAATTTTTTTACCGATAGAGAGCTACTTTATTCTTGAGCACCTTATATTTTATATCCGCGGGCTAAACTGCGGGCAAAAGCAGTTGATCATATTTTAGTGAGTCGTATTTTATCTAGTTTCTTTATTTTCAGCAGTAGTTAGGGGTCTTTACGTCAAGAGTGACTAGTTTACTTCTAGGTAAGCGTGCTCCATCGTCGACCACATCATCGCTTACCATCAGGTGAGATGGTGGTCAAACGCAAGCCTATCAATGAAAAAAATAAAAATAGTTATTAAAGCACTTACAAATAGTTATCCTTCTCCTCCTATTACATAATGCTTACACATTACTGGTGAAATATGGATGCACAATAGATACTCCTGCTATCCTTTCAAGGAAAACTGTCGTCATGTTATGTTACTTTGAAACCTTTGAAACCTATGGCTATTCGCAGAACTTTTGGCTGTTAGGTTCCAATAGCCAGCGATCTCAGGTGGCCCATTCATGGCCAGTGTTCATGAGAAGCAGTGAGTCACACAGACGAACGGACGTGCTCCCACATGGGTGTATGTAAGTATGAAGGTGTTGCATGCAATACTCGTACGTGAGGGAGTGGTAACATGATCTGGGTTTTTCTTGAGAAGTCGCGCAGCTTCCTACGAGAATGGACGAGGGCTGTAGCAAATAATGGAATAGTCGTACATAATTTAATTAGTAATTAAAAAACAGGACAGAATGGAAGAAAAAAACATGTTGCGCCGACCCCAAATAAAACGGGATAAGGGCAGGAAGATGATGATGAATTCTCCATAAAGACTACTGTTGTATTTATATTTTACCGTATCTAGACCTAAAATGAATACAATAGCCTGATACGAATGGTATCGTATCATATCACTTAAATTCCTGTTAAATGTTATGAGTTTATGATCGCTCTCCCTGTAACTGTTTCGATTATAGATTGATACAGTCTTGAAGATGTTTTCTAAATCGCAAAAAAAGTAATTATTTTAAGATGTATAGTGTATAGTTTTCACACTTTTCCCAATATTTGTTCTATGAGACCTTGTTTCGTGCCCAATTTCAGGATTCTAAGTCATCTTTCTACCTATTCTAGAGCTAAAATGTCTTAACAGACGGACAACAAACTAATATTATGGTGGTTCCGTTTTTGCCAACTGCGGTACGAAACCCTAAAAAATGAATATTTTTAAGTTCAGTACTCAACTATATTGTAGTCTGCTTCCAAGCTGACCGGATGCAGCTTGATACCAGGAGGATATTTTACATGGCGACTTCGTATAAAAAAACATTCTAACCCTACCCCATCAAATGTATAAACGAAACATTCCATATAAACCACACAATTTTGAATTGAAAACCGATAGCTACTCAACTCACACACTCACTCATTTACATACCTCCCATTCGGAAATAGGGATGTGTAACCAGCATATAAACTGCTAATTATCACTACTCTTTCCAATTAGTCTATAATAAACTGGCTGACTAATCAATCGTGGTATCAATTAGCTTTCGTTGCCAGCCCTGCGGCCGCGTGTTGCGCCCGCGCAGGTTCCCCGTACGACGCGAGGTGACACCGCGCATGCGCCGTAGAATCTTAATTACTGTTTTTAGAATTATAGGAACTAGAAAGGCCATCTTGAATATTTAACTGAAACTTTGATATGTAAAGAAATGTCTAGTTATTTTAAACTCAGTGACAAAACAAGCCTGTACCCTAGCCAAGTTGCTAATCTGCAACAGTTAACGCTTATAGAAAGCTTCAAATGTACGGGAATGATGCGCTCTCAACGCTCAGTCACGTGGTCAGAACAAAAGAATTGGCGGCAAGGTCAACTCGAAGTGTTCGACGCAGGCCAAACGGTTGTAACTTGGCTAGGGGGGCTGGTTATAAACCCCATGTTTTACAACAATCCTCTTTTAAAGTTGTAACCACACAATTCTTATTCTTAATTCTGGGTCAGAACCGAACGTCCCTAACGGGACATGAATCCCTGATCCTGATGTTTTAACTGGATAAGGAACTGAATTTATCAACTCTGTGTGAAATCTGTATTTTTTTTTTCTAAATCGTCGCCCCTAACCATGTAACGTTCACAAACATGTAAATGCACGTACAAATGAACACCTAGACCCGGAACAACTATGTATAGGTTTGTTACATACGAGTAGCACGCGATACGCAGTGCCAATCTCAACCACTGCGCTCACCGTATCGTACTGGTATGAAAAGGTTGAGAAAGAAGGAAGGCTGGTTGAGAATGCTCAAGGCATAAGCAAAACCAACTAATCAAAAGTCACTCTGGAGTGGTGACTGCGCACCAGAAAACGTAGCGTTTGGAAGTCGCCCGCACGGTGGACCGATTACCTGGTCGCGAGGGAACGTAGAGACGATGAGTATTTTCTTAATGATGTAAACTAATGCTTGACTGTGATCCCATCTGATGGTAAGCAGTGATGCAATCGTTAATGGTGAAGCGTTATATTAAGACCTTGAAAACAGGGACAGTGAGTTTTACTCGATTTTTATTAATTTAATTAGCGAAAGCTCCTTCCAGTCCAGTTTATCAATTCTACAACTACCTCCCTAGCTGTCGCATCTTCTACCAACAGGTATATCGTAATTAGATACTTACTGGCAACACCTCTGTATTAGCCGGTGTTGCCCAACGATGTAGCTAATGGGAAGACCGCTCAATTAAAACAGCTGTGTTGTTGCTAAGAACCTGCTCCTTCCCTTCTGCAGCTTTTATGACCATTCTTGATTAATAGTTAAGATAAGTTTATAGTTACATGTGTATGTATAATTAAGTAGTATACGAGGAACTGTTCAATGGGAATGGGGTTAGAAGGACCTCCATTGCACTGAATTACTGCAGTTTGACCATTTGAAGCTATTATAAAACAAAGAGTCACTCAAAGTTGCCACACCGCGGTATACCTACGACATTCCTTTGTTCTTCACTTACTAACCAACAACTTCTTTGTTCTATCCCCACTTTAACCCAATTGATTCACTCTATAACACGTAAATTCTATTTCCACCTCATTTCTCACGAGTATACACGTAAACCTCTTCTAAACGTCCTCATATGAACAGCAAACGATCCACAATTCCTTGTGAACACCTCATCTTGAGTTTCACGAGCGACATCTTAAATCTTAAATCGTCGTTGAATTCCCGTGTTATGACGTCACATTTTACGCCATTCTTATTGGCATAATTGAAAAAAGACAGAAGTTCCTTTCGTAACAACATGAGAAGAAATTTTAATGAGAATTGTGGTTTTGTTTTGGGTGGGAAATTTTCAAATAACTTTTCGCATTCGGGGTGGAGTGAGAAGGAGTGTCAGAATTTTGTTCACTAAAACATAACTATATTTCATCAGTTGCCTTTTGACCTGTGGCTAAGAGACCAATGCTGCTATATAGTGCGTATCTCACCTGTCCAGTTGGTACCAATTATTCCTGAAAATAGCGCATTCAACCAAACAAACTTGACTTGTTAAAAAACCTGCCACTGTGATAATTGATAGAGGACATTTGTTTTTTTTATTGCCTATACATATATTTGGTATGTATGTATCTTTTATAATAGCAGAAATAAAATGCATCTGTGTATCTATTATAATAAATATTGGTGCTTTTCGTCAAACCAATGACGGGCCATTACTGTCCATTCCAAGTTGCCTGGAAGAGATTGCGGAATGCGATAAGGCCGCCCATTATTTGATTTACATTATAAGTTTTTCTTTCTTATGTTTCTTGTTATAAGGACAATAAAGTATATAATAATAGGTATAGATATCTATCACCAACAAGTTGTAAACCTTCTCCACTTACCTGCCTAGTATCTACCACACACAATTCTCGCATACCGCGTGTGAACAATGCATCGAGATATATTTCCTCAATGTGTGGAGCCCAAAGGTTTCTATGAAGCCTCATATAGGACATTTTCATAGGAATCACCGCCGCATACGTACACATACACGCGGATTCGCTTGTGTTGGACGAATTCGCTTTCTTTTCCCTTTTTCTCGGTTATTTATTGTTCACTGACATTCTTCGCATAAATATGATGACAATATTTCTTTGTGACATTGTGTTTTTATTTTGTGTGATTGCCTGTGTGAGTTTTATTTGGCTTTGCGGTCTGTGAAAAGGTTTTGATTTGCAGCCACTGTTTTTAGTACCTAATATTTCATCTACTATTGAGGTGATGAGACTTCGACCATTTCCCAGATTGTGTGGTAAGATCCCACAAATGTCCAATAAATGTTTTTTTTTTACTAAAATAAAATAAAAATATATTGCCAGCTTTTTCTCCTGACCGTATCCTACCTTACCTTTACATCAATAAACCCAATAATAAGTTGTATATATTTTATATCTTATTTAAATTACTAGTTTTGCCAGTGAAAACATCATCATCATCATTACAGCCGATAGACGTCTACTGTTGGACATAGGCCTCCCTCAAGTGTACGCCACAATTAACGATCCTGTGCGTCTCGCATCCTTTACTCGATTTCCACAACCTTTACCATCGGCCCACTTTGTAGAAGGCGTGTGAAAACATAGCATAGTTGGCCTTATAAATAATGTCCCCACCGTTGGGACTCAGACCTCCTCTCTTGGAGAGGGAATGAGCCGTAATCTACCACGTGGGCCCAAAGCGGGTTGGTGAATGTCACTGGTCTTCGAATATTTGGTTCTAGATGTATTCCTTCACCATTTTGGGAGCAGTGCTAACAAAATTAGAAGTATTCTTTCAGTAAAGATTTCAACATTATTTTAGCTAGATAAAAATTCATTGTTACTTGTTAATCTACGGTTTTACTTAGCAGAACTCTCGCTCGTCGATTGTTACCCTTACTTACCACAACAAATTAAATCATACAAATATTTATTGACCTCTCCAACCAAATACATTCAGTAATAAATCAATTAAGCCGGTGACCAATTACAATGGATGACGCACGTGGAGCGGCGCGGGCGCAGCGTCCGGACCGATCTACAGCCGTTACAGTACACGCCGCCACGCTCACCAACCTTGTCAAAATGTTATTTATTTCAATTCTTGGTGAGGGCAGGTCATCGTGATGGGCGGTAGCGATTTTCATGAGAAACCAGTTAATAATTAATTATCTATGAGTAATTGGGCATAAGAACATATCCTAGAAAACTTTAAATTAGAAGGCCTGATCAGATGTTTCAAAGACTAGCAAAAGAGGTGATGAGGATGCCATTATGTGAATTGAATAAGTGAGGGACCGTCTGAAGTGATTTGGTGAAATTTGGCTTACTCTAAAGAAGTACCTCTTGTATATGTGTAAGGAGTGGAATTCCTTGCCACAGTCTGTTTCCTGATAGCTACAACTTTGAGGTGTTTAAGTCAAGAGTGAAAAGGTTACTTCTAAACAAGCGTGACCTACCATCAGGTGAAATAGCATTCAAACACAAGACTACTATCAAAAGTAAAAAAAATGTGGTTAAAATTAGAAGAGACCGGGGCAGAACTGTGATGTGTCTCTCACAGTGGAACAATAATGGCTTTAACATTCCAACGTATTACTCCAAAGCACTGGATCAAAGCAGACGAGCAGTACTACCCGCTGCCGCTCACACCATGCTCTCACCCTATCTCAAGCGACATCCAATAAATATGTAATTAATAACAATGTAGCTAGACAGACCGTTACTCAATCACTGCGGGTCACCTCGCGTTAACACAATACATCACCCGGCAGCGTATTTAGAGCTCACACCAATTGCGATTTATGGAAACTGCAGATAATTAAGTTATTTGGGGCTGTCCAAACTGACGAATGTGATTATTTTGATGATATGTATTTTAACAAATATTACCAACCGCTTGCCAACTCACAACTGTCATCAGAAGTAGTTAACTGAAGTCATACTAATGGTAGACTAGTTGATTATGCTTACAAATGATATGTTTCTATCTGAGAGCCCTCGGGTCCGCAAGCACGCGCCTATGGTGGCTGAGAAACGTTTTACAACTTCCAATGCCCAAGGTGCCTCTGGCGGGGGCCAATACATAAAGTTTGTCTCCGATTCACAATTTTGGTCGCCTCTTTTGCTCGCGTTACTGGTTCACTTATATCTTACCCTGGTTTTACCCTAATCTCTCTCTTTGGTCTACAATGTATTCTGCCCACTAGACAACATACATTTCTTAGGAAGAATAGGTCCTTAAGAGTCCCAAGAGGTTCTAAGGGTCTCTGACCCTCCGCGAAATACCTCTGTAAGTAAAAAAAATATTAGATTCCTTTTTGTGTCCAAAAATAGATGTTTATTTAAGTAGTACAACAACAGGCCTACTGTCACCTTACACCCTTATTTCTCACACTTTTCCTACATTATTCTGAAATGTCAAAGTTAAGACGTATATCCCCTTGAAGATCTGGCTGGAGTTAAATGCACACATATTCGGACTGCATGCCGCCAGTGCCCGCAGAGGCGTAGAGGCCACTAACTTTTAAATCCATTTTTTTGCGAAATATTGATTGATTTACATAAATGCTGTGTACAAAAAGAAATGCTGAGACTATGGTTAAGTACCATAGTCTCAGCATTTTTTTTGTAATCACATTTTTAAAGATCAAAGCCGTTTGAATGAAGTAGGGGAAACAAGCGACCAAATATCATGTTTTGTTTTTTTACAAAAGTATTATTCATACGAAAAAAAATCATATATTGAAATTGTTTATATATGAGTCTGTAAGAAATATATTTTTTCAAGCCTATTGACCTAGCCTTCAGAAAATCACTTCTTTATGGTACAGCTCGGGAGCTAGGGTCTTAAACAAACCGCCGCTTCAGGAGCGCGACTCGCTTCCGGCTGAAGACTCGCGTTTCAGGCGTTAATTACTGAACATTTACGATGCCACTGAAAAGTGTCGGCTTCCGTCGTTTTTCAACTTAATTTCGTGTCGTTTATCTGCTGTTTTCAATTAATTTAAGGATATTGAAACGCTATTTTACGTACAAACGTAATTCTTTTAAAGTTTTGAATTGTCAGTGCATATTTGCGATGATGTTAGCCGTCAGACACAGAACCGACTATCTGCTATGATTCTTTGTCGTTTTTTTTGAGTGGGAAATAATCTAATGACTTATCCGCTTTGGGGCGGAGCAGGAAGGCTTGCCAGACGTTTACTGACTAAAAACCGCCTCCTTTCATCCTTTTTTGCCTTACGTTCCAGGACCCCGGATTTTCCTTTCGGAAGCGATATGTCTTTACGTTTGTATACGTGTATGTTTGTTACTATTTCACGATCAAACGGATAAGCGGATTTGGATGAAATTTGGCACACGAGTAGAACATATTCTGGAAAGTCCATAAGAACTGTTTTACCCTGGGAATGTGTTCCATTGGGATAATTTTTTATTTTCACGCGGGTAAAGTCGTTAGCAGTAGCTACTCATTTATAGGACATAATGACGTGGGCTATTCTTTTTTTAGAGGGCATCTACTCACCCGACTGAAGATCATGACTAACTCGCTTATATATCTTAGAGTAACCCGAAGATTTTCTAAAATAGAAACATTTCTCACTGCGCAGAACAACGTGACGGCTCCGAAGGACCTTTTATACCACAGTGTTGACTTTCTGACCCAAATATTATTTCGAGGCCACTGATTTATTTGTGTAATAGTTTTAGATTCGCCCTTCCCCTTCATACACTTCGGGTACAAAAGATGATTGTTTCTTTTGAGAGTGTCTATTGAATTTGAAGAGAATTCAGGACTCAATTTATTGAGATAAAATGTCTTTCAGAATAATTGGATCGATTTTCATATTATTAGATTTTTTTTGTAGGTGGGAAAATCATCGAAGGAACGGGAGATAGTGTCAGACTTTTACTGACTATGCCATCCACTCGTGTTCCTTCGGTGCCTATCGTACCGGAGATGAATCTTCCTTTCAGAAGCAGACCCTTAGCCCCAATAGGCTTCGACTTCATATTCTTAAATAGTTATTCAATATTGCTTATTGAAGCACTACTAAAAGACCAGAAATAACCTTTTGTTATAGAAAGGCATTTGAGATACATGAGTTAAATACATTTGTGGGAATATGTTTAGATATTTAAATGTAATTGACCGCACGGTTGGAGCCGTGGTAGAGCAGTGTGTCGTGGGTTCGATTCCCGCACATAATAAAAAAATGTATGCGCAACTACGATATAGGAGTAATGCCTAGTGTGGGAAAAATAATCTTCCCTTTTTTAAATTTTCCACGTTTAAAAAAAAAATTGTATCATATTATCAATTCTATAGAAGGTTCACAAATTCCTCCGACAAACAAACAATTGTATCTCATTATGATAATCAGTTTTGATGAACGATACGCCAAATGCACGAACACATCTCATAATTATCACTGATATAAATAATGAAAACGTATTTAAAACTTTTAGACACATAATAGAGTAAAATTAAATCTGACGTAGTCAACGCTGGTTCAATAAGGTTAATTAACAGATGTTTATCATTGTTTACTAATAGAGGAACCTTATAAAAAGTAACAAATGTAAGTATTTTTTAAATGATTTAATATTATACAAAATTCCCAATTCGTTTGACTTTTTAGACAGCCTATAACTTATAACTCCCATCTTAACTGCATCTGCAAACTGCAAGTTACAATACTTGTCAAAGTTAGCGAAGATAACCGATCCTCCACTAATATCGCGGTAACTGTTATAAGTGGCACCGTAGGGGTGCCGGCGTATCGTAGTGTCGTCGTAGCGTAGCGCCGTCGTAGCGTAGCGCCGTCGTAGCGTAGAGCCGTCGTAGCGTAGTGGAGTGCAGTTAACAAGTTTATGGAGACGTCGAAAACTTTCAGTTGCTAGTACTGCGCCTTCTCATAAGTTAAGACAAGTTGGCTGATAACAGGGGGATGCGGTTTTAAACGTGTATGTTATTGCTGTTTAATTTCCTTTCGGTAAATAGGTGTAGCGACATCTATGGGGTCACTTAAGAGGCTGCTTTTCCACTCGCTTATCGTCAACATCGAGCATGGTTAATGCTTATCGTCAACATGAGTTTTTCAAACAGCATAGCAGTCACTAGCATAGCATAGCATACAGCCTCATAATGTTCCCACTACTGGGACTCAGGCCTCTTCTCAGGAGTGGGAGAGTAGTAGTAAACCACCATGCAGGGCCTGTGCGAGTCGGTGGATGTCACATGTCAACGAATTTTTACTTCTAGGACATGCCGGTTTCCTCACAATGTTTTCCTCCACCATTTTGAGAGCAGTGATGAAGAAATAAATTACTCAAAGCAGTCACTGACGAGACTAAATACAATTACTTGTGCTGTTAAAAAGCTTCTCGTCGATATTTTCTATAAATAAGTAAAAGCCACATGTACTGGCAGTGTTGGGTTCCGCGGTAATGTGTGTAACTTGATAGTTGATGTGTTACCGACAGGAATGTGCCCTAAATATACTGAGCCGGGGATTCGAATATATTGGGATTCGTGGTGTTCTGTTGTCAGTTTTGTTTTATATTTTACTAGCAGCCCGCCCCTGCTTCGCTTGAGTGTTACAAATCTTTAAAATTCTCGGGTTTTCTCTACCGTAATATGCACTATATTGTAAACTGAAACTTACCTCATAACTCACTCTGTCTATTAGTGAAAACTGTATGTAAATCCAATCAATAGTTTTTGAGTTTATCGCGTTCATACAGACAGATGCGATACCACACAGACTGATGTTTTATAACAAACAAGGATATAGACGTAGCCTGGAGAATCCCTAAACCTAAGTAGTACCAGAGGTCATTGCTCGCAAAACAGATATTCTGGGGAATGGAACTGAAAACATAAAGACGCAGCATTGGAAGACCTCCCACGAGGTGGACTGATGACCTGGTGAGAGTCACGAGACTCCGATGGATGCGAGATGCATATAGGACCCAAAGAAAATTAAACCTCTAGTCATTGATGGGACCGGTAGCTCTGGCGACACTTGGGCGAGACCTATAGGTCTCGCTCAAGTGTCGCCATAGCCTTCCTAACCTCCTCGCCTATCCTTTCAGCCGATGGACCTTATAAGGTCTGAAAGGATAAAGATGATGATAAAGGCTGTTCGTTACAAAGCTTAAGCGATCACTACAACCTTTTAAAATATTAAATTAGTAAAACATTGCAGGGCAGTGGGATTATTTGAAAGAGTTACCGTACTTGAACTGAAAAGCAATCGGCCCGCAACACGTGTGGGTTTTTGTCAGTAAAAGACTGACACTCCCTCTAGCACCACCCAGAGCGGGAAAAGTTATTTAATAATATCCCAGCCCACAAAAAAGAGTGACACCTCAGACACCAGTCCTCCTTTATCAAAATATTTAGAAACAGCTTGATTCTTATTGCTCTCGTAAAATCAGTACAGTGCTTGCATCATAATGAAATAATCCATACAAGGTGGTAGCCGGCTTGATTGCCCTGAGATACCATAAATAAAGGTAAATGACTAAATGTTAAACATTCGACCCAATTCAGTCCGATTCCTTATATCTCGTGGTTACACACCAATAAATTCATTTTATTGTTCACATTCCGTTCACATTTTCAAATCGTAAATTAAAACATTATCACAAAATGGCCAGCGACATTTATTTTGCGCGCGAAACAGCACAAGATGGCGTCGCATTGTCGGCCAACAGGCGCTCTGGCCCCGCTCCAACAGGACTTGAGAGCTGGACCGAAATAAGGCCACTCACTGCCTCCTCGAAAACACCCTGGATTTTCTTTATTGCTCATTTTTATGAGGAAGTAATATCCTGTATGATTCATAAATATGAACACTGGTAAGCTATAGTTTTCTGAAAAACCATCTTACATGGTACAAAAATTCCTTTGTTTTAGAATGTTAACCTAAAATTTTGATAGAAAGCTATTTTTGCCAGTTGATTTCCTAATGGAATAAAAATTTGAAATGACATAAAAACAATCAAGCCCTGAAATGTTATTAAAGGAATTGAGTGGAAAATGAAAAAAGTTAATCAGAATCTAAAAACCCAAAAGAGATTTGGATTAATATGAAAAGGGAACCTTTTTAACGTTTCTTAGGTAACTGTATTAGGTACCAATTTATTATTTCCTTATGTAATAATGTCTGTAAAGTTCTGTCAACCCAAAAAATCATTCATTGTGAAGTTACTTAAGGCGCGAGTCACGACAATGTCGACTCAGTGCGGATCACATCTCGCTGACAATATCCAGTAATCCGATTATGTATCGAGATTAGAATCGAGGCACTCGTATCGTTATTAAATCGATAACGAGGTGAATACATGTGCGGGTTATTCTTTGGTCTAGCGGTAGGGTTGCCAAACGTTGGTGATTTTGTTGCAAATGTGTTTTAAAACAGCTGCAGAAATTCACGTATAAGAACTTGGCTTATCGATTTACAAATAATTACACGAATAATTAGAACATTAAAGTAACGTTTATAGCCTAATTAAGCACACATTATTTTAATTGGACCATATTTTAAAAAGATAATTGATAACTTACTTTCAAGTCTTCACAAACAACATTTTTTCTTTCCATATTATTCGTTTTAATTCCTCAACTTTGCTTTATAGATTTCTCCTTTTTACCGCGACATATTCACAAGAGGACATCAATACTAAAAACATGAAGTCAAAAGGTAATGAAATCCTCTCACGTAAAAATATTCCTTCGACTGTGACAAGTCAAAGACACAATTTTATATAGAAATTCAAAGAAACGTAGGTAATCGGATTATTTTGAGGCGACTGCAACACATGTTGACGAGTGCGACGTTTTGAGCGCAAGATAACGCGACACGACACGACACGACTTTAAATCGCTTCATAAGATTTGGACGACTTATCAGGTACGATTACAACCTCATCGAAACAGACTGAGCAGAGATCTGAGCAGAGATCGCTGCTTGTGATATGTCCATTGTTCTTTTTATTTAAATGTAGGACATACCATTAACGTGTTTCACTGTTTTTTTGTTATCTATCCATCTACGTATGTATCCGGCTTCACCAACTAAAATAATGGCATTTATGGCAGCAAAGCAAGTTCTAACTCGATTTTTTTTTGCAACCGTATTTTGTGTACTCAGCAAATATACTACATTTAACGTCATGTTCAACCTTAACTAAATAGTCAACGCATTCTTTCTCTTATCCATTTAATGTGATAATTTTATTCCAATAAGATACGGCTCCTATATCAGGAGACCCTATCTAAACTCTCTTTTACAACATGAACACACGATTCTATTGCGCTACATCTTCCGTACAAGTGATGGTCAACAATGAATGCGCGTCCCTCCCTGCACTCGGGCGTCTTATAGCCGATAACGTCGAGGTATAAACAGCAATTATCATGGCCATTACATTGTCGCAATGAGAGCTTTCTTTTACAGCCAATGATAAAGTTATTGCCGCGTTCTCTTACAAGATGTTATCTTTTACTTCGTCGTGGAAATGTTCGGACGCTGTCTCCAATGCCTCTAGATGTGATACGTTTTAGATTCTTATCTGATCAGCTTCGATAGTTATTTGGCTTAGTTTGTGTTGCTTTCTAGTTAGGTGAGAAAGTTAATTTTATGTACATTATACAGTCGCAAAGGCCGTTTCCGTGATTCCAGGAAATAGGACAAAGAAGTTCATTGATGTTTGAATAAATAACGAATTTATCCTCTTTTTATTGACATCAAGTGACTTCTTGAAAGTAAATTGGGTCCAGGACTGAGGGGGGATTGTAATGAAAATCTCCATTTACATTCTTGATCTAAAATAAATGGAGATTTTTATTATAGTATCAGTAGTTCGAATTGGAGCTGACGTTTGATTCATTACTGCTTCAATCGAACAGAGTTAACTAACTGAATCACCTAGAGAACCTAGTGTAGGGTATACCAGTCATACGTGCCCCAGTCAGTAACGTGCCCCACTCGGAAAACTAAAAACACTTTAAAATTACAAAAACTAAGACAACGTATATTTAAACTAGCGTTGTATAATTGACATCGCCATCATACATCTATACTAACCATATCGGCTCAAAAAAACACCAAATTTTAAATGCGTGTCTTAGTTTTGCAAGTGGGGCACACTACCGCCATTTTCAACAATACCTCTCCAAAAATATCGTCGCCACAACATCACAAAAAACAAACAATGCCTTCGTCCATTGGCTTCATTTCATCCATTACAGCAATATAGTCGAACTCTGGCGTGATTGCGCAGTGCTCCTTCTGAACGGCTGAACACTGTCGTTCAGTCGGTCAGCGGCCTTATCTCCATCTTAATGCTGCGCCCCAGGACTTGTGACCTGATGCTCTCGCCCTGATAACTAGAGAGACCGTCAAAGATGAAAATAATGAACAGATGGAACAGACAGACCATAAAAATCATGATTATATTCAAATCGGACACTTGTGAAACGTGCATGGTTCCAGATGTCGTTGGCAATGGAGTATAACCAGAAAGAAATTCAACAGGTACTATGAGGTAACTAAAGTTAGTATAACATAGACTCTGTCTGTTCAATTGATTGGTGGAAACTGTGGAACTAACTATGACTTCAAATAATTTTTTTATCTATCTATCTATCAAATAGAGGCCATTTCACAAAAACTTCTTAAAATCAATTAGTAATAATATAATATTCCACCACTTTCACACAACGCCATCTAGTGCCAAATTAAGTAGAGCTTATGCTGAGTACTAGACAACTGATAAACATACTTATTAAACATATTTCTATACACACATATTATAGATAAATTACACTCAGACACAGTGTAATAAATAAATGATCGTGCTTAGCACTCAAATATCTTGTTGGGTTTCGAACTTTCGAACCACGACGTCCGGCATAGCAGTCAGTGCCACTAACTGCTAAAGACCAAAAAGCCAGTCGACGACAATGTCCTGTCTTCAACATAGTCTATGCCACAGAAGTCTCCACAGTGGTCGTCGGTAGCTATCTGCTGAAGGTATCGCAGCGCGCGTCCGTCTGCGTCGCCTCCACCGACACACACCACTACAGTTTTATTTAAATACTATAAGTATAATTTATGTAACTGTCTTACACAATGTTGCTTTTGTAAAAATTATGGAGGAATGTTTTAAAATATCCAATTTAATTATAAGATGGTGACACTCTGTCTTGTCTCGTCTTACGTTGGGTGAGACAAGCAGTAATGCCTTGATCACACGTACCGAGTAAAAGGACGAGACAGTAAAATGTTGCTCGGCCGAGACAGTGATGTAAGCGAGTTGTGAGAATAAGTGCACGGCCGAGCACACGGCGCTGTGTTTACACGAACCGAATTGTAAGATTGTGACACTCTGTCTTGTCTCGTCTTACGTTGCGTAAGACAAGCAGTAATGCCTTGATCAGACGTACCGAGTAAAAGGACGAGACAGTAAAATGTTGCTCGGCCGAGAGAGTGATGTAAGCGAGTTGTGAGAATAAGTGCACGGCCGAGCACACGGCGCTGTGTTTACACGAACCGAGTACTTGGCCGAGAGCACTGTCTCACAGTTTACTCGGTACGTGTGATCAAGGCATAAGTCGACCTCATCCATGAAATAACTGTGTTGAATTTTTAACCTAAAAGTTGACTGGTAGAGAATGCTTTTGTGTATGAAGTTCGCTTATTTAACTGTACTTACATAAAGTTTAAATAAATTTTAACTAAACTACAGCCATCTTCATATTGCTTTAATTTTTGTTTATTTTGCTAAAATCAATCATCAGCCGAAAGACGTCCACTGTTGGACATAGGCCTTCCCCAAGCGTCGACACAACGACCGGTCCTGTGCGTCACGCATCCATCAGATTCCCGCGACCCTGATCAGGTCATCGGTCCACCTTGTTGGAGGCCTTCCAACGCTGCGTCTTCCGGTACGAAAAAAAATCAATACATAAAGAAAAAATAAAGCAAAAAAATATGGTACCGTGAATACATTCTATTCAAATATTTTAAATAACAGACATAAATATCACCGCTTTACACACAAATTGCTTAATTTCATCAACACAATCAGTGCCGAACACTAAAATAGACTAAAAATAAACAAGCAACAAATGTGATTAGCTAAAACATTCCTACAATAAACTGGATTTGCATGTTTATGTTATTCGGAGCTAAACAAACTTGTTTCGCTAATTATTAGAAAGGCATGGCGTCAATTTGAGACAATCGGATCAATTAGCTATGTAAATGTGAACATTAAGTATACGAAACAGAAGTTTATTTCTGTAAAATTCTTGAATAAAATAGGTCTAGTTACGAGAACTAGAAGAAAAGTTGTCTAAGCTTTGGGTAGATTTTTTTAAGGAGGGAATCAATCTCTCCTACTCTAGAGCGGGGCAAGAGGGCGTTTTACTGATTAAAACAACACCTATTTTATCTTCCGCCCAAGCAGAACACACGTCCATCGTGACCTCCGAGCGGTCCTAACAATGTTGACACCCTGGCGTTTCTTCCGCAGGAGCAGGAACCTTCCGAACTTACCATGTTTGAAACTTTGGGGAGATAACAGCAGATCTCTTTTTGCACGAACGGTTTAAATTGCAACAATTTTAGCGCCTTTCTGTGAGAGCCAAAGGACCCCTGACTCGGAGAAGGGCCTCCAGACTCGAAAACCAAGAAAACCAACAAACATATATTGTTTAATTAACTATGGTCAAATCTCTATGTACAAATAAGGTGAAAGTAGGGGTCATCCTCTTAGATATTAGATTTTTGAGACATCTCTAACAAAGGTCCATGCAAAAATCTAGCTTATTTGCTCGATTTCCAAAAAGATATCCGTATTTCCCTGGGCTAGTAAACCTTCTGCTCAGCCGCTGATAAGTTATCTCTGACCAAACGTTAGCGAAGTGATCGAGATCTATAAATCCGTGAAAAGGAATAGGTACGCAAGTATTTAAGTTTAATTATGTGTGTCCATGTGGGACTATCGAGAGCCGAGTCCGTCCACTTGGTAACGAGTGCGTGCCACCGGCTAGATTAATGCGTGCAGATAGCGCTGCGTTAAGTACCGACGTGATATACTGATGGCCAGGGGCGTCTCTGTAACCAGTAGTAGTAAACCTTCACAGTGCTTGGATGTAATTAACACGAACAGCGTTTTAACATGCACCTTACGTGAGATGAACGTCGATTTAACTTTTTTCTTGAGGTGGGAAATCATCAACTTCTACCGTTTTGAGTAAACAGTATAAACGACAAGGCCAAACGCTTAGTCCAAACCGTAGTGATTTCAACAATGTAAGGGTGGATACTCGCCGTACACGTCGGGTTGGTAAAAATTAGATGGCAGAATTGTCATTCAATTCCCGCACACACTCTCCAAAATGCATCTTATAAAATACTGAAATGCTTTGTAGATTGGACTTAAGCAAACCTGGATCACCAAATAACCTCTTCACTTAGGCCAAAGCTGCTAGACATTTAACATCTCAAGCCCATATGTGACCATAGGCTACATTGTGTTTTTGTTCTAATTTCGTAAAAGTTTATCTGATATGATCTAAGATCAATAGTGATCGGGAAAGAAAATTATCATCAACTCTTTAGCATTTTCCCAACTAGCTTGAGACTCAAGGCGCTGTCAGCAGCAGCAGGGACCCAGCTGGGTCGAAGCCTACTGGGGCCAGGGTTAGTCCGAAAGGTAGCTCAAGCCCCGATATAAAGGCACGAAGGAACAGGGTGGGTTTTTAGTTCCTAAGAGTCTGGATGATTTTCGCCACCATAAAAAAAGGTCCAGCCTAACTGGATGCGGCTAGATACTCGTGTTTTACATGAAACGACTGCCTAACAGACTTCTACAACACGATAGGTACTCCTTGGATAGGCTGATGGTGAGACATTCGGCCTCTGACTACCTGTTGGAGATTTACGAAAGACAACTGGAACGGCTTTACGCGCTTTTCGAGACACGAGGTGTTTTTTTTTTTACTTGGACTCGGTCCATTACCGGACGATCGGACAGCGAGCTACCCATGGCTCGCCGTCCGCGAGCCCGCGTCTACGGTGGCCGGAAATCGGGATCGGAATCCCGGCGACGGCGGCGAGGGCACCGTTGCCTGATGCGGTCGGCCTCCCCCTTTGAAAGCATTACTGCTTCGCAGAAGGAGGCGACCGCCTGCCATTCCTCCTCGCTCCGGACCATGGCCTCGACCAGGGCTCGGCGCGAGAGGTCTCCGCCGCCGATCGCCCCCACGAGGGCACGGCGATGCTCCGCCCAGGCAGGGCACACCTCGACGGTGTGCTCCACCGTGTCCTCCGGGCGTTGCGCACAGTGGCGACACCCGGGCGTCACTTCCGCTTGAATCCGATGCAGGAACCTCCCGAACTTGCCATGTCCGGTGAGGACCTGCGTCATGCCGAAGGTGACGACGCCGTGAGGTCTTTCCAGCCACGCCTCAAAGAGGGGACTTACCGCCATAATCGTGGCGTGCCCAGAGACACGAGGTGTCAGTAATGTTCTAGATTAACATAAAAAAAAATATAAATATGAATTGAAAAATTCACATTACTACTTACCCGGTTTCGAACCCGCTTGAGAAGAGGACTGTAACCACATGGAAAGAGTGGACACTGCAGTAGTCCATTATTACTCCAATGACTCATTATAACTTTCTATTTACACAAATGGAAAGTGATTTTACGCAATTCTTTACGTCGACGACAATGTCGACACTATGAAAATCTTCTTGGGTAGCAGTTTTTCTATCACTTCGCAACTTTAAAAAATCTACAATACCACACAAGTTTGAGAAGCAAATCTTAAATCAACTGCGATATCTGACGGTGCCACGTTCTTTATTTTGCTCACGCTTCGGAGTTTATTCTTAATTAGCGTGATGCTGACGATTTTTTGATGTTGTGTGATTGTTTAGTTGAATATCTTGTGTTTCCAAAATATTAACGGTTCATTATCATATCCGTTTCCTTAGGTTCAAATAACTTACATCATTATTAGATAGTTCTTTCTTAACTACCAAAAGAAACAAACAATGTAACCTCCTTATAGCAATTTTTTAAATTAACTTTCGAATATAAATTATCAACGAGAAATAGCACTTTTTATAATTCAATTCAAAATATGTTAAGTTTTGTTACTATTTTGGTGTACAATAAATGTTATTCTACTCTAAATTATTTCACACACATGGGCACTTATAAAACTTCAGAAGCCAGTGCACGGTTTCAATTGGCCCTAAGTTGTACAAAGCTTATAAATATATTAACTGTATCAAACGAGCGATCACTAGAGATATTTAGTAATTTTAAGCACACATTATTACTTCACCCAAAACAAAATTTAAATAAACGCCATTTCTCAATAACATTTATGCATTAAACCATACAACTTAATTCAAACGATGACAATCAACTTAAGATACAATCAATCCATTCCCCACTTAATTGGTTCCATTATTATTCAAAACCTATTCACTATTCACAAATTCTTCACAATGCACATCACTATTATAATCCCGGGGACACACAGCACTATCTATATCTAACTGTGAACAAAGGAATGTCAAAACTATTCGTTTGACAATACAAATGTCACTGATTGTCAGCGGATAGACACACAAACGGCTGGTAATGTCAAAATATTTGACACGTCTGGCCTTACCTGAGATGAAACGATTGAGATAAATGCTGAATGGATTTCGCTTAAATGTTTAGTATTTCATGAGTTTAGAGAGAACGTTTTGTGAATTATGTCCCGATTTCACACAGTTTAGTTGACAGTTTATTGGGACAGGCTTCAGTTCGGAATGCGTGGAATATATTTTTAGTTACCTACCTATAATAGGTAGTTACTTTGTATCTATCTAACTAAGAAAATTACTCCAAAGGAACCTATTCCCGAGGCAATAAGTCTTATGTGCTGTTCCTGGACATGGTCTACCCGTGTGCCAAATTTCATCCAAATCTCTTCAGTATTTATAACGTGAAGCAGTTGTTACACCTTCACGCCTTGTATGTTTACAAGGCGGATAATATTAATATAATTTGTAACAACATAAGACAATTTTGTCGTCTTTGATTATTTTCTTATGTAAGTATAATTTACGATGAAACCAAAATGTTTCAGCGTAACAATCAACTTAAGTTCCTTTTAATGTTTTTTTTTAACTTACTAGCATTATATCATTATACGGACCTGTATACATTATAAGACCATAAACACCAAATCTTTTGGTAGCAGATTTGAAACGCTGTAGGTACAGAAATTAACCGTGCCAAAAATTCCACCTGCTTCGACTTACGATACATACTTACTCCGGAAAGAAGGAAAGCAATCCAAGTTCTACAGAAAATAAAGTCCGAAAAGCATCTTAGACACTCGACTTGCACAGATTCTCACTAAAAATGTACTTAAAATTATAGGCATTCTTAACTATTCCACGAAAATCTCAAATCTTTATTTACATTCGAATATAATATAATAATCTGTAGCTACAATATAATCCTCTCTCTCAGATCTCGGGCTCCTTATCGCCTTACAGATTTTGGTCCATTTTTTGTGACAAGAGATTATCAGCGGAGCCGGGTCTATGCGAGTTGACTCATGACTGTTGTGACCACATTGCTCTTTTGCCCTTTTTGTCACATCCGGATTATAGTTTTTGCGGTAAAAGACGTGACTGATAAGCTTTTCAAATAAACATTTGTATTTGTATTGGTTAAAAGGATGTTGAAGAAAAGGTGCAGAACAAACTGCAATAAACTTAAATAAATACAATTTGTGCATGCTAAGAGCTACGTGCCAGTTAAGCTAACAGCTTTCAATATTTATCTTTCTTTTGAAATGCGCTTCGAAGAAAATATAACAAGAATTTTCAATTTCATGGAATTCGAAGATAAATTTACAAGTAGCTTTAATATTAATAAAATCATAGTGGATTCCGTAAACTATTCCAGTATTTTTAGGGATCTGTACCTCAAAAGGAAAAAACGGCACCCTTAAAGGATCACTTTGTTGTCCGAATTTCTGTCTGTCAAGACCCTTTGGCTTTATGTCAGGAACGCGAAAAGGTATCGAGTTGACATTAAAACCGTATATTCCGGTCTGCAGTCCCTTGAAGCTGTGAAAAATTCACATTTATAATTTAACAAAAAAAAAGATACGCTCGTTTATGTCGCATAAATTATAATTACTTTACTAAAATTATAAAGCGAAAGTGAGTTTGTTTGTTTGGTTGTTACGTCTTCACACCTCAATGGCTAAACCGATTTAGATGAAACTTGGTACATGGATAGACCATGTCCTGGAATAGGACATAGCATACTTTTAAACCCGGAAGTATGTTCCCTTGGGATAATTTTGTGCTATCACGCGGGCGAAGCCGCTGAGAGCAGCTAGTAAATTATATTTCGACACTCTCAAGGGAATCAAAATTTATTAAGTACTTCACATTGACACAGAATCCTGAAATTTGACATAAAGCAAAGTTTAACATTTTACCTAAATGCTGCCTAATTTTACCTAATTTTTGCAATTCGGTAAAATCTTTGAGATTCCATTCGGGAATTGAACTATTTAAATAGATATTGTACGGAATCCTCAGTGCGCCAGTCCGACTCGCACTTACTCAGTTTTTTTTTTTTATTATTATAGACCGTCTCAAGACGATCCATGGAAATATTTCGTCCCAATAACCTAGTTCCCTGTTTTTAATTAGTCTCGTTTTTTCCGATACTGAAATGAAAATCACGTCTTCTAAGAAGCTCTGCGGGAAATGAAAAGTACAACACGAGAAATATTTGTGTTTTGTGTATTGGGTTTAATTTTTTGATGAAAAGGTTCATATACATGTTCTGCCGGCTTTTTTTATACAAACTTAGGACTCCCATTAGAGGGTGAATTTTGAAAGATCCTCCTTGTGCAAAATTTTACGTTCTTAGGCCCTGTAGATTCGGCTGTGCGTTAGTATGGCAGTCATTCAGTTTTTCCTTTTATATACATTTATATATATGAATAAATAGTAAAGTAAGAGAACGTGTTTAGAGATATGCAGAACAGGATGTAAAGTCTCACAAATCACCGTTAGAAAGGGTGGATTTTCCGATCAGACGGGTCTAGTCCGGGCAACTGCCCATAGTTGATTTCGGATCTTTGTTTAAGTTCTGATCGCACGGAGAACTCTAATACCTTGATGCAGAATTTTGAATTTTAATTCCTATGTGGTGTCATAGATGTCGCTACACAGATACACAATGTAGAAAAAAAAAATTGAATAGAAAATTTATAATAATAACATTGTGTGTCTCTAGCCTGCGCAAAATAACTACTTGGAGATCTTAAGTCAACGGTTAATATAGATACTTACATTTGGTTACTTAATGTCAATGGGAAAAACATCTAATAGGTAAGTAATTCAAACACAACCAATAGAACCTAAACTAGACTCAATATACGCCAGTCTAATCCGATTCCTTCTTCCGAAAATCCTCCCGATCCCGCAGCGAGCGCGTCACTGAAGATGTACGGCGCAATACGTCGGCGTCGGCGTCTAGACACCAGCTATGTGCTAATATACTCCGCCATACATCACGACGAGCCGAGATACACTGGCTAGCAATAATGGTGATGGAAGATGTTTTGACAATTCATGTACATACTAGTATAGTCATAATATTTAGATAAGTTAGATGCGTTGTCAGTAGACTGATGGCGGATAACACACAACAAAACGTTAGCACATAACCACAAGCTTGGAGACGACGAGCAATGTTAGCTCGCCATCCGGCCGTCCGGTAATGACTGAGTCCAAATCGTCAACGGCGTTCGACGCGCGCCTCAAAGATATGTCAGCAAAACCGTACGCAATACCAATAGAGCTATGGGGAATTTCTGAAAGGACTACCATCATCTTGGAACTTAAAGAGCAACTAAGAAACACAAGTGGGTTTCAGCCAGTAAAGGTTTGACACGCCCTCTCATTCCATCTTAGAGCGTGAGAAGATATTTGATGATTAGTAGACAGTAGGAACAACAACAAGTAAACAACGGGAAAAGTCACGATTTAATTTGTAGTAAGAAATTAATCATACGGCTGAAATATTTATTATAGTAATTAACATTATAATCCTACCTAAATATTGTTGAGGTTTTTATGTTTGCGGACACAGGAAGAAAGACTGGTTTTATTTTATATTACTTTTATTTCACACAAGAAGAAATACTTCGTAGTACAGCAGCCATCTTATATTCTATCACAGACTATATGTCTATAAACCAAAATAAACTTTTTAATTCTCTATACTCTATGTTACTAAAATACCACAGACATTCTAATATGTTAACACCTTCTCCTATTTTTGCAATTTTTTAAACAAATTCAAAAATATTCACTAACTTATAATAATCCGCAGAGCAATATTCCAAACAATATAAATTTTGTTTTATTTTAAAATTTTCTCACAATGAAATTGAAATTTATCTTTATACAAAGGTTTTGTAAACATATCTGCAATTTGTAAATTAGTAGGACAATAATTTATATCAATATTACCTTTCTTATAATTTTCATGAATAAAATAGAATCTTACATCAATATGTTTTGATCTTTTACTGAATGAACCTGTTTTTATTAACTGAATTGTGCTTTGATTGTCAACATTCAAACATATTTTAACATTTTCACCAATCAACTCACTAATAAATGTTTTTAAATATATGCATTCCTTAACACAATCTGCAGCTGCTATGTATTCAGCTTCAGTTGATGACAAGCTTACAATAGGCTGTCTCTTTGAACACCATGATATGGGTCCTCCCGATAACATTATAATAAATCCTGTTGTACTCCTTCTCGTTTCAGTACAACCTGCATAATCTGAATCACAGTATGCAAGTAGCTTGGTAATATCTTCTCCTGTCTTGTACATTATTCCTTTTGATCTTGTCCCATTCAAATACTTCAATATCTTCTTTACAGCTAATACGTCCTGTTTAGATGGGTTTTCTAACCTTTTGCTGGCTTCATTTACAGCTTGACTTATGTCTGGTCTTGATCTAGTGGATAAGTATAACAATCCTCCAACCAATTCTCTATAAGGAAAATTTGATGTTTCCATTACATATTCAATCTTCTTATCTGTATTACACGGTGTACCTGTTGGTTTAGAATCAAACATATTAAATTTTCTAAGTAATCTTTCTGTATAGGTTTTCTGATGCAATAAAATTCCTCCTTCGCTTCTTGTAACTTCAAATCCTATATAATTTGTGGGTTTTTCATAAACTTTTATTTTAAATTCTTTCTCTAGATGATGAAGTAGTTTTAACAATTTGTCTTTATCTTTACTTATAGCTAGTCCATCATCAACATAAATTGCAATTATTATTGTTTTGTCTTCTGTTGAAAATACACATTGGTCTGTTTTAGTAGACTTAAATCCAAGTTTTATCATAGTTTCAGTGAATTTCTTATTCCATGTTATTGGAGCTTGTTTTAGTCCATACAACGCCTTCTTCAAGTGACAAACTTTATTAGGCTGGTTTTCATATCCTTCAGGAATATTCATAAAAATGTCTTCATTCAGTTCTTCGTACAAAAAGGCTGTTTTCACATCAAATGTAATCATCTCATAATTCTTTGAAGCAGCAATTGCTAATAATGATTTTAATGTTGATTGACTTACTACTGGACTAAAAATTTCTTGGTAGTCAATGTCTTTTTGTTCAAAACCTCTTGCTACGAGTCTTGCCTTGTATGTACCATTTTCTTTTATACAAAATACCCATTTATTTGTCAGTATTTTATGTCCCTTTGCCTTTTCTAAATCAACAATTTCCCATGTATTGTTGCTTTCCAATGAATCCTTCTCCGACTCTATTGCCTTCTCCCAATTCTTCTTCTCAGCAGACTTCATGACTTCACTATAGGTAAGTAATACATAATCTTGCAGGTAAGTTGGTTTCTTTCTTTGTCTTCTTGGTCTTGTAGTTTCTATGTCTTCTTCTATCATATTATTTTCTGTATTTTCATTAATTTCAACTTCCTCTTCTATTGTAGCTGGAACATTTTCTTCTATTTCACTATTTTGTATTTGTAATTCTTGTATTTCATTATAGCTCTCATTATTTTCTTGTTCATTGATAGTTGTCTCTTCATCATTGTCTAATAATAATTCTGTAGTTACCTGTTTTCTTAGTATATTCCTGTCTTCTTTTTCTTTATTTTTAATATCATCAAATATGACAATATCCCTTGCTATTTCTATTTTTCGTTCTTTTTCATTCCATAGTCTATATCCATTATTACTGTATCCAACCATTATTAACTTCTTACTTCTTGGGTCTAGTTTCTTTATAGTTGTATTTAGTTGTTTAGCATATACTTTAGAACCAAATTTCTGTAAGTTAGCTATGTTAGGTCTCTTACCATACCACATTTCATATGGTGTTTTATTTTTCAATGATTCACTTGGTAGTCTATTTATTATGTATGTAGCACAGTACATGGCTTCACCCCACATTTCTTTTCCAAATTCAGAATCAAACAGCAATGCTCTGGTTTTATTTAGTAATGTTCGGTTTAATCTTTCTGCCTTGCCGTTTAATTGAGGAGTGTATGGTACTGTTAAATCTAGTTTTATTCCTTTTTCCATACACCATTGTCTAAAATCATTACTTGTGTACTCACCTCCATTGTCACATCTTATGGTTGATACCTTATAACTTTTTTCTCTTTCAGTTTCTTGTATGTAATTTCTTAGTTTATACTTAACTTCACTTTTGTACTTTAGTAGGTAGATTTTAGTAAAATGGGTGTAGTCATCCATGACAGTTAATACATAACAATAATCATCATATGTTTTATTTTCAAACGGTCCACAAACATCGGTATGTATGATTTGTAATGGTCTTGAGGCTCTAGTTCTTACTGTATCAAATGGTAATCTTGTTTGTTTTGCTTGTGTGCAGATTTCACATTTATCCAATTGTTTAACACCTTGTATTTTTATTCCATCTACCACTTTTGTTAATATTTCTAGCGTAGCTTTTCCTGGATGCCCTAATCTTGCATGCCATTCTTCGGCAGTTCCATATTCTTTCAGTAATAATGCCTTTTCTTCTGTATTATTTATATTTATTTTATACAAACCATTTTCCTTTTCTCCTGTTAATACTAACTGTGACTCTTTGTAGACTTCAACTTTATTTTGAGTAAACACGACAGATCCTTTGTTATTTGTGACTGCACTGACCGACAACAGATTTTGTGATAATTCAGGAACGTATAAAGTTTTATTCAAACAGCAAATATCACCTTTCACAGTACCTTGGCCTCGTACTTCAACATTTTGGTTATTAGCCGTTAACACTGTTGATTCTTTATTTTCAAAATTTGACAATATCTTTACATCATTTGTCATATGAGCTGTGCAGCCTGAATCCACAATAAATACCATGTTTTTATTTTCTTCTTCCTCTCTAGGTTTAATTAAAAATGTCATATCTTGCTTCTTAAACTTGTTTTTATTAAAGAAACAATTTTCTTCCAGGTGATTTGTTTTCTTACATATTGCACAATGTTTTGCCTTATATTTGCAGTCTTTTTCTTGATGGTTATACTTTTTACATATTGAACACATTTTACAGTCCTTTTTAAAATGTCCTGTTTTATTGCATTTGAAGCACTTCATGCTCAAATTACCTTTTTTCACAGCTTGGAACGCCAGCTGATTTTCTATTTTATTTTCTTTCTTGTTTTCAAATCTGTTTTCCTCACTTAACAAGCGATTAGTTAAATTAATTAATGTCTTTTTATCTTCTGATGTAGATTCCCATGCAGTGATGAAATAGTTTAATTTACTTGGTAAACAGGTTAGAATTTTTGACATCACCATTTCTTCATTTATGTTTTCTCCCATTTGGTTTAAGCGAAACTGTAGATTCTCAATATCAGTAATCATTTGAGTAAGTGACTTATTATCTTGTTTGTAATTAAAGAACTCTTGTAACAATGATGACTTATTTCTTTCTTCTTGTCCTTCAAAGATTTTACAAAGTTTTTCATACATTTCCTGGGCATTTTGACATCCCAAAATATGACTTTTCAGCTTTCTATCTATAGTATTTATTATTAATTTTTGAACCTTGGCATCTCTAGTAATGAATTCTTCAGATTTTTTCCTGTCTTCCTGTGTAAGTTTTGATAATACATCACATAGTTTTGCCGCCTTGACATATATATTAAATTCAAATTTCCATAGAAGAAAACTTTCTCCATCTTTCAAGTGTTCAATTTTTATCTCCTCCCTTTCCATATTTGTTATATATTTTGTTGAATACTGGTTTTTTCTTGTTCTTATTTTTCTTTCTCGTATTTAGTTTTAAGGATCACGTGACACCCACGCTTTTTCTTGTTTTTTATTTTATTTTAGCACTGTTTTTCCTGTGTCCACCGGGTTTTTATTGTGTCTGGGCCCATAACCTGTTGAGGTTTTTATGTTTGCGGACACAGGAAGAAAGACTGGTTTTATTTTATATTACTTTTATTTCACACAAGAAGAAATACTTCGTAGTACAGCAGCCATCTTATATTCTATCACAGACTATATGTCTATAAACCAAAATAAACTTTTTAATTCTCTATACTCTATGTTACTAAAATACCACAGACATTCTAATATGTTAACAAATATTTGGGGTCACTTCCGTATCCTTTACTTTCTATAGTAACCTTTAGAAACAGAGCTTGAAAAATCTTTGTCACCAACGCTTTTCTTCGGCAGATTCTTATCAGCCACCAAAGGGCTTACCCTGTTCACTGTTCACCTCATAAAATAACCGAAAACCTACCTCTACAAATTAGGGTTTACTCTAAGTAAATTGTTCCCTTAAAACATTTTTCTTCAACAAAAAAGAAAATAGCAAAAGGTTGTGTTTAACCTCACCTACACAGGTCCAATCCTCTAGAGGAAAATTGGGAATTTGCCCTCGAATTTAGTCTATGACGGGTACAAAAAGTTCACCGTCAACTGAATAGAAGAAATTGGACATTTTACAGAATATATAGAGCGTTTATCTTATTGGAGGTATCGGTATCGGCAAATCTTCAGCGTGCCGCGTAAACAAACTTGTGAAGGTTGTCGAGTGTCCTACACGACCCTCCGGCGTCAGAGTACGTACCCAAAATGTAGAGCGCTCACGCTAAATCACATTGAAGACATGTTCAACAGTTTATCTTGTAAGAAGGTACGTGTCCATCGCTTTAGAATGATAAGCTCGGGATTATAACTTTGATATTTTTAAATCTAAACGTTTTTAAAAAGAAAACCACGGGACGCACGTTTTAAATTCACGCAAAATAATTTGCAACTTGTAGCACCAATAATCCGCGATGATTAGCACCATACTCATTGTGATTCACAGAGATAACCACGATCACTTTGGCAAGAGTATACCGACTGAGAAGAAGAAGAAGAAAAACACCAATAATGACGGTTTATAATAACATGGTAAAAACTCTCGAAGACTTTATATTATTGTTAGGGTCACCTTATACCACTATCTCACCTTATGGTAAGCGACGATGAAGCCCACTTGCCTAGAAGTAACGTATTCACTCTAGATTTAAGGACCCTTAGGTTATAGCTATCAGGAGACACCGACTCCGGCAGGGAACTCCACTCCTTAGCTGTACGCTAAATGAATGTGTGAAATTCCTTACTTATGGTTGTAATATTCATACCCTGAGCGAGTCCTAAGCTTCCGACCGCCTTGCTAAACAAAAAAGAAAACGCACGAATGCTGTGTAGTCAGTGAATATGAATCAGTTTGCCTGCGGGGGAATGTTATCGGGCTCAGATGAATCGACGCTACTTTTCGGAAGGAACACTATATTTTAACTGTTGACAGGTTTGTTAGCATTATTAATGATCAACTATAAATTCGCAGACCGTAGTCGCGATTTAATTGAATATATCGATTTGAAATGGCATTCAGTATTTTAATTCGTTGTGTATTTTTTCCTTTTTTGTCTTCAAAATCGCTTCTTTATCTTATGCTTAGTTCTTTTGACAGTTGCGTTGATTAATCTGTTAATTCAGACACTTCCGAAGTTATTACGATATTAAATAATTCACAGGTTGCTACAGGGATTCACAAAGACATGCTTAATTGCTTACCTAATATTTAGGCAATAATAAAAACTCATAGTAAAAACTGAATCACACTAATAAATATTATAAAGACAAAAATGTTTTGACTGCGAGTGTGTGTGTGTGTTTGTCACTTCTTCACGCTCACAGATTTGGATGAAAACTTACATATAAGTAGATCGTGTAGATGTCGATTTGGAATAGCACATAGGACATATCATTCTTTTTATCCCAGGAAAATCCCTTTAGAAAATTTTCTACTTTCATGCAGGCGAAGTCGCTAACAGCAGCTAGTTTCAAATAAAAACAAAAAAAAATTGAATGAATTTCTCCAAAAACATAACTAAATGTATCTTTAACTAGAGAAAGTATACACAGAAAGGTACCAATTTATTTTTGATTTAGCGGTTTTATAATCTATTCTAAGTAACACTAAGGAATACCCCGTCCTTATATCCAGATGAATCACGGTCGTGTAGGAAGTATCCACTTTCCACACGACCAGCTAAAAATAGCAACAATACATCTAGTGAGGAATGTTAACGCAATTTGCGCCGGGCTACAAACGCTACAATGGGCAATAATTGCGCCACTGTCGCCCGACTGCATGCTAAGTTAAACGGATATCTATTTAAGTTCATGCTGTATGTTTGTTATTGAATTGTTTCGAGGATTGCGGAGCTGCTTGACTGAATAAAAGATCGGTGAGTCAATCGGTCTGGGGCTAAAATCTTAACCAGTAGAGGAGTTAGAGGAGTATATTATATGTGAGGAAGATAAGGAGGTGGAGGATTTTTATAGGCCACACTATTGCCCAACCTTACATTAAAAGAAGTAGCTAAGAACACGACCACACGCATCGGGCATCACTGTACGATCTCCAGCCACCCTAGGTGCGGATGATGAGCAATGGGTAACTCACCGTCTAGACTGAGCCCGAGTCGTTGACACCGCATAGTGTTCCACTCGCGCCTCAAAGAGATTTCAGAAACCGTAGTTGCCCAGCAGGGCCCATACTCGCTAGGGCCATGCGGAATTTCGGAAAAGGAAACCCGTGATCTCTAGGATCAACGGCAAAGGACAACTAAAGGACAGAGGCGCCAGCTATAATAATATAGTGTAATTACCGTTTCCCGAATACATAAGAACTGATTCATCAAATCGTAACTAACTGTCACACATAACTTGGATTCTGGTCATTCGTAACATGTGGTCAGCAACCTTCACACACAGATACCATGTCTACATAATAGTTTCTCTTCATATGGATCTGAAATAACAATTTATACCTAACAATAGTTGATATGAAGTGCGCGTGCACATGGTTAGCGACTATTTCCTGTGCACACACTCCCGGTATGGTTCCCTAGTTAGTTGACATTGTGTTTTGCATACCAAAAGTCGGATATTATGGTGGTATAGACCACCAGGATGAATCCACTCGGTGATTAGTGCTCACATGAAAAAAAAACCTATCAACAGCGCAGATTTGGAGCGTCATGTTTTCCGCTTATAGCATATTCATCTCTATTTCCCTTTTACTAAGGTGCGAATTTACGTTATGCAAATATTGAATTACGTGGTGTCCGTAGGCCAAACAACGTGAATGTGAATGCGAAGCGATGCGGTGCAAATGGAACCAATAATTTATGCTCTATTTCGGTGGCCTACGAGACTTGCCGCACTTGAGTGTGGTGCTTCGACTTGCGAAGCGAAGTGGACACGATCAGTTGGTTTGACATTTTCTCGCAAGCTCTTGCGGTATGTTAGCTTGTTTTATACAAATGGCGGCTGAAACGGTGACATCGCAAGCACATAGGACAGAGAACGCGAAGAGGCAAAATTAATTTGTTAAATTCCTGTGAACGGCATCAGATTCTGGATTGCCCACGTAGCACGCCCCGTTCAAGTCGAGTGGCACCATAATAAATGTAGTAGTTCTTATACGAACAAAGAAAACAATAACAAGCCACTCCACCACCCACTTACGATGTAAACAAGAAGTAGCGATACTGCACAGTTGTTTAATATAGTGTCAAGTGCTACACAGCATAACATAGCATGACATAGGTGCTACGAAGTGACTGGTACCTGATGTAGTAAGTACCAGGAAGTAAGAGGAAACCTATCACTTACTCGAAACCTCGGATATGACGGTCTAATGTCGACACTGTCATACCAATAATCAGCGTTATAATGTTCACACTACGAGGGACTCGGGCTTCTTCTCTAGGAGAGAGAATGCGTGGTAAATGTAATACACACGCGGGCCCAGTGCACGTGGTTACATGTCTTTGAATTTTTTATTCAAGGACATGCTAGTGGCAATGTTGTGCCGTCATGTCGCTGCAGCTTTGTGGATAGTTTCATAGTTTTGAATATAAGTTGTGAGCAGGCGTAGACCGAGCTTATAATGACGAATACGCGTCCCGTGGACAATAAATATTATCTATACTACAAAGGTTAAAGATTGTGAGAGTGTATATTATGTTTGTTACTTCTTCACGGTCGAACGGCTGAACGGATTTCGATGAAACATGTGTTAGAATAGCATACCTACTTTTTATCCCGTGTATGTGTTTCCTTGGGACAATTTTCTACTATCACCCATGTGAAGCTACTAGCAGCAACTAGTATTATTTGAAATGCAAAAATGAATCTGTCTGCCTGTCTTTCTATTGTCTGTGTGTTACTTTACATGTATTTCTGTATAACTTGGCAAAGTATTAGGTCCTGGATTTGGACATAGGATATATTTTATCCTGGAAACATAGTAATAAATCCCAATTTTCACGCAAGCGATACTGCTGGCTGAAGTTAGTAAACAATCTAACTTTGATAGTATTTTAACATTAGGTACATTCAAGCAAGGTCCAAGTTATCTAATATCCACTTAATCAACGGCTTGCTTTCTACTTCAAACATCAAACGTTCAAATACATATCCTGAAGGCGAGGGCCAGTAAATCAAAATCAACTACGAATACAAACACTTCATACAAATACACAAACACTGTATTTACAAACAAACCACCGCAACTACATCACTACACCCGGTAGCAGATCGGTATCTGCGCGTGATTCACTGCAGGAGCTTACCTCTTGCGAAAGCTCCGGACTTTCCTCGCCAACACAACTGTGGCATTTTATAGCGTTCTGTTTATCAGTGACAATGATATCGGTGTTGTTTGTGGACCTTGCAATGCTGTGGTAAGCTGTCCAGCCTTCCAAGTCGGTATCATAAGTATTTCTGGCCAAAAATATGAACTACAAGCTCTAACCAAGGAGCTATGCGCTAGGTTGCTCCATGGTTAAAGTTATTCCTTACGAAGTTCATAGCAATGGTAAGTTTCTACTGAAGCGGAGCTGGGCGGAGGAGGCTAGAGATGAGCTTTCACGGTTAAACTACTGAACCGATTTTGATAAAAATTGTTATGGAGTAAGCTCTAACCCTAAGAACTACTTTTATCTGGCCGCTCGAACGTTCATGCAACCGAAGTCGTGGGTAGAAGCTAGTTGTATATTATATCATACGAACTCCTCTCTAACCAATAAACCAATCGCACTCTTCCTTAGAATTTCAAAAGATGCAATTATTAGAATTTCATTTCAAATTGATAACGAGAGAAACCAAATCTTCTTACTCCCTAATCACAACGATCTACGGTAGCTTATACTGATAAGGAACGCCATGAAATGAAAAGCCTGAAAGGACGCATTACTTTAATAAACCTTTTAACTTTTATCTAATTCAGTCTGTAGCACGAGGCGATGTAATCCCTCTTTTAAAAATGATTAATTAAGGATTAAGAAAAGTATTCCAGCAGTAGGAGGCTCCGGGAAATATATATTCACCACCTCTTGGGATCTAAACACGCTGGGTAGGGATGCGAGGGTTTGGAATCATGTGCGAGATTTTAAAATTAAGTGTTGTCGATTTTTAAGGAATTTAGAAGCCCATGTAGATAAGTAATGAAAAGAGCATGCTTAATATATGATTGGAATGTTTCTTTTTCTTTTCGAATCGATGGTAAACTCGTTAAACTTTCGGGGCCTAGTACTCACTCATTAAATCCTCCATAGTGCAGATCGCCACTTGGGGAATAACGTGTGGTTCATGTTTTGAACAAGGGCAACGCACCTACATTGATTCCGACGGGTCTATAAAACCCCATTTTTCCAAGTTATGTTTACATCAGCCTACCTAGATAGGCAACCGATTTAGTCCTTTCCATATAGATTACAGCAATTCACGTCCAGGCGGGAGATGTTTTTGGAGTTTTAAGAAGTCGGATGATGGTCTAGGTCATCTTCTTTCCAAAGTCTCCTTTTCTTTTTTTGCGTGGTGGGTCAAGGATGGACTGTATGCTACTAAGAAAGCTCTTCCGGCTTTTAAACCTAATTGGGGCTGCTTTGTGATGAAATGGGGATCAAAAGTACATTCACGCGGGCGAAGCCGCTTGCAGAGGCTAGTCCACACATACGTACCTCTCGTGCAGTCCAAATCGCTAATTCAACTACAGCGCGAAATCTCTTCGACAACCCTACAGGACGTCCTTCATAAAGGGCCGTATGAATGGGCCAGTTTAATAACTAGGAGCTCATTAGTTAGAGAGGTTCCAGCGATAGGCCGAATGTTGCGCCTAATTACGGCCACTCACTCGTGTGGAGATAGGGCGCCTGTACCACTGCGATACGCCGTCTAGACATAGTTTTTAGAAATTAAATATTTTTCGGCCAGTCTTTTTCGTTCTTTTTTTTTAAATTATTTATGTTTAGAATAGGAATAAATGTGAAGAGTAGAAGAAATTATGGGAATAAATGTGGGGTTGCCAAGGTACAATTATAAACAAACATGGTAGTTTCTCATGGATTTCTACCGGGGCTATAGAACTTGTTAACTAGGGTTTAATATTATGAACGGAGAATTGCCTAAATAAATCGTAGTAGATAAATAATGCAGTTCAGACTCAAGTTTTAATGGACTTGCAAAACTTTAGCTTGATTTATTTTCCAAAAATGTGAAAATGAATCTTAAAACTTTTGTTGAAATCATTTCAACATTTGCATTTTTTTTATATGCATGTAATTTAAATATGTTAATACAATAAAATAAAGTAATAAAATCTTGAATCAGTAAATAATGTTTTAACGATATTAAGCTTAAATGAACAGTTTTTTTACTAAAGGCACATAATATTATATAATTTACCTGCAAAGTAAACAGACATCTTGTTAACAAAATTAATTGAGACAGCGCAAACGGAAAAAACATGAACAATGTATCAACCCACATAGAGAAACGTCACTTAACTAATATAAAAATATTAATAAAAAATGCACGAACAAACGGACCGATGGTATCGCGTGATATATAGCGACAACCCGCTGACTAATGTCTACTCTACACACTACAAAAACATTAAAACCTCACCATGGAACAACGGAACAAATCGCTTAAAAGCTTATTGCGATAACCATCTCTATTTTTGTAGCAAACGATTTGAATAAAGACTATAGTGACGCAGCAATGGATAGGTAAAATATCGATAGTGTATTCATAACTCTCGTTTAAGATTGTTGTAATGTGACACACAGTGATGTCCAGTAGTATAAGCATTGATCTCACGATAATATCGACATACGATCGCCTGCGCCGGAGTTTTTATAGCTCATCATTTAGTTTTTAAGCCCGCACCGTTGTTTTGACAGTGTCGTTAAATGTTTACGCCTTTTATTATGCGTGTAGGTATCGATGCAGTAAAAGTATCGATATCTGCCTTTCGATTAAAAATTATTTGGTTTCGAAACCTCGGTAGCTGGTTTAAGCTGCTATAAAAGATAGCGTTTAACTGTACAAGCCGTTACATAAACTATAAACGTAAGTTAGTTATGATCTAGCGTTTGACAGGAACATGTTTTCTAAACAAATGGTTAAAGTTATAGAGACAACCGTACCTAAATCCTTTAAGTGGCTTACCGACATTACAACTGTTCGTAAATCCTTGTAGCAATAGGCAGTCAGACTCTAGTACTTCATGTTGGTACAGTTGTTTAGTTTCTTGTTCTTGTAATATATCTTTCCATGTCTTTATCGTTACATCCTTATAAACATATTATAAAACAAAATCTCCCGACTGTCTGTTCGCAATTTACTTAAACTAAATCAAAGATTTCTAACACACATGCGGTGCTGGGACAAAGGCCTTACAACGAGGTTTTAATGCGATCCATTTGACGACCTAAACTAAACTGTTAAAAAGATGGAGTTATCCAGGGTGTATACCTGTATACCTCCGTCACGCTTACTTGCTAGCACGCCTGACATTTTAATACTTCATGGGCCCAGGTCGCTGATTTCAAGATAAAGTTCCACAATATGCGCCTTTACATCGCCCAATTGCATTCTGATCATCGACATCGCTTACCATCAGGTGATATGGTAGTCAAACGCGAGCCTATCAATAATAAAAAAAGACAGGCACCACAAATTCCCAGCGCTACTTCTAATTGCCATTAATCTCACCTTCTGCTAATACCGTCTAATCAAAGCAATACATCTTCAGTTAAGCCTTTGTCTTTAAAAACAATTCAATCTCCTTGGTTTCTCCTCAGCATACATCTTAATTAAGCCACAAATACATAATTAAAGTTCGACAGCGGTGTGGAGACATTAATTAGAAATAGTAGGAAAGCGGCGCTCAATTACTGGAATATTAATGAGCAATGAGACCCTTGAGGCACCACCTCTAATTATGCGCCGAGCCGCTGAGCTCGCCCGAATTACTTCAGCTAACTTACGAATACAAGCTCTAGTCTTGGATTTTTATTTTATGCAGTTCGCGTTAATAGGGAAACGAGAAATTAAAGTAATGTGGTAGAAGCAGGAAGTCATAATTCAAGCTTTTTCAAATTAACAATTTTAAACATTACTGCAACAGAGTTAAAAAATGACCCAAGTCATGATAATCATGACATTAAAGAAAAAGGAGTCAAAAATAACTTGACTGCTCACAAGATAGAAAGGAATAAAAACAAGTATTGGGTCGACGCCAAGTAATATGGGACAAGGGCAGAAAATGATTCAACATGACTACTGAAGTTAAAGTACAAGTAAAAGTACTCAAGTTATTATTAATATTGCAACGAGCAACTACTCGTATAAGGAAACGAGAACTGAACAACCGCCTAGAAAGTTTTTTTTTGAGAAATCTTCAAATAACTAGTGCAGCTCTGGGTGGAGTGAGAGGGAGTATCAGCCTTTTACTGTCTCACTCGTGTACCTCCAATCGCCCTACAGTGCATTGCAGACCGCAGGAAGTGCTTCGATGAATCCAGGCAACAATAAGATCCTAAGTTTGTTTAGTTATCAACATTATAAAGAGAAACTACGTTGCTGTACTACTTTGCTTGTTTGTTCTTATTTTTAGTTTGTTTAAGCTTTAAGTTCTCCAGGCTGTAATAAATAAATACTTTTATTTCCACTGAGACTAAATGCTGAATCAAAATATTATCTTTAATATGCTTTTAATCAGCAGTGTTTCACGCCTAAACGACTACCAACGACCCGTTCGGCCTTGATTCATAAACGAGCCAATTATATCATTTACCATAATCCTTGCATCTCGTTCTAACTCTATTACACTAACATGAATCACATTAACTACCTATTCATCTAACTCTTGTGTCATACATGTTCTAGGTTTCAACACTTCAGATTTCCCTACATCTCCTCCTGTCAAGGTAAACTCAACTCTAACTCGTTAAATTTAAATTCCAACATCACTTGACGTTAAAGGTGCATATGAAAACTAGAAACCCAGACACTAAGCTATTTGCAGCTTTAGCTGTATATAAATAAAGTTGAGTTTGGAATGGTCTCAAGCTTTGTGATTATTAAGTATAAGACGAGGCTAGTAATCCAGAGGTCGGTGACAGAATTAGTTCCTAATCAGTTGATTTAATCTCAGTCAAGCGGCGGCTCGTTAGCGACTCGGTTATGTAACGCGACTGCGACTAATTGCATAGCAGTCGCTTTGCTGTCAGAACTACAATTTGGACTGTCTGAATGTTTGTAAACATCAGTTAATGATTCAGAATCTGTAGTTAGTTTAACAGGTGATTTTTTAACGTCGTTATTTTCATTGAGATGTGGCAAGATAGAGGCAGGTATTAATTACAACTGTGTGATGTTTTCTGTATCAACGTTAATTTATTGATGACATTTTAATCTGTCTACTTCGTCTTTAGAATTATTCAAATTCTATGTATTTCATCATTCTATACTATTAGCAAATTTACGATTTTACTAACTTGTTTAAATCCACTGACAAATGTGCATCCCACTTCAACATGCTACTTTTCTTTTTCCATTCTTCACTTCCCTTGTTAAAAACTCCAGCCTCGTGCAAGGTGACAAATTCCTTGTCAATCACTCCGACCCGTTTTGCTCACTCACCTCCTACTACGGAATGTTAAACAGCCAATACTTACTTTTCCTCCGTCTCTAAATCAAGTCAGAAATGCCTTAGTAATAAATCTAGAAACATTTCCTGTTACATTTAAAGTGAGATATTTGAATACGCTATCAAATGGCGGAGGCGCCGGCTGACCTGAGATACAGAGAGTACGTCACAAGTCTTATGTAGGATACCTAGTACACAGACCTATTTGAGATACTGCAAGTGTATCAGCAGGTCATACTACTGATAAGCGAAATATTTTTGACGTGGTTGAGAGAGTTGAGAAAGAAACAAAGTAATAAAACGCTGAATGTTATGAAAATAGGACGAGTCAAATCAAGAAAATAAAATGTGAAGTCAAATGTATATAATATTATTTTTAGTATATGTGGAACAGATCAGTAACTGAATCGATTCCATTATTTTTTACACCATGTTATATTTTTTTCTAAAAATATTTTAAAAAGGTCACAACTTGGACACCACCGATACTAAGTACAAAACAGGTCACGGCACGTCATAGTGGGCATTAGGCGCCAACGCACAGCTGGGTGCGGAAGTAAAACAACCCCTCAGTCGGCCGGGTGGCCCGGTGACCGCGTATTTATGTTGCCAAGCATTACCATAACTGGCTTACAACTTTGTAATTTTTCATAATACATTTTTGTTTTTACATAAAAATACTAGACAGGTATTTCAGGTTTCATATATACAAAATATAAGGTAAATAGTAATGACGCGTTATTTATATCATTCACACGTAGATTCGTTTCAGTCTCTTTGCAAAGCATACACATCCATCCTTCCGTACAAGATTCATTCATTGAATTAGATTCTCCTTGTGACAACCTATTTATTATTAATGTTATAAAGTTACTACTAATAATCATAAACTGCTGTTGACAAACTACTGGAAATTCCAATAAGCTGGCTTTTTATATTAAAATGAGAAATTAGAGCTTTTGAAATCTGGATAATTAAAATATAAAACACAACGTAAAAATGATTGTAATCAACAGTCTGACATAGTGCCAATCTTGAGGTTTTATCTTATGGCAACGTAATTTTATTCAATAAAGATAACAAATTAAGTGTTTTTTTGCGGTGGGAAGTCGTGTAATTTCTCCTGCCCTAGGTAGAGCAAGAGGGAGTACCGTGCTTCTTCAATTATCCTTTGCGTTCCAGAACTTTTTCGAATAATCTTGTAGACTAGGTGTTTACGTTGATGTATAACGTGTATGTATAACGAAGTCTGTTAGATCCATACTGTGCTTTGTTTAAGTCTAGGCTCTGATAAATTATTGAGTTTTGCAGCAACAGATGCAAGAGCAATATACATATATGAACCAATTGAATCTGATGAACGAACTAGATATAACATTCGCAAGTAAAACTTAACTAATAGTAACCAATTGAAATTGAACGCAATTCATCACAATCCCACCCACCTGGATGTAATACCTAAAAGTTTCATACGTTTTTAAAAAGAAATTAAGGACCTACTTATTGAAAAAGGGCTATTACAGTAACGACAGACATATTTATTGGATTTGTGAAAACCATGTGACTGATTGAATTGAATTTGCTGTCTACATGATGTATGTTGTTATGAAATAACTTGCCGCTTATTTACTGCTCTTTACAACTTACCTTTTGATATACCTTCTGAGCGCAGCCTATCAAAAATATATTTTACCCGATATTTACACAGAATCATCACATTTAAAGTCGTGAATAACGACATACATACGCACAGAAAAATACACAATATATATAAGTAAATGGGGATGAAACGTTTAAAAACAATTTATTTTCGTAAAGAAGATAAACCAATAAAGATAGAGAAGCGAGTTAATGTTTAAAACCATTCAAGTAATGACGAAAACATTTCACTTATTCCTCTATAGCTGGTAATAACTGATCTTCTTTAGCAACACACTTTAATAAATGCAGACGCGCGACTGGTATTTAAAACATGTTTATTTATCTTATCATAATATTCATCTTATTAAAATGTCGTCGCTCTGGGAGCTAAATTCCACGCGGTATTCTTAGAAGATATTGATACTTTAAAATTAAAATATTTCACAATAAACTGCGTTATATCTGACTGCAGTGAGTTATTACGTTTTTTTATTAAAAAAAATTACTTAACTATGATAAGTGCAAAACTTAATGAGCCTACCCTTTATCTAACTTAACTGAGACTATAACAAACCAAATCGTGTTATAAACACAAAACTCGTTCTTGACTCGAACTTGACCAAAAGATTATATGTCTCAAATAATAGTCAGTCAGAAAACGCTTTTATTAAACCTGCGAGAAACTTGAAGAAATACCACGAACGACATCAATAAGACAACTAAAGTAATACGAATTAAGTTTATAAAGTTAAAATCACTAAAGACCATTTCGAGCCCATCCAATAGATTTAAAGCTAATTGTGTTGGCACAGCTAAGTGTTCGGCATCGCTCCGATAGCCGGCTTTACTCGACCAATTACTTACCACTCCGACCATTCCAACTTGTCTGGCCGACACTTAAACTCTAACTATTAAGTCATTAATATTATGTACTTCCGAACGACCGCAGTTCCAAGTCCCCAGTTATTACGTTCAAACAATAAAATCTTATTTTTAAACCTTGCTAAGATTGCACGGTTTATAGTCAACTATTTTATTTTAAACATTCGAAACTTGTTTAGCTTTCTTTATAGTGTTTGTGTGTATTAAACCTCGCAATAAGTACTGAATAAAATGATCCAACATTTTACGACTGCATTCTTTTTCTTCATTAATATGCGCGCGTGCACTTCAGTTGGCAACACTAAAATTATTTGACTTTTAAACCCTAACAATAAATAAAGTAACATTACGAGTTAAATACATTATAAATCACACCTTTACGACTCATTCACAAGTATAATAGATTATTTGCAAAAGGAAAAGGAAGTGGTCCCAAATGCGCGCCCTGCGAGACACCACGACTTGTGACGCCTAAATAAATACGAATGCGTTTTGTTGGATTGTGAGAATTGATATTTATGGTCGAAAAAATGGCGTCCTGCAGCGGGACAGCTGCTCGGGCCAGGGGGATAATGGAGGGCTTTTAGAAATTATGTTTTCGACGTCGAACGACGCGCTTGGAATCAAAACGATAAAGTATACGTTTAGGAATTTATACAGTAACGATTATTTTGTATTTACGATAATTTAATCGCTTGAGGATAGTGTTTCAATGTTTGAGATTGGAGTAGCAAGAACGAGATCGTTGTTTTCGCAATTCACTGGAATTACGATAAACATAGATCTTGCTTTAAAACGTTCAGTTACGATTACTTATAAATCAGATTGTTTATGTTACAATCGATACATGTTTGCGAATGTTGTCTGTTTTACTGCTTTGCCATTAACATGTCAGATCACAGGCAGAACTGAAATCATCTTTATTTCGAAGTTACACGCTGATCGTGCTATAGATCATAATATTATGTTAATCATATTCACCCATTCGATACGTGATGCGATGGAATTTTATTAACTGACTACTTAAAACATACGTGCAGTGATATTAATTGTCTACATTAAGCAATGTAGCAGTTATGATATTTCATGGTTCCCCGTTAAGTATTAAAACATTATAATAACATGATAAATCCGAAACAAACTCAACCGCATTATTTCATTCAATTCACCACGGCCTCCCGCGGACAGCCTGCATAATTTGAAAGCGCCAAATGTTTAATAAAATAATATCAACAAATATCGCTTGCAACCTTTATTGAAATACTTTTGTTTTTGTTTACAGATTGAAAGCTGCTCTTATTTCTGATCGTGATTCATAATGTAAGTACTACTTAGTTTAAGTACCCTGAAAATATTATTATGGTTCCATCGCCAGAACATTCACAACACATGCAGCATCAATTTAATTTAGCATTACTATTTTATATTTGATAACTTGTAACATACCTTCTGTTTATTTCTAGTTAACAATATGTAGTTATTGAGTGAGACTAGCTCTAGTTCGATTCATCTGCATCACGCAACAGATAGTTCTGAATACCACATTTATTATTCATTAATTAACTGTTTTATAAACATCGTATTAAAGATAAACATATTTATTGCTATCATTCACACTTGAAGCAATAGCAGTGGACGCAATTATCAAAAAAGCTGGAATCTCGTTAGCGACATTGCGACCTTTGATTCGGACACGAAGCAAATTAATAAAATCACCTCGTTACTACATCTATACCTGCGTGGAATACTTTAATCTGCATGCAAATTAATGCTGCCAATACTAATAGACCCCATACTATGGAAGCCCGGCTTCGTTCAATTTTATGTCGGTACAGGGCTCGATATTATCATCAATTTATAAGAGATTTTTTTGCATGTGTTTTATACTCCTATCGACGATAATTCCAGCGCGTTTTATCTTATATAACAAGACTTCGATATCAAATGTAATACTTGACTTTTAATATTAGATGCTTTCCAGATTTTGCAATTTCATTACGGATTGTCATCTTCAATGTTTTCGGATCGTTCTAAAATAACCGCGCGGTGGATAAAACAATAACAATCATAGTAGCAAGTATGTAAGTAGGACAAAGAGAAGTCTATGCAAAGATTATAGTCATTACCGATCGATTCTCTCAACAACTAGCCCAAGGATGGTGCATAGGCTGCATGTATAATGGATACCACACGACCTTCCTCCAAGGTCGGGGCACAGGATGTGTGAGGCTCTGTGTAAGTCAGCGGTAGCTTCGCCCTCTGCTGTCGGGTATTAATGATTCTATTATACTTAGCCTCCAGGCCTTGAGCAGCCGAAATTTATAACGTCCGTAAGTTTTACTAATACCTCGTCTACCTGGCCATAAACCTGCGGTTTGATTTACTGATTCGTTTGTTTTAAGCCGTGCTTTTTAATAAAACATCGTTTACTTATTTTTTTTAGGGAGGAAATTCCAAAGATGTGACTGTTGCCTCGTTATGTAGTTGCCTATTCACGTTATTTTGTCACGTCACCTCTTGTGTTGGAAAGTTGTGACAAGGTTCTTCAATTAATTTAATATACATCTGAGAACTTCATACAATACCTGCCCGACAAAAAATCTTCTTGGACAACTGAGATTAAGAGATATCTTTGTTACATAATTGATTTAAAAACTAAATACGGGTACCTACTTTTCTTTCAATAAATATCATAGACATCCACAATGAAGAATATAAACCAACGATTGAAAAATCTCAACTTTTAATGGAATTACCACAAATCACCTCAACATGACATCGACAAAATACTCTCAAACTTAACAATCCCACATGTGTATCCGATTTCGTTCGATTATCTCAAATCTTGAGCAGGACCGAGTTAGCCGGAGTCGGACAATGAGTAAACACGTCAGGAAAGGGTGGTGTCACTCCGAGCCGTGACGAATGCGTTTACGAACAAAACAAACAAACACACGACGACATTTTGTTTCCTAACTACGACGAGGATGCGGGCGATGGACATTATATTTTAAAACGTTTAAACGTTACAAATGTGTGTGGGATACCGTGCGACGTTATCTCATAATCTTTTCATCTCTCATAATCGAATGGAGCTTTTGTCACAGCGAGTTTTGTTCCCGCTGTGATAATTAATTACCTTAATGAATTAAACATGTATATATGTTTGTTTTGGTATTCCGGTGCCTTTGACAAAGAAAATGTTTAGATTATATTTGTCCTTTATCTTTAATAAAATCTGTATTTTGGTAGATAAAGTGTCTTACACAATTGAAATTCCCAATAATTGAGCCATCAATTACCTCTGTTTAAATGCTATTATTTATATAATTCGAAGCTCAAAAAAACATTTCTGGGTAAATTGACGAAACAATAGTAGAGTTTTACGCAGTGAGAGTGACAATCGATAACTGAAGGGGACGCTGTTTGGGTTATAGAAATAGTTGAGATTGCGCCACCCACTGGCGACTGGCCCCACTGCCTGCCAACCAGATGTACACTATATTATGGTAAAACATACAATGACTTGCTCACTGACATAAATGACAGCAGAAAGGAAACTGTTTTTATAAGGAATGACATAATAAGTAAAGTTTTTACTGAGCTTGATGATGGAAAAAGTATGAGATATGATGTAGCAGTCAATGTGTATCAGAAAAAGATACACTTTGGAGATAATGAAGATCGTGGGATAGCTGCAGATGATTTAGTTAATGATGATAGTGTTTGGACTAGAATAGATATCAAAATTAATAGTGAAAGACTTGCACTTATCCTAATAATATTTTGACTTTAAAAACTTCGAGTAAAATCAGATCGCAGTTCAATGTGAGTGGATCTTGGTCTAACCATGAAAACTTCTTTGAAAAATAAAGCTGTACAATTTTATTAAACATCTTTGTCTTTTGTCTTGCGAGGTGACAGGAGGCTCACCCGCACTAACACGGCGGTGTTCTCAAAGACCTGCGTATAGCAGGGTTCAGATGTCGCTATAATGTCCGCTATGTTGGCTACGCCTACAGCAGGGTAAACTATTTCCTTGGCTCTCACTGCACTTTAGTACCAGACCTCTACTTTACTGGAAAGAGTTAAAACTTCGGAATTTGCAAGATTATTTCCTGATTGAACCAACTAGTAGGTTAAAATTTATCTGCAAACTTGTAAAATTAAACTCCTCATTCCAAATTGATTTCATTCACAGATTGCCACTAAATATTTATAACATGCTCGTTATTGATAAAATATCACATGTCAACCGTTTAATTTTAAAAACATACAAGTCGTCCATCTTGTGGCACTAATCACCACCGAGGCGTTGTTACGATCGTTTCGACTATTTATAATTTTTAATCTATAATGAAATCTGCATGCATAATGTGCGTCATAAAAACAGTGAGGTGAGACTCGAGGCTGCGCGCGCTCCCGCGTGCCCACGCGCACCTATTGTAGCCACCCACACCACATCCAAACACACCAACTTAACATTTGCCGTCGCAGCGCACGATCTCCCTTAAACACTGTTATTTTTCCAACGAAAATCAACCGCAAAGCTATATTTGTTAACTTGGAAATAGCAAAGTTACTTATGCCGACAAATTAACCAGTTTCAACCCTACTGCCTCAACACACGGTGACGTAGACAACATTTGTAAAGCAAGCAAGTAATGTAAACTAAAAGGAACAGACACCATTCACGTCCTGTCGCGGCCGTACATAAATATCGCGTTAAATAAATCATCGGCGACATGTTTTGTGACGTTTGTATTTTTAGCTTTCGATTGTAAATTGTCAGTGCCGTGTTTATTTTATGGGAGGTAAAAAATGATAGATTCTTCAGGTGAGGCGCTTTGTCATGCGGACACTCGTGATCTCGTATGAACGAGTATTTATGAACTGGTCGGGTTGTTCGAACTAATAAGCTGACAATGTTATATGCAAATTAGTCTCGGATACTGGAACTATATTAACGAGGACTAGATTTTTAACCAGTACTAAAACTGTCTACGACTTTATACTCGCCGCTTTTAGTTAACATCTTCTAAAAAAACAAACAAGAATAAAAGTTATTTTCCCGGCAAGCTTTATATTCGCTGAAGCAAACAATCCAGCAGTCGACACCACTTAAGCGGCTATTATTATCAGCTAATCGCTAATAAACTTCTGCTAATTAGCTAATTTAACGGCCGCAATCAACTCCCGACACGCTACTAAGCTAAATGTACAACTCCTACATAAAACGTCTGCCTACGAGCAATCGTAAAACAGATTTAAACAAACGGACCACAGTGACCGCTCGCCATACGGCACCATTTTTTGCCCAGACAACCCTCGTCTTGTATTTTTTTTCGTATAGCAACACTGTCTTTTTCTCTCGTATATTTATTGTTCCTTTTGTCTTATTTCTATGTGACTGGCTGAAGCTGCTGAGAAATAGAATTTAAAGCGGATTATCTGCCCGCATACGTCAAAATATTGAAAAGTTGTGGTTAAAGAGGATTACTTGACATCCTTTGTGTGAATAATGTTTTATTGTTTTCTATGAGAAGAGCTTGTTCATTATAAATTAATATTCTTGGTCTGACATATTTTATATCTTCGATTTCTATCGATGAACTTTCTAGTTCATTGATCCCATGGGACCCCGCCCGACAGCATTAAAGATAGTCTAGTGCTAGGAAGTGCTTGTAAACGCACTCGCGCGATTTTCAGATCATAATTCTTCTCACCATAAAGCTCCGCTAGAGTCCGTAGGTAAAACCTCCGCGACATACAGTCCAAGAAAGATCCAGTCATTTTGGCGAGCGGGCCACAAAATGGCGACGAGATGGAGACGAGAGATAGTGGATGCAAAACCGGATTGATAGCGCTAGGTAGTGCGTCCCGTGACGTTTATAGCCATCCGGGGCCAAGAGTTATGGCGGCCCGCAGTCCCGCGCTCGCGGAAAGTTCGCTCCAAACTATTTATTGGCAGCGCTCCAGCCAAGGAAGCGACGACTACCCCGCTGATATTAATTCATTCGTTGCTCAGCTAAAAAACATCATATTTCCCCGATAATAGCATATGTTGTGCCAGCCATAATATCCGCAGTTCGTATGCAAAACAGATAACATCGCGCTCTTGGTACCTACTTCTTAAAGCCTCGACTTTCACACGATGCAATAAATGAATGCAATTATATTTTATTACGATATTATTTTACTTTATTTATTTTCTCGGCTCTATCTCTGCCAATACGTTGATTTATTGATTTAGTATGTTTACAAATAAACCATTTTCTCTGCGTTGCCTCCGGACGCTGTTTAACTTCGTGTTCTCTGAGCCAATGACAGGATTATCTATATCTGTCGACTGACTACTAACGTGTCGTCTTTAGAAATATATATAAAGTTTACTTTCTAAAAACTAAAAGGCCTATAACTTAATTTATTACTCTAAATATTATAAAAAAAAGCTTTGAAACATTTTGACAGCTTCCTTACACAACGCAATCATAAACAAAAGAATTAGTAAAGCGCGCGAATCCCACAGACCGTGATAAAGCATTTCTAAAGAGATTCGCAAAAAACGTTCATTATGGTGCGCTTGGTTGTTGTGTAAACATCCGCCGGGTCGCGGGTGAATCCGAACGCATTCGTAGGATGCCATCTTTTTTCTCGCAGTTTGGCGGGAAGATTTATGGGCAGTGACAAAGTCAATTTCATGGCACGACGCGGAGGCGATACGGCACGCCTCGGATGCCTTTATGATGGAATTTGGCATGGGCTTTTAACTGTAATTGTCCTTAAGTAAACATTTTACCTGCCAATTTGATGAATCGCCTCTGTCGTTGTGAAGAGAAGCTTTGTGCCCGGAACAATTCAATTTCTAGAGGCTTTCGCGGAAGTTCGTTTAAATGGCGATATTGTCGCGTTACTCAGTAGGAGCCAGTGCAAATGCTCTGGCAGTTAAATGACTCAAGAATATCTTGGGAGAGTCCATTTGTATTGAGAAGAACATCAAACCTTATCTTTTAGAAGTGAGAACGGGTCTCAAGCTTATAATTAACACCTTGAACATTTATTTCAAAATGCAAGCTTTTTTAAATAGCAAAAAGCTTCTCATCATATTTTCATAATTTATCACGGGAAATCTGTTACAAAGTCCAATCTACATATTTTAAATAAAGTACCTAATAATTTATAAAAGTTAACAGTTTCATTATTTGAAGGAAATAGAGCCTCGTTTATGTAAATAGAGTCGCTAAATGCTAAAAGGACATGTCAATTGACTAGCTATGTCTTTAGTATAAATCGGTAATGGTATCCAATAATCGTAAATAAGTCAAAGCTTCAAATAGTCGCTGTTTTCTGAGCCAAACCTTTATTTTAATACCTATGGAAACTACAGTAGATATTATTATCTTTTGGTATTTCACAAAGAAAATACAATGATAGATGAAAACTTTTGCAAAATATTCAGTATCTACCTACCCTTTTTGGTCACAAACCTTACCAGATTTTTCCGATTCGGCGCCCAAAAACACCTAAAATATTTATTTATATCACGTAACATATTAAACCGGTTTTAATACACAAGTCCCATGACATCTACAATAAATATTCAACGTGTTTTGATAATAAAATTCGACTAAACGGATTCTCAACTGTCGCCATATTGATTGCATCGACAATTTTATCGTTTGTTACGCAAAGCTGTCAAATGGAATCGGATTTTTTGAATTTGAATTCCGAACACGCGATCGACGGTTAGTATTTTTTTCGAATGAAGAACTCACTTTACTTCGTGCGTGCGAAAAAGTTTAACTTGAATGAAATAGGTAGGAATACCTGAAGTAGTCTGCACGTGTATGACGGGTGAAAACTATCAAAGTAATGAATTAAGTAAAGCAGGTTATGATTGTACCTCTTTTATGTATCAATCTATTGTTATAAAGCAAGTACTTAGATAAATGCTATTAAAAAAAATGATTAAAATCATCCCCTTACCGAAATCAGATTCACTACTGGAAATACCTAAATGAGCGCTTGATCCACTAAATATTATTTACTTACTCAGGTATTGGTGAAAATTAATCAGTAGGTAATACTTATATCCAATTTGAGGATTAGCTTGATATAATACCCCTTTGGACCGAGAATCTAATCAAGTAGTTCTAAGAGTAATCATCAAGCAATCCATTTGACGACCTAAATTGAACTGTTAAAGGGATGGAGCTATATAGGGTGTACAGCTCCATCCTTCTTTCTTGATCGTGTTCCTAACATTTTAACACTTCATGGTAACCCCTTACTGACAGATCCTAAGTTATAAATAATAAGCCTAACTGATGGAAAACTCCAAAATGGACTACGGACTGAATCGCAACGGTGCTTTGCGTTCTATATTAATAATAATAATAATAATAATAACGACAGAACTATTCACTACAATAGACCAGACATCATTCTCCAAGATAAAGTTAATAGAGTTACATACCTCATAGACATTGCAGTCCCCAATACGCATAATTTACAAAAGACGATAGGAGAGAAATTGAGTAAATATGCAGAACTTAAAGAAGAAGTAACAAGAATCTGGAGGCAAGAAAAAGTATATTTCGTACCTATAGTTGTCTCTACTACTGGAGTTATACCCAACCATCTTCACAAAAGTCTCAAATTAATTGATTTAAAAGATTCTACCTACATTTCACTCCAAAAAGCTGCAATTTTGAACACCTGCAGAATAGTTAGAAAGTTCATGCAGATAGAGGAAAATGAAATTTCCCCTCATAACATCCACTCTACACCAACTACACACACGCTACATTGACTTGGCTTGTCCCGTTAATGTAGCTAAAAACTAGCCAAAGAGCTAAGCAACAATCAACAGTTTTTCCAAATAATAATAATAATATATTTATTCAGAACTAGCTTCTGCCAGCGACTTCGTACGCGGATCCTGTTGCTTATGCCAGCGACAACGGGGTCGTCAAAATCAAAGATCTGAAACGTCTGATGTCGAACTCTAAGAGCCCGGGGACTGGAAAACAACGTGATGCGCGAGACGATTCGAGACGTTCCAGATCTCTCCCTTCCACTTACGCGCGTGACAGTGTGCAAACACCTTAGACATGGTGCCAATGTCTCCTTGTTCGATGTAATTAATAAATGGGCTATAGGAAAACGCGCTCCTTTCTTTATTCCCTAAAAGTGTTCCCATAGCGTGATATAACTCGACACCAACGCCATTTACGAAATGTTTGGAAAATGGATGGCTTATTAGCACATTTCATGTATAACTTAGGTGTTTCTATACCGATTTCGATGATTCTTTTTTTTATTGAATAGATAATAATGTTAACTTTTTTTAATTAGAGATGAGTGAGAGTGTTATAAACGTAAGAGTAGACAAAAATAAACAGAAAGCTCCGAACTGCTAAGCTATCGGGAGTTACACGTGTTATTGTGAGTCAACCATAAAAGATAGACACATGCTGTCGTGGGATATTTTTTATATAATTTTAAGGAGAACATTTCTGTTATACATGATTTCTGTGTAGCTTTAACCATAAAGGCTGCAAAAGCGACGGAAGCTTAAAAAATGGAGTAATTTCTCCCGTTTCCCCAACATTTCCCTTCACTGCTCTGCTCCTATTGATCGTAGCGTGATGAAAAGTATACTATAACCTGCCCAGGAGTATGAAAAATGATTGTACCAAGTTTCGTTAAAATCCATCGAATAGTTTTTGTTTCTATAAAGAACATACAGACAGACAGACAGACAAAAATTTTACTGTTTGCATTTTTGGCATCAGTATCGATCACTAATCACGCCCTGATAGTTATTTTGGAAATATATTTCATGTACAGAATTGACCTCTCTACAGATTTATTATAAGTATAGATTAAAATTTGGTAAAATAGTTACATAAAATCTTAGGAATAATTACAATGGTATGACTATGTTCTGTGTCTGTACTAGGATAAACCTGTATCACAGGCGTAGAAGTTCTTAAGCTATGGTTTTTTGTAGAACAATAAAAATGATAACAATATTTAACAGTTAAAGTCTCGAAACAATAAAAAAATTATAATTTACTATGTTATATACCTAATTTACTTAAACACTAAAAGTCACAATAATAGTCTAATTACACACACATGGCCTTACGTCGAGTTGACTTCTCTGCAGGTTTTTGCTGCATGTCCATACTGCTGCTGCTGATAGAAATTGTCGGAAACTTTTCGGCCACATTCTGTTCATAAATGCACTGGAAGACTTCCGTTTCAGCCAAAGAGGACGGCACTCCTATAACTACAATCCGGAGTTTGCGCTTGCTGGGTTCGTCGGCGGTAAGGCCAGATGCAGATTGCAGGACTGCGAGCTTAATTATATTCACTAAAAGTAGAGGATATATTCAGCATATTTCCGTGATTCTAATAGGTATCAACAATATCAATAGCTGAACTTAACTGCAGTCAGCAGACATCTCGCTTTATTAGTAGGTAATTAATATGTCACTAGCGACCCCTCTCCGAAACGCAACGGTTCATAGAAAGGCACCACAGAACTAATATTATCACTACAAATATCTCACGGCTCCGCTACCGATTCCCAGAAAAATATAGTTTTTTCGTCACCAGCTATCCTGTCATTTTTATCCGTTCGAGAATTTTTCATCCGTCCCGCTTATTACGTGTCTAAATATCAAGTTACACGCCGCACCTGTTGGAGACGAGAGAGTTTAGAAGCGATAACGCATATGATAAATTTCATATTATTTTTGGTGCGAGCTGAGACGCTTGCAGGCGCTCTTGGTGTTCCCCATCCATCCAGCAGTAATGAGAAGATGCGCTGATAGTGACAGGTCTGGCGTGTGGACGCGGCGCGTCGGCGCCTGACAGCAGGCGTGGCCAGCTAACGAGCCGTGTCTTCCACTCAAAAAAAATAACAGCGTCTTATTCAAGATATTTGTCGACCCTCGCAGTGTTTTCGTTCCAATTAATGTATCGAGAGCGCACGAACCCAGCGTAATCGATTTTGAATCTGTCACGAACCCGGCTACACGTTCGCTACGACAAGAAATCGATTATAGATTAACTGAATCGACTGGTTTTTGGAGCTCAATTATTTACATTTAGTCGCATTTCTCTTTTGTCTCTCAGATGATCGCAGTCGGCCGGGGAAACGTGTTCATTTGTCCCCGGCGTCACATTTTATTTGGACGTGACATAAAATCTCTCTCAGATTAATCAACGCTTTATTTATGGCCAGTAAAGTTTATAAGTGTGAGAAACCTACGCCGAGCAGTAGGTGGGCACGCACGTGTGTGGATATATGCGCAGCGCCTCAACATTAATAAAGTCCGCTACTTTTCCTAATGTCTGCTTTACATGACGGGTATTAATTTCGAATGATTTGTGTTATCCATAAAACTAGCGTTAGTTGCCATTAAATATGTTGTAGCATGTCGTATAGAATAACACGTCGTTCGATCATAAACGTGCCTGCTCAGTGCTCGCGGGCCACTCGATCTTGTCGACGCGATCGCGCTCGTTACCCGCGGACGACGATACGACAAACGCCATTATTTCCTCGGATGTGACAGCGAGGCACTTTATACAAGTCGCCAAGCGTAGGTGGTCCCTGCTCGCTATCTCGGCCGCTCCTGGACGCGACTTCCTAAGTCAACAGTCCTCCCTCGCTGTGCTTTTGTTGTCACTTTACTATTGTTCTTATGAAACCGAGCCGTGAACAGACCTCCAACGCTCGCCACACAACGTTCCAATAAAATCTCTATGGCTCCTTTAAAATTAAAAGCGCTCGTAAAATGTTTCAATAAAGATCTGTTTTCGCAAACATTAGGAAAACATATTTCGTTGGAAGCTTTTACGACTCCATTATCATACAGATGCGTGTGTGGGGGGAGTTATTAAAAAAATATTGGTGTGTATGGCCGGGCCGAGCTGGCGACCGCTACAGCGCGTTTGCACAATCTCCCGGTTAAAAGTAATATTGTTTGCATTATGAAAGCTTTTTCGCGCCATATTTGAATTTATATTGTGCGTTTTGTGTCTGCATTGGAAATGTGCTGCCTACGCATTGTTTCCGTGTAGTGTTTATATCTCACAGATTTATGACGCTATAAACTTGCAGACTTATTACTGACGACATAGCGTTTTAGGATAGCTTTGAATATTAAGATTTCGTTTACAAAAAAGGAACAGGCGACTTGTGAAATCAAATGAGTCATGCTTCAACAAACGAGTGCCAAGTGTGCCAACATAACAGGACTAACAATTTAATTGATCAATTAACACGATGAAGACAGATTAGTGCAATTACAAAATCTTTTAAATACATAAATATTTGTTTACTTTGAACTCGTAATCAAATTCCAAGTCGATGATACTGAATTCTCAAAACAAATTTAAGTACAACTTATAAAACCAAGCTTTCCTTCTACAGTTGAACCCATTTGAAAGCACAAAGGGAGCATTACTTAGTACACGAATATCCGGCTGTGTTGAGCCAATACCCGCTTAATAGTCGCCACGAAGTTCGCATATACGCACGCATCAGTTTACAATGATTTACCATAAAAAAGACATTATTTACTTACGGTGCGCCATAGATTGTCGCGAACATCATGCTTGCACACCGCGTCACCGCTCCACCACCAATCGAATACTAATTACCATTACAAAAGTGAATAATTCATTCGTCGTGTGCATAATCAAACGCCAATCTTCCCTGGACTCTACGACACCCTTTCTTTTTTTAAATCGCAGGTCTGTTTACCCTGGTCGGTTAGAGTGGAAGCCAAGATCGTACGCATTTGTATTTTACTACGAAACTCGTTATAAACGCGAAAGTGAATGAAGTATACGTATCGAATAATGTCGAATGTTGAATAATCCTTGATGATAATGCTCGTCGTATTAGTGATGTGGATGTTTACTGGCTGGCTGGGGATTAAGTCAATTGGTTCTTACGAAGACTAACTGTGAGGGCAAATGAGAGCTGGGTTGTGTTGTGATAGTAGTGATTTAATTCATGAATCCCCAAGCGACCACCGGTGGCCGCGCATCTATTGTCTTACTATTGTGTTTCTAATTGACGGTATCTGAAGGGTTAAACTTTGAAAGCTATGTGTAGAAACGTAAGTATAATATTAGTCGTTCTTATTATTAACTCTTTAAATTATATAGAAGCTTCACAACAAAATGTACCTGAAAAAAAAAAATCGAAACAATAACCACGGCTGAACACTGTGTCCCAAAATACAAGCGAAAGCTTAGTTTGGGAACCAGTGTCTGCAACTCCTGCGATTACTGTACCTATGTTATACTGTACTTTTATTATTGTGAATGCTTATTTTTTAGTATCAATAAACATTTTTTTTTTCTTCCGTGCTTAATTTAATGCCTACAATAGCTGCAGTAATTTCAATAGATCTGTATTGATTGCGTTCGGATTCACAGTTTCCAAATTGAGATTTCCCTGCCGGAGTCCTGTGTTTTCTGATAGCTACAACTTAAGGGTCTTTAAATCACGAGTGAATAGGTTACTTCTAGATAAGTGTACTCCATCGTCGACCACATCATCGCTTACCATCAGGTGAGATGGTGGTTAAATGCGAGCCTATCAATAAAAAATTAAATTAAATTTTCCACAAAACGCAAGGTTTATACTTCAAAATAATATTTTGTTCAATTAACATAAATACCACAACCTTTTTTATCGTTCAACAGTTTACACATTGGCATCCACCATCGGTGTATGTAATGTAAATACCATCAGAACACAGGTTTCCCCACGTCCTTGTTATGTTATTTATTCGTCAGGTTCGTTCATCGTTCGTTCAATTTCGTTAATTGAGGCAACAACACTGGCATTGTCTGACTGAATGTAAACTGAATCTCCATGTTGTACTGACGATATATTTGCTTACATTAAAAATATTGTATTTTTTTATAATATAGATCAGATTTTTTATCACGCTTGCATCATGTCTATCGTACTACTCTTACTCGATCTTATCAACAATCTAGCTAGCCATACTCCAAACTATGGATAAATCTCAACATCTAATCGTACACCGTAGGTAGATTACGGACTTGCGGTAGGCGAACGATGGGTAGCCCGCCTCGCCGTCCGACCGTCCGGTAACCGTCCGTACAGAACCCAAGTCGTCGACGACGCGTAATGTTCCACACGCACCTCAAGTAGATGTCAGTAAACAGTAGGGGCCCAGCAGGGTCGAAGCCTACTGAAGCCATGGATTAACTTCTGAAAGGAGAACCCGGCCCTGGAATGCAAGGCAACGAAGGAACTAGGAGTGGGTTTTAGTCAGTAAAAGTCTATCACGCTTTCCCGCACAAGGGTGATGTCATCAGATGATTTCCCACCTAAAAAAGAAAAAAAACATCTATTCATAAACTGAGACCAGATATTATTCTAATATCCAAGACACCATTTAAAACCAGATATATGCAGCTGTGAACTTTGGATTCTCTGAAAGTCCAAATAAAGCTACTTCTTTACTCCCCTGTATATATAAAAGGCAAAGTCCTGACTCACCCACTGACTTGTGACTCATCAACGCCCAGCCCAAACCCTTCGACTTTCGAGCGGAAGAGACGCCCGGGTGCCGCCACTGTGCGGAACGCCCGGAGGACACGGTGGAGCACACAGTTGAGGTGTGCCCTGCTTGGGCGGAGCAACGCCGTGTCCTCGTGGGGGTGATCGGCGGCGGAGACCTCTCGCGCCGGGCCTTGGTTCAGGCCATGGTCCGGAGCGAGGAGGAGTGGCAGGCGGTCGCCTCCTTCTGCGAATCAGTAATGCTAGCAAAGGAGGAGGCAGACCGCATCAGGCAACGGCGCCCCCACCGCCGCCGCCGGGATTCCGATCCCGATTTCCGGCCACCGTAGACGCGGGCTCGCGGACGGCGAGCCATGGGTAGCTCGCTGTCCGATCGTCCGGTAACTGTCCGGACCGAGCCAAGGCGTCGACGGCGCGCACTGTTCCCGCGCGCCTCAAGGAGTTGTCAGCAAAAGGAGGGGCCCATCGGGGCCGAAGCCTACCGGGGTCGGGGTTATCCGAAAGGAAACTAGAGCCCCGGTATGAAGGCTAGAAGGAACGGCGCGGGGTTTTTAGTCAGTAAGACTCTGACACTGTCTCCCGCTCCACCCAAGAGCGGGTTTCGTCAATGATGATTTTCCCCGTCGACAGAAAAAAAAAAAAAAAAAAAACCTCTTCGACTTAGAACGTTGATATTTTGCACAGAGAATCCCTTTTTGATGAATACAAAGAATAAGAAAGGATTTTCCAAAATTCACTCTCTAAAGAGATGACAGAAAAGAGAGTTAGTGATAGCGTGACGAGTGACCGGACTGAATGGAGGAAAAAAACGTGTTGCGCCGACCCCAAATAAAACGAAACAAGGGCAGGAAGATGATGACTCTCTAAAGAGATGAAACGGGGTCCAAAGTTTACATGGAGAACCCACAGAAAAGATGAAAGAGATTAGAATGGAAGTACTATATCGAGTGTCACCGCTTGTCTCCCACCCTTTAACTCCACTACAGGCGATAAAAAAATACGAACGCGCATTACGCAACTGATAGACTACGCACACTTAGATCGCAAGTTTGCTATTGGTAGTTGAACTATGAGCATTGCCCCACTTTGTGGCACGCCTGAGCCGCCCACGAGGCCAATCTAACCTCTTTCATCTGTTCTGTGGTGAAACCTATATTGACGCGGGTGAAGCCGCTGACTGGAGCTTGTTATAAATATGATCCATCGAGCTTACTCAACACCTCATAAACATATTAAAATACTCAATCCATAGAGAATTAAATGTGGTGAGAAAAGAGAGATTTACAAGTAGTTATATAAATTGTTGCCAATCCGACGCCTGTCTATAATAAATAATGCATAAGGCAATTTAAATTTGTATTTATTTGTTATAAATAAACGGTTTATTGAACCAATGATAAACGTTTAGAAACGCTTATAGTTTTATTGTGGGATAGCTTTTAACCGTTGCGAAGTTTCAATCTTCAGAAAAAATATCTAATTTTATAGCACGTCATATAAATACTCGTATATCGCAGATATGAGATTCCGAACGGTGCTAACAGAAAAGAAACGGGTTGAGGATGTTGTAAAAATGAATAGAGGTGACAACCTCGACACTGAAGATGATACACTTATCGAGCTAGGCGGAGATACGAATGAGCGACTGTGATTTCTTCTTGAAAATCATACTAATATTAGGTTTAACCACTCAAACCCCGTGTGTGAGAGTTTGTGTATAAATGTATAGTGAAAAGACTAAAATAAACTAACAGGGTTTATTGTAGGTATACTAAAACAGTATCAAAACTTTTAAAATAACTTACATCTATGGGTACAATGGCGGTCTTATCGTTAACAGCGATATCTCAAAGTCAAAGTCAAAGTCAAAATATTTTATTTCATATAGGCCTACAAGGGCACTTATAAAACGTCAGAAGCTAGTGCACGGTTCGAAATTGGTCGTTTCCTATGGAGAAGAACCGGCAAGAAACTCCATGGTTACTCTTTTAAAAAAAATGTGTTTATTACAATATTGATTGATATATGTAAGAACAGTGTAGACCAGTCAACACTGTACACAAAAGCACAAAATTAAGCATAATAAAATAAAAATATAGTAAGTTGTAATAGAAAGTTATCTAAGTGTTTGTGGATTATACAATGTTCTCACATTCACATTCCAAAAAGAGGCTATATAAATAATTACAACAGAAAAATTTAAATAATTACAACTGTTAACAAAATAAATTACTAACAAATTGAATGCAGTTGAAGTCTAAATAAAAAAATAAAAAATATTGCAAAAGCAATTCGTTAAAGGAAAAATAAATATATGTACATTAAAACAAAAGTGGAGCAGTTAATAGACACAATATTAATGATTTACCAGGGGGCCACATGTGCAGAGGCAGTCATTGCCAAACAAGCGTGTCTTCGACATAGTCTTTAACCTTGTAAAATGCTTTTTTGGTTAGGACACGCTTAATATGAGTTTTGAACTTTCCCTCACTAAGTTCAGTTACCGCCTTTGGCAGCTTGTTGTAAAAGCGTATGCTGTTTACTAGGAATGACTTGCTGGTCTTGGCTAATCTCCATTTGGGTAATACAATTTCGTGTTTACTACGCGTATTTTTGTTGTGAAAATCGCTTCTAATTTTAAAGAGTCCTAAGTTTTTACGAACATACAAAATGCATTCTAAGACATAAAGAGAAGGCAGAGTGAGAATGTCGATTTCTTTGAATTTATTTCTGAGGGACTCGCGAGGACCCATCCTATAAATAGCCCGGATAGCTCTCTTTTGCAATATGAAAATTGAGTCTACATCAGCTGCAGATCCCCACAGTAAAATGCCATAAGACATAATACTGTGGAAATAATCTACCAGACAACATTAGGATCCATCCAAAGGTTGTCAGGTAGATATAAACTTAAATAAAAAGTGGTAGTCTGCGGTTTACTGCAAATTAATGAAGTGTTATCATCATCATCATTTTTTGAATATTTACATATTTTTTTTAATCTATGTTTGTTGCTTCTTCACGCTCGAATGGCTAAACGGATTTCGATGAACTGATACACAGGTAGACCATGTCTAGGAACAGCACAAATCATACTTTTTATCCCGGGAGTATGTTCCCTTGAGATAATTTTCTACAATCAATCATTTCATACAATCCCGGAGCCGAAGCCGCTGGCAGCAACTTGTATGGAAATATGTTGTAAACTAGGTAAATACTTGGACTATGAAAGTCGGTTGCAATCAGTCGATTATTTCGGTACTTTTTATTACATTGTATAAAACGAAGTCTCTTTGCGCGGCTGTATATTTATCCGCTAACACCTCCTAAACCATGCAACGGATTTTGATGCGGTTTTCACTCATAAAAAGAGCCATAAATGAGAAAAGTTTTGCGCCCTTGCGAAGTTGCGGCGGGTCGCTAGTCACAATTATATTAAGCGAAATTTCGTATGTTTGTTATTTCTTCATACTCAAATCGCAGAACAGATTTGGATAAAATTTGGCAAACGAGCAGACTATGTCCTAGAATAGAACATAGGGCATCTCGCATCTAACTCTCCTGACGCAGATCTACTGGAAGAAATTTCATATGAAATAAGCATCACCAAGTTGATATACAGACAGACACACGTGTATAAATATGCTATTCTATATATTTGTTAAAACGTAGAATGTAAAGTAGAATGTTTTTATCCCGGGAGTACGATCTCTTGTGTTTCTAGTATCACGCGGGTAGAGTCGCTGGTAGCAGCTAGAATTCCATAAAAGCTCAAAACCATACCTTCAGCCCAAATGAGCGGAATTAAGCTTCAAAAGTCTAATTTTACTTAATCTAAGATTCTTGTGTATCGTATGGACTACACTACACACACTGGCTTGTAAATACATATTTGTTTAATCAGTTGATAGCACACGCCTGCGCAAACAAACGCACACGCCGGCCGTGCGTTTGTACAGCGCATAGCTCTGATTGGTCAGCGGTTGGTGGTTACTGTGTGAGATGCCGTGTATCTTGTCTTGTGTGCATGGCTTCTTATTGCAGTGGTCGTATTTAAAAGGGGCATGGAGCTTTTTAGTACCTATACACCATAAATGTTACGGAGGTTTGATTCCGAAAGTTCGAAACTTCCTATTATAATTGAGAGCGATTCATGAGAAAAGTTTCGATTTTTTTTAAATAATATAAACTAGTGCGATTGCGATCCCACCTGATGATAAGCAGTGATGCAATCGTTGATGATGAGGCGCACTAGTTTGTGAGGTAGGTATAATAATGCCATGCCGCCATGCTCCCATGTCATGTTTCTGCACCACCCTAAGGTCGACTGGCAGATAATGCCTAAGGCATTAAGTCCGCCTTTGTACAACTCTGTGCATAAAGGTTTAAATAAATAAATAATAAATAAATAAAAATTTCTAGAATATCACCCCTACAAAGCTGGGATGGGTTAATATATGTATAATAAATCTGTAGAAGTTTTTAGTTGTGCGCGCGTCACGTAAAATGTACGGAATCGATGTAGATAACTTTTATACATTAAAATTGTGTCTAACCATCAATATATTATTTAGGCTTTGTGTCATCGCAATCGGTTGACTATATCGAAAGATAAACTGCATTCATTGACTGTTAGGCGGTACGAAGTTCACCGGGTTAGCTGGTTCTCAATAACTCGTGCGTCCATGTAATGCGAATTGTCCTCATTTGCTATCTGACGTATTGATTTGACAAGCTCGATGATAATTCACAATGATTTAATCCCAGCTCGGGATCAGCTCGGGCTGCGGTCAGCGCGGCCGTGCCAATCATACTGACACTCAGTCCAGTTTCGAAATTCACAAAATTAAGTAGGTTGCGTTAATTCGGAAATTAAGTTTCATTCGTGAAGCTCTTGTTAAATAGCGAGTATGTAAGCTGGGAGTTAAGCGTGAAATGAGTGAAGTAAGTTAATGCGAGCTTAATGTGGTGGCCTAGTGGTAACTGCCCCGACTTACCAGTTATAGGTCACGGGTTCAATACCAACCAGGTGCAATATTGTTATAGGTAGCCGGTATTCTCCCAATACTGGTCAAAGGCCTCCGTCAAGTACCAATCCTATGTTTCCCGGGCCCAAGTGACAGCTCGTTAGACATGCAGCAGACATGTCCTGCCCAGTCCAATTTATGTTGAGCCAGCTTTTTGAGACACATCAACAATTTACGTTTTGGACTGTTTTTTATTGAGGTGGGATTCCTCTAATGACGTCTAAAGACAGAAAGAAAATATGTTTATTTAGCACACAGATACACAATGATGAAACAAATACATAATGTAATGTATATGTAACTTTATTAGCGAGTCAGACTTTTACAGACTAAAACTACACCTATGTTCCTTCAGTTGCCCTTTGCGTTCTATGACCACAGGTAACCTTTTTCAAAAGTCAACTCATGGCCCCAGTAGACATCGGCCCTTCCGGGCCCCTCCGGTATGGCTGGCATGTCTTTGACGCGAATGGAACACTACGCTCCGTCTACGAGTCAGCCTCGCTCTGGACGGCAAGCTACCGTCACAAGCCCTAGGCGTGGGCTTGTGACGTCGGTGAAAGACAGAAGAAAGAAATAAATAAAACTATTTTATTTGGCATACCCACTCGTAGATACACACAACGCAGGAACAATATGGTGGCTGGTGAGCTATCAAAATATTCTAAGACAATAACACCAACTCCATGAACACTACTTGACGGAAAAACTTACTGAAACTGCAATACCGGTCGGAAATACAAACGAAAATATATCGGCGTTTCCCGTGCGGTGGCGTGCTTGCTGCGTAATGCTCTCGGTGCGGCAATAGCCGGTTTAATTACGGCATAAATTATCGCCGGACGGTGGAGCCGGCACCGGGCGGCGCGACTCCGGCTGCAACACTAGCTGTTACAGAATACGCCGGCAACACTTAATGGAGCGAGATTTATTCTTATTATGGACTATAGTGATGAGTTAAGGTTTAAGTTTAGCGGCTTTTTTTTATCTAGCGCTTACTGTCCCACTGTGCAAAGGCCTCCCTCAAGTCCTTCCAAACTTTCTTTAACCGCGACATCTCAAAACAGTCCTCGTGGTACGCGTTCAGATCATCCCGCCACCTCTTTCTAGGCCAGCCTAATGTAATGTAGTGATAATGTTGTCGACGGTGGACGTGGAGCACGCTTGCCTAGAAGTAACCTATTCGCTCTTAAGTTTTGAATTCCACTCATCGGATTTTAAAAGAAACTTTTATAATCCGAACATTGCTTTTAATAAAATCCTTATTTAAAAAAAAAGTGTCCATAGAGTTTCTTGCGCATTTTTCTCTACAGAGATCTACGCTTTGAAATGTGCAATTAGTATCATTTATCTGACTGACTTTTTGACTATTCAAAAGTGCCTGAAAACAGCACTTTACGCGAAAAAAATGCTAAGAATAAAAACAGAACAAAAAAATTGAACCATAAACTACAACCTATTCCCAAACGGATTTTCGAAATAGGAACACGACTCATAGCCACTAGAAACAATTGGACATTTTTCACTAAAAAACATTTGGCAATTTGGAAACTAATCTGTGCACAAAAGTCGGTCGCGAGCGATCACGCGGAAATTAAGCGTCGGTATGCGGCGCGACTAATGACGCGGCGCGGCACAAATCGCGCGACTAAACGACACACGCGCGACTGATCGCGTTTACACCCATTACCCAGCCGATGCTCTTGTTTGTTTAAACAGATGTTTTTACTACATTCCATGAGTTACTAATCCCTTTTTTTACACGACGGAACGTAAACCATTACTTATGCGGAAATTCCCACAATTCCACTTCCTACGAGTATGATGCTTAGCATTTAAAATGCGCTATTGATTCTGAAACTGAACGCTCCATTCATACCGAACCACACATGAATGAGAGAGTCCTACTCAACAAGTTCTAAGCCTGTCAGCGAAAGCACAGAAAAATAAATCCGCTGCTATTTATTTCCCACAAATTCCTCTGCAATACAAACATGGAAATACGTAATTTATTGAAATTTGAAAGACGAAAAACTTCAGCTGTGACTGCGTACCACCCGATATTGCAAGAGTTTTGGGTCTCCACGAATTAAAAATGTAGTAGTACCTACATCGATCCTCCGACACTTTTGGATTAAAAGGACCGACATTAAAATAGGGATTGGAAAGTTGTTTAGTCTGTTTGTTTGTCTATGTTAATCATTGGTTTCGTTGATTTCCGCCCACGTTACGACTAAACGGTACGCAACTAAGCTTTATGTAGATTAGGGTGACACGCGATAGAGGAGGTCTACCAACAGGTAACTTATTTTCAACGCTTTTGAGTGGTGAATCAAAAGTTACTGCTACAAAGAGTCCAAACAGAAAGTCTCTTTGCTTGCCAGTGGAGTAAACAAACCCAAAGCAACTAAAACAATATTATGTCCCAACACAACCTCCTATAAACTAAGCACTCGAAGCATCCTCCAATAAAAAGCATCTGCATATTACGAAGGCGGTAGGACTGACACCAACACATACTGCTCTATCACAAGGATTGCTAACTAATTGCTAGTTAGCAAGAAGGCAGTAAAACGTCTCATTACTAATTCTGCAAACGAAGCCTCCGCAGACGTGTAAATTCGACTAATTTGCAAATATATATCTCTAGCGGATGCTTTAGAGGACATTAAGTCACCTTTCATAGAATTTCAATATGGTATATTTAATTTATTGTAGCTGATATATTCTACATAAGTAATAGAATGTCTAGGAATAATAAAAACGAAGATGGCGGTTGATAATAAAATACATAATGGTAGTATAAAGAACTTGTAGCCGCCAAATAGTGATATTACTAAAGTCAAGGTTTGAATTTATTATTTATGGAATTGATTAGAGAGCTGTTTTTCATTATTGAGTCTTATTAAGTTATTTGAAAGACATCTTCAATAGCAGACTTGATTATTCTGCCATGTTTGCTTCAGCTGACGCACATAAATGAAAAGATCAGTCAGTTAGCAAAGCTGGGGTCCGTCTCTTCAAGGGTAGCCAATAGTAGCCAAGCTGGTCTAAATTGATCATCGCTCTGAAGTACTCTAACCGCAAGGGCGGTAACATCTCTTTGAGATTAGTGTGCACTTAATAACTGTGCTTACTGCCCTATATCTTTCGCAGTTGTTGCGGGTAGTCAGACTTCTATAACCAACACCATTCTGAACCAATCTTATCAAGTGGTATACCTATATCACTCGGTTAGGATAAAATCTAGAACTCAAAAAGTGACTGAAAAAACACGGGTGGGCTTTAGTCAGTAAAATTCTGAGACTCTCTTGAACTGCACCTAGAACGGAAGATGTTATTTGGATCCGATAGATATTCTCTATTGCTCTTTCTATGTAAAAAAAACAGCATAGTCATAGTCGGTTAGACTGCAAGTAGACTCCACGAAGTCAGAAAAAACTCCTTTAGGGTTAGGCCAAGTTATCAACCCGTGTTAAGGCTTTTCTAATCTTCATCGTAGCGAATAGATGGTATAAATAGTAAATTTTCATAGTTAGCCTGGCTCAGTACTCGGCTATCAACAATACCGTTCTCTGACGCTGTCATTGCCGTAACTAGCTTCTTATACTCCCGGTGCGAGCTTCTATATCTGCACCCCTAGTAAAATGTACAATACAAACAAAAAGGAAGAAATATAAAAATTCGCAGCGTTGGAAAGCCTCCAACCAGGTTGACCGACGACCTGGTCAGGGTCGCGGGAATCCGATGGATGCGTAACGCACAAGACCGGTCGTTGTGGCGACGCTTGGGGGAGGCCTATGTCCAGCAGTGGACGTCTTTCGGCTGATGTGATGATGATGATAAAAATTCTGCGCTCTGTGCCTGTGCAGGCCGCCGCCAGCACCACTTTAGTTTCAGCACTAATGACAGGGCTAACTTAAATCAAGCTTCTCTAATTAGCCTTACCAACAATCACCAGCTTTATCAGCTACGATAATACGAGTAGACGTAGACATAATACTAAAACCATACTTAACTGATATGATTAAGCTGACAATATAAAAGAGGTCTTAATTAGGAAAGCTAAAATCCATATCATTAAGAGATCTACACCAGTGATATTCATTCGTAGCTGTTAACCTAAAGATGTTATTCGTAGTTAGGACAATGACAATTGCTTCCCGCCATCCCTTGGCCACGAGCGAAACAGTTTAAAATTAACTCGTTTTAGGAATTAGACGCCTGAGTGTAACCGGAGCCGCCATTAAGGTCGCAGTCAAGTTACCAGCAAATTGTTTAGCTGCTTAACTAGCTGAACGTAATCCCGGCAAGCTACGGTGACGTCACACCGCTTAACTTACTACTTACATACAGTAATGTACTTATTACTTACAGGTTTTATTAAAAGAACAAGATGAAAATTACGTAAAAGAATAGAAAAACATATGTAAGGGTTTAAATTCATCATAATCATCATTTCAGCCAAAAGACGTCCACTGTTGGACATATCCCTTCCAAAGTGTCGCCACAATGAACGGTCCTGTGCGTCTCGCATCCATCAGTTTTTTAACTTTACCAGGTCATCGGTACAACTTGTAGGAGGCCTTCCAACGCATTTATTTTAAATATATTAATAAGGCTGAGTCTCTCTATAGTTATCCAATTGATAATCTTGTAGTATGTCAATTTTGTCTGACTTAAAGATGCCGCTCACGAATTTGCCTAAAAAGGTCACGATGAGTTGATGTCTCATATTTCACAAACTGCCTAAAAGTCGTTAAAATAATAAAGATCTTTGATAATGAGGAGATTAGATCTCGATCAAGTTAAATCAAATGAAAATTTAAAAACATTTTGAAAATAAAACTGTCAAGAGAGTAGCTACAATATAACATAATGCACCCACAATCCAGGAGAACTCCTATTGTGAGGCAACATTAAAAAAAAAAGATTTCCAAATTCTAAACTATTGTCCTTATCGCCAAGAAGATCGTCGCGATGATGCACTCGTTGAGACAATACTCCAAAGTCTTGAGCATCGACGTCGAGTTGTTAGCCTGCAGGTTTTCTATCATTTAAATTTCAACTTACATTACATGGTGAACATCACACCCATACACACGAAACGTTTTAGGAACATATTCATTGTGTGTACAACTAAGTAGTGGTACATATTCCCTATCGGAGTCTGTGTATTCTGACAGCTACATTCTACAATGTTTGATTTAATTCAAGAGTGAATAGCTTACTTCTAAGCTAGCGTACACCATCCAACCACATCATCGCTAACCATCATCAGGTAAGATAGTGGTCAAACACGAGCCTATCATTTATAGAAAATATTGCATTCCATGCATCGTTTCTTTGGACACTCTTAATACTCTTCTTACTTATAGCCTCAACCTGCTTCGCGGAAATGTTCGAAAGAAACATCGCAGATCTGAAACGCAAAAGGCAACTGATGAAATACAGCTGGGTTTAGTCAGTAAAAGTCTGACACTCGCTCCACCCAGAGTGGCAAAAGTCATTAAATGATTTCACGCCTTCAACAAAAAACCTCAAGCAAACATAATATTGAATGAATAACCACGTGAACTTCCCAATCAGCTACCAGTTGGAACATTAACTGCTTTTGCAAACATGATTATAATCTTAATCATACCCTTGTTTGTATTGACAACCGTAAAATACCAATTATAAAAATATACATTAGTTTTTCTGTTATAAAAAGATAATAATATTTTTAAAAGCTCTCCTAATCTGTATGGGCGTCAAAGAGACCGTTTAATCAATGAGATTACAACCCGATCGAGATTTTTTTTTTTTTATATATAAGATTGTTGATATATCTGTGGTGCGATACTATCTGGATATTGTCGTAAACGGAGAGGTGTTAATGTTGCCAGTATTTGCATATTAATATGAAGCTCCTCGTTCATCGGTGCGTTCACCCCGATCGGCTGTTACTATTACTTTATTGGTTGTTTGTATAATTTAGCATATTATTAGTTTGCGAGACATTTCCATTACGAGTGATTTGTTTGAGAGCGTCTTTTGTTTTGTCTCGCCTCATTGGCGTTGCGAATTCAATTCACAGCTGAGATTACACAGTAGCATTATCTAATAGATTCAAGTAACGTAGCAGTTTAGAAGCTTTAGAATTTTCTAGATTTTAGCATTCTATAAAAATTAAAGCCATACTTCCTGTAGCATTATCAGTTTTCTGCGATATTTAATAAATTCAATCAACGTAGCAGTTTTTATATTTTTTAATTTTCTAGATTTTAGTTTTCTATAAAAAATAAAAGTAAGGTGATTCCTGTTTCCTGTAGCATTGTTGGTGCTTTAGTTTAAAGGACACCAATTTTTCGAACACACAAGCTCTTCCCCTTCATCAATAGTTGGCAATATATCGTCTAGTTTCTTCCTTGGCGGGGTTCTCTTTTCATCATCCAGGCCTTTTCTCTTCACCAATCTTTAATACACGAGAAAAACCCTTTTCCTACTCAGGACTTACTAAACATCTCTTAACGATGTCGCAGCAACCCACGCCTCTCTTTGCATAAAGGGCCGCATCTATTTATAAAGTCCGATCAATTCGCCTAGCAAACATTGTATGAATCCTCTTCGCAGGCTCCGTCAATAAATCAAAGCGCGATCATACTCTTAACTTTCATATCGTAGTGTAGGAGCGCGAATAAAAGACGATCGTGGTCGTGTCGTGCGTCGTAAATAATGCGAGGTATCGATTACTATCCGATCGTACAACGCCTCACTAGAGCTCCTGCTGCGTGCTGCGCGCCTGGTACTGAGGGAGTTTAGATCGTGCGATATGACAGAACGATTCGGTTTTAAGACTAAAATTATTCCACTATAGGCCTATCCTATTCCCCTATTAATGTATAACATGAAATTCTGTATGTTTCTTAACCAATCAAGCTTTAAGGTCTTAACTGAACTGGGAAATCTGAATTTTGAACATGGTAACCATGGCCTGGATTAGATCTTATGATGCATATTATCCTCATATCCTGGCACTACATTCCCTGGATATAATTTTCAAACAAATGTCAGTTGGGAAATAAATATTCAATGATACATAAATAGAGACAGTGACTTCAGTTTTCTTTAACTCAGAAATGGGATGTAAGAATGCAACACTTACAAATCCCTAGAAGGTTCTTACAGATTTTTTAGCTGCATCACAAGTCAAATTATTATCCAAAGCAGTAATAACAGCACACTAAAATCATTACTAGACCGCCTTTGTACAGTGTTATGTGCATAAAGCTTTAAATAAATATATAAATCAATTTCCATCATAACCACAACGCAGTCGTTCCATATAAAGCTACCTCATAACTTACGACAAAATTATTAAAATAAATAAATTAAATTATCTCCGTCCACCGGCGACCAGTCGTTAAATAATTCAATTCTCCATCGTTGCTACATAATGTCACTATATTGGTTATATAAAAATGTTGGAAACTTTACCTGTGCGTGTGAACGATCGCGGACGAGATAGCTTGAGAATGGCCACACAGGCGCGGGCGCAGCTCTTGAATGTCAGATGATGTTACATTCATGATTTCGGATCTTCATTAAAATGAAACATTTTGGGTATTGTGAAATGGAGGTGTATGTGTCAACTTCTTGTGGTCTGAGGCATGACATGAATGGTCTAATGTTACATCTTTGCACTTTAAAATGTAGGTTTTTGGATCTGTAGCTGATTTAAGTCCAACATTATTTTCCAATCCAAATCCCAAACCTGGTCAGGGTCGTGGGAATCCGATGGTTGCGAGACGCACAGGACCGGTCGTTGTGGCGACGCTTAGGGGAGGCGTCTTTCGGCTGAAATGATGATGATGACGATATTACAATTCAGTAATTTACCAATAAAATTTATCAGTACAGTGTAATACTAATAGTAAGATGTTCAAGCCTGACTACAAGATGTTCACTAAAATATAAATATAAAATCGAGTTAAGTCCGAACACGCAACGCAATGACTCAGAACGCCCATAAAACATGACATATGTTTTTTGCTTGAGTTAAACTTGCAAATGGCATTCATAGACTGAAGATTTATCTAACATATCAAGGTATAATTTACGTGTAAATGGCGGGGGGCTGCATCGTGCGCCTGCGCACTTAATCAGACGCCCACCTATGCACATTTATTGTTTATAATTGGCTCGACACGCGACTCGCAGCGTAGGAGCATTCCCAGCTAACTGGCTTGGAGATTAGAGTAATCAGCACACTAGGAACAAACCGGATGATTTCATGGGAAGTGCTGAAGGAAGAATGCAAACTTAACGAATTCATGGGAGATGTAGAAGAAAGGCCTGTAGAAGAAACCTCAAGCCAAAAAGCTTTCTCCAGTACCTATGTACTTGTGAGGTTTTTTGGATTGAGGTGAGAAATCATCCAATGACTTCTTCCACTCTATGCTAGAACGGGAGGGCGTGTCAGACTTAGGTTACTGACTAAAACCTTTTTGAAGCGCGCGTGGAACATAACGCGCCGTCTAGGTCTGGCCGGCTACCCGACGACCGGACAGCGAGGTACGCATTGCTTGTCGTTCGCTAGACCGACGATAAGTAAGTAAAACTTGACAATTTCTCCTCTGGCTCGCCTACTCTTATATCATGTTGGGTTCAACCTCCAGTCCTAAAGGAATGCAGCTGAATACCCTTATATTACCTCACTGTAGCTATCCCCAGCAGTTTCACTCGCGTCTCTGCTCTCCGAGGGTCGTAGCGTGATGTTGTGTAGTTCAAACTAGTCCTACGGAATCTGGCTATCCTATTCAGAAAGATTTATTTAAATCATCCGACTGGCGGTTCCAGAGATAAGCGTGTTTAAGCAAACAAAAAAAGCTCTCTCGCTTTATTTTACTTGTTTACTTTTTGTAATTAGTAGGTGCTGGTACTAGTAATTAGTATAGATGGAATGTACATATCGCTAAAACCCAATTTCTTGGTAACATTGCCCCCAATGAGACTGGTTAAGAAAGCTATACCTACTATAAAAGCTTCAGATCTGGTTGAGTATGGTACAGTACCATTGCTTCTTGGAATAAGTCTGTAATCATGATCAAAACATATTTTATAGTTTTTGCAGACATCTTTTATTTACATCATGTTTTGAAATTGATGAGAAGAGCAGATGCACTAATAAAGAAAACAATTACGAAACTAGCTGTAGGTGGTTGAACTGGAGTTGTTCACTTTTCCAAACATAGACGTCTTGTACCTATCTGCTGTTTCTCTTTTGAAAATTCTTAGCCCACACTAGAAATTATTCCAATATCGTGAGTGCGTTCACAAATATGTAAGCCATACATATAATAGTACATTTTAATACAAGTGAAGTAACTTGGTCATTTCGACAGAGACGCAGGCGAGGGTTTATGGAGCCGAGTGTTAGCAGTGAGTAATTTCCACATGTATCAAACAACCAACGATTTTACTCTTACGTAGAAATAAATAAACGGGGGCAGCCTAGCACCCAGCCTGATAAAATAAGTACAATAAATTGTAGCGGAGGCGAGCTGGCGCACTTTTCCACACTAGTGCGGGAAACTAAATTGCGCGCCTACAATTGGAAAATACTTTTTCCGTGCGGAAATCGTACCCGCGACATGCAGAGCAGCATCTAATTGCTCAACCAGTGCTCCAAACGTGCCGTATTAAAAATACCTACAGTTCACTCACACCAACGCGCCAATACCTATTTAATATTAATAATAACTCAATAAGTAGGTACGTACCAACAAAAAAATCTAAAAAAGGTGTTCTTGTCAAAACAAACTCGATTTAAATAACAACGAGATGTCGGCAGTTGTAGGAGCTCGTCTGGCGGCCCACCGCTTTGATCTGTTATTAAATCGACATCTACGCAGAAGGTCATAAGGCAAAAATTGTTTTTTTTTTTTCACCATAAGTGTTTTTGTAATAATTAATAAATAAATTCATTTATTTCACAGTTGGAATATCCATAGTTAATCATCATCATAATTTCAACCGAAGGACGTCCACTGATGGACATAGGCCTCCCTCAAGTGTCGCCACAACAAACGGTCCTGTGCGTCTCGCATCCACCGTATTCCCGCGACTCTCACCAGGTCGTCGGTCCACCTTGTGGCCTCCCGCCTTCCAACGCTGCGTTTTTGTTGCGAGTTCGCCACTCCAGAACCCTTGGGCCATGAACCATCCGTTCTACGAGCAATGTACCCTGCACACTGCCATAGTTGAATAACAGTAAAATAAATTAAATTATATTGAATTTCATAAATAAATAAAAAATATGATAATTTATATTATGTAAGTGTTAGAGGAGTGAATAAAATTGTAGTCGAAAAATTTGCTCTCAAAACGGTGAAGGAAAACATCGTCAGAAAACCGGCATGATCTAGAACCAAAAATTCGAAGACAAGTGACATCCAGCAACCCGCACTGGGCCCGCTTGGTGTATTACGGTCTCTCCTAGAGAGGAGGCCTGAGTCCCAGCAGTGGGAACATTAAAGACTGATTATGCTATACTATGCTAATTCTAGGTACTCAAAAAATATGTTACGATTTTATGCGCTGGAGGTATTCAATCAAACGTTACCGATCTTAATATTATTCAATATTTTTTCATTAGCTTTATATTTACAAGTTTAATGGCTATATTGACTCTTTGGGAAAGAAAAGATAAAAATCGAATGTTTTCGACAAAGATTCTTATCTGATATACTATCACTGTGGGATCTTCTTAAGATTGCGAACTATGATAAGATGAGAGTTCTCTATAAATGATCTTTATAAATTTATATTTACAAGAAATGTAAATATAAATTTACCACCTACCTACCGGTACTCTGGTAAGAAAAGCCTGCTTATTATGCGTTTAACATTTTTTAACATTTTCATGACTTTTTGAGACAGTAATGTAATGCCTTGATCACACTTACCGAGTAAAAGGACGAGACATTAAAATGTTGCTCGGCCAAGACAGTAATGTAAGCAAGGTGCTCAGTAAGTACGTGTGATCAAGGCATTAATCTGCTTACAGTTAGACTACCCTTAATTAAGGCCTTGATCATGGCGGCTCTCTTTGAGGAGTGGCTAGATATGTGTCACGGTCTCCTCACCTACTGCATAACGCAGGTTTTCACCGGACTTGGTAAGTTTGGGAGGTTCCTGCACAGGATTCAGGGGGAATACGAAGGACGCTCAGGTGTGTCTGTAGTGTTTGTATACTTGTCCCACTATACAGTGTCTATTGTATGGACCGCCCGGAGCACTGAATTCTTTCTGTTCCGAGGCCCGGAGGGTACGGTGGAGGTGTGCCCTGCTATATCCCCATGTCCACGTGAAAGCGCTCGGTGGCGGCAACCTCTTGCACCTGTTCCTGGTTCAGGCCATAGTGAACGGAGCGAGAGGGAGACGGACGCCTCCTTCTGCGAAGCAGTTATGCTAGCAAAGGGCCGCGCGGTGTGATTGAACGGACATCTACACGCCCGAGCCGAAGCCGCAGTGACCCCGACCTCGACTACCAGCCTCTATAGGCCCGGGCTTGCGGAAAACGAGCAAAGGGCAGCCCGCCATACGTTCATCCGGTAACCGTCCAGACCAAGCCCAAGGCGTCAGTGTTTCACGTGCGCCTCGAAAATATGTCAACAAAACCTTAGGGTCTAGGAGGGCTGATGCCCGCTCGGGCTACGGGGAATTTCTTGAAAGGCAACCCTTGGTCCTAAAACGCAAAGGACAGCTGAAGGACACAATCGTAGTTCTCTCAACAGCAGGATTACTCCTCATCGGCTGATTTCCCACATCAAAAAGTTAATAAAGAAAAGACATGCCTCCTAAACGCTTACCAGTTACCACTTCCTAGTTTTGTTTGGGAAGAAGACGTGGTGCAACAAAGTCCCCAGCAACACTTCTACTTGAACAAAGTCAGTGCTGTCAGCAATACCTACAACATAATCTACGAGGTATAATATCAATACCCTAATTGGCTAAATTGACGTAGTGCCGAGTCGGTGGGGCGGGGTTGCGAAATGCTCGCGTAGGGCACTCTTGCGCATGTCGAATGCGATTAGTGCCCGTATTCCTCCAATGATAGGGCTGTCATACAGCACTGTGAAAGTTTCATAAAAAGTTGTAATAGCCTAAAAGGGTCTAGATAAAGTGACATTCAGCGGAGAAAAATATTGATAAATCTAAAATGTCTAGAATTGACTTGCTCTACTGCAACGTCGCATGGTTTTTCGAATGAACAAACTCGTCATCAACATCATAATTTCAGCCGAACGACGTTTACTGTTGGACGTAGGCCTTCCCCAAGCATCGCCACAACGACCGAAACAACTAATAAACGAAAAAACTAATTTAAATTTTTTTCACTTCTGCCGCAGCCACCATCAAATCCTATCTTATTTTTAGTTTAGATCATCAAAGGAACCTCTGCACAAAATTACAGGTCTCTATGGTCCAAGAGTTTGGGCTGGCCACTAAAGAGTCAGTGAGTGAACCATGATGCCGGATTTTACACAAGATATAGAATTACATTTTGACGTCTGAATGATAAATTAATTTCAAAATCGTGAGACAGTATAGGTATAGGAACGCTATATTAGTATATGTATGTAGTTTATTTACTTATGTTTTTTTATACATATAATTCATTAGTATATCTATTATTGCATTCGCCTTGTCTTTCTTTTTAATTACACCTACCACTATATTTATCTGCACCACCCAAAGGCTAACTGGCAGAAAAAGCCTAAGGCATTTAGTATTCCGCCTCTATACTTTTGTATGCAAAAAACATTTAATAAATTAACTTTTGAGTGTTAAATATTTGATTGGTTTGACACAAAACATCTAACAAACACCATTCCAATAAATAACACGACCATAAATATCATTGTTTCCCAGTTGATTTCAATACAGTATCCGATTAATTATTTTGAAGCCATTAAGAGGCACAACAAAACTAATGGGAGCTATGGCTCATGACAAATGAGTGCAGTGTTGCCGTAACAATAATGTGGTGTGCTATAGGTATGGCAACACCATTACGATTGATTGCCTTTATACGAGTACAGCCTGCGGGTACGATATTATTGATTTATTTTTCGATTGTATTCGTAAATTGTTAGATTTATTATTTTTCATAGCAATTGGTAGATTTAGTGGAATTTAATGCTTGGAAGTTTTAGCTCTATGAGCTCTTAATGTGATTTTACTATTTTACCAATTCAGTCTAAAAATCATTATTTTCCAGAACATATAGATATTTAATGCCACTCAGCAATAGTGCAGTGCAATAATTTTTATTAAATAGAATCTGTATAACCAGAGACACTCTAAAATACATATAATATGAACAATTCGACCTTTTTATTATAGCGTTCTTTATATATGAGTAAGTACTTGGTTATCTGGACAGAAAAAAATAAAGAAAAGAAACAGATAAACCCTTAAAACTTACACCGAACGCACTTCAAAAGAAGCTACTTTGCTTGATACTGTCAATCTATGCATGCTTATCCATTCCATAATTTACAGCCCATTATTTAATCACTGCATCAGATCTCTGTCATATTATGAACCACCAGCCCACTTCCTCATACCCCACAGCCCTGGGGGCAGCCCTACTTCGGCGTGCGCCCGCGCAACTGGTTCAAGGCTGCCAGTAAGAATGCGGGCCGCGTGCGCGCTCGCTAATTTGGTCAGGCACTCTATTGCCTTATACGGCCGTATGGCGATTGTGTGCGAGCAGATTAGAGCCCGCTATGATTTATAGAGCTGTAAGTGTAGGCTGGTCTCATTGTTAATTGTTTGATTGTAGGCAGGAACCTGGTTTTATGTATATTTGTTTTTGGACTGTAGGTCATGTACCTACAGTCGCTATCGTAATTTTGTTAGCATATAAACTTACCACAGACTGGACCTTATCCGACCGAGGCTCCTGCTGCATCGCTGCAGCTGACTAACTCGGCGGAAGAGGCTCGTGTACCTATAACAGCAATGAGTCCTAAGCCAAATTTGCTATTTCCCTTCGAACATCTAAGAAAACTGGTAAAGAAACAAACCAGAGATCTACACCACAAACTATGGGTAAACCATAGTGAATGTAGGTAGACCAAGGAAGCACTACCTGCCATTGATGGCGGCTTCACGAAACAGGTCCTACAACTGCAAAGCTCATGGTCCTTTTCAACCAGGTCATGGGTCCTTTAAAAAACACTTTTTTGCCATAGGAGTTAGAGACTGCCCGCTCTGCAGAGCAGACGTTTTCTGCGCAATGCACATTCAGCAGAACGAGACAGCAGCTAATCTGGATTTCGTAAAAGACTGCTAAGTAGGTACTTACTAGTACCGGGAGACGAGGCCCGAAAAACTCCCAAACTTTCACCCTCCAAGCCATCCATTCTCCATCATCATCTGTGCTTCCTGATAATTACTGCTTTAAGTCAAGACTGAATAGGTTACTTCTAGGTAAGCGCGCTCCATTATCAACCCCATCGTCGCTTTCCATAAGGTTAGAAAGCGGTCATGCGCAAACCTATCAACAATAAAAAAAACTAATCAATATATCTTAATATTTTCAATCTTTCACTGAACTACTTCATAGAGCAAAGAGAGGATTTTTTGAAGCGCTAATATTAACTATGTCAGAAGCAGGACTGCCTAAAGGATATTGCAGTGTCTTCAGTGTTTGCTTAGCAAGGTCAAACGACTACCGGCCCCCGTCAGCACTCCTGCACCAAATTGCGTCCTGTATTAACTGGAAGCCAAAGAAACCACGACAACGATGATGAAAGAGCCATATTGGCTAAGCCGACCTTACAGCCACTAGACGGCTACTAACAGGAGACGCATGTCTGGCAACACATATGACTTATAAATATATTAGTTTTAGTATAAGTATGCGAAACCTGAATATTCTTCAGAATCAGCAACGGAATCGATTCCAATTATTTTACATCATGTTATATTTTTCCCAAAATATTTAAAAAAGGCACAAGTTCCACTCCACCGTAAATACAACACAGGTCAAAATAGGCCATAGCGGGCATTGGATGCTAGTGCACAGCTAGATGCGGGAGCAAAACAACTCCTCAGTTTCTCGGATGGCCCGGTAACCTTGTATTTGTGCGGAAAACCGGGTAACAAAACAAGCTTATAACTTTGTGATTTATTAAGACACAGTTATGACATTTTGTACATAGATTATTTGCATAAAAATACTAGCATGAAACTATAAGGGTTGGAGATCTGATGCCACGGAATAATTTCCAAATAGTCTCGATCAATCAGAACGCAGTACCCTGCTCCTCAGTACCTCGGCTAGTTGACAAAATTGTCTTGGGCTAGTTCAAGCATGAGGCGTCTAATGGCTGTAAAGTCGCTGGCTCCAGGCAATTCGTATGCAATTAGAGCAAGATTTATGATCCCAATACAAACTGGTCTGTAAGTACGACAATACATAACAAATGTTCAATTAAATTGTTATGTAAATGGTACGGTTGAGCAAGAAGCTTGTATACAAATGTTAGCTTTTCTCAATGCCGACAAAAACTGTTCCAATTCCGTATTAGGACTTGTAATGGAAATATACAGCGTGCTAACTGCTTGTTAGCTTGGTCGTAGGCCTCAGTGCCGGATTAAGCCTGTGTGGGACCCGTACCAAATGCTACTAAGGGACCTTTTAAATCTCTATAAATGATTTCGAATTAAAACTCATTCAGACAGGCTCCAAAGCCATTAGGTAGCGATGGGTACTTAGGTACATAACATAAACATACATAATCAGCCTTTTAATGTTCCCTCTGCTGGGACTCAGGCCTCCTCTCTTGGAGAAGGAATGGGCCTTAACCCACCACATGGGCCCAGTGCGGGTCGGTGAATGTCACATGTCTTCGAATTTTTGGTTATAGGACCTGCCGGTTTCCTCATGATGTTATCCTTTGCCGTTTTCAGAGCAGTGGTGATGAAACATAACACAAAGTGAAGCGCCGGGCTGGGTTTGAACCCGCGAGCTACAACTCGTAAGTCGGGGCCGTTACCACTCGGCCACCACTGCTCCCTGTATATACTTACGTACATTGTCTTTATTTAAAGTCTGGATGTGGTTTGAACTCATATAACACAGGTATCTTGATATATATTTTTTTCGTCCATGCGAGGCCCCCAATGCGCGGGGCCCGTAGCATTTGCTACTCTTGCTACATGGCTAATCCGCCACTGGTAGACCTAAGTCTCGAATTAGGGATACGTGTCATTACCGTGTTAGAAAACTGTGGTAATTTGTGCCGGTGACTGGTGGCTGGCTTCCTGTACCAGTTATGTACATTGGTAATCTTTGTAATCAGCCGTTGTGAGGGGTAACGTGAGGATAGATAGCTGTACTATTCCGTTTGCTAATAAATACTTATAACATTTTTGCCCGAATGAAATGAATACTCTTAATCCAAAAAGCAAATAAATTCACCAACATGTTTTGTATTCGTTTTTTATATAATTATCATATATGTTTTTTGTTATTATCAGTTTTTTATATTATATGTTTATCACTTGTCTAGTAATCGTAACACAAGCTCGGCTTAGCTTGAAACTGTGTTGTGTGATAGTTGTGGAATATTATTATTGTTCCAGTCCTACGACGAGGCGATCCAAGAGAAAATGCTCATATTAATGAAATGGAACATACATAACCAATCAATATACAGTTTCATATAACCAATAACAGTCACAAGTTGACAATGACACATAAAGTGCATGTTGCGGTCGTGTCGGGATAACGGGTTCGAGTCCCGGCGCACGCTCACGGGTATACGTTACCGTAACGCGATACGTTACGTTTTTGTTAGCGATGTGTTACTGTCGCGTCAAGATGTTTTGTTCGGATGGTCTGCTATTGTAAGAAAGTGGGTGGATAGATCGGTTTTTGTACATTTTGTTGGTAATATTTCTCTGTTTTGATAGAGGGAAGTGGAAATTGATCTTTATTTCCTTAGCTTAACAGATAGTTTAGTTCTTTCTTTCTGTTTTGTTATTCGTATTCCTAGTCCAAACCTTATACAGACCTTCCAATAGGGCCGCGAGAATTTTTGAAGGAGTTCCTGTGGCCCTAGTAAGTACGTTAAGGGCAACTGAGTGACCCAGCTGGGTTTTAGTCAGGAAAAGTCTGAGACGCCCTTCTCTCTAAAGAAATGTAGCAATGATATCCATAAACCCCTCTTGCCCCCTCCCGCCTGCCCATGCCTTGCGTTGCCTTTGCCCGTTGTCTCTTGCTTTCTTATTATTATTATTATTTACCTGTTTTTATGCACCTGCCATGTTTACTCTTCACCGCCCTTAGTTGACTGGTAGAGAATGACTAAGGCTTTAAGTCCACCTTTTTACCTTTGTGTTGCATGATGTTTCAGTAAATTAATTAATTAACCCTTTTTCTAGTCCTATTCCACGCCTAGACAAAGGCCTCCCTCCACTTTCTCTCCTTCTTTTGCAAGCCCACGCTTCATCCTTTTTCTGTCAGTTCTGGTGAAATCTACCAAATTCACTTTTTTTTTACGATGGGCAAAAATCATCTCATGACAACCCCCGCTATTGGGTGGAGCGGGAGATAGTGTCATACTCTTACTGACTAAAAACCCACCCCGTTCCTTCTAGCCTCTTCTTACCGGGGCTCGAGTTTCCTTTCGAATAACCCTGGCCCCAGTAGGCTTCGACCCAGCTGGGCCCCTCCTGACCAAATTCATCCTGTATATTCTCCGTAGTCTCTTGTCATACCCTGTCACAATTTTAGGGCACCGACTCTATGGTACTTTGGCCCATAGTTTGTTGGTCATATGCCCGCCAAACATCAGTCTGCCTTATGGCAGACTACGAAGGTATGCCACTTAGAATGTATGACATTATCACTAGTAGAAAATAGCAACAACTAACTGCTTAAACAATCTTGTCATAATGACAGGTCACTTATCTAAGGAGAACATTACATTAGTGACTGTTAACGATTTGGCGTTAACTATTTTAACTGCAGGTTCGAAACATTAGAACATCGTTTGTCTGGAGCCCTTCGACTTTTGGTAGCATTCCGATTGATGATAACGATGATGAGAAGAATCCAATTCAGTAGAACATACATGAACACATACATAGTATACATAAGCGGATGGATGGAGAGGAAGAGGGAAAATAGCAAATTAGGAATGGATTATCTGAGGAGTAAGAAAGAAAAGGGGTAGTGAATGTGATAGTGTGACGAGTGACAGGACAGAATGGAAGAAAAAGATGTGTTGCACCGACCCCAAGTAATATGGGATAAGGGCAGAAAGAAGATTTCACTAGAACCGTAAGGTCCCAGCAAGGCCGATACCCACTATGGCTACAGGGAATTCTTGAAAAGGAAAAGCACTGCGCACTAGAATGGGAGAAGTCATTAGAAAATTTTCGACATCAAAAAATCTGTAGGAATTGACATTGAATAATACTTGGTATAGTCATGTGAACCAAGGTTGAAAAATTGTTCGAAAAAGTCACAGCAGCTCTGAAACACAAAGGGCAACTGAAGGAACACAGGTGCGTTTCAGTCACTTCTTCTCACATTGCCTAGAGCGGAAAGAGTTCTTTGATGATTTAACACAAAAAAAAATGGTATGGACCTAAGAATATTTTTTCTGGTTCGTCTTGTACGAGCCACAAAAAATCTTTATGTCTTTCTTTATTTTAATTAAGCTGTTAATTTAAGACAAACAGAGTAAGAAACAGTACACATTTAAACACGTAGAACTAAGAGACACCCAGTTATACTGAATTGTAAAAGCTTTTAAACAAATAGAAATCAAAGCGTCGACCGAAAATACCTGAAGCTGTCACATCCCTGGGCTGGCGGATTAATGTGTGCGTCACGCGCTGAGTCACAGCGTAACTAGGATTACAGAAGAGAAGGTCTACTTTATGAATGATATTTACTGAAAACTTCCGGTAAGGAGCTTTTTTTTTCTGTCGACGGGGAAAATCATCATTGACGAAACCCGCTCTTGGGTGGAGCGAGAGACAGTGTCAGAGTCTTACTGACTAAAAACCCCGCGCCGTTCCTTCTAGCCTTCATACCGGGGCTCTAGTTTCCTTTCGGATAACCCCGACCCCGGTAGGCTTCGACCCAGATGGGCCCCTCCTGTTGCTGACAACTCCTTGAGGCGCGCGGGAACAGTGCGCGCCGTCGACGCCTTGGCTCGGTCCGGACAGTTACCAGACGATCGGACAGCGAGCTACCCATGGCTCGCCGTCCGCGAGCCCGCGTCTACGGTGGCCGGAAATCGGGATCGGAATCCCGGCGGCGGCGGCGGGGGCGCCGTTGCCTGATGCGGTCTGCCTCCTCCTTTGCTAGCATTACTGCTTCGCAGAAGGAGGCGACCGCCTGCCACTCCTCCTCGCTCCGGACCATGGCCTGAACCAAGGCCCGGCGCGAGAGGTCTCCGCCGCCGATCGCCCCCACGAGGGCACGGCGTTCCGGTAAGGAGCTGGAGACCGAGTTGACGGCGGTGCGTAGGTGCGCCTCACGAAGGACGCATACCCAGTAATTTGTTATTTTTTATCTGACGATGCCTAGCTAATAGTATACGTGTGCCGCCAAGCAATCTCTGTTCGCGAAGCAATCGGTGACAATACCGCCGTCACAATCGCATCGGTGACGATATCGATGACGACAACGACATTATGATATGAGAGCATTCCTTAGAAATTGTACAAAACTATTTGTCACAATATATCGTGTCGTTATTGGTATTGCATGAAAACGGCCATTGGCGAAATTAAATTATACAATGGAAAGTCACCCCGCGCTACGCGAAGTAAGTACTATGTGGCTACGCATCCCGTAGCACATACCGCTGCCCGCTACGAAAACGAAACTAATCGTTTGTGCAATTCACAAACAACTTACGATTCGCAAATTGCGTTCTATTTCAGTTAGATTTTTTTTTATATCTGTGCATTTCTATGATTTTAGAAATATTCAAACAGAGAATTCGAAATTTAAAAAATAAACAGTCTTGTTATTCTCAGTACCAATACAGATTTCTATTACCTTCATTACGTAGCTGGACAGTGTAATAATTAAATAAATTAAGGAATCTATTTAATAATTCATGTACTGACACACTTATATAATAAAAGAAAAAAAAACAGACGGAAGGTCCTTTTAAAAATTAAGAGATTAAAATAAAATACGTGGGTTTTCTGTTTCTACGTACCCTGCGGTGTTATCGCGGACGCCTATCTGTCGCTAGGCGGATTACGCAGGTACGCACAAAATGGACGGATATTAAAATATGTTAAACTTAAATATAATTTTCATAGAATTTTTGATAGTTTAAACGCTTAAGATGGGACTGTGATAAGAAATGAGCATATGTATCTGATTACGTTAAAGTTTTACGATTTTATCTTTATTTAATATCAATTATAAATGTTAATTTTATTTTAGTAAGGTGTGGCGACACAAAACTACTATTAACTTAGTGTTAAGAATAATTATTTATTATAAATTAATTGTGTAGTTGATACTAGTATATGAAAGAAAAACAATCGTATTTTGAAATATAATAAATGTTTGTAAAAGGTAATCTTTAGACGTACTGGTCCAATTATTACTTAGGTAATCTACAGTTACACTAATATTATAAAGAGGTAAAGCTTGTTTTTTTTTTTGTTTGTAAGAGGTAATCTCTGAAAGTACTGGTCCGATTACCAATTTTTTTTTGTACCGATAGAAAGCTGCTTTATTCCTGAGTGACATAAGCTATATTTTATACGCGCGGACGAAACTGCGGAGAAAAGCTTTAGAATAGAATAGAATAGAATAGAATAAACTTAATAGTACACCAAAAAGTAACACAGCTTGCTTGCTTGCTTGCTGTAAGTACTTTATAAGGGATACCTATCAGGTAGCCCATGCACCATATTGAAAAGTATGCACAGTATGTAGGTAAACCGTTAGAGAATCGATGCGGCAACAGTTACAAGGCCTTCATTATTCACCTTGATTACACTAGCACATTCCGCAGTAGGCGTACTGCATTAATTGTTGAGCTGACCACCATATCCTTAGCACTACCTAAGTAAAGCACGTCATCACGTCATCATTACGTCTTTATCAGTGCAAAACAACTGAATTATGTATCTATCTTTAAATAAACAAACGAAACATAACATCACACTTTATGCTTAGGTAAGTAACTGGCCAAATCCGATGGATGAGAGACGCACAGGACCGTTCATTGTGGCGGCACTTGGGGGAGGCCTATGTCCAACAGTGGACATCTTTCGGCTGAAATGATTATGTTGATGAAGTAACTGGGGAAAGGGTATACTTACTTGGTAGGGAGGTGGAAATGGTACTTAAACTAAAGCCTAACCAGAAAATTAAACTTTCCTAATATAAAAAAACTAAAGCAATTTGTGTAAGTGTGTAAGTTTTCAAATTCTGTAGTAAACTACCAAACCTAGTTATTTGGTTATATACTAACTAGTACTTTTGAATTCATGTTATTTTCTGTGATAATTTAAAGAAAAATGCCAGTCTTACAGTTTCTGCAACCCAAAAATACTTAGTGACAAAAAAACTGAAGAAAGTATGTATATAGACTTTACAACTAAATACTTAATAGCCAAAAGCTTGCAGGTTGCTTACAAGTATTATGCGGGTGCTCATAACTCTGAAACAATGGATCGTCTCCGAACTAACACACAAATAAATAATCCTATTGAGAATATCTACCTAGCAATAGAATATAGAACGTATTTGAATACCAACCAACGGTGCACAGATTAAATTCTGTCACGGCACTGTCCCGCCAAATTTATAGTCTGTGGTCCCGCATGCTACTGTCGCTTTTTACGTTGTATTGTTTATGTCGTATTGTTATGGTGGGTGATGAATCTAGCCATTATTAGTTTTTGCGGATTAAAAATGAGTATTGTTTAGTTATTGTTAGTGTTCAGGTCAGTTTCAACAGTTATCTTACCTGGACGACCTTATGTCCGTTATTGGGCGGTAATATACAAACTTTAGTAGTTTAAACAGTTTTTTGTCTTAAAATCCCTTATTGGTTTTAAAAATTCATTAACTAACTGCCAAAATCACAGACTTATTAATTAATTCTGACAAAAACGGTATCGTTTACCCACGGTTTCAGGTATTCCTTTAATAAATGTTTTTTATAAATAAAAAAGGATGTAACCGAGGAAATAAGTCTTAACATTTTTAATTCATGAATCCCCAAGCGACCACCGGTGGCCGCGCATCTATTGTCTTACTATTGTGTCTCTAATTGACGGTATCTGAAGGGTTAAAGGACAACTTGTTCTGTAATTTTTTTCAACAAAGCGGAACAAAAATAATCTTTAGGGAAAAAGCCACAGCCTAATTGCTCCAAAATTAGAATTTAATCTAAAATAAACAGAGTTACAATAAAAATAGAAGTAACCCTAACAATTACTAGCTATTAAAATTGTTACAAATCATAATTAACTAGCTAAAGCCGCGGCGTTGGCTGCAATAACTCTCGCTAGAAACACAGGGCTAATGGCTTATTGAAACCATATTGTTCATGAGTAACGAGCTGGCTCAGCGGGGCCCGATCTACCAGGATTTAACATCTGTTCGCTTAATCCCTTGGCTTCTGATAAATATCGACGTGAGCACGGATTGTGACTTGCACGATACTGATTATGATAACAATATGGAGGATAGTCCGAATCGATCTTCGATAGAAATTGTATTGATCATTGATTTAGTAGTGATGTTTACAATTTTCAACTTGCTTTCTCAGCAATTTTCTTATTTGTTTACTTTTTATTTATTTTACTCACACACTTATAACTCTATATTATATACCTTTATTTTAAAAATAATTGCCACACTCCATTTTTTTACACTTTTTTTAATTAATTATTCTCATCGAGATCGGGAAATTTTGATGGGTAAAGTTTTTTATTTAAGCTTTTAACAATCGCAAAGGTTTTACGAAAATCCATTTAGCAGAAATGGCTTCCGAGCTTTTTATATTTTTACGTCTTACGGCATTCCGCTAATTGGAAAGTCGTTTCGGGGAAGAACTCTGAAAATACTTTTTTTTTAAATACCTAAACCTAATACTTTTACGACCTTAGTTTAAAAATGTAATCATTTTGGAGTCATCATCTTACACTAAGCGCATTAGCGCATCAATTAAATATTATATTGTATAAATATTATCAATAATAATTTTATTCATCTTCCATCCACATCACCATTCATTTTCATTCCTTCTTAAAGTATTTAAAATAACTTTACCATATTAAATTTGCATAAGCTCGCAGTGTAAACCATTTGCACTAATTCGCAGTACCATTGTACTCGGACGATTATCGCGGAAGTGACACATTCATTATGGAATCCTTCATTCGGTCACTAATCCGGTTCCCCACTATGCATTGTCTACGCATGAATAGTTCGAGACTAGGCATGCATTACGTAGTACTTACATACATACATGCTAACGAGAATTAAGCTTATCCTAAAATTTAAGTTTTTCTTAAGGTTCACTGCAAGTCTATTAATCCTCAGATTTTTCTGAACACTTGCCAATAAGTAAAACAAAAATGTTCTACCATTAAAATCTCGATCACAATGCTGGCTGGAACCATTAAGGCTATTACAAAAATTCACTTCTTAGTTCTTATAAAGCACTTTAATCAAATAGCGTGTATCGTATTTCGCCGGGCAGTACAGCGCAGTGCAGCCCACCTTCCCATTGTGTGGCGGCATGCCACATGCACGTATGTGTACATAATGGCCGTTTGTTTGCCATCGAGTGTACGGTCTGTTCGTCGGTAAGCACCGCGACCTACTACTAGCTGTCATGTGCTCCTGGTACTACCGTGGAAAGTTTTTGTTGTGCTGGCTTTTGAATAGTTTCTTTTGCAATAAATAGCCGTTGTTTTGACAGCTAAATATGGCTATTGGACTCTCATGTGTCGTTGTAGTCCTTCACATTTTTTACACAGGTCGCCTATTTTAATTTTCAGGACATTTCAAGCTAAACCTATCTATAAATTATCTTTGGTTCCAAAGTAAGAAATGAAAGTCTTTTTTTCTAACTTCTACTTTAGAAGCTTACAAATCTAATCGGTCTACGTGTCTGAAATTCACAATTAATGTTAGGTAATAAGATTAAGCAATAGTACGGCTGGGCTATTATAATAATGTAATAACAAAATAATTTCTAACTTGTCTTGAATGCGGTGCCAAGCCACCAGGCTCGCTAATATTATCTAGTATCTACAGACTTAGCAAAATTATTATGTATGAACCATTTAACGGTTGCGCCATAAATTGTATTGAATATAAACGCATAGAAACATGGTCACTAATCTCCGTATAAGCAGTTAAGGGCCTATTACACTACGCGTTATTCAGCAAACGATACTCAGACTCATCTCATTTTTCATTTCGAGTAAAACCAGTCTGAACCTTATTACACTACGTGATATCGACTAAGACTGTCTGAATGTCGTGTGGTGTAATGAGCCCTTTATTCATTGTAACATAAATTGTTGCCATAAATAAATACTACAATTTATTATAATAAAAATAACGCACAGATAACATAGGTAATGAGTTCGTTGGTGTCCGATATACAGGGCTGACTGGACGTTATCGGACAAATTATTTGATTTAATTGACGTTTATAATGTTTTTATTGAACTTTTTATTGCTTTATTATTTCCTAGCAATCGGCACTATCTGACACATGTTCGAACATTAATTGTTATGAATAGCGATCGACTGTGATGTTAATAGGGGTTGTAGAAGCTAAAACATATTCAAAACCATTGGTTCTTATTGCCATCGTTTATTAACGTCCATATTTTAGAGTCCAGTTTGTAAGACCTACAATCTTACACATTCATAAATGTTGACAAGAAGCTCTAGACGAAAAACTTTGATGATTTGTGTTTTTAGCCAGTGTCAAGTTTTGAAAGCAGTTTTTTTTTTTCAATTTATCATTTTTGGCGTGCATTCTAATGTTTTTGCTTTAATTGGTAGCAAATGTGTCGATTCAGCCTTCTCGGCAAACTTTGTCGGTGATAGAGTGCAGCCTGTCCAGAAAAATGCTAAGTCATTTTGCATCAAGCACCGGGAGGTAATATAGCAACCGGAAAAGTATTGTTTAAGATAATTACAGGTTTTTGAAACTACAACGAGCAAACATATGTATAAGCGACGCGACATGACTCTGAGATAAAGATAACTAGAAAAGGGTAAAAAACTACATACCTACCCACATCGAAATAGAGCAGTTTCCAAAGCCATTAAAAAATAACTTAGCATTTTTTGCTAACGCAATCACACGAGTTTCAATGATTCTTTTGTTCAGTTATGTAGATAGATGAGTTATAAAACTCCACCAATTTTACATCACGATATTCATTAGGAATCAATTTTGCGAATAACCCGCCAAAAAAAGAAAGAAATGAATTACATGACATTTGGGTAGTGTTGTAGGGTTGTCAAAAAGTTACTTTTGAGACCTCTTTACAATAGTGGTCGCTGAAACAACCTCACTTGTCTAAAGCGTATGCATAAGTTATTATCAGTGATCTTAAAACTTCCTGCCAGGGCTGCGGATTATTCGATAAATTTACCGTGGCCCTCACAAAGGACCACTGAAGAAAAACTGGGTTTCAGTCAGTAAAAGTCTGACACGCTCTCTCGACTCTAGGGTCTGCTGGAGAAGATGATTTCTAATTTCAAAAAAGTTACTTAATACACGGCCTTAGTGGCTTAGTGTATACTCATCCCCAGTCCTAACTCACCCGCTTTTTTTTCGTACAGTGTGTCGAAAAAATTTTACGACCCACCCGCTATAGTAAGCCCAGTATTATCGAAATATTAAGTCGTATTGTTCACGTTATTAACATAAAGCACATAAAATCTTTTTACTTTCTTATTAATATAAATTCTCCGATGTAGTCTAGATCTAGACTAAGAACAGGGCTTAGCATTGTAATGAAACTCCGACGAAGGTCATTTTCATTTATTCTGAGAAAAAAGTAAAATGAATGAACTTTTACTTTCTTGCGCTTTTTGTTCTTTTAGCACAAAGCGCTTTATTAAGCATCTCCGCTGTATGAGTGGCAAACAGTCATTCCATAAATGGTACCTATGTATATGATACTTATTTAACAAATAGCTTATAAAGGTATAAATAACACTTCTAAAATAATGTACATGTTTTACGTTAGTTTAAACTAGATGAGAGGAGACGCCTATGTCTATGGCCTATGTCCAACAGTAGATATCTCTCAGCTGAAATATGAATGATTAAACTAGACGGGGCAGGATGATGTCCAAAGCATCAGGCACCGGCAGGTATTTAAAAACTAAAATTAGCAACCGTAAGTATAGTTAAACCGTTTTTTTTTTTAATATAGGTTTTAGGAACAACTACAAGCAAAGCATAAGTGTAGTTAAACCATTTTTTTTTAAAGAAAATTTGCTATAGGTTTTAGAGACAACTAGGAGCAAACATACGAGTATGTATAAGCAACATGACTCTGAGACAAAGATAAGCAGAAAAGGTTAAGAAGCTACATACCCACGTCGACACAGGGCAGTTTACAAAGCCATTAAAAAATAACTCAGCATTTTTTCTGGGCAGGCTGCACTCTATCACCGAATATTTCTATATCGACCGTCACCATAATTGATTTAAGGCGCTCGCCACACTATAAATCAGCTTTTATCTGCCCTTATCGCGCCCACTTCATTGTTTATGGTCGCGCCTATCATCTGTCATACCATAGAGCAAACTTGTTTATGCCACTAACGCCTCACTATTTATTAATTAAGACACTGTGATAAATTTTATTTGATTGTTTAACAAGCTTCTTGTTTTGATTTTGTGTTAATTGAGATTATTAATAAAACTATCACACAATAACGCAGTCTTGTAACAAAATTAATAATGGTTAGCTTACACAAGAAGACTGACACTCGATTAATTTTGTCTGCTTACCCAGTGCGGTAATTAATGATGCTGTTAATTATTCAAATGAGACGTGTCCGCGTCATGCTTCTTTAATACATATAAAACCACGGTTAGCTCATCACTACGTAACCGTTACAGTAAACCGAAAAAAAAAATTTCCCGCACCTGTTACCTACTTGAAAAAAAAATCGAATGCAAACACAAAACCTACATGGTAAAAAAGAGGAATGATTCACTTCCCTTTCAAAAAATAATTTATTAAAGTAGCGTGACTAAAAATATGCTTGCTTTCTTTCTTTCTTACTTACTGAGTTATTTGGGCCACACATCAAGACGCTTTGTTTTATCCCAACAAGGACATTTGGCACCACGCCGGATTAATGACGAATTGTTGGCGCTTTTTCACAGATTTCAGATAAGTGTGCGATGTTCCTAATACGGTTAACACAATAGTAAAAATGGCAGTACTTGTCATTCTAAAAAAACCTTCTAATGCAAACTTTCCCACTAAAATAAATTGACAGATAAAATCTAAGTTCTATTATTTCCTTTTAAACGCGTTTATGTCTATAGGCGCCCGAACATTTTCCTTTATTCTCGTCCGGAGGAATGAGAAATCGAGAATGAGTTCATCTACTCTGATCGGCCCTCTGATAGAATCCATCCCGAGTGCCTCCGCAAACTTTAATCGATTTCGATTCGCGATTACCAGCCCAATCCGTGATTTAATAGAATTTTTACATTTACACAGCTCTCCACGCTTCGTTTCAGAAAACGAGCAAATTTTTTCCACGATGTTAAAGAACGCAATGCACACATTAATTTCCATCACGTTAGAAACGGCAACAGGAGGTGGGAAAATTTTAAATGTCTAAAGTAGATTCGCGTAAATTGATTCCGGACATCGAAGGAATACGACGAATTGGAGAGTAAATGTTTGACGGGAAATAATTTGAAAACGTTTTCCTAATTTATAAGGAGGCGGGCGGACGTTTAGCGTAGCCCGCCTAGCCCTCAATCCTCACCCACGTAATCATTTTATTTTTGTTAAAAAAACTCGTTTGAGAAAACCTTGCTACGCCATCTAGCGGTGTTATACGCCACAGTTTGTTCTTCGGTCCTTCCCCGCGCGCTCACCGCCCGCTCCGAAGAGAAGCGAACTCCGCTCCGTTCATTCACTCATCAGTCCCGCTCCGCGCGCTGTGGTGTCGATACGTGTTTACTTCGCGCTCGATTTACGTAAACCCGATATTGTTTCAAACATACGCTCAGCTGATCTGTGACAATAAGTTCGTATAGCAGCTACAACAGTAAAACGAACAAGCAACGTTGTGTACTCGTGTGTGTGACTAAAAACCGGACTGCTATCGAAAATATCTCATCGTTGAATGTAAAAATATACGGCGTCGCCTGAGACCCTTCGCACCGCGTGTGACTGATCGATATTTTAAATGATAACATGGATTCAATTAGGTGTTGTTTAAGACGACGGTGAAGTAAATAGTGTGTGCAGTGTGTGTGGAGTGCGACTGCCGCCGCAGCTTGGCGCCGCGACTTGCTCAGCGGTAGGTAACCTATCTAATATTGATTCAATGTCGATGTATTTACGTATGCAGGTATTTGAGATAACGCGTTTGGGATTTGTTTTGAGGCGATAAGTGTCCGTTGACGAGATATAAACCATGCTTCCTATGTTACTATGTACCTACCTAAAGCCGGCTGCAGTTCCGATGCATGATTTATGTAGATATAGACTAGACGAGAGACCGTTATGTGTACTAAACACAGCTTGTTATTATCTGGTCTAGATAACCGGCATTATCTGTGTGGACGGCTTTATATCTCGCTAAAACTTTAATTCTTACGTTAATCAACTGAGAAATACCTACTTATTGTAACAAATACAATCTATTCAAACTTCTAATGCAACACAACTGCTATAGTCACACATAAAAATAAATCTATCATGTAATAAACACATTATACCTCATGATCTATAGTTACGACGTAATCTTCGTTGATTTATCATAATGTGTATTAATTTATGTCCATAAAGCTGACTTGTTTAAATAAAAATAGTAGTTGTTAGTTCTAAAATAAAACCAACTCTATTAAACAGCATTCTATAATGAACAAATAAAAAAAAACTTGTCAAGGTAGGCATCAGGTGTGGAACGGTAATGGTAACGTCCCATCGCCAGTTACATTTGTATAATTATTCGTTTACAAAAATAATTATATTTGCATGCACGTAGAGAGAAAACACTAGATTGCGTTTGTGGACGCGACAGTGCAACGCACTCGCCACCTGGAGCGCAAAGGAATTACACCATACTGCCTACTTACTTATGCAGAAGTCGATAAGTAGCCGTCTATGCATCTATATTGGAACACTTAACCAGCCTATAGGGTTCCACTGTCGATGCACTTTCTCATTTGCAAGTCGAAAATAGCTCGAAGCAACGCCAGCGGCCGACTGAGTCACGCCTTTATTTACGAGCAGCTACCTACCACTTTCCTCGCCATCATCCTGCCGAAGGGAATAGGTATTAACTGCTCGCTAAGTGTCCGCGAATCTATTCGGACACTGCACTAAGTACCTACCTACCTACAGCACGTGTCCACGCTATTTACAGTTATTGTCGAAAGTATGTTTTACGGCCTGTTAAAATGTTTAGACTAGATCAACTTTATTGTGTTCCATTTTTAAAACTTCCACGCTTGTTTATATTCATAAAATAAAGGAAAAATGAAACGTGAACAGAATGTGTTCCGAACTAATAATAGTGATTAATATTACAAGTGAACTGCTAATGTGTAGGAAACACTGCGCCGCACGAAAGTGGATAAAATAGTGAGTAATGTTTACAATAATCATTAGATTGGGCATCGTTGTTTGTATTCGCGAGGAAGCGTGGGCGATGGTGAGAGCACCTCATAAAGCAGTCTAATCGTATACGTAAGCGTGTAAACAATCCCCAAAACTGTTTCGAAACCGTTAAACACTGTTTCACATTTTCTAACACCTCCTAATTACAGGTAAAACGCATTAAATATAATTAGTGCTTATTTGAATGGATATAAAGTTGGGTTCGACGTCCGGGCGCTCTGAGCGGGCAGCAAACACGGCGGGATCACACGCACGGATCGCGCGCCCAACAATGCCGTGTTTGTTTCCCGGCTGAGGCTTTACAAATTTGAGCTCGCATAAATTACCGTCGGATTACACGGCATATTTGATTAGCTCGTGTACATCGTCTATTAAACTCGAAGCACCTAATTAGAATTACGTGTCAACAGGAGTTTAACGATAAACCTAATTCTATATCAAACAATCAATTTGTTCTAATGCAATGCGTGCTTGAGTCCGGTAGCAGTAAACCAGTTAAATTTCCGATAACAGTGGATCTATTTTTGGAGCTATCTTATCTCTCAATTAAACTTGCATCTGAGATAACCTAGGTCGGCGGAAATAGTATTTTTTCACTCGTTTTCCATATTAGCGAGACTACCTACCATAAATAAATTAAATCGCATGTACCTATCACGTAAGAATCTCCCGCTCGCCTTTCACGGAACAGTTAAAGTCTCTCATTCGTCTTAGATCTCGTCTAGACTTACATTACACCCTCCCGTCCATCCTTAAGTCATTTCAAAGAAAAACATCTCATTCGCGTTAATCTGCTCCCCCAGACGCGTCTAGCCCACACGTAGTGCTGCGCGTCTAGCCAACAGGGGACGGACCACTATTAACTATATTAACGAGCTATGCACGCCTGCTGGGCTACCGTCCTGCCCGTCATTTATCAAATTATATTATTTATATCGTAGTACCCCACTACATGCGCCCACAAGCCCACCTCAAGCTTTACAAGGTTCACCAAAAAACGGTCGCTTTCGACTTTTTTTGACCATTCGGAGTGTTTCGCTGATAACGGCTGGTCAGGTTTTTGGTTTTGCTCGTTTTTCTTGTGGATGGATATTCGCTAGGGTATGAAACTCTTTTCACGCGCGTGTTTTAGTCTGCAGTGTTTGTTTTTTGGTCTGTTTTGAGGTTTTCTAGCGTTCTTCAGACAAAAGTAAAGCTATATCAGCGTAATAAATAACGGGCTTCGTAAACTTAAAGTAGTTTAATAACTCCAGACAGTTGCAGTCAGACTCGGGAAACGTCTCACAGAATATGGCGATAGCGATAATGTTGTAGACGCGACGCGACGCTCCAGCAAACACACTTGTAAAGCCAACACTTGGTGTGCTGTGTAGACTGTAGTCCCGATAGCGCCCGTCTCAACTTATGCTCATACCACTTGGAATTCTGCCCACACTCCCTCCGAGGCGCAGAGACAGCCATATTTACATTAAAGTCGAGACGCAAACCAAATACACCGTAAACGACCAAACCTCTGCATCAAACAACGAATCCTTATAAAAAGTTGTGGCTAATCTCTGGTTTATTTAAAAAAGGAAATGGAACACCGTTTCAAATTGATTCGGTTAGGATTGGACGTAGTAGTAGGCAGTATCAGGCGCACGGTAGCGCAGTGTATCAACAGGGCCATTCATAACGATAACACTGGCTGTTGAAGACAAGTGCCCGTTAAACACCACAACACGTGCTCGTACAATGAGTGTTTAGAAAATATTTGATCTGTACGTTTGTTATTCACTTGCGGACGTTACAGGGATCACTTCAAACTTGTGTAAAGAGTTTTGATGAACTTGGATAGACTTTCTAAACAAGCTGTCAGTCGGCGGAGCTCGCTGGAAGTTTCGAACATAAATCTGTGAGAGAGACATTCAATTTAGGAATAAGCGAATCTCAACTACTGCAAACATTCGTCTGAAAGTGGCAAGTAGAAGAAATTGGAACAGTTTACAAAACAAATCTTGTAAGCCTGACAAGTTTGAATTATGTTATATAATAATAATCTTACCTCACTAAGGTATATACAATTCAAAATTGACATACAAGTAATACTAGGTAGGCATTGTACCTACTCGCTGTTAATTCTGATTCAAAGTCACAAATCCACGATTCTAATTCATATCAAAAGGTTAAGATAAAGTGTATAATGAACACACAAATTGTATTACATATCTGGACAAATAATGATGCATGTTGGTGTGAGACTAAGTGGATTATTAGCAATTAATCTCCAACAAATAAGTCACGGTCATCTTGATACTGATATCATAAAATTGATGAGTTTGGCTGCCTTTGCAGTTACCGCCGCCTTCCTTTCCTTGTTCTTATTAATTTTTGCCGTTTTAATCCACTTCACAATTAATGTTGCTGCTAATTATGCTATGATAAGGTATCTTTACAACTTCTTTAGCGTTTGTCAAAGGAAAATTTCGCTTTTTTGGAAATAAATCTTTTTCAAATCTGATTAGTAGCTCTCAAATTCCATAGCAAACAGCTCTCGCCTTCCGTGTTATTTTTTATTTTATAAAAATAAACGAGAGTCCATGTTTAACGTTCAGTTACTTTTTGTCAGTTTATTATTGATTCATAAGCTCAGCTCTTTATGACTAACAAATGCTCATGGTTTTTATTGACTCTGCTGAGGATGGGAGGTTCTCATTTTTTATAGCCTTTGAATGTATAATTTTATTAATCATTATTTGCATAGGTAACATACGAATAAATAATGTTATGACAGCAAAAACTGGAAGAAAAAAACCTTTCCAATTAAATATTCAGCGAACATCGACTCAGTTCGATCGGATAGTAAATCATGTCTATTGAAGACGCAACTCCATAAAGCTATCTTTTTTACAGCACTAGTTCATAAAACAATCCATAACAAGAAGCCCAAGTTACAATCAAACTTATTTCTGTGTCACCATATCGCGATACGGAGCCAATATCAATAAATCATGCGCGTCGATAACTCGCCGTAATTAAACAGCACTAGTGATCGATCATAGATAGCGACGTGTCGATGTCGTCCACTATCGTAGTCCTACATGTGTTCCGCACTATGATAAACTACCACCAGACACTGGACACTCATTGGAATTAATGGGGATTTGGAACACGGGAATTGCCTCCGCTTATGTAGGCAAGAAATCTCGAACCATAAGTCTATGGTCCTAGAAATGACAGTACATTCATTCTAATTTTAAATAACTCTGTTCCCAATTCAAGAACATAAATGTCATAAAAACGTATTTGCAGTGTTCCGTTTTCAAAATCAAAGTTCGGTTACGTAACCATGTTTTACTGCCTTGTACAACATGCAAGACACGGCCCACTCCACGCTACCGATAAAGAAACTTATTTTTTCATACAATTTGATATTGTACGTTATCAGCGCCTTATCTCGCAATCTGGGTACACACTATACCTTGTAACGATGCTCTATTACAACCGCACTACATGTTTATTTGACAAAATATCAATAACCCACACCAGCACTATTATCGCGAACGCTATCTGCAAGTGATAATTTTATAATCTTCAACGTCTGCAGTACTGGGAATGTTTGGAGAGAAGTGAATGAACGGTTTTGCAAAAGCTGTAGTAATTATGGCAGGGCAAAATAATCAATGAATAAATTTTAATGAAACACTGGAAAGTGTTGTGCCACTACAAATTCAATAAGAATGTAGAGATCGATACCGCCGGCGCCGTCGTTACTATCGGGAGTGTAGGCTAGGCGTCTTGCTGACAGCACAGTAATAAGCTTCATCGATGAAACTTTTATCGGATGTCAAGCGAGATATACGAGCGTAATGTACGATGTTTACATTAGCGAGAGAAAATTATATCTATTTTATTATAAACAATATTGCTGACGGCGCGATGACTCCCCGATTTAGTGCTGCAATAAATTCGCATGGAAATTTAGCAAGCCCACTCGGTATTGTCCAAATATTACGGCGAGCCAACACTGCACGCACGGTATTTTCGTTTAGAGCCATTAAATCGAGATGCGTTCGGTCCGCCTCATTCAAAAACTAAACGTGGGGTTGTTGCTTTATGGGTTTATTTCGTGTGACGCGGTGAATTTCGCCAGGGCATCGATTATTTGAACAAACAAGCCGGGTAATAAATCATCCGCTCCGGGTTACCTGCTAGGGATCGATACGAAAAAAGCCCCTTTTTGAAACAAAAGGGAGTGACATTTCTAACGATGCTCCACTACCGTGCTCAGTACACTCGACGTGATCAAAGATGAAATGCTATTGAGTTGTGCGCTAATTCAGACGATGATGAAAGTGACTGCATGTGTAACATGAACGTAGGTACTAAGTTACCCTTTTAGTTCGACACGTCATTGATATAAATTCTGTATTACACTAAATTGAACTATCTACATCTCATCTATCTATCTACATCAATAACATTCCTCGTACGAAACTTTGAAAGTATGGGTAGTAATATTTTGTACGTAGAAAAAATCCAAAGGTCTATTGACGTTTTTACAATAAGCATAAACCACGGTCGCCACGTCAAGATTTCACCAGAAGGGCAGAGACATTGACACAAATAATGGACACGAGAAGAAATTGTCTCCGAGATCGTAAAATTTGCAAACAACAAATTCATTTGGTGACTGCGATGCTCCATTGTTTCCCGTAGCTCAAGCACCGTTACCCCGCCATTGTTAGAAATACGTCGTTAATATTATAAAAAATACTGCAAAAATATTTGCAAGCACCTCGTCCAGGTAACGCGTAATTTTTTCCTCCGGCCCTGTAAATTTTATTGACCTAATTTGTTCCGGCTATTCAAAAAGACGTAAATGACGAAATGAGAGCACATTAGCTGTTCCCGAATGTTCTACTCATTGTTCTTACTTTTATGGGTCCTAGTTTCCTTTGAGTGATGTCAGCATTAGTTAGCACAAAGACGTAATTACTTAAATGTTCTGAAGGCTTTCAACGAATTTTAAGAACAAGTGGACTATTGGGACGCTGAACTTTTCAAGTTTTACGATTTACAACGCGTTTAAATCGTTGTAACAAAGCTCTAAAAAGATCCAAATTCTTGAGGGACCAGAAACCGTAGACCCGTCGTGTTCAATATAATCTGATTGTCAACGAATAGTAAATCTAAAATTGTTACCTTGCTGAGGGGTACAGTAAAGATACGGGCATCCACACGGTCTCTTCGCCGCCTGTATCTCGAGCCGGATATCCGTAAATCTCAGCGGCCATTCTCGGGAATATCGGACGCAAACGACAAACATCTGCTGAGTGCGACCAGATGAGATCGTACCTGCGAACGAGCACGATTTGCTTGCCAAGATTTTTTATAAAGAAAACTGCTCATTGGATCGTTTGCCAAGAGATTATAAAATACTTGATGGATATCGTGGTTTCAACAAATATTAGCATCTCGTAACGTGATAAATTGTCACATAAATTCAAATGTTCAACGTTTAAAATCATAATTTAATATTAAAATCGTATTCATAACAGTGGCTGGTCGGATACACTCGGCACAAAAAGCTTGTCATTCATTTCACAATAAAAATTGTAATGGAACTAGTCGTGTTTGATACGATCGCGTCGCAAAAATGTGGAGTCGCCACAACGGACCAACATTTACATTAAAATGTCATAAAGCCGGTTGTGGATACATTTTTTCAATATCAAATACACGCACGCCATCTGTCGGCGGTATTTGGTGGATTGACAAATATTGTCGATCACCTAGTTGAATGAAAGTCAAATCAATTTAGGCTAACAAGTTTTTGTACCTATTTTTTGGTGTGGGACCTCGCCATCTTCTGCTTTGGTTAGAACGAGAGAGAGTGTCAGTCTTTTACTTAAGTTAATTCATGAATCCCCAAGCGACCACCGGTGGCCGCGCATCTATGGTCTTACTATTGTGTTTCTAATTGACGGTATCTGAAGGGTTAAGCTTAAGTAAAAGACTGACTTCCTGATCCTTCAGTTGCCTTTTGCGTTCCAGGGCCGCGATGACTTTTTCAAACAATTCTGCAGCTCACGTTTTCATTTCTGGACTTATAATTACTAAGTGGAAAATAAACAAGCTTCAATATTGTGAAACATGCTAATCTTTAGTTAATAATTTAATGGCTATCCTCCTCCATCATCGTCTCCCTAACCTTTCTCTCACCTAGCTTGGGGTCGGCTTCCAGTCTAACCGGCTGATACCCGTGTTTTACACGGAACAACGTTTATCAGGTATCTAAAGCCGATACTCAGACTGATTATCAGAATTTCCGAACTGTCTACGAAACTAAAAAAACAACCAATTTTTATCAAGGCACAATTTAATTTCATCAACCGAAACGAAAATAGTTTTCCCCAAATAGGCCTCTCAAATTTTCGGTAATATAAGTCATTACAAAAGTTTAAATTGGAAATATCAAGTGTCTCCCGTGGTCCAGGTTGGAGACGGCGGCTGGTAGCTTAACCCTGTTAGCGATGACCGGCCGAAGTACGGAGCGGTGACTCCGGGGGCGCAAACTATGCGGTGGCGCGGGTAACTGAACTAACCAAATTGAATTTTGAATGCTGTTATAGAACTTTGGACAAAGGTGTAGAAATGGCACTAAATGCTTGAACAAACACCGAAATTTTTGTATGTATTGCTAACTTGCTGATGCTAGTAATTTCACCCATGTGTAGAAAGTACAAAATTATCCCAGGGGAACATACTGCTGGGATAAAAAGATCCTAATTGCTATTTATCATCATCATAACTTCAGCCGAAAGACGACAAAGACTGTTACTGTTGGACATAGGCATCCGCCATAATGACCGGTCCTGTGTCTCGCATCCACCGGATTCCCGCGACCCTCACCAGGTCATTGGTCCAACTTGTGAGAGGCTTTCTAACGCTGAATCTGCCATTACGTGGTCTCATCTGTAGCATCTGTTAGCGAGCAATTGCTATTCCGTCTGCCAAATTTGATACAAATCCAAACAAAACAAACAATTATATAACTTTGGCCTTTGTAATATTAGCGTGAAGTGTGAAGAAATAATCAGGTTTAATTATTTTTTTCAATTACTTACATATTGCAGTGTAGCTTGAATTTAAATACGAGAAAACTCAAAAAGACTACTTTGGTTCACACCATCCCTTTTCGTATTTTATCTGGACTAGATGTCCATTTCGTCCAATGCACTCGTTTATACTTCCTCTTACACGCCTCCCTGACTATCCACCTTCCTATACAATTATTTCGCCCACCTTACCGCTGCCGCTCATCAGTTAACCCACACCCGTAGCATAAGTTTGATTTGTCAAGCGGAAAATTGCGAGGAACGAGAAAACGTTGACCCTTGTTGATTGCGTTACGTCAACCGCCTGCGTCAGCACTGCCAATCGCAGCACACGAATATCCTCATTTCATTGCGTTTTTAGCTAGATTTATAAACATTACCGAAGCTATAAAAAATGACTTAACTATAGGTCTAGCTAATTTCTTTAAGGCCAGCTTTCCACGGACGCGTAGCTTCATAAACGCGTATTCGTCATCATACGCTTGGCGTGAAGCTTAGAAATACAAAACTATGTCTACTGTAGCTTCATAGCCGTGACACGGCACGACGTGGCCGCTTTATCGACAGTTTCGTAGCTTTGTATGTAAGCGTCACGCAGGCGTACACCAAGCTTATAATGACGAATACGCGTCTATGAAGCTACGCGTCCGTGGACGGTAGGCCTTAGTTTTGTATGTAAGCTTCAGGCAGGCGTACGCCAAGCGTATGATGACGAATACGCGTCTATGAACGGTCGTCAAAATTGCAAATTACCTACTTACGTTTATGGCTGTACCTTTGAAAACGTACTACATACAGCTGAAACCTCTATAACAAAATTGAAATGCAATCTAAAAGCTCACCCTACCACTTTCCGACGGAATCGCACTAACACCATTACATTGCTGTGTCACTTCGAACTCAATGCCAAATCCTTGATACAAAACATGCAATGGAAACCAAACTGCAGTTATGTCAAATAATCATGTAGTGGATAAACAAGTGCTTGTTTTCCGTGGTGTTAGGTCGGGATAACTCAGCGGAACTGGTGATTATTAGTGTTACACTTTATGCTCATTAATTTGGCATTCGCTTTTGTGCGTCGCTACTGTGTGTGATCCTTTTACTGATAAGATTAAACTGTTTTAACGGATTACACCAAAGCTATTCAATTTTGAAAAAGAAAAGCTTCACTGCGTGAAAATTAAAACATAGTATAGATAAGTTGATACAGCGTGTATAAAAGTAAGAAACGCAAAGTAACCTATTGTGTTATGAACTGTTGGCGTAAAATGCATGTCAAATATCATTAACATTACCAAAACATAGTAATTTTATCGCCTAAACTAGTACCTACTTAAATTATTAAAAACGGGCACTTGTACAACATGTATTACATACCTGATATTTAGGCATTAGGTACACGCACAAGCTGAACGTAGTATGTAAGCACTTAGTGCCTATGTAATTTTTATCTTAAAATAATTAAAAAAGATAAACCCAAATAAAACGGGATAAGGGCAGGAAGATGATGAAAATAATTAAAAAAGATACACATTAAAAAAAAACTTATTTTTATAAATTTTGATTGCGTCACTAGCGTGCTTGCGTGCATACCGTATAGATACAATACCTCAATTCCTATTATTTGCCTAATTTCTTAAAAAACACTGCCCACTGAATTTAAATAAAATTTCAGTGCTTGGATTATGATTGTACCTAGTTTAATTTTCTAATTGGGGTGTACATATAATGGTGGTGTTCACTATTCCAGTTAGAGAACAAAATACTAAAAATACTTATACAAAATCTCCCATGCTAACAATAAATGCCTCATTTCCGAAACAGCTGAAATCCACGGAGTAACCGACAGTCGTCACAACAATGGGTTCCCCGGACGCGTGCGGGACCCTACAACGTATGTAAACAGTAAATAACGACATCAAACACGCACGCTGCCATTGTTAGCTACAATAATACACTAACAACTCTATAAGAATCGTGAATACGATTTGTTTAAAAAAAAAGCGCGAATGACACTCCATTGGTTCAGCGATACATCTCAATTTTTTTGTTTATTAGCCTATTTTGTGTCCCACTGTTGGGCAAAGGCCACCTCAAACCTGCGAATGTGATCAAATCGTCACACCACCTTCGCTGCGGTCGACCTCAACACCACCTCCCTAGTCCTAGTGAGTGACAATCCTCACCCATCTGTGGGGTGCATTCGTGCGACGTGGCCAGCCCACTTCCACTTCAGCCTGGTCGGCAACAGCCCATTCCCAGTCGCACGATACCTGTCTCCATAGAATAAAACAAAGTCGCTTTTTTTTATCTGTCTGTTCACACGAACTTCTCTTAAACCACGCAATAGATGTTGATGCAGTTTTCACGAACAGGAAGAGCAAGAAATGAGAAAGGTTTGTGTGCTTATTTTGCACTCGTGCAAAGCCGGGGTAGGTCGCTAGCAAAATCTGAATGAGGCTCGACTAATCTTGTAAAATAAAAAACTAGCATTATTCCACTGTGACGAAACCGTAGTGAAGTCATTAATATCTAAAAAAGTGATCTTATATTACCGACTAGCACTTAGCCCGCGACTCCGTTCGCGAGAATGTTTTAATAACAATTAAACACCCCTTAAACCTTTTTTCATTCACTTGAGTTACAATTTACTAAGTTTCAAGTATATAGGCCAAAGTAATAAAATTATGCATAGAAACGAATTTCCCCCTTTTCATCCCTTAAAAGTATCAATAACCTTTTCTTATTGCTCACCTACATCATAAAAAATTGCCTTGTGCAAAATTTCACATTCCTAGACCCGATAGTTTCGGCTGTGCGTTGATATGTCAATCAGGCAGTTTCTCCTTTTATTTCAATAGATAAATGATATTGACCTTTGACATTTCGATAAATCGAGCACATATCAATCAATCCTATACATTTAAGACTTTTAAAAGTCGTTATCCATGATAGAATGTCACTGCGCCTATGCCCTAAGACATCTTTGTATGAGGACGTCCACCTACACCCTTGCTTTTTGGTCATGTTAAGTTTATTTAAGTATTTTATGAGCTTCATTTACGATTTGAGATATTTCCAGCAGCCTTACAAACTGTCAGTCCCTTAACTGCGGTATTTACGTCAATTGCCAGCACGATGTTTACCGATGCCATAAAAAGGAGCAAGGAAGACGGGTAAATCATTCGCTAACATACTTCCCTGACACCAGGCGATATTTCACCTGAAAAAAAGAGAACCGCCGGCGACAGTACAGCTAGTTTCTTCGCTGACTCATCGACATTTGAAACAGTCGCTTACAATTTTCTCCGCTAAGAAAATACGTATAAAGATAAGGCGTTCCATTTCTCATATCTTCAACTTTTCGCACATACCTACTGGCAGGTCATTGCCCCCGCCGCTATGCTGGTTCCTTTACGGGATGGGCAGACCTAGTGATTGGCGTACAGCCCATTAATCACGTAGTGTGGTACGCATTTAGCATGCAAGAAGTCTGTGACTCATTAGTGATAATGTCACAATGGGCCTCTCTTGCGTATGCGCATCGAGATCGTCTTGTCACACCATAGTACTTAGGACTGATAAAATATTTTTATTCATTATTAATTACAATGGCGTATTGACCGGTATCTATGCTCGATGTGAACTGAAACTTGTTTAAGCCTCTAAGTGGGAAAATAATAAGCCCTTCATTGTACTAACTCGTAATAATTATTTTTCGTAATGGAATTATAATGCTCTCATTCTTTTCATTTGCTATGGCAGATAAGCGAGTCTCGACAGCCATAGATATCCGGTGCTGCCGGGTGATGTCTCGAAGAGAGTTTAAAACTTAATTAATAACATAGCAGAACAACATTTAGGTACTTCTTTTTTTGTAAATCATTAAATGACTTCTTCTGCCCTGTGTAAAGCGAAAAGGAGTGTCAGGCTCATACTAACTTAATCTATCTATAAGCCTGATGAGGAATTTGAATTCCTATGTGGTGTCTCACAAAATTCAAAATCCTACGTCGCGGTATTAGAAGTCATCCCGCGATTAGAACATAATGTTTATACAACAGCCCGAAATCAACTATTGGGCAGTTGTCTGGACCAGATTCAACACCCTTCTGGTCGGAGGATCCTCTTTTTTCAACGAAGGTTTGTGGGACTTAAAACACCCTATTGGCTATTAAGCAACTGAAAACTAAAACCCAGCTGATTTCTTTTTTCGGTTCCAAGCATTCCTGCATTGACTATTTCAAACAATCTCGCAGCCCAAAACTTTCTTTCAGTTCTCTCACTTCCTTAAAATTTGATAGAAGACAGTGCTACAAAAAACCAGCACAAAGAATGGTTCCTTGTTGACAGCTCGTCCAATTTAACTAACTTTCCTCATTTATCTGTTCCACAATCAGCATTATTCGAGCGAACCTCGTTAAATGCAACAATACTCACGACTTGACCCACAATGCTAATATAAGGCAGCACAATAATGGTGACAACTTGTCACTTTCAAACTTTGACAATTACAAAGTGACCAGCATTATTTGACACCACACTGCAGCTCTGCTTGCTAAGAGAAACGTCAACTAAACGTCAAATTCAATACGTTTTACGTTAATTCCTAATGTCGCCGCGGATCTACGTACACTGGGCTCGTTTAAACAGTCCACTATCGCTGAATTATCGTGAACGGTTATTTGTTACTTTTTATTGTTACTCGACCTGGTTTTTATGGTGAAGTCTTGGAAATTGCTGAAAAAAGTGTAGAATTCGTGTCATGAACTCCACATTGACTGCTTCTATCCTAAAATATATGTGAATGTATTAAAGTTATTTAATGCCGAACCTACTAACTGAAAACTTATCGAAACAACCTGTTTTTTTTTTGTTTACTGTTTTTGCCTGTTTTTGGTTTGGACCTTTAAACCATGTCCTCGTATGAATAGTTAATTTGTTTACCATTAGAATACGGATATAACTGGATATAACACATTCTAATGTTTTTGTAGTATTTGGCAGCAAATATATCAAATCAACTTTCTTAGCAAACTTCGCTGAGGTAATTTACCGTTGTATCCATTTTCCAGAGATCGCGCCTATTTCAGTGATATGTGGATCTGGATATTGTCAAGTTGCGCAGACACTTGAGATACAAAACTACGCCAATTTCACATCATTATGTCCACTAGGAATCAATTTGAGAATAATTAAAACAGCCCCTGATCCTGAACTTCAATCGAAAAGTCCTGTTATAATCTTCAAAACAACCTATTGTATACAATACAACACTATAGAATAATAACCTTTATTTATAGGTTTGTCCATCAGTAGACTGATTATATGATTGATACTTATTCGACACTACAACTAAATACAAAAAAATAAACCGCTATAAAACTTTTAAAAATAAATTCTAAAACTATTAGTCTCTCACTTCGTATGTTGATGTTATTCTGATACGTCAATCAAAGTCTATCTATTTATCACATATCAAATTATTACCGTCGGCAAAACAGCACATCAGACAAACGCAAATCATCTGCAAGACTCGTCCGTTAATCTCCTGACCTTACGAGATGTCCATCAAACATTATTCTCGTTAACTTGCAAAAAAAACGGCCTAAACATTGCCAAAAAATAACATGTAACATGACTATCAATCATGCAAATAAGTTTGAAAGAAACAAAGTAACATAAAAACAAAAAACGACTTATCTTAACGAGCCGTAGCTTGCTTACCGGCGGGGTTAATCTCCCACATCGGTGGGTTTTTGTCCAGTTTTCATGTCTAATTAACAGTTACATGTTCCCATGTATTGTGATGTGTGGGAGGTATCTGATTAGCTACAACGTATATGTGTAACACACAGATAATGTATGTAGATTGTCGATGGATCTTGAAGGCAATGTAATTCTAAACACACTTGAAAATCGGATTACATAAGCTATCCGTGTGTTACGAGATTGAGATAGTATCACCTAAAATATCGCTTTACAATTTATACCTAGTTATACATACACCTTCCTTTAAGATTATACTCGCCCATTTAAGGCTACCGCAGATGAGTTCAAATTAAAGATGCGACAATCCTTTCAGGGTTCTGTGACCGCCCAAACTAAAATATAAAGAAAACCCTTATAATGCGACTTCGCCCATGGCTTTGTTTAGATATTGTTTCACAAATTTTCTCGAAACAAAAATTTATTGAAGAAATGCTCTATTCCACTATTCCGTCAGTCCAGTCTCCGGAAGTCTTCACGCCTCAGTTCGTACCAATACACCGTTGACGTACCTACTATTTTATAACCCCATTAGAAACACATAGAGCAGCAACATCTCAAGCTTTTACCAGCACACATAAGTCAAACCGCCTTTGCACGCCTGCCTGGGGTTCAAGTGTCGCCCGCTGGCACGCCGAGGCTGGTTTATAGGTGGTAAACACGGAACTGCCGCACTCCTGCGGCCTCCGCGATCCCGGCTTTACGGCACAACAAAGTCGTAAATTATTTTGATGTCACTCTGCATATTATTGCCTAGTCTGTGGTATGCTGGCTGTAATGTGAACTGCCTGTACTAGTCGTAAATTTAGGGTAAGCCACATGGGCTTACGGAAGTCAGGAGACGCTGATCTACGCTGTGCTAGTGACCGGTCTGGTAATGTGAGGAAACCCTCATCCAAATCAACGTTGTCATCAGCACGTTTTAAAATTTTAATCCATGCTTTGACCTTTTTCTCCTGTCCCTGGAGATGTGTCACCATTAGGGTAAAAGCGTCAATGCGTCCAACTTCAGGCCATAACTCGCCCTCAGGTGCGCAGGAAGCACATTACTCATACCTTGGTGCAAAATGGCCGAAGTTTCAAACTTAGCGCTGCTTAGAGTAGCTTGCAATACCCTCGCATGTACACACACCATGTACATACACGCAATATTCTCCAGCGTTCACAGGATACGATCGGTCGTAAAATAGCGTTCGGCGACGCGACGCGACGAACTAGTCGCGCGATTTTACGACAAGACCGCGACCGCGGCCGCGTGGTCGCGAGATGTGGGCCCGCGAGCCATTGTGCAGCCTCGTAAATAAAAATAACTATAAAATGGAAGCAATAATAGTTTTATTGTACGGACGGAGGCTGTTATGGTAAGCGCGTTGTGTGAAACGGAAACATCTACACCATTTGTTTATGCACTAAAACGAGAAATTATTGCATAAATATGTGAAGACTATGTTCTAACAGCGTCACATGATGTTACAACAATTGACGGGGCTCGCGCACCATAACGTTGGAATGTAATGGGATAAACGCGCCGTCATAATTACGCGGCGATCAGTGCCGGCAATCGCGGCTGTTTAAAAACTAGCAGTTTATTCACATAACGTGCTACAAACTATGTGAGATATGTTAATTGGAGTCACCGACGCCATGCTGTAATTGAATCGATGAGCTGGAGAATTCATATTGTTCGCGTTTTATAAGTCTGTCAGCATCCTGATAGTAGATTCTACCGCTTCCCCTATCCAATAAGCATAAACCTATTTCTGATCGGACAATTCCAACTGTCTAAAGAGATCTGGCGGCATTGCTGTAATCTTCTGGCATGTCAAAGGGGCACTGGATATAAATCCTCCTATTTACATCCAGCGATCCTTTGACTTGCTATTACGGGTACTTCTCGATATTAACCCTTCGGCAAATCGTCAAATGTTAGGGGCTGTCTGATCAAAGCCAATACTTAAAAACTTAAGAACCACTGGCATATACATATAGGCAGCAGCTACAGCTATACTTTTTAATTTATCAATGAAACTTTGGATTCCATATATTCACACCTTTCCATTCAATTCACAGTAAAGCGACAATTCACTAATGGAACTCTTCGATAATCGCTGCTACAAAAAATGATGACGAACATAACGCTAATTTTATTCATTATCTTGCTACATAATTCCTCTGCTTCATGAGCTGGTGTGGGCTGCACCATATATCCGTCTCTGGCGATGAGCTGCGCTCGTAAAGCGCGCGTATCGATTGCGAACATTTGACCACGTGTACACGTCGTTTGTACGCATTTTCATTAGCAACAAACGTAGAAATGTATGGAGCAAGTATTACGAGACAGCGGGAATAAGGCACAAAGAATAAACACTAATTAAATAACAGAAATAGTTAGGAAGAGGGAGGATTAGGACTAAGTGTAGGTATGGAAGAGTTATTTATCGATTCTTGAATTCCAAGCAGTCGTTTCTTCCATTCCTTTCCGCTGTAGGAATGTCTTATTGATCATGGCATTCCTTACACAGAGCGGTCCCGAACAGACGTTTTGCAACAAGACAAAACAGCAAAAAATCCTATTCGAATGTTACAGTCGAGAAATTTTTTAAGCTTAGGAAAAAAGGTGATATATTTGACTCCTTCAATGACTGATACAATAGATCTTTTGGCCAGGCTGTCAAATCATCGCTTGGAACATTGATTTCGCATCGCTTGACATTTAACACCATCACTCGAGACAGTCACAAAAAAACTGCACATTCAAATTAAAATAGTCGCTCATGTGTAAATGTTTGGCATTGGTGCTGTAAGTTTATAAATAGCGCCTGCACAAGACCCGCCCACGTCACTAACTTGTCCCAAAACAGAAGTCTATAAGCTTTTAAACAGTTTGGCAGGCAGCCAGGCGATCGGGCATCAACCTCGGAGCACCACGAATATATGCCAATTTCGAACCTAATCGACCAGCCAGATGACAAACACTGAGTAAAATGACACCTAAGAAGTGTTTCTTTATGACTAGTTTTTGAGATTTTTTGTGGCAACACGCCAGCCGTAGACAGGATGCAGCTCATTTATTTGAAGTCAAAGACTTTTCTAATGCCAAAATAATCTATGAAAGCTGTCAAATATATATGATAAATGTAGCTTTCTACGCAAGATTTACATGTAACGATAACGAGTGAGGGAACGGCTCAATTTCCTGGCGAGTAACTCGTACCGGCGCGCGAATACATTCACAGCCTCGGTTCCGAACAGTCGTCGAGTTAACGCAAAGCCAGGACGCGGAACTAATACAAATAGCCCAGTTCTGAATAACTCAATAAAATTAGGTTTAAAGCAAACACGGCAGGTCCCGCGGCGCGCGACGTGCTCGACGTGCTCGCGCCGCGTGCTGGGCGCGCGGGAACACGCTCCGGCTATAGGTGTCGTTGCTAACTCGACGCCAACTATTACTATTTCCAGTGAAGCGGAATAACCGTGCGACTGTAATAAAGGGTAGGGCACGCCCCCATTGACAGCGGAGCGTATTGTAAGCAAAAAAGTACGACGCTCTATTTCACCCAGTGCAATTTACGAATGGATTTGCATTCGTTTGGCTGGTCATAAGGTAGACCAGCCCGCCATTGTTCATTCTTATAGAGTTTGTCGTTGGCTTACAGACAATATCGATTAAATAACCATTACTAACACGGAATGTGTGTTAAGTAACACTGACGCATCGCTTAAGTTGTAAATCTATGTATTGACAAGTATCTTAAACATGTTTAAACGATCTAACATTAGACACAGTGACACATGGTTGGCTTGTTACTTGGATCACTAAATCTCTCGTTAATTCGTCTAAAGACATTTTCATTGCGACGCATTCAATAACTCTATGATTAATTGATTAGCTAATCGATATATACGTTGCAGGCCGCTGACAGAAAGTGCGATGCAACTTGGCACGTCGACGAACGTGACAGTTTATTAATGAACTGAGGCTATTAATTGAGTTATTAATAGACTATTAAGAGGACTGAGTTTTCTATGGTGCAACCCACTAAAAAACCGTTAATTTCGGCATTTCAGCAAAGGTACATCTATTAGATCTATTTAAAAATATCATAACCACAACGGCATGTCCTAGAACCAAAAATTCCAAGACGTGATATACACCAAATCGCACTGGACCCTCGTGGTCATTTACGACCCATTTCCTCGACGTGAGTTCCAGCAGTGGAAACATAAGGCTAAGGATTAAGCTTCTTATTTGCTTTAAGCCCACTGTTGGACACCCCAAGCGACGGCGACGCCACACCGACCGCTCCTGAGCGTCTCGCATCCAAAGCATTGCCGCGACTCTCACCAGGTGGTCGATCCACCTTGTGAGAGGTCTATCAACGCTACGTTTTCCAGTACGCGGTCGCTGCTCTAGACCTTTCGGCCCTGCAAGCAATGTGGCCTGCCCACTGCCACCTCGCAACCTCTACTACTTATTAATTAAGCTAATTACTGGTCGTCTCGTTCCCGCTGGCGGTGAGACCTGCCCCTACGTCTGCATACGCGTATCGTACTGGGAACCCGCAGTTTTACGAGCGGTTTGTTTATCCGACTACGATACGTTTCGATTCCATTCAATTCAAATCGCTGCCTTATTAAACGCATAATGTGCGTTTTTACGCTTCATTAGCGCTTAAGCACTAACCGTTATGCGCTGCGGACGTCCAGTCTAGAACATTTGCTGGAAAAAATATAAATGCTGGCTAGTCTTTCCTGGACCTGGGCTTTTATGGTTACTCAGAATGTGGGGTAGCTTGTTGTTTTAAACTACTATGCCTGAATAACTTTATTTATGCTGTGACTGTACTAATTGTAGGTTCTAATACGACAAGCATTGATGAATACCGAGCCAGACTTGGTCTTGTAACTGTGGAAGGACTACAATAGTACAAAAAGTACTCTGATATAATAATAATAATACTTTATTGACACAAATCCTTACAACATACTAAATATCAGTTAAGTTACAATAAATAAAGACGCACAAAAGTTGACACCCTGACTCCTAAACTAGGAATTCCTGTGTCTTAGGAGTCGGTGTTCTACTGCTACTTGGACACTATAAACCACGGAACATTACTACTCCGTGCTAAAAACCCATCTAAAAGATTTTTTAGAGTTAGAAAGCTAATATTGCACTAAAGAAGATAATATTATATTATATAATGCAATGCTAAGTAAAATAAGCTGCATCTATGGACTTACTATGTCTTTAAATCAATGTCTGCATCGTTGCTTCGTTCGCCTCCTACTTGATCATCAATGATCAAACAACTCTTACATCCGCGCCTGCACATAACTATAACAACTTTATGAGATTTCAGTACACACTGTTTAAAATAGAAGCAATACCAGTTATAATAAATAAACTGCTCGACATGAACCATTCACTGCGCACTTTATATTGTTGTGTTAATCGCGGCTGAATTATTGCGCGTCGCACAATAAACTCATTAATGTATTGGAGAACAGACGCAGACGCTACAAAGGGTCTCCAGCAACAAACTGACACACAGTATTATTACTATCAGCTATAAACGTCGTGGTAAACGTTGACCGACCCATCCTATCATAATAATCCCTTCCTCACCCAAAGGGACGCGACGCACACGCGATAAAATAAACCTCCCGAATTGACGAATTTGGCTGCTAACTTGAACACAAGCAGATCTCTATAACATTTGATTAGTAAAAAAGGCCTGTAACACGCTACAATTAAGTTGGTGTAACCACAGAATTTTAAATAGCTCACGGCTAATTTAATTTAACGGTGGAATCAGTGTGTCTGTTTGTAGCAGCCATGTGTCGATATAACGTGTCGTTAAAAGCGCATTAACCGACAGTTTGGACGACGAGCGCGACGCAGAAAGCACAGAACAACTAGCTGCAGACTGGAACATTTTAAACAGACATTTTTACCTACTGCCTGATTAATTAAGATTTCAGCAAACTCATCAAACAAGAGTAAAGAAACTTCGTCGTCCGTCACAAGCAAAGTAAAACGTCTTGTTGAAGAGATAATTAACTGTAGTCCTGTTTATTACATCGCTCACTAGCTTCTACAAGCGGATTTGCTCGCGTGATTTTTGAAATTATCCCAAGAGAGTAAAACCAAAGTTAAAACATATCCTAATTCAGGACATGGCTCACCAGTGTGCCAAGTTTTATCTAAACCTGTCGTTGAAGTGTAATTGAATAACAGACAGCCAGCCTTTTACGTTGACCAGCGCCCGTACTACGAAGTACCAATATCATCACAATTTTATCGTGAAAAGAAGATAGTGCTATACTTCTTATAGAGCGCCATCTCTCTCACACACCAGAATCATAATGATTTTAAGATGTCATAGTAGGGGCACAGGCTTACTGGTGACGAGCAATTCAGAAAAAATCAAAAGATTGACGTTTCGCAGTGTTCCACGCGAGCCTCAAAGAGATGCTGACATCTCTTACGGCTGACCGTAGGTGGCCCCCTACGGTGATGCCTTCTACCGTCACCGTCCGATGCACGCTAGGGCCACGGAGAATTTCTGAAAGAGAAGTCATAGTCCTAAAACGCAAAGAACAACTGAGGGACCCAGGTGTGGTTTTAGTCGATAGTGATTCCACCTAGTGCGGGATAAAATCTAACAAATTTCACTTAAAAAAAAAATAGCGTGAATACACCTAGCGTCAGTGAGACGCCCCTGGGTAGGCAGAATACTAGCACCAGACACATCCTTTCTCCACCAGCGCACAACTGATCTCAGCGCCGTGAACCGTGGCACATGTTAGTCTTAGTCTACAAATAAATAAAACTATTTAACTCCACTAATTCCAACTCGGACTGCATCGGTATTCTGCCGAATGGTTCAGGCTATTTCTACATTCTTTTTGTGTCTTTATTGAACTAAAATCTAGTTTTTATGACCATTAAGCTTATCAGTGTAGAATGCCGAATTTATTTATACCAGTATTTTAAAACATCTAACATTATTTTCGACAAATTGGAATGTTTTATTTCCTTCAAAATGTTTTTCTAACAAAAGTACCTGTCGAATCGTTTTCCTATACTTACTATAAAATGAAATAACTTTTAATTATTCATTCAATTTATTTGTTTTCGGCGACTGTTTGATGATACTAACATTTGTATTGACCTAATTAACAAAAACATTGACCTCGTAAACGATAATTACTTACAAATTAGAAGGAATTATCAAGTCGTGGAAGATATTGCGATATGTGAACAACAACACTCCTATTGTGGCAATACTTACTCAGTAATAATACAGTAAAACATCATCCTGAAATTCTTCTTGATGTTGCTTGAATAGACTTTAAACTATGACGTAAGCAGTAAATTCGCAATACAAAGGATTCCCCAAACAAGCAGCAGAATTATCAGCAAGCTATCGACGAGGTATGACAATAAACGAACAGTAGTCGCTCCACAATGCGATGCTATGATATTGTGTAATCGGCGTGTAGCGATAGTAGCGATAAGCCGCGATATCGGCCAGATTGGCGCGATACCGCCGCCTGGAGAGCTACTCACTTGCAGCAACAATAACAATCGTGGCTGACAGTTTCATTTTACATGTTCCATCCTTGTTCCAGTGTATCGAAATTGGTGTTTTGTGCACAGCATGTTGTTTAGTGGGACGTTGTGTGAACTGTGATGATTGGAATTGATAAATAGTTTTCATAAAAAGATAAAATAATGTAGTCGAGTAAGTTGACTTTGGCACGCAGCACGTTATGTGTAATTTACTTCTGATAAATCAAGATACAAAACAGCCTTTCTATTCGCCAAAATCAGCAGATTAATTTATAGTAATAATAAATTATAACATGAAAAAAAATCTGTCTTGAACTTATATTAGTCACAATCCTATTAAATCTGCAGTCAGTTTTGAGATAATAGAACAAATTTTTACCTTATTGTGTAAATATTTTTCCTCTACCCGCGATTTCGTCCGCGTGTTTCTCATAGAACACTGATTACTCGAAATTTTTCTGTCACAATTTGAACAGACCAATCAGTACTGCCAAAGACTATCTCTTACGAACACCTAATTTTCAGATTGTAAAACCCATGTCCTGAAACTGTTTTCTTCTTGATTCCAGATGCGGCTCTGGTAGCACCATGACGATGTGGGTTTGGTGGACGGTGGTGGGTGCGCTGGTGGTGCGGGGCAGTGCGCTGCAGCCGCGCTGTCAGGAGATCACCATCCCCATGTGCCGCGGCATCGGCTACAACCTCACGTCCTTCCCTAACGCGCTCGACCACGACACGCAAGAGGAGGCCGGCCTCGAGGTGTGTATCTACCCATTCAAACAAACCTGTTGTATCATCATTTTAGCAGAAGTGACCTCTTCTGGGCATAGCCCTTCTCTACAGTTTACTGCTGGTTAAAGATCTTTCCTAAGTTTGCAACACAACACAACAAAGTTTTCAGTTGTAAAATCTTACAGAACTAATGGTTGTGTATCAATATCGCTGCGGATTCTTAATCTTTGCATGGTTCTACAACTATACATTCACGACTCTCTTTGTATTCGACCACTTCATGTATTTATGAAGTTGTTTGATGGTTCAGATAGCAACACTACACAGAACAGTTCAGAATTCATTCAAGTTGTTCACAGAGACTTATGATCGCTCGTTTATGTTTCCAGGTCCACCAATACTGGCCGCTCGTCGAGATCAAATGTTCTGCGGATCTGAAGTTCTTCCTCTGTTCTGTGTATACGCCTATCTGCATCGAAGACTACGCCAAGCCGCTACCAGCGTGCCGCAGCGTGTGCGAGCGAGCGAGGGACGGCTGCGCGCCGCTCATGCAGAAGTACGGGTTCCAGTGGCCCGAGCGCATGGCGTGCGAGCGCCTGCCGCGCGCCGGCGACCCCGACCAGCTGTGCATGGAGGAGACGGAGCGCGCGCGGGAGCCGCCGCCGCCGCCCGCGCGCCGCCCGCCGCGCCCCGCCTGTACTGACCCAAAAAACTGCCAGACGGGCGTCGCGGCTGCAGGCGCGGCCAGCGGCGGCGCGGCCGCGTGCGCGTGCGCGTGCCGGGCGCCGCTCGTGGCCGTGCGCGCGCTGCACAACGCCAGCGCGGCCGCCGGCGTGGCGGCGTGCGCGCTGCCGTGCCGCGGCGCCTTCTTCACGCGCGAGGAGAAGGAGTTCGCGGCCGTGTGGGTCGCCATGTGGGGCGGCCTCTGCGCCGCCAGCACGCTCATGACGCTCACCACCTTTCTCATCGACTCGCAGCGCTTTAAGTACCCTGAGCGCCCCATTGTGTACCTGTCTGCGTGCTACTTCATGGTGTCGCTGGGCTACCTGGCGCGCCTGGCGCTCGGCCACGACGAGGTTGTGTGCGAGGGCGCGCTGCTCAGAACCTCCGCCAACGGTCCAGGCGCCTGCACGCTCGTCTTCGTGTTAGTGTATTTCTTCGGCATGGCATCCTCGATATGGTGGGTGGTGCTGTCATTCGCGTGGTTTCTCGCAGCGGGACTGAAGTGGGGCAACGAAGCCATTGCGGGACACGCACAGTACTACCACCTGGCTGCGTGGCTCATTCCGGCCGCGAAGACCGTCGCCGTGCTGCTTGCGGGCGCAGTGGACGGTGACCCAGTAGCTGGAATCTGCTACGTTGGCAACTCTTCACCTGAGAACCTAAAGCGCTATGTGCTGGCGCCGCTAATCGTGTACTTCGCACTGGGCGCTACGTTCCTGCTGGCCGGCTTCGTGTCGCTGTTCCGCATCCGCTCGGTGATCAAGCGTCAGGGCGGCGTGGGCGCCGGCTCCAAGGCCGACAAGTTGGAGAAGCTGATGATCCGCATCGGCGTGTTCAGCGTGCTGTACGCGGTGCCGGCGGGCGTGGTCATCGGCTGCCTGGCGTACGAGGCGGGCGGCCACGAGGCGTGGCTGCGGCGCGTGGCGTGCGGCGCCAACTGCGGCCCGCGCCCGCTGTACTCCGCGCTCATGCTCAAGTACTTCATGGCGCTGGCGGTGGGCATCACGTCGGGCGTGTGGATCTGGTCCGGCAAGACGCTGGAGTCGTGGCGCCGCGTGTGGCGCGGCGGGCGGGAGGCGGCGCCCGCGCAGCGCGCGCTCGTGAAGGGCGTGTGACGCGCGCCCGCGGCGCCCGCCGCCGCGCCCCTCGCGCCCCTCCCGCTGCCGCACGCGGCGCCCGCGCCCACCGCGGCGTCGGCGCCGCTGGTGCCGCACGCGCCTGCCCCTGTGGCGCCTTCCGCCCGCTCCGGACAGCCGCTCTCCGACTACGGACCTGTCTAGTCAGTTCGGCTGGTCTACTAAGACGTCCACTTGTCCCAACTAGCCGTTTGCAAGTTGGAACAGATGCACGCCCTCTACTCGGCGGCCAGGGGTCGGTGCGTCGACCGACATGGTGCTCTATTGAACCCGCAGTTCTCTAGACCTCGCCAGTGGGTGAGCTGACGCGAAGACGTTCTCGTGAAGTCAGTGACGTTGTGTAACATTGTGAGTGATCGGTCGCGCGTGGTCTAGTCCTAGTATCTCCGCGCGCACAACATATACGTAACTAGTGTTAAGACGAGGTGCGGCCGTGGCGTCCTCTCGCTCGGGTGCAGACTGACGAAGGACACTCCTCTAAAAGATTTCTACACAGTGACGATGGCAATTATACGTAACTTAAACAAATGCGCCGCAAGTCACTTAAATTAAAAGTATCCTAACTAATGTACGTCCAGGTTTAGTCATAACGACTGGACGTCTAACGTAAGAGACAGTAAAATACTCCACCGTTTAGTTTCATTACCTCATGACCACTACACTGCCAATTTCGTATATTTTTATTGTTAACAGTGAAGTAGTTTACTGCTCTGTACTGTAACTATTATGATACCTTGACCGTTCGCTAAGACAAACAACAGAGGCTCATCATCATTTCACTAACTGTAATAAATTCACGTATCTCATACACATGCTTATGTTGATGAGTCCTAGTCGTTTGTGCTGACATTGTTCTGTGACGTTAGACTCGTAGTGTGTACCGAACGCATTTTGAGCATTTTGTATCTACTGTAATGATCTCTGATGTCATATTGTAAATAGTGATCCTATATCATTTCATCCCTATAGTAAGTAGTAAGAAGCTATTCATAATCTACTTATGTATTTGTTTAACTTCGGTTATGTTATTAAAACTTGTAGAAAAGACAATCCTAGTGAAAATACCAATCTAATATTGTATTTTTCTTTATTAGTTTCGTATGTCTCGACGCTAGATGGCGGTAGACGACTGCACTGACTGTTACTTTCTCACGCAACTGACGTCGTACAGCGCCATCTATTGTCGAGTAGTTAACACTTTTGTAAATATTATTTTAACAGATGCCGAAATAAACTAGAACTGAATATTAAGTTGTGAAGAATGACAAACATTGTATTTTGTGCAATGGTTTAGTATAATCTTACTTAATTGTAAAGTGAATAAGATGTATGAACAAATTGTATATTGTAGCCACGGACGCCGCAGCCGAAACCATGAAAGTCATTATGTAATTTATTTTATATCTAACTGTAGATAACAAATAAAGCGACTTTTTTATGTACAAACCTTAGTTTTATTTACCACTCAAACAGTAAAAACCAGGTAAACGTTGACGATCCGATCCGAGAATGCAGCCTGAGATTGTTAGAGCAAAACAGATTGCTATTTGCTTTTAACTCGTCAATCGTGATAAAAGACACAATAGAAAGACAATGGTGCGCGAACGCCGGCGATCGCTCGGGGTTTAATGGATTGATTTAATGAAGATAAAACAAGAACTGGTAAATTGTAAGCACTACTACATAATTCGAGTACTGTAAAATCAATCTTTCAACTTTTACAGTTGAAAATATTATTTAGTTTTATTGGATAGTTATTCCAGTCACTCGAGCTGAGTTAGTCATTGTCGATATCCGTGCTCATTGTAATCTGCAGATCTTCGCTAGTTTGCAAGAACACAAAAAAAATATGTTTTCATCTCTACTTTTCTCGACTAGATTTGATGACTTTTTTAAATCGATCGACTGAAATATAAGTGTCTAGCTCTGCAGCAGTTATAGATCCATACATAATTATATGCCAAACATGTAATCTACAGCAATTAAGAACTATGTAGGGGACATTCCAAAGGTAAATAAAGAAAATGATATTTCATCTAATGTTTATCATTGAGTCGCACTAGAAATGGCTCTAAATACTTCACCCACACACCTTCAATATGGCGGGGTAAGGGCAGGGCTATTTTTACCCAAGGCTGCAAAAGTCGGAGTTCTATGGGACGCAAACCATCCGTCAAGCCTCTAGATATTAGGATTCTACTCAGTTAAACGTCGACTTAGATAACTCGAGTATCACACCCGGAAAATGAATGAAACCAAGTGAACTTATTTGATTTTCAATCGATTTCAAAAAAGGAAGAAGTTTTCAATTTGGTTATATTTGTGGGTCTCAGAACTCTGTCATTTGAATTCCTATTCTAGTACCAGGGTGTTCACTCTCTGGCAAGTCTGGGAAGCTAAAGATTGACAGGGAAAATCAGTCAAATCGAGGTGCCACCTGGAAAGTCAGGATTTTTTTAGATATTGTACTGTTTATGTCCGAAAATAGCCAGTGAAGTAAAAAGAGAGATTTATTATATAAACTTAAATAAATTTCGCTCTTGTAGCGTGCTCAACATCATATTTATCTTACTGGCATATAAATCTATGAGGTGTTAAAATTGTTTGAACTCGCACTGACTTGATGCCGAAATTGCTTTTATTCTTAAGTTTTTTTTTAACTTAGTCGTCCATATACTCAAACGAAATCAGGTGAACATAAAAAATAGCCGCGTTTTTATGGTTTACAAGAACGATATTACTGCCTGACTTGACACCCTGGGGCACGAAATATGCTAGAGAAGGAAGGGAGGTAAACCAAACAATCATTCAGTCTATCAAGTTTATTATAGGTCTAAATACTATACGGTGGGAGAAAACGCACGCACGTTTTAAAACTAAGATTATTGCTAGTTTGAACATTGACTTGACAAATTAAAGTTTCTAACAAAATATCACAATATTGAAAACAACGCCATCTATTGAGTTGCAGTAGTATGCAAATAGAGAAACGCCACCTAGTGGCTACTGGACTAACTACACATAAAAAAATACGAATGTTGAACTCGAAACATACCTACACAAGCTTTTAATAAACACAATAAACAATGTTCTACACTTATAGATCTATAATCTATCACATTAAAATTACGTATTTCATCTGGACAGAACGTTACAATCTTATTATTAATTCTTTCGTATATTTCCTTGAATAACAAGAAATTGCCACTTTGCCGTTAGATTACTACACGTCTATTCGATACTTTGTTTCTAAATAAAGGCATACAATAGACCTTATCGTAAATACTACGTCCACTAATATTGCTGAAAATCATCACTAATTCACCTACATTAATAATTGAAATACCCAATAAAGTACAAAAGGTACCGTTTCACTTTAAGTTTTGAAAGAATAATGTTTTTGATCTTAAAAAGCACTTCTAGAATCCTAGACAAATCTCTACCATCCTATTCCTATAAAAATCAATGTAGGTAAGTAGCCGTTCTTATTATAATTTTCATTTTACAAAGCTCTTTTCAAATATTTGGTAAGTACCTACCTGAATGACGAAATAATTGAAATGATACAATTCCGAATAGCTATTTAATACATTATTGTATAATACTGAAGTTGTAAAAACTGTATAATTATTTATAATATAAGAACTTATTAGATATTTACGTATATTATATTGGCAGTTTTCCCTAGTTTTATCTAGCAGTTTCCTACCTTACGCTAATAGATGTCGCTACTCGAACTAAAATAGGTACTGACACGATAGGAAGTGTGACTATCACTCGAAAATAACGAACTCTTAAAATATACAAAATTTAACTTATTATATCAGAAAACTAACACCTACTTACGTTTTGATTTCTCGTAAATTGTGAAGATACATAAATAGAGTACAAGGTACCTACCTACAGTATTTTCTAGATACTTAGTAATAGGTACAGTAGGTACTTAATACTGTCTACTTGCTGCACTTCTTGTGAAGGTAATAATTGCAGTAGCCGTGCGTATCATGGTAAGTAGATAGGTGCCTAGATAGGAAATTATAAAAATTACAGGATTGAAGACTAAAAAAAAACACCTTTGTTAACATAATTACTTAGTCACATCATGTAATTGTACGCCAGTGGCCAGCAGTACTAGCTTCTCCTAGAAATAATCTCTATCTAATTGACAGCGAGCAACCTTGAAAACGTTCTGAATTCATGCAATGTAAGTAAGTAGTTTCCATTTACAAGTAAGTAGGTGTACTAACTTCACTTGGTCCACGCACGAATTCTACGACCAAGAAGCCATCAGAAGGCAGAACGATTTATTTATTTAATTTCCAACGTGTAGGTAATCAGAAAAAAAAACAAGATTGGTGTTACCAAGACCTGAAACTAGCCAAGGCTAGGCGTAACTCAGTGTTACAACATTTTTTTCTTAGAAATAAAATCTTACAAGGTCATGCCAACGGCTTCGCTCGGGTGATAGTGGAACATTGTCCAAAAAATGTATTCCTGGGATCCCGGGATAAAAAATATCCTATGCGCTATTCCAGCCAAACCCAGGTCATGTGCCAAATTTCAACCAAATCCGTTTAGCTGTTCGAGTGTGAAGAAGTAACAAACACACAAAAACTGTGGCCTTTATAATATAAGTATGAAGATAGCGACATCTAATAATTACATACTGAACTGGACATCGTTATATTAAAACATTTTCATTCACGCTCTCAAAAAAGGCGGACTTAGTTGACAAAAAATATTCATAAAATAAAGGCTGAAACACACGAGTAACACGCGACGCCACTCTAGTTTAACGACAATGAAAACTAGTCTGTGGTCTATGAGGTGGCGTCGATTGTCATTAATATATGTTTTTGCCTTCAGGGCCTATTACGCTACTAGTTATTCAGCACAAGATATTCAGACTCGTCTTATTTTTCATTCCCAGTAAGACAGTCTAACCCTTATGACACTAGGCGACACGACGAGCCATAGACTAAAACTGTCTGTTTATCGAGTGGTGTAATAGGCCCTTTAATATGGTCAATGTCAGAGGCCCTCAGTATCAGAGGTGTGGCCATACCCTCAGCTGGTCGCTATACTGTTAAACCCCTGGTAGTACTGCGCGTACTGGTCTTGGTGAGTGTAGTCATGCATGTGGGAGTACGTGTGTGGGTCCGATTCCTGGTGGGTCGGCACTTGGTGGTAGTAGTGTTGCAGCTCGTGGGGATGCTGCTCGTGCTCCACTTTGTGTGGCTCCGGCTGCGGTTGCTGCTGATTTTGGGGAACACCCTGAAACAAGTTTTTTTAAAGACTTGATGATATTGACTGACAATGGCCTTGCATAAAGATTTGTGGAAGAATAATTCTTTCCAAAGGCTTCATTTAAAAAAAAAAACACATAGAAGTACTTTTAGACATAGATTTCAGCAGGGAATTCTATTTTCTATTCTCTGGACAAAAGTCACAAACACCTAGTGACGTACAGAAATAACTTGTGCAGGATAACTCTGCTGATGTCGTTAGTCGTCACACTTACGATGGATAATTGAAAATAAATAATTTCATAGTACCTGCATCTGATACTTGCACCTCTTGAACCTCCCATAGAGCGAGGAGTACGGGAGGTTGTAGTGGATCGCCGCCTGGTTGATGGACATCTGCCCCACTCTGGCAACATTGAACGGCCTTATTTATTAAAAATAAAAAGAAACTTGATACGATTCTAAATTCAAATTAGCAATGGAAAAAATTATAAACTGCAACTGCAAAAGTGGAGATTAGCCATGGAAAGTTCAAACCAGTAGGTGAGAAGCTTATTGAAATAAAAGGTGTAAGAGACAGCTCTCCGCAAACTTTAAGGGATTGTTCAGTAGACGAAACTGAACAACCTTTCATTTTTTTTTACAGGTAACGTAAAAAAAATTCGGCCTGTCAATGTGGTAAAATGAAGCGTTAAAATTCGTAATATTTAAGGCTAATAAACTACACGCTAGTCAATGCGTTACTCTCCATATAGCGTTTTCTGAATGCAATTTAGGGTCATCCCAACTCTTGTACAGAGCAGTATCGTCTGCGTAGGTGAAAATATCACAGTCAACGCGAGGCACTTTATAAAGATACTTTATATAAATTTAAATGAGTGTTGGGCCCAAAATACTTCCCCGGGCAACTCCAAAGGTTATTTTTTCCCCTGTTCTAATTATGTAGGTTATCCATCTTAACAGATTACCTACAGCTAGCGGACAATCTATAAAGATGTCAAGATCTAAACCACGTTTAAATCCACATTTTCTATTTTTTGTATCAATTCGGAAATACAAAATCAGATAGCGTCGAATGCTTTATTGAGATCTAGGAAAATGCCATACCACTTAATTTTTTAATCATCTTTGTCAGCCATCTTTTGCAACTTTGCTTTGTGAAAACTCTTGCTGAAAATGGTTTGGCTGAGATAGCTGGCTGGCTTAAGACAAATCTCCTGACCAACGCCAACCAACGGTCCCAACCTGGTGCTGACTTTGCACTTACGATTCATGTCTCTTGGGATGCCTTCCATAACTGTGGTGGTGACTGCCAAAGCATTAAGCAGGTCGGTTTCGTAAAATACTTGGGCATAATTGTTGATCAAAGACTGTCATGGCACCACCACATTGAAATTCTCATGAAAAGGATTAGAAAGTTTGTTTGGGTTTTTAAAACTTTACGGCATGTGATGTCAGCGCAGCTTATAAATAAAGTATATACAGCCCTATTAAGATCCTATTAAGATCGGAGACTCTACACTCGAAGTTGTGGACGATTACGTTTACCTGGGACAGACGGTCCAGTTGGGTAGGTCTAACTTCGAGAAAGAGGTCAATCGTCGAATCCGACTCGGCTGGGCAGCGTTTGGGAAGTTGCGCGGTGTCTTCTCGTCTAATATACCACAGTGTCTCAAGACGAAAGTCTATGACCAGTGCGTGTTGCCAGTGATGACTTATGGCTCCGAAACGTGGTCGCTTACAATGGGCCTTATAAGAAGACTCAAAGTTACCCAAAGGGCGATGGAAAGGGCTATGCTCGGAGTTTCCCTGCGTGATCGCATCAGAAATGAAGATATCCGCAGGAGAACCAAGGTTGCCGACGTGGCTCGAAGAGTCGCCAAACTTAAGTGGCAATGGGCAGGGCACATTGCACGCAGAACAGATGGTCGATGGGGACGAAAGGTTCTGGAGTGGCGACCACGTACCGGAAGACGCAGCGTTGGAAGGCCTCCAACAAGGTGGACCGACGACCTGGTCAGGGTCGCGGGAATCCGATGGATGCGTGACGCACAGGATCGGTCGTTGTGGCGACGCTTGGGGGAGGCCTATGTCCAGCAGTGGACGTCTTTCGGCTGATATGATGATATACAGCACTGGTGCAATCGTTAATAACTTATTGTATTCCAGTATGGGGCGGCGCAACCAAAAGTAAATTTCTCGACCTGGAGAGAGCTCTGCGATCGCTTATCAAGGTGATGCATTTTAAGCCCTTTAGGTTTTCTACCTCAGAGCTGTATAAAGATAGCAATTTGCTTTCAATTAGAAAGCTTTATATATTAAATGTATCCCTAACCCTGCATAAATGTTTATTTTTTGATCCAGCTACACAAACCAGAAGACGTAGTGACATAGTGGCTCACTCCCTGAGAGTTCGAACAGTATTTGCTAGACGTCAGTATGTTACACAATCCGCCTATATATATAATAAATTGAATTACAAACTTAATATATATCCTCTGCTACTATTTGACTGTAAAAAACAATAACTGTTTGGTTAAAATCCATGACATATGAAGAAACAGAAAACATACTGGTAAGGATAAGTTAAAGAAATAAAACATTGCACCATACACACACACAAACACACCTACGCACATACTTTCACACCATCATACGAACACACCCTTCACACTGAGAGCTGCTTAAGTATATAATTGTATTATTTTGTTTTTTTTTTTTTATTTTTTATTTATATTTTCTCTCTTTTTATTTTTTTATTTATTTTATGTAACAAGAACATGTTCAGTTAGCTGATAAGGGAAGTGCGCGACAGCCCCAACACAAGTACTACTGTAACTTACTGGGGCTGCCTTAATTTATTTATGCTTACAATGTTTTAGACGAAAAATAAATATTTTGTATTTTGTATTTTTTTTTTTTTGCAAACGTGTGTAGCCAAGGCGGGTCGCTTGATTTAAATTATAAAACAGGTAGGTATAATTATGGGTACCTACAGTCGATTGGCTAGTCTTTAACTCTTACGTAACTCGGAAGGTACCTGACAGCTTCAAGCGCTTCGCCCATAGCGTCTTCGGACCACGGCGTGGGGTTGGAACGGGACAACTCGATGCCCTCCCGCTTACACCGACCATACAATGTTCCTGCAATGGATAGAATTCCGGACCTGACTTTTAATGCATCTACCATTTTGTACTGACAACCTGTCAAAAAATGGTATTCAAGTTGAATCTAACGTGTTCGTTACGTCAAATAGTCAATTCAGAAACTGAAAGCTTTTGAAGAATTCATCGTTAGTGTTAAAAACCACATCTTTCGCCCATCATAACCTGAGACCTGCACGGTAGAACAATGTCCACAGAAGCCACTAAAGGTGAAACGTATCACACTAATATTATAAACGCGACAGTATAAATAAATGTGAGTATGTTTATTTCTTACTTCTTCAGGCTCAAACAGCTGAAAGAATTGGGTTATGGTTAGACCATGTCCAGGAATAGAAAACTTTTTTGGAGTATATTTACTTGGGATAATATCCGACTTTCAGCTTTTAATAATAGCTCAGTTAATAGTTACCTGTAGGTATCCCATACTGCGTGGCAGCGCGCTGCACGGAGCTGGCGCCGCAGCGGATGGAGGCGAGCGCCAGCTGCAGGTCGGCGCGCCGCCACGCCGTGGGCGCCGCGTTGAACGGCGCCGACAGCCGGATGCCCTCGCGCCGAGCTATCTTGTACAATGTGCTGCTGGGGATGCCTGGTACAAGTTACAAGGTAGATAGAAATACTTCTGATAAGTTCATTTGGTTTCCAAGATGGCAAATAGTTTGAATATCTGTGGCCATTTGCCATTTAATCTTGAAAGAGTACTTGCTAAGGGATATGATGACATTGCTCGAGGTGATAGATCGATAGATTTTGGCTTTGCTAGATCTATTCCAGTTTATTGTGGTAGCTTAGGGCAGCTAGCTCATTAGGTATTATCGCTTCCTTTGTGTAAGAATGGTGAGTGATGGATACCGATACCATCAAGTGGTCATTAGCATTGACCCGCATTATAGTCAACTTCGCAGATCAAACTAATAGTGATGCGGAATGTCTTACCATAAGCCTTGCTGGCTTTGTTAGCAGAGATAGCGCCTGCCCGCAGCGCGTGTAGAGCTCCGCGCAGGTCCGCTTCGCTCCAGGACTTGGCGGCGCCTTCCTTCTTAGGCGTGTCGATGCCCAGACGATGCGCACGCTGCCAAAGTGTAGTGGACGGAATACCGTATGTCGCTGATGCCTGTGGATACGTAGGTAATAAAGCTATCATTGTGTGCACGGCTATGGAGTGGAGTTTTGCTGCCGAAATCTATGTATCCTGCCCCCCTAGCCAAGTTACAACCGTTTCGTTTGCGTTGAACGCTTCGACGCAAGCTTTCGTCTAACCACGTGACTGAGCGTTGAGATGACGTCATTCCTGTACATTTGAAGTTTTCTACTAGCGTTAACTATTGCAGATTAGCAACTTGGCAAGGGATACTGGTAGCTATAACTTCGGGGTTTTTATTTCAATAATGAATATCTAGGCAAGCGTGTTCCATTGGTGACCACATCATTACTTATCGTCAGACGAGATTAGTGGTGAAACGTAAGCTCATTAATAATAAAGAACTAAAGAAACGTAAACAATGGTTCTTAAAGTCTCTTTTTTACTATACTGCCAAATACTGTCGAGTTTTTAACGCTCGACTAAGCGCCTAGGTTAGAAAATCCAAGAGTGCAATAAATAATAAATTAAGGAGCTCATTAAGTTGGGTGTTCTATCTATGGTAGTTCTGAATAAAATATTGAAGATTCAAGAATCAAAACATTTATTTCAAGTAAATCATTTAGTGATGATTTCAGTCGGAAAAATTATGCTAATTGCAACCACGTTTATAATAGGTACATTTATAATTATCCCGTTTCTTTCCGCTTCTATTAGATATGTGAGAACAATGTAAATAAAGTAAAAAAATAAGAAGGGATGTTATTTACAGCTTTCTAACCAATAATCCAAAAAAGTTTTAAAAGACTGAAAAGAAAACTTCCTTTCCAAACAAGTCGGATATTTATAAAGGAGCAACTTGACAAATAAAGAATTGTTAAACAACAGAAGCAAATGGCAGTGCCACATTATCCCATCCTTCAACTTAATTGGCTCACTTCACCTCATTACAACTCCTTAGAAACTAATACAGCCGTCATGAAATAAGTAATGTACATACAAATTGTACATACGTTTCCGAAGGTTACACACCGTCACGCATATAAAATCTGTGAGATGCCAACCGTGACGGCTGCTAGCAACCATCATAAACATTTTTAGATCTCAATACAAGCAAGGATTTGCACTGTCATAGTCATGTGAGTTCACGTCTTATGTACCTGTTAATTCATTAAAAACTAAGCGAACGTTGGCGTTCGCTCTCTCATTGTCTTTATATTGTGTCTCTAATTACGGTACTCGAAAGTTTAATAATATTGGTGAAAGAATGAGCAAAGATGAGATGATATAAATAGTTTCCTAGCAGACTTTACCGGGACCACTTGGTTTATTGTAATAATGACTCTAGTCCCAAACCAGTCTTTATAGTAGTTAAAAGTACATTGAAACCCAGTTTCAGCTGATGCATAAAACTTTGCTAGTCTGTCTAAAAAGTCAAACGACTTGGGTAATTATTAGGACAAAATGAAATCTGATGTAGTCAACCACGGATGAAATTGGATTATGGTTAGACCATGTCCAGGAAATCGTAGTCAACATTATTATGGTTCAATAATTAAGGTTGATAATTGTTAACTTAATAGAATAACCTTATAAAAAGTATAGAATATAAGTATTTTTTAAATGATTAAATATTTTATTGAAAATTCCCAAGTCGTTTAACTTTTTAGACAGACTATAATCCTGAATTTTGTGTATTTACTTATGACTGAGTTTGATCAAATTAAAGATAGCTACACTAGCAATTAGCAAAAAAATAGAAAGTTTGTCTACGCCAGTACAAAAGAAAAACAGCAGAAACTATTACTTTTTAGTTGAATTTGTTTCCTAAATATGTACAAAAAAAAACTAAAGCTACCGTACTCAAAAGCAAGATAGATAGAAATACTCTTTATTATACACCAACAATAAATAGGGTGTTACAATGAGCGGTCTTATCGCTAAAAGTGATTTTTTACAGACAACTTTGGATGGAATTGACAGAGGAGAAAAAGATACAGAGGTAGTTCGTAGTATACCTTCGTAAGGCTCATCTGGTGGTTTCTGAGAGCGTCCAGGGCTCGCTCCATGTCCTGCTGGGTCCAGCTCTTGGGGCTGTGCCGCGGCGCGGGCGACGCTTGACGCCCGCAGGAGTCGCTTGTGTCTTCACCGCTAAGATGTGGTTGTTCTGTAAGTAAAGCTTATATGTTTGAGACATCTAAAACATAGATACCACTATAATATACTTCCACGAAGCTATTTGATCTCCTTGTGGTGTGGGTTGCCATCATCCGATGGAAACCAAGTTGCATTTGACCAGATATTTGCAAGCAAATTGAAGCGACCTTCACCTTTCCGTTGTGGGTATAAATTTCAGTATATTTTTAACCGACTTCAAAAAGACGAGTTTAAAGCCTTATTTATTTTTTATGTATTTTCCATGACTAGATAGGTACTCGTAGAGGTCTAGACCGATTTGGAAAATTCTTTTTATTTGGACGGGTCCTGGAAAGTATTCCAGGTGGTCTCACGGTTCTAAGGTCAGGATTTGATGATGAGATCCCGGAGAAATCGAGGAAAATTTTCAAATTAATCATTACTTTTTTTTTACGTTATAAAATTGCGTAAGAACCTTACGATAGAACTTGCACACTACGTTTGGCTGAGGAGTAACACAAACAAAAAGTGTAAGATAAAAACCTTTACATTTCGGAAATCAGTGTTTCAGGTTTTATTTCTACGAAGAGCACCAAATTTTATTTTTTAAAGTTGTTGTATTTTTGATAAAGTTTTTTTTGAATGTAAATACCAAATGATCTTTTTAACATCGTACCTACCTAGGTACCTAAATGAATTCAACTGTCAATTTGCAAGAGATGATCAATCCTAGAATGAATTAAGAGAAAAGCGAATAAAGTTGCTCTCGTTTGTATTCAAACTAAGCTACGGCTCGCAGTTTATGGGATTTCACACGATGACGACGATAACAGGTTTTGAATAAGACCACCAATCTCTTCGTGTCCAACCAAAAAATAGAAATATTCGCGCACGCGAAAGGGAGTTAAAAAACAGGTTTGATCCGTTCTAAAATAGCGTGCGTAACCAAGCAGCTTACCCTGTCACTTCTTCAAATGCTCAATAAATTACCATAACTATCAAAATAAATAGGTATTACTTTCTATACGTTTTTCACTTTTCCGCGCTATTAATCATACTTACTTGACCTTTTGTTTAGTCAGAAAATACAGTAATTGAATCAATAGAATACAACTTTATTATACATAAAAAGAGCAACAGAACCAAGGTGACAAAAGGGCAACGCGCCTAGCGTAGCATGCTGTTCTCCGCAAACTGATCGAAATATCTTATTTAATCATTTACAAACATACATCGCATGATTATCTATGAAAATATAAATCGCACATAATTTTCGTTGACGCCGATATTGAATTTGATTCGTTATTACCAAATTCAAAAATAATGAAAAAGACACCCATGACGACATTTTACCAAATTACCGCTGACAAGCGCAATTTTGATGAAATAGGATCGATTCATCAATGTAATGGTAAGGGTATTTCATACTACGCCATCTCAAAAGTTATTAAATTTCAAATAAATTATTCTGTGAGCCTGTGAAGCAAAACAAGCACACGCAAGCAAGCAATTGTTCCCGGGTGTCGCCACTGTGCGCAACGCCCGGAGGACACGGTGGAGCACACCGTCGAGGTGTGCCCTGCCTGGGCGGAGCATCGCCGTGCCCTCGTGGGGGCGATCGGCGGCGGAGACCTCTCGCGCCGGGCCCTAGTCGAGGCCATGGTCCGGAGCGAGGAGGAATGGCAGGCGGTCGCCTCCTTCTGCGAAGCAGTAATGCTTGCAAAGGAGGAGGCCGACCGCATCAGGCAACGGCGCCCTCGCCGCCGTCGCCGGGATTCCGATCCCGATTTCCGGCCACCGTAGACGCAGGCTCGCGGACGGCGAGCTATGGGTAGCTCGCTGTCCGATCGTCCGATAATGGACCGAGTCTAAGACGTCGACGGCGCGCACTGTTCCCGCGCGCCTCAAGGAGTTGTCAGCAGCAGGAGGGGCCCAGCTGGGTCGAAGCCTACTGGGGACAGGGTTGTCCGAAAGGGAGCTCGTGCCCCGGTATGAAGGCTAGAAGGAACGGCGCGGGGTTTTTAGTCAGTAAGAGTCTGACACTGTCTCCCGCTCCACCCAAGAGCGGGTTTCGTCAAAGATGATTTTCCCCGTCGAGAAAAAAAAAAGCAAGCAATTGTTAGAGGTTCGGTGCGGTCAAGATACATACGTCGGCCGATTGACGATTGACCACATAAGGACTGAGGTAGCTTACTGCGCTAGAACATAATCACCTTAACTAAATATAAAATTTTGTTAAATTATATAAGCTGATTGATTCTATAAAATGAGAGTGGCAGTGATAAATTTCTATCGTTAATAATAAGCTAACTAGTTTGGTCCATAACACATCTTTAATTAACTAGTGATTTCTAGTAGGTACTTAGGATGGATATTTATACTATTATATGTATAACGTAAGCTTTATCAGCCTTATCATGTTCCCACTGCTTCATTCAGGCCTCCTCTCTCGAAGAAGAAATGGGCCGTAATCAACTATGCGCGCCCAATGCGAATTGGCGTTTGGTTGGTCTGGTAAATATCGCTGTCACCGGTAAAATCCACAGATTTAAGTTTGGGAAAAAGTTTTGTTAATAGTTTGGTACCTATATTAATTTGTTTATTTTATTCTTTAAGATAATGATACCTACCGCCTTCGGACGAGGGTTCATCCTTGACAGTCAGCAGCGGCATGAAGTCGGTGGAGTCAGGCACTTCGGTGACGTTCATAAAGTCTATGTGACGATCCAACAGCGACGTGCTCTAAATGAAAGATATTCACAAAGATATATTATTATATCTTAATATATTGGACCATCTGAAAATAATACTTCTATGACTGAGCAGTCTGTCAAAATATGAGTTGAAATTATTTAATTCAAACACCCTTATTACATTTGTAATATAAAAAGTGGAATATACAGCGTGGCGATTAGGTTATCACATTAAATTATGCAGCAGACATTTCAAGTTGTTATTATTCCGTTAAAATAATAAAATAAACAATTTGACTAAAATTAAGAAAATGCATTTTTCAAACAAAATAAATAGCGTTATAATTGATAAAAAATAAAACATCCTTTATAATAATAGTTTACTGACCTGTAAAAGCGGCAACGCCGCGGCGCCGGCGAGTACGCGCCGTACCTACGCGTACGCGAGTTATGAATGAATACCTACTTGTGAAAGTAGGCACGCGCGCGTGGTACTTTATGATGTTGTTTTATGAAATAATCACAAATTAGTTTAAAAAATCTACACTTAAATGTCCAATTAGTTAATATTATGCATTTTAAATTTTTACATTTTCAAAATGTCCACCATGCTTCTGTACACACAAATGACATCGTCTTACGATATTGTTGCGGACTTTTCTTAGTAGATCACCATTTGCAGCTAAATTTTTTAAATTGTCGAAGGCACGAATTATACGAGTTTTTAAATCATCCAAAGTCGTCACTTCAGTAGCGTAAACCACATTCTTTAAATGTCCCCATAAAAAAAAAATCGAGTGGTGTAAGGTCCGGTGACCGTGCTGGCCATCGACAAGGTCCGTATCGGCCAATCCATTGCTCTCCGAACATGGCAGTGAGGCGCTGCCTGGCAGCCACTACTGAATGAGCAGGTGCTCCGTCCAGCTGGTACCATAAACGGCGATATGCACCCACTGATAACTCCTCAGTAAAATGCGACACTGTACCTTCGAGTAGTTCTAAAAACTTGGGTCCATTTAGGTTACCATCGATAAACACGGGACCAATTATTTGATCTCCGTGTATTGCAGCCCAGACATTCACGGCAAATCTGTACTGGTGTGCGGACTCTCGGATCAGGTGCGGATTTCTTCGATACCAGTATCGTATGTTCTGCCTATTCCAAATCCCATTGCGCGTGAAAGTACTTTCGTCAGTCCACATTATGTCTGACAAAAAGTTAGAGTCATTCTCTATTTTGCTCAGTAACCACAGGCAGTAGGCTTCCCGGACTGGCTTATCTCTGTCCAACAAAACCTGCACCTTTTGAGGTTTAAATGGCCGCTGCTTGTCTCTTTTTAAAATATTATGTACAGTGCGGTGGTGAACAGAAAATTGGCGGGCTGCTCTACGAAGACTTGCAGTTGGATTACGAGCGAAATAGTTCAGAATTTCCTCTTCACGGCCTACGGCTACTCGATGAGGAATATCTGCGTGGTGTGGAACCAAAGATTGATTGTCTCGTAATCTTTGGACTGCCCGTGTAAAAATCCGTGGATCTGTAGGACATACACGTGTGGTATGATACCTCTCTCGGTATGTTCGTAATGCATCCGCTGCGTTTTGCAGGCATTCTCCATAAATTAAAATCATATCGGTATACTCCGATGATGTAAAATTGATTCGAGGCATCTTGGAAAACACAATTAAAAAAAAAACAAATATTGTTATTTAAGCGTCTGGTTTCGCATAAACTATCACACACACTATTTTCACTAAAGTACAATGTAAAACTAAAATACTGTTGTATTATTAAGCTATTTATTCCTATTACAAAAATAAAGCTAGCACAAAACGATGTCCACAAAATTAAAACAAAATACGAAGGGCGCGCGCGCAGATAGTTAACTCGTCAACTATCCCTCAAGTATTTTGGCGGCGGACTAGACTCATTCATCGGACGCACCTAAGAAATTAGAATTATGCCTATAAACATCTCCGTACCCCTTAATATTCGAACATAGAGATTTAAACCTTAAGTCGTAATTTGTAAGAATATTGTTGCATATTTTGTCATACCTCCCATGCGGTCACTTTTCATCTTTTAATTTGGCGCACAAAAAGCGCCTTCAACTATTAGGCGTAAGGACATTTTTCGCTTGATTGTTTACGTTTGTAGTAATGATTAGAAGAAACATAAACAATTCAAACGTAAACAGTTTGTAAAATGATAGTTTAGAGCTTGTAGGTAATACGGAATGGCAACGTTTGAAGTTGTCAACTAGGTATCTTCACCAACCTCGGGTCTTTGACCTACTTTTATTATTCAGCTGATTAAGTTCATGCAATACATGATGTTGAGAAATATTAAAATGGGAAAAAATCTCCCACGGGTACAATATTGTTTGTTATTAAATTATTTTAACCGAATATGATAAAATACCTTATAAAGAATATGTGGCTTCAATTAATGTGATAACCTAATCGCCACGCTGTATTTCGAATTTATGATAAATAAAAAAAAAGATCTTGTCAAAATTTAAGTATCGAACAGATGGAACAAAACATAAGTTTCGTTTCGTAAGTAACTAATTACATGTAAATGTCGATTTCGCTTACTTAACGAACAACTATGTTAATATAGGTAACGTCTATTAACTGTAATTAGAACGTCATCTACATAAATTAAGTCACACACATAATAATTATCTTACAGACATTTTCGCTGAAGTAAACCAATGTGTCGATTGAGACTGATAGTAGGTCTAATAACAAGTACCAAGTACATTACATGTACTAATTATGATTGATTATTGTACTTAGTTGATAAAGTTATGTAATTTATTGTTGTAATTAGGATTTGGTGAAAGCTCTGACCCGAATCCAATGAAATTAATTTAAGTCTCGTATGAGGTGGTTAATATGACACAGTGGCTTTGTAGTGCGACCCTCGTACAGTAGCTGTTTGACAGCATAATTAACTTTTATACCTTGGCATTATGAGGAGCCGACTCGAGTGTCTCCAACGTCGTCGCTGGTGGGGACTCAGCTCGCTCTTGTTTAACACACACCGGCGTGGCAGCCGGGCCCGCCGGCGCCAGCGGTGCCAGCTCCTCCAAGCCACTGCCCTGGAAAACCGACTGAGAGATTCAATTACCGTACACTTTTGTAGCAAGTCAATGCAATGATGCAAGTGAAGTGTCAAGGGATTTTGGATCTCTTTAATGACCTTATATAAAAAATAGGTATAGTCTACGATACCCATAACGTTTTTACACAGTACCAGTCCACAGTAGTTACTGGATAGTTTCAGAATGTACTTAGTTATTTAATGCAATTACTTTTTTGTGATTTGCAGAGTTCTTTTAAGTCTCTCTTATCGTATTTATCAAATCAGTAACATATGTATTCCTTACGTTTGCAAATTCATCTAAAGGGAGCTATTTTTAAGAGGACTGTTTCTCACCAATTGGTGAAATATTCCCCAAGGCACTATTCTGGAACCTTATTTATATCTTACTAAAGAAACTTTTGTAATTTTTTGGGCATCATTGGTACGAATAAAAAAATTAATTCCTTATAATATAGGATAGGGATTCCATTTTTTATTCGTTATCGGGCTGTCTCTCTATCTATCTGTCACAGCCATTTTGAATAAAAACTTTCTAAGTTAGGCTTAGTGTAAACTTTTCGAAGGATTTGATCGACGTAACTTTTAGAGTGTTATTTATAACTTTTAAATGTCACTATTATAGAAAGATTCAATTGTTTTAACATTGAGCAAGTAGTTTAAAGACGGACGTTAGCACTTGGTATTAGCGGAGGGGAAATAAATTATTACATTCCCGCGCTCGCATCGTGCTGGAACCGCTGGCACTACTGACTTAAACTATTTATTCCTCTATTATAAACTAATACGCGAACAGCGTTACTACAATCAATATAAGCACCGGGACAACGAACGTCTTCGCAAGAAATCTTAATTTTAGCAGTAATCTTCAAATATTTTGTAAAGTTAGTAGTATGTATAAGAATTTGAAAAATTTCGCATCATAAGAAGCTTACGAAAGTTCATCGATAAGCAAATAACGCTACTTCTACTCACAAACACGTCAACATCAAATTATAACTTTCTATCGCAGATATTATGGATGTAGATAGATAGGAATCTTTTTCCGCATATAAATATAACACATGTACTGCAAAGTAGGCAATATGAAACGAGTTTTTATAATTTGATTAGCGGTTGAAAAACTGTTTTACGAGATGCGGTTACGCGGGCTGACTTTCAGCGTTGACTGACCCTAATATACTGGAATATAACACTGCCATTATATGAGACTTAGTAAACTCTAGACATATTATTGTTGCAAAGTCGTTTAACTATTATATTATCAGGTTTTTATGACAGCTTAAAATATATGCGCTGCCTATTTTAAGGAATGTCACATGTTCCGTTTCCGAATAACTAAATTTTGTTGTCATAGACTGCAAACCTTGGTGGGTAGACCGAGCATTACAGAAAATAGAAGATAACATAGAAGTATAAACTGGTCAATCTTAAGCATTTAGACATGGTATCAAACAACTGCAAACTATAATTAAAAGCTATTAAAAAGTAGGTACCGATAAATAATCGAAGTGCCCGCGAAAATCGTGCAGCTAAATAATAACATGCTAATACAAGTTACCTGACTGGATAGATAACTGTGCGTGAACTGTGAGTCGCTGTCTTCGTCGTCCGAGAGCGGTTCGCACTTCACTTGTGGCAGTCCGTGGCCGGGCATCTCCTACCAAAACAAATCAAAACAAACTACTAATCTCTCCTCCTCCACTATAAAATTAGAATACTGTTGCTTGAAATAAATCTTTTACGGCGGTTAACTTGAAGTATAACGTTCAAATATTTACGAGTTATGAATACAAGTTTATATTGACGATACAATCGTACTTATCGCCACAAAAAAAGCGCGCTAAATCTATCCTACGAGCACAAGTGTAAACAACAACGTGGCACCCCATGTTCTCCCCGGAATGTCGCAGAAATCGAACAATCGCTATGTTATAAGTAGGTTTACATAGGCAATTAGACAAAAGGAAGCGAGCTTTATTGAATTTTTTCTCGATTGGTGCACAAATGAAGAGTGCAAAGTTTTATTCCCTCTCTCTCTGTCGCCCGCGAGCCAGACCGTCTCACGAGCTTTTTTAATTTTGTTTGTTTAAAGCCCTTATGCATGTCGCTTACGTATATGAAGTTCGTTGCAGAAACTTCCAACTGAAACAAACGCGCGTGACGGATTCAAAACTTTATACGTAGAGTAAACTTATAAGATTTGGGATAAGCAACTTTAAGAGATTGTTGTTAGCGTGTATATTCGTGCGCAATCACCTGTCAGAGGTAGAGGAAAGTAGTGAATGTAAAGTTGCGCGGTTAACCCTCTCTCGTCGCTTCACATCGTTCCATTCGAGGAGCCGGCGGCCGCGCGCACGTCTGCGCGACCCCGACACACCGCGAGATACGAAAACACATTCACTTTCACCGTCTTCCCGACAGCCGCACACGGCGAAGGACGGTGCGAAACGGGTGCCGATAAACGCGAGGGAAACGGAATTGCCGAAGACGAGGGCGCGAAATTCACTCGACTCACCTAGTCGGTCAGCGGTGGCCGCCGCAAGCACTCGCCCGCGCCACACATGCACCGCGGACTTGTCCCGGCACCCGCGACTGCACGCTGACCTTCGGGAAACGATGAGATGTCGCAAATGAAAGTGAATTCGGCACACACCCGGCCGACTCTGCGTCGCTGCGTGGCGCATGTTTAGGAGGTGCAGGGCGGGCGCGTGCTCATTTTTTTCCGCGCCAAAGAAATAAAAACAAACGCCTTTTTGCCGACAACCGGCCGCGCCGCACTGTAGCGGTGCTCGGTGCTCCCTCTCTCGCCGCGCCGCTTCAATGTGCTCACAGTCGACAGCCAAGCTCGGCCAGCACTCCAAGTAGGAGGCTGACTAAAGTTTCGAGACTACTTTAGATACATTGTTTTTCAATTCAGGAAGTTTTGTAAAGCGACTGTAACCATTAAAACTGGCGATAGACGAAGTCGGCAGGGAGGGTAGGTGCATTATAGCACGTGTAGGTATGCAGGGAGGAGGCAGGGGGTGGTCGGCCGCCCGACCAGTCGGCGCCCCGCGCGGCGCCTTCTCTCTCCGCTCCGATTGATTTTTATTACAAGAATTTCGCTCGTGGTTTTTTTTTGTTTCCCGCACACCGAAAGCCTGGCGACGCACACAAAGAGATTCGTATAATTCGTTTGTACGAACTTACTAATGCTATTGATTTTTATAACGAAGCGACAAAGCTTACGAGGGAGCCAGCGCTGGCTGTATCTTTAAGTTACGAGGAAAAGTCTCGCTAGCATTCACTTCCTTGTTTGAAATAAGTATTTTGTTGAACAATGTTTTTTTATGATCACTGAAGCAGTTAACAATTTTGGTAAAATTGGAGGGTAGTTTAAAAACTAGTATTATTTGTAGTTATTTGTATTAACCCTTCAGATACCGTCAATTAGAGACACAATAGTAAGACAATAGATGCGCGGCCACCGGTGGTCGCTTGGGGATTCATGAATTAAGTTAAAGAAAACACCAAAAACAATATTTGCAACTAGATTTTTAAGAGACTTTGGAGCCTCTTAAAATTAAGTATTAATTTATTTATTTAATAAGAAATACATGACAAGCTTACAGTACTGAAACCAAAACGCTTATTTAAACTAGTGCACAAAAGAAGAAAATGAATTTAACATTAATTATCGTACTATTTTTATACAAAAAAAAAATAATAAAAGAAAACAAATCATACAAATAAAATGTCATATAAAATAAAATAAAATTGTCACATAGAATTAAATTGTTACATAAAATAAAATGGTCAAGAAAAATAAAATTGTCATAAATAATAAATTCAACATAGATCATAAAATTAAAAAAAAAACTTCATATTAATTAAACTTGTCAATATAGTTGTCATATAAAAATAGCATTAAAGAATAAATAAAACGTAAATTACAAATAAACGGTGCCATACATAAAAATCAAATCTTACATTTTGTTAAGAAAAGAGTTAAGTGTAAGATAGTTATTATATGAATCAATGACTATAATTATCGTTTTAAACTAAACTAGGTTGTATTCCCTTTCCATTTACCAACTTCTGTTTTCTACATGATGTCTTGATAGTTCTCATTCTACTTCACTTTTTTATACTCATATTTATCACAGCAACTGTAATGTAGTGTAATCGAGCTTTCTGTCCGTTTCCCGCTAAAACCTGAAAGTTTTTAAGCTCGCTATAGTGTTTATATATATAGACCGAGAACAAAAGCGAGTCTAATGGTGCATGCCTGCATTAGTTAGCTACTGTTTAAAGAGCTACAGGCTTCCATCTTCCAGCATTTACGTTTAAAGAGAAGCATTTATATTTGTTGGTCTTCTTCTTGGTTGTGTGCGGCTCGTCTTACCGTATTCTACGTAATCATGTCCAGTTTACTCCGCCATGTTCTACGTGATGGTATCCGTCTTGTCACGCCACCTTCTACGTGGTTGTGTCCTGCTCCTCCCGCCATCTTCTTCGTAGTAATTTTATTTTTTATTCCACAACTAACACAACGCCGACTAGTCCCAAGCTAAGCAGACCTTGTGTTATGGGTACTACGAGTAGACAACTGATAAACATACTTTTATATTTCTAAATACATACATATTATAGATAAATTACACCCAGACACAGAACAAATGAATATGCTCATCACACTAACATTTGTCCTGGGTGGGAATCAAACCCACGACCTCCGGCATAGGCATAGCAGTCAGAGTCACTAATCACTAGACCGTCAGGCCAGCCAAGTGTCCAGTTCTTCCTCTATTTTATATGGATTTGTATTCATCTCGACCCACCACTTAGTGTGGTAGTGTTCACCTCGTCCCACGGTAGATATTCTACGTGGTCGTGTTCACCTCATCCCGCATGTTATGTGTCCAGTAAGTAAGTAAGTAATATGTAGTTGTGTCCAGCCCGTCCCGCCATGTTCTACGTGGTTATATTCCATCTTGACCCACCGCCAACGTGGTTGTGTCAAGTCGTCCTACCATTTTTTATGTGGTTGTATTCAACTCGACCCGCCATCTACGCAATTGTGTAGAAGTCGTTCCTCCATGTTCTACGTAGTTGTATTGATCTCGACCTACGTGATTGTGTCCAAGTCATCCCGCCATAATCTAAGTGGTTGTGTGCAGCTCGTTCTGCCGTATTTTACATGATCGTGTCCAGTTCGTCCCACTATATTCTACGTGGTTAAATACATCGTGGCCCGACAACTACGTGGTAGTGTCCAACTCTATCCAGTCCATGTTCTACCTACATAGTTTTGTTCATCTTGAGCAGTAGTAGCGGAGTGGTAACGGCACCGACTTACGAGCTGCAAGTCGCAGGTTCAAACCCAGCCAGGCGCATTACTTTGTGTAATTTATTACATCACTACTGCTCACAAAACGGTGAAGGAAAACATCGTGAGGAAACTGCTGAGCCTGTCCTAGAACCAAAAATGGCCCGCATGGAATCTCGAATATAGCCAATTCCCTCACCTAGAGAAGAAGCCTGAGTCTCTACAGTTGACATTGAAAGGCTGATTATGCTATATGACCCGCAACCTACATGGGTGTCGTCTCGGCATCAGTGACGGATTAAGACTGCTTGATGCCCTAAGCAGTCCACGCCTGTGGGCCCCCGATCCGTATGTCAACTAGAATCGGTCTTTCACCTTTACCGCCTGAAAACATTAGTTATTTCTGTTCTTATATCTATGGTTATTTCTAAAATAAGATGATGAGATGTAACGCACCTTACAAGTGGAGTAGGTGCGACAACAATAAAAACCAAATCATTAAATTATTTATTTATTGCAATGATTTATTGAAATGCGCCTTGCGGCTTTTCCGGGCATTGAATTCACGCAAGATAGTATTAACGTCTATCGTTTTTAACATGTCGGATTCCATGAATAATATCGATTTGCCCGAAGGATGAATTTTTTTTTGTGCTTCTTCTGGTGGCCCCTCAGACGTGATCCCTAGGCAATTGCTTAATTTGATTAAGGGTTAATCCGTCACTACCTACCTATCTTCTACGTGGTTGTATTCGTCTCGACATGCCACCTACGAAGTTGTGTCCAAGTTATCCCGCCGTCTTCTACGTGGTTGTAATCTCAACCCGCCACCTACGTGGTTGTGTCCAAATCGTCCCACCATGTTTTACGTGGTTGTATTCATTTCAACTCACCGCCTACATGCGTGGTTATGTGCAGCTTGTCGTTTTCTACACTGATATTATAAAGAGGTAAAGGTTGTTTGAGCAAGAGGTAATCTCTAAAAGTACTGGTCCGATTAGTAAAATATTTTCACCCATAGAAAGCTGCTTTCTTCCTGAATGACATAGGCCATATTTCATGTACGCGGGCGAAGCTGCAGGCGAAAACTAGTATTTATTTATTATTTATTTATTTATTTACAAACGGAGCATCATGTAGTGGTACCTAATGTTAATTCATGAATCCCCAAGCGACCACCGGTGGCCGCGCATCTATTGTCTTACTATTGTGTCTCTAATTGACGGTATCTGAAGGGTTAAAGTGCCAAGTTTTACAGATGAAGGTATGTACAGCTAGTATGGTATATTCAACACTTTGGCACAATAGCTATTGCAATGCACACACTTGATCGTCAATTGGTAGATTACTGACGACTTTGATGGACCTATTGTGTGTCATTGAAGGTCGCTGCAGTACACGGTGTTGAAGACTGATCATTTTCAGTAGGTATATTTTTATTGTTGTTTATTTTTCTTTTTTTTATGCATATTAAACACAAAATAATTGGAATTTCTGTACAGAGAAAAAAGAAAAGTGTTATTTAACACCGACTTCCGAAATAAAAAGTTATTTTGATCGTTTTCTGATTTTTTTTTTCACACTTTTAGTTGCGATACAATTGTAGCCCGATTACCTTTTTCTCATGACAATTCCAACTAACCCAAACTCTGCTAGAATACATTGTTTTATTATGAAGTTCCAGTTTCCACATTCCACCTTCCGCCTCCATCATCAGATTAGTTCGATAGTATCTTATAGCCAAAGTGCATTTCATGACAATTCTAATAAGCCGAAACACGGCTAGGATACATTAATGAATTACGGAGTACCGTTACCTATCTTCCGGCTCCATCATCCTCATCAGATCAGTTCGATAGTACCTTATAGCCAAAGTGCATCTCATGAAAATTCTAATAAGGCCTAACACGGCTAGGATACACAGATTAATTACGGAGTACCGGTACCTATCTTCCGGCTCCATCATCATCATCAGATCGGTTTAATAGTACTTTAAAGCCAAAGTGCATCTCATGACAATTTATTGTTCATATTGTGATATATGTTTGAGTATGAAGTTCCGTTGGCCATTTCTGGTATTTTTCACCAGTTCCACTTCATCAAATGTCACTTTTTAACTATAAGTGCCTAAGTCCTCGATGAAAACACCAAAATAACTATATAGTTGCCTATAATATTTGAGGAGTTCCCTCGATTCCTCATATATTCCCCATCATCAGTTCTGGATTTTGAAAATAATGGGAATAATCTGGAAGCATATATCATCTAAAGGGGAAAAAAATTGCAAATCGGTCTATAAACGACGGAGTTCTGAGGTAATAAACATAAAAAAAAATATAACTGAATTCAAAACCTCCTCCTTTTTTGAAAGTCGGCTAAAAATAATGTTTTCATGACGTCACGTTCTCGTTTATATTAATTGTGGATTTTCCAGAGAAGAAGAGAAGAGAAGACTCCCGAACCAGTGCCATTACCTGTTCTGGATCCATCAGTGAAGATCCGCAGCACTGCCGGGCACAGCCCTTCGCAGCGGTGCAAAATACGAAATCCAACTGCATGAGGTGCAGTTGGATTTTGTATTTTATATTGGATGGAATGATTTTAGTCATAGACTATAAGTATTACTTTTCAGTTTTTATTTGTTTACTTAAATCTAATATCACTATTTATTCACTCTATGTTAGTGTCCCCGAACACGGGCCTTAAAAAAACGCCGCCACAAAAAAAAGCTGAAGCGCACGTCAGCTTGTGGCCATGCGTGCACCGTGCAGTATCATAATGGACTCTGAAGAAGAAGGATTACATACGCGAATGGCATGCGGTGGTGTCATTATTATAAAAAACGCCGCCACAAAAAAAGATAAAATCGGCTTCAAGCGTTTTTTTGTGGCGGCACAGCCACATACGAGTCACGAAAAAAGGCCGCTTGAAGCGGCTTGTTATTGTGGCCCGTGGTCGGGGACATCTAGTGTCCCGGCACGGGCATGTGGTCTTTTCATTCAACGGAGGTACTTTTTAGGTATTTTTTTTTTGGTGTAATTATATTTTATGAGAAATAGTTAAATCATAAAATATTACAGAACACCCGCCATCTTGACGTCAATTTGGCGGGTGTACCTTAATTTTGAAATAATTTAATTCTGAAGGAGGTAGGGATATTTTAGAGCTAGGTACTGAATAGTACATTTTAGGTACAATTAAATGGTAATTACTATGATTTATTTTCCTGAGGTACACCCGCCATTATGACGCTCACGGTTTGTCCCGTTCGGTGCCGGCTAATATCCGAAACAGCTAAACCGATTTTGAAGGAACATTCACTGACGAACACCAAGATGTTGTTTTTTTTACCTAACTTGGGTTATCAACACGAATCTAATGATATTTTAATTATATAATCCGTCCAGCAGTTTAGTAGGAGTAGTAGTTTTACATACAAAATACGCACGAAAAACATAACCCTTCATGCAGTCGGGTATTATAAGACGAGAGCTGGAAAGGAGGTGACATACTTAATTTTAAAGCACCCGGACACGGCCTGGTTAGGTTAGGTTACTTAGACTTGACGAGACGTTCATAACTTGTAAAGCGATTTCATAGTAATTAAAAAAAAAAAAACAAGATAAATACCTAGCTATCATTGTAGCAGGTAGGTATCTAACATTTGAACAAAACGATTACAGCGGCAGCGCAGCGAAGAGAGTTCATTAGAGTTGTGAATTTCTGATAAGCCAATAGATGGCGCTATGTGTTACTCGACAAGTCGTAATACAATGCTCATACAAAACAATCTGGGAGTTCAAGACAAGATCTAACAAATCTAATTACTGCAATATCACTTGTAATTAATTTTAAAAAAGAAAAATAATTAGTTTTTTTAGAAAATGTATCAAACATTTTGTAATCACGAGATGTGCCGTCAAAAAGTGGGTCAAGGACAAGGTGTTCTAAATACATAATGGCAGCTGTTGTATACCATAACAAAAGAATAAAGATTTCGAAAGTTTTTATTCTAAACTTGAAAAGTATTTATTTATCTAATTAATTAATTAACCGGGCATCAGTTAACTATCACATTTACAATATTTTTAAGCTTTCTAATTATTTGCTAATGGCAACATTTGTGGAGCTTATTTTGGGTCATTCGCGTCGCTTCCAACTTGTACTTCGTTTGGATTTTTGTAGTAGAGGTGCCTTTCTCTAAACTTGCAACATAGCATAGTTTTAGTTTAGTGTTTTCAATTTCATTCAAGAAAGCTGGCGGGTGTGCAAATGTGTTAAAATAAAAGTGGCAATTAATTAATGAAGAAATAAAAGTGTTAAAATACGTTGGAACAGTTAATGCAATAGTCAAGGTAAGCATTTTAATCTTTTGGTGTAGCGTTACGGCTCCGATAAGGGCTTACTTATTGCTAGGACTTTTCATCTTGAAAATTTCCACTCGTGAACTTTCGAAGTAAAGTTCTCAGAAGTTTCTTTGTTGACTTGAAACTTTTTCGATGTTCGTCTTGCCTTAGCAACGCGATGAACTTGAACAGTTAATGTGTGTCATGAAAAGTTTGCCCAGAAAATAGTAAAACTTAGAATTTTCGTCGCCATTTTATTTTTTGTCGCGCTGGAAAAGCGGCCATTTTCTTTGTGCCGCGTCGCTTACGACGACTCGTATGTGGTCCATAAAGTTAATTTAGTTAAGTTGGGGCGTGATCTCATCGTATGAAGTGATTCGGTGAGATAATTAACGCTATACAGTGATAATCGTTCAGAATCCAATGTTTGTGTAGTCATAGTGAAGTTTTCCTAATGGCCTAGTTATTGCGTGGTGTTATTAGACCTTGTTTAGACGTGCTTTGATTTTTTCGTTTGTAGGGCTGAGGGCGCGGCGAGTGGCTAGACGGCATCATGGACGACGACCAACAGTTCTGCCTGAGGTGGAACAACCATCAGTCGACACTGGTGTCTGTTTTCGACACTCTCCTCGAGAAGGGAATGCACGTGGACTGCACCCTGGCTGCAGAAGGACAGACGCTCAAGGCGCACAAAGTAGTCCTATCGGCATGCAGTCCTTATTTCGAGGTACGTAAACTCATTACAATGTAGGTCAATTACAATCGTGTCTAAGTTACTTGCAAGGCAACACAGTTTTGCTCTAATAAACATACCACTTGTACCATTCTAGCTTTCATGTATTTACAATTAGGCAGTGTACATAGTGCATAGATGAGTTGGCAACCGAAAGTTGCCTCTACTACTTTTTCTAAATGCCTGCTTGCAATTATTCATTACCTAACATCATGCTATTAGTAGTTGTTAACTTATGACATGCTAATGTTTTGGTGCATTAACTAATCATATTTAATTGATTTCAAGTGAAATTGATAAAGAATTCTACTATTAACAATGAAATTATTATTTGACTGCACCTTCCAGTAGTATATTTATAAACACAGTCAACAGAAAAGTAAACAAAATGAACAATGGTTGTATGATTTTGTTTCAGAGTGTATTATCACAGCAATATGATAAGCATCCAATAATTATCCTCAAAGATGTGAAATATGCTGAGTTACGAGCAATGATGGATTACATGTACCGCGGTGAGGTCAATATTTCTCAAGACCAGTTGGCCGCACTGCTGAAAGCCGCAGAGTCCCTTCAGATCAAGGGACTCTCTGACAATAAGCCTTCCAGGCCACCGTCGCGCCCAGCGCAGGCTGTAGCTGCACACCCGCCTCGTGCCCCCTCACCACCTCCACAGGTTTGTGATAACTATGCTATTCGATATTCTTATTCTGGTACTCTTTTTAAAGTGAAAGAGCTATAAGAATGAATATATCATACTCAAACAATGAAAAAAGCAAATACATTCTAGAACAAATTAAACAAGTACATAGGAGTAGATGTGTTTGGAATGTTGACAAAAAGTTGATATCTCACATGATTGGTTGAGAATCACAAGTTACAGTAACATTCAAATGTTAAACCTTGGCACCATGTTCATGTGCGTTGGCAGATGTTGTAATGTGTAATTCATCAACAAAAGATAAAGTTGGACTGCAGAACACATGTAAAAACATAGCAATGTCTGTTTTATTTATATTAGTCATGAAATGTTTTCAATGTAAAGCTTACATTGAATGAAAACTAAAATTTATTATTTGTGCTTGCAAGTCCATGACTATGCATTATAACAATTCTAACAATAAGGTTGAGGTGTTATATCAATTACATATATCTTGTTCTAGAATTCAATACTGTGCAAGAATGCAATTATTTGAGGAAATAATTTCTATAATTTATAAATATTTACTTGAATATAACAGGAAAAATAAATTACTTTGTAGGTAATAATAGCTATTGAAGAAATCAAACTTGTTAGTTCTAGTACTAAAGGAATCACAATAATATTACAAAGGTGATTTTTGTGTGTATTTTTATGCATATGCATATGCATGAACAGTAGAACAGATTTGTATGAAATTTGGCACAAGAGTAGACTAAGTCCTGGAATAGCATTTTCTAATTTCATTTGGGCAAAGCTGTGGGCAGAAATTAGTAGCATAATTAATTATGATCAGTTCCATGTCCACTTATCTGCAAAGGGTTTCTGCTAAGTGTTCTGTATGGGAATCTTAACCCTTCAGATACCGTCAATTAGAGACACAATAGTAAGACAATAGATGCGTGGCCACCGGTGGTCGCTTGGGGATTCATGAATTAACAACAAATAAAAAAGTAACTAAATTCCCCAGAACTAACTTTCTACTGGTTAGTATTAACTATATCATAAATCATGCCCCAATAGAAGTTCTAACCAGTGAGTGGGTTCCCTGAATATACATATTTTAGCAACTTGAGGGTATTTCAATGATTTCTCATTGATTTATTTTTACCTAAGTATAAAATGTCATCAGTTAGTCATATATAGTTAACACATGCATTGCTATGATTAATCAATACTATAAAAGCAAAATTATCTAATATTGTGTGTTTGTTACCTTTCTGGTTTCACTTATGACCTGAGTTAGGGCTTACAATACATCTTATTCTGGTAGTGAATTCCCATAAAATGTAGTTCAGATACAAAGATGATAAACATAAGTTGTTTTTGATCACCAGGCCCGAGACGGTAGTATAGACAGCAGCCGCGAAGGGTCTGTGAGTCCAACACGACGTCGGAAGAAAGCGCGACGCATGTCCAACGAGTTGCCGCCAGTACCTATCCCGCCGCCCAACGACAACGCGCAAGGCAATGGAGACGATGAAGCATGCAAAGAGGAGCTGCAGAGGGACGGCGTCGAGGACCTTACTCTGGACGAGGAAGCCGACGAACAGCCCGTTGTGGCGCACAATGATGTTGTACGCAGTAAGTGTTGCCTTTTGTTGCTAGTTTTTTAATAATTATACACCTTGGTGATCGACAAGTGGCCAAGACATCATCTTTAAATCGATTCTTCTAATCAAGTTGATTTATACAAAATTGATCAATACTATAGGTGTAGGAGTAAAACTTACAGTAAGGCAATAAATACCTAATAGGAATTTTAAGTATGTTAATTATGGAAACTAAAAATACTTCTACGGAAATACTTCTGAGTTTCACTTTAAACTGTGCTTTTACACAGTAAACTGATATAAAAATGAAGCTAACAATAAGACTCTTCTTCTGATCTTTTAATGTTATCAAGTTGTCAGTTGACGAAACATTGACTAGAGCTAGTTAACTTGAGTGTCATCAGCTTGTCAGATGCGTGATTCGCCTGCATACGTCGTAATATATGCAATACCTCCAGCGCATAAAATCAATACATAAAAAAGTGTCACACACCAGGGCCATACTTGTATGAGCAAATCCAAATGACACCAAAACTGCCATACAGGGGGAAATGTAAATTTTTAAAATATTAGCCCTTTTCAGATTATTGCTCATATCTTTGGTTGGTTGCCATACTAACCAGCTTGATGTGGCCAAAACAGTTTCTGAAACGAAAGTAATACATCAAATCAATAGGTCGAGTGATGCAAGCTGATGATAATTCATGCTCACCAATCAGTTTTTTGTCATTTGTTTGATTTTTTGCAGTTCAGAAACCACCTGGTTATTATAAATGGAATGATAGTTTGACCTGCTTTACCAAAATACTGAGAATCTAGCATATCTAAAGGTTAAATCACTTTGTAGGAGCCAACAAAATTATTTAAATTTTTGTCACTCATTTCACAGAAAACATACAAAAAAAAAAATAATTTGTAGAATTCATTATTATTAACTGTTGTAACATAATTTACAAGTGTAGACAAAACACTTAATTTTGTTATGATTTTCATGTTATTTAAGGCAATAAAAAAAAATGATTTTAGCATTTTTTTATTTTATAATTTATGTACACTCAACATACAGAATAAAATAACATAATTATAAAACTTTGTACAAAGGTACTGCTTATTTCACAAAGAAATGTTTAGGTTCTGATAAAATTGTTAATATCCAATACAATGTGGATGGTTCGGTGTGCTTTCTGGATTCCATAGTTTATCGCAACACGGGACAACCCGTGAGCCCGAATATGGTATATCCTTATGACGTTTGACTGACGCCTTTTTTGATCATTCCAGATTTCCAATGGCACATGGAACGATCTCAAGATGATATTATGAACTCGAGTGACGGCGCGCGGGAGTCGCAAGGTAAGCTCGCACTCAGTACCCGCCTCGCCGCACGCGCGCGCGCCTGCCGCGGGGCTGAGCTCAGGCAACATGTTGCGTTGACACTGCTTTCGATGTTTTTTTTATAATGTACCTTCCAACAAACAACGCGACATGTCTCATGGGATTCAATTGATAGTCTGGGACAATTAACTTTTTCCTAAAAAATTTTTCTCATTATACACGTCTGTTTGTCTTGCCAAAAATACACGAAAAGTTAATTGTCCCAGACAAACAAGGAACGGATGAAATGCGCAATGTCTTCCCATAATTTGAAATAGACAAACAGTCATTGCTTAAAATAATCTATTTATGTTATATATAAATATTATATTTTCACGACAGTGGATATGAGAGTGCTAGTGTTTTCACATGTGAAACTCCAATCTTATATTAATTAGTATCTAATCTAATATTATTATAAACTACTAATCATATTACAGTTCTATATTTTATTACGTTACAAAAATATAAAGATTTTCCAGTGCATCAGGTAAAGGTATATAACTTTGGTAATAAGGTTTTATAAAATGTAGCCTTTTAAAGGCGAGGTAATTGAAAGGTAAGTATAGGTTTTACGTTAATAATACACAAAAATTGTTACGCTTATGTTTGTGATATGGGATCTTAGTGAATGTAGATCATTGCATGCTTCAGTAATGTAATATTGTCGTAGACAGCACGCGTTGCAATTAACTTTGGCAATTAGTGCAACTATTTACTATTTAAACACGTTAATAGTCTAACACTGGAGTGTAATGGTTTATTTTATTGGTAAGTAATTTTTTACGTATTTATTTTCAATGATAATTATTATCTTAGTAATTAGATATGTAGTTACAATTAATTATTTCAATAAGCACGACACCTCACATCGCTCATGTTTTATTGGGTGATTAAAATTAGTTGATTCATCTCGCTAAGTAAAAATACCGTGGAAAACATTTTATAGCACAAGTGTGAAATTGAATGTTTGTAGAAGATTGGAGTGTCTGCACGCGCCGCCCCAGATGAAGGTAAATGTGAATTGTTTACATTGTCCACGTAGTTGATGGTTATGTGGCTTATTTATTTATTTTATTATTTTTGTTTTTTTTTTTGCATTCACATGTGATTTCACTGACGTCTTTTCTTAGCAATTCATGTTCAAAATTATAGAAATATTTTTCGTTGAATTTATGCATGTTCACTAGGTCTACATAATGTTATTTAATAAACAAAATTATCGGAAGCATGGTGAGACACACTACCAGTTCCTAGTGGATGCGCATTTCATTTTTCAATACTTTTATGCAATTATTTCGTAGGACATTTAAAAATTAAATGTTGAAGCCAAGACACCAGACTACAACAGGACATAAACTTGGGGCATAAACAATGAAGTATAATTTTTTACCTTTTTACATCATCATACACGACATTGCTAACGTTACCCTACGCTTGTTTACCTTTGTGTCAACTATCTCTTGCCGCACGCACATTACTTTAATAACACCCGCTTATAAACACAACACCAACTGCAGGTCACCTTCTTGACATCATAGTTTCCTTTCATTGCCAGCTACTTTTCAATCTATGTCACAACAATGCTTTGTAATAATATTTTCTCGCTTTCCATTTGCACTTCCAGAACTGGAAGACGTGTTTAACACTCACTATGCCAAAACCCCTTTTCCATTAACCCGTGGGTATTTTAAGAACATCGACGTTAAGATCGAAGAAGGATGTGATCAAAGTATTAAAAAGAAAGTCAGAAAGATTGTTAAAAAAAAAAGGGTGACAGTACAAAAAAAATCCAAAAAGAAACGAGAGTTTGCCACAACTAAGGCAGGGAGTCGTAAAAATGAGAATAAAGATCGTTTATACGTATGTACTATATGCAAGAAGAAGCGTTACAAGTATAGAAGGAACAAGTTGAGACATGAAAAGTACGAATGTATCACTGGACCGCAGTTCTTTTGCGAGATTTGCGAGAGGAGATATTCACAGAAAAAAACATTAATCTCGCATATTGCTCAGAAACATCCCAACTGGGTGGAGAAGCCTCACTAAGCAAAATAATTAACGCTTGTTTTAGAAGCTATTGATTCTTTTTTCATTATGTTTTCATTTATTACTTGTTTTTCTTTATACAAGAGTTTATAAGACATGAATTGTTAAGAATAAGATTATTAAGTTTTTCTTTGACTAATGTTTGTTAAACTTTAGTCTTTTTGATCTCCCTGTTGATAATGTGTTTATTTTTTTGCTATACATTATGTTTACCCTTATAGACACAGTTAAACTTTGATTTTGTGAAATTATTATACTGTAGCCAGTTACTATCTCGTTATAGTTATTTTTCTTTTTTTTTTCTTTTGTTTTTGAATATATTTTTTTCCATTATTATAAATTTTGTTTTTATTTGTTTTTGAAATTGAAATCTATTAGTTAACACGTAACCTTCGAAGGCTGATAAACGGACTGTATTCAACCTTTTATTGCAGGAAACACGACGCCGCTGAGTAATATCGTGACTCGTAGTAAAAAAGTAGAGGAAGACCTAACAGAGACAACCACCACCACACTTGCGATATTGAAACCGGTAAAATCTGTACCGCCGCCTCCGCCGCCGGTCAGCGCGCCCGAAGAGGCCAAGGAAAACAAAAAAGTGGTGGAGAATAAAAAGATTATTGAGAACAAAAGGGTTGTCGACAGAAGGTCTCCGAAACCGTCTCCTAAGTCTTCACCTAAATCATCTTCTTCAGCTAAGTCTACACCCAAGTCTTCACCTGATCGGCCGCACGGGAAGCCTCGTTCCTCTTCGTCCCCATACAACATACTCCCGACGCACTCCGCGCTCGCGTGTGCGCAGTACAAGACTGAGAAGGGGTACAAGTGCCCCAACTGTCAGCGCTGCTACAACGCGCGCAAGAACCTGGTGCGGCACGTGACGCTGGAGTGCGGCCGCGACCCGCAGTACAAGTGCCCGTACTGTCCCTACAGCAAGCACCGCCGCAACGAGCTCAAGAAGCACATCGACAAGAAGCATCCCAGCGCGCACCAGTCGCCCATGTCCGTCAAGTGAACGCGTCCACATCACACCACAGTGCTTTACTAGTGCCTTATTACTACTAAAAAAGCTATTTGATCTTCCTTTAGATAATATTGAAGTTAAATTTTATATGCGTCATGTTTACCTATGTATTGATAAATGATTGATATTCAATATTTTTTGAGCTATTAAACGATAAAAGAGTTCAGAGACTTTCAATTTTGTATCCGTTTAATATCACCCAGTCCGTTCCGATAATGTTTTATGGGAAGATAAGTTTAAAATCAGTTACTGTTATTTGGATTGTGCATGTTTTGCATGAATTTAGAAGCTTCGCCTTATAATTTCTAACAGAAATTATTTTTTTTATATTTTTATTATTATAACGCATTTCTTTGGTTCCTTAATTTTATTTTAGCCTTTGGTAGAATTAACAAGACTCAGTATGTAGTTCCGCTTAACTTATTATTTGCAATACCTTTAATGTATTGTATTTCAGAGTTGCACAAGGATAGCCACCTGCCGTCGGCACTGCTGTCGCTGCTGTCGGTGCAGCAGGCGCAATCGCAGTCGCTGGTGTCACTGGTGCCCTCCTGCATCCAAGTCACTAATATCATGAAGCCCTCCGCCACCAAAGACCTCGTGCCCTATGCTTCGCCTCTTCACTTATCCAAGTTGCCACTAGATACGCTCAACTCCATTCCGGAGAATATAAAGGCGCATCTCTTACAGCAAGCGTTCATGCAGAACAACAACATGCCCATCAAACAAGACGACACAGAGTCAGACGCGGAGTACGACGATACCGACGACATAGTGCTGCCAGAGGAGTCCGACACGTTCTACGACAGCAACGGTGGCTTCCCGAGCAACTCGAGCCACTCGGACGACGCGTACGACACTAAGCCCGACATGAAAGGGCACTGGAAGCGAGACGGCAACAGCTCGGACGACGCGTCGCGCCAATTCGAGTGTAAGCACTGCGGCAAGAAGTACCGCTGGAAGTCCACGCTGCGCCGCCACGAGAACGTGGAGTGCGGCGGCAAGGCACCATCCCACCAATGCCCCTACTGCTCCTACAAGGCCAAACAGAGGGGCAACCTAGGCGTACACATTAGGAAGCACCACAACAACGAGTGGTACATATATGCTAGCAACAAAGTTAGGCGGAATAAAAAAACGTCTATTTAATCATTTAAGAAGAGAAATATATTTAAAAAATCTTTAGACCAAAGTAGATACCTAACCAAATCGGTACTGCAATAATTTTATTTATATTTACATTATTTTTTGTTGAAGACATTTTAATATACACTAAAGAAATAGTTGTAATGTGCACATTCCCTAACGGCATTAGTGTTAATTTTGTTGTTTTTGTTTTAGAGTTTATTATGGTAGTTAAGACTGACCCTAAGTATTTTATTCAGAAGAATATGACCCAAGGTCGCCGTAATTTTAAATATTAGACAAATGGAAACTAGTTATAGGAGCTATCCTTTCCAAAGTGATGTCGACGTAATCGTCTAATCACTAACGACCCATAAGAGGGTCAGTGCAACCAAATTTTTGGAATTTCCATTATTTAACTCGAATTTGTTTAGTTTTAATGACCTATCATTCCTAGAAAGGAATAATTCCAAATTGATAATTTAGTGCAATGATATTAAATAATTAGTTATTACATTGACGTTACCTGCTCTGGCAGGTACTTGTTACATTGACCACGTAGTTTCCACCACGGGTAGATTTATTTATAATGTCGACACCATAACGTCGCGGCCAATTGTTAGTCTCGCTATATCGACCCTCTATTGTTCATGTTTATAATTTATTTAAATTGTTTTCTTCCATTAATTTAGTACCTACATGGGACCATTTTACCTTGTCTTCCTTTACTTTCTTTGTAGCAAACCCAAAGTTATTTTAATGTTGTTTATTTATTAGGATAATGTTTTGAAGGACTCTTGTCCTGTGTAATGCGTTGTTCCGAGTTTTTGTGTGATGTAGCAATAGTTTACTTGTCGCTGTTCGTACCGAACTTCGGAACAATTTGCAAATTAGTTAGTTAAAAGCTCATCAATAATGTGCCTACAATGTTACCTGTAGTTATAAAACATATTTATTGATATATTACATTATTTTCGGTTAGAATTTTTGGTGAACTGGGATATAAAATGTGTTCAAAATTTATATTTTTGTTTAAACGTGTTGTCTTGATATTAACTGATATTTACATGCAATAACATATTTTCATGTTTCGTTTAGCATATTGACTGTTGATATTTTTTGTTAAACTAGGATAACAAAGCTATTTGACCAAAGTCAGTATTAGATTTTTAACGTGATGATAAGAAATAAAGAATGTTATTTGTTGTTGAAACAAGTCATGGCTAAGCATAGAAAAATAATGTTTTTGATATATGCAATATTCCCTTCATATCATGTTACGATTGCGGTATGAGGTACAGATGTATGGATTTATATAAAAATTGGATGTTATTATGTTGTTTGTTAATGTTATTGGAGTAGTTATCGATTAGTGTGATTTTTATATGAATATATTGGGGTTTACTTGGTAGAAAAGTTTAATCAAATATAGCTATAGTATATCAGAACCAATTGTGTTTTCCTTGCTTCATTACACTTTTTTTTTGCCAATTCCAGTATGTTACATGAACTTGTTATGTACAAACTTGTTATTAGGTAAGTCGTTTTGTCACGCCTATTATATCTGTTCGTCGATTAACAAACGCATGTACGCATGGTTGTCAATAAATACATCAAAACCCACTTGCTTGAGTTTTCAACTTGCGCATGTTGCATTATTTTCTTTTTCCTTTTTCGTTCATACTAATATAATTAATAATTTCAGGTAGACAAGAAAGCCCATGGGTCGGGAGACTACATTTCATTAACAAAATGTTTATTACAATGACAAAAGCTGTGTGACTAAAATGCTCCAGTAACACCATGAGATTTCTTTACATGCCTAGTATTTCCAAAGAATTTGTGAGTCGCTTCAGAAACCACTGTAAACAAGAAAATATATTGTGAAACAGTGAATCCTCGTTATGAAAGGATAAACTTGATTATAAAAAATAAACGTTATTTCTTTTTTTTTGTTCTTTTTTTTACTTTTCCTTTTTGCAAAGCTTTCATCACAGCACTCGGTGGACACTCACAGTAGAATATTATCTGTATTTATGATATGTGTACCTATACATCTATTTATTTGTATGTATCATGTGTATTATGTATATAACAAGTATTTATGTTTTGCTTGTAACTGTTGTTAACCTCACGGGAATGTTGAATGTTGCGTTTGTGTGCGCGGCCGCGACTCGTGCCCATTTTATGATACATCTCCGCGATTTCAGGCGGCGGCGGCGGCGGGCCGGAAGACGTGTCGTTCACTAGGATCGGGGGCTTGTCGTGGGACCAGTGGTCGGCCCGCCTGGCGCTGCCCTTCGCCGGCATGAGGGTCACGGCGCCGACGCTGCCGCCCACGCCCGGCGAGCCCAGCTTCACTTGCCCCGACTGCGGAAGAGTCTACAAACTCAAGTCTTCACTCCGGAATCACCAGAAGTGGGAGTGCGGTAAAGAGCCACAATTTCAATGCCCGTACTGCGTGTACCGCGCCAAACAGAAAATGCACATTGCGCGCCACATGGAGAGAATGCACCGAGAAGTGCACATGAAGCCTGAGCAGTACATCAAGCAAGACAACGTCGACGCTTGCACATAGCTCGACGCACTCAGTGAATCTTAGTCACTAAATAAATACTCCATATTTAATAAGAACGTTGAACAATGATAAATTAGGTTTTACATATCATTTGTCTATTAAAGTTTACTATTGACACAGTTGTAAGTAGATACCATTTTGAAATATCTATTTTGGCGTTAACGGATCGTTAGTTAAATTTAAAAATATACAACACGTTTAGATAGAGAAGTTCTAACAAATTCCCAAGTTATCCCTATTGTGATAAATGTGATGAAATCTCTTTTGTGATAGTGGCGTCAGACAGTCACGTTAGATATAATCGCCATTCGTGAGGTCACAAACAGTGCCTTAAATCGTTACCTAATCGAGTAATTAACGTAACAATCGAAGTTATGATGACGAAATATAGATACCTTTAATGAACTTGAACAATTTGACGAATTACTAATAGTATTCACGCTGTTACACTATTGTAACAGTGTTTGCAACTATTGCATTTATCCAGTATGTTAAGTCGAAAAGTGATTTTGTATAGTTACGGTTTTACTCTCTTTATATTTTTTATGTACAGCATTTAATATTGTAAACTATCATTCCTGGTTTCGTGTACGTAGTTTGAGGCGGTAGTTTGAGTTGATTTTGGATTTATGTCGTTACCAATTGCAGTTACTATCTTCTAAATCTGATTTATAGATAATTATGGGTATTCAGTTGTGTTTCATACTGAGAATTGAGATATTGTTATGACTGGAACTTGGATATACCAAATTGTATTCAATTTGTAAAGCACAGCTTGTCGAGTTTAGTTGGATTGATAATGTTGTATTCGGGTGTACGTGACGAACACACGATCGTGTATAAGCTCTATACCTACTGTATATCATAGTTTTAATGAAAATGAAGCTATTTTCGCTTAGTTAGCAAGCACTAGTTCTTTGCCATAAATGCATGTTCCATTATTATTGTAATACTCATAAGTTAATTTTTTTATTTCAATTTATTTTTAGATCTCTTTACATCTAATGCATTTATTTTATTTTTAATTTAAGCTTGATATGTTTTTGTCGTAAAATGTGTGAAGATTGGTTACTCTTTAGTTCCTCGAGATGAATATCTGTTAGTACTAATACTAATTATTGCTACTAGTACTAGTAATTATAACTATAATTGATATTTGGGGCCAATTTATTAGTGATTACTAGACCAGGAGAGTGCCTTAAATAGATTGTTGAATCTTTTGAAATTAAATACACTGCCATTACAGGTTTGTTACAATTAATAAATTAAGCACAATCATGTTGGTATGTCAAGGAAGTTCCGGTAATCTTCCACATAGTTTTAAGTATTTTTATACATTACCATTTAGAAATTATTTTAAGCTTAGGAAGTGGTAGCATGTATGTAAACTCATACCGTCGTAGCTCCGTTGAACCGTTTACAGATATACCGTCATAAGACACGCCGAGTTACAATTGAGTGATTTTACCAACAAACTACCACATTAGATTTTTATCCGCTGGAGTTACCATCATACAATCAAAATGTAGAGTTCACAAAGTACAACCATATAAATCTTGTCAGTATAAAACTAAGTGCCTTCAAAAAGTTAGTCATTAGGGTTTAAAATGTTTCAGATTTTTAAAATGTTCGGTTCGATCAAGGATGACTCGTAACTTATTATTGCAAAATTTCTAGGTTGTGATATAATGACCGTACAACGTCGTCAACCATTTAAAGTAAAAAAGGTAAATCATAGACATAGGGCTTTTTTGACTGTAGTTTTTATAGAAAATATATACTCTTGACGAAACATATACAACATATTTTTATACACAATAATACACAAATAGCTGTGATAAAGTTTAAATTTTGTTGGTAGATAAGGCAGAACAGAGGAGTACATTTTAGTAGACATAACGCCCCGCGTATCAGTATCATGATCATGACCCAAGTGATGTTACGAACAAAACGTAGTTACTCTTATTGTATAAGAAATTACTACCTAGAATATTTTTGTAGTTATTGTAGATACAATTTACTGTCAATAAGAAGTTACAGTGATTAAAATGCATTTGATTGTATTTTTTTATAACCTTTTTTGTATTTTAAATAAAGTTGCTATTCTTGGTATGTATTTGTTTTAATATAATTATGTGATAAAAGGGTTGGATTATTTACTCAATGGTTCGAAGATTGTATGTTGTGAGTCTTCATAGCATTGAGTATGGTAAAAATAACTATAATATGCATGTAAACATATTTATAATAAAAAAATGAGGATGGGGATTTAATAAAACATTAATTTTAAATAAATTCTCGTTTAAATTTATACTGTAACTAATTAATGGTACTATGCATATCTGGTTGCATGCTACTTTAAAATAGAGAATAAGGGAGCTAGTATTAGATAAATAACAGTAGTTCATGAGCAAATTAATGGGAGACATGGTGCATTTTCCTTAGCTTTCACACGGTAGCACTTCTCTATCGGTGGCTTCGCTTTACACACGGTGGTAGCTGTTATGTGCACGTATTTATTTTTATTTGCGTTTAATTTCAGTTGCACAGTTGTACACTCCTTATATATTGAGTTATGGTACGCCTGGGTTGAGCAGCGGTAAGGCTGGGTGGACACTGTACGAATGCGTCGACTGCGGGAACAAATACAAGCACAAGGGCTCACTCCAACGGCATATAAAATACGAGTGTAGAAAACAGCCAAGTTTCAAATGTCCGTACTGTGTGTACAGGGCGTATCAGAAACACAATCTGTTGCTACACGAGCGCCATCTACATAAAGATATGCCGGAGAAGGTGGATTTCGTGTCAGAATGACCCGCCGCTAAAGGCCTCCAATGTCAGTAATTTTGTTATTCCTTAACTAACTTTCCGACTAGTTTGCGTTTGCTACTAACGCGGTGCCAACTCACTCGCAGTTATACTTTCGATTGAAAAGTTCCTTGTTACTTATTCTTGATGAGAATTTATCTAAACTCCTTATCACATGGCCAAGGCAGTCTTACATGGCAAAAACAAGCTCTAAAGTAGCCAACTAATATTTTGACTATTTCAAATAACCTCGTTTTTTTTTACAAATTAATCGTACTACCTTTGCCTACTTAAAATCACTTTGAGATTACCCCTACTTTAACTTTCCAACTGTACCACATTTAGTGACCTAACAATTCCACTAAGTTCTTGTATTCTGTACAATAGTCTCAACCAAAGAGAAAGTGTCTTACTGTTAATTTCTCTAGCAAATCGAAGCTTCTCAACTGTCTACTTAGGTGTTCTTTTGATATTTTACTGTAAAGCGTCCTATTTTTGTCCAATTCCAAACTTAGTTGCATGCATTTTTTTATGTCTTATCAAACAGTTTTGCTTAGCACTATCTACACAAAATAAATATTTCTGTAAATACAATCTCGTTTCAAATCAATAACAATTTATATCAATAGTAAGGCGGGTTTACTAATGCTTTTAACATTCTTCTGTTGCAGCTGTAACTGTTCCCATGAAGCATAACGTCTGGACCTTATACTTAATTCAAGACTTCAAACGACTCAAGGGATTGGTGAGAATATAAAGAAAATACAGACCACATTAATTTTATTTTGTATCCAGTGCAATCTTCGGTTCCAAAGAATTATGAGTAAGCATGTAAAGGCCGAAACTACATAAAGTGGACGCCCGCGCGGTCATATACAGAAGTGCTACGTTGCGGTGACACGCGAGCATCGCGGACATACGTAATATATTATGTTCTCCTTCAACATGACTACAAGCACGTCGTTAAAGTTGAGCTACCTATACTCTGATCAAAATAACATGACATTTATGAAAACCTTTTATTACTGTCCGTTCAACCGATTTTGACTTTTATTACGTTGGTGGCATGATAAATAGCGGTTGCAGTAAAATAGTTGGTATTGTAACCACTTTTTCCTTTTAAGAAAGTAAAAAAAGGTTTCTTTAAATGTCTATTAAGGTATAGTGACACTGTACTGCTGTGCAGGTAATAATCCTGAACGCGCGTGCAGTGTGCCCGTTACAGGCGTCCGCTTTACGCAGTTTCAAGCCTAACTATAGATCTTGCCTTAATTTTTGTATCCTTATTACAACTTTTTTTTATAATGGTACCTACCGATAGGGCTGAAAATAGCTACACCGTGCCGTAATGTATTTATATAGAAAATTGTTTGACCCTGGTTGTTGATTACTTACCTTTGTTAATACTTGCCTTATGATACTGGCACAGTGCAGCTGTTATCAGACTATTCCCTGCACCACATGGACAGCGCTCCAACGGAAATGTTAATATACAGGCACATTACCGTATCGTGGCGTGGGGTTATAAACCAATTGTTCAAGACTGCGCATCAGGTTTTGCAGCTAATTAATTAAGTCAAAATGTCTCCCGTCACGTCTTGTAAATTTTTGTAAATCGAATCTTTCTAGAATGTTAATAATCATCACGCCACGCCATTGGATAATGGCTATTTGTTTTTTTTTTTCTTTATTATGATCTCTTCCAAGTAGAAGAGATCATATCCCTTAGGGGACCGATTTCAGATTTGGGTATTTTAAGTTTTTTTTTTTTTTTTCACTTGGACTACTTAAACACTACTTTAATGAAGGTGAATATTAGTTTGACAAATAACTTGAAATACTTAATTCAGAAATTGGGGATCAGTGCTTCTATTGGTCAACCATAGTTTGAGCAGTACAGTCAATCGGGGTAAATATGAACGCAGGGGTGAATAGGAACCAAAATTTGAAAGGGATCTTCGCGTTAATTAACATTTTTTCCAGCATTTAAGTATTCCTGTTTATTAATTAAATTGTAAAAATGCTTTGATAGAAATCATAAATATATTATACCAAAGTGAAAAACCTAACCAAAAGTTTTGTTTCTATGCACCCCGTTTAAAAGTAGTTATTTTAAAAATTTCTAAAACATCACAGCAATTAACCGTACTATCCAAAATGACCGCTAAGCATCACGATTTTTTTTTTAATTTTACAGTTATTGTATGTATTAGTTAAATCTAGGTAGGTACTTACCCCATTGATTCTAGTTATCTTGCAGTGTAACTTTATTTTGCTGTGAAATCATTTGTGCTGCGTTATTTACTTACTCTCTAATTCGTTTGACCATTAGGGGTACTGTTGAAAATATTATTATGTAGATATTTTCGAAAGACGTCAGTTACCAATATTTACTTTAGAAACCACCATTATTTCAAAAAGGAATAATATTTAGGAAATGTTATTTTGTTAATTATCTGTACCTAACATAATAATATGAAAGACAAAACTCGAAGCAGCCTAGAAATGTATCATAAAGTTAAAAATAACACAAGTATTACGTCACAACTAGAAGAAATATTACTAACTTTATATTTAAGTTTCCTGTCTACGAAACTCGGTAGCTTAGAAGGCAGCTTTTTGTTTTACTCGTTAGAAGAATGTGTTTATTCAGTTCAGAAGAATATAAATCTAAGATAGAGACAACAGTATATACGTAAGACATCAGTGTTTTTCGTTTATATTATAAATATAGAGCATAATATTAATAGATTGTTATATTTTCTTGTTCTTGTTATTAATGTTTGTTTAGTGTGTGTTCCTTGTTACCAAAGAAAATTTATTACTACAATAGAAATTGTGACAGAAGCAATGTATTATAGATATACACAGTATTTCTGTTAAAAATGTCTTATTTTATTATTTGCATTTGTTACTGTTAAATAAGTTACCTTAAAAGAGTTCAAATTTTGAATCATGCAATATTATAAACCAAAGAATCTTCCAGTCGATTCTTAGCCATAATAAGAAATTAGTGCCTTATATAATAATTATTTTATATACTATTGTTAAGTAAATTATTATGGTTATTTAATGTTAAGTTTTTGTAGAGAAACTTAAGCACTCAATGTGGTGTTAAAATATGAATGTACCATCAGAAGTAATAATTAGGTAATGAGTGTTCATGATATGACTACCTATAGATTAGAATTTTATATTTTATTACGAAGTTTAACCTAGAAACCCACCAACAAATTAGTTTAGATATTAATATAATTGGTGGTAGACTATCTGACTCACAAAATTATTTTAGTCAATAAATAAACTACCTATGTTACGACCGCTTGGTCCATCCTAATAATTAAATCACCAAAGAATTGTATTCCTCTATGTCCAAAGATGCGAACCAGTGTAATTACTTACATGCATTTGCAACATGTCATGAAACTGACTAAAATTTCCAATAATTATATTTTATTATAAAGTTCCTTAGTAATCTGTACAAGCCTACGTACAGTATTTTGTAAAATATCAAACTGTTTATCTTTTGTTATGACCAGTAACAACAGACCTTGGTCTAGAAGATATCACCACATTATTTGTAGCTAAGCATATGAGCTATGAGCATAATAGTTTCGATTATAAAGTGGATATTACATCTTAGTGAGACCAGCACAAAATAATGTTAATTATTATTAATGTTTGAAGTATTTTTTATTTTGTTTTCAGTGAAGTCGAGTGTGTTTGGTTTGTTCTTATTAAATTGGATTATGCATGTGAATAAATGTTCTTGATTCAATAAACAACTTGTTTGTCTAACAAACACCTTGACTACCAATTGCGTCACTGACTACCAACGTACAGTTAAATGTGATTCAAGTTATTGAATTAAATAAGATTAACTGAAAGCTAAATTGATGCGTTATTTATTACTTAAAAATATTAACGCTTGCATAAAGTGACTACAGCTACACGCATTTAACCATTTCGGCTCTTCAAGTAAATAAAATAATGGGCTTGTTGGATTGATTTTCACAAATTGTTTTTCTTTTTTTTTAATTTGTAGGTAGGTAAATCATCGTCGTGTAAATATCACAGTGATCCAAGTCTGGACGCGTTAACTTGAATTTGCATTACATTATTGAATTTTAGTAAACACAGCAGTCCAACATTTGCTTCCAGATCAAGATCACCATGGAGACCATGTAACTTGAAACTATTATAAAGTTAACGCGTTCAACTACTTACAAAGAAAACTTCTTCGAAATAACTTGCAAAGAAAAGAATCAGATTCTCATCTCATTGTTGCAGGTGATGTGGATTTCTTTAAAACAATGATGCAAAACTTGTTGCCGATTATGCCAATGAAGACAAAAAACTATTGGTCACAATACGACATGTCTTATGAATGCGAGAAGTGTAAACGGAAATACAGGCACAAAAGCACGTATAGAAGACATGTTACGTACGAATGCGGTAAAGAACCAATGTTCAGATGTCCGTTTCTGGATTGTACATATAAAGCGTACCAAAAAACCCATACAGACGCCCACATCAAGACGAAACACAAAGTAGTGGCGCTAGAATACAAACGATGATCCATACACGTGAGAATGAGGAAGTATTAAGAATATTGTGATATTAAAAGTTAATTAATTTTAAATGAACATGGATGTTTTATTTTTAAAATTAACTTTTAATTATATTTTGTATATCTACGCTAACAATGACGTATTATATATAATATCATTGTACGCTAAGCGGTACGTTACCTGTTGATTTATTGATTTCTTTAACTCGTCTCTTACCTCGTGGATGTCCGTGCCCACCAATGGCCTGTTTAATCCCGGAAACAAATGGATAGGAATGGACATATTTTGGGCACTAAATTTCCATATAGGTTTGAAGAAGGCGACTAGCTCCTCAAACTAAGAATAAATGTCCAATTTGAAATCGTAGCCCAGCGGACGGAGCACGCCATAGCAATGTCTAACTTCTCGATAAATACCTGTGTAGAAATGTTATAATAAAATTGTGTACTAGGTAAATGACTTCTATTTACTTACTATTTTTTATTTGGAAATTTTAATTCACTTGGAAGCGAATGCGATGGGTGTACGGTAATGGGCTTCATTATCATCTTGATAGTCCTTACAAAATACTCTGCGTCCTAAACACGAGCTGGCTAATGGCAAAACATATTTTCCCGCCAATTGCAGTGTTCAGTGTTGTCACCTATCTGCCAACAGATGAACGAGACAGTCCCTCCGTGTACCTATGTTAGGCTTCTAATCCATACTACTATGGCCACGGGAAATTTTGGAAAAGATGCCGTAGTCCTGAAACGCAAAGGATAAATGAAGAATGCAGGTGGGTTTTAAGGTAGAACTATACTGCGCACACACGTGGTCCACGTACGCTAATCTGGGCGCGTCTGTCTCCATACATTTTATATGAAAACTAGACTTGTAGTGCTACACCTGATTCACGCCGCGTGACATCGTTCTATATACAAATCAGGCGTGTTACATGTGTGTAACAGTTTAACACAACCTACTTGCTCCATCTTGCGAGAGTCAGAATGGCGGTTGTACCAGAGCGGATTAAATTATATAATTTTAATATTGATAAAATGTACTATTCAGTACCTAGCTCTAAAATGTGGAGGTAGACACCTCCTTCAGAATTAAATTATTTCAAAATTAAAGTACTTACACCCGCCAAACTGAGCTCAAGATGGCGGGTGTTCTGTATTATTTTATTATTCAACTAGAATTTTTGCATCCAAATTCGTTTAGCCGTTAGAATGTGGTGAAGTAACAAACATTCACATAATCGAAAATAATCATTGCCATCGTGGAAAGATCTGGATGAGTTTGGACATGAGTTTAAAGAATGGCACAATAAAAGATCACTACTAATTCCTGATTTCGGTGAATGTGGGTGATGTGAAATATAGATCTTCCACTGTTTCCATGTTTCACCGCTTAAATAAGCTTTTGTTGTTACTTTTTTTCGGTAGTTCATGGTTCTCTTCTCCATATGAAACGTTTTGAATGATTTATTTCGCTGTATTATTGCCGAAAATTCGATATGTTAGACCTAAAAATGTTTCAGCTGGTTTAAAAAAAAACTCGAAAGTCATAAATTGTCAATGTCAATCATAAACTGTCAATGTCAAATGACCCTGTTCGTGAGAATGTTTATCGCACGATTTTAGTTATTACTTGAGAAAAATGAAATAATTGTAAAAAAAACACTTGCTGGATATTTAGAGTAAAAAAAAATATTAAAATGAACCGTCTTGTGTGGGTAAACCGATGTTACGTCAATACATTTAGGAGCAATTTGGTTATAAATTCACCGATACTTGCTCCTAAAAGACCGATACAACCGGGTTTATTTATTAGTCGCGGATCCCATGACCAGAAACATAAGATAAAATCCACACTCAATTATATGATAGCGGTCGGTGTGATGACCGTAGGTTTAAGTTATGCTGCTGTACCCCTTTATAGGATATTTTGTCAGGTAAGCTAAAGATAACCTGGGTTAGATAATCGTTTTATCATTTAGTTCAAAATTATATGATAAAGATACAAATTATTTGTGTCTTGGACATGGGTCTCTTCTCTAGGATACACACTTTTTAACTATTTGGGAATTCTATTATAAATCAATTAATCAGGTTTAATGCCAAAACTATGCTAGTTTTGAGGTAGTCGGCAATCTACCTGTACCTAACTAAGAAACTACAGTGCCTTATTACATGAATGGCATTCCCATACCACCAATAAACGACACGGTTGGCACAATGGTTGAGTAGCTGTGTTGCAGGTTCAATTATAGACTGGCCTGTTGGTCTAGTGGTTAGTGGCCCTGACTGCTAAGCCGGAGGTCGTGGGTTCGATTCCCACCCAGGACAAATGTTTATGTGATGAGCATGTTCATTTGTTCTGTGTCTGGGTGTAATTTATCTATAATATGTATGTATTTAGAAATATTTAAGTATGTTTATCAGTTGTCTAGTACCCATAACACAAGCTCTGCTTAGCTTGGGCCTAGACAGCGTTGTGTTATAGTTGTGGAATATATAATTATATTATATTATTATTATTAATTCCCGCAGGGTACAAATATTTTTTATGGTCTACAGATAAGTGTTCTGGGTCTGGGTGCCATGTAAGATTACATGGTTGTGATAAAAAAAAAAACCTATAACACATATTGTCGGGGGTTAATAAAAGTATTTGTACTCATTGCCATGATCTGCTAATTCTTTAAACCCCAAGTGAATGCTGGCGGACGCCCTATCATTGTCTTACTATTGTGTCCATATTGACGGTATTTGCAAGGTTAATAAAACCTCTACTTTTCCGTTTTTCCAATTCTCCTTTCTCAGGTATGCTGGAACACATTTCTGTTGAAATAAGCATCACCTATGTACCTATTCTTGTGTTTCCGAGTTTCTTTTCTTTGATTACATGAATTGTTAATATATAAATACCTCTTTAAACACAAATATGACTCCAGGCCACGGAGTTAGTATAGAAGAGGAGGCGGCCTAAACAACTGTGCACTGTGACTCTCAACTGAGTCCTGACGTCAACACGGTGGGCGTGGCTTAAATCAGTGTATTGTTGGCGTTCGTCCTGTGCACAACTTCGTAAACCCACTTATTTGGCATCATATTCGCGATAGAAAACCAAAAAAATTAAGTGTTGTATTTTATCTTGTAAAAATTACTCGGATAGAAGTTCTGATGCTATGGATGCCATCATATTTCATTTGTAAGTTATTTTATATGCATAATTTATTAAAATACTTCTAGAAAAATCTTAACGTCAGCATTTCCAAACATAATTCTACTCGACATTAGATGGCGACACTTGATGTCATGGGAACTAAATATATTTAGGTACGTAGAGCTCAGTATTAATATATTTTAATAATCATACGTACTGAAATTTGATCAACATTCATTCCTAAAGGTCCTTTAATCGCCATAATATTATTTTTGTAGTTTTTATATAATTTTGTAAACAAGTCGCCATCTATCGACAAATAGCAAAAATACAGGGCAGTAATTAGAAGCCAATTATTTTATAAATATCCCACGGCTGACGAACTTGTAAATATAATACTTATATTTCTCTAATATATGATTTGGTCGATCAAATTGTTTTTAATTACCTCACATTTGGTGTAAAAAGTAGAGTATGCAACACAGGGATAAAGCTGTCTTTGTCTTGGGCAGCTTCAATTCCTCACATCACTCTGGTTTCTTTATAATCTCTCACTCAATGCTCGGGAGCTAATTACATAAAACCTTCACTGACGTTCGGGATTAAAATCAGCAACCTTCGTTTCGTTCGGAATTCAACATGCCGCCCGCGACTTAAAGACATGCTTTACCCCTAGTCACATAATCTACTATTATTGAATGGTATCGGACGTAAACACATGTTTTTTTTTTTAAAAAAAAAAGAATAGCTTTGTAATCAATCTTGATAATTCTTTCTATCAAAATAAGCCTTTAAAAAAGTAAAACCTAATAAAAATGGAATAAAAAAAATGTTACAATAAAAAGGATTTTGATGATGATCTTCATTCGTCATTCATCTAATAATAGTATCACTATTTAAATTAAACGAAAAATATCCGTATCGGACGGTTTGCACAATTAATTTAAAAAACAGAAATCCCTGGTAATTCTGAGTGCGACCCTGTTGTATCCAGCACTTAATGACATCTAGTGTGAGATAGTTACGTAACCACAAAATAAAATCAACAGAACGACCAAGTAGTTTGGCTATTGACCGGCAGATGGCAAATAAAAAAATGGGCGGAGTCTAACACCCCCTCGCCCCGCAAAATGTCACGCTTTTTTTCTTAGGGAAATCTTATTACAACATCTCCTCTTCTATAACAACTCCGTGCTCCAGGCTTACAGTTATGGAGGGACAACGGGGCTAGCGGAAGCTGATGAGGGTATTAGTAATATGAAAGCTATCAAGAATAGACCCCTGAAGATCAGGTTCAATGCTGACACAGCCTCCTCAATGCAGTGGAACTTCAAACCTCAACAACTGGATATTACAGTAAGTTTACTGAAGATTAAAAAAAAAATTATTTATTATTTCTAATGTACAGATTTAAAAATCTTTGGAAAGAGTTCCAGTGATCTCTTTAGGGAAACCAAAGGTTTTGTCTGTGCAATTATAATTGAAGTTATCATGACGAATAACTATTGGCCATTTATTGTAAAAGACTACAGTCTGAGAAAAATGAACCGACCTATATCTAGCGAGTAGGCCGTAGCCATCCAAAATCTTAGGATGTTCTTGTTAGACGGCTGGATTCAGAGAGTGGTACTTGGGAACACTGCTCTGCAATAACAGTGGGATACTGTTTTTTTCTTTTTTATTCTGCATCAACCTACATCTAGGCAGTTTCTGTGAAATTGTTACTATTTTGGTGTACAATAAAATTTACTTTATTCTATTCTATCTACCATCAAATATACAAACAAAAACCATCACGGATAAGGTTGCGGGACACCAGCTAGTGTGTAATGAGATATTTTTAATTGAACTAAATTATATCTGTAAGTGTTTCTATTTCAGGTAGTACCCGGTGAAACAGCTCTAGCATTTTACACAGCCCTCAACCCCACAAACAAGCCGGTGACAGGCATTAGTACGTACAATGTGATCCCATTCGAGGCCGGACAGTACTTCAACAAGATACAGTGTTTCTGCTTTGAGGAGCAGCAGCTCAACCCACATGAGAAGGTAAAATAAATGGTTTTTTATTTATTCTCTGAATTTTAGATATCCACCAAAGAACCAAGGTTACAGACTTAACCCAAAGAATCGCCGTACTTAAGTGGCAGTGGGCAGGGCACATTGCTCGCAAAACGGATGGTCGATGGGGACGAAAGGTTTTGGAATTGCGACCTCGTATCGGAAGACGCAGTGTTGAATGGCCTCCTACAAAGTAGAGCGATGACCTTGTGAAGGTCGCGGGAATCCGATGGATGTGAGACGCACAGGACCGGTCATTATGGCGACTCTTCTTGGAGTCTTTCGGCTGAAATAATGATTCATTCCCTGAGGCCCTACCACGAGCTCCAACGAGATCCATTTGCGGACCTAAACTGAACTGTTAAAGGGAGGGATCTTTGTGGGGTGTAATAGCTCCATTCCTCTTTCTCGCTTATTTGAACACGACATGGCTAAGGCCCCTAGAGGGATTTTTTTTTGGTTGGAAATCAGGTTGAAAAACCTTGCGTCCCGGTCCCGGCCCCTGAAGGGTGGGGATAGTAAAGTGCTATGGCATCTGACAGTGACAGCATTGTTCCTCCAACTCCGTTAGGTCACCTCTTCTTTAGGCTATGCTTCCCTAGTCTGTCAACGATAATATTAAAGAAGAAAAAATATGAAAATTGGCCGCCTTTCGTTTTCAGGTGGACATGCCAGTATTCTTCTACATCGACCCTGAATTCAATGATGACCCAAGGATGGAGTTTGTAGACGAGATAGTGTTATCATATACATTCTTCGAGGCTAAGGAAGGCATGAAACTGCCCGTGCCTTCGTACGTCAAGTAAACGGTTTTAGGTTAGAATTGTGAAAATGAAATGAATTGACTATGTTTACACTCACTTGCCAAAGTAATTGGATCAAAGTCACTCATGAGATTTATAATAGAACTTGTTGCTGTCTTCTGGATTGTGTATCTAAGATCACATGAGTGTTTTCATAGTGCAAAATACGTAAAGTACCTCAATAATGTAGATAATGAGAAACAAGGTCCAAAGATGAAATGCATGCTAGCAAGTGAGTGTACTGTGTACAGAAAAACTTGTTTTGTTAAGTTTTATTATTGAAATAGACGAGAGCCAACATGATGTTGGTCTTTATTTTCAGTTTTTTTTTTTATTCATAACTAACCGAGTTATAAATGAGTGGTTTAGGCGCTACTATGCCTACGTTCACCTAGTGTAAAGCGCGGTTAGAGTCCCACACTTTATTCCCAATGACCAGGTGTCTAAGAATTGCTTCACAACGAAAAAAGGTATGTTAACCTTATGGTGTATCCAGGCACCTGGCGGCGGCGCATTCGCCAGATCTGGACGCACCATTAGAACAACCGCAATAAAAAAAGTCGTAACCACAATTTGAATAATTTTATTACACTTATAATTTGTCTGAATGGTCGCCAGGCATGGAGCGTGTGCGTCCTGTGGTCCCTAGGACTTGATGGCGGCGGTGACGGGGTACCCGCGCCGCAGCCCCATGCACTGGTCCCTAGGACTTGATGGCGGCGGTGACGGGGTACCCGCGCCGCAGCCCCATGCACTGGTCCCTAGGACTTGATGGCGGCGGTGACGGGGTACCCGCGCCGCAGCCCCATGCACTGGTCCCTAGGACTTGATGGCGGCGGTGACGGGGTACCCGCGCCGCAGCCCCATGCACTGGTCGCGGTCGATGAACAGCGTCGTGGCCTTGTTACGCAGCTCGGCCTCCAGCCCCGCGCGCACGCCCAGCAGCGTCTGGTGCGTGCCCTCCGCTGTCGCGATCTTCGACCGGAGAGTCTCCATGGTCTCTTGTAGGTCACACACTTCTTTTACCAGTCTGTGAGGAAACAAAAGTATTGTGAGGAAATCATTCACCCGTGTTACCGAATTCTTTTCCTCTGCTCGGCTTCCCGCTATCAAATCATCATGGCTACTAAATCAGGCAGAGTGGAGGAAGTTTATTTAAAAAAAACTATTCTAAGTGTGGTTCGTCTGACTTTATGTTTCCACCTACATGCTGTAGAAACTTACTCACATATACTGTGCCTTATCGCGGCTCTTAGCTCGCGCAGTAGGGTCAGTTGGTCCTAGACTGCAAGAGCGTGTGAGCTGCCTTTATGGGTTGCAGCTTGCCTAACTACAATTCACCTGTACTGTGCCGGATCTTATTGAAGTGGGACTGGATGGTCCTAGACTGAAGGTGCGTGTTGGTCACCTTTATGGGGTAGCAGCTTTCTTGACTACTACTGACCTGTTCTGCGCTTCATCGCGGCACTTCTCGAGATGCGACCGGTTGGACCTGGCCTGTAGACGCGTGTGGGCAACCTTCATGGACTACAGCTTGTCCCGACTACTGACCTGTTTTGCGCCTCATCGCGGCACTTCTAGGGTTGTGGCCGATTGGTCCTGGCCTGCAGGCGCGTGTGGGCCACCTTCATGGGCTGCAGCTTGTCCCGACTACTGACCTGTTTTGCGCCTCATCGCGGCACTTCTCGAGATGTGGCCGATTAGTCCTGGCCTGCAGGCGCGTGTGGGCGACTTTCATGGGCTGCAGCTTGTCCTCGATAGCTTTGTTCAGCAGCTCCAGAGTCTTCTCGACGTCGAAGATCTCTTGTTGGATCTAAAATAGGTCACAAATCGTTTTTAGAAGAAAATGACTTCAGTGTTAGCATGTTCTGCAAAAGGATCAAAGAAGTTCTTATGTTTGAGTTTTCCGCCTCGCGCCCGTGTTTGCTGTGAGTCCGAACACTAACAATTACAATTTATGTTAACATGCAATTATGCGACATTCTTTCATTCTTTTTTAGGAAACTTTCCTCACATTGCACATTTTAGAACTGACCTTGTGCAGATGCATTTGCAGTTTGTTCTTGATCTCAATAGTTTCAGCGATGCGTCGTGTGAACGCGCTGTTGGAGTTGCTCCATTGGTCCCAGATCTCCGTCGCCGACACGTTTATCAGATTCTCCGTATCTGAAGAAACAGACACAGTTAAATAAAAAGGCACTCGTGTTAGTTAAAAAGTTTTTGCTACATCAGATGCGGCGTCGTTCCTGTGAACCGTATAATGAAATGACAAACTCATTATTGTTTTAGTGCGAAAAAGTGATGAAAAACGATGACTTTGGGTCGATGCTGCATGAAGGGGGCGCTAGAGTACCCGTCGCGTGACTATGCGCGTGAGTCGTTTGCGGCAGTCACGTAGCGGAAAACGGATTATTACCTGCGTAGTGTCGTTAGTTCAACTTTAACGGTGTGCATGTAGTCGTGTCGATGGAGAGCTTTAATGTATTATTACGTAGCAAAACGGATACTACACGACACGGTTACGGCTACGGACAGTCCACGGCGCGGTTGCCCGCGACGTGGACGGACAGTCCAGTTGGATAGGTCTAATTTCAAGGAAGAGTTCAACCTTCCAATCCGACTCGGCTTAGTAGCGTTCGGGAAGTTGTGCGGTATCGTCTTTTCAAACACACCACAGTATGCATGGTGCCAGAAATAACATATGGCTCCGAAACTTGGTTGCTCACAATGGGCTTAATCAGAAGGCTTAGAGTCACTGAAAGAGCAACGGAAAGAGCTAGTCTCTATACACATTACCTGAAAGCATCTGTATGGCCTTGGCGCGCTCGGACTGCGAGCGCTGCAGCGTGGCGGCGGAGGCGGCGGCCCAGCGCGCCGTGTCGCACACCGTCGGGTCATATCGCTCGATGCCAGCATAGAATTGCAGACCCTGAATCACCAATCAGCCGTAAGTTATCATCATTTGTCTCAAAGTGGTTTACTTCCTCAGTGGGAAGGTAAGGCCTCAACTCCAAGGGGCTTTTATTACGCAATAAAGGCATTGCGAGATGTTTAGTGTGGAATGCGAATCAGGCTCAATGTGCTTTAAAATATGCAGCTAAGTGTTCTCTGCGCTACTACCGACGCCAACCTGGTGATAATACCGTGGCGAAGTTCGGGTCAGTGAAATTTGAATTACTATCACCAGGGACACGAGGAAGTTATCATCGGCTGACTTTCAAAGAGAGCGGGGTCATCGATCTACACAAAGTGCCTTCAGCCAATGTACTTGGATCCTCGATTCTAACCAAAAATTAAGGAGACAGTTGTTAAGGAAATGCTGTTTACTTTTATTGAATTGTTGAGCTGATTGCACAATTTAAATGTGCAGTGAACTAAAGTCTTTGCATGTCCAGTATTCGCCCACGGCAATGCCGTCCAACCAGAAGGCAACCTTCGATAAATTAAAGATCTCAGGCCGGACTATGACTTGTCAATGCGTCTTAATATGGTCAATGAGCTCATTATGCAGGATGCTGTTATACAGGATAAATAGCAACATCCTTTTTTACAACGAAATAAAGCATTGTCAGTGGCACGTGATAGTAATGCCTCTATTGGCACATATTTACCTTAGAGTAGTTGTTGAGCTGATGGCACATGGAGTCGATGCCGAGCGCGTACTCTTTGTTGCGCATGTCCGTCTCCAGCTCGTGTTGTGTCGCGCGACAGTTCTTGGACTGCGCCCGCACCTGAACAACAAACACTTTTGAACCACAAATTGAATACAAATAAGGCATATTTCTCTAATAAATTTAGTGTTTTTTTATTTCAAAATAGGTAGATGAAGGCACAGACCCTCGCTATTAGTAGTTTAAGAATCTGCTGGGCCCTTCCATTTGACATACCTGAAAACTACGTCAGCGACGCCTGATTCGAGTAGCCTATTCAAACATTTTGGCCCGCGAAGCAAACCGTTTTGTGGTTAGCAGCACGAAGGCCGTTTAAATGGGTTCAATTGAACCCAAAGATCATGTGATACCTTTTCAAGCATATTCCGAAACTTGTCCTGACATTCCCGCAAGATGGCGACCTCCTTGAGCAGCGACTGTTCTACAGCGTCGTGCACCTGCTCCAAACCTAGCGTTAGAAAAAGCAACAGTTCAAACCTTAAAAAAACTTATACAAAAATTAGGGCAACTGTCACTTTCGAAGGACAGAATAACATAGGTAAGACCTCAAGAATGTGGGCCATTGAGTCCAACCTAGAGCCGACTACTGCTAAATTTGTAAGGTTTTCCGCCTGTGTGCGTACCAATGTGAGTTACTGTAATACGGGTTCTTATGGAAACCTAATTCAGGCATCACTCTCTCACTTAGTTATAACGCGGTGTGTAAATTGTAAAGTGTTTGCATTAAGTAACTTTGTGATGAGAAAATAAACGTTTTTTTTTTGTTGTTAATATCTGGCTGGTTATGAAGAATAACTTAAATCAGATTCACGTTTTGATGAATTGGGTTTAAAACTTTAGACATAGCTTACAGTATAAGCTGATGCAAGTGGTAAGAAGCAAGTGAGAACAAGAGAACCAACGAGCATGAGGCCGTGAGCAACGAGTATGGCTTTTTAAAGTTTTCTTGTTTATGTTAAAAAGGTCCAAATCGCGTAAACAGGAACATTCTTTTGAAAGTTTCTACTCCTCTTTTACATACCCTGCCTCTTCTCCCTGTGGTACAAGCACTCTTGCACGATGTGCAGCGGCCCCTCAATGCCGGCGATGGCACGCTCCAGCTGCCTGCGAGTGTCATTCAGCTTCTCGCACGTCGCCACTAGGCGTTCCATCTCTATTGATACCTGTCACAATAGCTTTAGCTAATTAAGGATAGACTAAAATTACTGCCGAAAGTTTTGCCTAACAGAGACAAAATCTTGTGTGTTTAATTCTAGTCTCCAAAAGATTACGAGAGTATTTAAGAAATTAGACTTCTTCATCTGATTTGCTTTGGCACTGTGTTTTGGAATTACTAGTCGTCAGATGCAAAATTGCAAAATTTAGCTAAGAGCTCATACACACGAGTGGCATGTTGCCAACGGTAGAGGTAACTGCACCCGTCGACATATAGTGACACTAGAAACACACTGCAACTGTCACTGATCTTCAAAGTTCTAATGTCGACGGACCCCGTCGACGCATTAACAGCTGCCGCCGACGTGTCGACGACTGCTGTTACCTCCGTCGTTGGTAACGCCAGGCCGCTCGAGTTAGTTTATAAATATACAGGACAGGGTGAAAAGATTTATTTTCTTTAGGCATAGGCATTTCAGGTCTTTGGGGTAAATAAGTATCCACGCCGCGCCGGTGTCTATCTAGAAGCTGTATAACATAATAGCATCAAAACGTGTGTTAACAGGCGACTTACCTCATTCCTCCAAAAGGTAGTGTCGGTGATTCGTTCACCGATTCTCCTACCGGAGTCTCTCTGGCCCTGTGTGCCGATCTCATCGGTTTCCCTGTAACACTCCAATATCAGTCAGACTGTAATTCCATACATCGAGGTACCAACAAATTATTTATGAAATCCGTTGTAAAAAGTATTTTTCCGGTAATTTTTCGCTGTTTTCTTTTTTTTTCTCGTGTGTGTTGATGTCTTACCTCAACATCCTCATGATATCATTTCGAACGCGTTCAGAGAAGTTCCTCTTGGCATCCGACTCGTTATAATTCTTGATGCTATTCTGGTTCCACTCGTACTGCGTGTACCGCGTATATAGGGCTGCGCGGGCCGCGTGCTCCGGGCTCCGGTCGAACCCGGTCACGAGGTTGGGGAAGCGAAGGGGTTCCGCGGCCATTCCGGCTGGAGTGTAGCAAGGATCCACCATTGTGTTGGTTATTGGCTGCGACGGCCTAATAGAGAATATTAAAAAAATCTTTCATATTCGAATTTGTGTTCGTAGTGCTGATGATAACAAAAAAAAAAACAGTGTGTCTTACATAGGTGTCACCTCGATCTCCTCGTAACCCATGATAGGCCTCCATGGGTGCTTCTTAGGAGAGTGGAAGCAGTAGCCAACTTGTGGAGGCACACTGGGAGCCCCAGCCATTTCTTTTACCGGAGACCATTGTTGGAGTTGCTACAAAAGAATAAAATAATATTAACCAAGTAAAAATATTTTAATATTATCATTTCAAGAGCTAGTCCTGTAGACCTTACCGTACACATAGACACTTCCTTAGCCATTTCGATTATTGTTTAGAAAAACTTATAATAATTTAGAAGGATTGATAATCATTTACTAAATACAAACAAAAAGTGAAATTCAAAATTGAAAATTTTCGTGTTACTAAATTGGACAACCTGACGGGAAAAACAATATTTCCCGATCCTACTTAATACGACGCGTTCGTATTTATAACAAGATTGTTATGCAAAATGATTTTTAAATTGCACAACTTTTGTATAGGTAACACTATTTATTGTAAATTATTATTTAAAAAATACTAATATTTCCAAATAAGATCTGACAGAACTAAAGCTCAATCACAGACTTATTGTCTGCGAGTAAGCTTAAGTTCTTACTACATTAACAAAATTGCATGATGAACGCAGTCCATGTTGTCCAACCAAACCACAAAAATTAGAGACTGACAGCCATTCATGTCAATGTCAGTGTCAATCTTATAGTTGTCAATGTTAAAACTATTTAATATTTTGACAAAGTCTGCTCCGAGTTCTTGGATTCACGACGTTCAAATCAATATAATTTGTTATTACAGTGTTTTTTTATAATTCAAGAATAGATTTTTGTGTCTTTAGTTAATAAGCAAAATCATGAGTGGCGTACCAGACAACGCTCCAAAGCGTAAGTAAATAACCAATGTAATTTTTTCGAGAAACCTAGGATATTTTCTTAAAACTCAGCGTTTTTTTGTTGTAGATTGTCCTGGGACTCAGAGTGACGATGCTGGAAAGGCCTCAGCGTGTGCTGGATGTCCTAACCAAAACGTTTGCGCGTCGGGTAAGTGTGTAAACAAACACTGACGTTGACTCGGTTATTTATTCAGTCCTTGTTGTAAGAGCTACAATTTAGAGCTCTTATTGGCTAATTATGGAAACCAGAATCTACTATCCGGAATTATATTACATTTAAATTGACCATAATGCTTATATGGGCTCTCAGTATTTTATATACCTCACTACCACATATGTGTTGTTCAACATACAATCACACAGACATTATTATTATTGTATTGCTTTGCTTTCCATCCAAACTTGACAGTTCTTTTTAAAAAGTCCCTTCCCTGGAATTACCTTCTAGTGGGCTACTCAATGTTGACTCTACTCTGGTATAAAAAATGAGAGTTTCTAAAATTATCAATTCCAATTTAAGTTAATTCATTCTTTGAAGGAATGACATTGCAATATTTTAGTCATTATTTTTATTTATTTATTTTACATTATGTTAGTTTAACCTAAATTAAGTTTTTATACAGCATGTTTCTTATAAAAATCACTGTAATCTCAATTTTAACTAATAATTTAGAATTCATAATCAATAACTTTGAGATCCTGTTCAATCATTCTCTTATCAATGTTTTCAGAGCATAAAGATGTCATGAATTTTTATTACCACTTGACTTATCTTTATACCAAAGTTAGTAAATAAAGTATTAAAATTTAATCCAAACAGAAGCACTAGGATAAATAAATTATGAATGTATATTTTTTTTCTCTTAAATCTGTATTCAGTGTGAATGTAAATGAATATAATAAATATTTAATTCATGAATCCCCAAGCGACCACCGGTGGCCGCGCATCTATTGTCTTACTATTGTGTTTCTAATTGACGGTATCTGAAGGGTTAAATAATAACAAAATGCCTGCCCTGGCTATAGAATACTAAAATTGCATCTCTGTCAGTGAAAAACTATAAAAATCTGATGCAAGGTTCTAGATGAGTTAGTGAATAATAAACAAAAAGACAGACATGTTATATTATTTAGAAATATGTAATTTCATGTTAATTGATACATTGTTGAGATGGATGTGTAGTGTGATGAGAATAGATTAGAGGAAGTTTGAAAGTGGCACCAGTGACTGAAAAGTTGAAAGAGAATTGTTTGTATTAGTATGATCAGTATGTAGAGGAGGGACGAAATGCATATTATTAAATGAGTTATGTGTATACATGTGGATGGATGGAGAGAACATATATGGATTGTGTGAAAAGTGATGTGACAAGAGACAGAATAGAATCAAAGAAAAAAATCGTGTAGCGCTGACCCCTATTTACACAGAACAAGAGCAGGGAAATGATAATGACAAATGTAATTTTGTCAAAATATTTTATGCCGTTGCAAATCATTGTTAGAAATTACGAACTTGTATTGATAAAAACAATAATAGAAATAAATGGATATCACTCAATATTTTGCTGCACTCAAGGATTGCAAAAAATCAAAGGAAGAGAAGCCAAAATGCGTCCACTGTGGAGCTCCACATCCTGCCAACTACCGGGGTTGCATTGTTGCTAAAGAAATTCAGCAGATTAGAAACAATAAATCAAAAAACCATCATACCACCCCTCAACAAAATGCACCTACTGAAAAAGGTGAAGGTCCTTATTTGAACAATCCAAGTCAAATGACGAAGAAAACCACCAAAAAAAACATTTCATACGCCCAAGCAGCTGCAAGAGGTGTAGCAAAGGCGCCAATGGTTGATAAGAATAGCGACAAGAAGTTGGATGAAATATTAAAGTTAATGTCATCATTCGACGAGAGGCTGAAGAAAATTGAAAATAGCAACAAAATTGCTACTCTTAAGCTTAAAAAATGACCATTACACTGAAGTTTATGACATGGAACTCAAATGGGTTATTAAAACACCAGAACGAGTTACAAGTAGTATTAGACCTAGAAAAAATAGATGTGTGCCTTATATCAGAAACACACTTCACAAAACAATCTTATATTAAGTTCAAAGGGTACAAAGTATATCATGCACTTCACCCAGATAATTCTGCAAGAGGCGGTAGTGCCGTTATTGTAAAAGAAAATTTACAGCACTATGAAGAGCTCAAATATGAAGAGAAAGATATTCAAGCAGTGGCGATTTGTCTCCAAACTAAAAAGTATCCACTAACAGTGTCTGCCATCTATTGTCCACCTCGGTATATGATAAAAAGAGATCACTATATACGTTTCCTTAGCAGCCTTGGTAGTCGTTTTATCTTAGGTGGAGACTTTAATGCTAAAAATACCCATTGGGGCTCCAGACTAACTACCACTAAAGGCAAAGAACTACTGAGTGCCATAAAAGAGATGCAATGTGAAGTTATATCTACAGGAAAGCCCACCTACTGGCCAACAGATCCGAATAAAATTCCAGACCTAATAGATTTTTTCGTAACCAAAAATCTATCAACTAATTATATAAAAACAGAACAAAGCTATGACATGAACTCAGATCACTCGGCAATCTATTTAGAAATGAGTGAAAACATTTTGTACAAACAAAACAGGCTCACTCTTGTCAATAAATACACAGATTGGGAGAGTTTTAAGACCACATTGGATGATCAAATAGATCTTAAAGTTTCTTTAAAAACACCCGAACATTTAAATATCGAATTAGAAAAGTTTGTAACGCAGATTCAGCAAGCAGCGTGGGAAAATACACCCAATATCAACAAGAGAACGAAGGGAAGTATCTATCCCTTCAGTATCAAGCAACTCATTATGGATAAAAGAAGACAGAGAAAAACGTGGCATCAGTCTAGGTGCCCTGATGACAAACGCAAACTAAACAATCTAACAAAAAAAGTAAGAAGACTAATTCAGAACTTTAAAGATGATTCAACCAAAACCTATCTTCAGGAACTAAGTAACGACCTAAAGACAGACTACTCACTTTGGAAGGCTACCAAGCATCTCAAAAGACCGATCACACAAATTCCTCCCATCAAGTGTGAAAACGGGCAGTGGGCAGTCACTAGTAATCAAAAAGCCCAGAGGTTTGCTGAGCATCTAGAAAACATATTTCAACCAAACGAGGGGGAAATTATACAGAACTGCACTTCAGTTAACATGACACCAGAATATGAAGATATTAAACTAGTAACACCGAGAGAAGTCGCAAGAGAAATAAAACAAAATATAAACCGTCGAAAATCACCAGGTTATGATTTAATAACAGGGGAAATACTACATAACATACCAAGAAAGGGTCTAGTTAAGCTGACAACCCTTATTAATGCTGCACTAAGACTTAAGTTTGTACCAGACTTATGGAAAGTTGCTGAAGTGATCATGATAGCAAAGCCTGGGAAACCTGCACAAGAAACAGCATCATATAGGCCAATCTCCTTGCTACCTATAATGTCAAAACTATTTGAAAAGCTGTTACTTAAACGGCTCAAAACAATAATACAAAGCAAGAACATAATACCAGAGCACCAGTTTGGTTTTCGAGAAAAACACTCAACTATCGATCAAGTGCATAGGATCACAAACGTAATAGAACACGCCCTTGAAGACAAGAAAGTTTGTTCTACTGTGTTCCTAGACGTGGCACAAGCTTTCGACAAAGTATGGCATGAAGGTCTAATATATAAACTAAAGAGCCTGTTACCGAAGCAGTTTGCAGATATCCTGGAATCTTACATTCTAAACAGAGTCTTTAGAATAAGGCAAGAAGATGCCTACTCAGAACTGAAGCAAATAAAAGCCGGCGTACCGCAAGGAAGTGTATTAGGTCCGGTCCTGTACCTAATATACACTTGCGATATTCCAGAATCAGAGCATAATACCGTTGGGACCTTTGCTGACGACACAGCCCTCATGGCTGTAGGAAACAGCCACGAAGAAGCAGTTGAAAAGGTTCAAATGGCTGTCAACCAAGTTTATGACTGGACTAAAAAATGGAGGATTAAATTAAATGAATCCAAATCTGTACACATAGACTTTAGTAACAAGAAACACCAGTATTCTCCAGTTTATATAAATAATAAACAAGTCCCATATGAGAATACAGCCAAATATCTGGGTATGACTCTTGACGCTAAGCTACGCTGGAAAGCCCACGTGAAGAAGAAAAGAGATGAACTCAACTTACGATTTAAGAGAATGTATTGGCTGCTTGGAAGAAATTCCACGTTGTCTGTACAGAACAAATTGCTATTATACAGACAAGTCCTGATGCCAGTTTGGACTTATGGTATTCAGCTGTGGGGCTGCGCCAAACAGACCAATATAAATATCATACAACGATTTCAGAACAAGGTACTAAGGGAAATTGTAAATGCACCTTGGTACATACGAAATGATGACCTCCATCGGGACCTAAAAGTTGAGTTCATCGATAAAGTGATAAAAAAATTTGCAGAAGCTCACGAAAAGCGACTTCATCAGCATGTGAACATCGAGGCAATCCAGCTTCTCGACCACACGCATATAGTGAGAAGACTAAAAAGAACAAAACCGTTCGAGTTAGTGTTTAGTGATAGTGAATAGTGAAATGTAGCATAATTGCTACCAAATAAATACAAGAACGAAGTGTATTCGCCTTAATAGAGACAATAAGAAAAGTGCTATTGGACACATTCTTAGTAAAGACAATTTATTAGTTTAGGATATAATTAAATTACTTATTAGTCTATATATAAGGCTAGATTGTAATAAAAACTAGGGTTCATCCTTTAGATGTACTCGAGGACTAAGGAAAAAAAAAAAAAAAAAAAAAACTCAATATTTTAACAAATTTTAACAGGTGCTGTCTCAGGACCAGACCCCGCTGTCCAATTAATCAAGGAGCGGCTGTCAAATGTGAAGCACAAGATATTAATCCTGTCGGGGAAGGGAGGGGTGGGCAAGAGTACTGTCACATCTCTACTGGGGCATGCGCTTGCTGCGAGGAACCCTGATGCTAATGTAAGTTAATTAAAATACCTACCTGTTATAAAAACAACTGCCCTGTACAACTATTTATACTGGAACAATTTGCCTGCTGCAGTCTTCCCGTCCAGTTATAATTTAAGTGTCTTCAAGGCTAGAATGAATAGGCTCGTAATAAACTAATGCGCCTCACCATCAACAATTGCATCACTGCTTACCATCAGGTGATATCGCAGTCAAGCACTGGTTTATATGTCACATACTCAAACAGCAAAAACTTAACCATCTCTAGGCTATATAAACCCATAAAAATGTATTATGAGGGACAGTAATAAATCTTAGAAAGCCTAGCAACATCTCTACCATCAACATAACATTATTATACTACATACTTTGCTTCGCTAAGTAAGTTCATCAATATCATCTTTATCTTCCTGCCTACCTTTCTGTCTCATATATTTTGGGATTGGCAGAAGATGCTATTAAGAACTCCTTTTTCTTTCACATCACTCCTCAAACAATTTATCCATCTTTTTTTCGGCCTCCCTCTCCATCCAACCACCTTTCTAAGGAAGTTTTCTCGCAGCCAATTACACAAATATGAATATTCATTGCTTTTAAATGAGATAACATTCTAATGAAACACTCCCTGTATTATTTCCTAGCTATTGCACGCGACTTATCCCACGTACATAAAATATAGCCTATGTCACACAGGATTAAAGCAGCTTTCTATCGGTGAAAAATTTTAGCAATTGTACCAGTATTTCCAGAGATTACCTCCTACAAACATAAAAAAGACATAAAAGAAACTTTACCTCTTTATAGTATTAAGTGTAGATTATAATCTGTGAATCTTGGCCCTATACTGCACTGATATAATGACAAAGCATAAATCTTTAGTACCTGCTGGCCTTAATATAAATCTTTAGTATTTCATATTAAATTGATTTGTAAAAGATTCCATTGTTAGAAACCTTTCAATTTTTAATCTACTGATTAAAGCAGTGTTGTAAATAAATAACCATCAAGGATGTTATCTATTTTTATTTACATTTCACTAAATTTTTTATGATAAGGTTTATCTTTATGTGATGCGCCCAACCTTCATTGACCTGCCTACGATGAAGTGATAAATATAATCCAAACTTGGTGAAACTGATAGTGAGAACCACGGCTTAGGATACTGTCTATTCTTTTTTTACTAATATTAAAATAAAAAATCTAATAAGTAATAAAAAAAAAATCTTTATTCTTATCTTTTTATTATTATTTTTTTAAATTTTCTTACTGTAATTTCTGTGACATTGTTACTATTTTGGTGTATAATTAAGTTTATTTTTTAGTTTTGAGTGGAAAAATTTTATATGGCAATCTCAACTTATTTAACAAAAAGGTTTTGCTATATGAAAGGAATATTATTCGAGATTACATCAGCGGGTCTAAAATGGCCGCTTTAGTAGAATCATAATATTAAATCAATAGCTAATGATCTGTTCGGAATTCGGGAAATGATTTGCTTTTAGATAAATTGCCAATGTGGCCTTTTTAGGCCCGCTGTTTACATAGAAATTCTGTTATTCAACTGAGCGCACTGGTAGTCTATAACTTAGACTATAAAATTGATCGTTTACTTTAAACAATTGAAGCAATTTATTCTCAATACATTGTCATTGTCACCATGGCAAGTAAACAGTGTCAACTGCAATTGACCGTTTTGTAGATTCTTTAATAGGCGTCAATTAACCGACGTTTATCTAGGGAAGCCGTTGAACTTAAGGCAATGCACTTTGATGCACTTGCATGACTTCAGAGTTTAATTTACTCTATGGATAGCTTTTATAATTTATGACGTTGATAGGGGGCGTGTTTGACCCGACGGATAACCCCTCTTAATCAGAGGGTTTTATTTGTAAAGCTTTGTTTTTATAGCAAATGTGAGAAGTAATTCAAAATGCAATTTTTTTCACTCATTAGGTGAAACATCGAATGTATAATTATAATTTAAAATATTTCCTCAATTTGTTCACAAAATAACGCAATTATTATTCCCATATTAAAATTTACTGTTTGTCAATTTGAAATGCTTGTGCCAGCAGTTTAATTACACGCCAATTAAAAACGACACGATGCGACAAAACGATCCCGTTGCAGAGTAGAATAACACTGAATTATTTAAATAAACACCTACCCTATTATATCTCGAGCGTCGCTCATACTCGTTTCCGAAATCCATTTTCGCGGCAAAATATTTGATTTTAAATTTAGAACCGGGCACAGACAACACGTGTATCGATTCCAAACGCGCGGTGGCAAAGAATTCGCAACGTACAGTCAGACGGTGGCACTGCCTGGTACAACCTTCGTGCCTCGTATATAGGTCAGGTTTTATGGGGTAATTTATTATAGTCGATGCATAAGTAGTTGTATGCATGGTTGTTTTGTTTACACGCCTTCAGCGGAAACATAGAACTAAGCTAATTTTGTACAAATAAATTTTAATATAAACAATTAATTACAGATCTAGATGTAAATGATAATGAAGCAAAAGTAGTATGTCAGGATCTTAACAGGTGGTCTTGCGTAGATTCTGCTAATCCTCGTGGGAAAAAGGCATGAGTATGTACCTATGTATAACATTAACACATGTTTTTGGCCTAAAGACATCTTTCTATTTTAAATATCAAAACTCTTAGAAAATCCCTAAGTAACAAAGATCTCTGGCAAAAATCATGCAAAATAAAAACCCTCCTTTTTAAAGTCAGTTAATATCCCTCAAAAGTGACTCTCTGTCAGGTCAGTTGGCGCAGTGGTTGAACGATAAGCTGCTGCGTTGCGTGTCATGGGTTCGATTCTTGCACGGCACAAATATTCGTAGTTGGTGTTGTGTATGTGAGTTTACATGTTCGTGAATGCACCCACGACACAGGGATAAATTAACGTAAGGCAACGTTAAAAAAAAAAAACTTTCCCTTTGTTATCCAGCAAAACGAAGGTTTTGAAAGTAAATTGGTTACTGATACAGAGTAAACTAACCAATCATAACTTCCAGGTCGGTATTCTGGACGCTGACATCTGTGGGCCCAGTCAACCGCGAGTGCTGGGAGTGCGAGGCGAACAGGTTCACAACTCAGGATCAGGATGGTCGCCTGTTGTAAGTATTTACTAGATACAATTACTGTGTTCACGTTATTTCCAACAGTGACGTGTAAATTAATCAAAAACCATAAGAATGTTTACGGGCTGCATCCCATCCCAATTTTAGTTCCTATAGCTCTATCCGAAATAGAAATTTACTGAGGCTCCACTACGAACTCTTAACGCAAACCTTTTTACGACCTAAACTGAATTGTAAAAGGGTTAGAGCTGTATAGGGTGTATAGCTTCATCCCTCTTTCTCGCTCGCACGACTGACATTTTAATACATCATGATCGGAACCTCTCCTACAAAATGTATTACGGCTTCTTCTGATCGACATTTCTCGAAGTGAGATCAGTTGCAAGTAAAAATAAATCATCATCATTTCAGCCGAAAAACGTCCTGTTGGACATAGCCCTCCCGCAAGTGTCGCCATAATGACCGGTCCTGTGCGTCTCCCATCCATCGAATAAGTACATACATCATATAAATTAAAAATTAAGGTAACCAACAACCAACGGTGCCATAGAAAACACCAAAGAGTATAAATAGCTCTAGTCATTCATCATCATCATCATCATTTCAGCCGATACACGTCCACTGCTGGACATAGGCCTCCCCCAAGCGTCGCCACAACGAACGCTCCTGCGCGTCTCGCATCCATCGGCTTCCCGCAACCTTCACCAGGTCATCAGACCACCTTGTTGGAGGCCTTCCAACGCTGCGTCTTCCGGTACGCGGTCGCCACTCCAGAACCTTTCGGCCCCAACGGCCATCTGTTCTGCGAGCAATGTGCCCTGCCCATTACCACTTAAGTTTAGCAATTCTTTGCGTTATGTCGGCAACCTTAGTTCTCCTGCGGATGTCTTCATTTTTGATTCGATCACGCAAGGTAACCCCGAGCATAGCCCTTTCCATTGCCCTTTGGGTGACTTTAGCCTTCTGATGAGGCCCATTGTGAGCGACCACGTTTCGGAGCCATATGTCATCACTGGCAACACGCACTGATCATAGACTTTCGTCTTGAGACACTGTGGTATGTTGGACGAGAAGACACCGCGTAGCTTCCCGAACGCTGCCCAGCTGAGTTGGATTCGACGGTTGACCTCTTTCTCGAAGTTCGACCTACCTAACTGGACTGTCTGTCCGAGGTAGACGTAATCTTCCACAACTTCGAGTGTAGAGTCTCCGATCTTGATAGGAGTGGGCGCTACATGGTTGTTAATCATGATTTTGGTTTTATCCATGTTCATTTTAAGACCCACTCTTTCGGAAGCTCTACTGAGGTCATTGAGCATTGTGCTGAGCACCTCCATAGTCTCAGCCATTACTACTATGTCGTCAGCAAACCGAAGGTGAGTGATGTACTCGCCATTGACATTAATGCCTAGTCCATTCCAGTCCAGAACCTTAAAAACATCTTCCATTGCGGCGGTGAACAGTTTCGGAGAAATGACGTCTCCCTGCCTCACACCCCGCTGCAAAAGGATAGGTTTCAAGATGTGGTCCTGTAGTTGGACTGACATAGTGGCGTTTTCGTACAAACACTTCAGCACCTCGATGTACCGATAGTCAATTTGGCACCGTTGGAGAGACTGCAGCACCGCCCAAGTCTCAATCGAATCCAAGGCTTTCTCGTAGTCCACAAACGCTAGGCAAAGAGGCAGGTTATACTCCTCGGTCTTCTGTATAACCTGCCGTAGCGTACGAATGTGGTCTACGGTGCTGAAACCTTTTCGGAATCCGGCTTGTTCGGGAGGCTGGAAGTCGTCAAACCTGCGCGCGAGACGGTTCGTGATGACCCTTGAAAACAGCTTGTAGACATGGCTCAGAAGTGAGATGGGCCTGTAATTCTTAAGCAGGGTAATGTCACCCTTCTTGAAGAAAAGTACCACCACACCTCTGCTCCATGCCTGCGGCGTTTTTCCCTCGAGTATGACGGAATTGAATAACTTCTGAAGGGCCTTTAGGACCGGTTTTCCACCCGCCTTCAGGAGCTCAGCCGTAATTCCGTCCTCGCCCGACGCCTTGTTGTTCTTCAACTGCTTCAGAGCCATCCTAATCTCGTACAGGCTGACGTCCGGGATATCTTCAGTGTAGTGTCGAGTCAATCTAGCTCTTGGGTCGTTTGCTAGATTTGTATCGGGTTTGGAGACTGACGTGAATAACTGTCCATAAAAAGCCTCGATCTCTCCCAGAAGCTCCGATTTGGCGGATATAACTCTGCCATCATCGGTCTTTAGTTTCGTGAGCCGGCTCTGCCCAATAGGCAGATCCCGTGCAAATACTTTGGAGCCCTTATTCCGCTCAATCGCGTCTTTAATCCTCTCAGTATTAAATCTGCGAAGGTCGCGTTTTAGAGACTTTGAGATCCGTTTATTGAGCCGCCGGTACGTGCACACGTCATCTGAAGACTGCAAAGTTATTTCACGCCTCTTCTTCATGAGCTCGAGAGTTTGATCAGTAAGCCTTTTGGTCTTACTTGTACGAGTCTTAAAGAACTGCGACCCAACTGTATGGACAGCTTCCCATCATTATATTTGTCCACGGAGCTTTCTAGGCACTCGAAACGATTTTGGAGTTCGAGCTGAAAGCTCTCGGAGTTTTGGATCTGGATCTGTGCACGACGGAGCGTAGACTTCATCAGTCGAGATCTTTCAAGCCTGACATTGATATTCAATGTGCCTCTTACCATACGGTGATCACTCCCGGTTTTCACCGTATTGATCACAGAGACATCATTGAATATTTGCTTCTTCGTCGACATGATAAAGTCAATCTCATTTTTAGTTACACCATCAGGGCTTAGCCACGTCCACTTCCTGTGCTCCCGCTTTCTGAAGAAGGAGTTCATCATGTAGAGGCTCTCCTTCTCCATAAAACTAGCCAGTAGGTGTCCCCGGCGGATAGTCATTCACCTAATTTAATTCGATACTTCAGTTTATAACATCCCACATCCATGTGACGATTGTATCCAGTACGACAAGGAAAACTTTACGGTTTTTGAGTCGATGTTGTAGTTCATTTTACCGGCACACGAATGTATATTTATTTATTAAACATACACACACTATCTTCACAGGCTGAAACCAATACAATAGTAGTTCCCAAACACACAAACAATTGAAAATATTATCTAAAAGTGTATGGTACATAAAAATCTTTTGAAACTTTATTTCTATGATAAGTGTTTCAGTCAAATGCAAAGATAAATAATCTTTAAATATAGTAAGTAGCTATTTTCACGCTCATTCTAGCAACTCTTTGAATAGACATACCTACTTTTTTATGTTGCTTAATGATTGGTGACCGTAAAAGATATTTTTCATGCAAAAGTCATTCAATAGGGGTAGCTTAACTGAGACGCTTGTATTGATGATTTTAACTCGATAAAGCAATATTTTTTACGGTCGCAAATCATATTTTGATAAATATCACCACATCACTTCAGCCGATATATGTCCATTGTTGGATATAGACCTCTTCCAAGTGTCTCCACAATGAACGGTCCTGAGCGTCTTCGTCAGTCTACCTTGTAGGAGGCCTGCCAACGCTGCGTCTTCCGGTACGCGGTTATCACTCCAGAACCTTTCGGCCTCAACGACCATCTGTTCTGTGAGCAATGTGCCCTGCTCATTGCCACTTAACTTTGGCGATTTTTAAGTTTGACTGGCCTGTTGGTCTAGTGGTTAATGACCCTGACTGCTATGCCGGAAGTCGTGGATTCGATTCCCACCCAGGACAAATGTTTGTGTGATGAGCATCATCATTTGTTCTGTGTCTGGGTGTAATTTATCAATAATATGTATGTATTTAGATATATATAAGTATGTTTATCAGTTGTCACCCATAAAACAAGCTCTGCTTAGCTTGGAACTAGACGGCGTTGTGTGATAGTTGTGGAATATATTCGTCCGGTTAACCTTGTGCGGAGTGGACGTGTGTCGATCATCTCAAGAAATTTACCGTCTTAATTCTGTGATTGGTTGAAGTTAGTTAAATCCAATTCCTTGTCACTCTTTAAGTGTTTTTACCTGCCGGCTACTCCCACTGGGTGGTCCTAGAAGGAGACGAAACTATTTTTTGTAATTGCTGCTCAAATTAGAATCCCAAAAGTGATTGTGAATTGGCTGGATTTGAACCGGCGACGCCTCGGCGAAGTAACGACCAAGACCAGCGCGTGACCAACGCGCCATCGAGCTAGTTGCGGCCGACTCTCAAATACCGGTGCGCTACGCGCTACTGACGTCACGCTCGCCTACGACGGTTAGTAGTGCTACGAGCCTACGAGTTGCCTACGAACACTGCATCGGCTACGAGTTCTACGACACTTGTACGTGAGTGCTAAAAGGATTGAGGTGGATTGTTGGACGGATTGTTTATTGTTTACCGGTTGCTTTGCGGGCCGAGTGATTGAAGTATCATAAATTTTATTGACAGCCACCTATTATGGCCGGAGTACAGCATTCACCTCCTAATACGCCTAAATCACAAGTCAACACAGGCCTGACTCAGACCCAATCCGAACCTAATATAAACTCGGCCGTCAAGATTAGCGATTATGTAAATGTTAACAGGAACAAGCGGCCACGCCAAGGGAATTCCCCACAAGGCGGGATTGTGTTTAGCCCGCTGGATGCAGACAAGAATAATCAAGATATATCGTGTACCTTGGCTGAACAAACTACCCTAATGGCTACATTATTGAAAGATATCGCAGAAATTAAGAGCCAAAATAATCAAATTAAGGCGTCTAATGCTCAAATTCGAGTAACTAATGAAGAGATCATGAAGTCAATGTCCTTTATGAATTCACAATTCGAAGATATGAAAAAAGAGATAGAGGAATTAAGAAAAGATCGCCGGGTTCAACAAAATTACATTGAGAATCTGGAAAAGAAGATACTTGACCTACAACATAAGTCACGTTCGTCTTCGATTGAAATCCGAAACATCCCGCAGGACAACTCCGAAACCTTTATCAGCCTGATAAAAACGGTGGGCAAGATTGGAAACGTGGTTGGGCTGTCTATCCCGGAATCAGATATTCGTGATATTTATCGGCTTCCTGGTAAATCTACCAGTCCTGCCATTCCGCGCCCGATTATTGCGGAATTCACAAAGGTACAAACAAAACAAGCAATTATATCTGCTACTCGATCGTTTAATAAGGCAAAAGGGAAGGAAGATAAATTAAACACAGCACTCGTCGGTTTACCAGGTAAGCCCCAGCCGTTTTACATCGCCGAACAACTCCCCACTACTACTAAAAAGCTGTTTTTTCAAGCTCGAGAGTTTGCAAAAAGTAAAGCATACAAATACTGCTGGATATCCAACGGTAATATCTTCCTGCGCAAACAAGAAGGAGACAAACAAATTATAATTCATTCGGACAAATGTCTTCAGGATCTTGAAAACACAAACATTTGACTATTTTTATTGTATTTTTCAGTCATGTATAAATTTAAAATAATTATCTTTCTCTACTTTATACTTATAAGAGATCACCAATTTTCACCACACATTCTCTCAGACATACTCCACATAAAAACACGAAACCCAAAACACAATACATCCCTTCACTATGACACAACAACATATCTAATCTCCATAGAGCGATGCATCAATCATTTAGACTCCAAATATATCCCAACTATTCACATACATATATCTATTCCACTTTTTGGTTGTGCTGTTAAGTCCAAATGGCTATCATAAATAATATAAATGATGAGCTTGATCAAATAAATTTTAATTCTTTTGTCTGTAGTCCAGAGGAATGTTTGAAATATTTCAATATTTCTAATGGCAATATTACCGTGTTACATATAAATATACGTAGTGTAAACAAAAACTTTAACCAGCTCCAAGTGCTATTAAGTTCAATTAAAATTGACTTTGACATAGTCGTTTTAACCGAATGTTGGCTTAGTAAAGCTACTTATCTACCAGCATTGGACGGTTTTGCATCGCACTCAACAGGTATCAATGCGAATCAAAACGATGGCGTCATGATTTACACGAGGCTGAGCCTACATAGCTACGTATGGGAACCGGAATTCAAGGGTGGGAATTGTCTAGTATGTCAAATAGACAAAAACCTTGCCGTGGTTGCTGTATACCGTTCTCCATCATTCAATTCAAAGGACAATTTCGACAATTTCATAACTAGCCTGTATAATGTCTATGAAGGCCTATCTTCGTGCCCTAATATCGCCATTGTAGGTGATTTAAATATTGATATTAGACCAGAAAACAGGGATGTCCGTAGCTTTGACTACTTAACTCTAAATGCTTCTCACGGGCTCATGCCAACCCATCTTTTTCCCACTAGGTTAGAACATTGTTTAGACCACATACTGCTAAAGTCTAACCTTTCATCAACTACAATTGTGTTGGATTCGTTTATAACAGATCATAAAGCCGTCCTACTTAATATTGCAAAAGCCAACCCACAACGGAAAACCTGTAACTACAACACTCGCATAAACCACGAAGCTGTTATGTTGGAGTTAGAAGAGGTCGGTTTTGCAAGTATATACCAAATAGATGACGTTAATGCATCCATGAATGAATTCATAAATATAATAAAGTCAGCCATATCAAAACATTCGCAGATAATAAAAATTCCAAGAAAAAAAAGGATTATTAAACCATGGATAACACCAGGTTTGCTAAAATGTATACAAAACCGAGACAGAATGCACATAAATTCAAAAAAGACACCAGACAACCTGATTCTTAAAACTACCTATGTTCGGTACCGAAACTTTTGCAATGATTTACTTAAAAAATTAAAAATTTCATATGAGCAGAGTGAACTTGAAAAAGCTAGTAAGAACCCAAAAAACTTGTGGAAAACAATAAAACAAATAACTAACACATGTAAAACGCATGTCAGTCCTTCTGAGCTGTTGGAAATACGAGATAATCCGAAATCCTCCGTTAACGAAGTATGTCACTTTTTTAGTACAATAGGGAGAAACCTGGCAGCAGACATTATAAAAAAAAACCCAGGTCCGTCATCCCCAGCTAGTAGAAAGGCCCCCTTTATCAGGAATATCCCTCAACACTCCACATTAAATTCTCCTGCCATCCTGGAAGTCGACGAAGCTGAAGTGGAATCAATTATCCTTCAATTACGGAATGACTGTGCAGTGGGTTGGGATGGAATACCATCTTCTATTCTAAAAAGCTGCCGACATGTATTGCTTCAATCATTGACCTATCTCTGCAACCGTTGCCTACAGAATGGGGTTTTTCCCGATGCCCTGAAAAAGGCAATCGTTCACCCTATTTACAAGGGGGGGAGTAGAAATTGTGTCAGTGATTACAGGCCAATATCTGTTCTACCAGCGCTATCAAAAATTCTTGAAAAGATACTCAATAAGTGTTTACGCAGCTTTCTTAATAAAAACAAGATCATTGCTGACAACCAGTATGGATTCCGACCTGGGCTGTCAACAGAAGATGCTGTACTGGATTTCACGCAGACGGTTGCTAAATGTTTGGATCAAAAGATAAAATGCTTAGGTATTTTCCTAGACCTTTCCAAGGCATTTGACACAGTTTCTATTCCCTTACTTACCTCTAAGTTGGAGCATCTCGGTGTACGTGGCATATTACTAGACGTTTTTAAGGATTACCTCAGAAATCGTACTCAATGCGTCAAAATTGATGCGTACCTTAGCGACGAAGAATCGGTATCTTATGGCGTTCCTCAAGGAAGTATCTTGGGTCCAACCTTATTCCTTATTTACGTCAACGATCTGTGCAGAATGAGCCTCCCAGACTGTAATATATATGCGTATGCAGACGACACTGCTATTCTCGTGCATGGACTTACGTGGGATATAGTCAAAACAAAAGCGGAAATGGTTCTGGCAGAAGTGATGGAATGGCTCAGTTCAAATCTATTAACACTTAACCTACAAAAAACCACCTACATTCCTTTTGCAATTCGTCGTAACACCGCACCGACAGATACCTTCAATTTAACTGCTCACACATGCTCAAACACCATAGGACCCTGTACATGCCAAACACTCACTAGAACTGAAAGTGTAAAATATTTAGGAGTGCAGATAGATGACGGTTTACGATGGGACAAACAAATTGATGCCCTCACTACCAGGACGATGCGCCTGATACACATTTTCAAGTCTCTCAGACAATCGGCTAATGCTGACACTCTGAAAATCGTGTACTACGGTCTGTGTCAATCGGTGATTGGCTATTGTATCGCTGTTTGGGGCGGTGCAGCAAAGACAATCATTCTAAGAGTTGAGCGAGCACAGAGAGCGATTCTAAAAGTCATGACGAAAAAGCCCTATAGATACCCAACTACTGAACTCTACTATGATTGTAAAGTCCTTTCGGTTCGTCAACTGTTTGTGCTTAAATCGATTCTGAGAAAACACACCAGTCTTCCTAAGTCCGACCCAAACAAGCGAACATGTGTTATCCCGGGTACTCAACACAAAACTTCTTTCGCTAAACGCCAGTTCTATACCCTAAGTGGGCACATTTACAAAAAAGTTCACAAACATCTAAAAATTATAGATTTAAATTCATACACATTAAAACAAACAGTAACAGAGTGGCTACTACAGAAAGACTACACATACACGGAGTCTTTACTCACTTACATCGCCTAAAAAAAATAAAAAATAAAAAAAAAAAAACGCACACTTACAAGCTATTCACACATGCATCCACACACACTCACCCCTACATCCACACACACTCACCCCTATATTCACACACACAAATCCACAATAAGCAACTACCACATCACACCACTACACATCCCCTCCACATTTTACTCGTACACGCACACCTATTACTGCTGTCAAATTTAAACGGTAGATCGACACTGTCCACTGTTGTACAAAAATGGTATATTTATAAACTGGACACTGTCTCTTAAAATACAGGATAGCCTAGTTTAAGAGGCAGGGTTACTATAATTATGTACAGAAATTTTTGCAACACACTGTAATCCCTAGAATAAGTCTACCCACTAGCTATCTACTTGTGTATATTCTGTAACTATTTTTGGTAAATAAACTTTATTATTATTATTATTATTATTATTATATTCTTCGTGCTATGTCGGCAACCTTAGTTCTCTACATTTCTGATTCGAATATATTCTTCGTGCTATGTCGGCAACCTTAGTTCTCTACATTTCTGATTCGATCACGCAAGGAAACCCAGAGCATAGCCCTTTCTATTGCCCTTTGGTTGACTTTAAGCCTTCTGATGAGGCCCATTGTGAGCGACCACGTTTCGGAGCCATAAGTCATCACTGGCAACACGCAGTTGTTATAGACTTTCGTCTTGAGACACTGGTATGTTGGACGAGAAGATACCGCGTAGCTTCTCGAAAGCTACCCAGCCGAGTTGGATTCGACGGTTGACCTCCTTCTCGAAATTAGATCTACCCAACTCGACTATCTGTTCGAGGTAGACGTAATCGTAATGCATAAAAGTTTAAGAAAATTGGAATTGGGTTGCCCTGGAGCAATCACCCTTATTAAACATTCGAGTTTGTCCACAGTATGTAACAGACAATCTGTCGTTGATGTCGATCGGCTTCCTGCTGGGCAGTCCAGACGACGCGGTCATATGGAGAGGACCCAAGAAAAATGGTGAGCATCCTCAAACTACACAAAGTATAGATCCTACCACGAGCTCTTATCGCGATCCATTTGACGACCTAAACTGAACTGTGGAATGGAATGGAAGGGATGGGCTACATATAGCTACGTATAGCTATATCCTTTTTTCGCGCTCGCATGTCTGACATTTTAAAACGCCATGGTAAGGCCCCTGAACCCGTAACTAACCTTAGCACAGCGTCCTCAATGAGCTATTCAATGTGATTGCGGTTGCGAAGCGATCTGATGCGGTTCAATTCGTGTCTTACATGCGTGCGAAATCACCACTTTACCGAAAGAGTCAGCAGCACGAAAATATTAAATCAACTGATCGCGACCTCATTGCTTTGCACAACGCCGCACCGCACCACACAGGCGGATTTTTTAAAATTCCTGGCCAAAACCCCAATGTACGAAGTCGGTCATAATAGTCACGTGACGTAATTTTTTGAATCTTAATGATTCCTAGCATCCAATGACAGCTCGCATAATATTTTAAAGGAAAGTTTTCATGACTACTCATTATTGCAAAGTATAGACTTCTAAACAAAAAGTGAATGTTGTTTAAAATTGAGTTTATTGAAAAAATATATTGTCGTATTTCGAACGTGTTAAGTGTAACTTTTACCATGGATTGTGAAGCTGGAGGTATGTATCTAAGTATTCAAATTAAATTCATTATTGTTTTTAGTTTGTTTGTTTACAAAAATAATTAAAGTAATTTGCAATATAAATTTTACGTAATGATTGCTTTTGGTATGCTCTAAAGTTGCAAATTCATTAGAATTAGACTATCTTGTAAAGATTATAATAAAGATATACATCTTAGCTGACTATCGGTGTTAATTTTAGTTGCTAATATGTGCTACTCTGCTTTTCGTTGGACAATTAGCAATGTGAAGTAAGAAACACGAAAAATGTTTTATTTTATTTCTTCTTTATTTTTAGGTTCATCTTCTCAGAATGTCGTCATATGTCGTCAACAATTAGTTGAATATTATAGGAAATGCAATTTGAAAGATAATAATGAAAAATTTAAAAATCTTGTATATAAAGTAAAAAGTTTTTTAGGTGTTGAGGATGATTTAACAGATGGAGCAAAACTATTATCTAAGTTCATATTCGAATATAAGCAGAAGTGGGCTTCTGCTTAAAGAAACAATGCCTATTTTATTAAAAAAGAATTTATTTGGCTTAATAATGGTATCTGTTTTGTTGTTAAGAAACATGTTTCAAAGCAAGTTGGTGGAAGACCTTCTAAAAATTTCTCTGAGAGCAGTGATCGATCAAAACGCAGAAAAACTGAAGACTTATGTACGGAAAGATCTAATAGTGCACGTAAGTCTTCAGTTTTTCTAAAATCTGTTAAATCATCCTCAACACCAAAAAAACTTTTACTTTATACAAGATTTTTAAATTTTTCATTATTATCTTTCAAATTGCAGTTCCTATAATATTCAACTAATTGTTGACGACATATGACGACATTCTGAGAAGATGAACCTAAAAATAAAGAAGAAATAAAATAAAACATTTTTCGTGTTTCTTACTTCACATTGCTAATTGTCCAACGAAAAGCAGAGTAGCACATATTAGCAACTAAAATTAACACCGATAGCCAGCTAAGATGTATATCTTTATTATAATCTTTACAAGATAGTCTGATTCTAATGAATTTGCAACTTTAGAGCATACCAAAAGCAATCATTACGTAAAATTTATATTGCAAATTACTTTAATTATTTTTGTAAACAAACAAACTAAAAACAATAGTGAATTTAATTTGAATACTTAGATACATACCTCCAGCTTCACAATCCATGGTAAAAGTTACACTTAACACGTTCGAAATACGACAATATATTTTTTCAATAAACTCAATTTTAAACAACATTCACTTTTTGTTTAGAAGTCTATACTTTGCAATAATGAGTAGTCATGAAAACGTTCCTTTAAAATATTATGCGAGCTGTCATTGGATGCAAGGAATCATTAAGATTCAAAAAATTACGTCACGTGACTATTATGACCGACTTCGTACATTGGGGTTTTGGCCAGGAATTTTAAAAAATCCGCCTGTGTGCGCACCCACGTGTCTTGTGGAGGTCACGTAGGCCACCGGAATAGAGTATCTATATTGTTTGTTCCATTCGCGCTGCGATCGCAGTCATGCGATGCCATCACTGTGGTTTTGTACAAGACTAAGCCAAATCGTCTCCCTGAGTGCTGTCTTGAAATTTAATTAATATTTTCGTGTCTTTTGTTTTAAGGAATGATCAAGCAGTTTCTAAGTGAAGTGGACTGGGGAGAACTGGATTATCTGCTAATAGACACGCCACCAGGTACACTTATAGAGATTCAAACTTAAATCTACTAAACTGAACGTTATAGTTCTGAAGGGGTGCCGCAGATGTATAAACTTCACACTCATTTCACTAATTATATTATTAGGTTTATAAATTTGATAACTTTATTGCTTATGGATCGATTATGATGATTGTTTTGGGCTGGATTAAGTAATTTTGACAAGAAAACCTATGTAATGTTCACAAACGATTTTTTTTCTTTTTTGAAGTCGACTATATTTATTTGTAAAAAAACGCAATGTAACTTTTAGTGAGCCCTATTTCTGATCGTATTAGGATAACACACATTTCCTTTCGTATTAGGATAACATTCAATGTTTGAAGATGTATCAGTGATGTTAAGGACATCACTGATACATCTTCAAACATTGAATAAGTACCAGTTATCAATTGACCCCTCACCCAGGCACGTCGGACGAGCACCTGTCGGCCGTGCAGTACCTGCGCGCGGCGGGGCTGAGCGGCGCGCTCGTGGTGACGACGCCGCAGGAGGTGGCGCTGCTGGACGTGCGCAAGGAGCTGCAGTTCTGCGCCAAGCTGGGCGTGCCCGTGCTCGGCGTGCTCGAGAATATGTCGCTGTTCATCTGTCCCAACTGCAAGGTAACCTCGTCCAATTGTAAGAAACTAAAGCAGGGGTGAACAGGAACAAAAGTTTGAAGGGGATTTTCGCGTTTAGTAACAATTTCTCCCAGCATTTAAGTATTCTTGTTTATTCTTCAATTGTAATAAAAACGGATGCTTTGATAGAAATCAATAATATAAATATGTCATCATCATATCAGCCGAAAGACGTCCACTGCTGGACAGAGGCCTCCTCCAAGCGTCGCCACAACGCCCGGTACTGTGCGCCACGCATCCATCGGATTCCCGCGACCCTGACCAGGTCGTCGGTCCACCTTGTTGGAGGCCTTCCAACGCTGCGTCGACTTTGAGTCTTCTTATAAGGCGTTCATATAAATATGTACCAAAGTGAAAATCTAACCAAAGTTTTGTTCGTATTCACTCTGTTTGACGGTACTTGACCTTTGGCCTTCTCATACAAAATTGTGTCTCTGATTACGGTATTCGAAAGATTAAAGTGGTTACTCAGCGCGTCTATAAAAGTTTTCACTTTTTTTTTTGTGGTGGGGAAAATCATCCAATGACAACCCCCGCTCTTGGGCGGAGCGAGAGATAGTGTCAGACTCTTACTGACTAAAAACCCACCCCGTTCCATCTAGCCTCCATACCTGGGCTCGAGCTTCCTTTCGGATAACCCTGGCCTCAATAGACTTCGACCCAGCTGGGCCCCTGCTGTTGATGACAACTCCTTGAGGCGCGCGGGAACAGTGCGCGCCGTCGACGACTTGGGCTCGGTCCGAATAGTTACCGGACGCTCGGAAAGCGAGCTATCCAATGCTCGCCGTCTACAAGCCCGCGCCTACTGTAGCCGGAAATCGGGATGGGAATCCCGGCGGTGGCTGGGGCGCTGTTGCCTGATGCGGTCGGTCTTAATACTAGTGATTACGGAATTGCGTAGTAAATTGTTATCAATATCCCTTATTAATTTTTTCGTATTTTTTAGACCCGCAGCGAGATATTCCCAGCCACAACGGGCGGCGCAGCACAGATGTGCTCGGAGCTGGGCGTGCCACTGCTGGGCAGTTTGCCGCTCGACCCCATACTGGCGCGCTGCTGCGACGACGGACGAGACTTCCTACAGGAGCTTCCCACTTCGCCCGCCGTCACGGCACTGCGCGGCATTGTAGACAGTGAGTTGTTATTTATTAACTTATAGCTTCTGCCACCGGCCTCGCCCGCGTGGAAGTCGACAATTATAGCAAGAGAACATGCTAATTTAAAAAAAAATACGACCGATTTGGAACCGTGCACTAGTTTCTGACGTTTTATAAGTGCCCTTGTAGGCCCATGTGGAATAAAAATATTTGAATTTGCTCCGAGGCGGACCTGGGATAAAAAAGCCTCTTTCAGGATAGGTAGACAATATCCTGAAATTGGCTTTTTCATCCATGGTGCCAAGTTTCAGTCCAATATGTTCAGCTTTTAGGTCGTATAGCGGTAACCAATGGACAGACAGTTTCAATCGCATTTATAATATAACTAGCTTCTGCCAGCGGCTTCGCCTGCGTGAAAATAAAAAATATAGGCCTATGATACTCAGTGATAAAGTAGCTTTCTATCAGTGAAAGAATTTTGAAAATCGGTCCAGTAGTTTTTGAGTTAAATCGTATTAAAAAAATCAAATCATTCCTCTTTATAATATTAACTAGACTTTTACCTATGGGATATAGATATCAAAATGCAAAAATATGCACAAAAAATGTAAAATATGCACAATCAACTTCATCATCTTCCTGCCCTTGTCTCTTTATTTGGGGTCGGCGCAACACGTTTTTTTCTTCCATTCTATCCTGTCACCACCCTATCACTAACTTCCTTTTCTTTCATATCCTTCCATCTTTTCTTTGGCCTCCCTCTCCCTCTCCACCCATCCACATGTATACTCATAACTCTGCGTACTTTAGTAACAAGCGTTTCGTCCCTCCTCTTTACGTGACCATGCCAAGACAAACGATTCCCCTTCAACTTTTTAGTCACTGGCGCCACTTTCAAACTTCCTCTGATATACTCATTTTTCTTATTTTATCTTTTCTCGTCACACCAGACATCCATCTTGGCATTCTCATCTCCGCTACATGCAATCTTTTTTCATATATCTTTTTCACAGCCCAACATTCTGAACCATACAGTACGACAGGTCTTATTACGGACTTGTTAATTTTGCCATATGCACAATCAACTTGTTATTTATAATTTTCTATCAGTGATAATAATTATATTCATTCAGAGTTAAATATCGAATAAAAACTTTTTGTTACAGAAATCGTTGCCACGTGCGAGAACACCTCCAGTTGAGCCCTCGAAACACCCAGTGATGCCTTGTAATTTAAATATTTATATTATGACCTAGTCAATATTTTGTTTTGTTAAGAGCACAGTGTTAAAAATGAGAACGGAATAAAATCCGACAGTACTTACTATTTTAAAAATCAATTCGCTGAAACTAGGTATAACCCTAATGAATTTATTTGTGAGAAATATATTTTATTAGTTATAAAATTGTTTTTTATTAAAAAAAAAAATATAACAAAGGTTTCGACCAATTACAATTGTTTTAATATAATATGTAGGTATGCACCTTTAGTTCTGAAACGTTAAGCGGACGCCCACGCAGGGCATACATCATTACATCGTGTGACGTCGCGCGTGTGTCATTAGCGACGGTCCCCGTCGCGGAATCCGGATTATTACAAGCGCAGTGTACTAATTTTAACGTAACAAAAAGGGAGCGCGGGCCGTGCAACGGAGCACTTTTGTATGGGACTGCACGGGCGCACAGCGCTTAACGCAGTTTTAAATGAAAAAAACATTAACATTTTTGAGTTAGCAACACTAACCGAGTTCTGTCAACTTCACGTGCCAAATTGTCAATTTTGACAGCAGTAGCACAAATTGAAAATATTTCAGAAACCGGCAATTTCACAGATTATTTGACCTAGCATTACTAAGTTTAGACGACAGTGTACATTTCTCGTCTTTATTGAACGCACAGAAGCGGTTGTAATGTAGTTCCAGTCCAAGACAAGCTTTCATTACTTCGAATAGTTCATGGGCACTAGCGTAGTCTCAAGTCACCGAAGATGCCGCATTCTCATGCCTCCTCAACAAATGGTGACGAGGATAAGCCGTGTAGAGCGTGTTCAGACTTCAAAACTTGGGCCAAGACACAGAATAAAGTCACTTTCTCATCACCGGGCAAAAACAAACAGGTGAGGTTATGTTTCGTAATTATAGCAGTTTCTAGTGCTTTCCAGGCCTTATTCCGGCCAGAAAATAGAGTACACAATATATATTTCTTACGTAAAATATAAATTGTTCTACGTTTTGTGGTAATTGTTCCTAAATTGATTAGTTTTTCATGACTATCTGAGAATGATGCAATCTAGATGCAACAGCTGATTGTCATAACAGATGTATAGATAGTCCAGTCAAATTAGGTTAACACCTCGCAACTCAGTTATCATCATCATAACATCAATAAGGATTTTTTTAAATTTCTTATTAATTAATAAGTTTCCCATTTAAAATCTTTGACTCTAATTTTTTCTTACCTACATAATGGTTTTTTGAGATGGAATGGTAAGGGCTATTAGCATAACCAAGACAATGGCTTACCATCAGGTGAGATGGTGGTCAAACACGAGCCTATCAATAATTAAAAAAAAATCTTCACAAAAATATTTTTTATGCCTATCGGTCCTGTTTCTAATAAGAATAAAAATAGAATAAGAATAAAAATAGATACATTTAAGAGCCTCTTAACCTTTTGAATACTGTGCATAACTTTTTGTGAAATAGCCATCTCTAGGATTATTTCCAAAAAAAAGCCATGATAAATAATTATATTTATCATGGCTTTTTTCCTCACAAAACAAACATCATCTATCTGTTTAGCCACCTCCACGGCGGAAGGACTGTCCCCTGGACAAGGATGAGATTGGCACAGCTACATGGTCATTCCTCCATTCGATGGCGGCCTATTTCCCTAAGACACCAAGTAAGCAGCAGTCGGAAGATATGACGAGGTTCTTTAACATCTTCGCACAGTTCTACCCCTGTGAACCTTGTGCTATTGACTTCCAAGAAGAGTAAGTATTAATAAATTCACAATTATGATTTACATACCGTATTCCCATATTGATGACCGACTTTGCTCGGCGACATTTATATACAGCTCCCAAACTCAACACACCCTTTCTTTTGGTTTTGATCATGAATAGAAGGTCTCTACTATTCAGGAATAATGCAGCTTTCTGTGGATTACCTCTTATAACAAACAATTTTTACCTTTTTAGAATATTAGTATAGGTAATGATATCTATCCATAAGTTTAGCTTCTTGAGAAGAGAAAACTTAGGCCTTTGGTATTAAATCAATTTATAATAAACCCTTAAATTAATTATTTAACACACTCCAAATCATTTTTTTACAAAATAATAACCAAACAATTTATTTTCAGCATAAAAAAACATCCTCCACGGACAGAGTCACGAGATGCATTCGCAAAATGGCTGTGTGAGCGTCACAACAAAGTGAATGTCAAGCTTGGTAAACCAGTGTTTGACTGTTCCAAAGTTCATGAGAGGTGGAAAGATGGCTGGGCAGATGGCTCATGTGATTAACAAGCGTCTTCACAGACTAAATGTTGAATATAGACCAATAAGCTTTTTGTTACCCAACAGTCGGTTTGAGATGGGTCCCAAACATGTGATATTAAAAAATAATGTATTTATTTTACACTCTGTTAAAAAACATGTAACCACCAAATAAATTATTATGTTTAACATTAAGAGCGCTGACTCCTCATAGTATTTCATAAAAACTAGCAAGTTCTTATTGTTGGTAAAGATTTAGAGAGACGGTAAGAGCAACTTTAAATTTTCTGTACATATGAAATTACACTTGTTTCTCTCTAAATCCGTTTTCTTGCTTATTTTATACCTTGCTTAATTGAAATCTGTTAATTAATTTCGAAGAATTAGGACTTGTCAGTTTATATAAAATACTGTGTGAAATATATACTCATAATGGGTTGGTCACACGGTTGCAAACTAACTTTCCAACCAAGGTGACCTTGGTTTGTATGTTTGGTTTCTGTTGCGGCTATATGGATGTAATCCACGCGCCAACCACCGAACGGTGGTTGCGAAAACCCACCTCCCAATCAAGGGTGTTGAAGGTCATGGATTACAACTGCTGTCGCTACAGTTTGATACTAGCAAGGTCACCTTGGTTGGTACGTTAGATTATAACCCCTGAACTTATATTGAGACTAACTTGTTATCATTTAGATTGATTTGTCTTGATGAAATATTAAAGATATTATGGTTAAATCCACCATTACAAGTACCGGCACGAATCTTCAGCGCTCGGCGTCAGAGTGGGGATCGCTTTGCGCATTCCATACATTGACGAGCCAATCGTCGTTGTTAGATACATGCAGCAAGCGCAGAACGAATCACGAGTGATGTTTATGACGCAATGGCGCGGCGAGCCAATCAATGACGCTCCCCGCCCCCGCGTCTCATTTCATACCACTAAACAGGCCCGATATTTGACTTCTGCGCAAGTGAAGGTCAGCGTTAAAGATTCGTGCCGGTACTTATAACACTTTGATTGCCATAATTGTTATGAAGACATTTGTCTGTGAACACTAGTAATGAGCATTATCAGATTTTGAGCCTAGTATTAGAGAATAGTAAGTTAGCTTGGTGTTTCAGTCAATGTGTTCGACCCTAGCATTTTACTGTAGTATTCCTGACTTGTGATTTTCATTAGACTTAGCGGTTCAAATGACGTTTGTACAATGTATATGTGTAAAAGAATACCTAATGTTGTTACTATTTGTTAATTTTAATATAATATGACACTCTATTGAGCATATGAGGCGTTTTATTTCAAAGATCATGCCACTTTTGATTGTTTTAAATCGTCACAGTAAAATAGTTATTATAAGTACTAAAATATAGTAATGGTTACTCAATCTATAAACCAAGTAAAAAATAATCATTATCTTATTGTGTTTGCGTTATACCTCCTTTTTAATCTTATCTAAGCAAATAAAGTATTTCAACCCTGCGCTCCCATTTTGATTGACTGAAGACCCCGAAGGTGTCGCCGAATTAACGGTTACGACTTATCTAACCATAAATTTGTAACTATTTACTGATTTCAAAATGTTCGTGGACGTTCTCCGTAAAGATCTATATATATATAGCTTCAATCTACTAAGGCTCCCAGATTGGGAGCCTTAGTAGGTTGCTTATGGCTCCATGCGTAACTCTGCTGGATCATTCTCCCCATAGGATAATGATGACGTAAGAAGAATAGATTCTTACTGGTCCAGTTTAAAAAAAAGAAGCAAATTAATAAATTGATTAAAAATGTTTATTGTAAAAAAAGTTAGAAATAATCAGTTCATGTTTCTACAATAACTTGTAACATTAAAAGATTCACCAACTTCAGTACACGGACGTAAATATGATAACATCAAGCATTAGACAAATGTTACCTCAGACTTCAGAGTATGCACTTTAAGGGCTACATTTCACCGGGATGCTACAGTAACAAACTATACCACTTTCAGTGATATAGGCCCTAGTAGTTTTTTTCAATATTGCTCTTACTGTACTTTTTATGGTGTATGTACCATAAAGACTAGATCAATTTCCTTTTCTAAAACTTGATGTGTCACTTTTACGTGTTCGTACTGCTAAATAATACAGCTTACAACAGTCGTCATAGCTTACAACTAAGATGTCCATAACATCAGGTAATTATGACATCACTTCACTCTCGTAACTCTCTCATTGTGGTCGAAAGCTCGAACTCGACGTGGAGGGATGTCTGTCCTAGAACTGTTTGGATTGCTCTCATAAGAATTCCATTTCCCTCTCGATGCCAACGAACTTGAGTTGCTCGGTGGGCCCGTATCTGGAAAAATACATAAATTGTTTAAGAGGAGAGTCCTTAAAAAACACCAAAAAGGCATTCAGTTTTCAAGATTCCCAAAAATACACCGCACTGAATTACACAAAAAAATAATTAAGAATCTAAATAGATGTGCCAACAGTTTCACCGCGAGTTATTTGCAAACCTAATATTAATTTTGAGAAAAATCCACTAAAACTAAATAAACTAATCTAGCGAGAGTATGGCCGCGCTCAAACCCATAGTTTTCGCCTAAAGTCAAATTTGTTAAAATTAAATTATATATTGGCTTATGTGAATCACCATCAAATATTTCAAAGGATTACGGTACCTATTTGTGTTTTGATTGCATCATTCAGGTGATTTAAAAATCCGGTAACAAATGACGCAATAATCTATTTGTTATTACAAAGGTAAAGGTTTCATTTGTATATTGTTTAGCGCAATTATAATATAGGTACCTAAGTTTTAACAACACTGAATGCAGTATTGTTCACTTTGCTTCATCATATATTGCTTTATTGCGTCAGCAGGACAGCGTCGTCAGCGGCAACAGGACGGCTGTGTGAATACACAGCCGTCCTGTTGCCACTTTATCTGTGAGGAACTGTCGTCAGGCTCAACCCTAATAAACTTGTGACGTCACATTACCGGTCATGCTGATGATGCTACTTATTTTTTTTATTAACAGCTTTTAGGATAATGATGTCGCTGTCATGTTTCTGTACCGCGTAGCAGCGCGTACAAATGGCTTGTTTGCGATCATACAAAAATCAGCTTCACTGTTGCGTCGGATGCGGGACAGGGACAACATTCAGAAGAATGCTCAGAAGAGCATTGTTACTATAGATGGCGCCAGATAACAGTGGAATAAAGTACATTGACTTTATCCTAATATCTCTGCGTAGGTACCCGAAAAACAAACTATGAATTGATCACGATACATGTCGATTCAAGACAGCTTTGTCTTTATTTCCTTTTTTGAAATTAAGAATGTCAACAAATGTAGGAGGGTCAATGACCGTTATTCCAGGTTTATCTGGCGTCTACCTTAGTAAGACTGAAGGCCACTAATGAAGCACACAGTGCAGTGCATGGACTGTTGCCAGGTGTGTCCCGAACATTACATAATTAATTAAGCATTATATCTATGTATGTTGTCGATTATACTAACATAGGTTATGGAATACTAACGATTTTATGGGTGATCTGCCTGAATCATATATAAATATTATTTTAGTGTTCATTTTGAGTCATTATTATGAGACCACTCTGAATAAATTGTCGTATTGTTTATACAAAAAACAAAAAAAAACCCACGCGTCATGAACTCTTGTTAGTATTAGTACACAGATGAAAATACAAAACTGTTTAATATTATACCTGTAATCGAAGAACAGTTCTTCTCCAGGTTGGATGGCGCGCTTGGCGAAAATGCCGATGCGATGGTCTCCGTTCACCATCATGACCTTGGCGTAGCAGTTGGGGTTGATGGAGTGGTTCGCGAAACGGATCTTGTTGCCTTTACGTGTCGCGTCTACCACGAAGTCTGTGAAAAGAGAATAGAATAAACTTTATTGTACACCAAAACAGTAACAAAACTAAAATAACTTCAATCTATGGGTACAATGGCGGTCTTATCGCTAACAGCGATATCTATCAGACAACCTTAGGATGGATTACAAGAACTTAAAAATGGGGGTAGTCTATGGTGTACTGCAAATTAATGAAATATTTTAGATCAATAATATATATTACGTATAATAGACATAAGTTATTAATATTGCAGCTTTAACCAGTTTAAAGAATATATGATGTCTATTTTGCAAATAGGTTCCTTCAGATACCGTCAATTAGAGACACAATAGTAAGACAATAGATGCGCGGCCACCGGTGGTCGCTTGGGGATTCATGAATTAAAAAACACGTTTACACTTTTTTTTTTCGTCAGTTTAAACTAGACGAGGCCGGTGTTTCCTAGCCGACTACCCTAAATAGAAACATCGAAATAAACTCAGGAGTCAAAGTTTTTTTAAAGTCCATATCGCAAACATGTAATGGTCAAATTATATGAGAACCATGCAGATTAGTGTCTCAGATGGTCTTTTGAAGAACCACACAGATTAGACCTTTCGGTCTACTCAAATCTGTCTGTCAGTCAGTGCAAGCATTTGTCAGTATTCGTGTAGCTCAAACTTAGGACTACTAAGGTGCTCAAAAAATATAAACAGGTAAAGAATAACACTTTCTGTGATGTGAAATTAGGTGTAGCCCAAGCATTATACATGTTTAGCGCTGCAGGAATTCCTAACACCCTTTCATATTATTTCTAGTTGCGCTCTTTCATATTTTTCAATGTGCTGAGAAACGGCTTTTTAGAAATCCATATCTACACTTCATTTTACAAACGTGAAAGTAACAGTTTATCTGTTACGCTTTCACGGTTAAACTACTGAACCGATTTGGATGAAATTTGGTATGGGGTAAACTTAAACGCCAAGGAACACATACATATCGGCTACTTTTATCAGGTTTCGATTTCATCTTCGCATTCGCAATTACCAACATTCACTCGGGCGCAGTCGCTGGCAGAAGCAGGTTTACATTAAAAAATCAACTCTACATCAAGTGTTCAAAAGTTATATTATGTTACTAGCTTTTGCCCACGGCTTCACCCATGTTCATAGAATATAGCCTATGTCACTCAGGAATACAGCAGCTTTCTATAGGTGAAAAAAATTTAACTATCGACCAGTTCTTCCAGAGATTACCTCCAACAAACAAAAAAACATAAAACAATCATTACATCTTTACAATATTAGTGTAGATAATGAGCTCACCGTTGTTAAGGTTGAAGAGGAAGGAGCACATGTACTTGTCGTACACCTTGCCGCGCCGGTCGGCTTCGTCCTGCGAGATGATCTCGCCGCAGTACTCCGAGATGAACTCGTTCTTGTGAGCCGCCTCTTTCAGGAAGATGCCCCAGCCTGCTACGTCACTTGGAGCAAGCAGCAGGTGTTTGTGTAGACCTCTGTCGAGTACATGTTTTTTTTGTTTTGCACAATAAAATTAGGGAAAGACTTTTAGACAAAGGTGATACAAGTTATAACACATGAAATTGGCAGCCAGAAAACATCAAAATTACTAATTTTTTTATGGAAATAACTTGTGTATATGTCGACACAACTCACCTCTGCACCTGCACGTTCTTACAGAACACCTGCTGCGCATGCGACCTGGCCAGCACGCTCCTGGCGGGCGCGCCCCACACGTGCGAGCCCTGCGCCAGCGCGTGAGGAGCGTCGTGTAACAGTGTATATGTCGACACCACTCACCTCTGCACCTGCACGTTCTTACAGAACACCTGCTGCGCATGCGACCTGGCCAGCACGCTCCTGGCGGGCGCGCCCCACACGTGCGAGCCCTGCGCCAGCGCGTGAGGAGCGTCGTGTAACAGTGTATATGTCGACACAACTCACCTCTGCACCTGCACGTTCTTACAGAACACCTGCTGCGCATGCGACCTGGCCAGCACGCTCCTGGCGGGCGCGCCCCACACGTGCGAGCCCTGCGCCAGCGCGTGAGGAGCGTCGTGTAACAGTGTATATGTCGACACAACTCACCTCTGCACCTGCACGTTCTTACAGAACACCTGCTGCGCATGCGACCTGGCCAGCACGCTCCTGGCGGGCGCGCCCCACACGTGCGAGCCCTGCGCCAGCGCGTGAGGAGCGTCGTGTAACAGTGTATATGTCGACACAACTCACCTCTGCACCTGCACGTTCTTACAGAACACCTGCTGCGCATGCGACCTGGCCAGCACGCTCCTGGCGGGCGCGCCCCACACGTGCGAGCCCTGCGCCAGCGCGTGAGGAGCGTCGTGTAACAGTGTATATGTCGACACAACTCACCTCTGCACCTGCACGTTCTTACAGAACACCTGCTGCGCATGCGACCTGGCCAGCACGCTCCTGGCGGGCGCGCCCCACACGTGCGAGCCCTGCGCCAGCGCGTGAGGAGCGTCGTGTAACAGTGTATATGTCGACACAACTCACCTCTGCACCTGCACGTTCTTACAGAACACCTGCTGCGCATGCGACCTGGCCAGCACGCTCCTGGCGGGCGCGCCCCACACGTGCGAGCCCTGCGCCAGCGCGTGAGGAGCGTCGTGTAACAGTGTATATGTCGACACAACTCACCTCTGCACCTGCACGTTCTTACAGAACACCTGCTGCGCATGCGACCTGGCCAGCACGCTCCTGGCGGGCGCGCCCCACACGTGCGAGCCCTGCGCCAGCGCGTGAGGAGCGTCGTGTAACAGTGTATATGTCGACACAACTCACCTCTGCACCTGCACGTTCTTACAGAACACCTGCTGCGCATGCGACCTGGCCAGCACGCTCCTGGCGGGCGCGCCCCACACGTGCGAGCCCTGCGCCAGCGCGTGAGGAGCGTCGTGTAACAGTGTATATGTCGACACAACTCACCTCTGCACCTGCACGTTCTTACAGAACACCTGCTGCGCATGCGACCTGGCCAGCACGCTCCTGGCGGGCGCGCCCCACACGTGCGAGCCCTGCGCCAGCGCGTGAGGAGCGTCGTGTAACAGTGTATATGTCGACACAACTCACCTCTGCACCTGCACGTTCTTACAGAACACCTGCTGCGCATGCGACCTGGCCAGCACGCTCCTGGCGGGCGCGCCCCACACGTGCGAGCCCTGCGCCAGCGCGTGTGCGTGGGGCGCGTCGGCTCCGCACGCGGTGCAAAGGTCGGGGTCGCATTCCCGCACGCCCAAGTAGCACGGGCACTGCTTGGTGTTGCACTGCGCCTTGCACCGGCAGCCCGGGAAGCGATTTTGACCTAAGAAACAATTGCCACAAACTTGAGATCGAGGTAAATGCGCGAGAAATACATAATGTCGGTAAGTATTCCTGTATAACCGTGGAACAATGGTCATTGACCCTCCTACATTTGTTGTCATTCTTAATTTCAAAAACGGAAATCAAGACATAAAGCTGTCTTGAATCTACATGTAAGTACATCATCTAGTAATGAAAAGCAGTTCATTGTTTGTTTTTCGGGTACCTACGCAGAGATATTAGAAAAAAGTCAATGTACTTTATTCCACGGCTGCACGGTTATCTGGCGCCTTCTTTAGTATCTTTCAAGGGAGATTTATCGACACATCTAGAACTTCTGGAAAAGCTACTGGTCCCTGAAGACGATAATGAAGGTTGATCTGCCGATCTCTCTGCAGCGTAAACTCATCGATATGTAGTACCTACTCATCTGCTACCATCTACGGACCCAGACCTGGTCACTTACTGGATTACAAAAGTTTTGGCTTGGGTTTGCTAGAGAGCTATTGCTTGGGCGGAGCATCGCCGTGCCCTCGTAGGGGCGTTCGGCGCGGAGACCGCCGATGACTCGCGCCGGGCCTTGGTTCAGAGAGATTGGGCAGGTCGCGTCACGTCATGGCATGCGGCCATACACCAGTGATCGCTAGACAAGAGTCGCAATGGATTCCTACAGAAGGAAAGCAATGCGCCGTCGAGGCCGGCCCAGAACGAGGTGGTCAGATTATCTAGACGCGTACGAGAATCTAGATGTGTAGGACTGGTCTGCTATGACACGGATGAAGAATGTCTGGAAGGATTTGTGGGAGGCCTTTGTCCAAAAGTGGGATAAAAACAGAAAAAAAAAACAAAATTTCTATTTAATCATTATACAACGTGTAACAAAAAGGGGGTATATATACCAAGTGCAAGGCCTCTTGATAAGATAACAAACGATACGGAAAGGGTTTTCTAACCTTATGTTTACATGGTAGGAAGTTGTGATTTATTCCATCCATATAATACCAGAAACCGAACATTTCAAACTGAAACCAATACATCACTAGCAAAAAGTCAGCTGATCGGTGTCATTGAACTGTTTATGACTAAAAACAAACCTCTTACTCCTGGTATTTCTTCAAACAGTGGATAAAGGGTTCCGCATGTTTATTTTTTCTAACATTTTTTTTTTAAGAAAAATAGTTTTAAGAAGAAATAAGTTTTTCCTACAAAGACTAAGATTATGTTTGTGTATAACAAACCAAGCCAAAAACTAGAGCAAGTGCGTGCGTTGGCCATCGAAAAACCTGCGCGCCGCGTAGGCCCGTGTTCGTTAGCGCGCAGTGCATATTATTTTTCGTGCGACTCACGCCGCTTTTAGAGGAGACTAATTAGATAAGGGTATTCGTAAGGATATGGAATAATTAGGTACCTATCTGGTATTTACGTGAAACAATAAGAAATATCTACATACTTTTTTATTGTTTTCGTAGATAGGATAGTAACAAATACTTAATTTACGAAAAATTTAAACGAAGTACCTACCTACGTAAAATCTAAACGAACGTTGTACTCGGCGTTAGACGCTGCGAAAAAGGATTTCATATCTGTTAAAATGAACCCAAATATCATTTCTAAGCAACTTATGTGCCTCCTGGTACAAATAAACTCCCAGTGGGTTCCGTTCTTGAATTTAATTTAATTAGAGGACTTCAATAAGTTGTCACTTTTTGCAGGGTCGAGATGAATTTTCTTACGTACCTAATTCTTTTGATGTCGGTTGCTATACATAGGATATGTACTTAGTTAACAAGAAATTAATTATTTAGATGTAGTGTGCGCATTCACGACGCCGCGTGAATGCGTGTGAGTTTAATTTTACCCCGAGATTATAATCAAATCATCAAATCTTTCGCGTTTATTTCTAAAAAAAACTATACGTTTGCGCACAATTAGGTGTTTGCGTAACTTTTTGCCTTTTCTACAAAAACATTACCAGTAGTAGCACAGTTTAGTCTTAATTTATCATTTTAAAATAAATGAAAAACATGTGAAAGTACTAGGAGTCCATAAGAAACGAGAATTGTTATTGATAATTTTAAAAAACGGTTCACAGATCCCTAAAAAAATTCCTTTGAGAAGCTCAAATGTTATTGAACACGATAAAATAGTTTTGTCCCAGTCGCACGCGCCGCCTGCGTGTTTAATGTGAGAGAGATGGCAATGTTGTCGTCGTCCGTTCGGCTACTCTCTTTGGCGGTACTGGCGGCGTCTTTGTACGCGCCGAAAGTCAAATTTAGGTAAACAAATAAATATAATTTTGCATTAGTGGATGACCAATAATCTTACGATGCAGTCGCATAGCATAATTATCCGTTCCGGTGTTTGTGATTTGGATTTTAAACATTATTTTATTGCAGTTGTGATAATCGTGTGTGATGGCATTTCTATGGTGATGGTGTTAAGTAATAGTGAATATTATGAGATGATGTTGTGTGTCGGAAGAGAGGACGGCCGGTAATGTGCGAGCTGCTCGCGAACTTTATCGTCCTCGATTTATCGCGGGTACCTAGAAGGAGCTGAGCGCCGACAGTTTCTTCGGTGGCGGGCTTCCATCGGATAGTAGGTAGGTACATTCACAGAGTACTTTGTAACATAGGTACTGAAAGGTACATCGTCTGCAACAAACTGGTTCCACGCTTCTGGTTTAGGGGGTCACCCAAACACTATCGATCCAGAATTTGAGGAGGCCGTACTCGAGCATTTTGAAAATAACCCACGTAGGTACTAGCGCACTCGGCGAGCTGCATTAGCGCTGTATACCTCTAACCATATGCAAGTAGGTATGGCGAGTGTTGCAGAATGAAGGTCAGCACCTCTTCCGTCGCATCCAGGAACTGACACCTGCAGATATTTTGCCTCGCGTGACCTTCTGCTTTTTTGAGGCAAAATTTTAAGCAGGCAGGTACTAGGCAAACAGCGTTTCATTCACACACGCGCCGCGCGTATCGAAATTAGGTAGAATTAGGAAGAGAGGTACTAGGCGATCAGATTTACAGAAGAAGTCTTTATTAGTATTAGCAAGTGACGTGGAATGTTATTGACCCTTGTAGTGTCGTGACACGTTTGTTATGATTTGAATTCGAGAATCATACGATACCAAGGATACCAAGAATTTGGTATCAATTCTTTGAGTAATTTATTTTGAGCTGAAACTTTGTGTAGAGATTCTATACCACCAGTAAACTTCAGGGCTTTTTGATGTACCTATATACCCTTTTTGTTACACGTTGTATATAACAAGGTGTAACGTTAAATGCGCAAAACCTGAAATTAGTTTGATCAGAATAACGAGCAGAATCAATTGAACCACTTTTTAATTTAAATACTTCGACCTGTCTATTTATGAATAGGTCAAGCCATCACGTGCGCAAACCCGCTGAAATAGGTAAACAAACACAAATAGTTGTAGTCCAATCAAATTTTCTCATATACGGGATAATAAAAGTACTTATTTCAATGCAGATATGAATTTTAAACAAACTATACATGCACATAAAACCTTAAATTATTTGTTTAATGTTTTTTTGTTACATAATTAGGTCAATTGAATTCAAAAGCATTTGGGGTGTCTGAGGTTTTGCGCATTTAACGTTATAAGTTATTTAGTCAAAGTTTCGACGCCTACGAGGGTTAGTTTAGTTCTTAGCTCTTCAGCGAACTAGTCGGCTCTTATAGTTTATCAGCTACCAGCTCGAATTAGGAAAAAGGCAGATCTTTCAGTTGTGTCCTCTTATCATACTACCTCTGCCTCATTGTGGAATAACTAGTCGGCGCTTGGTCAGGTAAAATCCACTTTGGGCACGCCACGATTATGGCGGTAAGTCCCCTCTTTGAGGCGTGGCTGGAAAGACCTCACGGCGTCCTTACCTTCCGCATGACGCAGGTCCTCACCGGACATGGCAAGTTCGGGAGGTTCCTGCATCGGATTCAAGCGGAAGAGACGCCCGGGTGTCGCCACTGTGCGCAACGCCCGGAGGACACGGTGGAGCACACCGTCGAGGTGTGCCCTGCCTGGGCGGAGCATCGCCGTGCCCTCGTGGGGGCGATTGGCGGCGGAGACCTCTCACGCCGGGCCCTGGTCGAGGCCATGGTCCGAAGCGAGGAGGAATGGCAGGCGGTCGCCTCCTTCTGCGAAGCAGTAATGCTAGCAAAGGAGGAGGCCGACCGCATCAGGCAACGGCGCCCTCGCCGCCGTCGCCGGGATTCCGATCCCGATTTCCGGCCACCGTAGACGCGGGCTCGCGGACGGTGAGCCATGGGTAGCTCGCTGTCCGATCGTCCGGTAATGGACCGAGTCCAAGACGTCGACGGCACGCACTGTTCCCGCGCGCCTCAAGGAGTTGTCAGCAGCAGGAGGGGCCCAGCTGGGTCGAAGCCTACTGGGGACAGGGTTGTCCGAAAGGGAGCTCGTGCCCCGGTATGAAGGCTAGAAGGAACGGCGCGGGGTTTTTAGTCAGTAAGAGTCTGACACTGTCTCCCGCTCCCCGCACTCAAGAGCGGGTTTCGTCAAAGATGATTTTCCCCGTCGACAAAAAAAAAAAGGTAAAATCCACTTAACAAATAAGTTATTCCTACAATGTGATAGTATATGCTACGATTATGCTTATTTAGTATTTAAAATAAAATGAAGAAACTCGCGAAAAATTTGGTAATAGTGAAGAACTCAAAGATATATCGGTAATACAAAACAATGGTGAGCTTTTTTTGCACGTATGATTTTAAATTACAAGGGGGGCCCTTGTTGTTTAACTTAAAATCAGGCATTAAGAATCGTGGCTTCACGTGTCTGGCGCCTGCCGCTCCGCCAATTCCATTCACGCGACTTTCATGTCAATGTAGCTTCTGCATAACTAGATATATCTACATTTCTAACACGTGAATACGAAACGATTATAAAAATAAGGTGTTAAGCTTACAAAAAAAATGAAACTAATCTATATTAAAACTCACTCGACCTTTTTAAAGCTAAAAAAACAAATGAAATAATTCTACAAACTATTATTTCTAACCAAAAATAAATAAAAAACAAACGTTGCTTGAACTACACGTCTTTATTTAAAACAATTCTTCAAGAAATTATGAAAAATTCAGTCGCTAATCTCCCAAAATGCACTAACACCTGTCCCAACTCAACCATCTGTGTTTCCTGATAGCTACAACTTGGGGGTCTTTAAGTCAAGAGTGAATAGGTTACTTCTAGGCAAGCGTGCTCCATCATCGACCACATCATCGCCTACCATTAGGTGAGATGGAGAATAATAAAAAAAAAAATCTACATCTATAAACACTAAACCTACTATATAACCAACTATCAAATAACTTCTCCCTCTCCAATAACAATATAATACTACAAATTTTTACCTACTATTGCCCTTTACATTTTTAATCCACAATAACTCTTTCAAACAACCCAGAAACCCGCCAAATATATCTTAAAATTATTATACTAAATACTTAACCTTGTTGATGTTGTTAAAAGCAATTCGGATAAAATAATACTACTTACCACTACTAAAATAACAATACAATTGACATTTCTAATCTACAAACTTAGGCCGTTTGTCCACCGCCGCCGTCACCGAGAACAGATTATTTCGGGCCGAGTTTAAGTTTAAGATGCGCTCGGGTGACGGGCGTGCGGTGGACACATGGCCATAAAAATGTATGTATCGCTAAATCGGCGCCGTCATCTCGTTCTCGGTGACGTCCCGGTGACGGCGGTGGTGGACAAACGGCCTTAGACTTCTAGTATGTTTATTCACAAGAACACAAAAATCAACTTTATTTTTTTATTGTTGATAGATTTGCGCTTGACCGCTATCTCACTAGATGGAAAGCGACGATGCGGTCGACGATGCGGTCGACGATGGTACGCGCTTACCTAGAAGAAACCTATTCACTCTCGACATAAAGATTCCGGAGTTGTAGCCATCAGGAAACAGACTCCGGCAAGGAATCCCACTCTCTAGCTGTACACACAATGAATGTATTCTCAAAATGTTTTGTGCGTGTGATCATTTCAGCTTGCAGACATCCACTGTTCGTCAGTGGCCTTTCAACGAGTATCACCACTACCATCGATTTCCCGCGCTCATCAACAGATGTGCAGGTCTACCTTACGCGAACCACTCCCCCATCGACCACCTGTTCTGCGAGCAATATGCCCTGCCCACTGTATTCTGTACTTCATTCCTGATGCGATCACACAAGGAAACTCCAAGTATAGCCCTTTGATAATAATCAACCATAGGACTATACTTGGAGTTGGGCTCATCAGAAGGTTTAAAGTCACCTTCTGATGAGGCCCATTGTGAACGACCTCGTTTCGGAGCCTGTCATCACTGGTAACACGCACAGTAGCCTGATTCACGTAAAATCAAACAAGCCAAACATCGTTGAAGTTTTATAGTCGTTCGATCGAAGTCCTATCCAAAATCGTTAATCACATGTTCTTTAATCGGGATTGAAAAGAACGACAATTGAACTGGATCGAAACTAAACGATCTATCAACGACTTTTGCAGATAACACAGAGTACTACTGTCAGTTACATTGTTATTACGACATTTGAACTGCAATATATGACGTTTAGTTGTTGACATCCGACCCGATCAAACGTTTATCTACGAGAGCTACGAGAGTACCTCAAGCCAACGATTGAACGACAATTCACATAGCTGAATACGCTTCAACGACTCTTCGATTGAACGATTTAAAAATCGGTGTTGTTCAAACTCGATTGAAGGATGTGAATACGAAAATGACATAAACGATTAAGTCGCTACGATATCGTTACTGTTTTGATTACGTGAATCGGGCTACTGATCACAGAATCTCGTCTTAAGACAGTGTTGAATGTCCGTTAAGGATAAATTTCACTAAGAAATCAACTCCAAAATTCGAGTTCTCATTGTTCCCGTTAGTATACAAATGTACACTCCTTTATACCCGGAGCAAACATATTGCTGACATATCTCGTAACGTAGTAATATAAAGACGATGTACTCACAATCGCTGCTGCACTGACAAAACTTCTCGCAGAAGTTCTGCGACTGTAGGCATGGACACATGTTGTCGCATGGCTGGTTCGGGTGATCGCACGGAGTGTAGTTGTAACTGGAACATGCAGAAAAATAAACCGTTTAGTTGACAGATGTCTAAAAACACATAGGTATGTTAAAAGTTTAAAAAGATTACTCAACTTGTCATAACAGATTTTCCACAACTACAGGTCAGGTCTCGGCCCCATTGTGAACCCCGTCAATTTAGCTTCGAGGCACGCGTGGAACACAAGAACTCTCGACCTGGACCTAGACCTCTACAACTGCTGGGAATAGCCTCGCGACTCGAGACACTGAGGCGCTCTGCGGCGCCTGGGGTGTGCGGATGTCTTCAGGGTTTAACCTGACAAGATAAATAATACAAAAGTCTTACACATGATGCGACGCGGAATCCTTCTTGAGCTGTATCTTGCGGCAGTGCACGGACCACAGGCGATGCTTCTTCTTCTTCTTGCGAGGAGGCGTCAGTTCTGCTTCCACGCGGCACTCCTCTTGACCGGTGTTGATCCAGTACGTGTACACCTAGGGAAAAGAGGGAGCAGGTAGATATTACATGAACCAAGACATTTTGAATACATGTGTGACCGATAAATGAAATTGAAATGTATTAGACTTTAAATGTTAGTCATGTATTACCTGTTGGCAAGTTTTGGAGAGCATGACCTGAGCTATGGCGCAGTAGTTGGAGGGAAACACCTTGTGCAGAGCTCTAAACAGCGACTGGTCAGAGCCCGTCCACTCCGACTCTATGTCGCCCACTGTCAGACCTGGAATACAAAACTAATTTCATGGACTGAAACTGGGAACAATGACATGATATTGTTAATACTTCTGATTATTTCTAAAGTGTTTTAAAAACTATCACCATCATCATCTTCCTGCCCTTGTCCCGTGTTATTTGGGGTCGGCGCAACACGTTTTTTCTTCCATTCGGTCCTGTCATTCGTTAAGCTTTCACTAACTCCCTTTTCTTTCATATCACTCCTCACACAATCCATCCATCTTTTCTTTGGCCTCCCTTTCCCCCTCTATCCATCCACATGTAAACTCATAACTTTTTTAGCAACATGCGTTAAAAACTAACACCAATTGTTTTAAATGATGTATATTTTGCAAAAGACGAGGCTGCTGTCCTAACTGGCTATCTTGAGAAGAAATACCGCAACTTAAGTAAGTCTCTTTGAGTCCATACAGCAAACATGTAATGGTAAAATCATACAAGAACTGTGCAGATTAGTGTCTGACATGGTCTTTTGAGGAAAAAACCACACCAATTTAAGATGATCTGTCCAGTTAGTGTAAGCATTTGTTAGTAGGTATTCGTATAGCTCAACTTAAGACTAGTAAGGAAGCTCGCAATTTGACAAACAACATTAAAGAAAGGCCATTTGAGTAGGCCACATAAAACTCAAGGCACTTAAGCCTTGAGTCCTATGCGGCCTACTCAAATGTATAGACGGCAAAAAGTAAGTAAAAGTAATTTTGTTACTGCCGTCGTGCTTGCTCATCTTATTCGTGTGTACGGAAAAGCAACATAGTTTTCAGGGGAACAGCACAGACAAATTAATATCAGCGTAGTTTTGCGACCGCACTTTAACGTGATGAAATGACATGAGGAGATAGGATAGAGGAGCATTTAACATTAACTTAAAATGTCCCAAACTAATTCTAAATCAATCCGCAAAATCGAATGCAGCTGAAAATACGAGCATTTGACATGGAGCGCCTGTCTATCTGACCTCTACAACTCAATGCCTGGATAACAATGTACTGCTAGGCAAAACTGGTCTCGAATTTTCTGGTTTCTGCTATCCACGACGACTTTCAAAGATCTACAAATAGCAAGATGAACAAACAGCGTAATGTGCATTCTGAATCATGGAGAAGAATCAGGATGTTATGGAAGGCTATGCATTAACGGACCGTACGTCGCCAGGTGCGGCTTAGTGTTGAAACTCGAGCCGTCCAACTGTTACCTCTTTGCTTAGTCAACAGCTCTTCAATTTATAAAAACTAAATGAAGATATGTAAGAACTCACCACAGCAGACCGCGAAGGAGATGGCGCGACAAATTAGACAGATTCCACCTAAACTGGCTAGAGGAAGCCCGGGCGCGCGAAAGATGGAAGGAGTGGAGGGGGGCCTTTGCCCAGGAGTGGGACAGAAAAGGCTAACAAAAAAAGAACTTACCTAGTGCGTTGTAGGCATTCTGTTTGAGCTGACCGTTGCTACTCCAGTTGCTGTTACTGTTGCTGTTGCTGCCTACCACTGTACAATATAAACATTAGTCAATTCAAATAATATCATTTGGTATGCACTTCAATAACCATTTCTAGTAGATGTACTAGTGATATTTCGAAAGACACAAATATGTGTAGATATATTTTAATGCTATTTATGTCTTTCAATATACAGGGTGTAAGGGACAGCCCTCCACAAACTTTAACGGCTTGCTCAGCAGACGAAACTGAGCAATTTTCCACAAGACTTTTTTTCAGGAAACGAAAAAAAAATCAGCCCCACTATACAAAATTAAAAACTTGGCTGTCCCTTACATCCTGTATTGTAATTCAAGAGCTAAGTTTATCTTTAAGTTAACGCGATCAAACGTTTACCGCGTTCGACTCTCTGATTGGTTAAGAGCTAAAAGCGGGCCAATCGGAGCGTCGGAAATCATAAACGCGTCGATCGCTAAAACAAACTCGCACTAGGCACACGTCAGTTTTGACGCACGCGGTATTTCAGGAGATCAAGTAGTTACTTGAGTAAGTAATACCAGGTTAGCTGACCTTTCTGGAAGCGGTTGCTGTCATTGCTGTCCTCGGAGGAGGCGTCGTTGGGCGAGTCGATGGCGTGCGACTTGCCCTTGTCCTCCTCGCCCGCCGCCTTCTCGCGGGCGAGCTTCTCGCGCATGCCTTCCTGTTCGTATCAAATGCGAACACAGAACTTTATTTACTTTTTACTGTAATTATATTGAGATTAACTTTCATTCTATTTAAATTCATAAGGCTAGAGTGAATAGGCTCTTTATAAACTAGTGCACCTCACCATCAACGATTGCGTCACTGCTTACCATCAGGTGGGGTCATATTAAGCTCTAGTTTATATAAAAAAATCTGCTATACTGTACTGTATGTGCTATAAACAGTTTTCTGCAACGTTACTTGTTATTTCAGCGCGACTCGGCTGGTTCGTCCTACGTGCGCGCTAAGTCATCACTTTAGCTGCCATTTCTATCAAGTAACCACACCGCAAGAGTTAGCGCAAAAATATGAAACCAACTGATCGCCATCGCTTCGCTTCACTTAACGCTGAACCACACCCACGTGCAGTTTGTCACGTAGGCCACCGCAAAGAGTATTAAGAGGGTCCTTCTCCACTCGCTTATCGTAAACATCGAAAATGGTTTAAAGGCTTGTTACTTCATTTAATGCAATCCAACGCGATGTTTGACGAAAAGGCAACGCAAAAAAAGAGAGATAACGCCTGAAAACTCTGTTAGTATTCGGTAATTCCGAGATTTACTCGAAAATTTCACAAAACTTGCTCCAGGAAATAGCTGTTTTTTTTTAAACTCTTAAAAGTTTTTGGAAAAAGTTGTCGTCATTTAGAATCTTAATAAAATTTGCAAGGTCTCTAGAGGATTACTTTTTTGACATTTTTAATTTTTAGGCTAATTATGAAGTGTCAAAGTTCATACAAAATAGGACATTTTCAGAGGTTTTTACTGGATTAGTTTTACACAAATTTAGAAATTGGTTTCTTTAGAAACCTAGATAATATCCACAAGATACTGTGTTTCCAAAATATCTAATGAAAAGTGTGTAATAACGTCATAATCAGTTATGAGCGGTTGTGTGAAAAACAGTGAAAATGTGAGTCGTGATGCACCACCTTAATAATAATTGCTTGTACCATTCGCACTACGATCAACATTTTTGAAATAAATTACTGATCAATTTAATTATGTACAAAACAATTGTAATCTCTCATTGGCGTGTCATCATACGAGATCGTCGCACCATAAATCACACAAATGTACAAAAGTATTTAAGTCGCACGTGATTGTAAGTACAATTGCTTGTGGTAAGGGGTCGTATGACGTCACACATCGCAGTGCCGCAAGATACGATTTAAAAAAAAATCTCCCAGGAGTAAAATCTCGCTAGGAGTATAACTATAATTCGGTCGGCGCAACACGTTTTTTCTTCCATTCTGACCTGCAATCCGTCACACTATCACTAACTCCCTTTTCTTTCATATCACTCCTCACACAATCCATCCATCTTTTCTACGGCCTCACATCATAACTTATTTAATAACTAGGAATCATTATCATTATTCGGCTGATATCGAAAGACGTCTACTGTTAGACATAGGCCTCCCCCAAGCGTCGCCACAACGACCCGTCTTGTGCGTATAACTAGGAATGAAATTATTAAATAATAATTTATTACACTTACCAAAAGCATGTAACAACTGGAGCCGCACGGTTCAGAGAAAGCTTTGAGGTCGGGCCCCTTTCTCTTAGTCAAGTTGGGCCCCGGGTGGCACGCTTGCAAACCTGGTACCAGAATATTTATATTAAAATCACGTCCTTTACTTTAACTTATATTTCTATGATCATGAAAAGAGTAAATGCTTTCTGATTTTTTTTATGTTAATTTTAAGTGGGTTCATTTGCGAAGTTTTTTTTTTCATTTAATAAGACTTTAAGAAATTAAATTAATACTTAACTGAATTCTGGTTGGAAAGTGATTGTGAACTAAACTGATGTATTTGAAATGTTAAAAGTGATTCTGAACTGATGAAAAATTATTCTGAGCTGAACTGAGGCTCTACCATGAGCTCTTAACGCGATCCATTTACCAACCTAAACTGAATTGTTAAAGAGATGGAGCTACACACGGTTGTTTATTTTAATAAATAAATAAAAATTGCAAAACACTAACAACCTTGCAGGACTGTATTACTAACATCATAAACCACCCCTTTTGTTCTAAGACTTTTTACAAAACATAATTTATTTACCAAAAACGAACATTCAAGATTTCGTTGTTCTATCTAACACATTTCAACTCTGTAATATTATTAAAACATTATTATTATTTTTTTTTTCGGGTACATTTTCTTTTCTCAGCTCTTTAGCTGGTGTCGACCACATTTACGGGAAAAAGCCAAGTAAATGTAGCGTGTATGTAACATTTTATGTCGTGTGATGAGATCCTACGTCGTTTTCTTCTAATTGCATGAACTTTCTGACAATCCTACAGGTATTTAAAATCGCAGCTTTTTGCAGTGTTATGTATAGTGTTTCTTTTAGGTCTAATAATTTTAAACTTTGAAGAAGGTGATTTGGTATAACACCTGTGGTGATTATTATTTTTATTATATATTTATTTATCTCAGGACCCTAAGGTCCTGGACCTGTGGAAGGCGTACGAGGTTATTATTGTTATTAATTTAAATATTTTTATTTTTATGTTTTAGTTATATCTGATATAAACTAGTACTTGACTGAAATCTGATGAACTAAAATATGATATATTTTTAAAGTTATAGAACAAAAGTTGCTGTATATGACGTTAGTAACATAGTCCTGAGAGGTTGCCGGTAGTTTACTCGTTTTATAAGTGCCCATGTAGGCCTATGTGAAATAAAATATTTTGACTTGACTTTGACTTTACAAATACCCCTGTATAGGGTGTACAGCTCCTTCATAGGCAAGGAGGTCGCTCGCACGCTTGATATTTTAACGTCATGGTAAGGCCTCTGATGATTAATGACGCCAGAGCTTTTATTGAGTAGTTCAACTGTCACTTAATGAATCATGTTAAAAAACCTTGCTGATTTAATGGTTTATTTAGAGGATTTGGTGACTAGTTATAAAAATTGTGTATAATCTTATACATAAATGGATAAAATAATATGAGTGATACATGAGCAAATAAAAGCATAATATTATGGGATATTGCTATAATATAAAAATTATATATAATACATTTTTTACATAAGAATAAACTTTTTGATAGGAAAATAAATAATTGATAGTAATAATAGTGCAAAATAACGTTTTGGGATTTTGATATACTAGAGATGTACTGTTCAAGATCCTTTGATTTAGGGTCTTGAATATCTCTAGTCAGTTACCGCCGTAACCGGTCAAAATGAACTTTATGGAAATTTAAAATTTAAAACTGCATAATAACTTGTATTTAGAGCTGATTCTGTTATTTATATTTTCATGCAGGTTTTTTTGAGATGGGAAATCAACTAATGATTTCTCCCGCTCTTGGAGTGGGCTTGTCAGACTTTTAATGGCTAAAACCCACTCCTGTTTTTTCTTTACCTTCGTTCTAGGGCCCCAGGGTACACTTTCGCACTACCCATGATATTTTCTTACAGGTTAGAGAATAACGGGCACAAAATAATTGGCAATAAAATATTTCCCTTTGTTACACATGATATAAAAGAAAATATACTTTGTGGATTAATTCTTACTAGCTTCTGCCAACGGCTTCGCCTGCGTAACAGTAAGTTTCTCCATACAAACGTTTGACCCCTATTTCATTCTCGAGGCGAATTTCGGAAAATCCTTTCTTATTTTCTATATACATCATATATGGAACCTCTGTGCAAAAATTTAGCGATTTAAGTCCAAGGGTTTGGGCATTGTCAGTTAGAGAGTCAAGACTTTGTGTAAGAAAGATACATCTCTAGTGTTAGGATTTGAGCATGGATCACACTTTGTCTTAGTGTTGGAATAGCATAAATAATAATAATATCGATGGAATGTTTGTCTGTACGGCCTTACCTGCCGTTTGACCTCCTGCGCGCAAACAGAACAACAAACAAGTCAGCCCTAGGAATACACAGCTTAGCTAATACTTATACTAAATATTTTGTGCTTAAACTATAAATAAGTAGTTCAGTCTTGGGATATAAACTAGAACAGCATACTCATACATAGACTAATAATTAAATATAAGAAGCAATATTAACACAAGTCTAGCAACAATCATAATAAAAACTAATTTCCCTATGTTTTTTTGTATATATCACATCTTAACAATATCAGTAGTTACTGTATTCATCACGGATGGATTTTAAAGCTAGAACTACATCAGACCGGTGCACACGGGACCACGCTTGATTTGTACGTAGAAAAACGTCGCGTGGCGTGGATCAAGTGTAGCTTTACAAGTCTACTTTCCAATATAAAATGTATGGAGAGCGACGCGTCCAGATCGGCGTACGTGGCACACGTGTGCGCAGTGTAGTTCTACCTTTATTCATGGGCCTACTGGTCACAGGCCTACTCCTCACGATATCTACTTCAAACCCAAAAAGTCTACCTAACTATACTCTGTTCAAAATAACATTAGACATTTATGAAACCCTTTTATTACTGTCCGTTCAACCGATTTTGACCTTAATTACGTTGGTGGCATGACAAATGGCGGCTGCAGTGAATAGTTGGTATTGTAACCACTTTTTTGCTTTTAATGCCATCCTTATGCCTACGAAATAGAAGTTAAAATCGGTTGAACAGACAGTAGAAAAGGTTTCTTTAAATGTCTAATCTTAACGCGAATAGGGTATAACTACCAGGTCAATTGGTAACAAGATGAAAGGTACTCACGGTGTAAGAAGCAGTCGTATTTGAAGCAGCGTCGACAGAAGAGCGTGTGGAAGGAGTGCATGGTCTGCTCGCGCGAGACGGACTCTGCGAGCGGCCCGTCGATGTTGGGCGTGCACTCCGGCGGCAGCGCGTTCGGGTCGCTGCGGGACGTCAGCTCGATGTACCTGGTCACAGGAGCGACACGTACATATGCAGTTAGTGTAGCTGATAGATACTAAACACACTTATTAAAATACTCGTGTTTTGGTGTAATTTCGAGCCTTAGTTTGGAATTGGATATCTAAATTTTTTAATTTTTGTCAGCTCAATACGTTTTTTTATTCCATGTCACTCATCACACTATCACTAACTCCCTTTTCTTTCGTCATCATCGTCTTCCTGCCCTTCGGGTTGGCGCAAAACGTTATATTTTTTCCATTCTGCTCTGTCACTCGTCACACTACCACTAACGGCCTTATTTTTAATATCACTCCTCAAACAATCCATCCATCTTTTCTTTGGCTTCCCTCTCAATCTCCATCTATAACATGCGTTTCATCCTTTCTCTTCACATGACCATACCAAGAAAAAGTTTTTAGATTTTTTGAATAAAAAAGTAACTTTATCCAAAATTGCGAATAAAGAGCTATTTTAAAAATTCGTTTAATATTTATTAAGTTAGAAACCTTTCAAATCTGGTGGAAGGGGAAACTGTCAAATAACAGTAGATATAAGGATGTACAATGAACATAGTAAAAAGGACGTCACCGACATTAGGTTACATGTGCTCAAAGGAGATGGCGAGATATTCCAACGCCCCCATTCTTTCTCAAACCAATATTTGGGACCGTTAATTACTGAGTCATTTTAAAAGAGTTTTTAGTGTTATTTGTTGTTCTATATAAAATATTGCACAAAAATCTATCTCTATATACTATCCCCATTCATAGAGGTTGCCAGAAGCCTGTAACCCCAAAAAAAATTAAGATGAGCAGGATTCCTTACTTCTCTCGCAGCTCCTGAGCAGTGCCTTTATCAGGGAACTGAATGCTGATAGCTTGAAATATGGTGAATATAGGGAACTGCTTATCATTGATCACTTTCTTGTTCCCTTCCTTGCTTACTTCTTTATCTTTCTCTTTGTCCTTGCTTGAATCTTTCTGAAAAACATACGAATTTCGTATACCTACTTCTTATAAGAAATTTGAATTTTTGAGCAAAAACCCCACCTGCCAAAACCATTCTGCCTTTATATTTGTATCGTCAACCGCACGTCCCCCGATCACCTAATAAGGATGTTGACGAATTTTTAGAATAGTTTACATTATTTCAATAAAAAAATCACATTTAATAATTGTTAGGTTGCTTAAATTTCGCGCCTAAACGATCCAAGCTGTCACGTAATGTTGATTACGTCACAATGTGATAAATAAACAAGCTACTGTCAAACTGTCACCTATTACATATACATTAGGGGACAATATGACCCCAAAAAGACGGGTAACGCTAACTAGTTTATGAATTGTCCAACATGTCCCATTTCACAAGAATGCGTTGTAAAATGTTGAGGGCAAGTTGTGGGACACTGGGAATATTCCAGCGTCATGAAGATTGAGCGTTGCGAGTTATTTAGGGGGATATTTTGTCCCCTACTGTATCTGCGGCTTAAGACGTAAGTAACTCAAAGGTCACAGAAAAATTGTCAAAAAAAAAACTGTTTATCTAGGAGTTTATCTCACATCGTGAAGTAACGCGCTCCGAGTAAAATTTGCAGTCACGTGATTATTTTAAATTAATTAATTTTTTATTAATTTTATTATTAATTTTTCACATATTTACACTTAAAAAATATGATTTTCATCATTCTAATATTACTTTTTACGGCATAAACTAATTTTTTTATACATTTGCAATTCATGTCAACATCCCTATCTTCACTAAAACCGTGCGGTTGGCAATACCAGCAATAGAAAAGGCAAAAGCTCACCTCTACTTCCTTCTCCTCTTTAGTTCCGGGATCCTTGAACTCCTCGGCTATGTCATTGGTCTGGAAGGTCATCACTGGTACCTGTTTAGTATACACGTATCAATAAAACAACCCATCTTACTTCCCTCCTCCTTTACTCTTGAAGCTCCTTTCCTCCTTCCTTCTTGACATAAGACCTCCTCCGTGTGCCTAGTTAAATATTACATGCATTAAAAAAGTTTTTAGTGTTACTTACTCCTTTTTCCTTGTCCTCTTTAGAGTTTCGTGCCTCTCTTCGCTCTTCAGTTTTGTCCTTGGCTGACAGAACCTGGATTTCATCACATGTATTAGTATAGTATTTACCCTGAACCTACTGAACGTATTTTTTTTTATGCATTTTCCACCAATAGAATTTTTTTTTTAGGTGGAAAATCATCTAATGATTTCTTCCGCCCTTTCCCGCCCGGGAGGTCGTGTCAGACTTTTGCTGACTAGATAGGTGAGGTATCTTGTCTTCCTGATTATGTTGATTAGTTTATTATTGAAGTCGATAATGGTACTTAGTATACTTACTCCTTTCTCCTTATCTTCTTTAGAGTTGCGAGCTTCTCTGTCCTTGCGCTCCAGTATTCCTTTCTCTTTAGCCAAAGCCTGGAAGTACATGGTTTGTTCAATGGTTTCACATTAACGCAATTATGATTTAGCAGTTTAGGAACTTTATTATGACTAACCATTAATAAGATACTCAGCTAAAGCTAATTTTGAAAAGGACAATCAATTTCGCCAACTAATCAGTCTGTCTATATAATAAATCTGTAGAAGTGTTTAGTTGTGCTCGCATCAATTAAAATGTACGAAATTTATGTAGATAACTTTTCTAAGTTAAAATTGTGTGTAACTTGATACTTATATTACTTAGGTTTTGTTTCATCGCAATCGGGTGATTATATCGAAAGATATACTACATTCATTGACCGTTAGGCGGTACGAAGTTCGCCGGGTCAGCCAGTCTTACTTATCTATATATATAAAAATCAATGCCACTTTTCGTTGTTATTTTATAACTCAAGAACGGGCTCACCTATCCAAACCAAAATTTTTAGGCTTTGTTCGGATTATTTAGTAGATGGTTTATGTGAAGTTTGGTAGGGTAGAGTAGGGTAGATTAGGGTAGAGTAGGGTAGAGTAGGGTAGAGTAGGGTAGAGTAGGGTAGAATAGGGTAGAGTAGGATAGAGTAGGGTAGAGTAGGGTAGAGTATGGTAGAGTAGGGTAGATTAGGGTAGAGTAGGGTAGAGTAGGGTAGAGTAGGGTAGAGTAGGGTAGAGTAGGGTAGATTAGGGTAGAGTAGGGTAGAGTAGGGTAGAGTAGGGTAGAGTAGGGTAGAGTAGGGTAGAGCGGGAGCGAAGCCGCGTGGGCAAAAGCTAGTAACTAATACTTTTTACTGTGAAGGTAGTCTGGTAGATATCGCTGTCAGCGACCAGACTGCCTTTGTACCCATAGATTTAAGTTTCTGTAAAACTGTTAGTATTTTAATAAACAATAAAGTTTATTCTATTCTATCAGTGTTTATGTACACTATCACTCATTGTCTTATCAGATAGTCGGTTCGTAGGCTCGGCGTCCGTTTCACGCATGATAAATAAATCAGTTGGTGAACCAACTCTTGCAGTTTAATTTTGCACGTGCCTCGGCAACATGAACCTCGCTATCGGTTACTACCTTATGATAATAGCACTAATTATATTTTTAATCATATTTCTCTTAGCTTTAACTCTAGCGCTATACGTGAAATTAAAATTAGAGCCCGTAAAGGTAGTGTGTACATCTAATGCACGGCTTGATGGAATGGTCGCGCTCGTGACCGGCGGGAACCAAGGCATCGGGCTGGAGACCGCCCGCGACCTCGCCGCCAGAGGAGCACGAGTGGTCATCGCCTCCCGGGACGCCAAAAAAGCCGCAGAAGCTATCGTCGATATAGCAGACAGTACAGGAAACAACTTCGTCGAATTTAGACATCTAGATCTAGCAAAATTCAGCAGCGTGCGGAAATTCGCTGAAGACTTCAATAGCTCCTATGAGCGTCTCGACATTTTGGTAAACAACGCTGGCTGCGGCGGCCTCGACCAGGAGCTTACTGAAGACGGCACAGATGTAGTGATGCAAGTCAACTACTTCGGACCCTTCCTGCTTACGAACCTGTTGCTGGACAAGGTGGTCGCCTCCAAAGTAGGATCATCATTGTGTCGTCCTGGCTGCACATGTTCGCAAGATTACGTGTCGACTATTTACATAAATTCGGAGGAATTGGATTTATTGGACAGTTTTTAACTTACTCCAATAGCAAATTGTGTGGTGTTCTTTGGACGAAAGCATTGACTAAGAGATTACCAGAAGGAGTGACAGTCAATTCTTTACATCCTGGAGTTGTCAAAACTGGTCTATTTCGACCTGCTGTTTTTCGGAAGATGATGCATTTCCTCTGCGACATAATGTATAAGATGCCAAAAGAAGGAGCACAGACGACGGTCTACCTGTGTGTTTCTGAAGAAGTGTAGGGCGTGAGTGGGAAGTACTTCATGGAGTGTAAGGAGGCTGAGTACAACCAGAAGGCTGATGACGATGAGTTAGTGGAGCAAGTGTGGAACAAAAGTTTGAAGGTAACGAATTTGAGTTAGCCACAAGTGGAAGGAAGTGGAATACTATACACCGCTAAATTTTAATCCCGTGGAGGGTTGATCCAGTACAGGACTTCTATCGATTTGTAACGATAAAATTAAAAAATAAGTATCTTTTTTTTTAAACTGTTTTTTTTTTTAAGTTGACGTTGCGTACTAACTACCTACAGGTCACTGGACTCGCTCAGCTGACGTTTTCTTAAAGAAATTAATTTCGTACATGCGTAAATTAAAACAAGTTTCAAACTTAAGACCGAATTTTCAACTGTTCATAACAAGTGATGACTGATCCAAAAAAAAAACACAACAAGTGAAAAAATAACAAAGGTGCAAAATCTATCGGATTTTTTTTTAAATTGATATAAACTAGTGCTTGACTGCAATCCCACCTGAGGGCAAGCAGCGATGTCATCATGATGGTGAAGCGCGCTAGTTTATTAAAAGAGTCCAATTCCCTCTAGTCTTGAAAACATCTAAATTAAGGCATCGAAGGCATTAAGTCCGCCTTTGTACAACTCAGTGCATAAAGCTTTAAATAATATAATCGGACGGAAAGACCGCCAGCTAGCAAATTATTCCAATAATGTTCGGAATCGGAATGGAATTTCCGTGACATCTTTGCTTCAGACAGTCAATAATGATGATAGGTGTAGCTACAATGACATTAATAAACACTATCCACAACTTCAGACTATAAAGAAAAAAATCTTTACCTGAACTAGAGCAAGAAATTGCCTTTTCTAAAGGGTCTAGCAAATGTGATCAGTACCCAGACTAAATAGTCTCATCAGTTTAACTACTTGACAAATTATAAATTAGATTTATTTTTCTAATAAGTTTTTAAACACGCTTCAATACATAAAAGATGGTGGTCAAACGCAAGCCTATAAAAAAAAATCGTCAATTTAAACTAGATAAGGCGGTGTTTCCTAGCTGACTACCCTGAGAAGAAACCAACTGGACGTTCTCAGTGACTTACTTCCTTCTCCTTTTCCTCCTTGGAGTTCCGTGCCTCCCTATCACGGCGTTCTTCGGCAACCTCCTCCTTGGTCTGGAAGGCCATCAGCGCGTGCACCAGGTCCACGAACAGCTGGTCGTCAATGAAACCACCTTCTTTGTCTCCTAAGCAATAAGAATAGAATGTGTATTGATACAGTGGAAAAAAATTGTGATAAAATGTTGTTTTTATTACTTGTGTTTTTTTTTTATCATCTGCAATTAGAACACTATATTTTTTTAGTGAATTTGTTTTACAGTTTTGGTGTACAATAAAGTATTGTCTGTGGTTTTCAAATCTCTTTGCAATTTTTAGATAAACTTGGAATATTTTTTTTTTAGTTTGTGTTACATTATTGAAGCTTTTATTACTAAATATTGAATAAATGGTTGTTCTTTTTTTAACAGAAGATTAAAAATATTGTACAAAGCCTTATGTGCGTGAACTAGTTCTAAAAATAGTGAATAATATCTATGAAGCACGACAAGCGTGACTGTGTGAGTGCGTAGGCCTATGAAGTGTATAGAATACTGATACTTTATGATATTTCACAAGATTTTAAGCTTATAATTACGATTTCTAAATTAAATGAATATTACTTTCTTTTGTTTATGATAATATTTCAAGAACCAGAGACATAATTCCTGTACGATATTTTTTTTTTATTGTCATTGTTTTAAATGACTTAAATGCTGTAATATGTCTTTAGTTCATGAACTTATATATATTGTTTTATCTCTATAAGCAAAGATGTGTGCACCACACACCAATGTGTATTAAAGTCATGTGGGAGTCTGTGGACAGAGCCATAGGGGGTACGTATCTTGTTACACTGTCAGTAACATATAATTTGGGTTTATTGACTTAAACAACGTAGATATTGGTTTATTAAATTTAAATCTGTATTGCACCCCCCTTATATCCAAATAATAAACAACAAGAGATTTTGATTTAATCAACAATACAGTGTGTATTTGTGTGATTTGGATCTAAAAAGTAAAGAGCATAATCTAGTTTGTAAAAACTCATGCAACAAAGATCGGCACAGTCCACAAACATAAGAGTAATGATGTTAAGCAGATGTACCATGCACTTTCCCGTCGTAGTTCTTTATGAGCTCCTCGATGAATGTACCGTCCTGGTCCAGGACCTCGTCGCCCATGTACGGGATGTTGTGGAGAACCGTCTCATCTTCCACCATGAAGTTCTTCTGTGTCGGGGCCCATGTGTACATTGTTGGGATTGGGTTCACGGAGTTTATTATGCGGATTGGGACTTGCTGTGTTGTTACTACTCCTGAAGCTGAAGAGAAATTAATTATTTATAACTCAGAGGCTAATTTAATGACTTTTTTTTTTATTATAAAAATCATTCAATGACATCTCCCACCCTTAGGCGGAGTGAGAGATAGTGTTAGACTTTTACTGACCAAAAAACCCACCCTGTTACTTCTTAGCCCTTCACACCGGTTCAAGGCCCCAGTAGGCTTCAGCCTTGCTAGGCCCCTACAGTTTGCTGTCAACTCCATGAGGTGTGCGAAAGACTTAATGGTTTAATTTAAATGTCAGAAATATGATTTTTGATTATGAAGAATATGCTAGCATTTTCCCCTTTACCATTTTAATCTTTCAATCATGATAGTTAGGGACACAATAGACAAACAATGGGTGCATAAACGCCGGCGTTCACTTGGGGTTTAATAAATTAAGATGGAAGAATATTTAACCCTTCAGGTACCGTCAATTAGAGACACAATAGTAAAACAATAGATGCGCGGCCACCAGTGGTCGCTTGGGGATTCATGAATTAAAAAATAGTAGTGAAAAGAACTACGGCGTTTGCTCTCTCATTGTCTTTCTATTGTATCTCTAATTACAGTATTTGAGAGGTTGGTCAGTGGGTCGTCTTAGAGTTAATCTTTAGTACAAAAACAATAAAATACTTACCATCAGTGCAGGTCACCTCAGCTCTCTTCATAAGGCTCTCATGATTAAGGGCAGGAGCGGCTGGTGGCCAGATCGGCTTCTTCGGACGGTCATTGCTTTCAGAGTCATAGGCCTCCACTGACTCTGACATTATCCTCAGGTTGCGCGCCCATGCCACCTTTACCTCGTCTACGCGTTTGAAGCGCTGCAATGTTTAAAATTAACAGATTGGACATAGTAACAAAAATACATGGTTTAGTACCAATAGATGCATAAATAAATTCGCAACTAAAAAGCCTGATTATGCATGTAGAAATCGGTCAGATTATGTGGAAGTGAAGTGAATGTTGAGACAATACTCTTGAATTTCAGAATGTGTTCATGTGGTGTAAGCTAGGCTCCGGAACGATGCTACAGGCAAGTATGCTCGGTTGCCAAGTACATAAGGCGGTCTTACTCTTTGTTTTTACAACGTACCTTCGCTTGGCGTAGCCTCATGTATTCCGATTTCACACGTTTCTTCCATTCTGCTGACACTTTAGATTTACTCATTAGCAATATTTACTAAATTCGGTAAATTTCCGTAAAACAAATAAGAAAATCTCCAATAATCACACCAAACACAAAATGGCATAACGAATAATGATTAACGAAGCGCGCCGGCTGACATGTCAAGGTTTGACATGTCAGTTTGGTTCCTTGACAGCTGCAATTAGCTGCGTCGCGTTCCGAATTCGGAAGAGGTAACTCATAGATAACTGGTTCGAAACTGGGGAAGTACCAATGTGGATTCTTCATTACGGACACAGCGTGCCTTGGAAAGCACATAAAGCTGTTGATTTTTAACAGTCTTTACAGGTATTTGCCCACCAGAAAGATCAGTCTATCCAAAGTGTATTGTGTTGTCCAGTAACTGAGTTGCAGAGGTGTAATAGGCAGTCAAGTCACTGCATGTAAAATGTATGTGGACATCCGACGACTAGAAACAGGTGTGCACATCAAAAGTTGTTCTGATTGATAATTAAGGGCATACTTTTGTGTAAATCTAGGTTCTAGTTAAGGGCCTATGTACATTACGCGATGTCGACTAATATCGAGTGGTGAATAGGCCCTTGTGTTAGTAAGTGAAACCTGGTTAAGTGAGACATCAAGAGACCTGCAATGTCGTTTCACTTATAGAGGTATTCCACTTACCCAGTGTCTCAGATATACAGGTATAAATAAATATCTGTCTCATTTACAGAGGGTTTCATTAACAGAGGTGAGAATACAGGTTATTTCAGTTGAGAATGAGTAAACAAACAATGTTATCTCAATTACAGCGGTTTATGCATATAAAATTTACTCGCTGTCTCAGCTATAGAGGTAACTATGATGATAAATCGAAAGAACAAATCCCAGATATAGAGGCTTACCTCGTCCCACTAACAGAGGTAATTCAGTGCCAAAGTGTTGGGACTTTAGCATGAGTTCCAGTTATGGAGGTTTCTCACTTATCCAGGTCCCACTTAACCAAGTTTCACTGTATAATGTAATTCAATGTGATTCGGAACGCGGTCCTAAATAGACAAACAATAGACTGTTTGTTGAATTTGTCTTCAAAAAAATAAAATGACTGAACACCGTTCCGTAAAACTTTATACAATTTCTTAACCAGTCTTCACATTCCTTGGGTAATTATTACAGACATGCATCAAGTTCATAGCAAAACATTGTCTTTGTGAAAAATTCGGAAGTGGTTAGAACATTATTATGGCATTATGGGCTATGTGGCCATTGAATTAGGGTTTTTGTATATATGCTATGGCACAAATATCTATATTTGTTTTTTTCACGTTCAAATGCGAGGGGTCCACACCAATGCGCAAGTAAGGCCCGTAGTATTTGCTACTCTACGTACACTGACCTCTACTATAGAGGCCAGTGTTTACCGACACTGTTTCTATGGTCCTCCATCCAGTAGAATACTTACATAAATGCGAAGTCAGTTAAGTAGCTGGAAGGCCGCTGAAGATCCACTTAAACCTTTGGACAAGCAAGGTCCAGCAAAAGTGAAAATGAAGATAGAATTTATTACGTTACCATATACAAACGTTAGAAAACCCAAAAAATCTAAGAAAGACTCGACTAAAATAAAGTTGAGACTTGTTAACCGCGGTGGCTATTTTAGTCTATAGTTTTATATTGTTTGTGGAATTGTTTATGGGCTTCTTGTAGCGAATGTGTGCGCTGCCATTTTCTGTTGAAATAAATTGTTGAGAGAAAAGGCTATTTTGTGAAAAGGTGAGCATGTAACAGAGGTATTCCATTAGTATTCATCTATTATTTTACTCGCTTTAAATGTAACGCATGCTTTAGTGGCGCATTTTCTACTCCGTCTTCGGGTTACGTAATTTGTTGTTTCTCGTCATAAAATTATTTATCTACGAAACATGAAAAATGTAATCGATGCGCGAGGGTGTCTCTTGAGCGAGGTATATGTAGAGCTGCTGTCTACACCAAAAAGTTATTCTGTTTGTAGGTGTGTGCGCACCTACAAACTGCCGCAGGTTATGCGAGGAGACTTTGATAAGTATGTCCTCGTATCGCGGCACGGAAGGCGTGAGCGGCGCGTGGGACGGCGGGCCGCCGGGCGCCGAGGCAGACTACCCGGGCGCGCCGAGCTACGTGCCCGCCGCCCCGCCACGAGCCATGCCCACCACGGATCCCTGGACTGGAGTCAGCTACAGCCAGTACGGTGCGCCGCCCTACGACTACCAGGCGTACGCGCCTGGCTACGCCTACGCCTACGACTCTAGCTATTACCAGCGCCCCGACGGAACCTACTATGGAAAGTACCCCGAATCTGGGACCTATACCCAACAACCAGCAGGTTATGAGTATCAGACCATTAAACGTGAAAGAACTCGTTCGCCTCTTGACTCCCATAGATATGAGCGCCGACGATCTTACCGAACCAATTCTAGAAGTGCATCTCCCTATGATAGAAGGGAGAGAAGTTACTCAAAGAAAAGGGACAGCAGCTATGAGGAAAGTCGTCGTCGTAGGTCTAGAAGCAAATCAACAAAACGGAAGAAGTATTCTTCCAGTGATCGGTCCAGCACATCCCGGTCCCGTTCACATTCATATTCACCGCATAAAAGAGAGAAAAAAAGAAAATCAGTTTCACCCAACTCTTCTGTTTCTTCCAATAGATCTTATAAAAAAAAGTCTAGTAAGACTCGTGCTCGTGACCAGTCTGTGCCACCAAGAGAGAGAAGTTCTTCGGGCTCTCAAGATAAATTTAATGTTCATAGATTAGGAAGTGTTGATAGACTAAGCAAATCTTCACATGAAGAAGAAAGAAAAACTAAGGATGCTAAATCTCATTCCAAAAAAGATAAGAAAGCAAGAAAGGTTACTACACCTACAAGAAAATTGAAAAAGAAATCTAAGGCTTCACACAAAAAGGTGAAAAAGTCACCTCAAGCAACAAAAGTGAATAAAAAACAAAAGGATAAGTCTGATGCAGCTGCCAAAAAAGGCAGAGATAGTTCATTGACCCCACCAAAAATGTATAGGAGAATGTTATCAAGTTCGAAATCTCGTTCTAGATCAGTGTCAGCATCGGAGTCGCCCTCGCCGCGCCACTCGAAGCGCAAACGATCGCTGTCGAGGAGCCCGCACGCCTCGCACTCGCGCTCACGCTCGCACTCACGCTCCTCAAGTGGGTCAAGGACGCCCGTGCGGCGATCGCGATCGAAATCTAAACGGAAAACGAAACGAAAGTCGCGATCAAAAAGTCGTACGAAGCGGCGATCAGCAAGCAAAAGAAGATCTAAGTCGAGAGGCAGTCGCTCTAAGTCCCGCTCGAGATCGAAAAGTTCTCGTTCCCGCAGTCGCACGGGATCGCATAGCGATGATGAGCGCCGCGGACAGTTCACAGTAGCCGACAGGAAACGTTTCTGGAAATTGCACAGAAACAGACAAGAAGAGAAGGATAAAGAAAAAGATCCTAAAACTCCACCCAAGGAACTGAAACCTCCACCAGGCGCTGTTGAATCAACAACGGTTGATGACATTCAATATGGCGACCCTCCTGAAGTAGAAGGCCCTAATTTTGCAGAATTATTGATCCCCGAGCAAGCTATGCAAGCTTCAACCTCCAGGTCCAGGCCTGGTCCAATTCCCATAAAAAATGATGGAAGCTTCTTGGAAATGTTCAAGAAAATGCAGGAAGTGACTAAAAAGGAAGAACCAGAAAAGAAACCAGAAATAAAAAAGCCAACATTGCCTTTTATTGGAAAGAGACGCGGTGGCAGGGTCTTGAAGACTGGATTAGTGAAAAAGGCTAAAGCCATTGATGAACAAACCGCAGATAATGCACCTAAGGATGCATGGTCCCTTTACATGCAGGAAGTGAAGAAATATAGAGAGACTTCCTGTGAGGAGGAGCGGAAAACAAGACCTCTTGTGAAATAATAGTTGACTAACAAATAATATTAGGGTTAAGATTTTTATTGTGACCTCTGCAATGTATTTACATGTATTACAATTTTTATTTTCGTCTATAAACCTTGTTATTGAACTAGTATGTCTAGATGCCAGACTTATTTTATTCGTTACGGAAATGATTCCAAATAAAGATTTATGACAATGACTAGGTTGTGTTTCGTTGCAGCATCATGCCCGAGATGATCAAATCACCCGCCGACATCAAAACTGCACCTTTCGACCCGCGGTTTCCTAACCAGAACCAGACAAGGTAACGTAAGCTTTATTACTTGTGGCACATGTGTTTTCAAAGACAAACCCAGTGATGACCAACCGAGAGCTTTAAAACGTAAGTAATAGAATATATTTTATCATTATAATATCGGAAGAAGAATAACATGAGAAACTTTGCGCGACGATGATCAACGTAATTGTAAGTAAAAATACATCAATTTAAAAAATAATTATGTTAATTTTGCAAATAAGTTTAGGTACAACAAAACACTTGTACAACGTAATTTTTTTCGTCAGTTTAAACTAGATGAGGCCGGTGTTTCTTAGCTGACTATCCTGAGAAGAAAAACCAAAACGAACTCAGGGGTCAATCTCTTTTAAGTCCATGCAGAAATCATTTTATACAAGGTGTAAGGGACAGCCCTCCTCAAACTGAACAACCACAATTATTTTTTAGGAAACGAAAAAAATAATCGGCCTCCTTAGAAACTGTCCAATCAAGTTTTTGTATGGTGAGGCTGATTTTTTGGCTAAAATTAATCTTGTGGAAGGGTGTTCAGTTACGTCTACTGAGCAAGCCCTTAAAGTTTGCGGAGGGCTGTCCCTAACACCTTGTATATTACAGGCAGGTAGTTTCTAAATGCTTATTACCATGACTGCCCATTGCTGTTGATCTCATTTTCTGAAGTTTACATAAAATTTCTCATTATGATATCGGTTAGTTACATTTAATCTGATATCAAAGTTGATAAATGCTATCAGCAGTTCGAGTTTTTCAAGTAGGTACCTATCTATCAATAAAGAAAAATAGAAATATTTCGATTTAAAATAATAATTTAAGAAATGCTGTTACAATAATTAAATTTATAAAAGCAGTGCGATATCCGACCGTAGCTGATAGCCATTGAAAATTGGCATTTATAATTAATAAAATACGCAACATTACGATGTATATCCGTGGAAGTAGGCAGAAAAGTACGCTTTGATAAAATATCAACGAGACTCAAACACCTGATGTCCACAGGTACTGCTACTCCAGCTACCTGGACTTCCACCGGTGCCAGAAGGTGCGCGGCGAGAAGTACGAGCCATGCTACTACTTCCAGCGTTGCTTCAAATCTCTCTGCCCCAATGAGTGGGTCGAGAAGTGGGACTCCCAACGCGCGGAAGGTACCTTCGCTGGAAGGATTTGAAGTATTCCAATATCACCACTGACTTGTTAATTTATGCGAGTTTTATTTTTACTTAGGCCGAATTTGTGATTTAGGGAATAAATGTGTTAATTCCATGTTTTTGTTTCATTAAGTCATAAGGAATCCTCCACATTTCTATAAAAATCAGCTGCTTTACAGTTAAAAGTATACTGTGGTAAATAGCCAAAAATAAAAAGTGCTTTTGAAATCATTTAATTCAAAGAGTGCGACAACTATATCATCTCATATTGGTCCTGGAAATGCCCCTTTCTCTCTAAGGTCGTCCCAATGACCTATCCAAACATTCGGGCAGATGGTCTCGAAATATCGCTTGAATATCTTGCAGTCATCGACGTCGCCTAATAGTCTTCGGCACTTGTAGAAGTCGCAGTAATTATCGTAGCATGCTCTGAAAAATAAAACTATATATATGAATACATATATTTATGTACCTACCGACATTCTAAGCAAGCAAATAAAATATTCTATTCTATAAAGTGAGAGACAGACTAATGAACCCTTTTGAAGTTACTTATGTAAGAAGGTATATCACTCGTTATCATGGGCTTACTTGGTCTGATTTTGATTTGGATAACGCGGGTCGATTCGCTGTGTCCTAAACTCTTGGTCACACATTTTATTGGTTCAATAGAACGTAAAATAAAGAGAGATTTATAAACGTAAAATATCCATAAAATCACTAAAAAAAAGAGCCAAAAAATAGATTAACCGATTGACAGATTTGAAACAAAAGATTTGTCATTCAAGTTTTTAATCTACATGGTTACTTAGGTACCATCGAGATAATTTGATTAAAACCTCAGTGAGCTGCTTAAACATGTATTAATCTGCATTTAGTTACACATTCGCGCAACTCTCGAGACGAACTACGAACACGCGGTAAACATTAGTTAAACGAAAACCAGAGTGTTCTATTCGTCTCGCGCATTTTGTACACTCGTTTCGTCGAACGACGAGGCGAATAGCGAACACGAATGAGTAAATGCGGTATTACAAGGCAGACAGACACCTATGCGCACACATTCAATATTATGGCGTTGTAGCCGCACTTGGCTCAGCGCCAGCCAATGTGCAATCAATATCAGTAGCGTATATAGGTGACATTGATAATGTAACAACTTGTGGCCCTGCTGGTTGCCTTGCCACACGTTAATTGAATTACCTATATACCTAATTACAATAGGTATGTTTCCATCAATAATTTATACTTTCGGAACTTACTTGCATCTATTTTTACTGACGTATCTTGTATAAGGGTACATTTAAACTAAGCTTGTGTATAATGAGAAGACTTTATTTAATTAGCTGCTATTATTTTCTAGAAGTACAATTAACCAAAGATACCTATAAAATAATATGTAGCTCGGATTAAAACCGAATTTACATGAAGGTGTAAATTTAAAAATTACAATAATGTAGAAAGTTATCAACTACCATTAAAATTAATTACATAAAATATTTACAATTTATATGACACCAACAGTGTATAGCTATAAGGAAAACATGAGGATATGTTAACAATGCTTGTCTTTTGAAGCTATAAATTATATACATTGTGGAACAATACATCATTAGAAACCCCTCATACTATAGCAAGTCATTAAGTACATAAATGGCTACCAAAGCCATACAAAGCACACCACATAGACCATAACAGGCCTATTCTGCAAGATTTTTCTTTATAAATTGGACACAAATGTGTCTCTTAACCCTTAGCTGCGTTCGTCAGAATGTTCCGACAAGTGTTTTCGTGCTCTATTTGCTAAGGTCGTGTGTCATTTAAGGAGATTAAAGAGTTAAACGAAATTGAGTACCCAGAAGAGCTGACGAGATGGAGTATTAGTCGTGAATGTGCGACCCTGGCGGAATAGACGCGAGAATATTTGCCGGATATATACGTTAAACGGTTAAATCCCTTCTAAAACGATATTATTCCACATTGTATTGACAATACTATCAGTACATAATAAGTGGTTAACTAGTAACTAGTGGTGGTCGAGCTCCGAGTGTTTACTCGAAATGCTAGCCGTCGTGGAGTACTGCTGCTGTCGGTGCAGGATGCCCAGGCATTGGAGCAGGCATTGCATGCTGGCAGCTGATGTAGCCTGGGGAGAAACTTGAAGGTTACTATAGGTCTCATAGAAGTGTCAAGGCTATAAACACCGGGTCAGGTCAGGGTAGTGATGGGCTATTCCGAGATGTTTTAACGATCGAAAGAATCGCGACTCGTTAAAAAAAAACATCGAGTCGACCGCTAGTTTTCGATTGTTCGAATCCGTCACTCTCACTCACCGAGTCTCGCTCGGTCATCGGGGTGGGGGTCAGTCGATTGCATCGAGCCGAGGTGTGTGTTAGTTGGTGCGCGTCGCATTAACAGACCGAGTCTGACGCGAGTCAAAGTCGAAACAATCGAGTACCATTGAGATGTTCGACTAATCGAATAAAACCTCTCACCATCTCACATCGCTATGTCAAGGTCACTATAACTGTGTGGTACAATAACGGATTTCAAAAACAATCAAATTTGAATATATACTTTTAAAATCTTGGGATTAATTTGGGCTAGTATAATTGCCTATTTTTTAAATAACTTTTAATTTTATTTGGTTTCTGTTTTCCAAGTTATTAACCCTTCAGATACCGTCAATTAGAGACACAATAGTAAGACAATAGATGCGCGGCCACCGGTGGTCGCTTAGGGATTCATGAATTAAACACTTGGGAATTATAATAATATCAACTTCACTGAATACCTACCAAAAAAGTACTTACTACAACTTATAGATACACTAAAATCATATACCGATGGTGTATCCCGTGTATATGTATCCCGTGGTATATGGGTATCTGTAGGTAATTGAGCAATTAATGCAACTTTTTGGGAAATATTCACTGTTTCCTAAAAAGCTGAAAGTCATTCATAAAGATATAGAAACAAAAACCTTACTTTTAAAAGTAATAAGTCAGGATCTGTGTGTGGGAATGGTGAGTCGGCAGATTCTATGCACCTTGCTAGAGCTGCATCACTGGAACACCAACAAAATAGACATTAGTCATCTGCCATTATAAGAATATCTTGTTTATCAGTTTAAAAAAGTTTGAAACTAGCCTTTCAATCAAAAGATATCTTTTTAAAGTACACCTACTTTAACCCTTCAGATACCGTCAATTAGAGACACAATAGTAAGACAATAGATGCGCGGCCACCGGTGGTCGCTTGGGGATTCATGATTTAAAAAGATATCTTCTATAAAAATTAAATGGATAATTTTTATTTCTTCACCCTTTTGTAAAAGTAATAAAATAAGTAATTGTACTTATTTATTACACACATAATATAATTTTTTATATTAACCCTTCAGATACCGTCAATTAGAGACACAATAGTAAGACAATAGATGCACGGTCACCGGTGGTCTCTTGGGGATTCATGAATTAAAAGAATGTAATATAATTTATTACTATTATTAGATAATTACCTAAGTTCTGTAGACTGCAGCTGGTTCCTAGCTGAGGCCATGGCATCATGCACTGCAAGCTGTTCTCTGGGCTGCAGCGGAGGATTGGCTCCCATGGCCTGGCAATTATCAATAAAATGAATCATCACAACACATTGTATAGAGTAAGCAAAAAACTGCAAAAAAACCTGTTTCATTAAAATATTACATTATGTATTTTATCTAGGTAACTACCATACTTTAGGTCATGTTTATGCTGAAAGCATAGTCCCAGAATGCATGCTGTATAAAAATAACAAACTACTTTGTCAAATCTTACATCATATACCTTAGTGTGTATCTCAGCAATAGCCCTCAGGCCATTGACCCACTCCTGCCTGGCCCTGGCATCAGTGGCCCGCAGCTTGAGCATGTCCCCGGAAGCACAGTTGATCGTAAACGTACGAGAGTCCTCATCACTTGGGCATATCACTGCAGCTGCCAAATGTGCCTGAAATTAATTACTTTTTTTATGACTCACCCATATTTTTTTGAAGAAGGCCATTGTAGCTTCCGATTTTTATTTGTTGTTATCACTAGATTTTATTATCTTGGCTTATTAATGACGACTCAAGATAGCATACCTACTAACGAAGTGTTTCTAAAAAATAAACAAATCAAAGACTGCAAAACACGAGCCTTTAACAACTAAGGAAATGATTGTGCGTTTAATTTATGACATAACAAATATTTTACCTCGCCTCTAGCTGGTTGTCCTGGCTGAATAGTGTCTCCAGGTCCATCAAAAAGGTAATATGATAGAACTCCCGTTTCGGGGTCGACAGCAAACCAACGCTGCTGCCAGCCTTTCACAACGTTCGTGTATTTATATAACTGACCAGACAATGGTCTGTGTGCCCCTGATCCCGTTGTTTTAATCATTTTATTATTTACAAATGAATCCAACAAATAAACTCTTGAGTAAAAAGTTCGATTATTTTTCTTCTCAGAATTTTGACATTTGCCCCTGTTACGTTTAGTTGAACGATACTTGAAAAAATTTCACTATAATTTCGTGAATAGATATTCTCTAAAACCTGCAATATTTTTATGTTATGATACGTACTAATTATTTTTTGTCCAAATACGGTATTTAAATAGTAACAGGAGTATTGTTATAATGAACTTGACGCACTTAACTCTCATGTTAACAAAACGTTTATAGTGTTCATTTCATGCCTCAAAATCTTAGAGCAAAACTCAAAAAGAATTGTTCATCATATGATGACATGCTACTCGCCTCGCTATTCGCCTCGCCACTTGCGTGAACCTAAAATATAATTTTATTTTATCAATAGACTATTTGTATTAGCTTTGATTGTTGTGAAAATTCGGTTAATGATGTTACAATTACAAGTCCAGTAAAACTTCGAATTCATCAATTGGTTTCTATATACCTATGTAGATGGATGATTTCATTGTCCGTTGACTTGAACAAACTTGTTTGTTTTGATCTGTCAATGTCAATGGTCAAATCAATCAAATTTACCTAATATTGTCAAAAGCTGTATCGCTTTTTCTCTCGTTTAAAAATGTTTTAATTTCTATATCAATAAAATGGTGTTCAAATTAGTGCGAATCGATGCACAGGAGCCTTGTAAAATACAACTGACGATCGGCAAACATGTTATTGGAAGAGGGAAGTTTCTTCACGTAAGTGCCATTAATCAGGAAAAACCGTTTCTCTAATTTTAGGGATTATCAATCTACAAATAGCCTCGAAATGCCGTTTTTGGTATATTTTGTTACATTTGCCTTAATTGTATGCCTATAGGCGGCGTTACAGATCTAAATAAAATAGTCTGTGTATGAGTCATCAAACGTTAGGTATAACATATTTTTGTATTTTTTTTTTTGTATAGAACGATGAAACAGATAAAAGGGTATCGCGAAACCATGCAGAGCTCGTGGTCACACCAGACTCTATCAGCCTAAAATCTGTAAGTAAGAATTTAAATATTTACAAAAATTTAGTTTTTTTTAAATAAATCTTGTTTAGCAAAAACAAGTCTAAATTAAAAACATTATTTTCAGTTACACCAAAACCCATGTTTCTTCATGAAGAAGACCATAGAGACACATTTACTTCATCAGGACACCACAGTTTGTCTGTGTCACGGGGACAAATTTGGTCTTCTCCCTGACAATTTCTGGTATGAAGTTGTACATTGTCCTGACCAGGATAGTGAAGAAGAGAGAGCGACCATTTCTGAAACTACAGAGAATGGATTACACAATTATGAAGATGGAATGGATCAGGCAATGGATGTAGAACACAATAATGTAACTAGAGACACAAGTGCAGCTGCAGAAGAATCCATCAATTTTGATGGTGGTGAGAAAGAAATGGACGCTACCAGGTCTGCGTCACCATCATTGTTGAGTAAGTTTACTAATACACATTTACTATTTTATTTTAGGTGGGCAATCATCCAATGGCTTCTTATTTTCTATGGTGGAGCAGGAAGGTGTATCAGAATTCAGAAAAAGCGGAATTTAACTGACTGAAACCTCCTTCTTTACCTTGCATTCCAGGACCCCCAGGGTTTCTCTTTTTTTTGTACTTGTTTTATTTATCAGCAAACATAGATCACTTACATACACTGCGGCAGGTTTTACAGAAGACTTGAAGAGTTTATTCTGGCTGTCTACTTAGAGTTTGTAGTCTATGAGAAAGCCTTTGAATTGATTGACGCTTGGGTTGTACTGCAGACTGCAGCCTGACTTTTTGAGTCATTCTACGACTCTGGCATAACAATGTTTGTAATATATAGCATAGTTTAAGTAGTTAAAAGGTTAATTTAATTCTAGCTGTTAATGAGGAAGCTGCAAATCAAGCAACTATTGAACCAGAACTTACCACACCACAATCAACTGTTGAACCAGCAACAACAGAACAAGTCACTGTGAAACAAGAATCTGCTGACCAAGACCAGAATACCGAAAACTATGATCCACCAGCCCAACAACCGACAGTTGATGATGCAAAGACTCCAACTAAAAGAGAGCACAGTTCCAATGAATCTAGTCCAGTTGACGTAAAGAAAGTGAAAATTGAGCGTGTTGATGCAGGGGATGCTGCAGCGGGACCTAGTAACGGACAGGTAAGACTGTGCATGAAATTAAGCTTAGTTTTAAGTATTCCTGTAGTTAGATATTATAAAGTTGGTTGTCTATATAAATTAAAAGATTTTTTTACCTCAGATTCAGTACCTCTAGTCATTGCAATCACACGCTTACTTTTTTGGTTGTAGTGTGATGTTATATTCCATAGTCTTCCTTGATAAATGGGCTATCCATCACTAAAGAATTTTTCAATTTGAACCAGTAGTTGCTGAGGTTAGAGTAACTCTTCAGCTTTAATATATTAGGATTTATAAGCTGTTTTTATTATAAGTCAGCATTGTAACAAAAAGGTACATCCATCATTTTTAGCTATTGGTCACTAGGCAGCTTTGGTTTGTACACCAATCTGATGACATCATATTCTTGATTTATACTAATTTTCCACTTGTTTTAACGTCTTCTTACCACATCTGTTGGTTTTTTTTTATCTGATGTATCTGAGTAACGTCTTTTGAATTACATTATATTTCAGGCTTCATCAGATAACGACACTAAAGACAATATAGCTGCGGCTGGGGCTGCGCCACTTCCGAAACCTGCCCCGCCTGCAAGGGAAAGGTGCATTTATGGCGCCAATTGTTATAGGTGAGTTGTGCTTGTGATTATTGATTACATCTTATCTATATATATAAAAATGACCCCCGTTTTCCGTTGTCACGACTTGGCATGAAAACGGCTTGACCGATTTGGCTGATTTTTTTTTTTGTTGTGATTGTTATTGTGAGGAGAAGGTTCTTATGGAAAAAAAAAAATTAGGGTAGTGTAGGGTAGAGTAGGGTAGAGTAGGGTAGGGTAGGGTAGAGTAGGGTAGAGTTGGGTATAGTAGGGTGGAGTAGGGAAGAGCCGGAGCGAAGCCGCGCGGGCAAAAGCTAGTTTATCAATAAATTTAGCGACTCATAGACAGACACAAACAATCGTGTACAAACTTGTGTGCCCTCTGTCATCGTATTCATTCAAAGATAGCCAGATAAGTTCACACTTATAGCGGTTGTGAAGTTCCCTTTCTATTGCGAGTACCCCGCCACTCACCACCACTGGACCACATAAATTTGCAACTGCGGATAGACACAGTTTGTGTGCTGGGCTACCAGTAACTTTCAATCTTCTTTTACTTAGAATGACACTCGGGCGGAAACGATTGTAGTGCTGAAAACATTATGTACTTGCTTATGCTTTCATCATATGAAATACTTGGCGCGCTTCCTTTTTTGGGGTGGGAAGTCGTCCTGAGTCCAGAGAAAATTCCCGCGGGGCTGGCGGGTATCGACACTGCTGGGCATCCACGATTTTGCTGAAATCTCTTTGTAGCGCAATGGAATACTACGAGCTTTCGACGATTTAGATTTGGTTTTTGATGGACGTCCGGACGCGCAGCTACCCATCCAGCGAGCTCTCCAGCCACTCTTCAAGGAAGAAGAGTGGACGTACCACCGCGGTAGTGTCGCCCTTGTATACAATAATGTGATTTGTCTCTGGCTTCCCCACACTATTTGCATAAAACTGCACAATTGAGTACTCATTTTTGGTCTCTGAACATGCCAGCTACTTAGGCGCGTTTTAAAATTAAATGACCCCTTTGTAAATATTTTTTTCCACTATACATACAGACGCAACCCCCAACACAAGGCACAGTTCAGCCACCCCGGCGACGGAGACTGGGGCGCCGGCGAGCAAGGCGTGTGCCCGTACGGGCTGGCGTGCAGGAAGGCCGACCCGCGTCACTGGGACAACCACACGCACCCGCCGGGCATGCAGCGGCCCAGCGCACACGCACCCAGACAAGGTAACAATTAATATCTTTCTTATCAGCTGCAACTTGCGCCATTCTTCCTTCAAAATCAGACTCCAAGCTGAGATTCTGCTAGGAAGATGTGCTAATCCCAACCCGGATCTGCAGTTTTTATTATCCCTGAATTTGTTACTATTATTTGCTACTATTATTATGCGGAATATTATACAGATGGCGAGGCTATCAATGTCAGTAAAGGAAATTAAGACGTATTCTCAGTTGATTTTATACCCCATTCGAAATAAGATTAGATATTTAAACAAACCTTCTTTACTGTCTTTAACCGAGTTTTCATTTCGAATGTAGTATAAAAGTTGTTGCGGTTGCGAAGCGATCCGATGCGGTTCACGCGAATTTGCAATGCGGCGGCATTATCCAACATTCTCGTGAAGTCACTGCTTAAGCTGCCATTTCCTGACGGGACAGGTCCACTCAAATCTGTGTAGTTCTTTCCTCAAAAGACCATCTGAGACACTTGTAGCGACATCTATGACGCCACATCTATGATCTCCATGGTTCTCGTATGATTTGACCATTACATGTTCTTTACTGTATGGAATTTACAAGAGACTTTGACCCCTGAGTTTGTTTCGGTGTTTCTTTTTAGGGTAGTCAGTTAGGAAACGCCGGCCACATCTCGTTAAAACTGACCGAAAACAAAATTGACGTGTAAAAGTGTTTTTTGAAAACCTATTTACAAAACAAAGATAATTTATCATTTACATAAAACGGGCCTCAAGAGTTTGTGCGACAATATCAACCCAAGTAATCGCTTCGTTCAACGCCGCACCGCACCCACGTGTGATTGGTCACTTAGGCTACCACAATACTGTATCAATCATAAAGTGTTCTATTCGCACCACGATCGACTTGCGTCTTGATGAATTTGTAAATAAGCATTAACAAGTTTTTCTTATGTCCCACAGGTAGGCAAGTTGTCGAACGCCACGGCAACATATTTTACATAAACGCACATTCCGTTAACTTTTACGACGACCATTTCCAAGTCGAAGACTCAGATGGCGATAGTGTTGATTACGATTACGAGTTTTAAATCGATTGCTGAATGAATTTTATCAATATTGAATCATGAATGTGAAAAGAGAAGTTGTTTTAAGTGTTCTGTTTTTAAAGTGAGATTCATTTAACCAGGTCATAGAAGGAAAAGAAAGCAAAGGAGAGTTTCTGTTAGTGATAATGATGAAGATGATTCTCCTGTCCATACGCTTATAGTCACGGGGAAGAGAGCCCGGAGAACTGTACAGAGGCAAGGTTGGACTGATGAGGAATCAGAGGATGAGGAGGATCCATATGGAACAGACGAATCGGACGAATGGCAACCACCGAGTGATGTACCGACCAGTCAAGATTTCTCGCAAGATTTATGAGTGCACCTCAATAAATATTATTTTTTTTTCAAAGAAATTTTTATTGTTTTTTATTTTACTTAAAACTGTCATCATCATTTCAGCTGAAAGATGTACACTATTGGATATGGTCTCCCCTAATTGTCTCTACAATAAACGGTCATGTGCGCCTCGCCTCAATCGATTTCCTTAACCTCAATCAGGCCATAAACAAAAACTATCATACTAATATTATAAAGGTGAAAATTTGTGTGTGTGTATGTTACTTCTTACCTTTCGAACGGCTGAACGGATTTCGATGAATGATACTTTTTATCTCGGGAGTAAGTTAAAAGGGATAATTTTCTACTAACACACAGGTGAAGCCACTGGCAGCAAGCAGCTGATGAAATATAAATGAATGATTGCCAGTTAAATGTGAAACACGACAATACAAATCAACAGACTTTTATTTATATTCAAGCTTATCCTAACACAAAAAGAGAATCATTGAAGTCTCGCGCAAGGTTAAACATTGACAACACAATGCAACGATTTTTATATTGGTAGTAATTATATCAAATAACTTGATCAGATTTTTTTCTATATTGACTAAATATAAAACTATATTTTTGTAACTATTTTCTATCTATTTTAGGACACAAAGTTTAATTAACCCTTCAGATACCGTCAATTAGAGACACAATAGTAAGACAATAGATGCGCGGCCACCGGGTGTCGCTTGGGGATTCATGAATTAACTATGTTCAACCTCTCCGCGCCACACCAACAATTACAGTCCTTAACTTGTAACTACTTGCTTCGGTCCGAGTGTTTTCGCGTCCTATTCGCCAGGGTCGTGTGTTCACGACTGTGTACTTCATCTCGTTTACCTCTTCAATCCCCATAAGTGACAGAAGAGCTGACGAGATGGAGTATTTGGTCGCGGATGTGCGACCCTGGCGGGATAAACACGAGAATGTTTGTCGGATGTATCCGAGGCGCAATTGCACTTGGTCTTTAGCTCGTATTCGATTGCGTATGGAGTTCGGATAAACGACTAGGTGTAAATGAACGGAGTCGAGTACGCCCGTATTCTAACAGCTATCGTTTTGGTTACCCGACGCCGTAGTGTTCCAGTTACCGAACGTGAGTTATCATCATATCAGCCGAAAGACGTCCACTGTTGGACATAGGCCTTCCCAAGCGTCGCCACAACGACTGGTCCTGTCGCGCATCCATCAGATTCCCGCGACCCTGACCAGGTCATCGGTCCACCGATAATTTAAGTGGCAATGGGCAGGGCTCATTGCACGCAGAACACATGGTCGATGGAGACGAAAGATTCTGGAGTGGCAACTACGTACGGGAAGACGCAGCGTTGGAAGGCCTCCAACAAGGTGGAACGTGAGTAAAACAATGTAATTAATGCATCGGGTACTCGAATTCGAGTATTAATGTCTTTCGTGCACCCGAATACAGACTAATGACCAAGTGTAATTGTGCCAGTAGGCGGTTAAAAGATTAATAGTAGCCTTCATCATCTGAGAGGTTGAGTGGCGCCTCCCACTCTGCGGGCGCTGCCGCCAGCAGCAGCGGCGCGGGCGCCTCCCCGCCGCGCACTCGCAGCGCGTACACCGCCATCTCCACCTTGTTCACATTGGCGCGAGTTACGGGCAGCTTGCGGATCAGGAGACGACTACCTGTTATACCTGGAAAGAAAGTTCAAGAGAACAGTCTTAGGGCCTGTACACACCATACGCTCGCGGGTCAGACGCAGCCTGTAAACCTTTAATAAGATAAAAGCAGGCGTGTCAATGGCGCGTTTAAAAAACGTGGTATGCACAGGCCCTTAGTACTATATTATAGACTGCTATATTTCTCATTTTCTACTAATGAATTGTGTAGATAGCAAACTTGGTGTTCAGTCACACAAATGCAACTGCATTTGTGTGGCTGCATTAGAAGAAAAATAGTAGTTCTGTAAAAAATAGGAAAGGTCTTCTTCTATTCCTGCTGTTGACTGTAATGGATTGCTAAAGTCTTCAAAAAACAGGTGTTTTCTTAAAAGCAAGACAGTTATTCCTGTATAAACTAACTAAATTAGTTTATGCAAAAATCACTGTCAATCTTTTATTTATTTATTAAAACTTGTTGCAACACAAAGCTACATAAGCCGACTTAATTATTATTATTATATCTAGCCTGTACTGTCCCACGGCTGGGCAAACACCTCCCAATGTTCCCAGTTTTGAGCCACTTAATGAATAAGAATTTTTTTTCTGTTTTTCTTATCATATAAGGTTGAACAAGTCCAAGTAAACCATGTCAGAATACACTTATGATTTATGATACAAATAAGTCATGGTAAATCTTACCCAAATATCCAGTATACATATGCCTGACAACATCACAGGCCTGGAAACACTCCTCACTGTCCCCACTAGATATACTGTTGATGGCCTTCCTCATCAATTCTCCAGTCAGATCAGCTAGACCCAGTATGTAGTCAGATTCAGATAACATAGTCACCACTGGCCGTTGATGGTCATCATCTGTGATAGTATACTCAAATTCTTTCTGACATTCTGGGTATGTAATGATTCTTTTGTCAGTCATTAAGGATAGCAGGGTTCTAGCCTCTATATATTCCTGGAAACCAGCTGTGACGGCCCTGGAGTGCAAGTGTGCGGGGCTGTGCTCCAGCTCCAACCCAATGCTTTTGATGGGACCATTAATTAGCTTCTGAATGCGTTCTTTGGCTTCAGTCAGTGTAGTCTCAGAGGATTCTTTTCTAAAAAAGTATAATTATGTTAGGTACCTACTGTAATTTTGTAAAGATGCTTTTAGTGTCAAATTAGTAAGAGGAACTAGTTTGAGGAAGCACATGAAAAGAGTTTTTGATCATGAGAAGAATTTCGGAATAGCAGGGTAGTATTGACCGATAAAATAATAATTGAGAGGAAAAGCATGGACATTATTTTGCACATAAATCCTATTAGACAAGTGGGGTCAGTGGGTCGTCTTAGGGGCGGAGTGGCAGTGGAGGCTATGAAAATCCCATCAAATACAGGCAAGAGAGCTAAGTGAGGGTGGCTAAATTAAAAACCATGCTACAACCTAGGGGTCTTTAAGTCAAGAGTGAATAGATTGCTTCTAGGCAAGCTTGTTCCATTGTCGGCCACATCATCGCTTACCATCAGGTGAGATAGTGGTTAAACGTGAGCCTATACATTATAAAAAAAAAGTGTAATAACTTCAAAGTTAACCTTTCGAATACTGTGATTATAGAGATATAATAGAAAGACAGTGAGAGCGTGAATGCTAGCATTTTATGCTAGTGTTCACTCTCACTGTGCTCTCTGTGCATGCTAGTTTGGGGTTTAATTCATGAATCCCCAAGCGACCACCGGTGGCCGCGCATCTATTGTCTTACTATTGTGTCTCTAATTGACGGTATCTGAAGGGTTAATGAATGAATGATATGAATGAACTTATGTAGACATTCCAATTTCTAAACGTGACATGTTTTGATAATCTTTGCTTACGTTATAGGCGAATGCAATAAGAATATGATCCTTTTGCTCTCAATAGTGACATCGCGCGACAATTTGACGAGCCGCTCATGTCTGTCCTGGCGCTCGTTCAGTTTCTTAGCAGCCTCTTTGAAAATGGCCAGCACAGGACTGTCTGCTGGCAAGGAGGTAGCGGTCTCTCGCGCCACGGAAGCCAGAGTATGACCAGAGTTGTTACCGCCTTTGCGATTGCCGCGGTAGTGTTTTCCTGAAACATTATTACCAAGGTAGGTATGTGGCACTTAAAATACAAGATACTAAACTGATTTCAGTAAATAGTTGCGTATTGCTATTAGAAAATAAAACAAACAACGCTTTTTTAATATAATCAATATGATACCATTCTTAGTACAAAAGTTTGATAAATAAATGTACCTGGACCTGGCATAGTTTGTTATTTTATTTAGTTACTTAATCTCAATATTTTATATTTAAAGACAAGTTGGTTTGTTTGTATTGTTTTTGTTGAATTATCGCTTTCTTTCAGCAAATTAAAAATTCCGCTAACGCGTTTATTTATCACCAGCTGTCACTGTCAATTCGATTGACATTTGATATGTTTTTTTTGTATGGTTTTAATTTTTCATTCCGAGCCATATTTTTCACCGTGGCAACTCCTGTTGATGACAGAAAATAAACTAACTTTTGTAAGTTGTAATCGAATCGCTAGAGTAAGTCAAGTCGAGTGACTCATTTCAATTTTCATTCGTTAGTCAACGTCAGTTCGACGTTTTGTGGTTTCGTGTTCTAAAATAAATAGGTAAATAAATGCTGAAAATCGTTGTAACTGAAGTCTTAACATAATTGCAGTATTCTGTATGTGTATTATATTATGTGTACGCTTTCAGGAATTCGTGTCGACTGCCCAGAGTCCGCGAATTTCTGCTTATCTTCTGATATCGTTGGGTGTGACCGACTTCCCGTTTGCTTAATAATTTGAGGTAAATATTCACTTTTAATGCAATTTATTGCTAGTTTTCAATATCAACGTTGCTAATAATATTACTTCTATAGTTTCAGGTATTTAAACATGTCTCAAACTCTTACATTTGGTGACTCAGTGGCACCGGTGACTTGTCATGCATGGAATAAGGATAGAACGCGTAAGTATTTCACTGTTATGTATAAAACAATAATTAAATTATTGAAATACACTTCCTTATAATTTAGATTTTTACCTAGTTTGAATTGTAACTGTCAGCATTTTTTGGTCTATAATTATAATAACACCCCATGCTGTGATTTAATTAATTGAATAAAGCAGCATACCATCTATTATTCTAGGTCTTCTAGCTATAATTTTAACTTCATAAGATATTTTAAGTAGTCTCAAAATAAAATTCAGGAAAATGTAAAACAACCACATCTTGCATTACAGAAATTGCATTTTCACCAAACAACAATGAAGTCCACATCTACCAGAAAGAAGGTAATGATTGGAAGCAGACCAACAATCTAGTTGAACATGACCTGAAGGTGATGGGCATTGACTGGGCCCCCAACACCAACCGCATCGTTACTTGCTCCGTAGACCGCAATGCTTACGTCTGGACCCAGGGGGATGATGGGAAGTGGTCAACTACTCTTGTACTGCTCCGCATCAACAGAGCTGCCACCTGTGTCAAATGGTCCCCAATGGAAAACAAGTTTGCTGTTGGCTCAGGAGCCAGGTTGATTTCTATCTGCTATTTTGAGAAGGAAAACAACTGGTGGGTCTCCAAGCATATCAAAAAACCCATTCGGTCTACTGTGACCAGCATTGACTGGCACCCTAACAACATCCTGCTGGTTGCTGGATCAGCTGATTTTAAAGTGAGAGTATATTCAGCTTATATCAAGGATATTGAAGACCAACCTGGACCAAATGTTTGGGGAACCAAGCTTCCTTTGGGCCAAATGCTGGCCGAGTTTCCCAATTCTCCAAATGGTGGTGGATGGGTGCATAGTGTATCTTTCTCAGCAGACGGGAACAAAGTTGCATGGGTGGGACATGATAGCTCCATAAATGTAGCAGATGCTACTCAAGGGAGAGGTATCATAAAAATGAAGACTGAATACCTGCCCTTCCTGGGATGCAGTTGGGTGACCAACAATTCCCTGGTGGTGGCAGGACATAGCTGCATTCCTTTATTGTACTGCCATGAAGGTAATCAGGTTAAATTTGTTGCCAAATTGGATAATACTCAGAGGAAGGAGTCTGGAGGATTATCAGCCATGAAGAAGTTCCAGTCTCTGGATCGTCAGGCGCGCATCGAAACTAACGACACTCTGCTAGATTCTATCCACCAGAATGCTATCACTTCCATCCGCCTGTTCGAAGGCACCAAGGCCAACACCCGCAAGTTCAGCACTACTGGACTGGACGGACAACTAGTCATCTGGGACCTGAACTCTTTGGAAAGGTCTATTGAGGGACTGAAGATTGTTTAAATCAGACAAAGTTTAAATTTATGATTTTTATTTTAAGGAATAATATAATAATCAGTTTGCGTGCGAGTTCTGAAGTCACTCCAATAAAAACGATAAACATGGAAAGCCGTGACAAAATAAACCTTTACGATCACAGTCTGATCAGTCTAGCTAAGGAATTACGAAGCAATAGTATGTAGCAGAGAGTGAGTTCAGCTCCCCAGACAGTAAAAACTTTCAAATATACAGAATAAACTATTACAATTTATAGATACAACTTTTATGCTTTTATAATATACAATTAAAAAATTTAACTTGATAATCAAATCAATAATTTATAATATAAATTAGAAATAAGACTACTACACCCTATAAAACATGATAGATCACTTTTAATACTACTGAAGTACTGATTGCTGTCAATATTACATTAAATTTTAAGGAATCAACCGAAGTATTATTTTTTAACATTAACATCAAAGTCATACTTTATCCTAGAGAACTATAAGGCCATATTGTTTGTTAGTGTCGCGCGGTTATTGGGCGTTGCTGACGATGTTGAAGACGGGTCCGATGCGGATGAACACGCGCCGCAGTACGGAGCGCAGCTCGGGCTTCAGGTCGAAGCAGGTGATCTCACACAGCAGCGGGTAGTAGCTGGACACGTGTGCCGCAAACTGAAACACGTTACATCACTCATTGCTGTTTGCATATTGATAACATACGTGGACATGCTCGATGATCTCACTTTAAACTTGAGTCAATAACGGGTTATAGTTATCTTTACTGTAATCCGAAGAAAATTCAAACTACATGATTCGTGAGATAAAAACAGATCGTGCTAAGTAACAGAAATACCTTAGTCTTCAGAGTGACTCATAAATACCGAAGCTATTATGTTATCGATTAGGGCTTATGGAATAGGCCTGTATCTATATATGCGTATTGATTAGAGTATAAAATTAATTACCTATTACCAAGCCACAGAATTTTGTAGGTGATATTTCGCTTAGAAAACAATAGTCTATACCTATTACAATGACCTCATTTTATAAACAAGATAGCGACTCCGTCGGATTCGATTCGCGTCAGGACATTTTTAATTGGTAGATACTCAACATAGCTTGTTTTTCGTAGACTTAGGTGTTCTGCAAATACTTATTATGCAAGTCACAATACAAGAACTTTATTTGCGCACCTTGTGTTGACCATAATTTATGCTCATCAAATATCTAAGGTAACAAAGCGTGACGGTAGCGATACATATAAATTATGTTAAATAAAAAAAAAAACGTTACTTTCAATCAACAACAGTTTTCACATTTTATCGCGAAACGTGTTTTTTATCTGCAAAAAATATACCTACTTACTTTCTATATAACAAATTGTTGATAGCTAGTCCATCCAACGACACGTGAATGTTTTCGTAATTCAAACCGGCGCGACGACTCTTAAATCGCGACACTATCATAATATCATAATCGATAACATCTACAATCTTATTCCATTATATTGCTTCGATAACAATAAGTACAAGAGCACGAGGTTACTAAACAAAAATGTACTTACTCTTTCGTCTGGCATCTTCAGTATTCTTGTGAGGATCAACAGCAGGATGGACGTCCATGCGTCCCGGTGCGATTCGCTCGTGACTCCCGCAAAATACTCCAAAGCTTCACAGCATATGCTGATGAGACTCTTCTGGACGGCAGGCCAGTGGTCTCGCCGCGTCTCATCGCTGTACATCTTGAACAGTATCCGCAGCACGCACGCCAGTGACTGCGTTTCCTGTTTCAACATATTCGGCTTCACAGAGCCTTTGAAATTAGCTTTCCATAACACATTCCTCTGCGCATTGTTAGTGTTAAAAGTTTTAGCGAAGCGGTGACTGCACATCAGGCATTCGACGAGTCGCAGCAGATGAGGCGAGCTTAGCAGTCGATACATTCCCTGTTCTTCACGCTGACATTCCTGCTCGGTGCCCGGTGTACCGCCGGTCAGCTCCGCAGCAGCCAGGGCGAGCGTCTCGGCGTCTTCCTTCCGCGACGTGGCGGGGTAGAAGACAATGTTGTCGATAGTTTGTATGAGCTCCAACTGTACCACGCACTTGATCAGTAGACTGTTGAACACCCGGTTCGAGGATTTGATCTCGTCTCCTCCCTGGGGTTTCTTCAGGATACCGTGCCGCACTTGAGGCGTGTCGTTTTCTTCGTTCTCGTCAGGCTTCCACGTAAGCAGTGTTGTGGGCAGCGTGCTATTGAAGATATCGAGCATGATCTGGCACGTGTTGCTCCACGTATCCTCTGTGAACTTGGTGCCGTTAGAGATGACGAGGTTCTCGAGGCAGTTGGTTCCGGAGCGTGCCAGCTGTTCATTGTCCTGCTGCACGCACCAGTGAAGCTGCGAGTAAAGCTGCTCCAGCAGGAGCGAGCCCAGAATGTCAAAGTATTGCGTGAAGACGTCGACGATGGCGTACAACGCGTGATTGCATGTCGTAGTCATCCACTCGTTCTTTTCCAACTGATGTTCAGGTAACTTCATGTTGTCGAAGATTCTGAACAGAATGTTAAATAGATCTCTCCACCAATGTGGACGGAATGATTCTCCATGAGTTTTTATAATCTCAAAAAGGACAGTGAGCCCTCGGGTGCGTACATCTAGCTTGCAGCGACTGACGACACACGACAGGGAGAAGAGAAGTGGGAACCAACCCCTGAGCCACACCCTGTCGACCTCGGGCGCGCCGGGCTCGCCCTCCAGCCCCGCGTGCTCCACGAACAGCTGCGGCGACGTGCCGACGGCCGTCGCACAAGACCGCACCAGTCTGATAGCTTCCATAGACGTGTCTGGGAACTTCGCATTACAAGCAAACTCTGACAAACATTTTACCGCATCTTGGAAAGAGTCTATCATTGCAGGGAATTGTCTCAGCTGAATTTTGCCGGTAGTCTGGAATGCTAAGTCGACGATCGCTTCGTCTTGATCGCTTGCAGCTAGGTGGAATACAGAGAATATATTTTTCCAGCCTGACTTGATGTTGGGCGCCTGGGAGTTAACCATCTGGGCAATGCAACGAACAACCATGTCTCTGATAGTTGGAGAGCTGTTTTTCTTCATAATGTGCTCAAATGGCCTCAAGAAATCTTTTTGGAATTTGAAATTAGAGAACTCACCTTTTTCGATGAATTTCATAGACAGTTGTCTCAATGAATCTACTGCGAAGAATGCTATATCTTCGTTGCTGCTGCAACCTACTTTGTTGAAGTGATCACCAAGCACTTGCCATATTCGAGACCACTGCAGCCTGATGCGCCCCATGTTGTAGTAAGATATTTCGACGATCTTCTGCAGTGAGAACATTCGAGGATTTGTGGGATGGCTCAGTTCATCAAGAGATACTTGACATAACGCTTTGACGAAGTCTACGATGGCGTCGCCGTCAAGTTTCGTGGATCCCGTGAATATTCTATCTACTGCTACGACGACACTTTGCGAGCTGGTCTCCCCGATGTGTTCTTTAACACTCGGATCTAGCGACATTAGACTAAACTTCAGCGAGTCGGGCTGAGGCTTGATACCCGAGCCTGACAGGAATTGTGGCCGCACTCCCGTTCCGATGAGCTGCGCTAGTTCTAACTGAGAAATGCATTTAACGACATCCAACCAACTAGTTCCTAAGTAATTGCCGTCCGTGTGCGCCACGGTGATTAAAGTCTTTATTGTGTCGATGTTCTTCGCCTTCATCTCTGTGATCGGAGAGTTGGCAGTGAGCAACGTGAAGCGTGCGAGAGCTTGCACATATGCGTCCCTTTCAAGCGACATGTGGAAGATGCAGGCAATGCGGATGGCGCACCTAATGCCGTCCAAGCACAACGACGCGATTTCAGGGTCATCACAATCCTGCAGCCCCACTGAAAACGCTGCCAGAAATGGTGTCCACGCCATCTTGAACATAGGACGCACATGTTCCACGTGTTTAGCTGTCGTGAATGGAGTTTGCACATGAGATACAGATTCCATTAAGTTCTTCGCCGCTGTCGATATTACGTCCATCTCCATGTTCCAGATCAGTTTTCTCTTCTTCTCGTTAGCGATCATGTGTTTCCCGGGTTTCGAAGAACTCTTCATTTTAATCTCGTGACCGGCTATTTCGTCGTAGATCTGTGACAGGTACTCACGTGGCAGGTCGTTATTGTCACTAATGCCACTATTCAACTTAATGTATTGTTCTTTTGTCATTTTATTCTTGACTTGCGGCGAATGTAAATCGGTTGTCAGCATTATTATGGAAAATGCTAAAACGTAGACGGTGTCCGCACTCATGAATAGCGTGTTGTTAGGATTGCACTCACAGTAGCGTGACGCGAACTTCTCCATTAGCCTGTCAATCTTTTGGGCCTCACCGGGGAGTCTGAATCCTTCTAAGAAATAACGTAATGCAGCCACAATGTCCATGCTCGCGAAATTCATTGAATCTACGTAAGAGTACATCACTTCCTTGGAATGATCTTCGTTTTCGCCTAAATATTCGCCAACAAATGTTTTGTCGAGTCTTTCGTCGGTAAGCAACCACTCGGCGATTTCTTTCGTCGATGTTCCCAACAGACCTTGTTCTTGTAAGAAAGATACTCCTCGTTTTGGTTTCCTATTAAATAGGTCAATGCCAGTTTCCCAAACCTCTTTCTGCTGTTTCAATACTTCAAATTGCTCTGGAGAATCCAATGTCTCTCTATTGCCGATATTACTGGATCCCGTAGAAACTAGACTGAGACTAGATCCCCCATGAGATTTGATACTATGATGGTCATGGTCTTCCTTTGCGGTTCTCTCACCCAAAGTAGTTTGTAGGTTTGGATTGATATAAAGCTCTTTGCTCCATTCAACCATACATTTTAATATCGAGACTAGACATTCGAGTCCACGTATACGCATGGACTTCTCTTGGTTGGGCGTAGCACCCAGTTCTAAGGCTTGCCTTCCTTGGGCAATCTTAGAAACATCATTAACCAATCGCTGGAACAAATTGGCTGCTGATAAATCACAGTCGTAGTTCACGTATATGTCTACGACGCTCTGCGCGTCACCGCAGATCCTGGTCAATGCTTGGATGACCATCCACTTGTGTTCGAAAGACGAGCTCGAAGTCTCCAGAATGTTCATAAAGATCTCTTTGAAGAATACTTCAATTTGCTTCTTTAGGTGCACTTTGAAGTTTTGAAGAAGAGCCAAGAAAATAGCTAAGGATAGTTCAAATACTTCAGGTACAGAACTGACGCCATTCTTTGATAGCGCCACACAAAGATACTGCTTGATGGCAGTGATAAACATTTCATTATTTCTAAATACTGGACCAGCATTTTGTAAGATAGATAACAGAAGATGGAGAGAAAGAATTTTAGATCTTAGTTCATGTGATTTAGGGTCTGGAGTCCCTTCAGGTAGAGGCTTCATTGACAGTTTGCAGAGAGCTCTGAATACTAGGAAAGCATCTTTCTGTAACACATGAGTGAACTTTGCTGTGACTGAGTTATCATTTTCTGAAGCAACATCGACACTTTCTTGCGATGGTATTCTTTGTATAGTGGCTTCAGTTGGCACTTGGCCGTTACTCTCTTGGGAAACACTCCCACTGTCTTGAGAATCCGATGGATTTTCATTATTATCTGGACTATTTGTTACATCTTCTTCAGATGTTTTCTTAGTTGCAATACTTATGGCATTATCTATAACTGAATCTACTATTTGTTTAGCAATTATTTTTGCTTCTAATACTTCGTCCACTTCTTCACCTTGCGTTTGCTCAGAGTCTTTAACTTCTTCAGTTGCTTGCGTAGGTGATTCTTCTGATACAACATTACCGTTCGGCAATTTGTGTGGTATTTCTGTTACTGTATTGCTATTACTATTGCCATTTGCTTCAGACTCAATGGCTTGGTTCTCCATTTTCGTGAAAATAACATTCAGCATCTGTGTCAGGGTTGCTCTCGCTGTGGTTTGATTAATAAGGTTTTTGCTTGCAAGGTAGATGTTGTAGCACGTTCTGACCGCAAGGAGGACCGTGCCCTCGTGAACTTCGACATGTTGGCTCGTGATCACTGTTAGTAGTGCTTTGATTATTTGTAGCTGCACTCCTTCGTCAGTCTGTGGTCCTGTGAAACAACTGCAGATTGTTTCAACAATTCGGTCTATGAGAAGTTTCCTAGGTGTGGTTGAGTCGGGAATGTTTCCGGTGAGATGACCATACGCAATAAGTTTTTGTAGGCAGTCTAGAGCTGTGACGACTATCCTGGCTGCCTTGCTCTGGCAGGCCAGTTCGAATGGTAAGAAGTATTTTTCTGCTGTGATAATGTTGGAGGCGTCATTCTTGGGTAAAGGCAGAGTCCCTGATGTAGGGCTCTCTGATGACTCAGGTTGACCTCCATTTTTCAATTCAGTTTTGATTTCCTCTGTAAAGAAAAAGAAGGTTTTTGAATAGTGCTAATGGAATGTTACACAAAAATGGTTTTACAAGGCAATGTAATGCACATTTAGATGTGCTATATCTTTGAAGATAGTGATTATAAATAATGTACTCAGATAAAAATTAATAGGTTTTTCAATAAGCTTCTATCAACAGTCAATATCTTCTATATTCGCTTTGATAATTTTACATCTAAAATTATCAATAGGATAATTCAAGGGTGGAAGGAAAGGTTTTATTAAACAATACTAATCAAAAGTTTTTCTCTATGTTTCTACTAACAATTTAAAACATGTAAATTGTTATCCAGAGACGCATGAAACAATAGTAACAGAAGAATTCATGAAGAACAACATTGACTCAAGTTAATTGAAAACAAAAATCACTAGAATAAGTACAAGCTTACAAGGTTTCGACCTCGTTTTTTTTTTCAATATTTTCGAAGCATTAGGCGACCATTACACGGTCATGCAAGCGTCATTCAATTCCATCAATCGTGAATGATGGTTTTCGTCAATTAGTACTAAAAACGTATCATCGCATTAGACGGTAGGTTTTTCGTCAATAAAAACTTTGTCTGTGGTAAAACTGATAGCAAAACTTACAGTGTAATGTTCGCCTTAGATTGTATGACAAAACTTGTTATTGTAGTTACTATTAATGCTTCTTAATTATCTGAAGGCAATTAATAAAACATTTACAAGATGTAGCATCACTTAACTAGATATATTTAATAAAGTATATTGAATCAAAACGAGAATAGAATCATAGTATCTTGAAGACTATATGATTTAATTGTCGAGAGTACCAATAATACAATAGGAAAAAACACTTGAAAATTGTAAGTGTGCAACTATCTGTAATTGTTTCGCAATCAATAATAGTTTCATTGTACTTTCCTTAAAATGCGATATTAATTTCCGTATAATATCGGCTTGGAACTAACTATTTCGACGTTCATGATGTTGAAATAGGTAGCTATAAGCCATTGATGATTTTGTCAACGTGACAAAAGTTACCTGTGTGCACTATGGCTTATTGTATAATTTAAAAATAGTTTTCTGCCCTATGGATAAATGATAAATGATATTTATTTTTGCAAATAGGTTTAAAAAAACACTTTTACACATCAATTTTTTTTTTTTTGTCTGTTTAAGCTAGATGAGGCCGGTGTTTCCTAGCTGACTACCCTGAGAAGAAACACCGAAACAAACTCAGGGGTAACCGAAACAAGCATGCTCACCAATTTCCACTAAAGATGCGCAAGCTGGTAGGCCTAAGTGGTTGGAATACCCAGTGAATGATAGCCACCACGGCCACCCACATTATTATCAATCATGACTCTGACTTATTGTAAGCGACATCCTTATAAAAATGTATTTTCAAAAGGATGTTGTTTACGATAAGTCAGTGGTAATAGCTCGATATAATAGCAGCTTTCTGTCCAGTAATATGCTCACGCTTTTTATAAAATACATTGAGCATGTTAAGAGCTTAATTAATAATACTTTTCAGATAATTGTAACGTTTTTATGGAGATAGCTGTAGACACAACTAGATATTTAAAAAATCATCATGTTACATCAAAATTGAAACACAGCTGCAGCTCTCAACTGTTTACTGTCAGCCAGTTTCATCCCACTGCCAGGCACAAGCTTCTTGTCGCCTTCATTGTTTCATTGGTTTTCGGTCTTACTATTTTAGTTTATTCCGCTCAGGTAGTATACAATTGAAAATTATAATACATCAAGCCATTACCGCCAACTTATCGTAAGCGACATGCTTTAAAAAATGGATTTTGAGATCTTATGGTCTAAAATTTAAGATACAAAATAGCTCATGGAAAGTCGTCCTGAAAGGGCCCTTCAACATCGCAACTCGATTGCCCGTTACCACTGTAATTTATGGAGTAAGTAAACAAATATCGAATGTAAGCTATGATTTAGTTCATAGGTTTGGATTTTCAAAAGGATGTTGCTTACGAGCTGTAATGGCTGCACATCTTATCTTAATATTTTATCTTACTTAGAACATGAACAACAGAGTACTGTTACATTATATAGTTAAGCTGAACATACATTAATGTACCTCCGGTTGCACAGTGCCAAAATTACAAATTAACTGTCAAGCTATGCATATAAGTAGGTTATTTACATAATAAAGTACAATCATGCCATAAGCATGCAGGAAGTATGGTTGCACACTAAGTTAGGTATTGTATGTTACAATGTTATTCAAGCTATGAGCACAGCATAGCCAGTGTTTTTGGCATCATTCAAACTATTTCGTCTAAAAAAAAAATTCATTTTTCAAATCAAGATTTTTGTTATCTACCTCACTTCAAAGAAATCAAGTATGATGACAATGTGTTATCAGTATCACAATTTTATGATTCATTGGGTATTTTGGTTAAAGGTTTACCTAGTTTATATAAAACTGTTAGGGTCATTACTGTGTGTTTACCAATGAGCCAGATGTTTGTGTGCTGTCGACTGTAGTCGATTTTCTTTGTTGATAATGATATTGTGTGTTTATAAAGTTATGTGTAAATAATATTGTAATTACCAGACTTTATAAGTCGAGTCTCAGCTGTAGTGTTTGCAGTAGAAATACAGAAATTTTCATACCACATTATTGAATATTTCATCCACTCTCATTTGTTATTAGTATTTCAATGCTAATTAAAACTCAGGTTGTTTTATAAGACATAACAGTAACCTAGGTGTGATGTAATGTATGTTTGCAAAGTTTTGCATGTAGCTGTGAGTTCATATCAACATGTGTGCTCACCCAACATCAGTAAGAGGTATCTTTCAGTGAACATAGTTCTATTACATACAATCACACTAGGTCATGTACAAACTATACACATTATTGGTTCCACACACCACTGACATTTGATCCACTGCCTGCCTCGCTCGGCACTGCGTCGACAACACTTCACAAGATACTATGATAACGTAAAGTAGGTTTCGACTTTTAAAACCAAGGTCAATACATTCATTATCTAATACATTATCAATAACAATAAAACTACAGTATTGTAGATTTTAACTTAATTAGTGACAGGTGATAAATACATGTACAGCACAGAATATATAACTTATTACGTTATTGAATACTGTAAAATGTCACTAAGTCTTACCTAAAGCGACCTCGCACGACTTCTTTAGTTGGCTGTGGTAGGACCTTTTTATGTCCTTATCAGCCAAAATCTTTTCCAAAGCTCTGACTATAAACATTTCTTTAGTTTTCAAGTTGGTTTGCATCGTTATTTCATAAGTTGATCACTCCATTCGTTCCTATCGGAACCGACTTAGTTGCGCGGTGGTTTTATATTCATTTATATTACTTATTGAGGCACTGTTATATTGTAATCGTATTACTGTATACTCGTATCGAGATAGCACAAATGTAACATCACAAAACTTTAGGGAACTTTAGATTTTTGTGAAATCATTTCTGCGAGACGGAGATTTCTTTCTACGATTCACACCTCATCACAAACATGTCAATTATATAGGTGCGTTCGTAAATGTCACCACATTGCAAAATCCTGTCTGAAGTATTTTATAAAATTATTAGGTACTTTTGTGTGATCTTTCTACACTGGTTTATATAAATAATTATGATGACAAATAAAAATTATTTTTGCATCGCTCTTTGATTGCGAAAGATTTGATTTTTGATAATTCAGTTTTGGTGCGTTCACATTTATATGTTCTGACGAATATGTTGTATTTCATTACGTCACCGCACCGTAAATATGAATTGAGAAAGGGTTTTTTAAGCCGAAGTTATCTTCATTCTTCATTCGTATACAAAACTAAAATAATCTCACAAATTGATAAGAATTATTACAAGCACCAAGATTTTCTGATTAAAAGTAAATAATATGTAAATAATTTTTTTTACGACAAAAATGCGTTTAGTTTCTTTTGCTTCACTTCACGTCAAAAAATTTCAGTCAATTGTCATTTTGAATCTGTGGTGTATCGCTGACGGACCGACTCGCTTGCGGTTAACCCGCTATTTACGTTAAAAATCCTGAAATTCTTCTTAAAAGAAGACCTATTTTTATATTTTGTGATATTTTAAATTAGCCAACAAAATTGCTTCCACAATGACAGTGACGCGGGTTGCGGAGTCCCGCACCGAGTTCAAATTGAAGAGTTTACCTGACGATGCTATATCGAGCGTTAAATTCGCCCCGAAATCCAACCAGTTCTTGCTGGTATCGTCGTGGGACTGCTCCGTGAGGCTGTACGATGTCACGTCGAACACGGAGCGCCATAAGTACATTCATGAGTTGCCCGTCTTGGACGTTTGTTTTCGGGTAAGAATTCAGTTGTTTTTGCTTGCTTTTGTACTTTAATGCTGGCTTTTTACTGCATGCAGTTGCTTAACTTTATATAAATGGCTATATTTAAGTTGGCCTGTCACTTGTTGTCACATGGAAATTAAAAAATAAAATTGCCATAAGGACTATGCCTTAGAACTGGTAATTTGAAGAAACTGAGCAGATAAGCAGGTTATTAACTAAAATACACTGGGTGTAAGCTTAGTATTTTTATGGGACAGCATCAGTAGTCAAGTTATAAATGGGTAGAACACTAAATAAGTATGATAAGGGTCAGTGGGTCGTCTTAGGGGCGGAAGTATTACATCTTGGCAATAGACCATTTTTGAAGATTTCGGTAACACATGGTCTTTTTAATCAAGTTTTAATTTCCCTGCAGCATTAAAATTGACTTTACTGTCCATGGCAAATATCTATTTACTCTACTGAATTATTTTGCCAGAATATGTTAACATTATAATAATGCTATGGAAATGCTACATAAATTCACTAACCCGTTGTATGCTGGAGTGCAGATCTACACGGGACACAATGGCTTTTTCATTGTCTCTAATTATGGCATACGAAAGGTTAAACCCCAAGTGAATTGTGCGTTCGCTATGACATTGTCTTTCTATTGTGTTTTTATTATGGTATTTGAAAGGTTTTTTATATGATTACTATTATTTCATAATTATTTCACTATATTACTATTTCATTTGCATTTCAGGATGCCGTTCATACATATAGCGGTGGTTTGGACCAGATCCTCAAGATGTACGATCTCAATGCAAGTATGGAGACAACTTTGGGTGAACATAAAGGAGCTATCCGATGTGTGGAGTTTGCTTCTGAAGTGAATGCAGTGCTTACTGGCAGCTGGGACGGTACTGTCAAGATGTGGGACAGCCGTGTGCCGAATTGTGTTGGAACTTACAATCAGGGAAATGAGAGGGTATGATATAAATGCCACTGCTGCTTGTTGGTTGTTTACTATATAATATACCTATATTTTATGATTATTGCAAAAATGAAGATAAAATTGATGAATTTTGTCAAAAAAATCCAAAATATTGTTGACAAAATGGTTATTTTGATACAGGATCTGGTACGAGAGCCAGGGCAACTCTAATGTAGGCCTAGAAGTGTGTTAAATACATAAATAAAATATTAGTACACTTTAATTGATGAATCCCCAAGCGACCACCGGTGGCCGCGCATCTATTGTCTTACTATTGTGTTTCTAATTGACGGTATCTGAAGGGTTAAAACTAATATTAGCACACTTTACTTTCTAGGATAAAGTCAAATATTTAATTATTATGTTACAGGTATACACAATGAGCATAGTTGGAGAGAAATTTGTTGTTGGCACATCAGGCCGTAAGATCTTTGTATGGGACGTAAGAAACATGGGCCATGTCAACCAGAGACGTGAGTCTTCCCTCAAGTATCAGACACGGTGCATCCGAGTGTTCCCTAACAAACAGGGCTATGTCCTCAGCTCCATTGAAGGCAGGGTGGCTGTGGAATACCTTGATAGTAATCCAGAGGTTCAGAAGAAGAAGTATGCATTTAAGTGCCACCGTATTAAGGATGGAGGTGAGTTTATTTATTAAACTAACTCTTACTTCTATATACTAAAACTATCGAGCCTAATGTTGATAGTGATGGCTTGATGATCTAAAAAACACAATCTGCTACTACAAACTTATGATGTTTGTTAACTAGTGCAGTTTAAATTCAATGGAACTAAAATTAACTTAAACCAATACTCTTATTGCAGTCTATTATAGTAGTATAATAGACAGCCAACCAAACAACTTAATTATATCATCAAATCAAATCAAATCAAAATTTTTATTTGCTAGAAATACATGGTTTAGAAGGAAAGATCTTATAACCTAAAAATCACTGTATTCTGCCTGCAAGCAAGCGTGCAAAGTATTTATATTTATGTCATTAAATTAAATTATTAAGTATTACTTCATGCAATTAAATTATTGTCATTATATACATTTTCATAAATTCGATTAATATTTAAATTATTACAGTCAATTTATAGTCAACATTAAATTACTAACTAATTAAGTTATACACTTTTATTTCCAAATTCCATAAATTCCCTAATACTATAGAAACAGTTTTCTTGTAGCCACTCTGTCAATTTTGTTTTAAATACATTACCCTGTAACAATTTTAATTCATTTGGGATGTTATTATAAATCAATACACACATATTATACACATTTTTCTTATACATATCTTTATGACTGGGTGGTTGATACAATAGGTTATGGAATTTAGCTCTTTTCTGCCTCGGCTGAACCTCACTACGTTGCTTAAAGTAATGCATGTGCTTCTTAGCAAAAATACAGATATCTTTTATATATATATACAAGGCAGTGGAAGAATTTTATATTTTTGGAATAATGGTTTACAACTGTCTAAAAACCACGCTTTACTTATAACTCTGATGCAACGTTTTTGAAGTTTAAAAACTCTGTCAGCGTCGGTCGAGTTGCCCCACATTATTACTCCATAGCTAAGTACAGATGACACATAGCCATGGTAAGCCGAAAGAGCAGCTTCTACTGATACATTCTGTCTTAACTTTTTTAAAGCAAACACAAACCTATCTAGTTTCTGACAAATATGTTCTACGTGACTCTTCCAGTTGAGATGATTATCTACAATAAGTCCTAAAAATTTTACGTCATTTACTTGTTGTACTTTTTCATTTTTATAAATAATGTCTAAAGCCAGTTGTTTGGAATTATAAGAGTTAAATTGAATTAATTTAGTTTTACTTATGTTAATGTTTAAATTATTATTTTCCATCCAGTTTATGATATCTGATAAGGTCCTTTCGATAACTGATTTGTAATCATTTCTATTTTCACATTTTATAATAAGTGTAGTGTCATCTGCAAAAAGGATACATTTCTGTAAAGTAACCTCCGGAAGATCATTTACATAAAGTAAGAAGAGCAATGGGCCGAGAATGCTACCCTGAGGCACCCCACAATTAGTTGATATTGAACTAGATGTAAATTTTTCTTTGGAATACGATTTATCATTTTTCTTTATGACCTTGAAAATTTCTGTACACTGTTTTCTGTTTCTTAGATAACTTGATATCCATTCATATGCTTTACCCCTAATGCCGTAGAACTCTAATTTGTTTAAAAGCTTTGAATGGTTTACAAAATCAAAGGCTTTGCTCATATCTAAAAATAGAGACACCACTGGAGTGCCATTATTTATGCTTTCTGTCACAAGTTTAATTAAGTTAAAGATTGCAAGAGCAGTTGAACTACCTTTACGAAAACCAAATTGCTCTTTGCATAGTATGTTATGTGTACTGAGAAAATGATTCAATCTCGTAAGCATTGCTTTCTCAAAAATTTTTGACATAATGGGTACTATGGTGATCGGCCGATAGTTATTAGGGTCTGACTTATTTCCCTTTTTAAATAATGGTTTCACGATAGACATTTTAAGCTGATCAGGAAACATACCTTCCACAAAAGACAAGTTTATAACATGTGCTAGTGGACGACATATCAAACTAGCACAAGCCTTCAAAACCTGTGTTGCAATACCGTCATATCCACTAGTTTTGCTATTATTTAAAGACATTATGATTTTATATACTTCTAGTGGATCTACAGGATTCAGGAAAATAGTATTTGGATTTTTATTATTTTGATTTATATTAATATTATTAGCATTAGATGTCTGATTAGATGTCAAATTAATAAAATAGTCATTAAATATATTACAAATGTCTGATGGATTATTATATGTCACATTATTTAAGTTTATTTCGTCAATATCATTTTTATACAGGTCATTATTAGTAATTGTTGAGGAGATTGCGTTCCATGTGGCTTTACATTTATTTTTATGCTTTTGTATACGTCTTGTATTTATAAGTTTCTGTGCTGTTTGTGCACATCGTTTGAACAAATGGTTATAGAGTTTGTAGTTTTTCTCATTCTGTTTTTTATTAATTTTACTATGCTTGAATTTTAGATATAGTTGTCGTTTCATTTTGCTAGATTTTTTAATGCCTTTCGTTATCCAGTTTTGTGCGATTGGTTTATTATTAACTTTAACTTTAATGGTCGGAAAGCACAGATCGTAAAACAACGTAAACGCATCATAAAATAAATTAAAGGCTTCTGTTAAGGTTTTAGAGTTGAGTGTTTCCGAAAAAGAAAGAGAAGATATACATTGAATAAATTTTTCGAGGTTTTCCGAACAATAGTCACGTTTTAATTCAGACCAATATGATATTTTTTTGTGTTTTCTAGAGTTTACGGTTATTGTTTGTGCCGTTTCGTGATCTGATAGGCCTAGGTGATGAATTTCTGAATGCACATTTTTTATATTACTCGCAATTTGGTCAATGCAAGAATTCGCCCGAGTTGGTGATTTTATGTGAGTTTCAAAGTTATAATTATAAAGTATGCTCAAAAGTTCTTTTGTAGCATAGTTGTGTTTTAATATATCAATATTCCAATCGCCACAAATTATAATTTTCTTCCTCCTATATTGGTCTGTCAAGTAATTTAATAAAATATCAAGTTTATAAAGAAAAATCCATACTTGTGCTTTTCTCTGGTCGGGTATTCTATATAAATTAACGACTATCAAGTTTAAGCCAATAATCTCTATGCCACAGCACTCAAAATAAAATGTAGTAGCTAGATTCGAAGGAAATCTTAATGTTTTAGTGTCAAATACCTTATTAGTTAAAATACAAGTACCTCCTCTACATTTATCTCGACTAAATGCTGCAGCTAATTTAAAATTATTAAGTTTGATGTTAGTTTCCGTACCCTGTTTTACAAAAGTTTCACTAAAACATAATATATCCACCTCCTTGTTTGTTTCCACTAATTCAGATAGAGCTATTTCCAACATGTCCAGTTTGTTGCAGATGCCAGCTATATTTTGATGTAAGATTCGCAATTTACTTTGTCGGCAATTTGTTTTTAATTTGTCATTATTAACTGTAATTTCATTAATGGTGGACTTTGGATTTGGAACGAAAAAACATGTTGTTGTTGTTTTTGCTGGTATGATAAATCGAGTTGCGTTCACTTAAACCCAGTTTTGTATAACTATTTTCATATTGCAAATAATCAATTTCTATATTTAGTTTATAGGTAATTAAATCTAATTCCGAAAGCTTCCTGTGATAATTTACATCCAACTCATTAACTTCAATAAATCTACAATTCTTGAAATTTTTTGTAAACAATTTTAGTTCATGATTCAGTTTTTTGACATTAAGATATCTATTTTCTGAAACATTTAACATCAATATTGTACACTTGCTTAAACTACATAGAGTGCTACACAGATTAGTTAGCAACATGTAAGGATTTTTATCGTGTTTACCAACTGAGAGTATGACAATATCATCGTCAGATAGGATGTTTGATAGACAATCTGGATTTTGTAGGATCTCGCACGATATATTGTATTTTAATTTCAATTGTATAGAAAATCTTGCATATTTTCCTATAATTAAAAAACACAATAACCTTCATTTCAGGTCTCGAAAAAATCTACCCGGTGAATGCAATAAGCTTCCACTCTGTCTACAACACCTTCGCAACCGGAGGCTCTGACGGCTACGTCAACATCTGGGACGGTTTCAACAAGAAGAGGCTGTGTCAGTTCCATAGATACAACACTGCAGTCTCATCACTAAGCTTCTCTCACGATGGGTCAGCACTAGCTATTGCTTGCTCCCAACTTGACGAGACACAAATAGAGGATCCAAAACCAGAAGACACTATCTACATACGATACGTGACGGATCAAGAAACAAAACCTAAATGAGAAGTGGATTATGCCCGACTAGTCTATTATTAAATGGCTGTTTCAAAGTGTGTGTAGCTTAAGGTACGGGTGAAATTGGACTCCTGAACTTTGACTGACAATTTTAACGAATGTTTAATTTCCACGTTGAGGAGCTAGTTTTTCAAGATTGCTGTGTGTCTGATTTTCCTCTGTCCATTGGATTCCAATTGCCCCAATAATAATAATAAATATTCCTCATTATGATTATAAAATTGTAGTATAGTTATATTTGGAAATGTTTTGTAAAATTGATTGCGTAATAAGCTAAGTACTTATTTGTTGTTTTGAGCTTGTTTTAATAGTGTCCTATGCGCGAATTGTTACGCACATGCGTATAATGTAATCGCGCGTAACGTTTACGGGTAAACGTTTACAAAGCGAACGACTAGTAGATTCGTTTCTTTTGAAAACGCTAGTATCAATATGTCAAAAAGTAGCAATAAAGACCACGCGCGTAGAACGCTTTACTTAAGTCTACCTATCGTATGCCTACACGTGCTATGTGTGAGCATCCAGGAAACCAGAATATTGTCTAGGAAAGTTGAAAGTTTTGTAAATAGTGATTTTGTTTAATGAAGTACACTGAATTAAAGCCATTTACAGACTGTCGGGTGACAAGATCTTTGTGAACGAACCTTACAGTTCAATTAGGGTAAATTTTAGTTGTAAGTGATTAATAAACAGTAATTAAGTTTCATAAAATTTCGTTTTTTTTTCTTTTTAACTTTTTGGTCTTTAATTTTATCGCAAGATAGTTCTACGTCCACAATCTTTCAGCATCTTGGCTTTTGGTAATATTCTTCTTTTAAATTACACTTCTTATCCTGTTTACTTGAGTCATCCATTGGGTTGACTGCAATCAAAGTAACATTTCGAAGTCCTTAGTTATAATTGCAGATGTTAACTGCAAATAAATTCATCTCTTTAAGCATTATGCTTTTTTCCCAGCATTATGCTGACCTTTTTGCGCGGATGTGACGCATATCATATATAACTGATAGTTGCGCCTTGTTTGACGCGAATAAACTCTTACTTTCTTTCTTCTCTTGGTCACTGCTCAGTTCTCACATTTATGCAAACAGCAGTTACAAAAAACAAATATAATGTTGTGAATCGGCATTTATCTACACATTAAACGCATGTCACACCAATATAATAAAGGCGTACATCTACATCTTGGTCTACATATACATAAGAACACCCTAACTTGCAGAAGTTTTGGCAGGATTTTAGCGACTGATGTTCTCCGGATTTTTTAATTACATAACCTTGGTTTTTTAGCTTTATTATTCTACTCATTGTCTAGTTACGTAGACGCTTGAAATATAAAACTGCAATTTTGTAGCACAATACTAGGAATGAATTTTTTGAATAAATAAAACAGCAACTGAGTTTTACTCGAAGCCAAAAACATGGGTATTGTGATGCTTCAATGTCTAATATCTATCCATAACTGGATGTGAAAAAGAATCAGACCTCGCCAAAGCTTTTGATATAGTTTTCGTCCCATTGTTGTAAGCAAATCGGAGAGCTTAAGTTTAAAGGATTCGCAACTAAAGTTTTTTCAATAACCGATTCCAGAGGGTTTAAGTTGAGATATGGACTAGCTCTGATCTTGCTGCCGTCCATGGTGTCCCACAGGGTAGTATTTTCGGCCCCACTTTATTCCTGACTCAACTACCTCTGTAAGCTGAATATGTCCAGCTGTAGGATCGTAACACAGCGTTATTGTTTGAAACCATCTGAAGTTTTTAGTTGCACAACTGTAAACTGATTACAAACAAGTAAACAGATTGGATTAAACCTCTAAAATGTTGGTTGATTAACATTAAACTTGCTCTCAATTTTGACAAGACCAAGTCCATTTCTCTTTATATCAAAAAACAAACTTAAACCCTCGATAATCTAAAAATTAACGCCCATTCAAGTTTTCGTTTCCACCGCACAGAAATCATGCTCGGTCTACTAGAATGAGAAAACTAATCTTTATATTTAAAAAACTTTGTTCTGTTGCGGACTCGGGTATATCGCGAGCCATATATTTAACGCTGTGCTACTCGCTAATTTCTTACTGTATCACTGCATGAGGTGATGCGATCATAACATGATGCTTCTAAGCGAACGAGCACAAAGGGCTGAACTAAAAGTCAACAATTTTCTGCCGTTCTTATTTCTCACCAAAGATCTTTATGAGCGTAATGAAGTTTTAACTGTACGTCATTTCATTTTCAAGCAAGCACTCTCTCCTTACCTACCGATAACTCTCTCACCTTATTTAAAGGTAGGTAAGTACCTAAGCGATGTAAACACGCAGTCTGTTCTTCAGTTCAGTTCCATGCAACTTTTTCCAGTTGACATTTTCATTTTGGTTTTCCCGGAAAAGTCCTGTCAATTTATGCTCTTCCAAAACAGCTTTGCAAAAAAGACCTTTAGCTTGGTTACAAAAGTTAGAATATGGATGCCACTGAGCAGTTGCTCTTTGTTCCTCGTAAGACGTGTGTAAGTTTTTTGAGGGAAGTTCAGTAGCTCTTTTAATTCTTTTTAAATTGATACCTAGTAGATAATGTGTCACTCAACTGGACAATTAGAATCATTGAAACTGGCGCGATGTCAGTTAAATAGAGCTGGTAATTTTATTGTAAGTAATATTGATGAGTGATGACTATCTACTTCTGCAAAGTTTACCGAGAAGGTGGACTCGATATACCTATTTGCTGTCAAATATTGCAAAAAGGGTAGAATATGTTACCCCGAATGCAAGTCAAAGTGATTGTGAAAACTAAATACTTGAAACAAGCAAAAGTTGTGATGCCAAAACAGAAAAAAAATTCCATAAACCGAAATAACTGAACTATCCTTGTCTTTATGAATATGCTTTGTTTGGAATGGAAATAAGTCCACTGCGACACTGCGACTGCGTTCATTGGAGACAAAATATGATGAACTCTTATTCATTACAATGTTGTTTAACCCGCCTCATTACAAATAATAGCAACATTTCCCAGATCCACTGCTTGCAATGACTCAGGCACACGGATGTCTTTGTATCTCGAACAAAAGCGCGCTTTTATCAGCAAACAAGTGCCGCTGCCGTGGAATGTGCACGCCATATAAGTGCATATTAAAAGCATACTGCATTGCTTTGAATTAACACATTCGCGAATACACAAGACGTGTGCGTCCGCAGTGTTTCGCAATTAAAATTTAAGACCATTTATGCTGCTTTCTTTTGCGGAGACTGGAACTTCTTTGCTGGTAAAGATAGTGGTGATTTTCCCTTGGTAAGTTAGTAAGAATAAGTTTGTAGTTATGAAAGCTCGACCAGTCCAAATTGGCACTCAAACAAAGCCAATGTTTGCGACCACCTAAAGGTTTCTTAGATGTTATTATAAACGTTTGGTGCGTCAAACCAAACGAGTGTTAGTTGTTTACTGAGCACGTTTACTGCTGTTGTAATTATATTCTAGTATACCTTCGAACACTTGTTAATTGAGGAAGTTGTAGCTAATACGGTACTTCGATCATTTGTTTGTTTAAACACGGATTTCTTAACGTTTCTCCTCATTGTTAAGTTTTAATAAGCCCTGGTGTGATGTGGAATTATCTCGCAGCTTTATTAACTTACTAATTATACAGTTGTGAAGATGTTGCGTTAGGTGAGACGAGTAGATGTCGATGTCTAAATAGAAATCATAGGCTTGGCATTTATTGCGGACTGACTAGCAGTTTATGTGTTTAGGTACATATTAGGTATTGGAGAAAATTGCAGGTTTAGACGAAGATCGAGAACCTATTGTCAGAAGTTAAGATTTATAAAACACATGAGGTGGTCTCGTCAGTGTAAGAAACCTCGTAGTCTACGCTTGTAGTTGATTGATGTGATAGTTGATGACCATAGGTCCTCGAAGGTCATCGAACTAATTGAAGTAACGAGGGATAAAGGGTGTATGTCTGTGTGTCTCTATATGTACATATACCTATAGTACGAATGATGTAAATGGTATTGTTTTAGCACAGCACCCAATACTTAAGTATTGTATAAGTAACTACCTTTTTTTTTAAGCCGCAATATATTTTTCAAAACACTTACTCAATAATCCGGTCTTATCCCACCACTTATAAGCACACAATTGACTGTTTTTCGTACTAGTTTAGCACAATTTTATTACATTTATCGTTTAAGTCTGCACGCCCGTCGATTCCTACAAGTCGCGTGTCAACCGCACTAGAATATAAGTCAATGCAGCCTCCTTTTATTTAAGTCTTTGTAAGTTTATGGAAAAACGTCGTTTGTTATACGTGGAAAGTGACTGCAGTGACTTCACCCAAAGAATTAGCATTGCCATTCAACGTGGTAATGCTGCCAGTCTTCTGGGCACGTTTCCGGATGACAGCGATGTGATGTGGTGTAGTTTGACGCCTGAGCGTACTTTGTCATTTTGTATTATTTTATCTACATAGTTAGGTTTTAGTATAAATAGTTTATTTAGTATTTAATTTTTTTTTTTGTAAATTTTTGTAAAAATAATAATGAGAAAACTGCACTAGGGCAATCAACTGAATATACTCAACCTCAAGATTCACCCACATCTTCTAGCTAGCCATTACATAGATGACTGTCTAGGCCTAGGACTCTAGGTACCTACTAACTAGTCTGAACTGAATACTAGGTATTCTATATATTCAACGCAAATAAAAATTCTATAAACATTTTCCTACGTTCCATTCAGCACGCTACGTTTTAAGCCGGGCCTGGCGTGGGCGGGTAACCTATGACTCGGCGACTTCGGGTCTACTCCACTACAACCAAGATAAAGTATTTATATTGTCCATTCATAATACATGAGTAGCGATAGAAAAATGTCGGTAAGAGCTCGGGAACTTGGCTATTTTTAAAGATTTTGTCGTCACGTCACATACCTACTTAGGTACCTACCTATCTATCTCTCTATGTAGGTTTGTATGGTTGAAGTTCTAGATGGAATTATCTACCAATGAGTCTTCAAAATCTGAAACAATAGATTTTGAAGACTCATTAAAGTTATCAGGGTGTACAATCTCAGGGTGTACAATCTCTTCCTGCCCTTATCCCGTTTTATTTGGGGTCGGCGCAACACGTTTTTTTCTTCCATTCTGTCCTGTCGCTCGTCACGCTATCACTAACTCCCTTTTCATTCATATCACTTCTCACACAATCCATCCATCTTTTCTTTGGCCTCCCTCTCCCTCTCCATCCATCCACATGTAAATTCATAACTCTTTTAGCAACATGCGTTTCATCTCTCCTTTTTACATGACCATACCAGGACCTAGACCATGAAGTCGAAAGTAAGATTGTTTTAATCTTGTTTCAGTGTGGGTAAGAGACAGAGCTATAGGTACAGGTTGTCTAGCGCCATCTCTTACCCACACTGAAACAAGATTAAAACAATCTTGCTTTGAACGTAATGGTAACCCCGCAAGACAACCGATTCCCTTTCAACTTTTCAGTCACCGGCGCCACTTTCAAACTTCCCCTAATATACTCATTATCCATTCTCGTCACACCACACATCCATCTTAACATTCTCATCTCCGCTACATGCAATCTTTTTTCATCCGTCTTTTTCACAGCCCAACATTCCGATCCATACAGTACAACAGGCCTTATCACGGACTTGTAGATTTTACCCTTCAACTTGAGGGGCATCCGTGGGTTTTTTTTTTTTTTTTGTCGACGGGGAAAATCATCTTTGACAAAACCCGCTCTTGGGTGGAGCGGGAGATAGTGTCAGACTCTTACTGACTAAAAACCCCGCGCCGTTCCTTCTAGCCTTCATACCGGGGCACGAGCTTTCCTTTCGGACAACCCTGTCCCCAGTAGGCTTCGACCCAGCTGGGCCCCTCCTGCTGCTGACAACTCCTTGAGGCGCGCGGGAACAGTGCGCGCCGTCGACGTCTTGGACTCGGTCCATTACCGGACGATCGGACAGCGAGCTACCCATGGCTCGCCGTCCGCGAGCCCGCGTCTACGGTGGCCGGAAATCGGGATCGGAATCCCGGCGACGGCGGCGGGGGCGCCGTTGCTTGATGCGGTCAGCCTCCTCCTTTGCAAGCATTACTGCTTCGCAGAAGGAGGCGACCGCCTGCCATTCCTCCTCGCTCCGGACCATGGCCTCGACCAGGGCCCGGCGCGAGAGGTCTCCGCCGCCGATCGCCCCCACGAGGGCACGGCGATGCTCCGCCCAGGCAGGGCACACCTCGACGGTTTTTTTTTTTTTTTTTTTTTTTTGTCGACGTGGAAAATCATCTTTGACGAAACCCGCTCTTGGGTGGAGCGGGAGACAGTGTCAGACTCTTACTGACTAAAAACCCCGCGCCGTTCCTTCTAGCCTTCATACCGGGGCACGAGCTCCCTTTCGGACAACCCTGTCCCCAGTAGGCTTCGACCCAGCTGGGCCCCTCCTGCTGCTGACAACTCCTTGAGGCGCGCGGGAACAGTGCGCGCCGTCGACGTCTTGGACTCGGTCCATTACCGGACAATCGGACAGCTAGCTACCCATGGCTCGCCGTCCGCGAGCCCGCGTCTACGGTGGCCGGAAATCGGGATCGGAATCCCGGCGACGGCGGTGAGGGCGCCGTTGCCTGATGCGGTCGGCCTCCTCCTTTGCAAGCATTACTGCTTCGCAGAAGGAGGCGACCGCCTGCCACTCCTCCTCGCTCCGGACCATGGCCTCGACCAGGGCCCGGCGCGAGAGGTCTCCGCCGCCGATCGCCCCCACGAGGGCACGGCGATGCTCCGCCCAGGCAGGGCACACCTCGACGGTGTGCTCCACCGTGTCCTCCGGGCGTTGCGCACAGTGGCGACACCCGGGCGTCTCTTCCGCCTGAATCCGATGCAGGAACCTCCCGAACTTGCCATGTCCGGTGAGGACCTGCGTCATGCGGAAGGTAAGGACGCCGTGAGGTCTTTCCAGCCACGCCTCAAAGAGGGGACTTACCGCCATAATCGTGGCGTGCCCAGCACTGGGTTGCGATAGCCGTTGTCGCCATTTCACCATGAGATCCCGCCGGAGCTCTGTCCGCCATGCCTTGACATGTTGCGGCAGTGGACTTTCACCCCGGCGTTGCATCTCCACGCGCATGTCGTGCATGTGTGCAAGGACTGTTGCCTCCAGATCCCACGGTGGTAGGCCAGCCAGAAGGCTCGCCGCTTCGCGGGAGATCGTGCGGTAACCCCGCACCATCCGTATTGCCATGACCCTCTGGCAGGCGTTCAGTATGGACGCCGGTCGCTTTGCCAGCGACGGCGCCCACACCGGCGCCCTGTAGAGGGCCATGGACCGAACGATCCCCGCGTAGAGCCTCCGGCAGGAGGCGTCTAGACCCCCAAGGTTGGGCAGGAGCCGCTTGAGAGCAGCCCCAGCCCGGAGAAGCTTGGGAGCCAGACGTCGAAAATGTTCTACGAAATTCCACCGGCTGTCGAGGACGAGTCCCAGATACTTCATCGTCGACCCGACGCCGATGCGAACTCCTCCTACCGTAAGCTGGGAGTCCGATGGTGGCGCGTTCCGAGGGCCGTGGAAGCACATTGCCTCGGATTTATGCAACGCCACCTCGAGTCCCAACTCCTGGATCCTACCAACGGCTATCGCAACCCCGCGTGTCGCTAGAGCGACCGCCGCCAGGGGCATCCGTGGGTCACAAGTTGTTCCCGTGACCTGTCGCCATTTCATCCATCCTGCGTTGATCCGATGTGTTACGTCCCGGTCTACCTCACCATCCCCTTGGACAAGCGACCCGAGGTACCGAAAGTCGGAACAGATCGGTATGGGCGTTCCGGCGAGAGCTAAAGGCACTGGAGTGGAGAGACCGCCGAAATCGCAGAACAAGTACTCCGTTTTGGTTCTACTCAATTTCAGGCCAACACTTTCCAGTCTGTGCCACCACACCTCCAATCTGTTCTGGACCTCTAGGCCACTCTCGGCAATCAGTACAATGTCATCGGCAAACAACATACACCAGGGAGCCTCTTCCTGAATGTCCGACGTCAGAGCATCCATTATCATCAGGAAGAGGTAAGGGCTGAGGGCCGACCCTTGGTGTAAGCCGACAGCCACATTGAAGCTGTCAGTAGTGCCCACTGTAGACCGGACTTGGGTACTGCATCGACTGTACATAGCTCGGATCAACTGCACATACTTCCCAGGCACACCTTTCTTCTTAAGGGCCCACCACAGAACCTCACGAGGTACCCGGTCGTATGCCTTTTCGAGGTCAACGAATACCACGTGCAAGTTTTTATGCGCACCTCTGTATTTTTCGCACAGCTGGCGTATAGCAAAAATGGCATCCGTTGTACCCCGACCCGGCATAAAACCGAATTGGTTCTGTGAAATTTCACTCTCTTCTCTCAGACGCCTTTCAATAACTTTCTCCCAAGCTTTCATAGTATGTGACATTAGCTTTATTCCTCTATAATTGTTGCACTCAAGCACATCACCTTTGTTTTTAAAAATGGGCACCAAGGAACTGTTACGCCACTCATCAGGTATGGCTTCTTCCTGCAACAACTTATTGAAGAATAAAGCTATCAGTTATCAGGGTGTACAATCAATAGCAAAATTGGTTGATCAAAGTAAAATATGTCCTAAAAGTAAAAAACACTGAAATCCGGCCGTTTTGAAAGAACACGTGATGCCATTACCTTATGTTCACTTGAACTGCTTCACTGATCCCGCCCAGACTCATCTTAGTTACTTGACCCACATTATCTAGCTTTATTACATCTGTACGCTGATCCAGCAACCAGTTGGTTTACAGTGCTGGATCAGTCACGTAGTAAGAGAAGCTATAGGCCCCAGGCATTGGAATGGTCCCTCTTAACATAAAAAAAACAAGTCGAAATTCCGGTGCCATATGAAATCTAACAACTTTCGGATTGAAAAAAATTGGCCAGTGGTCTATGTACCCATCGTTACCTAAGGGCACAGTCGCCTGTATGAAAACTAAGTTAAAGAAGTTTTAATTCATTATCATTTATAAAGATTTTGGGTCCTTTTGTCGAATTTATACCGCGTACATCGCGTATTTGCCTGTTGCGGTCTTTCCATCCGATTATAATAAGGGTGTCTTCAAGGCTAGAGTGACTATTAAGCTTTTAATATACTAGTGCGGTTCACTATCAACGATTGCATCACTGTTACCAGGCAGGTGGGATTGCAGTAAGCACTTGTTTAATGAAGAAAAAAATGCTAGAGGTCCCACGATAGCAAATCAGGTTTTACTGCTTTACGGACAAAATTAATACATGTCTATGATTAATAATAATTAATTAGTTCTCCTATCGTCATCGTATGGTGACAGTGATCCAGACTAACTTTCTTTTCTTTCGTGAACTCTCAAATGACGAGCAAAACCGAAGGCACCCGAAGGTCTTACTTACTGTACGTAAAAAAATAATTTCGCTGTTACCAGCGAATAATATCGTAATCGACTATTGCGATAAAAGTGCTTTTATGAAGAATTATTGTTCTAGAGGTGCGATTACACCCTGTGAATTTTTTTCACGTGATTCGTGCTATTACTTTTCGAGTTAGACATTTTGTAATGAATTTACCTGTACTATTCGCCTCTAAATAAAAACTTTTTTGTGTGACGAATATCATCACAATAAATTAATACTGACTCCTCACAAATTTCCCATTCCCAGTAAACTGTAATTACAAATTTATTCAACGATCTCGCTATGTAAACCTGTTAAGAAGCTAAAATCAAAAAACGGTTTTTAATTTTTCCTGTAATATTTGGTGTTTTTAGTTACGATATTATTCGCTGGGGACGGCGGTTTATGAAAACTGTTTTCAAATTATTCATTTAGATACTTACTTGTGTTATGCTTGACATGGAGCTTAATCGGCCTTACCCTTAAATTGTACTAGGTAAACACTCCGTTATCAAACATATATCGAATAGGTAATAGCGGCCGGGTTGTTACAGGATGCTAACTTAACATGTTAATTAGCAGTGGGACGAGAAAACACGACGTTCTAGTATTAAAGACTGGCTATTAGCAATATGTTGGTAACTGACCTGAACTGGACCTTATGTTGCTACCTTTGCCGCAACCTGTGACCTGCTACTATTAAATGTCATTTAACTAACTGGTAGGCACATAAGCACTTGATTACAGTCTAAAAATAAGTGTGTAGGTACCCTTTCATCAGGGGCCTAACCTTCTTCTTCTTCCTGCCCTTATCCCTTATTACTTGGGGTCAACGTTCCTGTCACCCGTTACACTATCACTAACTCCCTTTTCTTTCAAATCACTCCTCACACAATCCATCCATCCCTTCTTTGACCTCCCCCTTTCCATCCATCTACATGTATACTCAGAACTCTTTTAGTAACATTGCGTTTCATCCTCTTCACATGACCATACCAAGACAAACGAATTCTTTTCAACTTTTCAGTCACTAGCGCCACTTTCAGACGTCCTCTAATATACTCATTTCTCACTTTATCCATACCATCAAAGGTCAAACCATGACGTTTTAACGTAGTCAATCGCGAGTCTATACAAAATAAAACGATTCAGACTGGCGTACTGACGGTTCCGTACAAACATCTATGAAAACAGTTCAATTCCCAATTAGAGTTACGAAGATTTCTCAGAACCACAAAAAATATTTTTCCTATGCTATGAGACCTGATACTTCATGCAAAATTTCAGAATTCTAGGTCAACGGGAAGTTCCTACCCTATGAATTTTGATTACCTTGAGAGTGGCGAAATACACGTTTTTTGCGATATAAACGGCCGTATCTTTTTTTCGTTAACTTAGAAGTTTAATTTTTCCACAACTTCAAGAAACCGCAAACTTGAATATTTGGTTGATTTCAACTCGATACCTCTACACGTTCCCAAGATAAAGGGTCTTGACAGACAGACGGACAACCAAGTGATCTTATAAAAGGTTCAATTTTTCCATTTCAACAAAAAACCCATACTAGCAATAAAGCATCGTCAAGTACATCATTCATCATTTCAGCCGACAGACGTCCACTGTTGGACATAGGCCTCCCACAAGTGTCGCCACAATGACCGGTCCTGTGCGTCCCGCATCCATCGGCTTCCCGCAACCTTCACCAGGTCATCGGTCCACATTGTAGGAGGCCTTCCGACGCTGTGTCTTCCAAAGTACACGCTTTGTAAATGTCTTGTTTGTTTAGTTCAACAGAACAAATTTTAACTTCGTTTTCCTTCCCTTATCTCAATTATTACCACTAGTATATGCGTTAGATAGCGCAGCATTGGTCGTGTTTACATACGATCACTACATTCTCGCCACGTCTTACAAACAACGGTACCTAAGGTACACGTTAATTGAAAAACATTAAGCTTATAAATGCGTCACTGTCTTGGCTTTATCTTCATTAGAGGTAACACCTATATCATGATAGCTTGGAAGCGGGCGAAATAATTCAGTGGGGATGGGAGTGTGAGAATGTCCTGGAATCCATTGAAAAGAAATTGTGGTTGTGTAGTTTAAAGTCGCCTCTGGTTTCTTCTTCAAAGAACCAGCGCCAGGGTAACCCGCGAAATTCAAATTTTCTTAAGTTTTTTTTTGTACGTCGAGGGACTGGAAAATTTTTTCTGCTACGGTTTTCCCGTTTGATTATAATTTGGGTGTCTTCAAAGCTAGCTCGAAAAGACTCTTAATAAACTAGTGCGCCTCACCATCAATGATTGCATCACTCCTTAACATCAGGAGGGATCTCAGTCAAGCATGTTATATTAATTAAGAAAAAAAAAAACAACGAAATGTGCAACCACATTTAGTAAGTTCATCATTATCATCATCATCAGCTTTTTAATGTTCCCACTGCTGGGACTCAAGCCTCTTCTCTAGGAGAAGGAAAGTAAGTTACGCCATCAGAAAATCGCAAAAATGCACATCACTTTTTCGTACTTTGCACTTATCAATTTAATATCTAATCACTGCTCTCATTCAAAGCTCTTGTTAGAGGTAGGAACGCATTTCAAAATCATAGTAAACCATTCGTCTAAGCCATCCCACCGGGCTCTGCCCACAGAACCACAATTACTTGCTGCATTAGGTTTAGAAGCCAAGTCCAAGCACGTCGAACAAATGTGTCGCCATCTAGCCATAGGTTTATTCCTTATATCTTCATTAGAGCTAACACCTAATCATGTGATAGAGAGGAGCGTGGGCGACATAATTAAGTAAGAAACTGACCTGTGGATTTATCAGGTTATCAGTATCACTTTAGACACTAAACACAATCTAGCTAGCCCTCCAGACTTTATCCGTAACTAAAAGAACATAAGTTGATTTTTTTTGAGATGCGAAGTAATCCAATGACTTTACCGCTCTAGTGTGGAATGAGAGGGCGTGTTACCTGACTTTTACTGACTAAAATCCACCTGTATCCATCAGGAATTAATTAACGCAGCCCTAACAGGCATCGGCTTTACTGGGCCCTTCAGTTTTACTGAAATCCCTTTGAGGTACGCATGGAACACGACGCGCCGTCGACTCGTCGAATGTAGTTACTTCAAGAACTAGTCAGTCGGACTGATTTTGCAGGCGTAAATGCGGCTTCAAAAATGAACCACTGCAGTAGTATTTGATTTGTATTGTAATTTGAGTTCAAAGCTTAATCCTGATTGGAAATGTTCTCAATTCGAGTGTGCAACCCCTTTTAGATATAGTACTCGAACCGAACGTAAGATTCGAATTGGATTCACGGAGAATTTCTTCAAAGGGAAACGTGATCCAGAACGCAAAAGGCAACTGAAGGATACATATGGGCTTTAGTTAGTAAAAGTCTGACACGCCCTCTCGCTCCGCCGACGAGCACTATCATTTGTTCTGTTTCTGGGTGTAATGTATTTTTTTTGTTTTTAGAAATATATAACTACTAGCTTTCCGCCTGCGGCTTCGCCCGCGTGGACTACAGTTTATATCGCGCGGGCAGAGACCCGTGATCAGCAGTGGAATTATAGGTAGCCTACGTGTTATTCCATTGTCTCTTCTACCTACCTACCAAATTTTATCTAAATCCGTTCAGTAGTTTTTGCGTGAAAGCGTAACAGACAGACAGACAGAGTTACTTTCGCATTTATAATATTAGTAGGGACTAGTAGGGATGTTTATCAGTTTTCCCCGGTAAAAATATAATACAAATCGTATTAAAAATCAAACGAAAGCTCTTTTTAAAATAGATATGAGTATTTTTCTATGCTTACTGTTTAAATGAAACACAATACAACGATATACAATACAAAACCATAACTTTGATATGTTAACGAGTTAAGACTTAGATAAGATTCTTGTTACACACAGCCTGAACACCATCTGACCTTTGCAAGCCTCAGTGATTAGTTAAAAGCACTTGAGGCTTGACGCTAGCGACCGTATAATATTCACACTTACCTACATTACTACGTGTTTGCGCACTTGGAAGGTGTCGAAGTGCTTTGTTTTCGCATTAAATAACTTATTTGTATGTCAGTTACCTCATCATCATCAGCCACTGCCTGACTTCGGCTATAGCCTAGTATAACCTTTCCTTTTTTGTAGGCACCAATCCTCAAATTTCTGTACTAACGTCATCTCGATTACATTAGCGATTACAATAGGTCGTCTCTCATCTCGCCGCCAAGCGACAATTTTATTAGCTACCTAGTTAGGGTCATTTTATTTTTCTTGTATAATATAGTCACGAGCAAAATGACTAAGGTCTGTAAAGTTGGTACAGCAGCAAATTTCTTTCGGATCGGACTCTTCGGATTTAGAATTATGTCACAAGTTTATTCCGTCTCTCGTGGAGGCTGCTCTACGTGTAAGTGCATCCATATTCCAGACTTAAAATTTTATTTTCATGTTTTTTGACCATTCGGAAACTGCTAGTGATTAAGAAGGGTAAGCATAGCACTTAAGGCACCTATACCAGTATTGCAGATGTGACTATTTATGTATCACACCAATTATATCTCTAGGGGCATCAGATAACCCGCCTGCTGCCTGCCAGTTGTATATCTAATCAACGACAAAAAAAAAATTGGCAGATTTCCCTAATTAGACGTTCCTCATTAGTTTTGTTTGGTAAAAGCAAACTCGCACCTTAATGCTCAGTTTCATTTGACACCAAAATTATGAAGCAATCAATTGTTCAAGCTTCAGCTGTAATACATTCGTATGGTCCTACCGTATGTACTCGTGGACTCTCGAGGCCTCTGTCCGAATATTATTGTAACATCACAAATTATCTCACAATGCAGAGACAAGCTAGAGTAGAGACAAAAACAACAATGGCTCATAGCTTGAGTGATAGGGTGACCAGCTTATATGTTACAAAAAGACACTTTACACGCATAAATAAAAGATTGTTATTTATTTAAGCAATATTTTCATCTTTATCTATTTTTTAATTTCTTTTTTATGTATTTGTAAATCGCAAGTAGGTAATTTTAGAAGAAAAACAATGATTTTCACGCAGTGTGGTGATGCTGTCCATCGTGCCCAATAAACGACGATCTACAGAACTCACATGAGGCTAATGAAATGAAAGAGCCTCGACTAGCTAGTATAGTCGGAGCTAGTCGGAGGAAAATACGTGTATATCGACTGGCAAAGAAGACAGTGTGGTAGTGGCAATAAAATTTCTATAGAACTTTGAATCGAATTCAAAGCGAAGAAAGACACTTCGTACCAGTTCAAATAAGCACTCTTACATCAAAAATAAGTTTGAGAGAACTGCCGTCCAATTTGCACTGCATTAGCAAATAAATTGCTTATAATAATCTCCTACAAAAGCCCGAAAGCACAATCACCGTACGAAGCTCAGTCGAGTCCAGTCATCGCGCCTGGGAATCGCACTTATTACTCGCACTCGCACCCGATCTTCAACGGACACTTGTGGATCTCGAAACACAGGCCGGTGTCGAATCAGCCACTCGTCCAACTTTCCCGTCTCGAGGGCCCTCCTCAACGAATATCTAATGAATACTTACAGAATAAATATGATAACAATTGTTTTATAAAAACGTACGCTTTCTCGTGTGGGCGTACGAAAATAAAGAGTTAAATTAAAAGAGTCCATTAGTCGAGTGTGCGTGTTAGGTCATTGGTTTGGCGAATCGAAAGTGCATGGACTTTTTAATTTTAAGTAGCGGTTAGCTCGAGGCGTGGGCGTTAAGACTCGATATCTAGTCTGACGAAGCTGTGAGTGAGGTTCAAGTTATTCGGTCAAGATGATGATGAGTCCTATTGTCTTGTGTTAGATCTTGAACGTTTAATGCTGTGAAATAGACACTAGACAAAACATTTTGTTGATGAACTTGAGGATATGGTGAAAAGATAACAAGTATAACAACATAAACGACCTCTACTACTTCACAATTTTTTATCCTTCTCTAATGTCGACATCACTTTAACATCAATTATTATTGCTATAACCCCATCTGATTAAAGATAGCTGGCGTCAGTAACAAGATTGGCGCAATGTTAACACATGAGCTTTTCATCCAGAAGCGTGAAACATAACATCTTCCAAACAGCCATCGACATACCTCAGCTTCCACACTAAATATCGGCTAACAATAACAATAAATACAACACGCCACAACCACTGAGTAATATGTCCCGTTGTCAGCCAACAATAAAGCACTTTCTCACGTCCAGTGACAAATAGCGAGAGAATTAATACCAACTCGCTTTTGTACGAATAAATCAAATGTTGAGCAGCGCGCGGCAGGTTGTTTTGACCAGCATGTAGAACCATTTAACCTGTACACTTTTATCAACCTCTATCACAAAGCCTTAAAGGTCTTATTAAAAAAATCGAACGATATTTGACATTGAAATCTGGAGTGTAACCAGCAACGTTAGTTTTGCGGTCGTCATTACTTTTATAATCATCTACTAAGAGGTTATTTTTGTTCGTTTTAAGTCTGTAGGATGTTTTATAGTGTTAAATATACGCGTTCGTGGGAGGATGTTATTGCTCAGTGTCTTCGACAACGTGTAGGGATGCAGCTTACTGCTGAGGTGATTTACTTGAGCAGTTATTGCGAAGATGATATATTTAGGCTTTAATGGTTTAAGCTGTATTTTTCTGTATTTTTCTGGATTTAATCTGTGTAATGTCATAGTTTTTCTGATATATGTCGCAAAGACAGTGTTAAACCGAGAGAAAGAATAAGGCTTGGAATCTCGTGTTATATAGTAACTTGCATTTGGATTCATATCTTATGTGAATTCTTACAAGGCTTTCATCTTATTGGTTCTAAACAGTGTCAGGTCTTTGGATAATTAATCTGTCTTATTTTATCTGAATTCTAGTTGTTTTGATGAATAAATCTACTCCACCAAAATTGTATAGCGCGATAGCGTAAGGATTCTGGAAAATATAAATCTGGGATTTGAGAGATGAAATTTTCTTTTGACCCTTCGTCAAGTGTATCTACTGGGCATAGTTGTTAGTAGGTTATTTATAGAAACTGTACCGATTCTCAGGACGCATATCCTTTTTCAATTACATTTTAATTCAATAGTTTTCTAGTGGTCAGTACATCCCTAGTGTCCGCACAGGGTGTCCCCCAGACAAATGTGTTGGGAGTTTAACAAGTGGTGTGCACAATTACGAGCACTGCAGTTGGGGGTTAATAGTCTCAATAATTTGACATATTGGGTGGTCGCCCTGCCAGGCCAGCACTCGCAATCGAAGTGAATTAATAAGGGATCCGATACTTTGCGAATAGACAAATTTTCTAGGTAAAAAGATGTTCAAAGGATATTTGAAACTTAATAAACCCCTGTAATGTGTGTAATTTGTCTATTTCATTATCGGTAATCTTGCACTATTAAGTGATGTTGATATTGATACTTGTGATATTAAAGTAGCTGTATCTGTTTTATGAGCATACCACATCTGCTCTCATATATTTTTAAAACCTTTCAAACAATTTGAGTGGCTATCATTTATAGATTTTTGACAACTAGTCTTGTCAAGGAGTATCGTGATTCCCAGTTACTGGATTTTTTTTTTCGGTGTGAAAAATCATCCTATGACAAAACCCGCCCTTGGGTGAAGCGGGAGATAGTCTCAGACTTACAGACTAAAAACCCACACCGTTCCTTCTAGCTCGGGGGCTCGAGTTTCCTTTCGAATAACCCTGGCCCTAGTAGGCTTCGACCCAGCTGGGCCCCTCCTTTTGCTGACAACTCCTTGAGGCACGCCGGAACAGTGCGCGCCGTCGACGTCTTGGGCTCGGTCCAGACATTTACCGGACGGTCGGACAGCGAGCTACCCATGACTCGCCTTCCGCGAGCCCGCGTCTTCGGTGGCCGTAATCGTGATCGGAATCCCGGCGGCGGCGGCGAGGGCGCCGTTGCCTGATGCGGTCGGCCGCCTCCTTTGTGGAGAAGAAGGAGGCGACCGCCTGCCACTTCTCTTCAGTTACTGGGTTGTGAGAGGCAGATAGGCGGTCGATCCATGTAAAATCTTAATATTCAGCTTCATCCAATGTTGGAAAAAGGTAGGCAGATTGTGACTAATTGTCTATTGTTTTATCTCGGTCAATTTCTCCACGTACCTGTTCATTTCTAAGAACAGATACATTAAAAGGATATAGATAGCTGTTCAGTTAAGTTTGCCATAAAGGCACGCACATTAAGATCTACTAATAAAAGCGAGTACAGTAGTTAAAATCACTGAAGTATTACTTGACATTACTGCTGAGTTTAAGAGATATATTGACTGATACCAGGAAATATGTAGAGACAGATCACGGAAGCGCATATTAAGGTCAATCTCGGATCATGAACTTTACAATATTTGTGTAGTCCGGCGTGCAAATAACTAAAACTTTATGAGAAGCGACGTCGACATCCAAGTGACATAAAGGTGTAACTAGATTGCGGCTGAACGGCGTGTCTTCTTAAAAAAAAATCGATCATTCAACTCTAGCGATGGTCGATCGCTGAACTGGCTTCCATCGATTGACGAACGATGATCCATCATCAAAATTCTATTTCAAGGACATTTTAACCAAATACAATTTCTGATTTTATAACTTTGCTTCTCACTATAAATTTTTATCCATTCACAAGTAAACTCACATACGAAGGCCATATAAGATTTTATTCCAAACGGTAATAGAACCAGTAACACGGAGTGCAGCAGTCAATCGCTCAACCACTGCACGGGCTGTGCTGTCCCATCTCGCTCTGTTACTCTCTCTACCAAGTTTTATCTGCTTACTTCATTGGGGTCATCTCTTCTTGCGATTCTTCGAACTCCTGGTTGGACGTGATTTTGGTTGGCCGCACTCCTCATTCGAATTAAATCATTGCTCCGAAATGAACGATCGCTCTCCTAGTTGGGAGCGCTCCTCTTTCTTCCATGAGTATTTTTTTTACTCCTTACTACTGGGGACGTGGATTTACTTCTGAATGGAAATCCCGGGGTCCTTAAACGCAAGGCAAAGTAGGAAAATAGGAGTGGGTTTTAGTCAGTAAAAGTCTAAAATTTTTTTTATGGTGGGAAAGTCATCTAATGACAACCCCCGCTCTTGGGTGGAGCGGGAGATAGTGTCAGACTCTTACTGACTAAAAAACCTACCCCGTTCCTTCGTGCCTTCATACCGAAGTTAAGCTACTTCTCGAAACTAACCCTGGCCCCAGTAGGCTTCGACCCAGCTGAGCCCCTGCTGTTGCTGACGACTCCTTGAGGCGCGCGGGAACAGTGCGCGCCGTCGACGACTTGGGCTCGGTCCGGAATGATGATGATGACGTGTTTCTTGCATCGATCTGGCCGATCGATGTCGTCGATGATCCGCAGTCTAGACGCACCTTTACCGCGTCGTATAGGTGACATTTTACAGTAATGGCCGCCATAAACCGTCCAGCTGTGACATGCGAGCTCTAATTAGTTTTACAGCAGCGGTGACATCACTCAATATTGATGCCATAAAATATTAATTCAATTTGAGTGTTTGAACGGTTCGGACAACGGAGTTTTTAGTTGTTCTTTTTTTTTGTCGAGTTTGGATTAAAGTGTTTTTAATTATCTGGGTCGTAAAGTGGAGGTTTTTATTTTGATATCAATTTTTCTTGGAAGAAATATGTGTCATTTATGTAGGCGATAGGTATATAATGAATGTTGAAGTTGATTCGACTCTGTAGCAAGAGCACAAAAAATTTTGCTATTTTAGTGGACATGATTAATTATGTAATGAATTATATTAAATAAAACTTTGTTTGAATAATCTACATTTGTATGTTTAATATAAAATAACTGAATTGCACTTTATTAACACGCTTTTATTAGCTTTACTTGTATGTTTGCTTGCTTGGTTGTTTGTTTGTTTGTAACCACCGCTTTTGAGTTCGATTTTGCCCAACTTTGGGCGATCAGATTTTCTTTAAACTTTGGACATTCATCAATGACCAATGACAATACAATAATCTGATTAAAATATTAGATTATCCTGATTAGATTCGCCAGGATTAAAAATTTTTTTTAATAATTTTTTGATTTTTTAAATTATTTATTCACTAAAAAGTGAAAAATAAATATAGTTAAAAAAAAACACGCTAAATAATAATAATGAACGAAAAATATTATTGTAAAAAAAAAAGCGTGGGGTGCTCGATTTACGAAAAATATGGCACAAAGCACCCCACGATTTTATCACAATAATATTTTACGGTAATTATTATTATTTAGCGTGTTTTTTTAGTTTTTTATTTAAACTATATTTTTTTGTTACGACCTGGTGCGACCGAGAGATGTTTAGTTTAAATATTCTCTCCCAGTTCCTTAATTGTCGTCATAGTCCTGTCCTAAGTCCAGTTTATCCAGGATCGGCGCAACATGTCTTTTTAATCAAATTATCTATTTACATCTCAATTCGCAATCATTTCAAAAGTCAACTCCATTCCTGACATCCTCTTTAACATAAGCTATTCAAAGTATCTGATCTCCAGTTCTCTAGTCATAAGTCAGAATTCTTACACATTATAAAACAACGTTCCGCACCACATCCGTCTGTCTGTAAGATCGCGATAAACTCAAAAACTACTGAACAGATTTTCATGCAATTTCTTGCCAATAGACAGAGTGAGTCATGAGAAAGGCTTAATAGACTATATATATGCCTTTTATATTAGAGAAGCCAACGACAGAGCTGTCCAGGTGGCTAAATATTGGTCGGATAAAATTTAAGTCGAATCGACACGAGAAGAAGAAGAAGAAGATATTAGAGAAAAGCCGAAAACAAAGACTTGTAACTGACAGGCAAAGCTGGGGCGCATCGCATCGATAGTGGAGTGTATAAATAGACGCAGGGACATGACATGTAAATCTGACCTTTGATGGCTTAGATTCATGTCGTCTGAATATTTTAGCACTTCAATACAGAACGAATTAGAATAAAATTCTGTTTTGCGACGTAACGGATGCACGGAGTAAACACGACAATAAATTGGTTAGCACTTACACGACAGATTGCGATTTAGATATTAAAGGCACAATGTGGAATTAACATCAGATTTCAACACACACAATAACATATCACACTGGAAGGTACAATGATTGGGGACATAGGTTATTATCAGCTTGCATCTTCCTATTGCCGAGATACACATATATATCAGGTCTTAGTCGTAGCATAATAAATTATTTAGCCTTATAATGTTCCCACTGTTGGGAACCAGGCCTCCTATCTAACAGAAGAAATGGGCCGTAATTTACGGTGCATTTTTAGTGTGGTTGGTTAGGCGTCACAGTACTATCTTCAAATTTTTGGTTCTAAGACTTACATACATAAAGATAGACATACACACACACATACAACATAGACATAAACATAGACATATTCTGTTTCGTTACAATATTTTCTTACATTGTGATGAGTGGTGAGATGAGTAGTGCTGATGAAATAAATTGAACAAAGTAAAGCGACTTCCTTGGTGTAAACCCATGACGTATTTCTCGAAAGATTGATCCAATATCACTAGTCTTTAGTCAATTCAGTGAAAAGATATTAATAATGTTAATTAATATTTGATCAAATAAGCAAGGTGTAATCGATCGAAAGTTGTACCCAATTCATTTTATTTTATCGTGACCATCTTTTATCACGGACATTTTCTGATACAGCGATGTTGACAAATGATCACGATACAACTCAAAGTCAATCTTAAAACTAACGTAAATGCAAATAAAAATGTCGGGCATGAATCAAAATCACCATTTTAAGAGCTAGTTCTAGATCTAAAATAATTTGTAGTAAATGAGATCAATAAATCAATTACAAGATTCAATATCTTTAGAATTAATTTATCGTTTAGACTTAGCGGTAATTGATTATACTGTAATTAATGTAATTTAAATTTATAACGTCGTGATTCCTCATTATAATTAGGTATATGAACTCTTGAGGAATTAATTCCGCGTCTTTAACACGGTAGACTAATTTTGCAACAGCAATAACTGTCAGTTTTGTAAGTTTTATTACGAATCTGGATCATAAATATGTAATAAATATGGTCGGATTAAAAGTCGTCCAAATTAAATCAATGCAAATTCAACAGACATTGGCATCTGTCATAAACATAAGACCAACGATATTTGGACGCCAGACGTTTCTTTCAAGCTTTCGAACACTATTGGAATAACAAAACTTTCGCCTTAAAATTACTTTTTATGAAGTTGGTATTAGACTTATATCTTCACAAATTTCTTTATTATTTAATTAATTTATTAATTTTATGAACACATGGTGCAATGATGTTATTTAAAATGTTTGATCTATTCTATGTCCCACCGAAAGGTATACAAAATAGCGTTGTTAATAGCTATATTATCAAAATTTTATTTAATTTAAAAGTCCAAAAGTTAGTAGATGAGTAAGTAGAAGTAAAAGTTACATAGTTATGCAGCTAAATACAGTACCACCGAAGGTTCTTGGGTTATATTTTCACGATTACTCAAAAACAACTGAGTCAATTTGAACGATTTGGTTATGAACATAAAGTGAATAATTTTTGTTTGTAATGAGTTAGACATAACTTAATTTTTTTTTTATAGATAGGATTTGACCACTATCTCACCTGATGGTAAGCGATGATGTGGCCGACGATGGAGCACGCTTGCCTAGAAGCAATCTATTCACTCTTGACTTAAAGACCTCTAGGTTATAGCTATCAGGGAACACAGACTCCAGCAGGGATTTCCACTCCTTAGCTGTACGCATAATGAATGTATTCCCAATACGCTTTGTACGTATAGGTGAGATGTCCACCCAGTTCCGGTGGGGCAACGCCGTACGTCTTGTGAGTTGTGGTCCGATGATGGAACAGACTTGGCGGAATTAAATTGTGTAACTCCAGTGTATATAGTATAGGCACGGATCTATTACGTGTTATTTAAAATTATTTTTTAATCATTTTATATCCATACGTAAATTAACGATACAAATTCAACTCTTGAAGTGTTAATCAATAGTGTAAACAAAATACTAGGTTTTATTAATTTGAAGGTTGATTTGTCAATTAATGGTAAAAAATATGTTATTTAACAGGTGTTGTTATTGTGGTTATTACGTCACAATTACACCACTTTATTTTTGTAAAATATGATGGTAAAAACTTTGTAGTTTTCTTTCAGTACATTAAGGATACGACCCAGGGTACGTAAAAGAGTTATCGCGACCCAGCAAAGGGTAATTGAAAGAACACGGTGGGTTTAAGTCGGTAAAAGTCTAACACTCCTTCTTTTCAAAAATGTCTCACCACAAAAAAATAAAAATGGATGTACCAGACATATAGTACAGCAGAAAAGTTCTTGAGATTATGCCCAGAAGCTAGCGAAAGCGATGTGTTTTTACAATGAAACTGAAATTTTACTGAAAAATTTCAATCATACGAGTAGGTACATATATTGCGGTCAATCGGTCATTAGCAATTTATTCAATAGCAGTTTGATTGTTCGTCTGCACAGCTAGTTGCTCAGCCAGTTCCTCTACTAGTCGCTCCGCTAATCGCTCCGCTGGTCGCTCCGCTACTCGCTCCGCTAGTCGCTCCACTAATTGCTTCGCTAGTCGCTCTGCTTGACGCTCTGCTAGTCGCCTTGCTAGTCACCCCACTACTCACACCGCTAGTCACCCTGCTAGTCGCTCCACTAGTCGCTTGTTAGTTGCCCTGCTAGTCACCCTACTAGTCGTTCTGCTAGTCACCGTACTACTCGCCCTGCTATTCGCGCCGTTAATCGCTCCGCTACCTCCCAAGCCTTACACCCGCCACTCCGCAGGTCGCAACCTGTCGTTTATTATCTCCAGCGATACGAAGCTGCTCTATAAACCGAGTCCTATCTATCATTTTCTGCTGCGCCGGCATTTTGATAACACTACAGATTTACGAGCAGCTTACGAACCTACTCGTATCTTAATAGACTGAAAACAAAATAATAAACACCACAGCACATTGTTGCGAGGACTTTGTTGCTAAATACTGAACATTGTCTTGATTATAGACCTTTATTGGCCCTATTTGATTAGAGATCCTTTGGTGATGTAAGAGAAGGTATCATACTTCGTTTATCAAATCATGCTATAAAGTTAGTGAGGGGGGAAGTTAGACTGATGTATAGAGATCGGAAACTCGAGGAAGGAGAAGGCATTTATTTAGTTTTACATATGTATTTTAGTTTTATATGTATATTGAATTTTATTAATTTATGTTGTGCCTATTTGAGTCTTGACTTAGCACGGGCGGATTCTGTTGAAGATGGCGGAACTAGCTCCGGAGATTAGTTCTGCTTAGAATAGAATAGCATTTATTCGGCACAGGCAATAGAATATACGACAACATAAAATAATAAAAAAAAGTACAGAAATACATTACAGTTGCGTTGAGCCTGCCCGAACCGAAAGGGTCGCCAAATCAGCAATTGCTGGGCGTCAGACATCCAGCGCTAGTTTTCGGTTGGATTAGATTCGGTCGGATAGGATTGTTCGAAAGTGTTAGCACGTCTCACTCAAAGAGCAAATGAAGGAAAACAGGTAGGTTTTAGTCAGTAAAAATCTGACTCTATACTCTCTACCCACCCACAGCGGAAGAAGTTTCATTGTGATTTTTCACCGAAAGAAAAAAAAAGGAACTTACTTTTACTCAACACCCCATGGATATGACGTGAGAGAATAATCAGGGATGCCTCAAGATCAAAATGTTAATGAATGGTACAGACTTACGATAACTTACCCGTAGGTAGTATAAGAATAGGCTCTTGTTTCTGTCTCCTATAACCGTACAGCACAGCACACTAAAATATCACCCTAGATTTTACCCCGATCTACACCAAGATTAGCCCACGTTAATTAACTGTACCGATAAGTTAGACAAGACAACACAAGGTGCTATTATAAACGAGTCACCCTATAACTTAAGCTTACAACCGATAAAGAACCCCACACACTGGCGAATATCATCCTCGCCCAAGATAAAACCTTCTCAGTCCAGCTTCAGTTTATATATCCTCTTAATATTTTTTCCTATATATCCCATTATCTTCACAGGTTCACGTAACAAGACCAACTTTTCAACTTCAAGTTAAGAACGTTGTAAATTGTACGCATTTATAGAGGCTGTGCGCGCCCTGGGTGGCGAGCGAAAACCAACGAAAACTTGGCTGCTACAACAAGACTTGAGCAACTTTATTTTGATAGCAATAAGAGTGGGTTTCCTTTGATAGGTGGTTGGTGGTGGTGTATACTTCTAATGGTGTGTGGAAGTAAGTTTCAGAGAGGATTATGGCTATTGTAAATCTATCTGTGTGCTAATGACTGTGCTTGCGGATTAGGTCGATACTCGCCAGTTTTTTTTTACAATTTTATTGCTTAACGCCTTGTTATTGTTTAGAAATTTCGATAGTAAAAGAAAAGTGTGTTGTCGCCTTGATTGCGTGCGCGCATCGCTGTAAAATTGTAATTTGACTGCGGTTCAATGTGTCATTGTCTTCTTTGATCGACCGCAGTGATTGATTATGTGCTGTTTGGTGTGTAAATCTTTTTAGAATTTATTGTTTTAACTTGTTATATTCAAAGGCGATTTATTTAGGAAGAGATTCTTTGTTATACCGTGAAGTGGAGTTACTTTTGACCTGAGGTATAACTAACCCGAACTTATTAACCAATAGAACGAGGTAAGCACAGCTTCTCATGCTCTTATTGGTTAATAAACTTGAGCCAATTACCCTATTGGGCCGTTACCCCACTTTACTTGTTAAATAGTTTTTCTTTATATTTAACCTTTTAACGGCCCACGTCGAATATATCCGACAAACACTCTCGCATTTATCCACCAGGGTCGCACATCCACGACCAAACACTCCATCTCGTCAGATCTTCTGTCACCTATGGGGATTGAAGAGCTAAACGAGATGGAGTACCCAGTCACAAACACACGACACTGGCGCATAGGACACGAAAACACTCGTCAAGCGGTTAAAGGCTTAAATACAAAAAGTAATCTTTGAAGAGGTTATACAAAACATAATAGATACTATTAGATACCATAGTTCTCTAGATAAAGTTAACTAATTTATTTTTAAATAACTAACACCAAACATTTAGGTATTTTTCTGTAACTTTTTAATTTGTGAAAGCAGCAACAGTACTCGTAATTAAAAAGATTGATGCAATTATTTCAATACAGGATGTTCACGTTCACAAACAAGACATTTTAAATGATAATGTTAATTAATTTACGTTCATTTAAGCACAAAATCTTTTTCATTTTTACAAATTAAGTTGGATTTTTAGGTTCCGTACCTTAAATGCAAAAAACAGAACCCTTATAGTTATCCTCACTTTGTTATCTGTATATCTGTCTGTCAAGACTATTAATCTCGAAAACACAAGGAGGTATACGAAAAAAAAAATTACGCCCGCTTACGTCGCTAAAGCGTATATTTCGACACTCAAGGGAATCAAAATTCATAGGGTACTTCCCGTTGACCTAGAACCCTGAAATTTGGCATGAAGCAAGGTCTCATAACACAAATAGGATAGGTAAACTTTACTATTCAGAAAAATCTTTGTAACTCAATTCGGGAATTGAACTGTTTACATAGGTATGTTTGTGCGGAATCATTAGTGCGCGAGTCCGGCTCGGACTTGCCCAGTTTTCTGTTTTATATTCTGAACTAATAATACAGATATACATACAGAGATCGCAAGCCGAGATCCTGGTTTATAAATCCTTTAACAAGATATCTTATTAACGCATTAATAAGACGAATGCAGTATAATGTGAACTGACAGCAGTAATTACTACTTATCGCACTTGTGCATTAATCAGACGGAGAAAAAATAAAGCTTTCAGAATGGAAAAGGATCGTGGTTACTTTGTGCGCGCCCAGGCTGCATTAATTTGTTCATTATTTCTCTTTTATAGTGCACTAACTACTACTATCGGCTTTACCCGCGTGATAGTAGAAAATGATCCCAAGGGAACGTACTTTTGGGATAAAAAATGCCCTACGTACTATTACAGGATAAGGTCTACTCTAGTGCCAAGTTTCACGGAAATGCGTGCAGCCGTTCGAGAGTGACGAAGTAACGCACAAATACATCCTGACAAACTTTCGCTTCTATAATATTAGTTGTGATTCTGACGATTAGTGATACATAATTATTTAGTTTATGAAACTGAAACGCTATGTTAAGTACGGTTTAATTATAAGCCTGTCTATTGTAGCGATGTCTATGACGCCACATAGGAACAAAATTCAAAATAAAAAATATACAACAGTTTCAAATTAATTTTATCTGGCAGTTGCCCGGATCAGACACAACACCCATCTGGTTAGAGGATTCCCCATTTTCAACAGATGTTGGCGGGACTTTACATTTTGTTACGCATACTTCTAAACTGGTGACTCCGACGTGGTAACCTAAACGACTGATTGCAAAACTTGTAAGTAACGTAGCCATACTTTGTACTTAACACAAACGAGTACAATAGTGTATAATATTTTAATTGATGCTCCAAAACTTGAAGACACTTCTAACGTCTATAAGAAGAGTGAGAAAATAAAAATCAAAAGTTTGATTTTCTTTATTTTCTCACGCGCATTAAGCACCCACTGCACGTCCAAACACCTTAAACCTTTAATTCTAAAACCAACCTTTTCACTCAACCGACGTGACAAGTCCACAACTCAAGAGGGCCACAAGTAGCACTCCTCTCGCGACAATATCTGTTAACAGTTCCATCATAAAAGCACGAAAGCTCTTTAACACTACATTCCAATGAGACAATTTATTGCCATATTTGACCCGGCACACAATGCCGCCTACGCACCCATGGCTATAAACTTTACATTGAAAATCAATTTTTACATCAGCCAGACAATGTCTGGTGGACAATAAATATGTATGTTACGGTTAAAGTTTGAACTGGAGAAGTTGGGGGATTATCTGGTTAGATATTTTTGGTACAGTCTTTTGTTTTGATGATAAATTAGTAAATAAAGAAAGAAAAAAAGAAAGAAAACTATTTTATTTGGCATAGACACTCGTAGTACTCGTATTTACTAGAGAAATCTTAGGTACGACGGTCTTAGGACGGTAGGTCCTTTGGATACCATGAAGAAGATGAAAGCATTTACAATTTCGTTTTTGAATGGCTGAGTAATTTAGTTTTTTTCCCGTTAAATCTTTTTTAAGATGTAAGATTTCACCTTCATTCAAAAATGGAAAGAATGAGCAAACCAAGTTATCTGCTATAGTGGGTGTATATTTGTTAGACCGTATCTAGAAAATGGAAGAAAAAAAACGTGTTGCGCTGACTAAATAAAACGAAACAAGAGCAGGAAGACGATGATGATGACCTAGAGAAAGCTCTTTTTTTTTCTTTCGTTTTTTTTATGGTGTATAAGGTACATAAATAATGAACAATTTAAAATTCAAGGTTTTTTACAAGCAAGACTTCGGTTGTGTTTGTAAAAAGCCCTGTCTTTTTTGGGTTAGAAATTGTTAAATTACTTCTCCCGCTTTGTGTGGAGCAGAGAGTATCAGTAGGCTTCAACTGACTAACTGAAGATTGCTTTCTAAGGCTACAAGTAACTCTTTCAAATTATTAAAAAACCTTACAGTAGGCTGTTTGACCGCTGTTCAGACTTGTGCAGTAACATGCACATATGACAGTTTAGTGGAACTATAGTACCGTTATAGACATAATTGAATTAACATAAGAGCATAATGTTAACAGTAAATGATTTTTATTTTGCTACCGAGTAAGTGATGCTGTGATGAAGGCAGCTAGTGTATGGTGGGATTGTGTTCAAGGGGTTTAGTATCCAATGGGCTATGAGAAAATACGTCATCATCATCAGCCTTTTTAATGTTTCCCCTGCGGGGACTCAGGCCTCCTCTCTAGGAGAGGGAATAGGCCGTAATCCACCACGCGGCCAAGTGCGTGTTGGTGGATGTCACACACACACACACACACACACACACACACATGTCACATGTCTTCGAATTTCTGGTTCTAGGACATGCCGGTTTCCTCACGATGTTTTCCTTCACCGTTTTAAGAGCAGTGGTGATGAAATAAATTACACAAAGTAAGGCGCCTGGCTGGGTTCGAACCCGCGACCCACAACTCGTAAGTCGGGGCCCATACCACTCGGCCACCACTGCTCAAAAAAATCGTACCTAGTAATATTGATGGGAGTTTTCGGACGGTTTCGGTTTCGATCTTCAGCATTTGTGTGACGTCTCTCTGCTAACCACGTCCCACCATCCATCCTGCATCACGTGCCCTTTACGTTACCTGTTCACGTAGGGACCTAATGACCTAATGCTAGTGTTATTTTTAATCATAAGTGTCTACATGTTGTTGTACTGTGTATCTATTTGTGCCAAATAAAATATTTATTTTTTCTTTCGTATATATTTCTTTAAAGTTTACATTCAACACTTCATTTAGACCAGTGTCATAATGTATAGAATATTTTTTATAAATTAAATACAACTATGAAAAAACGAAAGCATTATCATCATACGACCACCTAGATGTCTACCGCAAGGGCTATTTCGAGGTGGGTCGAGAAAAGAAAATGTGGAAAATTTCGGGAGAGGCCTTTACCCAGCAGTAGGAAAGCATCCTCTATTATGCGTCGTATTCCTCAATGCTGAGGGTCGTGACCTTCTTGCTGCATTTTGTAGTGAAAAAAAAAACTAAATTTAAACAATATCGTTTTACAATGGAATAGAAGAAAACTTTATTTATTTTAGTTTCAAGTGATTTATAAAGTTTATAATTTAGAAACCTTTCAAGATGTATTGAAGCTAAACCAAAAGCCCATAGAGGTTTTAACATATACCTATATCTTGTCAACCCTACCCTACTCTGAGATACCTCAAACCGAATATAATATATAAAAATATATATTTATAACTCGACTGATCCTATTCGTAACGGTCGGGAGCGAACTCAACATAAATTATGTTCAAATTGTTGCGTATGCGCCTCGAATAACTCGGATAGGATGTCGCTACTGATTCCAAACCATCTTTATTTTGCGTTCCATATATTGTAAATTCTACTTTATTTTGAAGACAATAGAGGTGTTTTGCAGTGAGAGGAAAAGTTGTAATTTCCGATAACAATATTGGGATGTAATATGTAAGATAATATACCGATTATACATATAAACTCAATACAATCAATTTTAAACGTTATTTATGATAAACGCTAGATTATTTCACTTTGAAAAATCTTCTTGTAATCCAACCTTAGAAAGTGTAGGTCTCATAAAATTACATATTAATATCGTGAGGTGCACTCTTTGCTTAAAATGCTCATTTTATGTACTTGCTGGAGATAAGCTTATAGTTTCAAATTAGCGGGATTTCCATTATTGATCTGTGGGATTATTAGGTTTCCCACGGTTTTCATTAATATGTATGCAGATTTTTTGGTAATGTATACTCTGTCAAGAATATAGAACTATCAATATGACATTTTATTTGGCGTATGCATTTCGAAATATTCATTTTCTTTTTCATGAGTTTGGGTTGACCATGATTGTTTTGGTTGATTTGTATTTTTTAATGTGTATATAGGTGAAAAAAAAAAGAGAAAAACAAACTTTACCTCTTCTTTATATTAGTGTAGATTTACCAAAAGCAAACCTCCAAGATTTCTTTGTTCTATCTAACAAATTTCAACTGTGTATTTTGCTATACCTACCTACGTCTGTATGACGCGACGCAAGCGCATCAAGCACCCTCGCCGCCTGATCCACACCCCTCTCCGCTATTGTACTAACGCTTGCTTCGTATAGACTTCGTAATATTTTGATCGTTCGATATAAATATTTATACTCTTGCATGAAAATCTGATGAATAAAAATATGATAAAATTTAAAAGTCATAGAACAAAGTTGTTTTTTATGATCTTATAAACATAGTCCTGAGAGGTTGCCAGTGTTTTACAAATAACCCTGTATACCAAAGTACTTAGTACGCACATAGATGTAATTCTAGTTCCCTACGGTGATTATTTAATAGGCTAACAGCCTTAATAGGTCGTGTAACATCGCTACAGCCCGATAGTGATCTGGGGCGCTATTGAATGTTAATATGTTATGAGCGGAATATTATACCAATTACCTAACGCACTGCTGGTGCGCGCGCATGTAAACACGTGCCGAGATAAACTATGGGAGTAACGGAGAAGGTACCAGCTGTGGTTCTAGAGAAAATTTTCACCGTGGCCTAAGAATGCAAAGGACAACTGCCTCCAGTTGCCCAGGTGAGTTTTAGCCAGTAAAAGTCTGATACACCCTCTCGTTCCACTCTCTGATTTTCCACAATAACAAAAAAGGAGCCAGCAGACCTCGTGCTAGAGCTAAAGTGTGAAGAACTGTAGCTCTAGCTATAGCTATCTAGATGTAGGAATACATAAGTAGGAATATAAAGAAGGTAGGAAACAATTTGTTTAAAGGAGGCTTTAAGTTCATTTAGGAAGTAAAGTATTTTCTGCAGTTTGGCTTTGATTTTAAAACTAGAATTAGTTAAAAAAAAAATTATATATATTATTTTGCCATTTCTTTTAAAGATTTTGCCTAAACGTGTGAAAGTACATATTATAATAAGGTTCTGTTCGCTTTTGAATTGCGCATTTCGGTTAGTCTGCGTTGAAGTCTTTTGTTAGGTACTGTAAGTACAGTAAAAGACTTCAACGCACACAGTGCAGCAGTGTTGTCTTAATTATTATTCTTTTATTATTTTTTTATAATTCTACTAAATACACAGTACGATTAATCAGATAATAAATAAAAACAACTGATCCAAAATTCTACTTTAAATAATATTATAGGTTTTTAATGTTACAATATCTATTGAAAAAATAGTAAATAATTTTTTTATGTTTCTACCATTATTTTGTGAACTTTATTCACAAAATATTTTAATTTTCACACGTTCTAAATTCCAAAATCAATGTTTTGTTGGTTTTTCCTTCTCAACACCAAATCCATTCATAAGCGAGCGCGTTGATGTCTTTTCCTCGCACGTTCGCTTCAGCGGCGATGGCAGGCGTGTCAAGGCAAAACATAATGACTGCAGTAGATCAAAATATTGTGTTATGTTACTATTTAACTGTATATTGGATACTATTTAGATAGTAAAAATTATCATAAGTTACCCTGTGTGTAGAATTTTAGTAGTACAGGATACTTTGTATACATGTTTAGTAAACACTATTATTTTACCAGAAATTATGTAGTAATTTATGTAACAGAAATTTAAATAAATGATTGAGAATCATAAAATTATTTACGTATGTATATATTTATTTATTTTACATTTGTAACTAATTAAATTATAAAATAAACTTAAATAATTAAAAATAATATATACACTAAAGGCTAGGCCTAAATATGACGTCAAAACACTCCTCCGCATCGCTGTCGACTGGAAGTGTGCCCAAAAGGCTGGCGGCATTGCCACGTTGTATGGCAATGCTTAATCTCTGACCGAGGTAGAAGCCAGCCCAGTAAATATTGAGAATTATTGTAATAACTATTCCTATATAATCAGTATTTATTTCGGTCATCCATAGAAACATGACGTTTTGACCATATTTTCAAGTTTGTTACAATTACCTAACTTTAACATGGCAAATAGTCATTTAGGACACTGTTTGTGTTTTTAAAATAATCCTCGAAATACTTAAGAAGTCCAAATTATCGCATAATTAAAACCAAAACAAAACAGAAAATCGAATAGCAACTCTTCCGTAACTCACTCAAAAAATTTAAAAAATTCACCATTAAAACTAAAAAGCTCATAACGATATATCATTTAATATATAATACACAATCAGTATACGCATCATTTAATATGTAATCATGTATATCATTAAGGCAACGCGTCGGACACGCGACTAAATCCTCCCCATACATACGAATCACCGTAAAACCGTACTTTTGAGCCGTAAACCGATGGGAGGTCCCTTAATTGTTGATCATATGCAAATATGACTATTAACACAACTATATATTATAACAAAACTATGCTTAATTAGTGATGGGCGATTCTGAGATGTTTTGACAGACGAAAGAATCGGAGTCGTCAAAATAAACTCTCGAGTCAACGATCGACTCGATTTTTTTTATAAAATAATCGAGATCTTCGATTCGATTGTTTCGAGTCAAAGGAATCGATCGCTCGTTTTCAATTGTTCGAATCAGTCACTCTCTTAGCAAAACTGGAAACAATTAAGGACCAACTCGAGAATAATATAAACGCGACATGTGCCAGTGGCAATAACAGGCTGAGTCGAAATCGATTCAAAGTCGAAAACCGGCCTGTTGGTCAAATAGTTAGAGGCCCTGACTGCTATGCATACCTCCGGATCATAGATTCGATTCCCACCCAGGATAAATGTTCGTGTGATGAGCACGATCATTATTTGTTCTATGTCTGAGTGTAATTTATCTATAATATGTATGTATTTAGAAGAAATATCAGTGGTCTAGTACTTATAACACAAGATTTGCTCAGCTTGAGACTAGAGGGCGTTGTGTGACAGTTGTGGATAAAAAAAAAATCGAGATCAATCGAGGTGTTCAAATAATCGAATAAAACCTCTCGCCATCGCGCATCTCTATCTTAATATATCAGAGTTTAATTTGACCTGAATTTTTCCGTTTGTTATTTTTATTTTTTCGTTGATTAAGAGGCTCTATAATGTATTGTTTATACTTCACGGGTTAGCCAATGACGTGCGGTCGATATTAATATGTTTTCTATAAGACTTGTTAAGGTTTCGACATGTGAATTATTGGGCGGCGCCGCGGGGGGGCTGTGCTTTATGATGGATAGAAGTTTTGTTTAAATCTGAAGTTCTGTGTGACTTTGATTTTGCGGGAACAATAAAATTATATGTTTGTTTTATTTTTAAATGCTTATTGAGATTGCACCTTTATATTTACAAAATATAACTACAGTAAATTTAGACATATTTCAACTAACAACGTAATATATTTTGATAGGAATAGAAATTGATGATAAAAGCGTGTACAAACGCGTATACGAACTTACTGGGCATCGAAAAACATTGGACGTGGCAATGCTACCTTACCAGCAGGTTAGGTAGCAATGCTAAGTCGCAACTTAACTTTGGCACGTTGTATAGCAATGCTGAATGGCCAAAGAAAAACGCTATTCCCCAGGACTGGTGCATGCCCTTTTTCTATGTGAAAAAATCAACTCAATCCCTGTCTATCAATTCCAGTCTGGGTGCAACAAGAGGTTGTATAAGACTTTTACTGACTTAAACTTACCTGTGTTTCTACAGTTACCCTTTGTTTCGCCAAAATGCGGGATGTTACAAGCAAGCGTCATCATCATCATCATTTCAGTCGAAAAACATCCATAGTTGATTGTTGTCTCCCCCAAGTGTTGCCACAACGACCGATCTCGTCCGCATCTTTTGCGTGGCTTTACCAGGTCATCAGTGCACCTTTTGGGAGGCATACAACAATGTGTCTAACGGTACGCATCCGCCACTCCAGAATCATGCGTAGCTGAACCTTAACCTCGTATGATTATACAATTTTTCTTTTTAATTATATTTAGCCCAGATTGTCCCACTGCTGGGCAAAGGCGTCTTTCCACTCCTTCCAACGATCATGGTTCCTCGCTTTCACATTTCAATTCTTAAGGAGGCAATCCAGGTCGTCCTGCCCTCTCCTTCGTGGTCTGCCTCGGCTTCACGTTGCTGTGCTATTATGCAATATGTTACAGAAAAGTTTGAGATTTTGCTGAAGCTGCTACGAGTATCTGCTTGCCAACTACATATGGCAAAAAAAAATATATCATAGGTCCCCGCTGTCTTCAAGGCTAGAGTGAATAAGCTCTTAATAAACGAGTGCGCCTCACTATCAACCTTTGCATCACTGCTTACCACCAGGTGGGATCGCCGTCCAGCACTGATTTAAATCATAAAAAAAGCTGTCACAAACTACACATGTTATTCGTCATAATATTAGAATATGATTCATATTATCACGTTAGAGCATGTTCAACACCACTCAACATGCTCACTCCCACGTGAAATCACAACTAGTCCATGTTATTATAACTTATTGTTTGACAGGTCTATTATTGTCCATGATCTTATAGGTCCATCATAGAAATCAGCAAAAAGTTTGATTCATTAGCATATAAGCTAGCATAATCAGCATTATAACATTCCCACTGTTGGGACTCAAGCCTCCTCTTACCGAGTCCAGTCGTCAACAGCGCGTAGTGACCCACGCGCTCCTCAAAGAGATGTCAGCAAACTGTAGGGACCTAGTATGGTCGATGCTCGCTAGCTAGGACCGCGGGGAATTTCTGAAAACGAAACCCGTAGCCCTAGTACGCAAAGGGCAACTGAAGGACACAGGTGTGGTTTTAGTCAGTAAAAGTCTGACACGCCACCCAGAGCGGGAGAAGTCAAAGGATGATTTCCACCCTTCTTCAAGAAAGGGAATGGGCTGAATTTCACTAAGCGGACCCAGTGCGTGTTGGTGGAAGTCATGTCTTCGAATTTTTGTTTCCAGGACATGCCGATTTCTTCTCGATGTTTTCCTTCACCGCATTAAGAGCAGTGGTGATGAAATAAATTATACAAAGTTATGCGCCTGGCTGGGTTGAAGCCTCGACCTGCTAGTCGTAAGTTAGGGCAGTTACCGCTGTTTAACGGTTGATTAATTACGAAGTAAATATTGACTATCTTGTTGGTATTTTTTTGAGATGCCTACTCATGAAGGAACTCCACACGCTCTGGGTGGAGTAAGAGAAAGTGCAGACTTATGCTGGCTACTCACCCGTGTTTCTTCAGTTGCTCTTTGCTTTAAATATGGATGTTTTATCTGAATTAAATATTTTGAATTTGAATTTGAATTGAATTTAAAGGGCCAAAGTGATTCTTTTGAACCACCCTACAGCCTACTGTCTCGTTGGTCAAATAGCTCCGTAGCGTTAAGTTCTGGGTAGGATTTCCCGACCGCACAAAGTGCTTTTGTGACTTTTTATCAGGAATTTTTCGGCAAAAGCCTGTTTTCTTGGTCAATGACTTCTATTATATGGAACATAATGTAATAGCTGTAAAATAGAGATCAATGATTGACGAGGCCGGCTACGGTCGGCGCCTGCTAGGGCTCCGGTAATGTTCGAAACAGTCACGAAGGGTAACTAAAAGGACACCGGTTTTTTTTCGGTGGGTAAAAATCATCCAGATGACATGCCCCGCTCTTGGGCGGGGCGGGACATAGTGTCAGAGTCTTATTGACTAAAAAACCCACCCTGCTTCTTCGTTGCCTTTTATACCGGGGCCGAGCCTCCCTTTCGGAACTTGACCCTTGGCGCCCTAGGCTTCCGCCCTGCTGGGCCTCTAGGTTGGTGACAATTCCTTGAGGCACGCGGGAATAGTACGCGGCGTCGACAACTTGGGCTGGGTCCGAAAAGAACACAGGTGGGTTTTATTCAGTAAAAGTCTTTTACTTCCTCCTCCTCAGAGCGGGAGTAAATATTTGATGATTAATAGAAAATAAATATGCTATAGGTACTTTTCTGCCTAGACCTCAGGAATATACACGTGGAGATGGACATTACAAACGTGTCCAAATCATGAACTTCTAGTCTGAATTACTAGTTTTATAAGTTAAGAGGTAGGCGGTTATATAAATTATAATTTGAGACTAGCGCGCGCCGCGGCACCGCCCGCTTTAGTGCTCAATTAGAGACTACGCCCACGACACATTTGCATAACGTTATGTTTTAGTTTAAAGCGTTTTTTTGGCTGTCGGAAATGTCGTGCACGTCAGTTTTAGAATAAATGTAGTAAACATTATACAATATTATTTTTAGTAAATAAGAAACCTGCATATATGTAGTTTGTTCAGAATCAGTACCTGAATCGATTCCAATAGTTTTACACCATGTAGTTAATTTTTTCCAAAAATATTTAAAAAGGTTACAAATTCCGATTTAAAAAGAACGAAAAACCAAAAAAAAAGAAAGTATAAATAGAAGTAAAATGCAACACATATTATATTTCTTGACTCTTGCTAAAATTTGCAGTTTGTCGCAATCTCTTGGTAGCCTAGTTTTGTCTAGACACTGATCACGAAAATATTTCTCAAATATATACGGAGTAATCTAAAAAAAGTAAGGAGGAATTGTTTTTGTAGAAGATATTATCTAGAGTTCAGAGGGGAAATTCTTGTAATTTTAAGGAACGTTAGCATTCACATCACAGTCACAATTTGTCAAAAACATCTCTCTAAAGTCGCTACACTTTGAAAAGTCTTCGACATTGATGTCGTTGAGTTGATATTGCGACTTGAATTTGATCGTTTTTAATTACGATTATTGCCTTTCTGATCCGATCACGGAACTGTCACGGAAAATAATCGCTCCCTGTGTGGTATGTTATAGGAACCAAGTTAGACAAGAACAGCAGCGCCGTACTATCATACTATGCCATTAGTGCAAACTACATATTCTATGTAAAATAGATCATGACTGAAGCCATTAACCCCGTGTAGATCACATCAAATCTAATCTCTAAGATGTTAACGACTGTTTAAGCTCTGAGTTCTGATGATCATCTGTTCTACACGCCATTTGCCCAGTCGTAGACTATAAATGCCCAGTGATTTCACTCAATATCACCCAAATGTCGTATAATTTACCTCTCTGTCGATATAAAAGTCCAAAATATATGACGATGTCAAAGTTCGAGTGGAGACCGTCACCAATCTATATTGCCGTCAAATAGCATCGGAATGTCACCCGACGCCACGCCATAGACTAAATATATAAAACTGTTGTATTTTAATACGGCGCATAAAGCGCGGCCCGATTTTATACCAAGTATCTGTAATGGCCGAGAGGGAAATCCGAAAATGTCACTTTAAATAATCGTGTTCATTAGTAAACATTTAAAACACGCATTAGGAACGCTGGGTGCCGGCGCCCGACACGATCACAATCTCGGCACACTCAAATGTATAGCCATCCTGTTCACTCTGGTACTGTGTGCTCGCGTGCGAGGGGGTCGACGCTTCCTAAGCCGCGGTTTCGAATAAGGAATAGAGAGGTGAGACGGCGATTGCATCGACGCATGCGCAGGGGATACGTACTAATTAAGCGGCCGACTCTTAACGATAAACGGCCCCAAAAGATCCTCTCCTAAGATGTTGCAATTAAGACATACACTCAAAAGTCGCGGGCGTCGAGAATCGGTACGATTTAATCGATTCCCGTTTAAATTAAACGTCGATTAGTATTTAAATTCGGACACACAATGTTTGACGACCCGCCGTGAGGTAATTGGTGATAATTTTTTTAATTGATATTGTCGTTTGTGTGTCGATTGTGGCGATTTATATTATTGGTAGTGGCCGCTGTCGTGGCCGGCTCGTAGGCGTGTCGGCCACTCATCGTGCGGTATTATGTAATTTTTTTAATTGGTCACAGTTGACATTTAGCATCGTTCAATTACTTATTTAAGATATGAGAGTTTCTTTTTTAAAATAATAATTGTCGTGTTTCCCTGCAGGTCTTTTATGACTAAATATAATAATCGTGACGGTTCGTTCAGTTTCGTTTGGACAGAGTGACTTAATTGATGCATGGAGATGTTGAAGGCTGTTGTGAATTTTGTATAATATTGTGAATGTTCTGTGAGCTTCATATGCGTATAAAAACTGGGTAAGTGCGAGTCAGACTCGCGCAATGAGGGTTCCGTACAAACTGACCTAAGTAAATCATTCAATTCCCGGATGGACTCTCAAAGATATTTCCGAAACACAAAAAAGGCTTTTTCACACCACCTGCTGGAAAATGTCAAATTATATGTCAAGCAACCTTAACCTAAAGTGAGTCATTAGTGGCTGGGGCATAGAAATATATTATATCTATGGGCCGGGGGCACAACCGGTCAATAATGTTGTACTGGATTTCATTATGACCCGCTGGTCAATAATGTGACTATTATTTTTTCACAGTAGGTGTACAAAGTAGAGTATCCTCCTCTGGGCTAAAGGTGTCTTTGCCTTGGGCTAGCTTGAATCTAGCTTTTGTATTAACTCCCTCGCTTTGCTCGTGAGTTAAATCCCGAATCCTTCATTGCGCTCGAGATTCAATATGACGCCCGTGACATAAGACACAACATTAGCCCCGCGGTGCGTAATCTACTATTTTTGGTCACGTAACAGAAAACTGTTTTTTTTTTTTAAGATTTATTCCTTTACCTGTTCTATAAGACCTTGCTTTTACAACAAATTTCAGGATTCTGGGTCAACGAGACCAATCATATTAATTTTGTTTCCCTTGAGAATGTCGAAATTTCCGTATTTTGTTACAGATATGGCCGTATATTTTTTTTCGTAAACATAGAAGTTTGATTTTTTCACAGCTTCAATTTATAGAGACCGAAGACTTTAGTATATGTTTTTAATTTCAACTCCATAACTCCATGCATTCCTAGTTAAAGAGTCTTAATAGCAGACGGACATATGGACAAGAAAGTGAAGGATCACTTTAAAAAAAAGGACAAAACGGAACCTTTATCGGGTATAGGGATTCCGTTTTATCTTTTTGAGGTACGGAACCCTAAAAATGTCATAATAATAACTGGATAACGGAGACTGTTTCATCGTTCTAGTGGCTGCGCTAACGTCCCTGTGTTGAGTCGTAGCGAAGCATAACAATTTGCTTGTAAGTAGCGACAGTTACCTGTTTTACGACGGTCTATGTTGGTGGTCGAGTTTATTTGCATGTGAGAATGTTATGAGACTAGTAATCAATCAGTAGATATTAAATATTTAATAAAGCAGTCATCAGTAGATGATTTGTATGGCTATAACATATTTAAGCATTTTAAACCAACTAATAAGTAGTTATAAACATCACTTAAATGTTAGTTTAGCACTGAAACATCGACTGAGAAGATAAAACGGGATTGAATCGTAAATTGAGAGTTTTCTTATTTAGTGGGGAGCAGTGGCACAGTGCTAACGACCCTGACTTACGAGTTGTTGGTCTCAGGTTCAAACTCAGCCAGGCGCATTACTTTTTGAGGTTCGAAAACATGTGACAACCACCAAACCGTACTGGGCTCGTATGGTGAATTACAGCCCATTACCTGTCCATGGAACATTATAAGAATATGGGGATTTTTGTAATTACTTATGCCAATAATTGAATTATGTTATTTTTAGAAATCACAGAAAAATTATCATGTTTCAGGTAATTGTTCTGCATGTAGTAAACAGAAAGATCTTAGTTACATACAGACTAGAAACAACCTTTTACTCTGTATTTGACAGACAAACTACAAACATATGAAGTTATCTACATTTAAATACTACCAATGGTTGGGTTTGGTTAATTTAGGTTGAGATAATGCCCGTAATGTGTAGTGTTCCAAACGCGCCTCTTTTGCGCGTTTAGTAGAGTCACTCTCCATTAGTCTCCATACGGGATGAGACCCATGGGGATCGGGTCACTACTAGTCCGGGACAGCAGAAGTCAAACTACACCCACATCCCCCGACACAAGTGTACGAGGGAATACCAGGATGGTTTTAGTCAGTAAGAGTCTGAAAGACCCCTGCATTCACCCCGGAGTAGATTACTTCCATAAGGATTTCTACCCAGAAAAAAAAAAGATTCGGTTAGGTTAGATTATACCGAGACATACATATTAAACGATCACCTGTGTCTTCGCTTCAAAATTCTTTCGTACAGCAGCCTCACAACAACCATCTGCATTTACCAAGGCACCCTTCTGGGTGGAGGATACCCCCGTTTCAATAGAGGTTACGGGAATTTATAGTCTGTGCTACTAATAATCCTCCTGATCGAATTTCGATTATGGTGGCCAATCTTAAAAGAGATTAGCCAAGTACGCAGGATGTGTAAAATGCACAAGTACGTGCGCAAACACAATTGTGACGATGACCATCACGCCTGTCTGAAGAAAGGTTAGGCGTAGAACCAAAGGCTTTAGGTACGGGGATCACATCACTCATCAAAATAACTAATAGATCTAAAACAAAATCCTTACATAAAAATTCCTGCTTATTTTCCCAAAAACTTTAATAATCCGATTCGTAATAATCTCAATAAAACCGTATCTCAGTTAATTCCGAGAGGACGGATGTGTCTATCCGTCGGATATCGCGCGTTAGGAGGCGATCGTTAACTGCACTAATTGAACATGTGGTAGGTAGCTATTATGATGAACACGTATCAGTACGTACTATGGGCGTTCTCACTAGGATTCTGTTATCGTAGTTCTATACACAGTGACTTATAATTCATGGGAAAATGGAATGGATTGGATGGATGAACCTATTCAAGAACTAAAGAAACTTAATATTCATCGAACTTTAAAACCGGGTAAAATATCTAGCTATTATATATGTTGGTCCGACCAGCGGTGCTATTCTCTAAGGAAACAAGCCTTGAGCGCAGCGCTGTTGTACATTAAATTAGCAACCCAATGTATAGGTACGCTGGATTGTTAATCCAATGAATTTATTTGAATTTTGTCGCTGCGGCCAGCGCTGCGCTCAAGGCTGTTTTCTTAGAGAATAGCAACCCTGATCCGCACCGCTCTTGACTCCACGGTATACAAGCCCTTCACACCGTCAGAAACAGGAATAAATGAAGAAACACTATATTAAAGTGATGAAGCAGGAAGGTCATCACCCTCAGCGTTGAGGAATACGACGCAAGGAGGAGACTTTCAGCTCCTGTTACACATGTTCGTATGAAAATAGGTATCAACATTTACAAATACCTACTTATACAAAGACATAGCATTAATATACATGCATAATTTAATTAAATTAAAAAAACATGACTTAATAATAATGACGATAAAAGTCCATTAAAATTTTGGCCACATGGATCAGTCGAAGAATTTTAAAGAAATACACAAAAGATCAGTAGTTGAAGCAGTAGAACCTACACATGTCAGACAGTTTTCACACGACGCCGCGCCCCACTGCGGCAGGCGCTGAAGCGGATCTCGCATAGAACGTTGCATTGGCTTTTATTATAAATCTATTGATTCCTTAACACACGTAGATTGTTCGACAACGCATACGAGTGACGCAATCAGCTTCCTAGCTTTCTGCTGCAGCGAGTGGCGTCGTATGAAAACCGCCTTAGAGTTGTCCTTTACATTTCAGGGCTGCGCTGATCAGATTATTTCCAAACAATTCCGGAACCCTGGAAGGCATCAGTCTTAGTAGGTTCCGTCAATTATGCTGACTTCTTTTTGAGGCGCACGTGGAACACATCGTCGACCCCGGGGTACCGTAAGGGCCCATCAGGACCGCAGGGGCCCAGCATTGTCGAAACCTACTAGGCTTGTTTCTGAAAGGAAAACTCGGTCCTGGTATGAAAGGCAACGAAGGAACAGCAGTGAGTTTTTAGTCTGTAAAAGTCTAACACATCTCCCGCTCCGCCTAAAGTCGGAGGATGTCATTGTATGATTTTCCTACTTAAAAAAAAAGAAAAACGTCGACCCTGAGTAAAATCCGCGTTAGTGAAAAACCTCGTTCGGAAAAGTATTAGTAGGAGCATATCTGAAACTCCGACCGAACTAACTTACTATGTTACGGTGTGATAGATAAGTTAGGGTATTGGAGGGGTCCAGCTGGGTCGAAGCCTACTGGGGCCAGGGTTATCCGAAAATAGCTCGAGCCCCGGTATGAAGACTAGAAGGAACGGGGTGGGTTTTTAGTCAGTAAGAGTCTGACACTATCTGTCATTATCTATAATATATAAGTATGTTTATCAGTTGTCTAGTACCCATAACACAAGCTCTGCTTAGCATGGGACTAGACGGCGTTGTATGGTAGTTGTGGAATATAAAAACTATCTCTCGTTCCACCCAAGAGCGGGGATTGTCATTGGATGATTTTTGCACACCAAAAAAAGGGTATTGGTATAACTTCAGGCTAATGAGATAATGAAAGCCTTAAATGTCTCTAGAACGGTAATATATAGATTTTTTTTCCATGATATACCTACACTCGTACTTGACTGGCTGGTGAAGGTGAGGCGCACTAGTTTATTAAGAGCCTATTCACTCTAGCCTTGAAGACACCTAAATTGCAGATGCAGCAGGTCAATTGGTCCAGTCCTTCAATATACACGGTGTAAACGACTAGGCGAAACGCTTAATCCGGTCCGTAGAGGTAACAATGTAATCGTATTAGTTCGTTAGGAGCCTATTCACTCTAGCCTTGAAGAGAGGTACTGCAGTGGACCACTGGCGTCGGTAACGCCTTAGCAACAGATGACAAAAGTGCACAAGATTCTTTATTCTCAAACTTAATATGTCTAGGACTATCTTATTTGATTTTCCGGCAACCTCTCATTCAAATCAGAACACATCGCCTGTATAAAGACAGAACAACAACGAATGAAAATCTGTTTAGATGATCGACTTGAAACCACTCTACGGAATTGTTTGAAAGAGTCAAAGGGTAACTGACAGAGACAGGTGGGTTTTAGACGGTAAAAGTCCGACTCTCCTTCTCACTTCACCCGGAGCTGGGCAAGTTATTTAAAAAAAATTTAACCCAAAAAAATGGGTCTGGTATCACCCGTATGCACCAGAATAAAGATCTACATAATAATTAATATATTTACTAATATTATAAAAAGGTAAAGTTTTTTTTGTTTGTAGGTAATCTCTGGAAGCCCGATTGTTAAAATTTTTTCACCAATAAAAAGCTGCGGGCAAAAGCTAGTCACTCATATATCTGCTCAGCCTGTAACAGAAAACAAGCATAACCATAATGATATTTACAGCCTCCAGTCGTATAATATTGACCAAGCTGATCTTAAACACGGTGTTGCTAAACGCAGTTCATACACCAACCGGTAAGTACTTTTGGTAAGAAACCAACACTTTTGAACCCAATGTATCGGAATTAGCGTCACTCTGTTAAACTGTTAATGTGATCGGTAATTCCAAATTATGATGAAACTCAAGATTTTTTCAGGCAAGATAATAAATGCTGACTTTTAGTTTTTGTGACTGTAAATAGCGCTTCAAAGTGTAGCGTCACTGACGTCATGACGCCTCATAGGAAACATCCTGCATCGTCATAATCATCATCATCATCATCATCAGCCTTTTTTAAGTTCCCACTGCTAGGACTTAGGCCTCCTCTCTCTAGGAGAGGGACCGTATCCACCACGCGGGCTCGGTGCGGGTTGGTGAATGTCACATGTATTCGAATTTTTGAATGAAATAAATTACACAAAGTAATGCGCCTGGTTAGGATTGAACCCGCGACTTACAACTTGTAAGTTGTATCCTGCATCGCTGTATTAGATATATATATATAACAATTGCCTGAAAGCAACTTTCGGGCAGTTGCCTGGATTAGACAAAAAAACAGTCTGGTCGGACGATCCTCACTTTTCAACGCAGGTTTACAGTTTACATGGCGGGATGACCTAGATGCTTTCCTTAAGAATTGGAATAAGAAAGCGAGGAGCCGTGATCGCACTAAGGATTGAGGGAGGCCTTTGCCTAGCAGTGGGACAATATAATAATAATAATAAATTGTTTATTTTGGGACAAAAAAGGAGACTTAAAACTAGGATTAATAATTATAATTATAATAGATCACAAATGAGTAGTTGTGAGTCATGTAGTTACGAGACACTTCAGGCGGGCAACGATTCCGCATGAGATGCCTCAGCACAGGAGCTCTCTGTTCCAACGGACCTACACACTGGCGACCCTCGAACTAAGAACGTCTGCACAGCCTTCGTGCAGCTTAAGACGAGTACCAGTTTTCTATCAAAAGTAAACTTAGGCAATAAAACCGAAACAAACAACAAATCAGTTTACTCCAATTTACAGAATGTTAAGAGCCCGTGTGTTTGGTAATTGATACGCTGTTCAAACTATTTGTATAGAAAGCGTGTGGCCAAAAGGTTGCATTTAAGTAATCTCAGGCGATCACGATCGCGTGACGAATAAATTCCATCGATATATCGATTATATATCGATTTTTATCACGGTTTACGGGAACACGGACCGATAGGCCGATACCGATGTGTGAGTATAGATAAATGCTTTCAATTATATCGATAAATCCTCTATTATAATTAACTAGCGTTTACACGCGGCGACGCCGCCCAAATGTGAATATTTTAATTTTAGAATGAATATGCTGGATTTATTAAAAACTATTTCGATTCTAATGAGGATTTTAAATTATGTACTCAGCAGCTGTTAAACTCAGAGAATCGTTTAAATGTAATTGAAACACCTACTGGCTTCACATATATTATATGAAGGTGTTATTGACTGAAGTAACAGCCGTTTCTAATGCGTTTCGATTTAGAATTTAAAACTTGTTGCGAAATCTCAACGGTAATTCAAAACGCAATGTGATGCTAATTTGCAACACTAAATGTATAATGTACATACAAAAAGACGAGTCTTGATGAAGTGATGTAGATAATAATGGACAGAGCAAATATAGATTTTGTTCTCGCTCGTCTGTCAAATGTATTTCACGGCGTTTTATATATTTTTATAGCCGGCAATTTGAACATTTCCACAGTGACGAATCGATTCAGTGTAACAGTTCTATCGATCCTAATAGAACCGAATAAATATTTAATTATCGGCCTTTACAGTGAATGGTAACGCAACGGATTGGATTGCTGTGTTAATGATTTTAATTTGTTCGATCGCCGATTTGCTATCAGTTAGATCAACTGATATCGGATTGCGATCAAAGGTCATCGACAAATTGTTCACACTCATTTCTAACAAGAAAACTGCGCGATGTTTAACTAAGTGCCGATTGTGTTACATCGCGGTGAACTATAACATTTTTATAGTTATAAAGTGTAATGAAAATCGATTGTGAAAGTTATCGATTGAAACCATCGATAAAACTGGCCGACCGTGTGAATTTCGTCGTCTCAGCGTTCGACTTTAAGATTTTTAAAAAGTGTTCTAAAGGCGTTACTTCTTAACGTGCAGCGCACGAGCTAATGTAAAGCTAAACTTGCGTTAATCACAGTTATTACACGTTTATTATTAGCGCGGGTTTGTTAGCGGCCAGCACTAGGCACGTCACTTTACATATCGATACCTGAGAGTCGAGACTGTAGCGTAACGTTTTATCGATAACTATTAACATGTTTGCATATTACGTTTTTGGTATGGCGCACTATAAACTTAACATGAGTTCAAATTACTCATCAAGGTTTTATTATTTGAATATATTAATATCGTAGTCGAATGTATCGATATTCTATCGATATGGCAGCCATCAATCACGCGTCGGTTTGCATGAAAGGCGATGAAGACATTACCCTCAATAATAACACCTCAAACCTTAGACGGGCCGCGTTTATTAGATCAATAACTTTATAATGCAAAACGATTTATTATTATATAATTATACAGCCATAATCGAGCAACGATTAATTGGAGTAGACGTATAATCGATCACACGGCGTGACGAATCGGGTTGTTTGGTATCGATTTTTTCGACTCGACTCGACTAATGCGTAGAGGGCAGTATGTTTTAATGGGTACGATTTAGTTTATCGTGTGATCACGATGTTAATGAGTATTCGTTTGGAGTTTATTTAATCAGTGCTCTTTGAATAAATGAGATGTTCCATTGGACTTATGTGCGCGCGCGCAGTTGTTTATTACATGTTAATATTTTCACTCTGTATTACATTTCCGCTGTCGCCCTGGTGTTTGTAATTAACTCTGGTCCACACGACATATCTCACGTCTGCCTTTCTCGTTCAGATGCTTTATCGATAGATAGAGAGTGCTTATCGATAAATTGTTTTTTGCATTTAATTTAGAACTGAATTATGTTAGTGTTGTGTACGTGTGTGAGGCACAAATCTTTGTCGATTAAGACATAAAACTGAATTAGGTATCTACTACATCAAGTTATTCAAGAGATGGGAAACGGGAATTGATCACTATGACACTTGTAAATGTAGTTGTTATTTGATAGTTTTGATTCTAGTGGTGATATTGATCTGGTTAACGATACTATTTTTTAGGCCTACTCGACCATTCTAATTTCAAATGTTTGTAAACGTAGTTCGAACTAAAATCGGAAGTACCAAGTTATTCATCACACAGGTACGTCACAGTTGATGTGCCAAAAATTCAAAAATTCCATTAAAAATAAATTCAAACTGTGACGAGTTTACAATAACCCCCAAAACGGGTTATTGTAAACTCGTCACATTTGATGATATAATATCAATTACATGCTACTTAACCGTTACTCTAAGTAAAAAAAAATCGGGATCAACTTAGTTAACATCAAGTGCACCACAATTCGCATATATGTACCACTTATAACTACCACCAAAGACCAGGTTGATGGATCACGAGCATAACATTACTCACACGAGCTCACATCTGGAGCACGACGGGATCAAAGACATGCAGGAACTGGATGTGGTATATGAATACTATAAACTGCAATACTGCTTCTGCTAGGATTCTTGCATATTCTTTAGGAGCTGTTAGAAGTTAATAAGAACCATATCTACAGGATGTCTAAGAGTATTTGCAGTAAGTCGTCGACGGCGCGCACTGTCTCCACGCGCCTCAAGGAGTTGTCAACAACGGCATAGCTGTCGAAGCCTACTGGGGCCAGGGTTAGCTCCGAAAGGTAGCTCAGCCCCGGTACGAACGGCAACGAAGGAACTGGAGTGGGTTTTTAATCAGTAAAAGTCTGACACTCCCAAGAGCGGGAGATGTCACTAGATGATTTTCCCAACGAAAAAAAAACAGTATTTGCAATAATAACGTACATAACACAGTCTGTAGTATTAATATACATAACACAGTCTATCTTATAATGTTCTCAGGCATCTCTGGTACCTAAACTTAATATAGGCAGCGGGTATCCTCTAGTCTTCCCTTGCCATGACAGGCGAATATACATATGTCGTATATATCTATTAATTGCATTCATCATCATATCAGCCGAAAGATGTCCACCGTTGGACATAGACCTCTCTGAAAACAAAAAATTAACATGCATTACTTGATTTAAAAACAGTTTGTGTTTGTGTGTGTATTGTTTAGTTTTGTGTTTTGTGTATTATTATTATTATTAATTCATGAATCCCCAAGCGAGCACCGGTGGCCGCGCATCTATTGTCTTACTATTGTGTCTCTAATTGACGGTATCTGAAGGGTTAAAATAGTGCACAAGTGCTCCCTAATAATCACTAAGTGTATTCGCCTTAATTAAGACAATAAGAAAAGTGCTATTGTATACATTCTTAGTAGCTGCAATTTATAAGTTACGGATGTAATTAATTTACTTATAAGTCTATATACAAGGCTAGATTGTAATACGATTAGGGTCCATCCTTTAGATGTACTCTTACGATAAGGAAAAAAAACTTGACTAGCAATTTTTTTCTCAGGGATAGCAACATATGAAAGCACATCCAGTGACCACACATCTCCGGCCAAGGTGAAGGGTCATCAATTAGGGTGAGCCCTATTTTTAACCCGCCGGCCGCAACCTCTCATCGGCGAACCGGCGTGCAATCACGGATTAACCCTAAACGAGAGTAAATAGAAGCAATCTCGTGGTGAAATGCACCGCATTAACGTTTTGTAGCGAGGTTACCTTCGCTCCCAGCTAGGTGGAGCCAGTGATTTCGTTGTAAGCGGTACAAGGAGAAATGTCTATCTTGTGTGCAGGTGGAATCGTGCACGGTAGATTGAGGATAAGATTGGAGTTCACGTTTGAGTCACAGGGTTTTGATGAATTTTTGCATGTTGCATTTGGTTGTAGCAAATAACTCTGCGAATGCTAAATAATTTAAACTGATGAAAAAGACAGAAAATGTTTCGTTCGTTCCATTAAGTTGTAGTTGATTTAAATTTCATAGTAGTTCAACACATGCCTATAACATTGGTTGATAACATTCCAAGCATGTTGTTAGATCATTATCAGTAACAAAAGGCAAACCACAAACTCTTCATCTTATTTAGAAAGTAAGCACCTATTCCAAAGGCATGACAATATTTTTCCCATATCAAAAAAATATCTCACTGCATCTATCCCCATTTCTCAAATCTATTAAGCTGTATCTGATAAATTTGAAATAAACTTAGAAACACACAAAAATGTCGTCCCAAACGCGGGGCATAAACAAAATTTTATTCAATCGACAAGAGACATTTTGAATCAATTAATAAATAATAAAAGTTGTTCGTAAAGCGGGCATTACCGGAGTAGAAACAATAAAATGCGGGGCGACCCATCCCCATAAATCGGCGTAACAAGTGTCCCACTGGGCCACGCTGGGCCGCACTGGGCCCCACTGGGCCGCACGGTGGCATAAATTATATGAGACTGTGCACGGGTTGGGTGCAAGGTGTGGACTAGTGTGGGGATGACCATCATTCGGGAGCTTTCTTTTGAAATTGACTTTAGGTTATATTGGTAGCGGTACTAGGACTCGATGCTATTGATCACTTGACGAATCACATTTTTTGTTACCGTTTGATTTATTCATAGGAGTGGTGAAAACTTTCTTCTAGTTTTCTTGTGAAATGAATAAGTTTGTAAAAATTTAATTGTTCTAGCATATATTTTTTGTCAAAAACGAAGGATTTTATTAATTTATAACTGGAACATAGAAATTGAGGAGTGCGAAGTAATTACTTATAATAAAGTATATAATAAATAAATAATTTACTAATTTATTTAGAAATATCGTACCTATATTTTAATGAGTTCCATTTTTTGCAGACCCAAAGACCCAAATTGACGAAATATAATAAGCAAAAAATTAAAATCATTAAAATAAACCCACCTCCAGCGCACCCATATTCCATAGGTTAAAATAATTACATTAGTTTGGTGGCAATAACAATAATTTTGTCCCGTTAAGGACGTCCCCGCGGGGCACTGTGCGTTCACAGATCACCAGATATGAACTTTGAGTTACGCGACAGCTTGTCCCTGTGTTGTTGGGACAAATAGTCGACTAGGCTGTATGGACATACATGCCTTTGATGTTTACGAAAAATAAAAATATAAGGACGTGACATAAACGTCTTTTTAGCATGGGTAGGATGGACCAGGACGAAAATATAAGACGAGAGAAAAGGAAAGTTGTCAAAAAATAAAAAGTTCGTTTAGACATTTATATTTTAAGTACCTAGCGGTTTGTCCGGTAGTGTAGCTACTACTTATAATACCAGGCCCGTAATTATTATTCTATTGTTCTTTTCAGTTTCGTTCTATGTTACATTCTAGGGTTTTTGCAAATGTCAAAACGGGTCTCTTATTTTTTAACGAGTTTTAGCTACATTGTATGAATCCCATAGCTGTCACCTGCATCATCCAAAGCAATTGTAGTCAGGCATTAAGTTTGTCTCTGTACATTTGTGCATAAAGTATTAAATAAATAAATAAAAAGTCGATGTTGTTGGTCAATGGTGAACGGTGAGTAAAATTTTGCATTGTGGTAAAAAAATCAACTCAGTTCATAAACTAATAAAAAGATAATGAACAACTGTAGCAGTTTTTTTTAAGAATTTGAAGATTATCATCTACTAATTCCCTTGTTCGAATTTCCTGTGAAATGAAAATTACTGTCCGCAAAACATAAAATCGAAAGGGAATTTCGTCTTTGTTAAGCTGTGAATATCCTTCGAAATTAAGTATGTTGCAAACGATCGACCTACTACTAATTTAAAGACATAATAAAAGATACAAAGGCGGTCTCAACTTAGATTCTAGACATTAGTTGCATAATTTATGCCCTAGGGCATGCATGGATCATGAGATGTGAACTTTGACTGGTATCACAACTTGTGACAAAGTAATAAAATTATATTCAATGGATTTATTTAGAGATTTGTCCAATTTCAGTTTATATTTCAAATTTAAAGCTTTAAAACTAGCTGCTGGCAGTGGCTTCGCTTGTGTGAAAATAGGAAATTCTCTCAAGGATATATAGTTCCGAAGAAAAGTAAAAAAAATCTATGTGCTGTTCCAGAACATGGTCTATTCTGGGGCCAAGGATTGGTTTCTGAAAGGAAGATTCGGAACATGAGTGGGTTTTTAGTCAGTAAAAATCGGACACTATCTCCCACTCCGCCCAAGAGCGGGGGATGTCATTGCATGATTTTTTCACGGAAAGACAAAAACAAGGTCTATTAGTGAGCCAAATTTCATCCAAATCCGTTTAATGACAGCCATTTGAGCGTAAAGAAGTAACAAACATACACTCACAAACATCCCTAATATTAGTGTGGTAATCCATTTATGCGTAATATCTGTGATTTTTATAATGATTATCCTGAAAAGCAAAAAATAATATTAGGTTCTCAGCTACACAGTTCCTTAAGCTCTTTTTAAAACTGATTCATTCTCCTCATTACTTCAACAAACATAAAATTATAAACGGAACTATTTACAAATAAAATTGTGTCATAACTGTGCAACACCCAACATAAAACACGAGAGAACATCGTTTTCTTTTTAACGACCCTTAAATTACCTTAAAATATGTTGCTTAATTAACGGTGTCATACTCCAATAAAACTAAAATAAAATCATGTGGAATTTATCAAACACAACGTGAAACATTTGTTACCAACAATTTTATCTCAACTCGAGCGCCCCGTGAAGATAATATATGGGCATAATGACAGGAATCCTTTGCCTAAAAAAAAAGAAACTGACGCCATATTGAATTTGTGGTATTTGAAATGTTCGAAGCGCGCGCATTACTCGTTCGTTATTTAAATTAATAAACGCGTTCGCGTGTTGTCAAAATCGTTAATTTGATCTATTTATTTTGGATACTCTGAATTGTTAATGTATTTGGTTTTCCCACGAATCGATTAATGAAGTAACTGTTTATTTAGAAAATCAATATGCTTAAGGTGCATCGGTATAATGAATTGCTGTTACAAACTGTCACTGATAGTGGTTTAGTTTCGTTAAGCCCCATGGATTTCTGATCGTTCCCATGTTGATTTAGTAATGATAAAAAGAAAACATTAAAGTATTTACATTGCTTGTCTTGTGGAAGTCGAAAAATCTAGAAAAAAATAAGTATATCAATTATTTAATCAAAAAATAATTAAATAATACGTCAACTGTCAACTAAATGGCTGTATAAAATTTTTCAGCTTTATTATTTTTGCTGTTTGTCTGTTTATTCTTTATGAATTCAGCAAAGGTTTCGCCAAACCCAACCGTTGAATAATAAAATAGATACTAAAGATTTTAAAAGTAAAGCTCCATCATTTTAGATATCTATATAAATACCTATTTCGAAATAAGATTGGTGGCGCGTGCAGTGCGTTTTCATCAATATAAATATATTGCAACGAGGTGACGCCGAGAACGCTGTTGCTGAGCAACGGTAGTCAGGGCGCCGCCGCCGAAGTGCCTTCGTCGGTGCCGCGGCGCCCCAGGCCCCGCTGACATCTGTCACCGATGACATTTTGTGTTTTTATCAGTTTTTTCTACGTTGTTGTTTCTTTCAAATTATTTATTTAGTGTATAAGTGGAACTTTTGTACATATTTATATATATACACGTCTAAAATAGTTACATACAATACATGCAGTTAAGTGGCAGCAGTGATGTTGCGGAAGTCAGTGCAAGTCAACCTTCGACATCACTGAATGTTCTGGAGAGGTGCCCTCTGTGCACCCAGGCACGGTTTTTTAAAGGTAAGCGGGGTCTGAAGGTGCATATTGGGAAGGCACACAAACCTCAAAATGCACTCACTTCAGACCCTGTTATTGGTTCTACACCTCTTACGCCGACTACATCAACATTTGACGCGCTTTGGAAAACTCTCACAAAATTCAAAAACTCTGTTTCTGTTTTAAAGCGAGTTCCTCGCGGCGCTAGGCCTGTTGTAGCGCAACACTTAGCAGGATGCATTCGTCTTGCTGCCCGGGAGAACTCGCTAAGTGCCTGGGAACAACTGCTCACCTTCCCTTACAGAATATTGCATGTTGAAAAGAATTTGGCAACCAAAAAGACCTTAACCACACAAATTAAAGAAAATTGTAATATTTCGGCTTATAATTTGGATTCAAAATTTTCGACACAGACACAAAGTTATACCTCTACAAGAGGTATTCCATATCTGGTCGAATCTAAATTAGGGGAAGGTGACATTAGCGGAGCAGCCAGAATTCTTTTCAGTAGTGATGTGATGGCTCCGTGTTCTCCAGACACTCTAGTAGCTCTGGAGAGTAAACACCCTGCCCCAGCGGATGGCCTCTCTTTTCCTGACCCTCCTGATTCGGACATTTACACCCTCACCGTTACAGGTCGAGAGGTAATCTCAGCCGTTTACTCCTTCCGGAGCGGCTCTGCTGGCGGCCTCGACGGCCTAAGTCCTCAACACCTGAAGGACCTCATGTGTTCAGGCGCCGGGGAAGCTGGTGAGTTGCTCTTGAAGGAGCTTACGGCTCTGGTTAACCTAATGCTCTCAGGCAAGGTGAACGAGGCCGTCATCGACACTCTTTACGGGGCCAATTTATGTGCTCTTCGCAAGAGAGCTGGCGGCATCCGACCCATTGCCGTTGGCACTACATACCGTCGTATGGCAGCCAAGATTTGCTGTAAATTTTATGGTGAGGCTGTTTCGAAAAAATTTCAGCCCCTGCAGCTAGGCTTCGGCTCCAAAGGGGGCTGCGAGGCTGCCGTACACGCCTTATCGACCTACCTAAATTCTAACTTAGGAGGGGTCATCCTGAAAGTTGACATAAAGAATGCCTTCAATTCGGTTAATAGGGACACCTTGCTGGCAGAATCTAAAAAAGAAGTACCCCAAATTTTTAGTTTTCTTTGGCAATGTTATAGACAACCTTCCAAATTACTATATCGGGAAAACCTTTTGGAATCCGCAGTTGGCTGTCAACAAGGTGATCCCCTCGGGCCAGTGATCTTCAGTTTAGCCATTCACCCTATTATTCGGCAGTTAAATTCCAAATTAAACGTTTGGTATCTCGACGACGGAACCCTAGGAGGCGATGCAGACATAGTTTTTAATGATTTACATTTCCTAAAAAATCAACTCCACTCAATAGGACTCGACCTCAACTTTTCTAAATGTGAGTTATTCTTATCTGACAGTACTGACAGACAACAGACTCTTTCCAAATTTAACACAATAGCCCCGGATATCAAAATTATAGACAAAAACTCTCTTCGTCTCCTTGGGTCTCCTATTTTCGAGGATTCCTTTCCCAATTTCGTTGAGGAAAAAATTCAAAACTTTAATGATGTTTCGGAAAGATTGCTTGAAATTAATATGCATTCGGCCATCACTTTAATTCGCTTTTGTTGTTTCGGTCCTAAATTAACATATTTCCTCCGCGCTTCTCATTTATGGAAACACAACCATCTTCTGGAAAAAATGGACCAAATTATTCGAAATACTCTTTCATCAATTTTAAATGTGGCTTTGGACGATCAAGCTTGGGCTCAAGCTACCCTTCCAATCCGTATGGGAGGCCTCGGCGTCCGTAAAATTACCAGTATCAGTTTACCAGCTTTTATATCTTCGGTTTACGGCACTGAAAAATTAATCAGGAATATCCTATCTTCCTCACTGATTGATTTTGATGTGCCGTGCTTCACCGAGGCTATAGACGCTTGGAGACTCGCTTGCCCGAATTCTAAACAGCCCGACAACCTTTCTTCCCAAAGACGGTGGGATGAGCCGCTTTGCAAAGTAGTACAAGAAAATCTGTTGGCAACATCAGTGACTACTGCAGAGCGTGCGCGCCTGCTAGCTGTGGGTGAATGGGAATCGGGACTCTGGCTTCACGCACTTCCGTCGTCGAACATAGGCACCTTGCTCGATGATACTACCTTCCGCCTCGCTACTGCCCTACGTCTTGGCGCTCCTTGTTGTTCTCCTCATCGCTGCCACTGTGGCGAAGTTGTCAACAGCCTCGGTCACCACGGTCTGTCATGCAGCCGAAGTGCAGGACGCATAGCGCGGCACGCAAATATCAACGACATCATCCGTCGCGCTCTTGTCACCGTCGGCGTTCCGGCCATATTGGAACCTCATGGCCTGGCACGCGACGATGGCAAAAGACCGGACGGTATGTCTCTATTTCCATGGAAGATGGGTAGGCCTTTAGTGTGGGACGCTACTTGTGTCGATACTCTTGCGCCATCCCATCTTCCTAGCTCGTCGTGCTGTGCTGGTGCTGCTGCAGCGGCTGCAGAGAACCTCAAGCGGCGGAAATATAATAACCTTGTTGGTAATTATGTTTTCGAGCCGTTTGGGGTTGAAACTCTTGGATCGTGGGGTCCGAGTGCTCACAAATTATTTAAAGAACTTTCGAAACGCCTCGTGGACACTTCGCGTGACCCAAAGGCTGGCTTTTACTTCGGTCAAAGGATAAGCATTGCCATCCAGCGTGGCAATGCCGCCAGCCTTTTGGGTACATTACCAGTCGACAGCGATGCGGAGGAATTTTTCGACGCCTTACATTAAATTGCCATTTTTATTTATTTTTTTATTTTAGTTCTCTAGGGTTTTATTTTAATTTTTTAAGTTAGTTTTAATTAATTTAAGTTTATATCTAGAAATAATTATTTTTTGAAAAAATAAGTTATGTATGTATGAGAAACTAATATACTTAAAACTGCCCAAAGGACTTCTGGTTACAGAAGTAGAGAAAGACAAAAGGAATTATAATTTGGATGTCTTCCAGGCTAAAGTCAACGAGAGCATCACTGTTTACCATCAGGTGGGATCGCAGTCAAATACTAGTTTATATTATTAAAAAAATACATTTGGAAGGATGTACGCAAGATGACGGCTAAAGAAGAGGTCAAAATTGAGACCACGTAAATAGAGAATTGTGGAGGAAGAATCCGTCACCGTAATGAGAACGATAAAAAAAGGGAAATGAATGATATTTGCGGGTAAGTTAAATTAATATAGTTAGAAGAAATTATAACAAGAAAAAACTATTTAGACGACTTGAAAAGCTCCTCTCTTTTTTTAGATATCGGTTAAAAATAGCACCTAAAATGCCTTTGCTCATAAAAAACATTGTAGTGGTAGTATACCTAAGTACTTTTAAGACTATTGTAAAGCCGTTGCTATGATTTTATAGTCTTCGGTACTAAACTTGTCGAACTAAATACGCCCATTAAGTCAGAACCGATTCCAATACTAGCAACAATTTGCAATCGTTTAGAAGCTTTTTACGCGGGAAACTGCAACTGATGGACCGCCATATTATTTTCTTATTACCATTTTATTGTTACGCGCCAAAAACCGTTTGACAAACAATTTTGATCAGTATAGTGTTGTATTTACGATAATATAGATTAAAATAATATAGAATGTGTATATTTGTTGTAAGATTGTTCAGCAAACTTATTTATGCGGGTATCAAAGACGAAGGTTAGAAAAATACGTTCTAAATTCAAGCTGGCAGGATTCAAAGATGGCGGTTGAATTAAGACATTAGTTGCAGGATTAAGTTCGCGGAGTTGTTCGGCGATGGACGCGTAATGGTGGATAATTGTCATCGGCATGCTTCGCCCTCGTTTCGATAACAATTTATGAGTATATTTTGGTCACGACCTTTAAGTAATTGTTGAAGGATCGTCCCCAAGACTCGAGGCACGACCGACTTGATTTGTTGCCTTGTTTTCGTTACCTGAGTAATTTTAAAAGACATATTTTCGTTGATAAACGCTGTCAAATTAAAAGATGACATTAGTTAAGATTTTGTTTTTTGGATTTTGTGAGTTTTCAGGGTTCCGTACCTGAAATGTAACCAATAGAACCCTAGAAAATTTGTAACATTTAAACCCGCATACAGAAACACAGTTTTTTGTGCTTAATCATAAAAACGGAAATGCAAGTAATAAAAAACCAAGTAAAAGTCAGATTTCGTACCACATACTGAAAAATATCGTGTATATTTATCTTTTTTTATTATTTATTGTTATAACAGCAATAAAAATATAAACTCAGCGGTTATAGGAATCAATATCAATAATAATCGGTCAAAAGTAAGACTGGCGCTTTAAGCTTTTTCGACACTCACAAATGCTATACGATTCTTGCCTTTGACCTAGACCTATGAAATTTTGCAGGAAGAAACGTATTCTGCAATGTTACACAATCTCTTGCGTGCGAGTCTATCTTGCACATAGCTGCTTTTTTTGTTTCTTATTTATAAAAATAAGTACTGAATTATTGGTTTATATTCTATCGTGAATTTTCACCTGTCCAGCAGACTTTCAACAGCAACAGACGTTCATCATTACCATTCTAGCCAGAAACGTCCACTGTTGGATATAAGCCACCACATCTAACGGTCCTGTACATCCCCAACAGTCTTTAGACTACAGGTAATCATTAATACCGTGACAGTTCTCCATTATTACCCTTTCACCGAAATATACTAAATCACTTATCACGATATAAACGATCCCTAAAACATTTTCATCCGCCTTAAATCACGAAGTATGTTCAGGCATCTCAATTTGTCAACGATACAAGTCCTGCCCTCGAGTCGACACGAGGCGACCTGTCGCTGAGACATCGCATGCCTCACCGGCGGGTCGCAAGCGTCATTTTAATAAATAACGCTCGACAATTTGGCCAAACTATAAAAGATAACAGACCGCAAGACGTTTTTCCGATAAGCGATGTGACCGACAAATGTGTAGAGTAGTGTTGGGGAACAGAGGCGACAGGGTTAGGACGACAGAATCACATTACTTCTACCATCATTTCAACTGAAAAACTTCCACTATAGGACATAGGCCTCTCCAAGGTCACCACTTCGATCGGTCCTGAGCGTACCGTGTCCAGTGAATTTTAGTAGCCTTTACTATTTCGTCGATCCATCTTGTATGATGACTTCCAACACTTCATCCGGTAGCCGATCGCCAATGTTGTATTTTTTGCCCAGACATTACTGTCTCACCACTGGATAAAGTTCCCTGCCGAGTGCTTCCAAACATGCTTCTACTTTATTGACGTTAAACACTTTCAACTTCAGCTAAACATCGATTTTTTGTAAAAAGTAGCTTCTTCCTTTAAATCAGTTTTCACGCGGATCAAGTGACTTCTTCACCCGTGTGAAAACAGATTTATAGCCACTAGCACTCAGAAATAATACAGTTACATTATTAGTGACATCATTTTCAGAATAGGTTCCGTGATTATTTCTTATATGCAAACTTACTTTTACCTCTTTATAGAAAACAAAGAAAAAAATATAGTAAGCATATTAACATCGACTCTGTACATAAAACTGCTTCAATTTTCCGGTGCAACAGCAATCCCATCTCAAAATCCGTAACGGAAAAGAATCGTCGTAAAATCTTTAAGAAATTATTATATAAGAATCGTCTAATTACTCTAGAAATAAATAAATCCTTTTTTATTTGAACAGGATATCACATCTTCCTGCTATAATTAAAATGAACAGCGATCAATAGTAATTTCCTTGACTTGGAGCGTAGAGAATTAAAAAATCACCACAATTTGGATATAACGTTGAACATGTTTGTATCTTTTGGTTTCTCTACGGTTTTTTGATTTTACGGAAAAAGCAGAACTCAATCGTAGTGGGTTATAACAGCTATTATTAAATGTGATGCGATACGAGTTTACCTGGTTTGCTGTGAAAGCACACCAATCTAAATAATACAAGCTTTTATATTAGAATTATTTGATTTCGTTTTTCAAAAGCGCCCATACGTACAAAGCGTTTTAGGGGTACATTCATTATGCGTACAGCTAAGGAGTGGCATTCCCTGCCGGAGTCTGTGTTTCCTGATAGCTATAGCGTCTGGGGTCTTTAAGTCAAAAGTGAATAGATTGCTTCTAAGCAAGCGTGTTCCATCGTCGGCCACATCATCGCTTCATCATGTGAGATAGTGGTCAAACGTGAGCCTATACATAATTAAAAAAAAGTTTATGCCGATCGCTTTAGGTGTTATTATTCAATTATTTTATTATTATGGATAGACTCCCGATGGCGTTTGACTACCATTTCACCTGATGGTAAGTGATGATGTGGTTGACGATGAAACACGCTTAGCAAGAAGTAACCTATTCATTTTTTACTTAAAGGCTTCTAGGTTTGGCTATCAGGAAATACATACTCCGACAGGAAATTCCACTCCTTAGCTGTACGGGCTCACTATCAGAATATCACTTCTCGTTCCATGCGCTTAATCATGAAAAGAATTAACCCAATAAAGAGGTATTTGAAAATTAAAACATAAGACTTATGACATGTTATGATTTAATTTTCGAATACCTCATTTTTGAGTTGGAGAAAGGAGGAAGTTAATCGTGCGATTTTCTGATATTAGTGTCTATCGAGGTAAAAATAAGTTAGATTGGTTGATGGTATGATCAATGACGGAGGTACTGCCAAGGCTCTTCATCATTATAATTATTTCCGAATGACGTTAACATATGACGTCATTCGGAAATAGGCTGTAGGTAACAAGAATCTATGCATTCTTGCATATGGCGAAGTTATACTACCACGCCAGTTTCCACCAAAATCTAAGAGAAAATAATAGTATATTTAGGTTTTGTAAGATGTCATTTGTGGTAGAGTAGTCTCTCCCTAGCCTGTGGTCGCTACTAGCTTGAGGTCGGCTTCCAGATTAACCGAATGCGACTGAATACCAAGTATTTTGCCATCCACAACCCGTGTACTGGGCAACACAATATTCCTTGGATATACTGATAGCCAGACTTTCTAGCGTCTGGCTCATTGTAACGACTGCCAAGATCTAAAATGAGAACCGTGACCAATGGCTTTGAGTACTTTCCCAGGTACGAGGTGCCATAAACGTCCTAGGTAAACTTAGGAAAAATACATTATTCTTATGAGTCTATTGTGTCCACTGCTCTCTATCCTGAGAAACTTCCGGCCAATCCTTTGGGTCCTATCCTACCTAACGACCTTGAGTCCAAATGATCACGCTATCTCCTTTTGGGTCTACTGTGTCGCCGGCTCCTGCTATTCAGGATCTAGTCAGTGGTTGCCTTCAACCAGAAAAGTACACACGAATTGAAAAATTCACATTGTTTACCACACGCTATGTTAGGGTAATTTGAAGACCCTAATTAATACAAAACTATATCATGCCCTACCACCTCTGTCTCTTCAAGTACTCTGCACACTCATTACCCGCTGATGGCACCGACGTAATAATGTGAGCTATCCGTCAATGCGCGCGCAAAGGACACGGCTTTCTCAGCGCGGGTGGGGCGAGGGGGGCCGGGGTGGGGCAGCCTGCGGCGCGGGCGCAGCGTTCTGTTCGCCTGTCAACTGCAGGTGAGGGGTCAAGTGCTGGACTTGAGGTTTGAAGGGTTATGATGTGATTTTGGAGTGATACAGTTTGGACAAACGGGAAAAGGGGTTTATTTTTGGGTTACTATAAAAATGTTTGTTTTTCTTGATAACTGCAAGAACTTTTGCAGCTGATGTAAATTTATCTTCGGATAAAACAAATTAAATCAGAAATGCTGCTTAACCTGCTTACCATCAGGTCGGGTCGCAGGCAAGCACTAGTTTACATCAGATAAAAAAATGAATTTGAGTATGTACTTGCTACAAAGTTTTTTAACCGAAGTCAGATGTTCGGCTGTATGTATTTGAATTCAAACTAAATTCTTGGAACAATTGGATAAGTACGAACTCTCTGTACATATAAATATTATTAACATCTGTGTTCACTTGTCAGGTATACTCACGGTACTCGGTAGTGTTATTAAAGTGGCCGTACATTGTTTCATAACTTGCATAATTTGTTAATCGTAGGCCCAGCTTCTGGAATGATATGCATCTTAAAATTAATTTAAGAAAAGGTATTATAATACGCGTTGGCTGTGATGCGACAATAAAGCGATGACATAGAACTATATATTTTTTAAAACGAGTTTAAGTATGAACTTAGATTTTAACTCGCTATGTACTTTGATTCCCATGAGAGTGTCGAAATATATGTTTTTGGCTATATACTTAGCCGTATCTTTTTTTCTTCGTTAAGTTTGTCTTTTTCACAGCTTCAAGGGCCCGCAAACCTGAGTATATGGTTTAACTCTAGATCTCAACGCATTCTTGAGATAAAGGGTCTAGACCAGTGGTTCCCAAACTTGTTTTGTCTACTGCCCACTTCGAGAATAAATATTTTTTTAGCGCCCCCATTTTTTCACCTATTTAAAAACCACTATAACTTCAAAATAAATAAATTAATTATTGTGACCTAGATATGTATATTATGTATATTAACGGAGAATTCTAAACGAAACTTTTAATTCATGAATCCCCAAGCGACCACCGGTGGCCGCGCATCTATTGTCTTACTATTGTGTCTCTAATTGACGGTATCTGAAGGGTTAATATAACCCGCAACTTGAAACGTTCACAAGTTGTTGTTGAGAGTCCAGAGCTCTTGCAGTAGTTGTTTAAGAGGCCTCCTAGCTAAATAAAATTACAAATCACCCCCCCCCCTCTACACAACGCCTCCATTTTCTTTCTGGGTCTCTTCCCGCCCCCCTTGAGACCTGCAGCGCCCACAAGGGGGCGTTATCGCCCACTTTGGGAAAGACTGGTCTAGACAGACAGCCAGAAAGGCCGTTTTTCCTTTTTAAGGTACGGAATCCTAAAAACCAGGTGAAATCTTATAAATAGCGATTAATTAATCTCCATAACAATTGACGACCCCAACAAATATTTTCTAGACTCGTTTTCCGCATCACACCGGTGACATTACGTCCGTTTTTGGCGCGAAGTTGACCTAACCTCTTATTGTTAGAGAGAAATTGACCTCCTAATATGGCGGAGAAGCCACTAAAAATAATGATTCATTCCAACGTAGGGTTGCCATCTCTAATGTTTGGCAACCAGGATAAGAAGCGTAAAAACCCCGACATACTCGTATCATCACTTTTTTTTCTCAGTATTATTATACCAAGAAAAAAAATGTTGCAATTGTCATCATTTTTTTTTGTATATTATCTATAATTTTATGTATAATTTTTTATATATTATACTTGAAATTCAGTACCTATTTTGTAAAACGACATATCTAGCAAGTCGTTTAATTGTGTTCTCGCTAGCTCCCGGCAAGGGCGTCCAATGGCTTGAAAATTTAATTCGCCCGGACGCTTCTCGGACGCCCTTTAAACCAGGACAACTCCGGGGAAACCCGGACGGATTTTTTTCCCTTGGCAAAATCATCTAATGACATCTGAAAGAGGCAGAGCTTTCCTTTCAGAAACAAATCCTTGGCTCTAGCAGGCTTCGACTCTGCTGGGCCCTACGGTTTGTCTCCTTGAAGCGCGTGGGATAATACGTGCGGTTACCGGATGGTTTTACGGCGAGCTACCCTCTGCTCACCGTCCGCAAGCCCGCCCCTATGGTGGCTGAAAATTTGGAACGGGACCCCTACGGGTGGGACGTAAAGGCCACCCCCTCGCGCGTGCCCGTGCGGCCTCCTCCTTTGCTAGCATGACTGCTTCGCAGAAAGAGGCAACCGCCTGAAACCCGGACGGAAGACAACCCTATTCAGAGGCAACATTAGCGGCTTTATAGACGCCGCTTTTGTTACTTTTTGGAATGGTTTAGAAAATATTAAGGTAATGGTCAAGAATGAAGAGGTCACTCAGTAATGGGATCACAGACTGACAGTTTTGTGTGAAGTGCCGAAATTGAGAAATTAGCGACCAAGTGGCACGGTACGTGAGCGTCAACGGTTGGAGGTAGACCTTTTAACTGCTTCTGTAATTGCTGTAATTTATCTTGCTTTGTAGAAAACAATACGGAGCTATTAGTGGGTGTTGCAGGAGAAACTGCTTGCCGAAGTGAGGTATTTTTATTAAAACATGTATATTAATACTGCAAAAGTAATCAGTCAAAACGGTTGATTCATTCGCTTTTATTCAGCTACTCTTTACAAAGTGGAAGAAGTGGACCATGGTGGACCATGGACACAACATGGACATGGACTACAAGGGACAAATACACGTAAGTCGATATTACATACACGTATGAGTTTTAGGTACATGTCGATTTCATCACGGTGTTTTGGTGACGATATTTTGAGAGAGAACGAGCAAAAAACTCCATGGGCACCCTTCATCACTAAAAAGAGCCACCATGGCCCTGGAAAAGAACAGACTACTTGAGGAACTCGGGTGGGTTTAGTCAAAAAAGTCTGATCTACCTCCACCCAGAGCGCGCGAAGTTAGTTGATGATTTCACACCTTTAACGAAAAGGTGGTTCACAGATCACAAAGCACATCTGGAACAAATTCATCAACCGATTGTTGTATCCTACAATCGATTAGCGTATCGATTACAAACAAACGGAGAATATCGATTTCAATATGTTCCATCGATGTGCAAAAAAATCTATAATTAGTGAAGTTTACTTGTATTTAAATATTTAGATACGCGTTTGCAACTGCTCAAGCAATTAACTAGAAGCTATCAGTAGCTTGCTGGCAACATTTCTACATGCAAAATTTTCGAGAAATGAGTGTTAAGATTGAAAATCCAGTTACACGCTTGTATGGCCACCATCAGCCTATAGGCCAATTTCGCCATGATTCGGTAATGATTCCGAAAATGCCAAATTCATTAGGCGAAGTTTGTATGGGAAGCCATATGTAGTCATTTTAAAGATAAAAAGTTATATTTTTTATTATGATGTTATTGGCTTGTCATCTATGCTCTTGCATATCTACATTTATTACTTTACTTCTTCAGAAATTCTCAATTTGAAAAAGTTTGCTGTAGCTCTATTACTCACACAAGAACGACCCATCCACAATACAAATAGATTACTTCATTTTAAGGTCGATATACTCCAAAACCCTATATTTATTTCAATTTTAAACGATAAAATATTCTCATTTTTAATAGTAAAAAGAATTATGTTTTTTTATTATTTATTGCTTGGTTGAAAATTACGAAATTCACAATGTTACTTGAATTTTTTATCGTTTTTAAGTCATAAATACTTAAAATATAGTAACGTTGAGCTCAAAGATAAACTGATAGTCCAAAAAAGGTAATGAAGTTTAAAAGTATATTCTACGGTTATTTTTGTGAAAAAGGTTTCAATTTCGTAATACGTAAAATTAACAACTACGAGTATATCCTCCATATAGTTTCTTATGTTATATGTTCTTCTCCGTTAGCTTTATACCTACTAATCAATTTGTTGAGAAAAAAAGGCACCTATAAATTGTTTATTTTTTTTAATATTTTTTTAATTGATGTAAACTAGTATTTGACTACGATCTCACCTGATGGTAAGTAGTGATGTAATCGTTGGTAATGATGCGCACTACTTTATTAAGAGCCTATTCACTCTACTTTGAATACACCCAAATTATAATTAGATGGGAAGACAGCAGCATGCAAAATAAATAATAATAATAGAAATAAATGCGTTGAATATTGAGTTAAGACACCACCCATCTTAAATAATTAAAAAATAATTTCAAAAAAGGTAAGGTAACAAACCCACACGCAAACAACGGGGTCATCAAGTTCATTTGAAATAGGCGTACCTACGCGCGACTCGCCAAATGCCTACGCCAGAATATAATCCCTTTAAATCGCCAGTTTTTCATCGTTGCGATATGTTTAGCGATAAATCGTAAGATGTATCGATCTCCGATGTCAGATGTAGTCATGGTGATAGATTAGCATTCGACATCGGCAATTTGTCGGCAGTTTATGCGTAATCATTTGATGGATGGCATCTTTCGATGTTCTCGTCATACTGGTACCTGTCTATCTATTTTGTTAGTTGGTACACTTATAGAATTTATGAAAACCAATGATATTATTCTATTTACTCTTTACCTTTGAATGTTCACGTGTTAAAACCTACTCCGAAACGGCTTGATCTACTACGCACAATTTTGATGATTTTTTTTTGTGTATATTTGGTAGGTCTGAGTATAGCTCGTAGGGCATTTTTATCCTCCCACCTCCTTCCCCCATTTTTTTGTTTAATAATTTATTTTGACTTTTTTTTTATTCATATGTTTGCCAGGTCGGCTAGTGGTTTAATAAAATTCAGAAAGTTTTCAGCAGATAATAATGGCTAGAGAACCCTCAAGCAGTTTTTAAGCCACTATGTTTTTGCTGAAAACGTCCTGATTTTTATCACTCGGTGAAAATAAAAGTTTGTGAAAACATTGTTTTAGTTTTTTTAGTTGTAGATTTTAGTGGCTTTTCTATAACGATCTCATAGGGTCAAATAAATACAAACAAAACTGCTATTACTAGCATGCAGGCTGTAGCAACCACTAGTATGTTACCAATTGGACTACACCACTTTACTACAATTCACACTTATTGAACTTATTTGACAACAATTTCTATTTACTCTCACCATTAAACTTTCTTCTTTCTTTCTTTCATAAATTCTTTCAGAAAATTATAAATACTCTTGTATTTGGAAATGTCAGTTTCATTGACATCATTATCCATATAGGTCACAAAATCACTTTCAAAAGAGCTAAATGAATAATAAACCTATCAGAAATAATAACGTTTGCCGGCCATCCATCTTGAGAAGTTTCTCTTAAACTTTCGATAGTGCCATAAATTAAGCCAAGTTAAACGTATCGTCATCGACCAATTAGTAAGACGGGCTATTGCGCGTGCGCCGAGAAAAATGGCCGTCATATCTCATACCGAAACAAGATCAGAAGTTACGACATCCATACATAGTATCCTAACTATAATGTTTATAAACGCAGAAGTTTGTTTGTTTGTTATAAAGAAAGGAAAAAGAAAGAAAAATATTACATTTGGCACACAAAACGTTTCTACTTAGTGTGTATCACACTAAGTAGAAACAACATGTAGACACTTAAGATTTCAAAAAAAGAAAACTAAAATTGTGTATATTCTCGCTGCACTTACACACCTACACACTCGCCCCTCTCCCACCATCTTCGTCCATCCTCTCTCTCGCTCTTTCTCAGGAGAGAAAGATGATGTGTAGAGGACTACACATTCACGTTTTAATATGATCATCATCATCATCATTTCAGCCGAAAGACGTCTACTGTTGGACGTAGGCTTCCTCCAAGCGTCGCCACAAAGACCATTATGTCATTTAATATAATATATCGCATACTGGTCAGGAGTATAGGAAAAGACGTAGGGTTCCACCTATGTCCTTTTCTGTAAACCTGACAATGCTTCTGAGTAAACTACATTAACATGAACGAAGTCGCGGACAAAACCTAGTTACACTAATATTATAAAGGTAGAAGTTTGTGAGTGTGTTTGTTACTTCTTCAAGTTTGAACAGCTGGACGGATTTGGAGGAAAATTGGCATATAGGTATATTTATAGCACTTGCACAGTAGGATACTTTTTAATCCGGGAGTATGTTCCCTTGGGACAATTTTCTGTTTTCACGAGGGTGAAGCCGCTGGCAAACGCTAGTACTTATTATTGTAAATGCGAAAGTAACTTTGTCAGTCTGTCAATTTGTTACTTTATTAATGACTAAATGGCAGGATTAATTTAGATAAAACTTGGCACACAGGTTGGTTTTTTTTAGGTAGAAAAATCATCCGATGATATCTCCCGGTCTTGGGCGGAGCGTAAAGGTCTGTAAGACTTTTACTGACTAAAAACCCATTCCTGTTTCTTCTTTACCTTCGTCTCAGGTCCCTGGGTTAAACTTTCGAACTATCCGTGGCCCCAGTAGGTTTCGACCCTGCTGACATGTCCTTGAGGCGCGCGTGGAACGCCACACGCCGTTGACACATAGATAGAACATGTCTAAGAACAGAACATAGGATGCTTTTTATTCCGGGTGTACATTCCCTTGGGATAAGTTCCGACCTTCGTGCGAGAGAAGTCACCAGCAAAACAAAGGTAAAAGGTTCTTTTTTTCATAGTCTTTCCTATGAACTATGACCCGAAGTAAGTTAATTATTATTTATTAAAATAAGGTAATATAAACTTCCATAAATTGTACGTAATTAGAGGCTTGCCTTCCGGCGTTGTCTCATGTCTGCTGATTTTAATTTAGTGCTCGAGTCCTCAATGCGTTGGGATGATGTATCGCTTATTATTAACACCAATAGTGTGTTATTAAGTGGAAATAATTATTCAAATTAGCGAAAGGGATTATGTTGTTTATGTTTTATTGATCTTGTATAAATGTGTAAAGATTACTGTCAGTTAAGATCAAGGGTAAACTGTCCACGATGAATTGAAGGTCCATGGTTACTAAGAAACGTCGACCTTATGAAGATCCTTTTACACTCGCCTAACGCAATCCAACGTGATATAAAAAGGCAACGCGAAAAAGAGATAACGCCTGAAAACTCTGTTAAAATTTAGTAAGTCCGATTTACTCGAATATTTTACAAGACGTGTTCCAGGAAATTCGTTTTTTTTAACACATAATAGTTTTTAAAAAATGGTCGTCATTTAGAATCTTGATAAAATTTGCAAGGTTTCCATTGTTATATTTTTTTTTTAATTTTTAGCACAAGTTTTTTTTTATTTGTTACTAGCTGTTCCCAGTGGCTACACCCGCGTGATAACAGAAAATTATCCCAAGGGAATATACTTCCGGGATAAAAAGTATCCTATGTCCTATTCCAGGACATTGTCTATCCGTGTACCAAGTTTCATCAAAATCGGTTTTGCCATTTAGACGTGAAGACGTAACAAACAAACAAACTCACTTTCACTTTTATAATATTAGTAAGGATAAACTAGTGCTCGACTGCGATCCCACCTGACGGTAAGCAGTGATGCAATCTCTGCAAAATAGCAGATTTTCAGAGGTCTTTACTTTACGGGGGCCTATTAAGGCTTGTAAGCGACCCTAGGACGCAAAGGGCAAATGAAAGACGCAGGTGAGTTTTAGTCAGTAAAAGTTTGACAAGTCCTTTCGTTCCATCCTAAAGCAGGCGAAATCATTTGACGACTTATTGTTTTTATAGCTAGCCTATATTGTCCCACAGCTGGGCAAAGGCCTCCCTCCATTCTTTCCAATGATCACGGTTCCTGGTTTCTCATTCCAATACTTAAAGAAGCCATCCAGGTCGTCCCGCTATCTCCTTCGTCGTCTGCTGCGGCTCCGTGGCGTTGAGTCCGAGCACCAATCCTGCACTGGGGCCAGGGTTATCCGAAAGGAAGCTCGAGCCCCGGTATGAAGAGGCTAGAAGGAGCGGGGTGGGTTTTTAGTCAGTAAGAGTCTGACACTATCTCCCGCTTCACCCAAAAGCGGGGGTTGTCATTGGATGATTATTCCCACCAATCCTGTGTTATACGGGCCTCTTTAGATTTGCGGCAGACATGTCCTGCCCAGTCCCAATTAAGCTGAGCAGCAGACATATTTCATGACGACTTAACATCTTAAAGAAAAGTCATCTATTCTTTATAGATTGGTATGTAGAGGTTTGTTCTCTTGATACACAAAATAGTTTAATATTTTTGTCCATTTCTCACACAAGAACAAACATAAAACATTTAGACTAACGCCATTTCGGTGATTAGATTAATGATCCAGTACCGAGTGTGTGTGATAACTCAATCGTTGGCGCTCATAAATAAAAAACCCATTTAATCGATGGTGTGATAAACAGTTCGGGGGCCGGTGAGTTATGTCTGTGTGACTCCAAGTTAAGCTGAGCTATGAGGCTTTAACTTGGAAATAAGCTGGGTAGGTATGCTGTGCTTTTGTGTGAATGGTTTTTGGGTGGCTGAGAAACAAGTTTTTAATGAAAATATTTTTTTCATAGCAAGCTTTTATAGCACGGTATAATACTTATATAAATTAATACTCGTCAAGACGAATCATACGAGCCCAAACTCGATGGGGTTGTGTCGTTTAACTTCAAAGTTCCGATAGCCACCTTCCGCTTCAATCATCAGATCAGCTCCATGTTGCATTCATATTGTATTGTTATCTAATTTATACATGCATGAAAAATTTCAGCTCAATCGGTAACCGGGAAGTAGGTTAAATTTAATTTACAAGATTTGATGACAGACAAACATCGGGACAGGTGAAACTAAATAAATGCTTGTAAAAACACTGCTGTTTTGTTGTAAGGTTTATTCTGATGCAAGTGTTTTTATTTAACACTAGCTTTTGCCAGCGGCTTCGCCCGCGTACATAAAATATAGCCTATGTCACTCAGGAATATAGCAGCTTTCTATCGGTGAAAACATTTTAGCAATCGGACCAGTACTTCCAGAGATTACCCCCTACATACAAACTTACAAACTTACAAATTTTACCTCTTTATAATATTAGTATAGATGAACTAATACAAAACATGTATTAGTACCAAAAAGCTTGTTCTCATGCTAAAGTAGAGCTTGAAACGTTCTTAACATTGAATTAGACTCGGTGGAAAGGCGTGCGAAAAGGCTAATTGGTGATCCAGATTTGGTTAAGTCCAACCTTCAAAGCCTTGAGCACAGGCGTAGGGTAGCCAGCCTTTCGGTGTTTTACAGGATGCTTTTTGGAGAGTGTGCGCAGGAATTGCATGACTTGATTCCGCCATCTCTATTCTACCATCGGACAACCCGACGTACGGCGAGTATCCACCCATACGTTGTTGAAACCTCTACGGTCCGGACTAAGCGTTTCGCCTCGTCGTTTATACCGCGTACGTCGAAGGAATGGAACAATTTGCCTGCTGTGGTCTTCCCGTCCGATTATAATTTGGGTATCTTCAAGGCTAGAGTGAATGGGCTTTTAATAAACTAGTGCGCCTCACCATCAGAGATTGCATCACTGCTTACCATCAGGTGGGATCGCAGTCAAGCACTAGTTTATACGAATTAAAAAAAAAAAATATCATTCCAGAAGCCAGAAGATAATCAAGTGTGACACTTCATTAAATATGATAATTTATATCATAATAGACTAGTTTAGGAACTCGCTTTTTAATACTATCAAACAAAAACAAAAGAAGTTATCCAAATAATAAGACTTTCAATCTAAACCCTTTTTTCAGGAACTGCTAAATTGCCCTAAGCAACTCTTGATTTCTTTCCAAACAAGAAAAAATAAACGTTGCCCCATTCTAAAAAATACTCTTGTATCGTGGATACCTTTATAAAAATGAGATTTCACATACAAGATACCAAAAGTCCCCGACCCCTTACAACCATCTTTAGGTAATACAAATATTTGTTGCGCATGGGAATCGAACCAGCATCTTGCAGCACAGCAGCCAATAGCTCAATCAAAATCACTGTGATAAGTAAGATAATAGACCTTAATTCATTAAACCCCAAGCAGACAGGAACACAGGCATTCGCGCGCCCATTGCCTTTCTACTGTGTCTCAAATTATCACGATTGAAAAGTTAAACTGCATTTGGTCATGTACAAAAAAGGAACCAGCAATACATACAATATTACTTTGATTATGTTCACGTTTCGACCATAAAAATCAAGAATTTAGGTATTCCATTACAATAACAGACATGCAAAGCTTTTGAGCTGAAGTCTATCTGTGATTGCTAGGTAGCAGTGGCCTGCCACGCTCGATTACCACCTCCTTACAAGCAGTTTTCCTCATCCACTCGCAAATCTAATGGATTATTACATTCGAACATACATAGTGAGGCGCAATGCTAAATTCCCATTGGCACTTAATCAATTTCAATGTCGATAAAACTTTCTATGGCGCGAAATTTAGATGCGTGTCGACTGTGCACGCGATAAGCCGTCACTTCGTTCCGTTCTTTCGGTTTAATAATTATTTTACGAGTAATTACAGATTAACGTGCAGGTTGCTGACTTCTCCGTACAAATGGCGGTAGCTTTGGATGTGAAATTATCGTATTTACTGTCATACTTTCTTTGCGGGTGCGGATAATTTGATTTGGTAGCACGAGAGCCTGTTTGCGTAGCGACTAACGGTTGTAGTTCATCTTGTTTCTTTGTACAATCATCATCATCATTTCTGTCGAAAGACGTTCACTGTCAACGATAGCTTTCCCCCAAGCTAGTGTTTTTTCATCATCATCATATCAGTCGAAAGACGTCCCATAGGCTTCCCCCAAGCGTCGCCAGATCCAGTGCGTCACACATTGGATTCCCGCGACCCTGTGTTTTTCCACCCTTCAAAAAAATACAAGCGCTTAAAATAATAAAGTGGAACTAGTGATTACAAAATTTAACATTAGTTCCATTATTTTCAGATTCTTTAAAAAAAAAAAAAAAATAGAACTAGTAATTTAAATAACATTAGCAGTTTCATTATGGAACTGATAATGGTACTACTGACAACGAACGAGTGTGGCCACAATGAACGGTCCTGAGCGTCTCGCATCCATCGGAAACGTAGAAACTTAAGTTAAAAATAAATGGTTAGTCGGTTTTGTTGCCGAGCAAAGGCCCTGTGATGGGGAGGTATGCAGGTATCTTCTCTCTAGCCTCCTCTCAATGCGCTTGGGGTCAACTTCCAGTCTGTTTTCACCTCTCATCTCGCTTCACATCGTTGCGACCCTCAGCGCTTTAGCCGACATGGTGCGTCGTCTTTTTGTAGACAGAACAAATGATGCATTTTTTTATTGTTGATAGGTTTGCGCTTCACCACTATCTCACTTGATAAAAAAGTGGCACAAAATTCACACAGACACAAATCACAAAAGCTTACGGCCCTAAATCTTTTTCCTTTCGTCCAGTCCATCCAAAGGTTGTCTGTAAGAAACTGCCCTGTGCGATAAGACCGTTCATTGTACTTATTTTTAACAATGTTAGTTCTGTATTTTTGTTTATGTGGTATTAACCCTTCAGATACCGTCAATTAGAGACACAATAGTAAGACAATAGATGCGCGGCCACCGGTGGTCGCTTGGGGATTCATGAATTAATAAAAGTTTAGTACCGTAACTATACATAATCCACATTGGCAAACAATTAGAATAAAAAACTAACACCTCCCAAAAGTAAGTGATTCGCACAAATTGTGTAAGTAATACCACAATACGATTACCGTTGATCCGCCACGAGTATAATAATTAAAAAAATCAATAGCATTGACCTTTAAAAAGTTGCGAGATACGAGTATTCATTATCAGTAAGCATATAAAATAGTGTCCGACTATATACAACCTTAATTTTAGTATATGCGAAAACTGAAACACGTGTCTAGGTTTTTTTAAAAAAAATCTATGTACAAAACATAACTGTATCTTGAAAAATCATAAATTTATAAGGTTATTTTGTCAGCAAAAATACATAGTCACCGGGCCATCCAGGCGACTGAGGTGTGGTTTTGCATTCACACCCAGCTGTTTGCTGGCACCATGCCTGCTATGACCTGCCGTGACTTGTGTTGTACTTAGTGTCGGTGGTGTCCAACATGCAACCTTTTTTTTTGGGGGAAAATACAACACAGTGTAAAAACTGTTGGAATCCATTCAGTTACTGATTCTGAACAAACTATATTTCAGGTTTCGTATAAAGTTAGATAAGATAAGATAAGATAAGATAGGATCATTTATTTGTATAAACATGTGAATGTTAAGATGGTGATAAAGTCCATACAGTTCAACCTGTTTTGCCGTAAACTAGTGTACAAATTAATAAAAAAATTAAAACAATGATTTAAAACATAATCAAAATTCAGTTAATTCACTTATAGTCTGTAGCGACATCTATGACGCCACATAAGAACTACGAAGAAAATACGAAATCCTGCATCGCGCAATCAAAGTTCTCCGCGCGATTTGAACATATACGACAGCCCGACATCAACTATCGGGCAGTCGCCCACCAGACTATAACACCCTGTCTGGTCGGAGGATCCTCCCTTTTCAAAGGAGGTATGTGGGACTTTACTCTCTGTTCCGCATACCCTCTAAAGTCAACCTATAATATAGTCAAAATTCACCCAATTCACTAATAGTCAACCTACAAAATAGTAAAAATTCAGCCAATTCAATTACAGTCATTACAAAAAATAAATAAAAATAATGTTGTATATTTACATTTTCAGCAAGCATATAAAATGGTGTCCAACAGTACATACATTTCTGTAGTACAATAAATACATAACATACATATGACTAGACGTTCTAACAGAGATAGTATCCCGTGTGTCATAACATTTAACGACGGCATTTCACTAGTATCAATAAGAACTATTAATTCTAATATTTAACGTAATACTCATCTAGGTTTTGATAACTTCATTACCTTAGCTTATTATAACGGTTTTAGAAGCGGGATCAGGTACAAATGTGACCGGTACTGTTGAATGTAAACAAGTTAACTAATTGAATGACATTTTACATACATTTTATGTAGGTACAAGGTTTTAGCTTAGAGCCTTTTTGACCGACATTTTCTGTTGGCAAAAATGAGGAACTTTCATTATAACAATCTTTGTTCAAATATGCTAGTTGCCATAAAAATGTAATATAATTAGTCCGTGTTTTAGATTATTCAAAAATAAGGGACACGTATTTTTTTATTTGTAAATTAAACCAAAACTGACAAAGATATAGCTCATTAAAGTTACGTGTAACGTCACGCCGTGCTGCATTTTTTCGCACAGGGTGACGTCACACGAAATTTTGTGCAAATTTTTTCTCTCTGCTGTGAGCTTGCTGACGGTGAGCAATGGGTACCTCGCCGTCCAGCCGTGCGGTACCCGTCTGAACAAAAACAGAATCGTCGACGCGACGGTGCGTAGTGTTCCACGCGCTCCTCAAAAAGATGTCAGCAAAACTATGCAGGCCCAGTAAGGATGAAGCCTACTGGGGCTCTGATAGGAAAACCCTCGGTCTTGGAACGCAAGGCAAAGAATTAGTATAGGAGTGGATTTTAGTTAGTAAAACTCTGACACGCCCTCCGCTCAACAGTTCTTTGGCCCAGTAAGCTTCGACCCTGCTACTGTTTGCTGACAACTCTTTAAATGAGTTCACATTTAGAAAACAAAGCATAAGTCTAAAATTTTTACCAACTTCAAAACTTATCTTCCACAGTGCCTCGTTTGAACTGCGCCTTACTCACAAGCCTCGCTCGTTCCGCCCAGCTGGTGTACACAACTTGTATGTAATTATAATTACTACGACACAAATAACTTAATATTGTGCGTCATGTTTAACATTCTATGACCGATTCACGAGCTTTATGACTTACAGACAAACGCTCTGATGCAGACATTAATGAGTTCCTCGTAATTCACGCTTCAATATATTCAATAATGTACGTCTTTGTTATAAGGATCGGAAACTATAAACTTGATGTCGGATCAATTTATTCTTTAGATAACCAAAAGTATTGTAGAACAGTCGGTTTCCAACAACTGCCTGGTTTTACTGTCTCTGGCTCGGCGGCACATAAATTAGTGGCTAAATTAAAGCGCTTTATTGGATTTTTAAGTCATAAAGTTGAGCCTGAAATCTAGCCATGCGCTTTCATTTTTTTTTCAAGTATTATTTTTCATTACTTTCATTTTAAACTTTTTATAATTCGCGGGATAAAGGTTTTGTAATATCTTACGTTTACGTTTTTTTTTTACGTTACGTGTACGTGTGTAGGCATGACTGGAAAGACCTCACGGCATCCTCACCTTCCGCATGACGCAGGTTCTCACCGGACATGGTAAGTTCGGGAGGCTCCTGTACTGGATTCGTGCGTAAGTGACGCCAGGGTTTTACCACTATGCGGGACGCCTGGAGGACACGGTGGAAACAGAGTGGAGGTGGGCACACCTCCACTTGGGCAGAGCTTCGGCGTGCCCTCGTGATCGGTGGCGGTGATCAGGCGATGGTCTGGAGCGAGGAGGAGTGGCAGGCGTCGCCTCCTTCTGCGAAGCAGTAATACTCAGGCCGACCGCCTCAGGCAATGGCGCTCACGCCCGAGCCGCCGCCGGGATTCCGATCCCGATCCTGGTCGAAGCCTACTGGGGCCAAGGGTCTGCTTCTGAAAGGAAGGCTCAGCACCGATATGAAAGGCAAGAAGGAACGGGGTGGGTTTTTTAGTCAGTAAGAGTCTGACACTATCTCCGACCTCCGGAATAGCAGTCAGAGCCTAACAGACCTTCATAAAGACTAACAGACCTTCATAAAGAAATAAGAACATAGCTAGATTGCATATCTTAATTCTGCATTTAATTATTTTATTTAATTCCATTATCGGACGTACTAACGCACCAGACGTGCGCCTATGCCATACGCGCAAAACGTTTTGGGAACACATTCATTGTGCTAATAGCTAAGGAGTGGAATTCCCTGCCGGAGTCTGTGTTTCCTTATAACTACAACCTTGGGATCTTTAAGTCAAGAGCGAATAGGTTAGTTCTAGGCAAGCGTGCTCCATTGTCGACCACATTATCACTTACCATCAGGTGAAATAAAAGTCAAGCGCGAGCCTATCAAAAATTAAAAAAAAAATTGAATGGTTACTTAAAACTTCATCTAAAAAAAAGTTTTGCTAACCAACATGGCATTGTCATCAAAACCAAACATGTATGCAAATATTTCTTCTCAATCTGCTAGAGATAACTGTTTTAAATACAGTTGCAAGAAATGACACTAACATACTAACTAACAATCAAATTAAATAATATCTTGTTAAAATGAATTCTTCCAGCAGAGGCAGTGTGCATACCATCGCATTAGAGATAAAACAATCGGTGAAGTGTCGATGGTCTGCGCTTGGCTTTACCGTCGTTATACTGCTCCGAGACCGGCGCACGCGCCGCGGGACGCTGCAGTGATAAAAACAAACGGACCGCCTTGTTTACCACTTTTAAATACTTCGGTTACATTAATATGAACTACTATTTGTTAGGGAGAGGTGAATTTCGAGTGAGATTGGATGAGTTTTGGGGTTAAATATTGATATTGTTCTGTGCTGAAATGTGCATGGTTATCTTCTTTTAGAATTGTTTTCCATCATCATCATCATCATTTCATGCCCTTTGAGTGACTTGGCCCCCAAACGTATAGGGTAATATTTTCCATACTTAACAATAATGATTATTTTTCATCGGAGATGCCTTGAGTATGAGTACTGGTAACTTGTAATTCGTTATACTCCAAGCGAACGCCAACGTTCGCTCTCTCATTATCTTTCTATTGTGTCTCTAATTACGGTAATGCGGTTGTTTCTCCAGGCACAAACGGAGAGGGAACTTCAAACTTACCTCAGCATCTCAGCCGAAAGATCTCGACAACTAGATTTAGACCTCTCCCCAGTGTCGCTACATACGACCGATCCTGTGCGTCTCACATTCCCACGACCCTCACCAAGGGTGGGCGCGCCACAATTATGGCGGTAAGTTCACTCTTTGAGGCGTGGCTGGAAAGACATCACGGCGTCCTTACCTTCCGCATGACGCAGCTCTTCTTGAAAAGCAGTAATGCTAGAAAAGGAGGCGGCCGACCGCATGAGGCAACGGCGCTCAGGCCCCAGCCACCGCCGGGATTCCGATCTCGATTTCCGACCACCATAGGCGCGGGCTTGCGAACGGCTAGCAATGTGTAGCTCGCTGTCCAATCGTTTAAAAGTGGTTTTTTTTAAACCTATCTGCAAAATAAACAGCATTTATCAATAATTTATCAATGCAATTTAGCTTCTTTTTTTTACTGATCTTTATTTTGACAATTCAAAAGTAACTATTAATATTCTATTTGAAATAAAAGTTTCTGATTTCTGATCGGTTCTTCCACATCTTTGAGAAGTAGCCACAAAACTCGCAAACATTCTCATAGTAGTGGACGTTATCAAACGTTCTCACGTAGAAAGTTGTAGTTATGGGTCTAATTATATAATATGTGTTGCTTGACCCCTGTCTTGTTTGTCTGTCTGTGCGTCACAACTGTTGTCTATGACAGATTGGAGGCGCCTCGAATAGTTTGTTGTTCAATATTTGGAGCAGATGACGAGAAACATGACGTTTGTGAGAATGGATGAGCTTTATGTACCACACCTGATTGTAGAAGCGGGATTTCCTAAGACCAAACCGACATAATTACAACAGAATAAAGTAGGTGTTTTTTTTTGCTGGGCAAAAATCATCCGATGACAACCCCCGCTCTTGGGTGGAGCGGGAGATAGTGTCAGACTCTCACTGACTAAAAACCCACCCTGTTCCTTTTAGCCTTCATACTGGGGCTCGAGCTCCCTTTCGGATAACCCTTGCCCCAATAGGCTTCGACCCAGCTGGGTCCCTCCTGTTGCTGACAACTTTTTCAGGCGCGCGGGAACAGTTCGTGCTGTCAACGTCTTGGGCTCGGTCCGGACAGTTACCGGATGGTCGGATTGCAAGCTACCCATGGCTCGCCGTGCGCGAGCCCGTGTCATAAATTAGGTGTTGGTATAGCCGGTTGTTTTAGGGCTTATTGTTCCAAATACGAAAAATCTTTACACAGAAAGCAAACCCACTGCCAGCTGTTCAGCCACTGTTCAGCTAGCCTGCATTTGTCCGGACATCTGCTACTTGATTTACGGAGTGCAGAGTAGAAAATGGTAACATATTTCAAGTTTATTATTTATTGGGTAACACTCGCTCCTTCTTTTCAGCTTGGCCATTTCTTCACTTTTAATGTCATTCGTCTCTTGCGTCGTATTCCTCAATACTGAGGGTCGTGATCTCTTTGTTTCATAATTTTTATGATATTCTTCCATCTGTTTCTGTTTCTGGCGGTGTGAAGGGCATTGTATATCGTAGAGTCAAGAGCGGTGAGGATCTGGTCGGACCAACTTAATAGGCTGCGCTTCGCCGATAAAAGTCTACTTTTAAACCTACTTTCGACTCAGGTGTACCGAGAGCTTCTGCTTCCGCAAGGGTATCAGGCATCTTTAAGCCGAGGGTCTCAGGTTGCGTGAGCACTAGCATGCCAGAGAGAATGGGCATGGCGCCAAATATTACTGACGGTGTACCGGGCCAGTAGTCCATCTGTTAAAGAGAAACACGGTTAACATTTTTTACCATACCTTTTACCGGTCACAATGAGCCTTTCGAGGTTGCCACCGTCTTTACTTGCAATGTGACCGAAGTAATGCAGAACCTTGCGAAGACACTCGGACGAAAGCCATGAGTTCTTGCAAAATAGACACGTTGATCCAAAAAGTGGTCCAAGAGAAACGGAGCGTCCTTCTCCAGCCCCACATCTCAAAGGCGTCGATTCGTTTGCGGCCTGAAGCTTTTAGCGACTAAATCTCTATTTGCAAAGTAATCATTCGTCTATATTTGCAAAATAAAAAAAAATATTGACTTAGTGCTTCCAGTTTCCGTGTCTAATCAGTAGGTATTACAAAGATGGAGCTAACAACATACTCGTATATGGTTGTGATCTGAAATTGACAGATGATGTAATAAGAAAACGAGTATGAGGAATTCATTTTTTAATAACACTTGATTGGTTGGTTTCTTAAATTCTTTTCTAAAGACTTAATTTATGAAGATATCGTTGCATTTCATAGGGAACCATATAAGGAATAGAACGGAGAAGAAACCTTCCTCATGACTAGGAAGTATTCGTTGGAACAGATGACAGTATCTATACATGTAATAAATCTATAGAAGTTTTTTGGTTGTGCGCGCATCAAGTTTAATTGTCGAAATCGACGTAGAAAACTTTTCTACATTAAAATTGTGTGTAGCTTGATATATTACTTAGGCTTTGTTTCAACGCAATCAGTTGACTATATCGAAAGATATACTACATTCATTGACTGTCAGGCGGTATGAAGTTCACCGGTTCAGCTAGTCATAAATATATAGCAAAAACCAAATATATATAATATATTGTTATTATGAAACGTATGCCATGTCCTCAGCCAGCCGTGAACCCAGGGCTGCGAAAGAGTCCCCATAGGCTTGAAACGCAAAGAGCAACTATAGGAACGCAGATGTATTTTATAGTCAGTTAACGTCTAGAACTTCCTGTTGATCCAACTAGAGCGAGAGAAGTTATTTAATTAACTGCTACCTAAAAAAAGGGCTATTTGTCACAGCTTGGACATCATCAAGCAGTTCAAACACTCGAGTCTTCACAGTGCATAGGCTTGCATATTCTGTCTATGTCTTAGTAGACACAAGACCAACATTAGAACCGAGTGTTTTTGTATTGTATGTACTACGAGTTGGTGCCTGCAACTCCACGACTAAAATGCGTATTTTGCATACAGGTGGGACAAACTTGTCATTTGATCCACCCTAGCTCCTCAAGAAAGCCTAGAAGCGCTTTAGGGTTACTGACCATTTCACGAAGGGTAGGTGCTTTTAAGCATTTTGAAAACCCAGGTGTGTTTCCGAATGGCTTTGCGCTGTATCCAGCGAACACTGGGCAGTTTAGAAGCAGATGAGCTTCTGTCTCATCCTTCTTCATGCTGGCTCTGCAGAGTGGGCTGTATGTATTTGTAACTCCAAGAAAACCAAGTGTATTCGCACACTTCAATTATCTCCGATGACGGCCTTGTTGACACTACGTCTATGATTTGATTAATTAACCATATTCATCTGAAACACTTAACATATTTGCTCAACTCAGAGCGGAAGAGAGCGTGACCATCTAAATAGCTTCAAATCTCCAAAACAGACACTCCTTCTCCTTGAACTACATTAATTGCCGAAAGCGCTTCATCAAAGGACCGATTACAATAACGAACACCGATTATTCGATAAAAAAATCAATATTATTTCGATATATCGATACCATATAAGGTATGACTTCATCTTCTAAATAGTGCCAGGTGCTCACGATTGAGGATCATGAATAAGTCATTAAGGCTCCCCCGTGAACCCGTGACCTATGTCTCCGTGGAGCACAATCGCAGATACATAACGTATCGGTTCGCGATGAGCGGCTATTATGCGAAATACTCGTTATTTCATAGAATTTTTTGAAAGTATGACATTGGTTGTTATTTTTTTTTTCGTGTTTTGTAACAGTCATTTATCAAAGTTTCGTTATGTAATGTTTGACAGAGTGTTAGTTTAATAATTGGCTTAATAAGTAGGTGCGTTTGCACGTTGTTATTATTAATATTTTTTGCATGCCTCTCTAATTAATGAAGGTTAGTTATAGTTCAGTCAGCAAAATCAACGGAACCGTCCAGGGCAGACGCCTGGCAAGGCTACGAGATTGTTTGTAAGAGTTACCACGAAGGGCAACAGAAGAAAAACAGATAGGTTTTGGTCAGTAAAAGCCTGACTCTCCCTCTCACCCAGAGTACAAGTGTCACTGGTTTATTTCCCACATAAAAAGAGTATTATTTCTTGGTTAAACCTAGTCATGCCAACTATAGGTACGGCAATTCGTGAAAGGTTGTCAAATGACTTCTTTTGTTCTGGATGGACCCTGAGCGGTAGAAGGTATTTAATGATTTACCATGTAAAAAAAAAAATATATGCTCCGCAAAAAGTTCTGTATCGGAAGTACAGAAGAAGATACCTCTCAACATTTTAGTGAAAACATTGTAGATGTTTTAGAAGGTCTTTGCTAAGGAACGGCTTCTGGATTCAGTTTTACACTACTTTAATCTTCTTCTTCTTCTTTTCGTATCATTGTTTTCAAACCATTTTTTTCTGACCAGTATTTGAAGAAATTTCAACCAATTTTCGGACTAGAGTAGGGTTTGGTAAATACTGAAGTTCAACTTTTGATTCAGAAATTAGGGGTTTGTTCCCTTCATGGGGTAGTTCTAAAGAGTTACCGCGACCATGGAATGCTAGAGCCAACTAAAAGAACTCAGGTCTTAGCCAGTAAATACACTTCTAAGTGAGTTACACACAATGCTACTCAATACATCAGAGTGTATCTAATACCATCTCATTAGGATCGTTTAGCGGAACAAATAGGCGATGCTCAGTCGATCGCTCGCTCGATAAATGCTCTATAAATACAGTTGTTGACTTGATAGCACGAGCGAGTAAGCTGTGGAAACCCTTCCACAGCTTACTTACGAACTAGATACATAGTATTTTAAGTAGAAAGAATATTGAAAAGGATTTTGGCGGATTTTGGCTTTTATGCTGTTTTTCCTATTTATTTCTACATGAAAAAGAAGGAAATTTTGATTCCGACGGTAAAGCGATATAGCATGTTAGATATTCGTTCATTTGATTTTTGCGTTCTTAGGGCCACGGCAATCCTTTCATATGATTTCGTAGCCGCAAAAATCTAAATTGCGACGGATGATTATAATAATTTTTGGACCTTTTCCAAATCTAAATCTAATTGTAGCCTGTATTTTTATACTGTTCTGATAAAACAGCTTCAACCGTTCAGACACACTTAGTCAGCAAAACCGTAGGGCCCTAGCCTACTGGGGCCATGAGATCGCTTCTGAAAGTGAAACCCAGGGTCTTGGAACGCAAGGCAAAGAAGGAACATAGGAGTAGGTTTTAGTCAGTAAAAGTCTGACATGCCTTCTCGCTCCGTCCGAGAGCGGAAAAAGAAATTGGATGATTTCCCACCTCATCATCATCTTCCTGCCCTTGTCCCGTTTTATTTGGGGTCGGCGCAACACGGTTTTTTCTTCCATTCTGTCCTGTCACTCGTCACGCTATCGCTAACTAAAGGGAGTTAGCGTCTTTCATATCACTTCTCACACAATCCATACATCTTTTCTTTAGCCTCCCTCTCTCCCTCCATCCATCTACATATAAACTCATAACTTTTTTAGCAACATGCGTTTAGAAAGAAAGAAAGAAAAACATTTTATTTACGTGAATTAGACGCATACTTATAGCTAAATAACAAAAAATCAGTCGATAGGGAAGATATGCGTCTCATCCGCGCAAAACGGCCCATCCCTCCTTTTCACATGACCATACCAAGACAAACGATTCCCTTTCAACTTTTCAGTCACTGGCGCTTTTCCACCTAAAACAATCAAATAAACTTAGTCTAATCACTCTTCAAATTAGTGTATCTTGTCAACCACGACTTTATTAAAAACTGCAGTTGATTCACTGTATACCTAATAAAAATATTCCGCAACCTCTCAATAGTCATGTTTGTCAATAAATCTCGCATAGTGAACCTAATAACCCCTCGTGAACTACATGTTCGGAGCACTTCGGGCTAATTCGTGAGTCTTCGGGTGACACAACAGTGGGTTCAGTTACAAGATGTTTGTAAGCTATTGATGGATTCAAACTATCAATTTAGTTTACGACGCTATTTTGTTTAGGTGGATCTGTTATTCCGATTGGAATGAAGTTTATTTTGTTGGATTTGTAAGGAATGGAGTGGAATGGAACTGTGGTTTGTAGATAACGTTATCTATACCATTGCGTTTAATTGAGAAGGTCTCGGTAACGTAAATTCGAAGACATGTGACATCCACTGGGCCCGCGTGGTGGATTACGGTAAGAGGGCCCCTCCCTCTTACCGTAAAATCCGTACCGTCTGAGTCCCAACAGTGGGAATATTATAAGAACCACTATGCTATGCTATGCAGTAAAGTAGATACATTTTGTTGGTCGGAACTCACACAAATTTTTATTGGTGAGAAATCATCCAACGACTTCTCTCGCTCTAGAGCGGAGTAGGCGGACGTGCAAGACTAAGACTGGCTAAAACCCACTCGTATGATTTTTTGTCCTTCTTTGGCTTGCGTTCCAGGTCCCGGGTTTTCCTTTCAGCAGCGAACCCATGGCCCCAAATACCAGCGCTGAGTTATTTTACTTTTTTTTTTGTTATACATCGTAGTAGGTATATGCTGACATAGGAGCCTTATAGGCCTCGCAAAGTGGTATCCTTTTATTTTTTTATTTTAAGTGAGGTACTTATAGATTAAGTAGTTACTTTTAATTTTATTGTGGTTTGTCCTGTGCGAGTCTCAAATAAATGTTTTCTTTCTTTTTTTCACTAGGTTTCGACGCTGTTGGGCCACTACAGTTTTCTGACATCTCCTTGAGGCGCGCGTGGAGGGCACGTCCAGAGTCCTTTGATCTTGGAACCCAAAGAGCAACTGAATGCACACAGATTTTTGTCAGTAAAAGTCTGACACTCTCTTTTGTTCCACCCAGAGCGGGAAAGGTCCTACGACTTCAGAACTGTCTATCTTGCAATGTAGACTGATAACCCGATCTTATCAAAGCAGAAACCAAACATATCTTTGAAAAACAACTAACTGTAACTGATACCATAGATTTTGTAGTAGCAGTCCACCATAACAATATATCACAGAAATACACGAGTCTTTCATAGGCGTAACCTATAAAAATAACATTCAAATTAAAACTGGTAGTAATTTGACCCGGGTATGCCAAGAATTTACTCTTATTCACCTAATTTATAGAAAAAGTCTTATATTTACATAAAATATTAGTGTCTCTTGTATTTTATGTGTTTTAGTGTTATATTCTTGTTTTAATTAACATAAAATGGGTGAGCTTATGTGTCATTTGTTTTCGTAAGACTAAGAATGCCCTGTGTCTTATCGTTATGTGGTCGACGATGGAGCACGCTTGTCTAGAAGTAACCTATTTACTCTTTTTTTATGGTGAGCAAAAATCATCCGATGACAGTCCCAGCTCTTGGGCGGAGCGGGAGATAGTGTCAGACTCTTACTGACTAAAAACCTACCCTGTTCCTTCTAGCCTTCATACCGGGGCTCTAACTCCCTTTCGGATAACCTTGGCCCCAGTAGGCTTCGACTCAGCTGGGCCCCTGCTGTTGCTGATAACTCCATGAGGCGCGCGGGAACAGTGCGCGCCGTCGACGTCTTGGGCTCGGTCCGGACAGTTACCGGATGTTCGGACAGCGAGATACCAATGGCTCGCCGTCTGCAAGCCCGTGCCTACGGTGGAACCTATTTACTCTTGAGCCTTGACTTAAAGACCTCAGGTTGTAGCCTTGTAGCTATCAGTACACACACTCTCTGGTAGAAAATTCCTCTACTACTTACCTGTACGCACAAAGAATGTGTTCAAAAGGTGTGTGTTTACGCATAAAGTGTGTGTGTAAAAGAAGACGCGTTGGTTTCTAAAAAAATATTGATTAATCTTGATAACAAGCAATTCTGGTGGATGCCTGAAATTGCTTTCAGGTGTGATATCGAATCATCATTAACATTTCAGCAGTAAGACGTCCACTGTTGGACGTAGGCCTCGCCCAATCGTCGCCACAACGAACGGTCCTGAGCGACGCGCATTCATCTCATAACTTGGTGACTATGGGACCATTTGGGAAGTATACCCTTTCCAACAAAAAAAATAATTTTTCAAATCGGTTGGCAAGCAACGAAGGTATGCGCGAACAAACATTAAAAAAATGCAAACATCCGAATTGAGAACCTCCTCCTTTTTCAGAAGTTACAGGTACATTTATATCCTTTTTCAGCGGAGAAGATGAACCTGGAGTCATCTTTTGTGCTGAAAGCCTAGAATAGTAAAAGTAATTGTAATATACGACTAACACTAGGGTAATTGTTTAATAACATTATGGATCATTTCGCACGCTGAGAACGAAAGTGACCGATTTCAAAATTTTGGTTAAATGAGTTAAGTATACAGAACGACTTAAAAAAGTATATTCTATCATAATTATTATCATATTATATTATCTAAAAACTTCTAATACTAAAGTGACCTATTTTTTCGATTTTTTTTTTAAACTTTATTTTATACGAGAAAATCATATTTTTTTGCAAAAACTATATAATGTTTCTAAAGCTATTTAGTGAAACAATAAATTTCAACAGAAATTCATAACTTTTGTTACCATGTTTCAGTGTTATTGTAAAATGAACAGAAAATGCTTAATACGACGGACACATTTTTGCTCTTTCCCAAAAATTAGCAATTTTGAGTTGAGTCACTTTCGTTCTCAGCGTGCGATTTGTTGTCTATGAAATAAATAAATAATGTTATAATATTATTTATCTTTACGGGCTTCATTTTAAAAACACTGAGTTTTCAGAACAGTTATCGGTCTTGTTTTGTGTGCATGTCACTTGTGTCCTTTAGTAGCAAGTTTTAACCCTTCAGATACCGTCAATTAGAGACACAATAGTAAGACAATAGATGCGCGGCCACCGGTGGTCGCTTGGGGATTCATGAATTAAATATCTGAACCCAACTTCTTACAGTTTTATGACATTTATCGTTTTTTCGAAAGGCGGACATATTAAATTACTCATGTTGTATTATTATTTAATTAATATTGATGCTATGACTGCCATTTAGAGTTAAACTACCGATAAATAGCTTATTTAATGTGATGTACGAATAACTTAATATTTTAGTGTCTACTAGTAAGTAGGTGCATGACCAATATATCTTGAGACGTGGTGGAATTTGAAACTATTTAAACTTATTAAATTTGACACTTGAGTTGTGTTTACCTTAGCAAATAGCGCCACCCTAGAAGATCAAGTTATGCTGGTCAATTAAATACATTTTTTTTATTGCTGAATTATGATCCTAATCAGTTTAATTTCGTAATCAGCGAGTGTGCGATGGCAGTCATTTTATGATATGGCGACGTATTTATTGTCTGACATATTGTTTTTAATTTGTGCGAATTTTAATTGCCTGATTGATTTTATTATCATTTTTGAATGTGGGAAGATACCGTTTGGAGCTTTATTGTTGTAGAAGTAGATTTTTTTTTTAAACTTTACCAATAGATTAAGGTACATCTACATCTCAAGTGTTTCGAATACCGTAATTAGCACAAAACACAAGAAACTTGATGATACCTGGGTTATGTGGTAATTAGAGATATGAGTCAATAGAAAGACAACGAGAGAGTGAACACCCGGCGTTCGCTTAGGGTTTAATGAAACCCCAACTGAAACCAAACTTATAATAACATGTACGAACGGGTAGAAAAAGAACTCATTGGACATAAAAAAATTAATCTTCATCGATGAGAATGGAAGTGCCCAGAACTCTGGCAACATTGCCACGTTGATTAGCAAGCTTGCAAAACTTATTTTGAATTTAAAAATCTAAACGTTGCCTATTATAGACGGGTCAAAAATCAAGAATGAATATTCATACAATTTTATAAAATAGTTCTAACTACCAATTAAAACTCCTACCAACAATCTACATACAAATAAGACCATTATGAACACAAACATACCGCCACAATTTTAATAGCAATTACCCACGATTTAGTCTATGAATATTTCACAATACTGTATTGAATATCGGCCAAAAATCCAATCGATGGACCCCGGTGACCCCTGCGACCCCGGGTCATGACCCCCGCAGTATTAATTACGTCGCGTGCCATTTCCAATGTTTCTGCGCTTGCGCAAAGATGACACATCCGTATAGAGAGGTGATGCGCTGGCTGAGTTTGAATTCTATACTAAAGTAATTTTGTCTGTTTGTTATGTTGTTTTTTTTTCGTCTGGAGTGGGAAATCCTCATGGACGGCCAGGCTGCCTCACATACGAGCCAGTCTGGGCAGTGTCAGACTCTTACTGAATAAAACCACACTCCTGCCTTACATTTAAACATAGACTTGACGTGCGTGCTCTTTTTTTGATAGTTGTACATTGTTTACTTCTGGGCAACTCCAAGCGCAAGCGGCGTCACTCCAGAGCACCTTTCAGCAATTATAACAAATCCCGTCAGAATTTCAGAGCTGAGAGGCCACCAATCAGTAGCGACTTACATGGGTGTGTGTTATGTTGTTTACGTACGAACCAATGAACTTTGTTATACAGATAGGTACTTCAGATACTTTTATGTGCTTTTCTATTCCAGGAGTAGGTTAAGTTATCTTGTGATGTGTGTCTTGTATATAAGATTTTTAAATCTGTGAACGCATCCACCATACATGAGTAATTTCTAATATAGTGCAAGGTTTTTATGGTATCAACAGAGTGTTTTACTATTTTTTTTTACGCAGGTGAGTTTTAGTCAGTAAAAGTCTGACTCTTCCTACTACTCTAGCCGGAGCAGGAGGAGTCATTTGATAATGTCCTATGTAAAAATAAAATATGTTTCTTGAGGATAGTTTCTGATATTCACGAGGGCGCAGCCGCGGGTTGAAGTTGTTTAGAAATATGTTATGTTCTTGGTCGGAGGTTTGTCGAAAGCTGTCGGTTTATGATGGGTCGAGTGATTTGTGAAGGTTTGACGATGACTCTTGGATGGTGCAGCGCACAATCAGCGCTTGTTCGCGTATTACTTGTTATATTTTATTTTATGATGTTTGGTGTTGGAAAAGGACAAGTTTGTCGCTTTTTAGACTTGATTTCTCGTTTGTAAGTTACTGCTGTTTCATTTAAATGTAAAATTACATGTATGTAAATAAACGTACATCTTGAAAGTAGTATGTTCAGAATCGGCTAATGAATCGAGTTTGGTTGTTTCTAACGTAGGTAATTTTGCTATCGTAAATTAATCATGAATTGTTTTAGGATAATTTTATTTTGTTAAATTCTTGATAAACCTTATTGCGTTACTAGCGTATTTGGGTATATGTGTTTAGTTACAGTAATACCAATGCATTATCTACTTGAATTTTGTGTCGATTCCCTTATTATTTTCCTACAATTAGGATACCTAACTAATTTCATAAAAAAAACAACCTGAGTGCATTTAAGTCAAATTATCAATTGATTTCCCCCACTCTGGGTGGAGCGAGAGAGTGAGCCAGACTTCTACTGACTAAAACCCACCCGTGTGCTTTCAGTTACCCATTAAGTTTCAGGGCCGCGGTTAAGATTTTGAATAATACCGCCCGGCTCTACTTACACCATGTATTTGCGATGCTCTTCGAACAGCCACATTAACCCAATCAAATCACAAACATATCGCACAAATCTCCCACATTTCGTCCTCCTTAAACAATCTCATATAATTATCAATTTACCTGCCTTCCGCAGTCACGCGACTATATCGTAAACACTGCGACGGTTATTAGCAACAACAGTTATAACTGTTTAGTTAAAAAGGCGGTATTTTGTAGACTGCTTTTGATATGAAGCCGTGTTAGGATGCGTGTGATTTTGGATGCTAGTGTGTCGGATGAACATGCTATAAAAATATTGGATGTGTTTTTTGTCATGGTCACCATCATCATCATTTCAGCCACAAGACGTCCACTGCGGGACATAGGCCTCCCCTAAGAGGTCTTCAGGTCTTCGGCCCACTTTGTGGGAGGCCTTCTAACGCGGAGTTTTCCAGTACGTGGTCATCATTCCAGAACCTTTCGTCCCCATCGACCAGCTGTTCTGCGAGCAATGTGCCAACATCGCCACTTACGTTTGACGATTCTTTGGACTATGTCTCTATGTCTGTAACCTTGGTTCTTCTGCGGATATCTTCATTTCTGATGTTGCATTTGTCATGTTGGTAAGTATTAAAAAATTGTTGGAATAGCGTTGAACAATAAAATCGAAGCACACTTATTGCTCGCCATCTGCAAGTCTGCGCCTGTTTTGGCCAGAAGTCTCGCTGCGACTCCCGACGCCCGGGGCAACTTCTGCGCCCCAACCGCCGGGTTGGGGCGTTAAAGTGTCCATTCCATCATGGTTGCGGCCATTCTGTTGCTCGTATTCCTGCTTTACAGGAGGCAAGCTTCCCATTCCGTCTCGCTTTGGACCATGTTGCTGCTGCTGATTATCTCCACGCGGACACGGCGATGCTACCCCATAGTGAAAGATCAGACTTCTATGTCAAAGCGAACTGTAGATAAAGTCATGTGTATCATGCTTCGTTTATAGCACTTATTTCAGTTGCTAGGAAAACACAATCTATTAGATATGTAATTCTCCTTGTACTTCTTTAAAATTTAGCAGAAACGAGTTCTCGAAAAGTTTGAAAACCGTAACTTTGTAGTTACATCACTCAACAATTACTTACCTACTTTTATTTGATATGCAAAAACTCGATTCGGGAATCAATTTATTTACTTGGGTAAGTTTTTACGGCACCCTGTTGGTGCGTGAGTTCGACACGCACTTGACCGTTTTTTTTATTATTTAACGGCTTGCGTCTGAGCACTATCTCACCTATTGGTAAGCGACGATGGAACACGCTTACTTAGAAGCAGCCTATTTACTTTTGAGTTAAAGTTATGTTTTTCTAATGGCGCCGTAGTTCACAAATTGCTATTTGTTGTTAGAGCTAGAAATTCGTAACGCTGGCGTAATGCTGTAATACCTAATAGGCATTTAAATGGCGGGAAAACTAATATGCCGAAGGAAATGGCAGACAGTGGCTGACACTGATTGAAATATTGTGTAGGTAATTGTACTTCAAAATCATCAAGAGATAATTTATGGAGCTATACGAGTATGTGGCATAATCGGCATTATATTGTTCTTACTACTGGGACTCAGGCCTTCTCTCTAGGAGACGGAGTAGGTTGTATTCGCTGCTCGGGCCGCACATAGAGATCTACGCTTTGGAACGTGCAATTTAGCTTCACTTTTTTTAACTACCGACATTTTGGCAATTTAAAAGTGCCTGTAAATGGTTTTTTTGAAATAAATGTTTCTGATTTCTTTCCATATATCTTCAAAAGTATATAAGTATCTATAAAACAATGCTTCTTCTTGTAGCCTCGCTAATTTTGTCGACTGTTAGTTCTTAGTTCTTACGAAGCGAAACGCTTGGTCAGATCCGCAGAAGTTTTACCAATGTAAGGGTCAGAGGACTCGCTGTACCTATGGCTTGCTGGTCCTCTATTCTTGCATCACTTCGACCGTAACATAATATGCAACGACGTTTATTATGAGGTGACGCCTTCCATAAATCCTTAAATAGGAAAAATTCTAAATTTTCATTAGCAAAACGTCGCCGTCGTCGTCTAAATAGGATTTATGGCGCATTGCGTGTTGCGCCCGCAGCCGGTACCAGCGCCGCGCGCGCAGGTCGCGTGTGATGTGAGCGGCGCGCCTTGACCCGCCGCGCCACAAGCGAGCACATCTCCGCACACCGACCTAAGGGACTGGATGTACCATTACCATAGCATAGCATAAATAGCCTTTTAATGTTCCCACTGCTGCGACTCAGGCCTCCTCTCTAGAAGAAGGAATGGGCCGTAATCCGCTACGCGGGCCCAGTGCGAATTATGTAGACTCAGCAGGAATCTGATGGATGGACTCACAGTACAGCTCATTTTGGTGACACTTGGGGGAGGCCTACGTGCGACAGTGAACATCTCTCAGCTGGAATGATGGTGGTGTGATGTTTACAGTCATATGTTCTCTTCTCTTCTTATACTTCTTCATTTGCATAAATTATTGAAAATAACACAAGAAGAATAAGTGTCTCCGCACACGGGCTTCAAAAAAACGCCGCTTCAAGCTTCTTTTTAGACGGCCTTTTTTGTGTCCCCACAAAAAGCAGCTGAATTTTATGTATAAGCTGTGTTACTTTTTGGTGTACAATAAAGTTTTATTCTATTCTATTCTATTCTGAATAGCGCGTCAGCTTATGGCCGACTTGAAGCTTGAAGCGGCTTCAAGCATTTTTTTGAGGCCCGTGTGCTGCGACACTTAATGATTCTAAAAATTAGAAGAGTTGTGGGAACTTCAGTGTCACATCTAGCGGCCTACGTCCGCGTCCAAGCGATACCTAACGCAAGTAGAAACCACTTGTGTAACAGTAGTAAAGTGTGCGCACAATAACCATGTTATAGGTCATTTTGTGCCGATGCATACGTAATTAGGACCTAGCCTAGCCCACGACAACGACCGCTGCCGTCCTACTGTTGTTTTTAATGAGCATACTTCGGGATATTTCTAACTAGCTTTTGCCCGTGGCGTTCGGGGTAACAAGGTTCCCTGGAAAGAGGGGGGTTAGATAGAGACAAAAAGTAGCCTATGTTACTCTCCATCTCTTCAACTATCTCCACTTAAAAAATCACGTCAATTCGTCACTCCGTTTTGCCGTGAAAGAAGGACAAACAGACACACACACTTTCCCATTTATGATATTAGTATGGATAGTTCGTTTTTAATTCACTGACTTCGTTTTCGCATCTTTGTGTCTTCTTTGAGAGTAATCAACAATTAATCTCGGTTAAAAGGGTTCAAAATTTCACTTTCTTGTGTTAGCAGCTACAAGAACTGATGGCAGCTAGTGAGTAGTAGTGCTGGCAGGCCCGATAAGCGTTTGATGGAATCAAAATCGTAAAAGTATCCACATTTACAGGTCTGAACCTGCGACACGCAGTGCAGTAGCCATCCGATGCACTGCGCAAACCGTGCCGTCTTTTGCGATAGCGATGCAAACACAAAATAGAATATTCCTACTTTATTTAATATACTATTGGTCACATGCTTAGGAGAGATTTCGATCTCATTCCTAAACATTCGTTGGAATGGAATCCTTAGGGGAGAAGAAAGCGTGGCCGTCCTCGGCAAACCTGGCGACGTACCGAGTTGGCAGAAGCGACGGTCATCGGATTGTCATGGAGCGAGGTGAGCTTTACGCAGCTCACGACCGATCGCGATGGGTGACTATTGTCGACGCCCTCTGCCCCAGCTAGGGAAATAGGATCTTAAATAAAAAAAAAACAGTCTTGGGTAGGCATAATAATATATATGTATCATATACACTAGTTAAAATATACCTATACAATGTGTTACATAAATGAGCAAAACCTCAGACACCCCTAATGATTTTTAATTCAATTGACCTAATTCTGTGAGAAAAAAATACAAGGTTAATAAAAAAATCAATTTAAGGTTTTATATGCAGTTTTAGTTTGTTTAAAATTCGTATCTGCATCGAAATAAGAATTTTTGTTATCCCGTGTATGAGAAAATTTGATTGGACTACAACCATTTGTGTTTGTTTACCTATTTCGGTGGGTTTGCGCACGTGATAGCTTGACCTATTCATAAATAGACAGGGTGACATTTTAAATAAAGATTTTTTCCAAAAATGTTACCTATATTATAAAGTGGTTTAATTGATTCTGCTCGTTATTCTGAACAAACTATTTTCAGGTTTTGCGCATTTAACGTTACACGTTTTATTATTTATATTTTAACTAGTGTATTAAGATACGCTTACTCTAAAAAACTTTATGATTCCTAGTTTATGATTTAGAACGTTTACTCATATCGGACGGCTGACAATAAAATATATTTGTCTGTTTGAATCAATTTTATGATTGATGTTTGCAGATAAACTCCAAGTTTATTTACGATGTCAATTGAGTATTTGTAATTCAGGAATGCAATGAAAGACGACCATGTTTGACGATGTTTGATCGATATTGTGTGTTGAGTGTATTGTGTGAAAGTTTAATGATTTTCAAGGCTATGAAATTGATATTTAACTTCTAGAAAGTAACTGTCAGTTCAGTCGTAAAGCTGTATGTTGTTCTTATAAACACAACTAGTTGCTGACAGCGGTTTTGCTTACGTGATTGTAGAAAATCATCTTTTTTTTATAAGGTGGGCAATAATCATCCAAGGACAACCCCCGCTCTTGGGCGGAGCGGGAGATAGTGTCAGACTCTTACTGACTAAAAACCCACCCCGTTCCTTCTAGCCTCTTCATACCGGGGCTCTAGCTTCTTTTCAGATAACCCTGGCCCCAGTAGGCTTCGACCCAGCTGGGCCTGTTGCTGACAACTCCTTGAGGCGCGCGGGAACAGTGCACGCCGTCGACGACTTGGGCTCGGGCCGGATAGTTACCGGACGATCGGACAGCGAGCTACCCATGACTTTGCTAGGGGGGCTGGTCCAGTACTGTGATTCGGATAAGCTGAGGCGAGCGTTTTCGCGCTAGGACATGCACTGACTCAAGTTGATGCTTTGAGTTTGCGAAAGTGTGTGTTTAGCCTAAAACACAACCGAGCTCTTTCAGTTGCTTTTGCTTTCCAGGGCCACAGTGACTATTTCATACAATCCCGCCACCCTGGCAATAATGTTACAGCCTCCGATTTCACAGCAGCTAAATAAGGACAAGTCTCGCTGGAAATTGAATCTACTCAAAACAAGACCGATCAAGATCAATGACACGCAAAAAAAAAACTAGAAATATTCAAAAACATCCAATCATATACAACTCCTGACATCACCAAAACAAGCCAGTCTACATAATAAGGCGTTAATCACAATTTATGAATGAAATATGCGCCTCACATAAAAAAAACAACACATTCAGTTAATCGAAAATCGTATTAATGGCCACGAATGCGCAGTCGCGAGGAATCTCGTATAACAGGCAGCCATTAAGTTTCCCGCGACTGAAGGCTTTTTACAGCAATATATACAAACTTTTTGCAGCAATATCACCGTATAAGTGAGCTATGTTTTAAAAATAATGAGTGTCCGCGGTGCGCGCGCGCCGCGGGGCGTTGAATTATGGAGACACCCGTCATAGATCACGCCGTTGGTACTTTCATCTTTGTTACGCGACCATAAACGCGTTTTTCTTTAATAATCAACAATTTATATCGTATTAACGTTATTGGACAGTTTTTAAAGCGGCTTCTTAAAACATTAACCTTTATTAAACTCTTTGTTTTATTTCTTACAAGCTTTCCGTCCGCGGCTTCGCCCGCGTGGACTACAGTTTATATCGCGCGGGCAGAGACCCATGCTCAGCAGTGGAATGATAGGTAGCCTATGTGTTATTCCAGTGTCTCTTCTACCTACCTACCAAATTTGATCTAAATCCGTTCAGTAGTTTTTGCGTGAAAGCGTAGTAGTAGAAAGTATTTATAATATTTGTAGGGATTATTGATAGGCCCGCGTTTGACCACTATCTCACATGATGATAAGCGATGATGTGGCCTACGATGGAGTACGCTTGTCTAAAAGTAACCAATTCACTCTTTACTTAAAGGCCGCTAGTTTGTAGCTATCAGGAAACACAGACTCGGGCAGGTAATTCCATTCCTTAGTTGTACGCATTACCAAAACGCTTCGTACGTTATTTACTTTTATTTATACTGTTTTGGGAATTGTCGCAGTTTGCAGTTTGGATATCTTAACCTTAGTTAAGCTGGTGATAGATAGATGCGAGACGCACAGGACCATCACAAGTCTGCTTGAAGAAATGTCTTTTGAAATAAGCTGTCCGGACCGACCGCCAAGACGGACCGGCTGACATTTGTGGATCTTCAACAGTCATTACGGGTAGTCAAGATTCAGAAAAACAGATACTAATCTTGCTAGGGGGAATCGTGTTCCTCAATTTCCTACTGGGTTGTGGGCGCCAGAAAAACCACCGGCAAGTCCTAGAAACAAAGATCGGAAGACATGTGACATTCGGACCCGCGTGGTGATTGCCCATTTCCTCTCCTAGAGAGGAGGCCTGAGTACCAGCAGTGGAAATATTATAAGACCGACTATGCTCTGATATGTTATGGGCGTCAGATAGGCAGTCGCTCCATGTAAAATACTGGTATCCAGTTGCATATGGAAGTCCACCCAAACAGAGTTAGGAAAAGACTCGGCACTACATAAATGAATAAATAAGAAAAAAGACAATCGGATATTGATAAAAACCTAAAAATGCAGATGTACTGAATGAAAGCTCACCCATTGATAACATTACATAACAAGATTACAAGAATCTAGTTTTCTTAACAACTTCTTAGGAAGACTACATAAACAAGCGCACATACTGATGCGGGCTTTAGCCAACAAACAAGCCAGTCCCTTTAATTAGCCGTACCGATGGCCACAAAAACCTTGGACGTACGCGCTGGACATTCATCCTCAGTGGCGAATTCAGCTAGCGTGGGACCTGTAGCAAAAGTGACCTAGGGACCCCTGTGTAGACCTATTTAATACTATTATTCTCATTCTTAGAGCAGTGGTGGCCGTGTGGTAATGGCCCCAACTTACGAGTTGCAGGTCACGGGTTCAAACCCAGCCAGGTGAATTACTTTGTGTAATTTATTTCATCACCACTACTCTCAAAACGGTGAAGGAAAACATCGTGAGGAAACCGGTATGTCTTAGAATCAAAAATTAGAAGACATGTGACATTCACCACACTAAGCCCGCGTGGTGGTATACGTCCCATTCCCTCTTTTAGAGAGGAGGTCTGATTTTCAGCAGTGGGAGCATTAAATGGCTGCTGATGATGATTATGCACATAAAAGTACAGAGGCGGACTTAAGGTCGTAGGCATCTTCTACCAGTCTGTCTAATTAACCTAGCCTAATTTAGACTAGATTTTTTTTGCGATAAATTGAATAACCCACAAGCGCTCGGGGCCCCAGAATGCGCGGGGCCTGTAGCATTTGCTACTCTTGCTACTCGGCTAATCCGCCACTAGCTCATCCTATTGAATCTCAGAGCACAATCCATGGATTCAGTTGTAGACGCACAAAAAATGGTCGGGTGTGTCATGAATATGCATCAGTTGTACCAGCTAATGACCTCAGCACGCGACCTACCGCAATGGTGTTAATCCATTTGTAACTGAAACATTAATTTGATAAATCAAATAGAATATCAATAGAATTTTCCTGTTAAAACTTGTACCGGATCTTCTTGGCAAAACTTGCGGTTACTTCAATTGGGGCTGCTTTACAGAAAAATGATTTTTTAAATTAAGTAGATACACACATTTTTTTATTATATTATTTCAGACTAGTACAATGATATAGGGCTCACTTCCACCAGCCACCGCCATAGAAGGCGCTCCGGGCATCTAGACTACCGAACAGCGTAGGTGTGGACTTACGGATGACGAGCAATGCTCGTCGTCCGGCCGTCAAGTTACCATTCAAACTAAGTCCAAATCTTCAACGACATGTAGTGTTCCGCGTGCGCCTCGAAGAGATATCAGGAAAACCGTAAAGGCCCAACAGGGCCTCTGCCCGCTAAGGTCGAGGCAATTTAAGAATGGATACCGTGGTCCAAGAACTCAAAGGGTAACTGAAAGATACAGGTATGTTTTAGTCAGTAAAAGTATGATACGCCCTCACGCTCTACCCTAGAGCGAGAAAATTCATTGGATGATACGTAACTCAAATATCTTCTACTCTTGCGGGGAAATAAAAATACTATCGACCTTTTCAAACCACCTTTTATCCAGAGACCATCTTGTTTTTTCATAAAGTGACCTTAAATAAATAAAATTGTATTCTCGAAACTAAAGTAATGTTTAGTTTAAGCAAAAGATCATGATTTTTTAGCTTATGACGCAAGTAAATCACATTTTCAATGAGATATGAGTTGCGTCACTTAGCGCGAATATATTATATTAGACTATTATAATTTTGTTTTTTTTTCTGTAACCTAATGCGCTAAGTAGTTATTAGGTGTGAATCTTAAATAATAATTATATAATGATTTATTCTGCGTCTGTTGCCGTCAGTTTTTGTTAATACCACTGAGGACTCACTTATATTTCATAATTTTAAAGAATAAGTTTCTACCTAATATTTTGATAATTTTGAGATGTTATTTCTTTCTAGTGTTCCTGTTGTACGGGAAAAAATCAACATGTTTACACCATTTATACGTTTATTTTATTTATTTTGGCGTTTCTGAGTAATTTTATTACTTATTCATTTGCTCTAAAAAGCGCTGTTTTATCTTGTGTAGCACACAAAAGTACAGAGGCGGACTTAATGCCTTACCCACATAGGGACTTATTTTTTTTTTTTTTTTTTTTTTTTTGTTCTTTTCTGCACCATGGCAATCTGTCCTAGGACAATAAACCACTGGGTTGACCGACTTTTAGTCCGTTTGCAGTCAATTTATATTAAATGAGAGCGGTTTCAGGGTAGCTCTCATCTCCCTATGCAAATCTGGCACTGAGACTTGGGATGTCACTTCTCCTCAATCTCGTGTGCTGTTGTCCTCCTGTTCCACTCAGTGCTAGTGCCAGCTCATTTGTGTTTTGTGCGAGTCTTTTTTGATATCTTAGGCTATGTTGGCTGATTTCTTGCTTTACCGTTCGTATTTTCAGATCTAGATACATATATTTGTTGCTAATACTTTGTGGTATATTGAAGATGTATCGTAATGCTTTACTTTGAAATCTTTCTAAGATGTCAATGTTGCTACTGCTTGCTGAGCCCCATAGTTGAATGCCATATGTCCAGATAGGCTTAATAATGGCTTTGTAGACCATCATTTTGCTCTCGTTGCTTAGGCGGGAGTAGCGACCTGTTAGCCAATATATGCTGCGGAGTTTGCTGTCAAGTTGCTTGCGCTTGGTCCAGATATGCTTCTGCCAAGTCAATCTCCGATCCAAGTATAGACCCAGGTATTTTGCGTGGTCTTCTTGTGGAATGACTTCGTTGTTTAATTTTACTGGCGGGCAGGTTTCTTTTCTAAGTGTAAAAGTTACATGGGTGGATTTAGTTTGGTTTGCTTTTATTCTCCACTGTTTGAACCACTTCTCTATTTCGTTCAGATGGTTTTGCAGCTGATATGAAGCGGTTTCCGATTTGGAATGTACTGACAGGACTGCAGTGTCATCGGCATAGGTCGCAGTGACTGTGTCCCCATTAGTTGGAAGATCGGCAGTGTAGATCAGGTATAGAACCGGTCCCAGTATGCTACCCTGAGGGACACCCGAGCAGATCTCGTATAGGGCAGAGCATTCACTATTACATTTAACTTGGAAGCTTCTTCGGTTTAGGTAGGATATGAGCATATAGTAGAATGAGTGTGGAAGTAACTTTTTAAGTTTGTATGCCAATCCATCGTGCCACACTTTGTCAAAGGCCTGACTTATGTCCAAAAAAGCAGCTGAGCAATACAATCGATTTTCCAGGCATCCACTGATAACGTCTATGATGCGATGTACCTGTTCAACTGTACCGTGTTCTTCACGGAATCCAAACTGGTGGCTGGGGATTACATTTTTTAGGTGCTCTTTCATTCTTTTTAAAAGGATTTTTTCCATTAGTTTGCCAATTACAGGTAAGAGGCTAATAGGTCTATACGAAGTCCTATCTTGTGGTGGTTTGCCTGGTTTAGGTACCATTACAACTTGAGCAATTTTCCATTGTCCAGGGAAGTGTTCCAGCCGAATGCAGGCGTTGAATATCTTAACCAGGATCATAATTCCCTTATGTGGTAGTTGTTTTAAGAGGGTGGCGTCAACAAGATCGTAGCCAGGTGCTTTTCCTTCCTTAAGATGTTTTATTTCTTTTAATATTTCTTTAGGACTTACGCATTTCAACGGCAGACACATTTGCAAAGGCGAGTCAAGGAACTGTTTCACTTCTGTTGTGTGTTCCTGATCAGACTCCGGGAATGGTTGAAAGACAGTACTTAAATGGTCAGCAAAGGCATTGGGACTTATTGACGCTATTGTAGTATGACTGCTGACCCTATTTGGTCGCTGTCTGTAGAAATAAATCAATGGGGTATCCTACACCCATCCCAAACTCTGTGTCAGAGAGGACAGCAGTTGAGTTACTTTCACAGCTTTATTAACATCTGCATTTTTGTCGAGGCGTTTTAACGTAGGAAATCATCAAATCACTTCTCCAGCTCTGGGGGGAGTGAGAAAGATTGTTAGACTTTTACTGACTAAAACCCACAGTGTTGCTTCCATTGCTCTTTTTATGAGGGCTACTGTAACCTTTTCGAGCAATTTGCAGCCCTGGCAGGCATCAGCATTAACTTGCCCTATCATTTTGGTGACATTTCTCTGAGGTGGGTGTGGTACACCACGCGTTCTCCACTCGGATTTGATCCTTACCAAACGACCGAACGGTGAGCTTTAGTCAGTCGTAGAACTTTAATTTCTTGATCAAATCTCCTTGATCTCGTGCCAACCTTCACCACCTTCTACCCACGCTGTCAACAATGTCATCTGTCAATATCACGCCGGAAATCACAGGTGCGTTAATGTCTACTAAACCTTACAATTATGGCATAATAAACATGATCAAACTGTTATTGCTTTAATAACTCATCCAAATAGAGATACTTTTGTATGTCATCAAGATCCTTATTAATATGTCGCATCACGCGTGTGTATGACATATTTACTATGAATAGCAATATGACAATAATAAATAGATGGTACAAAGTGGCGTGGGAGTGGTGCATGATGGGCCATGGCCCGCCATAACGTGGTTGTTAATGGGTGTCGCAGACCCTTGTTGGACGATGTAGGTGAAGTCGTAAGTTATGTGAGAACATACACGGGGCAGTAGGCTCAGCATGTTTTTAGGTTCTGTACCTCGAAAGGAAAAATGGAACCCTTATAGGGTCTGTATGTCTGTCAAGAACCTTTATCTCGAGAACGCGTGGAAGCATCGAAATGAAATTAAAACCATATACTCAATTAAGTCTGTGGTCCCTTGAAGCTGTGAAAAATTCTAACTTCAGAGTTTGTTAACTCTGAAGTTAGAATTAAAAAAAAAAAGATATGGCCGTAAAAAAAAGTTGCTGCATAAACGGTGTATGTTTTTTTAAATAACTTTTGGAAAAATCGTCCTAACTTAATTCAGCAATCGAACTGTTTTCATATATTAAGTAAATTTGTTCGGAAACTGCTATGCGTGAGTCCGACTGGCAGTTGCTCGGTTTTTTTTTATGTAACTTATGTTCATAGATACTTCGAAAAAGAGGTTCACAGCTAGTGGCAATTTGAAAAAAAAAATGATAATTATAAAATATTACTTTACTGCGATCTTATCTGATGGTAAGCAGTAATGCAATCGTTGATGGTGAACCGCACTAGCTTATTAAGAGCTTATTCACTCTAGCCTTGAAGACAACAAAATTATAATCGGACAGGAGGACCGCACAGCCAAATTGTTCCAGTCCTTCGACGTACGCGGTATAAACGACGAGATGTCAACATTGTGAGGGTAAACACTGGCCATACGTCGGGTTGTCCGATTGTAGGAAGGCGATGGCGGAATCAAGTCATGTAATTCCCGCACACATTCTCCAAAATGCATCCAGATTGGTCTGAAACCAATCTGGATCACCAATTAATTAGTCTCTTCGTACGCCTCTCTACTAAATCCGAAGCTGTTATATGACATTTTGAACCAGCCCAGTACTCTAGACATGATTGCAAGAACTGAGTAATCACAGCCACAAGGTTTGGTCTTCAAAGTTAGGCAACAATGGCCACGGTCGTTTCGTGGAGTCGTGGACCATCTATTTTGGTTCCATTGATTTTGGTGGTTGATTTCTGTTGGAAACTGCTATTGCTAACTTTAGAGACTATACTTCGTACCTTGATTCGGTTGTCTTTCTTTATTTTTTGAGGAAAAAAGTCATGAAATAAATTCCTCTGCGTCAAGCGAGAGGGCGTATCAGACTTTTACTGACTAAAATCTACCGGTGTTCCTTTAGTTACCCTTTACGATCCACGGCCACAGTAACTGTTTCAAATTACACTTCTCCTTCTGGTTACTCCTAGAGTTTATCTTTTATGCTAGCTATGTTTTATCCTATTAGTACGATGTTAATTAAAAAATATTCTTTATATTATGAAGGAGGCGACTTTTTTAAGTTTGTTTACGCGTAGAGGATCTTATCAATCTTAAAGGTGGTATGGTATATGGTAAATTATTTCAGATGGACATAAAGCTATGCAAGACAAAGCCGGAGCGGACCACTTGTCTAAAATATAATGCATAATAATATGTAATATGCATGTCCTGAATTTGAAATATTAGGTAAATTAAGTTTTTCCTCTCAAATATTACACACGCGATACCTCGTTACGTCGTTCAACAAATATGGCATTTGGCTTTGAACGAAAATTACTGGTTCCAAGTAATTCGAGTCATTATTTCTGTCGTATTTATGTAAAATACCTGACATTTTGTCTGTTTTTTGTTGTTACAAATCTTTAGATTTATTAGTGAATTGATTGTTAGCGGCGCACCTTGGTTGTATATTTGCATGTCAATCTGTCAATTATTATTACGGATTGGGCAAAACTATACAAGGTCCTTGTAACTGGGAGGAACCGTTATTTTGTTAATAAGTGGTGTGTTCACTTTGGTGCAGCCATTTTCATTAGGTATCACCTATTATTTGGCAATTAGTAATAAATCTGTTGTGTAACATATATTGGAGGAATTGATTATATATTTTTGGATTATAGAGATGAGGAGACAAATGAGGTTGGAGCTTTGGGCGTCGTCGACTGATGGCTTTATTTAATCATCATTTTCTTGCTATTATTTTCATTATTAATGTAATTTTGTTTAAATACGAGTAAGTGGTGTCTGCGAGGTATAAATAAACATTTTTATTTCTTTGAATATGCGAGTTCCATCTCGATATGTGTTCCTTTCAATGATGTTTTAGGAGGTAGGTAAACATATTATGTGGACAGTCTTATTGTCTGGAGATGGTAAGGTCTTCTAACTCCTTATTTGCCACCACGGCTTTGGAATATGAAAGGCAAATAAAGGAACACAGGTGGGCTTTTTTTCAGTAAAAGTACGACATTTTCGCTCCAACCGCAGCTGGAGATATCATTTGATGATTCCCCACCTAAAAAAAAAGTGATGCAGTAATGTGGAGTGAGACTCATTTTTAGGTATATTCTGTTACAAAATAGGTAATTCTAAAAATGTCGAGGCCTTTGTTACAACAACCTGAAGCAAAGCCACGTAAGTCCAGCTTAACGGAAGGCAGTTACGGTAACTATAAAATTGCAGCTTAAAACTAATTGTAGTGTCTCGGTAGTATATAGTAATTAGTTGACTTTTACGACTCATACAGTTTCATTAGCGGCGGACACGTTCCAGTTTGTCGTTTTATTGGAGCTGCTGCAACTGTTGCATCGAGTATTTCATTTTAACTATTTCTTGATTAGATTTCTTTGTAAACTTTCAATAAAATGGTGTTTCAGCGGTGTAGGTAGATGATATAGGTTGTCTGTAAATATCGTTTTTAGCGATAAGATCGCTCATTGTTGCACCTTGTAAGTTTTTAGTTTCTACTGTATTTTTTTTTTGGCATATCTACTATAAAGAATCTTTTCTTTTCTTTCAGACCAAAGGTTTTCCAAAGGTTGTTTGTAAGAAATTGCCCTATGCGATAAAACTGCCTAATATACGCTTATTTTTATAATTGTTGGTCCTGTGTTAAGTTAAGGTGTGCAATAAAATATATCATAAATAAGAGTATATCCATATATTTATCTTATTAAAGGGACAGTTTTTAAAGAAAAACCAAATTCGAGTGCATGAATATTTTATTTTGTACGTCTCCGTGGAATGTATTCATTACAAACATTTGTTTACGAAATAAAAAAAACACTACCTATATTTATATTTACAAAAAAAAAAAACACGTTTGTCAAACAAAGTATTACATTTGAGTATGAATGTGTAGATAATTTCACTACGTTGAGTAAATGGAAATGTATAAGAGAGTACATCAATAACATTGAGCAAAAATAGGAATGTTTGTGTAATAATCGAGTATATACTTTAGCTCTTACAATCTCTTTCTAATGTAGAAATGAAAACAGAAACAAAATTCCACAAAAAAATAAAATCCAAAAATCTAAAAGAGATAATAAGAGGGTATTTTTACAAAATCAATATAAAAGTACAGCCGACAGTCGTGATTAAATAATAGAACTTAGCTACAGATAGAAATACGAAGACTTAGAAATATAAAAGGCTCCACAATGCACCCGAAGTTAACACTTTACAACCACAAACAACACTTCGAAATTCTACTAGAAAATAAATTATATTCAAACTTTTATACAAAAATATATAAGATTCTTTTCTTAGTTATGGAATGTCGCAACACCCGGCTGTCTCCATTCTCCAAAACAACAGTTATCATTACCTATAATAACCTAACTTACACTATACAAAGAATAATTTATTTATTTACATTCGTTTTGTACATAACCTTAGACCGGGCGCGTACAGTACACATAACATAGTATTTACTAAACATTACTTATTATACGTATTTGGATAGACTCTTTCAAGCGATAACAAATCAAACAACAGTCGAGTGTTTGAGCTTAAACAAAAATCACATTCGTCTATACTGGCCTTCGATTCCTTCACTGACGTTTATACAGTCTATATAGTAGGGCACTAGGTGACGCAGGTGCGGCGTCAGACTTTGGTGGTGAGGTCCAGAGGGTGCAGCTTGATCCTCTTTATTTGTGAGTACGACACATCCTCCTCCTCGCTGGCGGAGCCCGCGCCGCTGCCGGACTCTCCGTCGTCATTGTCTGGCACTATCACTTCACTGTCGTCTGATCTTCGTCGCGCGGAACTCGACCTGCCGTCAGACTTAACTGACAAGTCCATGGGGTTCTCCTGCAGTGGAGATTCAGAGGTTCTCCTCTCAGCCGGCGGCGTCGGAACAAATTCCGCTTCAGAGATCACGTCCTCCTGAGGAGTTGGCTGCGCAGACCGCTGTTGTTTTAAAATCTCATCCAGGAAGAAACGTTTCGACGACTCTGTTCGCTCATTGTGGTCGTCGATTCTTACATCATTGTTGTTTTCTGCAGCTTGCCGTAGCGCTGCGTGGTCTAACAGATGTCTTGAGTAGATCGGGTGGAAGCCTGGCGGGAACAGCAGCGGGTGGTTGTGCGCGAACGGGCTGAAAGGCGGCGGGGGTAAGAAGGGCGAGTGGGGGAAGTGGGGCAAGGAGGCGATATTGGCGAGGTGGAGGGGTACGAAGTTATCTCTGGGCGGCGTCAGCGGCCGGTCCGGCGGCCGCGACTGTGTGAGTCGGGATTTCTCGTCTAATTTTGGCGAAGACCCGCTCTTATGCGAGTCTGGTGACGCGGAGCAAGGAGGCTTGTAGTCGTCTAAGCCGAGGAGTGCGAGTTCTTCTTTTGTGCGTGGTCTCGCGAGTCCTGGGAAGAGGTGAGGTGGGAAGGGAGGTGCGAGCGGATGATGCGGGGAGGACGGCACTCTTGGGGGTGATTGCGACTGTGCTGCTTGCTGTTGCTCTTGCAATAGGCAGTGGATCTTGAACCAGTTGGAGCGGCGGCCGTAGCGCGAGCCGGACTTGGACATGCCCACCATGAGGCACTTGCGCAGGCGGCACGCCTTGCACGCGGTGCGGTTCTTCTTGTTGATCACGCATTCTCCGTTGTTTTTGCACTCCGTGATGGAGTTCAGGTTGTTGTAGGAGCGGCCGAAGAAGGACTGGAAAGAGAGAGAAAAGCACGTTAGTTTTGTGAAACTAATACTGAATAAACGACTTGATTTACAAAGAGGGCTACAAAAAATAAGGGAATTATTCTACAAGATAAACTGCTGTATTATCCTATCTCTATTATATTTTCAAACGGTGAAAACAAATTTATTTGTAATTGAAATCAAGAAAAGGCAATATCCTTTAGAATGGTTTGTTAGTAATATCTACGAAGTATGACCAACGCTACCCCTCTCATAGCCGATATAATTTAGCACGGTGCGATGAAGCAACACATTTCACGCTCCACCATAATGAACAACCATCGATTAGCAATTGTTTGTCATATCGTTAATTATCCAACCGTAAATAACTGTCAACTCTAAAAGCAATTGCTTTATTTAATTAAATTTAATCAGCGAAACGGGTAGCTACCGGTTGCATGCATATGCATAGTGGTCAATTGAATATGTATAATTGATATGAAGCCAAGAATTATGGTTCATGTGGCGAATAAAATTGAAAATGGGAGGTCGTAGGTTACTCCTAGCTAACGTTGCTAATGAAACTGACAACGTTAATAATAAATATCGCGTTATATGAAGCTCGTTATTGGAGGAATGTGCGATTCTAGTCTATGTTTTCCTTCGTGAATGGATTGGAAAACTGTGGCGTTGTTTATGCTGTTTTGATCGGTGATTTGCTGTTTTCTATAGTCTGTATAGTATCTATTGGTTGAGATATGTGATAAGATTTTTAAGCGGGATTTGTTCAAGTGGAGCTCAGTGACTTTTTTAATTATTCGCAAATTGATTCTTAGTAGATATCAACATCATCATTATTTCAGCCGAAAGACGTCCACTGTTGGACATAAGCCTCTCCCAAGTGTCGCCAAAACGACCGGTCCACTTTGTGGGACGCCTTCCAACGCGGCGTCTTCCTGTACTTGTAGCGGATATTGTAATGTAAAATTGATGTAGTTTTCTATATCATGTGTCTGCACAACCGGACAATATGTGGAATGAAAAGAGGTGCGACCACGGTAAAATGGTGCTGAGAATTTTATTGAAGTATCAGTTGACTATCTTAGAGTTTACCGAGAAGTCTAATTTACTGCCGAAAGCACTAGAATGAGTTACATCCGCATGCTAATGGAAAATAAATTGACTATATTATACAAAGAGATGGCTTAAAGAACTTAGTATCCAAACCAAAAAGAAAAGAAATATGTTACTGGCTGGCAAAAAATAAAGGATACTTTTTTATTTTTTATTGTGGGGTCTTTGAAAATGCATTAGTCTATCGATTAGCAATGTTATGTGAAAATATTGATTTCCCAGAGGGTGATAGAGGTCAGATGAGAGTCAGTATAAAACCCGTCGTGTCATGATTACAAGAACCGGTCAAGTCTTACCCGTTCTTTCACTAGTTCAGATGACATACAACATTATTTCATACAAGCAAATGAGTTTACAAGACTCACTATCAGGACAACTTGGTGAAGTTTGACCTAAAGCCGCATTTACACGGCCGGTTAGCGCCCGCCGGACCGCGTAACTCCGATAGTGAAAACATTGACTTACAAATGTCGTGTTCACGGTTTAAGACGTCATTTCCGGTCGCCGGTGTATATGGGCCGGTACGGTTCCGGTCTGCTACTCGCATTTAACTACGGTTTTGTTTTCATGTGACCTTGATTTTTCGGCGATTTTCTTACGTAAGTGTTGTGGCCTATTGTTTTAGATTTTTTTTCGAGATGAGACTTAGATTGCTGAGATTTTAAGTGCTCGATTTGTTTGATTACAATCGTTATTGTACTTGATACTGTTTTGTTTTGTGAGTTTTTTTTTTTATACAAAGTTGCGATTCTTTTTTTTTGTGGTTTATTTTACTATTGACCCGCCCGGCCTCGCACGGTTACAACTTATATAGGTACTACGAGCTTTTTCATGAGATTTCAGCCGTATGAATATCGGTTATATCGAACGCAAAATCGAAGTGGAAACGAGATAAAAAGTAGCTTATTAGGTCAGAAAAAAACTAGAGTAAAGGCAATATTTATTAACCGTGCCAAAATTCAACTACAAACAACTATAAAATTCATTTTTCTCACAAAAATTAAATTATCAAACACATATAAGTACCAGGGTAACATGAAAAACGAGCGTTAACTAAACATACACGCGTTAACATTACCGAAATGGTTGCAAAACGCCACCGCGCCGCTTGAATGACAATCAGCTGCCACCTGCTGCAGACGCCATGTTGCCTCTATAAGTGGGACAGTCCCGACATGGACGGCGAAAAATGGCCGATTGATTTTTTTTATTTTTTCTTTTTGTTTTCAATTAATATACATATTTAAATATATAAGTGTAATTTATACTTTAATATACTCCACTTCTTTTGTTTAGTTTGGTTTTGCAGTACTTCCTATGTACTCACATTTATCACATATTACCTAAAACTGTTTTTATGTGACAGCATCATTATCATTATAATTTAAGCCGCAAGACGTCCATTGATGGACAAAGCCAAGTGTAGTCAGAACGACCGATCCTGTGCGTCTCGCATCCATCGGATTTCCGTGACCCACCTTGTGTGAGGCCTTCCAACCTTTCAGAACCTTTCGAGCACAACGGTCAACTGTTCTGCGAGCAATGTGCCCACTGCCACTTAAATTACCTATGAGTAATAAATAATAAAATATATAAACTATACGTAAATAAAGCTGTGCTATTTATACAGTTGTGTTAGTTATACTGTATGCTTTATTTCTTTAATGAGTTTGTATAAGTTAGTGCAATTGTAATTTATTGTAACGTTTATTTCATAATTTGGCTCTAGAATATGCATTTCATAATTATTTATTATAATATTAAGTTCCATAAATAAATAAGTATTGAATGTTAGTTAAAATTCACTAAATATTCTTGAAAAGATTGAAAACCATTACAAAATTGATTGAACTTCGGTAAATGCATCAGTAAAATAATTTATTTTCAGACTTTAACGTATTTAAATCCTCACGTAATATCTAACTTGGCCTTGTAATTGCGAAATTAAACATTCTCATTCTGAAAAATTGACAGTTGAATATGCTAAGAAGTGTTAAGAGTATTATTATTTGTTATGAAATATTACGATCTTCAACATTTGACCAAGAAATTATACAGCTTATAATTTGAAACAAAAGAATAATTTGACCTAAAATTTGAAACAGAAAAGTGAGATTTTTTAACTTATGTTTATGACCATCTTCAATTTAAAACAAAAGAAAAAAAATGACCTAAAGCTTACGAACAAAGCTAAAAATATGTAGAAAAATTTTAAAACATAAAAATTAGTTTAAAAATGCACAAAAAAGCCAGTAAATTATGGGAAAGCCCCGTATGGTGACCCTACAGTTGACCAATTGCAGGATCACGTCATAGATGAAGAATTTAAACTGAAACAATGCCATCTTTGAACGTGCTGCGTGCGTGACGCGAATTATATTGCGCGCGCGATGTATTATACATAATACTACTGACAAAGAAGAATAATCTTTATAATAGGGTAATAAGAGTGATTTTACGTTTGTTGTCAAAGCTTTATTTTGGTGATGACATCGCTTATTTAAAAGAAAAGATAATAATAAATACTTATAAGTCGTTTGTATTATATTGTTATACAATACTGGTGTTTGTTCGTATTTTCTTAGTTTGGTATGACTTTGACACATTAGGTACTAACGAAATTTACATTACTTTATGTCCTAAATCAAATGCAGTCCTACCTTTGTGTCTATACTTGAAAAGTGTTGCTTTATACATTTGCTCAGATAAAGAACATTCGCACACAGCTGCAGTCGATAAGCTCCCACGCAAACATATTTAAAATGTTCAAAGTAATTAAAGTAAAGTGTCTTGCAATGATTCAATATGATATTTAAATTAATTGAGTAGATAAAAGCGTGGGGAATCGCAGCCGTCGCATGCGTTATATAAATTGCATCATATGTTTTATTCTTAGGTACAGGTACGTATAGAAATGTTTCGATAATAAAGACATTTTTGTGGCCATTTTTTTACTGGAATTATTTAGTTTGATATCTTTGTGGCGACCTAAACAAAGAATGGTAAAAAAATAATTATGGATTTTGTAAATAACAGTAATTGTTGTTAATAGCCTCTTCAATAGGTTTTGATGCTCAAAAAAGGTGATAATTAATTTTAATGTTCTTGGACTCGTTCAGTTAAATTAATTATCTGTTTTAAATTACATTCGTTGCGAGCTAGATGTCGTTTTTCAGACTGCACTGATAAACTTTAAATGGTTAAAATAAATTAATTATAATAATTATTTAATTTTTAATGTTTTACTAAAGTAAAAACTCAAGTTTTCACAATGATATTATTTGCTGTTAGTTTGTCCCCTATTACCCTTGGTCTTGAAAGCCAGTCATCAGGCATTTTCAGAGCCTGCTGGTTTCATCGTAGAAATCTAGCATAGCTTTCTATCTGATGAGAACATGGTTGAGAGTTGGTTCATCACGGAGAAGAAGCCTGCCTTTAATATACTTTATAAGTCAAATAAGACTCCATACTCCAATATTTGTAAATTATATTTGAAAAAAAAAAACTATACACACGAAGAACGTTATCTCATCACAATATTTCATACAAACTCGAAAGTCCTTATTCTCGGTTCTTATTCCAAAAACTCAGCAGCACAGTATAGCACTCATGTGCACGTGACAGTACTTGTAGTTAATAATCAGTATGTGCATAAATTGGCTGCGTTGCGCAAGAGTCGCGGGCGGCGCCGGGCGGCGGGCGAAGTTACGAGCGACCTGGCCGCAGCCACCTATGACCTGCGCGCGCGCCGCTTACCTACAGGTGGGGGACGGGCTGCTTAGGGTGGGTGCTGATCATGAGTATGCAATAATCAATGGTTTAATTTTTTTAAAAGTCCCAATTGAGAGTAATTTTATTAGTAAAGTGGAAAAATTGATTAAAATTGGATGAATTTTCAGATGAAAATAATAAATATTACATATATGTATAAATAAGTGAAAATGAAAATAAATTTGTGACCTGTTTGAGGATTTATACAGGTACCTAATGGATTTTCAAAATGCGATTTAGAATTTATCAAATGTCAATGTTTATTATGTTTTGCGATCATAAACAAGCAAGTCTCTACAAAAACATAACTTCTGAGAATAAAATAAATCAGTTCAGAAAGTTTACTGGACCAAACAAAACAATATATTTCTGAACCTAGTCCGCAATTGTGCACTAAGCGCTAGCTCGCGGTCATAAAAGCAAAGGATGCGCAGGCGCATCGCTGGCGAGAGGTGAACGTAAGAGAACAATAAATTATCCGTTGCTAGGCAACGCGGCGACTCGCTGACGAAACGTGAACACTATTGTTTTTGTTCGAGCTTTGATTTTGTTATTTTTCTGGGAATCGTCTGAATTGTGGTCACCTTAGTCTGATTTATAGTTCGGGAATAATCAATTATAAAGATTTATTTTTGTTTTGTTTATACGCAGTAACTTAAAAAATAATGCGTTTTATTTTTTTTAAGAAGTTTATGTTGTCGTACATCGATAGATTGGAACAATTTTCCTGCAGCGGGCTTCCCGTCCGATTTATATTTAAGGAGTCTTCACCCCGCGCGCCTCTAGGAGCTGTCAGCAGCAGCAGGGACCCAGCTGGGTCGAAGCCTACTGGGGCCAGGGTTAATCCAAAAGGTAGTCCCGGTATGAAGTTACGACGTAACAGAGTGGGTTTTAGTCAGTAAAAGTCTGACACTATCTCCCACTCCGCCCAAGAGCGGGGTTGTCATTGGATGATTTTCCTAGCATTAAAAAAGAGAATATATAATATAATACATGCCTATGTCACTGAGTGTTACAGTAGTATTCTACTTGTGAAAGAAGGGTCCAGTAGTGTATGAGTTTATTTATTATAAACTAGCTTTGCCCGCGCGGCTTCGCTCCCGCTCTTCCCTACTCCACCCTACTATACCCAACTCTACCCTACTCTACCCTACTCTACCCCACTCTACCCCACTCTACCCCACTCTACCCTACTCTACCCTACTCTACCCTACTCTACCCTACTCTACCCTACTCTACCCTACCCTACCCTACCCTACTCTACCCTACTCTACCCTACTCTACCCTACTCTACCCTACTCTACCCTACTCTACCCTACTCTACCCTACTCTACCCTACACTACCCTAATTTTTTTTTCCATAAAAACCTTCTCCTCACAATAACAATCACAACAAAAAAAAAATCAGCCAAATCGGTCAAACCGTTTTCATGCCAAGTCGTGACAACGGAAAACGGGGGTCATTTTTATATATATAGAGATAAACAAGCTTTTAATAAAAATCGTTTTTTCATATCAAGCTTTTATAGCTCGATATACCTACATATATAATTAATGCTCGTCAAGACGAACCATACGAGCCCAAACTCGATGGGATTGTGTCGTTTAACTACCGAGTTCCTATAGCCACCTTCCGGTTCCATCATTAGATCAGCTCCATATCATAATAATTTTGCATTGTCATTTACACATGCATGCAAAATTTCAGCTCAATCGGTAACCGGGAAGTGGGTCAAATTTAATTTGCAAGATTTGACTACAGACAAACATCGGGACAGGTGAAACTTAATAAAAGCTTGTTATAAATATCTTTTATCTTTATAGTATTAGTACCTATATGTATGGATTTATTTACTGAGTATTGGACTATGATTTATGACAAATAACTCAGTACTAACGCACTGGGTTGGGAATAAAATTATGTGAGCACTATTTACACAAGTAACCGTTGATGCCGAGCGATATCACTAGATGGCGTTAGTGGTTGTAAAGAAACGTATTTCGCTAGCTCATGCCCAAAGAAATATCTTTTGGAGTTCCTTACACGTTGTTTTCTATCGAGAACTTCGCTTTTGGATTCTAATTGTTTTGGATTGTTCTTCTCCTTGATTAAACCTCTCGAATTCGAGAGGTTTAATTCAAATACTGACCTAAATGCTTTGAGTTTGTCCTCCTCTCTACCATGATCGTAATATTTAAAAATATCTTTTTCGTTTCATCATCATCATCATATCAGCCGATAGACGAAAACTGTTGGACAAACGCCTCCCCCAAGCGTCGCCACAACGACCGGTCCTGTGCGTCACTCATCCATCGGATTCTATTCTATTCTCTCTACTATGATCGTAATATTTAAGAGTTTCTTTTTCGTTTGGAGTGTCGTTAAATTACTTCTTCCCCTCTGGGTGGAGTGAGGTCAGACTATTATTGACTAATAACCAATTATGTTTCTTCAGTTGCCATTTGCGTTAAAGGGCAAAAAAACCTATCCGCAATAACCATGCTCTTGAAATAGTTCAGCGCATCATCCAATGAAGATTTTAATACATAAATGGTAGTTAGGTAGTTATCGATAATGTTGCCAGTTTATATCAGGGTGACCTGCACTAACATTTTAATGGGTTGCTTATTATTTATTGGTGATAAGATTTTGATGGACTAATAATAACGCTGCTGAAGGTTATTTATTTCAACCTTTTGAAAAACTTTTTTTTTTAAGTTAATGTAACCTGATGGTAAGCAGTGATGCAATCGCTGATGCTACATTAGAGTTATTTTTTGACCATTATTATCATAAGATACGTCTCCAAACATAATGTAGCAAATTCTACAGGAACTTGTCCAAAAAAGTGAAAGAGAAAAAAGACAGGGAAAAAGAGAGAGAGAGATGGGAGAAGCGGTGAGAGTTTTCCGTCAGTAGAATAAGTCTATTGAGGTATAATAAATATTACATCACGGAAGTCGCAGCGTTAGTAGGCCTCCTACAAGGTGGACCGATGACCTGGTAAAGATTACAGAAATCTGATAAATGCGAGACGCACAGGATTGTTGATTGTGGCGACAATTGGGGGAGCTCTATGTCCAATAGTGGACGTCTTTCGACTGAAATGATGACGATGATGATGACGATGACATTAGTTTTGTGAGAAACTTTATTACCTGTATGAATTGTAAGACCGATATCCCAGAATCATGACCGTATTATGAACGAAGTCTAAAACCCCTACTGTGGGTGTTTTAATGCCCATTAATAAGTCTAACAGAATTAAATTTTCTCCAACAAGACCGTGCCGCGAAAATTTATAGTATCATACCCATAACACGTGAAATATGGTCCTGTGTATACTAAAACTGGTCTTTTAGACCCCATCGTAAGAAAATGTAGCGCCATAACTTTGTAGTGGCGTTTTATGGAGTATTAATAGGTGATGGACCCCACAGGTTTATGGGGATTACTTTGTTCGTCATTGTAAGTACTTAACGTATGGCGTAGAGCAGGGATACTCAACCTGCGGCCCACGGGTCGCAAGTGGCCTACCAAGCATTTCTGAATGGCCCTGTGACCTAACACAATATTGATGGCATTATGTTGTGTTTTTTTTGTGTCTCAGTAGCAGTTTTACTGTACGAAAGTCTGCTTATTAGTTCACTCCTTCTCGATGCATAGATCAATAATGGTCCTGCTAACGAAACGAAGAAATAGAACTATGTCCATCATCATCATCATCATCATTTCCACTATCGGACATAGGCCTCCAGCACGTGTCGCCATAATGACCGATCCTGTGCGTCAATTGGATTCCAGCACGGGTTCCAGCGACCCTTAACTAATTAAAACTAACTAAAACAATTCAAAATGGCGTAATATATTTTGGAGCCGTTTCAGGTTGAAATTCTTGGATTTAGAGGTCCAAATGCTCTCAAATAATTATAAAGAACTATCTAAACGCCTTGCTGTCACTTCATGTGAGTCAAAGGCTGGCTGACTTTAGATAGAGGATAAGCATTGCCATACAGCGTCGAAATGTAGCTAGACTTTTGGGCAGATTATCAGTCCACAACGATATGAAGGTTTTTCGATGATATATTTTAGATTGGTGTGATTTATGGGGTTAAAAGGAGTAAAAACAACGTATGGGTTTGTGTATTATTGTGTTAAGGTATACTAATACCTACTGGGGACTTTACATGACGTGTTAAAATGTCAGTCGTGCGAGCAAGATAGAGGGATGGAGCTTACATTCTATATACCTAGCTCCATGCCTTTAATAGTTCAGTTTAGGTCGTCAAATGGATCGCGTTAAGAGCTCATGGTAGCACTCCTGTTCTGTTCTGACAAGCGTACCTACTGTGGGACTGCGACAGCGGTTTTTAAAGAAGTTATTTCTAATCTAGATTTTGTTTTTATTATGGATAGACTCGCGTTTGACTCCTATGTCACCTGATGGTAAGCGACGATGTGGCTGACGTTTCTTAAATAAATGTTTGTAATTAGAAGATCGAGGTTTACAGATATCAACATCTTGTATATAGATAACCGTTGTTAGAGTATGCTTAATTACTTAGAATGAATCAGTGTTTCAATATCAATCATTTAATAATCCGTCGTTAAGACTTGTTCGAGACAAATTGGTCATCCAAACTAATCCACCCATTGTTAGTGTTCAAGGAAAACTTTGTAATAAACTACCGTCTCATCACAATGCAAATTATAATTTAACACTTGATTCATTTTGAGTTATATCGATTTTCGATGCGATTTTTAATCGATAAGTGTGACAAATCGAGTGAAGACCTCGTGTGGACTTTCCAAATGAACCGTTGGCTGCATCACGCACGCGAAACAAGCGTGAGAACGACCAGATAACATTAACAACATCAAATTCTGACCTTTCTCCTACTGTGGTGACCCGTACCAATACCATTTTGCACTCTTCCAACTTCAAGATCATCAGTAATCAACCTTATCCCAACCTGACAAGCCTTAAAATTGATTGCCTCAGGGTTTTTTTGATGGCAAAGTGATGTTGGCTTAAAACGCGAGCGCGTGTCATCCCGCGTTTGCGTTCGGAAGCACTGACCTGCACCGCACCGCGATGTTTTGATTGGCTCTGACATTCAAATACAATCGATTATTCGTTTAATTTGAATCGATACCGCTCGTGATTTGCTCGGCGGGGAAATCGAGGTTCACATTCGAAATTGGAACATTTTTTTTATTCGAATGCCTAGACAATGATGATACACTTATCAGAACTCCAATTGAGGTTGCGTTCGTATGAAAGATACAAATGTTGCCAGGATTAAATAAATAGGATGTGTGCGTTTAATTGACCGATATAAATCCACCTGTTAACATTTAATTACTGACCTATCAATTTACGTTAAGAATTACACAATAGCTGACGTTATTAACAACAATAGATCCTTGAACCCGGCACAAACGTATAAATTATGCAACAATACTAATCGTACAACATGTCCGACGGACGCCGCTGCAGATTTCGTGACGGGAATAAAAATTATTGCCATGCTCCAATAAGTTGATCGGTGTGCCAACTGCGTTGCGTCCGTTGACAATTTCGACACGAAACCTCTCTAAAACAATGACAATCATTAACCGGCCTGCCAATCAATTGTCGACTAGAAATTAATGATTTAAAATTCAAATTCGCGTGACTAATCGTCGCCAATCGATACAAATAAAACAAGACCGTACACGCAAAAGTGAGTAAGTGCAAATTTGAATCGATTGCGGGGCTGCGGAGTCGCGACGAATCGATTCACCCGTGAATTGTATTGCAAAGTGAATCGCGGTGTGTCGCCGGCGCAGTGTCGCTACTCGCTGCTGTGACGGCCGTCGCGGCAAATGAACCGATTTATATTGATCTCGTTTTTAATTGATACCTTGTCGCTGCAAGGTTGTATGATAAACAAATATTGATAATGTCATCAGCATACTGTTATATAAATTATAGATTATACAAATATACAGTAGATAATTAGTATTTCTATTCTACAATGTGAATGCTATGTCGAATAAAACCATTTCCGATCAGGAAGCCCATATGCAAATGAGCATAAATACCTACCCTAGTAGGTATTGATTGCAAACATTAACTGCTTGCGATTACCGTACATAAAAAGTCACATACCTAATCAAGCAATACTTTTTCACAGATCCCGTATCAAACGAATCCAATTAAAGCCTAACCAGTACTTACTGAACATCTAATTGAAAACTAATTAACTCAATATAGGTCATTATCGATTTAAATATAATTAGATGTATGGAAGCATTAAAGCCAATTAAAATGGTTGTATTAATTAGCTAGCGAGGCTATTAAGGTTTGTTCTTTTCGCTTTGAGGTTTCTCGTTGACAAATTACGCGACGGTGCCTTTCATGGCAGTCGGCGGCGAGAGGGCAATTGTCTCCGTACAATACGATTACACACACAGATAATTCTAGAAAAACCTTTAAAAGCAAATTAGAAGCGATGATTTATTACTGAACGGGTTACGAAATGTAACTGAGCGGGCCATTTAGGGTGTGTGTAGATGGTACGGATTTTGGCAGATGTTAGATCAGTGTTGTTATGGAACGCGCTTGGTTTTGTGAGAAATATTGGAGATATCTTTGAGATACCCAAAAATATCAGCATATAGCTAGTTTCTGGATTAACCTATCCCGATCTTATACATGCATTAAAAAGAAAAAACAATAAAAACTAGCCTAATCTCTGTAATTTAACAACGCTCTGCATTTTAACATAAGATCTTCTTCCCGCTTATATGTGTATACTTCTTTAAAGTATCCTTCATAAGACTGATGACACCTGATCAAAACATTACATCACCCTATTCCACTAGCCAGCACCTTGCCTTACACGCGTCCTAACCGTCAAATATCTTTTCCGCCAGTGTTTCCCGATCGCGTGCTCTACCGCAATTTAAATGTGCTCCAAATTTGAAAATAATTCGTTTCGCCCCGATGACGCGCGGCCGTGCGAATTAGAACGTTTATTGGATGAGCATTTGACAGTGACAGGCTTGTCCTGATGTTTGACAGTTATGTTATGTGTTACCTGTAGCGTTGGCAGTTGACTGAGCAGGACTCAGAAGTGATAGACGATGTCACTTCATGCTAACTTATCTATGTAATACTTGTGTTTGTCCTTTCAGCTTACTAACTTTTTTTATTTTTGGTGTAAAATAAAGTATTTATCTATCTATCTATCTATCTACGAAGGTAAAAGTTCGACGGCGGTCCTCACTGAGTCGCCGTTTTAACGTGACACTGGCAGAATAGTCGCAATCGGCTCAACTTCCATTTAAAAAAAACTTATCTGTGGATACTGAATTGTGTTGAACTACAAAATTATGAAACATCTAAAGTCTCATCTCGCTTTTCGACAGCATGTGGCTTAATTTAATTCATGAATCCCCAAGCGACCACTGGTGGCCGCGCATCTATTGTCTTACTATTGTGTCTCTAATTGACGGTATCTAAAGGGTTAAAAATTGGTTCTTAATTTAGGTGTCTTTTTTTTTTTTTTTTTTTTTTGTCGACGGGGAAAATCATCTTTGACGAAACCCGCTCTTGGGTGGAGCGGGAGACAGTGTCAGACTCTTACTGACTAAAAACCCCGCGCCGTTCCTTCTAGCCTTCATACCGGGGCACGAGCTCCCTTTCGGACAACCCTGTCCCCAGTAGGCTTCGACCCAGCTGGGCCCCTTCTGCTGCTGACAACTCCTTGAGGCGCGCGGGAACAGTGCGCGCCGTCGACGTCTTGGACTCGGTCCATTACCGGACGATCGGACAGCGAGCTACCCATGGCTCGCCGTCCGCGAGTCCGCGTCTACGGTGGCCGGAAATCGGGATCGGAATCCCGGCGGCGGCGGCGAGGGCGCCGTTGCCTGATGCGGTCGGCCTCCTCCTTTGCAAGCATTACTGCTTCGCAGAAGGAGGCGACCGCCTGCCATTCCTCCTCGCTCCGGACCATGGCCTCGACCAGGGCCCGGCGCGAGAGGTCTCCGCCGCCGATCGCCCCCACGAGGGCACGGCGATGCTCCGCCCAGGCAGGGCACACCTCGACGGTGTGCTCCACCGTGTCCTCCGGGCGTTGCGCACAGTGTCGACACCCGGGCGTCTCTTCCGCTTGAATCCGATGCAGGAACCTCCCGAACTTGCCATGTCCGGTGAGGACCTGCGTCATGCGGAAGGTAAGGACGCCGTGAGGTCTTTCCAGCCACGCCTCAAAGAGGGGACTTACCGCCATAATCGTGGCGTGCCCAGATTTAGGTGTCTTCAAGTCTAGGTTGAATACTAGCCATCATTAACGATTGCATCGCTGCTTTCCATCAGGTGGGATCGCAGTCAAGCACTAGTTTATATCATCATATCAGCCGAAAGACGTCCGTCCACTGTTGGACATAGGGCATTCCCATGCGTCGCCACAACGACCGGTCCTGGCATTAACAAAAATATCCACATAGTATTAAAAAAAACAGAAGAGTATATTTTATTAGCTACTACTTCCTTTCAAATAGGTACTCACATCTAACAACATAACTTCAAAATAAATCCGTATATAACCTAAAAGCTATTCCTAGCAATTGACGCAACCCTGTCGAAGGATTTAAGTTGAAACTAAAAAAGATATCAACAGTATAGTTACTGGTACAAGTAGTGGCCTAGCGGTGGGTTCAGACGGCCAGCTAATGGCAGCCGTGATTGATGCTGATCGCCGGACCTCGGCAAAAACGTGTGAACCCGTCTTAGTGGCTGTGCTCCAATTATTGCGTAACTCTTGGAGGTACGTTATCATTACGGTTGCTGCTTTATGAGGTGAGCTGGGGTGAAGGATCGTTAACAAGAGTGGGCTTCGAGAGATAAGTAGGAGGGGAATACACGGTCACTTGCACTGTTACAGAGTTGATGCTAGGTATTTGTTTAGAAAGAGGTTTGGAGGAATCACCATCAACGATTGCATCACTGCTTACCGTCAGGTAGGATCGCAGTCTAGCACTTGTTTAGTTGTGATAAAAAAAATTATGGCTATTCATTTTTATTCAAAAGAAAGTTTTTTTCATTTCAGAATTCAGTGCGATAGTAAGGGCTAGTAAAAAAATTATTACTAAATGCATACGAAAGAATTTTCGACATCGATATCAAAAGTGCACTTTTTTTTTAACTTTTATGTCAGTTGGTTCCGGCTAATCTACGAAACGGCTGGACCGATTTTGACAAGACTTATACTTTGTTACTTTGTAACCTGATGGTAAGCAGTGATGCAATCGTTGATGCTGAGGCGCACTAGTTTATTACTGGTAGAAAGTTATATATATTATCCTGTATTTCAAACAATATAAATATTTTAATCAGCCTATACTTACTGATACAGGCTGTGACTAGTTTGGGGCCCAAGGCCACCTCTGATGTGTTTTCTATTTATTTTCTTCATATTTGTATACTCGTATTTTTCTTTCAAACATGTGTGCTAATAAAAAATATTATTTCTATAGATTCATATGACTTAATTTCGATATCAAGACGATTAAGTACCACTCCAAGAAAAACAAATCCAAATATTGCGATAGATGCGTTGAATGTGAGCATTCAAAGTTTGTTGCAACAGAAAACAAGCCACACATCTCAATCATCCAAAAACCGATATTTAACCTCAATAATTCATCGTAACCGACCCAAATAACCACGGCCCATTACCCAGTAACCGGGCGATAACCATCAACAGTAACCAAAAGGTTTATGGTGTAAGGCAGCGTTGCCAAACCGCTACTTAAGTTCACGAGCCGGAAAATAGTCGACGAAATATCGAAACTGATTCAGAATCCATTTTGAAAATACTACGCAACTCTATATAAAATCTAGGTTGAGAATTTGCCCGTGAAATTATTTAAACTAGTGCTGAAAATTGGTTAGATTAGTATTTTGGTTAGGTTTGACAGTAGAGGTACTGGTTGGTCAAATAATTCAGATCACTTCTACTTCTACGTGTAAAGAGATTGAGTGTCAGACTTTTACTAACTAAAACGTACCTTAAACACAAAAACAGTTGGAACATATTCCAGGGCTGCAGTGACTCTTCCGACAATACTGAGTTAATTTCGGTGTATCTTCTCAGGGTTGTCAACTAGAAAACACCGGCTTCGGCGAGTTTAAATTGACGTGTAAAAGTGTTTTTCAATCCATTTTCAAAAATAAATATCATTGATAGCCCTGGCAAAGAAAACGTAAGGCCGACTACCTCGTCAGTTCTGCCGCAGAAAAATGTTGTGGAATACCTACTTCGTCAATTCAACCGCGAGCGATCGCCCTCCCTCTCTCTTTCTTGCTCTCGTAAATGACGGTTCAAAGTGATAAAAGCATAGAATAGTGTGATTCGGTGCTGAGTCGACAGATATACGATTATGCGTATTCTACCCTAAAGAGTTTTTTTTTATATATGTCTATTATAGCGAGATGAGATCCATCAGCTGTGCTGTTTGATCGTTTGTCCTTCTACCAAAAAAAAAAACATATAGCCGTACATACAATTTCCTCCTTTTTGAAGTTTTTAAGATTAAGAAGAGATGACGATTGACGATATTATTTTAATAGTACTTTAATAATATACTTTATTGGAAGAAAAAAACGTGTTGCGCCTACCCCAAATAAAACGGGATAAGGACAGGAAGATGATTTTAATAAAACTCTCTTTTAGGATATATATCTTTTAAGCTCTATTCTTTTCCAACAAATACTCTCAGAGAAGAAAAAAACCAGAGATCAGTTACCATAGTCTTTTGCTATAATATTAAACTATCTTTTATATTCTGAGCAGAAGCAGTTAAACAGCTTTCCAACACTTAAAATATACTTCAAGTAGCAGTGAATAAGTACAAAAAATAAATCTATCAAGCAACAAGCACAACAATCGACCGTTCAGTCCGTGGGTTCGAGTCGCGTGCGACGTATTTACATACAAACGGGTGCGCGGGCGCACGCCACATTTAATTACACGACACGGGACAAATTGACGACCGCCCGCTAACGATCACCGGTAACCACTGAGCTCAAAGGATAAAATAGCTCTTTTTATGTTTTAATGAAATAGTTGGACAAGTTCTTAAGTTTAATGCCGATAATATTTTCTAGGATAAGAAAAAATAGTTAGGTATTTTAGTGGGTACCACCTGGTGCTGTTAAACTGGTTTAAGGTGCAAGACCATTTTATACTGGTTTTAAGAAAATATTAATTTGATGTTGTCTAGACAGATTTGTCTTATAGACAGATAGATAGATCTGAATTCATTTGTGCATATTTATCTATCTTCGACCAAATAGTGGTGACCTAGTGGTAACGGTCTCAGCTTACGAGGTTCAACCCAGTACGGAGCATTAATTTCTGTCATTTATTACAGCACCACTGCTCTCAAAACGATGAAGGAAAATATGAAGAAACCGGTATGTCCTAGAACTTACAATTTAAAGAAGTGTGGCTTCTATCAATGCGCACTGTGCCCGTCCATCTCCTAGAGAGGAGACTGGAGTGCCAGTCGTGGGAAAATTATAGGGCTGATATCAGATATGCTATATCGATTTCCGAAAAAATCGATCTAAATCAATCGCATTTTCCTTTTAAATAACCTACTTTATTAACCTAAAAAACTGGTTGATTACATAACCTTGGCAGCCATTGTGAGTCGAGACATCCTGAGACAGTATCCACCCTTGCACAAGCCATTGTCGGTCAGTTCCACTTGCATTCATACAAATTGCGCTTGCGTAAGAAGGAAATTGTCGTTTGTATGGACTAGTGGGTTTACTACAGTTCGCCCTTGTTAGAATAAATGTAGCGGAAGATTGATTGGTAATCGAGAATTGTTTGCCAGAATTGAACGAGATTTTATTTAGGAACGTATATTACAATACCTACATTGAAGTCTTTATTAACGTGAAGGGAATTTATTACCGTGCCCTATATAAAAAAGACAGACCAAGGCGGAGGTGGAGAGATGAGCTTGATAAATACCGGAGGGACTGACCCGTAATGGCCGAAGACAGACGTGTGTGGAAAAGGGAGAGCGAGGCCTTCGCCCAGCAGTGGGACATAAATGGGCTAACTAACTAACTAACTATATAAAAATACTAGCTGAACCAGTAAACGTTGTTCTGCCATATAAATGATCAAAAAAAGAAGGAGGGATCATCCAAATCGGTCAAGTCGAGGATGGAGAGGGAAAAGGAGGCTAAAGGGAAGATAGATGGATTGTGTGAGGAGTGGTATGAAAAAAAGAGAGTTAGTGATAGCGTGACGGGTGATAGGAATGGAAGAAAAAAAAAGTTGCGTCGACTAAATAATACGAAACAAGGGCAGAAAGATGATGAAGATTTATTATTGTATGTTTAGGAAGTGTTACTTGCGGTCAGACACGCGAGTTCGGCCGAAAACCAACCTCATTTAGTACGCATCAACAAAAAAAGTGTAACGGATGATTATGCGTGCTGATCGAATTATCGATGTGCATCTCCCGGACATCGTCGATATCTACACATTGGCATCACTACCTGCACTTCATAAACACCTTATTCTTTAAACAGTAATGATCAAAATCGATCACCTATGGCGCAGTACAAGTGGCAGGGCTGAGGATGAATCGAGTTAGAATCGGAATTAAAGCAATTACCGATATTAATAATCGATCACGGAATCTATTTTTTCCGTAGTTGCCGTTTTTTTCACGCCGTAGCGGTTTCGACGCGATTATTTTGCATATTTTTTTCTAATTTTGGAAATTCATGTTTTTATAATCATTGTAATTTGTTAAATTAAAGGTTGAAAGGCAAATTTCTGGTTTCTATAACCAAAAGTCTTCAAAACCAATCAACCTGTCACCACGCAATTTTTCAACCTGCCAACGAAATTAGAATTAGAACATTAATCAGATGTTCCATATCGATTAACTCGGTCGTACTAATTATATTCGAATAAGGTGTCAATCGATTTATCGTCATTTTAATGAAGTCACGCAAAGTTTATAAATCGCCATTTATAGAGACTAGAAGTTTTAATTATGTGTTCATGTTTATTAAAGAAAGGTTGAGGACCTTTGGTATTGTAATAATTGGTTTCTGGTCAGGTCTAGTGCCTTGAATGAGGCCGGGCTGATGTTCCAAGGTCTTCGATTTGGATTCTGATTGCAGTGTGATATAAATTATTTATTAGTTGACGGTTACCTACTGAAACGGTCAAAGAGCGTAGTTACAGGTGATTTTGTAACGTGAGAAGATTACAGAATTTTCGTCACTAGTGCTTTTGACGTCAGATGAGGTAAATGCTAGAGTAAGCGGGCCCAGAAGATAGGTGTCGATTCTTACTTTGACGGCTTTTGAGTAGATGGTCAGAAATAAAGATGCTGGGGAGGGTTTTATCCATTTATCAGGATAGACACCAGCATCGCTCGGGCGTTATAAATCTTCGCTTTTCTCTACTTTAATATGCACGTATTATTCACCTAAATCTTCCTCATGAATAGCTCCGTCTATTTATAACAAATAAAGACAGATAGACGCGGTGAGCGATTTGTTTTGTTTAAGTATAAATGTCATCATCATTATTTCAGCCGAAAAGCGTCCACTGTTAGTCGATGGGGCCGAAAGGTCTGGAGTGGAAATGTATTGGAAGGATAGAAGGCCTCCTACAAGGTGGGCCTGGTGAGGTCACGGAAATCAGATGGATGCGAAACGGGAGTGGGTTTAAGTCAGTAGAAGTCTGACACGCTCTCCCGCTACGTAGATTTATTTATTTACTTCTTCTCAAAAGAGTTTGGCGGTAAGTATATTATATTGGCGTTTTAAAACTGTCCGTTTGCAACAACCAATGATCCTTGATACGATTGTTGAAATTTACATTTCCGATTTTCTGTTTTCATTTCCTAATAATTAGAACGAATCGCATAACGTTAGTTTAGAAAATAAAGTGCTAGTTAAATTAATGATTACAAAGATTTTTAATTAGTGGCCTGTTTGTGTTGCGTTCATGGAGTTATTGTGGTTTTAAGAGTGGAATTACTATTCTTAATCTTGGATATTAGGTATTTATGAAATTAAAGAAGACTCCCCAACGGCCACCTGTTCTGCGAGCAATGTGCCCTGCCCATTGCCACTTAAGTTTGGCGATTCTTCGGGCTATGTCGGCAACCTTGGTTCTCCTGCGGATATCTTCATTTCTGATTCGATCCCGCAAGGAAACTCCGAGCATAGCCCTTTCCATTGCCCTCTGGGTGACTTTGAGCCTTTTGATAAGGCCCATTGTGAGCGACCACGTTTCGGCACCATATGTCATCACTGGAAAACACACTGGTCTTTCGTCTTGAGACACGGTGGTATATTGGACGAGAAGATACCGCGCAGTCTCCCGAACGCTGCCCAGCCGAGTCGGATTCGACGGTTCTGGAGTGGCGACCTCGTACTGGAAGACGCAGCGTCGCAAGGCCTCCTACAAGGTGGACCGATGACCTGGTGAAGGTTGCGGGAAACCGATGGATGCGAGACGCACAGGATCGATCATTGTGGCGACACTTAGGGGAGGCCTATGTCCAACAGTGGACGTCTGTCGGCTGAAATGATGATGATGAAAGAAGACTCAAAAATAGTCAGTAAGAGTCTGACACAATCTCCCGCTCCACCCAAGAGCGCGGGTTGTCATTGGATGATTTTTGCCCACAAAAAAAAGTATCCAACATTATTTTTAGTTTATGCTAAACCTGAATATAGTTTTTTCAGAATCAGTAACTGAATGGATTCCAATAGTTGTTACATCATGTTATATTTTTCCCAAAAATATTTAAAAAGGTCACAAGTTGGACATCACCGATACTAATCACAAAACAAGCCACGGCAGGTCATAGTGGGCATTAAGAGCCAGCAAACGGTTGGGTGCAAGTGCAAAACAACCCTTCAGTCACCTGCATGGCCCAGTGACTACGTATTTTGCTGACATAACAAGTTTTATAACTTTGTGATTTTTCATGATATACAGGTAGGAAGTTTTGTACATAGATTCTTTACATAAAAATACTAGACACGTTTTTTGGGTTTTCCATATACTAAAACTATAGACCCAGATTTTGATAACATTATTTTGCAAATTTTTGTCCAACGTTAATCATTACAGCATACTGTCCAGGGATGCGGTCCCCCGACGCGTAGTGTCATAGTCGCGTTTTCGTCATTACACGCTTCTAAAAGCCTGGTCTCGTGTGTTATGACGAATACGCGTCTCTGAAGCTATGCGTCCCTGGACAGTAGGCCTTAAAAGCCTATGAAATTTTTGGAGATATCTTTTGTAATCGTAGACAGCTTTACGTGGTGTAATTCAATGCATCACCACTGCTCTCAAAACAGTGTAAGAAAACATTGTGGGGAAACCAGCATGTCATAAGGGAAAACATTCGAAGACATGTGACATCCACCAACTCGTACTGGGCCCACATGGTGGATTATGGCCCTTTCCTTCCCCTATAGAGGAGGCCTGAGTCCCTACAGTGGGAATATTGTAAGGCTGATTATTTACGCTTATGCTTATATAATTTTGGTCTGTTATTATATTATTATTATATTATAATTAGCCCATACTGTCCCCGGTCTATTGTAACTTAAATATTAGTTAGATATTTACCTTGCATCCTTCACAAGTGAACGCTCCGAAATGGAAGCCGGCCGCCGGCTCTCCGCAGACTTTGCACTTTTGGTTCATCTAGAAAAGACAAGAGAACACAGTTAGATTTCATGGAAGAAAAGATGAAAATAGATACAAGACAATCGCAATTGGTACAAATGGGATTAAGATTGCAATCATCAATTGATTGGACCTAACGAAATTGTCATATTGAATTGACGGAGGCCATTTTGGAAAAATGGGATGTATTTAAAAATATGGATTCAAAAAAAGACTGGTGGCTGTCAGTTACGGGATAATTGTATTTAGAATATTAGCAAGAACTAGAGCAAAATAGACAACATTTTTTTTTTTTTAAAGTGAATAAAATTTATACAAAGTAAGAAGAAAAAGCATTTAAAAAATACACTCGCGCCGCGCACAGAACTAACCAATATTGTTGCTCTTATCGCTCGACATAAACGAATATGCAACTGAAAATCCGCCACAGAAACCCAATTCACTGTTAATATGCCGTGACCGAGATCGGCCATTTCCAATCAGTCATTTAGTTGTTAATTTCGAAGAGCATGGGGCATGTTATTGGTTGCATATGCGATAAAATCGTTTTGTATGTATCGATTAAACGATATTAATTGTTGCGATTTATTTCTTATGCGTTACGTGTCGCGCTCTATGCGTTCCATATTTGAAAATTCATTGCGACGCATTTTGACAAGATTCTTATTTTAAATATTGAGCCTACGCTTTGACACATTGAATTTTGTTTTATTTGTGCTATAATGGCGATTGTCTTTTTATTGATGTCATCATTGCTGTTTTTTATTTCCAAATGAGGTAAGCAGAACACAAAATAAATGCCTACAGTCAACCCGTCGGCATCGCTCAAAGTCGTCAGAAAAAAAAACTTAAAAAAACTTTTCATTTGCATAAAATTCAGAATGAATAAACTTTAATACGCATAAATGAACAAATTTAATTAAATCGAACTTATTTTAACAAAATGACGGCTGTTTCGTATAAAAATAACAATAAAGTCGTAAGTAGTGCCTTTTCTGTCAGCGTGTGAGTTATTGTAATGGCGGGATCACATTTTAATGGTTCTTTCAACGGTTTTTACACTTTTTAAGCTCATAATATAATGTAATGTGCATTGTAAATCCAGAAAAACGTCTGTTATTAACGAAATTATGTGATTAACACTGAAAATATGTAAGAGTTGGAGTAAAACGAGAAGTTACGAGCTGACGGCGGCCATGTTGCGATGGCCACTACGTCAGCTTGTTAAAGTATCCCGGGTTGGTTGGAGATCCTTGGGTGAGCCAAACTAATGTGTCATTTAGGATCCATTTATTTATTCACGGACAATAAAGTAATTTGTAAGAGTCTGAGTGTCGGCGTCATGTATACTTAGTGCGGCCATTTTCCGTATTGTAATTTCTGTGATTCTTGGGATAACTCAGTCAGTTTGTATGTGTGTATCTTTGTTACTCCTTGATGCTCAAACGGTTGAATAGATTCGGATGAAATGTTGTTAGTTTATATTCTGGCTATATGGGCTATATATGGGCTATATATGGGCTATAATTAATTAGGGACGAGTAGGAGTGCTAATACTAGGGTAGTGGGTCTACTAAGACTTCAGTTGAATTCATGTATTCGTAAAATAATTATAATCGGACGGGAAGTCCTCACGGCGCTGCCGCCATGACCCTGACTACGATCTAAGCCGCCATGGTAGGCGCGTGCTTGCAGACAACAATCAGTCTGGTAACCATCCTTACCGAGACTGAATCGTCAAAGGCTTACTGCACCTCAAAGAGATATCAGCAAAACCGTGGAGGCTAGAAACGGGTAATTTCTGACAAGGAAACCCGCGGTCCTAAAACGTAAAGGGTGAGTAAAGGACACGGGTGTAATATTAGTCAGTAAAACTCTGACACGCCTTCCATTTCACCGTAGAGTGGGAGAAGTTATTGGATGATATCCCACCTCCAAAAAAATATACTGGAGATAGTTCCCTATTTCATTAAACCCAAGAGAAAGCCCGCGTTAGCTCTCTCATTATCTTTCTATTGTATCTCTAATCATTTTATTCGAAAGAGTAATATTTTAACATACGGAATCCCTCACTGAATTAACTGAAACTGTAACCAAGAGAAACAAGTCCCGCGGGTCAGTGATAGTAATCAGAGATAATATACTGCGATGATAATATGAAGAAAGTATTTTGGGTTAACTCGTTTCAAAGTAATTAACGTTAATGTTACGAGGCGCCTAACTATTTGAGGGAAATACTTTAAATTGCGCTGATGTTCAAGATTGATTATATGAGTATATTTGGGAACCCTAACTCACGGCTGTATTTTCCTAAGAGTTAGCACAAATGTACATAATAGTCCACTTACAAAGCGCTATTTTACGCCATATATGGTTGCCTGCTCCCTTCAGCCTTTTATTGTTCCCACTGCTGGGATAAGGCCTCCTCTCTAGGAAAGGGAATGGGCTGTAATCTACCACGTGAGTCCAGTGCGGGTCGGTGGATTTCACGTTTTCGAATTTTTGTATCTAGGATGTTGATGACATTACGATGTTTTCCTTCACCGTTTTGTGAGCACTGGTGATGAAATAAATTACGTTTTCTACTAAAGTAATGCGCATTTGGCCTAGGTTTACTAGTTTTCGGTGGGAAATCATCTAATGGCTTCTCTCACTCTGGGTGGAGGGAAAAGGAATGTCAGACTACCACCAACCTAACAAAATAGAATTTCCATAAATCCTTCCAAATTATAAAATTGCCTCCTTGTAATTCTTGTTACTTCATATACCAGTGTGATTGACCATCAACGATTGCATCACTGCTTACCATCAGATAGGGTCACAGTCAAGTTAATATCATACAAAAAAATATTTCGAGAGAAGAACAGCTATTAACATACGAAACAGACATTTCCCAAGACAGCCGATAACATTTCCCCTAAAAAAAACATTTCCAATTCCATACAATGTTGCAAACGTACAAAACATCGCGAGATTTATCCGCAGACACGGGAATAAACTTTGAGAAAATTCCCGAGATTCCAATCGGGACAAAACGAACAAAGGCGAGTTGGTACGAAGTAATCCGTTTATCTAGCGAGCGGGGATCGGCAGAGATGCAGGTGGATGCGTATGGGCAGGAACAAGGGACCGGAGACTTGGAAATGTTAGAAACGCTAAACTAGTCAAAGATTTTTTTACACTTAGACTTACTGTAATCCTGAATTGAGCGTAACTTTAAGTTTGTGTAAGCTACATACATTACTGTATGTAGTGTACACAAACATAAAGTTAGTATCAAATCATGAAGTATTTAAAATTAGACAGCTATGCCCATAATATTACTAGTTGACCTGGCAAACGTCTTTTTAATATAGAAATTTGCGCTCATCTCATAACCACCTACTTCAATGTCCCGCTCATGGTACTGACTTTTTTCACTATTCAAGATATTTTTTTTTGTGGAATGTACTTTTCCAGGAGATCAGGATGGCAACAAACCGATTAACATTCACCACTAAAGTTGCAATAAAACTAAAACTAAAGTTCGTGAGTTAATTCGCAAGAAGTTGGCAGTAGTATCCATCAGTCATCACTCAGCACATTGTCGATTTGAACTAATTGTTTGACTATATTAGTATATATATATAGTAGGTATATACTTATGTAGTTTATTAATTTGTGTGTATATTATATAATTGTATTATATTTATGGTTTATTAATATATCTATACTTGTATTCACCTTATCTCTTTCTTTTATTGCACCTACCACTATTTTTCTCAGTATCACCCAAAGGTATCAAAATAAAACATCAAAAAAATTAGAGTTGGGGTACAGCGAAGATCTATTCTCAGACCTACAAAATATACACAAAGAATTTGGTATATATAGCTGATGTTTTAAGGAGTAACGGAGATCAGCTAGTTCCGAGCAAAAACCACTTGAAATTGTGACCAAGTTATGGAATTATACTGTTTTACGAATCTGACGCGTACGGAATCGCTGACATTAGCTAGTGTTTGCCATTTTGGAGGTATGTGGAACAGAGAGTAAAGTCCCGCAAACCTCCATTGAAAAGGGAGGATCCTCCGGCCAGACCGGGTGTTATGGTCTGGTGGGCGACTGCCCGATAGTTGTTGTCGTCTATAAACTTTGATTGCGCGATGCAGGATTTCGTATTTTCTTCGTAGTTCTTATGTGGCGTCATAGATGTCGCTACACCATAAAAACTGGATGCTATGGAATCACATTACAATAATTAAGTCCCTGACACTACTTCCCCTGTTCCCATAGTTTACAGTCGTCGCCAAGGCGAAGTAAATCACGCAGCGTGTGCTCTCGCCCTATCGCTCTGAGGATCGTGCGCGCCGCTAAATTAGAACTGGGTTTCAGGGGTCGGTGGGGTTCAGGGATTTTCGTTCTCAAAACCCAACTGAAGAAAGACGGGTGAGGCTTAGGCAGTAATAATCTGATCACTCCATCAAGAGCTGGAGAAGTTATTTGATGGTTTCCCACGCAAAAAGGGATCGCAAAAAGCTTATCAATAATGATAAAAACACCTAACCTGAAACCCCAAATAGGTTAGAAGATGATAAACTGGTGCTTGACCACTATCTCACCGGATGGTACCAGATAATATATTCGACAAAGTAACCTATTCACTCTTGACTTACAGAACCCCAGGTTATAGCTATCAGGAACCACAGAGTTCGGTACGGAATCTTACACCTTTTTCTCTTACTACTATTCCTTGTTGATTTTTTGAATGAGGATAGCGTAAAGATTAATGACCATCCAGCTCTGTGAGAATTAGGATCAATTCAAGAGAATGTAGCTGAAAATAAGGGGGAATATACGTATGATTATGATGTCGTGTATGTGTTTACAAATCGAATAAATAAGTCGGTTGTGAAAAATACTCGTAATATTTCCTGCTGCTGTACTCAGGTTTAGAAGACTTCAGAAGGGTATCTTTCGTAATCGTGAATATATAATTCTTTAGACAATGTTTTATTCAGATCACCACAGATTAAGTGGTGACGTCATACTGTTACGGACATGTAGGGATCGATTTAAATAATCACCACACGCGTAATAACCGATAATTGGCCCAATCAACCGCATACATAAAGGTTAGGTCACCTCTTGAGTAATTATCATCTTTTATTTTAATGTAAAAAGAACAAGAATGTACAAGTCACTATGACAGCCCGTCTAAAAAAATAATAATTTGCGTTCCAAATTTAAAGGAAGAACACTGGTTCGTGAAGTTTGTCAATTATTATCCACGTTACAAATAAAAAAAATTGGTTAACACGTCAAGGTCAGTGACCTAATAATTGCAGAATTCAGCGCCGGCGCACATCGCCCGAATAATCTCGATGCGCGTCCGTGTAACGCGATGCAACAGATCGATTCCCTTACTACATGACTTAATTAATTCTCAAGACCGTTCATCTTTTTAGGGCACTCCATAAAAGGCAAAACACAATGCAAAAACAACCAAATGCTGATGAGATACAATTCATATTACAATGAATCAATTCGGAGTTTAACGAAGCAAATAAATTGAATGCTCATGACAAGTCTCGAGTCGCGAAAGCCTCGCAGTCGAAATGGCTGTCACCGGTGTCAGTCCATCTCCAATCATATATCTCGTTTATAATCTGGAAATGCAATTAGCATATTAATCGTTTCATATTTCGATGATTAAAACGAACGTTTTATTTAAATCGTTTTCATTTGATTTATATTCAAATAGGACTTAAATCCAAATATGTACAACCAGTTACTAGCTTATTATGACTAGTTCATTTGTTTGTGTTTAGCTTTTTTAATTGATAAAATGTAGTGCTGCGATTTCACCTGTGACCAGTGATACAATTGTTATTGCAAGCCTGTTCACTCTAGTCTTGAAGACACCTAAGTTATAATTGGACCAAAAGACCGCAGCAGGCAAGTTGTTCTAGTCTTTCGATGGTACCTATTTTTGTGTTTATAAAATAAAATTTTTACTAGTCAGTTTGTTGAAAAGTATGATCTGATCACTTTGATGGTCACCCATTCATTGGCTTCACCAACACTCTCACCAACTCTATCTGGAAGTGTATTGAGCCAGGGCGACAGTTAAACCCGTGAATACGCAAGAGACGATAGTCGAACATCTCATTTCATAGCATTTATTAACATCAGCTTCTGTATAAATTATATCGATAAATCGCCTCACTGAAACGTGTCGATATTACAATCTTTAGATGCGTTTCCAGAAATCATCCAATCTACAGTATGAGACATCGTGGCGAAATCCATTAACTGTTGAATATGTGCACTCTTAAAGACATTCAATCTTGTACGCCAAGGTCCAATTTCCGCAGTAACGGTCGCACTTTAAATCAAAATTATCGGTTTATAGGTGCTATTAATCGTAATATCGATGTTTTTGTGAAGATCGACGTACGCAGCTAGAGTGCCTACGAGAACACATATAATGTGATTTATAGAATGTTGTAACGAATGAGATGAGTTAATCTGCGAATTAACGCACACAAAAACGCAGCATTTTTTAAATTGATATAAACTAGTGCCTTGGCTGTGATCACACGTGATGGTAAGAAGTGATGCAATTTCTACTTTAACTTTGAATATACCTAACTTATAATTGGACGGAAAGACCGCAGAAAGCAAATTTTTTTTTGGACTATATTGACCTATCTGACTCCAATACACTTAGAGCTAACTTGTGGTGTCAATCATTCCAGTGGATCGGCGGCTATAAAAACAATCAGATCATAATGCTTGTCAAAAATAAATCGTCCAAATCTTAAATGCTGCACAGCACCAACCGGTGTGAGTTACAATAAATTGTAACAAATCCTTGTACACTGCTATAAACCTCTCAAGATACTGCTTATGAGGCAGAGCTTCTAAATCTACATATTTAAACGTTCTGAGCCAGAACAGCGAACTGTACGTGTTTCCTGTAACGGTACGAATATTAATATCCGTAGTGTCGACTACATTTCACACCAGATTGTCTTCAAGAAACGCTTCGAGAGTTTCATCAATAAGTTCATTGCTGCGTGCTTTCTCTGAGACAAGTTTATATTATTATTAGAGGGTCACTTCCTCTAATGGCGTAACTATATCTATAGTTACATATATCTTACTCTAGAACTGCCGATGTTCCGGTAGACATGTTATTTGTATCGTGTGAACGACGACGCGGCCTGTCATTTGGCGTGACCACCATTATCGATGCTCGGCGGCGACCTCGTGGGAATCTATGGGGTTTATGGGATTCTGAGGCAGGGTTAACAGGTGCATTTGTGGAGGCAAGCGCTGACTGATGGCATGTCGTAATGGAGGATTGAAGTGGTGTTTGTGAAGGTATTTCTTTGGAAGTTTGTGGTTTCTTAGATAGTGTTCGGATTTTTAAATAATAGGTGATCGTAAGTTACTAACTACTACATCAAAATTTTATGTGTGTATTTATATTTGTTCCTCCTTCACGCTCAAACGCGAAGTTTAGCACAAGTTCAGATTGCAGAATTTTATTTCGGAAGTATATTCCCTTGAAATAATTTTCTAATTTCAAGCAAGCAAAGTCGTTAACAGAAGCTAATTACTCAAAATTGATCAATATGGTTCATTAAAAGCTGAACAAAATCTTATAGAAGTCTCAACTTTAATCAATAGAATAATCACCAGCTACAATGTCATAATCGTGATACCACAAAAAAGACGTATCTAAAATCTAAACTAGATATCAGAATATAAATGAAGTCAGTAGACATGTTCGCTACGATGCATAAACTCGTATTTTGACGGGCACACGTCACAGCCGACACACGGACGTAGTACACCACGAACGTGAAACTAATTTGATTCTACATTAATGTAATGGGCAGACATTTGAGAACCTTTGAACCGAAACATGTTACAGTATGAGAAATATTTAGAGCATATTTTTTTTGCTGGAGATTGTTGGAGAAGATTACTTGAATAGACATGCTAGTAGATTGTGTTTTTATGATAAATTACTTGTAAACACTAATGCGAAAGGTAATCTTGAGTTTAACACATTTACGGTTGTAGATCCGGATGATACTAATACTGATATAGACTGGCCTGTTGGTCTAGTAGTTAGTGGTGGTGGGGTGGTTCAATTCCTACCCAAGACAAATGTTTATGCGAAGAGCACGATCATTTGTTCTGTGACTGGGTGTAAATTATCTATAGTATGTTTTTTTTATAATATAAACTAGTGCTTGACAGCGATCCCACCTGATGGCGACCGCACTAGTTTATTAAGAGCCTATTTTCTCTAGCCTTAAAGATATCTAAATTATAACCGGACGGGAAGACCGCAGCAAGCAAATTGTTCCTGTATACGATGTACCCGGTATAAAAGACGAAGTGAAACGTTAATTTTGAACCGTAGAGGCATGTATTTAGAAATATAGAAGTATGTTTATCAGTTGTCTAGTGGCACAAACTCTGCTTAGTTTGGGACTAGATGACATTGTGTTAAAGGTGTGGAATATTACATTAAATACTGATGATAATATAACAGACAATATAGACGCTACTTTCGATCAATTATATTCAAAATATGACAAAGAAACAATCCATCAGAATGAACCCGCCAATCTCCACCCAATCAAGATAGAAAGAGAAGCAGCCAATACTTATAGAACCCCATATTTTCATCCAATTCCCATAGCTTACCAGAACAGCGAAGGTTCTCACAAAGACAAGTACGAGCAGAGTTATAAGTGAGCGCGACGAATGGGTAATGGCGCGGGAACCGAACCGCTGCAGCTACGGGGGACAAAACATAGAGAGGAAATGTATTTTAGCTTTCTTGGGTACTGGATCAAAATGCGGGGTAAATAGAAAAGTGTACACTAATATTTGGCTATTTTTTTTTTGTTTGTAAGAGGTAGCCTCTGAAAGTTCTGCTCTGATTGCAAAAAAAAAACTACTGATAGAAAGCTGCTTTATTCCTAAGTGACATAGGTTATATTTTATGTACTTACGCGGGTGATGCCGCAGGCAACAGCTAGTAGTTTATATTTGGGGTTTATTTTTAATATTTTGTTGTTTTAGTGATTTTAGTTAATGTATATCTAATAGGCTTTTAACAATGATAACATCACTGCTTACCATCAGGCGAGATCGCTGTCAGACACTATTTTGTATTAAAAAAAAAGATGAATGACTAGATAGCTTTGGAGGAGGCCTTCAGTCATAGACGGGGTTTTACAAAATACTTTGTCTTAAGATTCTAACTTTAAGGCATTTAATTTTTTAAATCAATGCTTTGCCACTGACTCTGTCATTAAATCATTAGGTGAAGAGATTATTAGTTATAAATAAAATATCAAGTTTATACGAAAACGAAACTACAATTACAAAACTCATATTCTTGATTTCGAACAATCTAAATATTTACCTTTAAAACATCATAAAGCAGTACCTATAAAATATATTCTGAATACCATCTCTACATTACGTTGCTGGCTCTACATAGAGTCGGCTCTACTCTTGATTTCGTTTTGATAGGTGTTAATTTGTCATGCTCTTGTGGTTCACGCGCATTACACCTGTTAACCGTAACAATATTATTACGGGCTGTCTGTTTGTCTGTCCGTATGTCATCTTGAAAACTATACTAAATTGCTAAGTTACTTTTGTAACGAGGTTTTTATTCAAAGTGTGATTGTGGGTAGTAGCGTAGCTAGACGTGGGCGCAGTGGGCCCTCGCACTTAAAGGAACCTCGTATAGCGAGGGCTTGTACCGAAAACGATACTCCTCGATACCAGCTAACCTAAATCTTATTTTTACGTAATAAGGTAAGTTATCTGATACGAGATGTACCGTTTTCGATACACTGATGCTGGAGAGGTAAGAACGAGAGTTTTTATAATTGACTAGCAGCCCGTCTCGCCTTCGCACGGGCAAGAATGTTTGAAATCAGCAAATCACACAAACACAAATACTTCCTCTTTATAATATTAGTGTAGATAGGCTCGCGTTTGACCATTATTTGACCTAATGGTAAGTGATGATGTGGTCGAACACTAGGTTGCGACAGTAGCTGTTTCGTTTTCGAATGTATGAAAGAAAGAGGCCTCGATGATGTACCTTCGCCTACGTCTAAATAAGTCCAAATTACGCCATTGTCGGTAAAGAAGTATTGTAACCAAATGAATTATGGACGCATAATTTACTGCAGAAATGAATCGCGGATAAATAAATAGCTAGTAATAAAAGTCAAATACAGGTTAACATTCTAACGAGTATTATAGGCTTTGCCTATTAAGTTATTAACTAAATCACGATTATTGGTTAAACTAATAAAAACGAACTATTATATTTATCGCAAAAGCTTTAGTGTTGGTAATTTTAAAATGGATGCGATTTTGAAATCAGTAAACTAAATGTCAATTCTTAGTCATTCTCATTAGGCGGCGTTACAAACATAAGTAATGAAGTTGAAGATAACGGAATAAAAAAAAATTAAAGACAAGCGCGAGCGGGACTCGCGCACGAAGGGTTCGGTACCGTTTGTAGTAAAAAACGAGCAAAAAATAACGTTTGTTTTATGTAAATCGCATGTTTTATGTGAGCCTCCTTAAATATTTATTTTAATTCTGTTTTTTAGTATTGGCATCCATCATCATTATCATCATTTCAGCGGACAGACTTCCACTGTTGGACATAGGCCTCACCCAATTGTCGCCACAATGATCAATCCTGGAGAAGATCCGGGAGAACCAAAGTATTAGCATTGCGGCAAAAGAAATACAAGATCTGTGAAAATTTCAACTGTCTAACTGTCTTGGTTCATTAGATACAGCCTGGTGACAGACGGACGGATAGTGGAGTCTTAGTAATATGGTCGCGTTTTAACCTTTAGGTACAGAACCCTCGCAAGGACATCAAAAGGACCGAAGTTCAAAGGTACTCCTGCGCAGAAACGTGTACAAATGTCCAATTAAATTGATCAATCGGTACATGCAGCTTCAATTAGTGTAATAACATGTGGCGAACAGTTCAATTAATATTGTCAGTTTAATTGGTCTAGGTTTGCGGAGACCTATGCTGAAATGTGTATGTAAATTATCACAATTATTTCTGAAGAGATAAGTAGGTAATTTTTTTTAAAGTAAAGTGCTTTATTTTGTAAATACTAGTAGCAGTAGAATTTAATTAAAATTGCGTAGGTAGTAAGTGCATTGGTATTTTAGATAATTAGTGCTTACTGAGAGCATCTGGATTATGTAAGCTATTGCATGTTAATAGGTTTTTGTTAGTAACATCCAACTGTCCTGTCGCAGGTCTGCTGGAAGAAAGTTCGTTAGAGATAAGCAGGTCCCTTGTACTCTTTTATCCTTCTTTGTTCTTTTCGATTTTAAGTTTTTTTGTGTAAATAAATAAATAACTTTTTTTTGTTGGAAAGTCATCATAAAAGCTACTCTTTTTCTTAGTAAAGTGAGAAGGAGTGTCAGATATTTCTACCCGTTATAGGTAGTCTACAATGAAATTTTTAGCTCCATTTTTACGGAGATTGCGCAGGTTTCAATAGTTCTACATATTGTCTAATTGCGCAAAAACTTGAGATTTACACTAATTTTACATCACAAAATCCAATTTGTCCTAAATCCTTTTTGAATAATGAAAACAGTCACTGAATTTCATTCGAAAAATCCCGCCCAAAAACTCCAAAAAACATACATATGAATTGATTACAAACAGTTCAATTAAAAAGGCTGCTCACTACTCGTTCACTCACTCACTTAATCAGTCTCGTTCACTCACTCACTCAATCACTCTCGTTCACTGGTTCACGACCATAGAGCAGTCATTGTGTGCACGTGTTACAGTAATTAATTGTAATTTGTAATGAATAGTCGGCGTTAAAGCGTTATTTTTCTGCGCTGTTTGAGCGATTGTTATACTAATATGATAATTGACGGTTAATGGGGAAATTGCTGTTTCTTTAGTGCCTATACAATATAATTGCTTGAAAACTTTACTGAGTATTAAAGAAACTATGATTAAGTGTACTACACCACCGGTCCTTGGTGGACATCCCACCCATACGTAGATAGCGTTTTGGGAATACATTCATTTTGAATAATGAATGTATCATTTTACGTACAGCTAAGGGGTGGAATTCCCTGCCAGAGTTTGCGATTCCTGATAGTTACAAGCAAGATTTTTTTAAGTCAAGAGTGAATAGGTTACTTCTAGGCAAGGTGTTCCACCATCGGCCACATCATCGCTTACTATGAGGTGAGATAGTGGTCAAACGCGAGTCTAACCATAAAGTTATAAAAACATTGAAGTACGAAAGGTTACGTGCGTGAGGTGTGTCACAAACTGCTGATTAAAAAATCGGAATATTTTTTCTCACGTTAGCACAAAATGTCACTACGCAATATTGTAAACTCACCTCGTAAAATGTTACTATAACCTATAATATTGTTAATGATGAATGAAATAAAGATTTGAAAAGAGATATGTAACGAAAAGGTCATCAATAAAAAATGGGCACACACAAACTCAACGATTTTTCATTCGATTATTTGTCATATCAAAAGGGGCTCACCTCTGATCTTAAACGATTCCGTTAACCAATCGATTATCGATAAAACGGATGATTAATCGTTCCTAATTGATATAATTCATCCCTTTTGGCAGCGGGACGTCTGTCGCGTGACTTGTCAGCGTGACACGCGATTTTTTGACAGCCCGTGACAAATTGTTGTGACAAAATATTTCAACAGTTGCGTCAATCGGAATAGGAACAACCCTCGTGGAATCTCACGTAGTTCAACAATTATAATTTTTATCCTTCTAAGATATATAACTCTTATATCATTGTGATAAAATTCAAAATATGACAGAAAACCGTTTTCGCGTTTGCAGTTCAAAAATAGAATGCATAGGGACGAATGACGTTGCGCAATCAATTCAAAATTTTGGAATTTAAATGAATGAATGAATGTGCGTTTGGAATTGTAGAACATAATTGATCATCTGTGTGATATGCTAGGTGTTCGATGACTTGGAACTTGTGATATGCAGATGCATATTGCAAGCATATTGAAAGAATTCAATTTGTTATCAAAAGAAAAATGATTCATCGACATCTGCTCAGTAGTGCAGAATGTTAAACATGATTTGGACATTTTTAAAGTAACTGTTAGTTTAAATTAGAATTGATCATTTCTGTCACTTGAAATGAATTTTTGTTATTTATATACCTTTGTGTTTAGTTTATACAGTTTCTGGGTTGTCAAAGTTAGATAGATAGAAATATGTGAGTACGACTTTTCGATACCAAATATCCGTCAAAAGGATGGCGCTAAGATTTCTGATTAAAACATTATTTTTATAGTGCTTTAATATGCGTGCTATGTATATCTATGTTAAGTATAGCTTTGCATCTAAGTAGACTGGAAGCTTACCATACAAGTTGGAAAAAGATTGGCTGATTGGATGAAAGTGTATAGTGATCGTTGAATTGCAATAGACGATACTGCGTGTTTTAGTTTTGTTTTCTGAGTAAGTAAAAATTAAATATCTGATAGGTACTTCTAAAACCATAATATACATAGTACAGCCTGCTGACATCCATGACGAAAGCTTCAATAATACCCAACACACCTTATCTCCCATCAACGATTACCAGCGAAAAATCAAAGAGAATTAATTCATTAACCTCTATAGAACCATCAGATGTCTCTTAAAAATGTCAATAGACGGACAAATCCCATTATATTAGTACGGATTTAAATAATAGACTAGATTAGACCTTTCTACGTCTATTATTGTTACTCGTAAGTTCGGCGCCGACCTTTGACTCTGGAATCAAATCGATGAGTGGTACAGAAAGTATTATGATATGCCGCGGCTTCGCTTGACTAGCTTTTTTGTTATTACTGCTATTGTTTGATGTAAGTTATACTTTGCTGGTTTTTAAGGAGGAGTTTTGTTAAAGCGGTTTTTTGGTTGGACGTAATGAAGTTCTATTGAAGATTTTGTAGTGTAATTTTGTAAAAGAATATGAGTATTGTATAAAGAAAAAGTTAGCAAATTGTGCTAGACATAATTTAATTTTAACCAAGAGTAAAAATCGACCATTAATTGACGGTACGACCGACTAGCAAAGTAAAAATGAATCTCGACTAATCGCTCTAACAAAACAGCTCCTTAAGCCAGACTGGACGTTATGCTTAGTCACCGGCTCGCTTCCCATGACAAGTGACCTGTGTTTCTATAGATATCTCAGTGGAGCATCGCGATTTAGCGATAGCGATATGTAGCGATACTATTTGTGAAGCAGGTCCTTTAGTAGATGGAGCTAGACGATAAGAGAAAATTGCGTGTTACAGAACAATTAGAAATTTATGTTATTGAGTGTTCTGGTGATAGTTGATTACTTGATTATGTTATATATAATTCTGTGCTAAGTAAAAATGTCAAGTAATATCTTAATAAATTCGTCATCGAAAGATTTCAACCAGACACGAGCACATCTAAAATCTAATAAGCATTTCCATAGATAATTCCAAACTAAATGGGAGAAAGGAATGGTTATAAGAAAAGTAAAATATCTATAATGTTAAAATGATTTCTGTTCATTTGGACGATAGCTGCTTCATTACACTAATAAGAATTAATATCCAATCCCCTACACCCGGAAAACGATCAAATGACATCACTAACAAATCTCATTTAAAAACATGAATACATTACAACCATTAAGTCATCAAAGTAGCGAGTGTCAAGCGTGTCATTGTCAGTCACAATGGCTGCACCGAATCGATTCAATTCATAATCGGATCGGAATACAATGATACCGATACCCACGCGATCAACTATATTCGGTTACGTTGAAAGTATTATGTAGTGTGTTGTACTGATTAATTAATTTGTACTGATCTGTATGTACCCCGAGTTTGAGTCAAGTGGTATTGTTTTGTATTCGTTGGTGTTATTAGGAGGCAGGCCCTGCTAGAAAGAGTAACTGAGGTCTTGTAAAGCAAAGGGCAACTGAAGGGACATGAATAGGTTTAAATCAGAAAAAGTTTGTCATTCCCTTTCGCCCCACAGAAGTAATTTGATGATGTCCAAATTTAAGTATCTGTTCGGATGTACCAGGTGTCAAAGGGCCTCCGCATCTAAGGTGCTACATAATTGAATATGTATGCAGTAACGGGTATCGGATACACCTCATCGTTTCTTCACAGATGAATGTCTAAATAATTACAAACAGCTGGCACTCAAATCAATAAGCTTCAATGTTATGGTTTGAAGGCAATTGAACAAGCAGGTTTATGAATACCGGCCGCAAAGTAAGAACGTTTCCCTTTAGCTTTTACTATCACAATAATAATAAACCTTTTCCATTCAGATCAAAGAATGAAAGTAACGTATGAATGCATAACCTTTTGCGCAAGTCGTAAGACTTAACTGAGGAAATGGTTTGTATTGGTGTAGGCTGAGCTGGCTAACTCTTTACTATTTATGACGGACATTACTACACATCAAACAATGAAAATATCGCAACAAGCTGGTCGGTCGACTTCAAATATCTAAAACACAAAACACTAACTATTTTATTAACAATACAAGCTCATTACTTCAAATAGAAGAAGGAGTTAACATGCAAAAATTTGCACCAACAACAGTTGAGGAAATAGTAAAAAGTGTTATCACCACTGCACCGCTTCGAACATAAACCTAAAAGTTAGCGAATACTCGAATAGTAAAACAATTTGCACTAAAAAGGTTTAACAATGAGTAATTGTGCCGGGCGTGCGAGTAAAAAAACGCAAGTGTCGGCACATGAAAGGACAAAGGCGGTCTGCGCGCGCGCCGAAACAAATGCCGTCGTAAAACAGATCTATTCGCTGAAAAGAAATTTTGCACAAGTTACGCTTTAGCGAAGCATTGTGCTGGCCTTTAGAGTTACCGCTTAGCAGAAAGCGCTGAGAAAATGTTGCTTTTATCGCTACCAGTGCTTACTGAACGACAGATAGAAGTACGTCTGTACTATCACGCTCATGACCAACAGGTGTCACAGTAACTTTTACTGTCCAAGTAGTTAATAATAATAATATTGATATTTCACAACTATCACACAACGCCATCTAGTCCCAAGCTAAGCAGAGCTTGTGTTATGAGTACTAGAAAACTGATAAACATACTTATATATTTCTAAATACATACATATTATAGATAAATTAATAGTTGAAACCATTTTTGCAAGTATTGGCATTATTTGTTCATTACACAAAAGTAACGGATATTTTTACAACGTAGACCCAAGCATCAATAAAGATATTGAACTACCGGATAGTAGTTTTTTTTTAAATCCGTCATAAAGTCAGTTAACGGTAATTTAAACCGTCTGAAGCAAAACTATCTGTCGAAGACTTATCTGCAAGCAGTCTAGTGGGTAGCCCTTTAAGGGACCTACTAGCTAATGATAATAATGACAAAGTAGATGACGTTTCGATTCCAATTTTCAATCTACCTGATAATGATCATCATGATATTAATAGATCTCAATATCTCATTGACACAACTGACAGGTGACGTCACCCTAAAAAGCCGGATCCTCAGATAGTCGTAGGTATAGCGGGCACGCGCCGCGCATGCGTGTGGCGCTGACGAACGATTGGTCGCTGTCGCCCCGCCTCACCTTGCGCAAGCGCACGTTATCGTCCATACTCGACAATTAGTTGTTAATGGCGAACTGGTTTTAAACGATGTTACAACGTACAAGTCTGTAAAGGGTTTGGATTTTGATGGCCCTGTATGCTATTAATAAATCTGCGTTGTATGTCGACAAGCTTTGGAAGAAACTTTCCTAATTCATAAGCTAAATTAAATGGATTTTGAAATCGATTGGTCACTTGAATTACCTATAATGAAAAAAAAAAAGTTTTTTTTTTTTTAATAATTGTAAAGTCATCGTAATAGTACTGTTAAGTAAACTAATTTCTAAAAATCAATACATATTATAAAACAAAGTCCCCCACCGCGTCTGTCTGTCTGTTTGTTCGCGCTTAACTAAAAAACTACTACGCCAATTTTTCATCACTCGATAGCGTTATTCTCGAGGAAGCTTTTAGTATATAATTTGTTAAGTTATTGTATTTTTTTTCTAGAAAAGAACCCGTGGGAAGCCGAGCTGGGTAGCTAGTATATAATAATTAAATTGAATCGTTGTCTATGCTCATTATTATAAAGAGGTAAAGTTTTCTTTCTTTTTGTTTGCAGGAGGTAATCTCTGAAAGTCCTAGTCTGATTGCTGTAATTGTTTCATCGGTAGAAAGCTGCTTTGTTGTTGAGCGATATAGACTATATTTTATGTACGCGGGCGAAGCTGCAGGCAAGAGCTAGTATGAAATAGATAAGAAGTAAACTTTATAAAGATCGAAAAGTTTACGCCTTTGGTAATTAAAACCATCTTCACATATTATTTTTGCACCATAATGAGGCACAGATGAACACAGAAAAGGCTTCATTTTAACAGATGAATTAACGAGTTAGTGCTAAATAAAGAAAACTAGTTCCATTTCATTGTATTACAAGAAAATAATACTTAATTAGATGCTCGTATGATCAACAATTACATACGTAAGTTTCTAGAACCAGTCGGGTGCATTAGCAAGCAAGGTGTATGAGTATATATTTTGCTGTATAAATAACAGATACTTAATAGGTACAATTGTTAGGAAATTATAAGCGGAATGTGTGTACTTGTTCGCATATATGCTTATGTTATGCATAATACTGTACAGGTTTCAATCTGTTTCTATATTCATGGGTTTTTTATATTATGTTACGGTGATAACATTATAAAAAATGTTCTTTTAGACACATAATTATATTTATTATCTAGATAATAATTTGATGAACCCAGGTGGACCATTGATCTTGAGAGTTACGGGAATGTGATGGATGCAAGATGCGAAGAACCGTTTGTAGTGGCGACCCTTGAAGGAGGCCTATGTTCAACAGTGGACGGCCTTCGGCTGAAATAATGATGACAATTATAATTTATTGTCCTTGGATTAGCAGTGGAAGAGTGAGAGAAAACGAAGTTTTTCTTTTTCTAGTTATCTCACAAATAAATATATAAACCAAAGCAGATCGCTATAACAGTGCGAAACAAAAACGTATCCTTCCTTCAAATCTGGCTTCAAAGGCATAGCCGCTGCAAACCCAAGAAAAACTCTTGACAAGCCGCCAATCCGCCAATCCGCCAATCCACCATATTCCATAACGCGACATTTCCATGATCCATTTCCCACGCGTGTGCAATATTAAAATGCATTAGACATCACGCTCGTATGGAATATATCGCGATCTAGATCACACAGTGCCGCCGCAATAACTCATAGATCGATCGATGGATCAATATGGATGAGGGGCGCCGAGCGCCCGGGATGCGCGCGCGCATTCAACTGTCACCGCTCGTGCGCTTGCGCCGCGGATTCGAATTCATAAATAGAACGTCCGATTTAATGTACTTATATATAATTGTGTTTGTTCGTTGGTTCGTTGAAGGGTTTTAATGTTTTTCATATTATTTAACTTAGCCTGAATTTGACATTAGTTCATGAAATTTTGGAGATAAATGTTATTAGAGTTTACACCCTCGTGTACAAATATATCATATAACTAAATTTTTTATATGATAGGCGCCAGCGGACGTAATCGTGACGACAAACCATAAATAAAGTTACGTCTGTTTATACCTAATAATATTTTTAATGTAGCTTCTATTACGGTATCATGCTGCATAAACATTAGTATTTATGAAACGCATAAGTCAATCAAACTGAATTAAAATCAACATAAAATTGCAATAAAATAAGTAATTTTTAATTCAAATATGCAATAAATGTAGCTTAATTAACTAATTTGATTGAGATAATCGTGACAGAAATAGCTGGTCGAATGATTTTTGTGACATAAACATCCTATTTGGTTCTGTGTGGTCTTGAAGAGAGAATGGCTCTCTTAATTTAATTTAATCGCATACACATCAGAAGAGGATGTAAACTAGTCAAAATAAAATAGGGCCCACTTCGTTTTTATCATCGAAAATGAAAACTGATAAAAAAAAGTATTTTTTATGGGTAGACGTCTCGAGGGTAAAGTGTTATTAATTGTCTAAACCAGTTGAATGATGAAAAAAACTTTAATTTCCTTAAACATACACACAAAAATTAAATTAATCCTGAAAAGCGATATTCACAATTTTGAATTTATATATCAGTATGTACAGCTATTCCATTAAAACACCTACAGTATACCACGATATACTCTGGTTTACTGTAAAAATGTGCCTAATGATCTAAACATCCTTGCAGCAATCCAACAGAAAAATATACTACTTTTAGCTCCAAATTACAGTGTCGATTTCTATAAGACAAAGGCCACAAAATGTGCGGATTGTGAAATATCTCATGAGGTCAGAAGACGTTTAGTTGTATGTACTTAGCCGACCTTGTGTCACATCGGAACATTTGCCGTCGACAACCTTCGCTTGCTAATAACGAGTCATCAAATTCTTATTACGACATTAAATAATATCAATGTTGTGTGTCAGTCAGGTCGAACGCCAGTGTACGGGCTCGGAGGAAATTGTTACAATGTAGCGGTAAGGAATCTTTGAATATTTTGTGGTGACCTCTTATTTTGCACTGCAGTGCATTCGTGCGGGGACGCCGAGATGATACACGTTTAGGAAAATATGGAATTCTCTTGGGAATGATACGAATTTTGTGATCATTCGCTTAGTAAAAAAGAATTGGAGAATATAGTAGGAGGCCGATTCTGGAAATTAAAAATGTTCACATTGAAGTTACAAGCTCATTTCGGTGACCATCAAATCTGAAATTTGTCGAAAATCATTTTTGACAGCTTGCGACAGAGATGCGAATGCGAACGATCTTTAAAGCTAAGAGAATCGTCCTTCAGAACCTACTTAAACTGTATTGTATTTGGAAAGGAACACAGAAATGATACAAGATAATTTATTGAAGAACACAAGACTTAAACTGACGAGACAGACGGGTCATCGTGTTTCTTAATCACTGCTACATAAACATATTGATTTATTACCATAAGAACGCAAATGATCATAAAACTGCAAAACCTTGGCTCTCGAGTGGCTCTAATGCAGCGTTTCCATCATGCTCTACTTGCAAAAAAACATCGTATTAATACCTCATTAGTATTCTAGCAACTATTATTGCTATTAAATCATAGCAGAGGATGTTTCTACTTAGCTGCAAGTTGAGAAACCGTCCTTTATTTCCGATTTATGTATGTTTATGTGTTCGGCAGCCGAGTCCGGCCGAGTGGAAGCGTCCCGTCCGGGAAGCGGTGATGCAAATGTTCGGCGCACTGTCAAGCATCGTGTACAGGCTGTTTCTCTATTCGTACAGGTTCTTCATACTTTCAAGACGGAGTTTGTGTTTGAAAATGAGCGTGATACTGTCAAGATAGAAGTAGTAACAGTAAAAAGAGCCAGCATTAATACGTCTGTTTGCAATAAACTCAAAAACTATGAAACAAACATTTCACGTGATTTTCATCAATAGACGGATCCATAAGGAAGGTTTAGATGTATAATACTCGTACTTACATGCATAAGTAGAGAAAAGTCAAGAATTTCAAAGATTTGTAACACCGAAGCTATACAAAGCTGCAGCAGGTCGTCGCGAGTACGATAAACTACAGATTACTTGAGATTATTTAATATAAACTACGGATTACTTGTTAGCAATTTTTCAATTGTGAAAACCAGAACTCAATTAGGGCAATCTGTCGGCAATGTTTATCCACGCTTGCTGCAATTGCAAAGCAGAAAGTAAAGAGTTCTCGTCTATCGATAAAAATAGGTACCTATTTGTTTAAATTAAGTTAGATATCAATTGACGTAAGTGCCGAAACCAAGAGCAAAATTTTTTATGCCAATGGCTAACAGAAGGTCCACTTGATGACGAGTAGGATCTGCAATACCAGGCGTGCTACAGGTGCGTTGCTTACTACTTCTGAAGAGGATACTCTTCAATTTAGAAAGTGCCGATATGAAGTTAGTAGCTTTAAAGACCTACACTTTAGTGCATTCACCTATAGTATCGCATCATCCCGTACACGATCGAGTGCGCGGAGACGGTCACGGTGGCTGGGTTCGGATGTGAGGCAAGTGTCGTCGAGGACGAGACAACTGTGCCAATAACACGTGCATCCAACCTAGCGTGACAACGTCGTGCCGGCCGCGTATATGGACGGAGGACTTATTGGTTCCAAGCTATGTGGGAGACTAGAGACCATCGAGTCTTGTGTAAGCCGTATAAGCGCCAGGGTAGACGGTGAAATTTAAATCATCTTCTTTGCCCTATTAAATGGTTTTATTTAAAAAAAGTTATTCAATAGGGTTAGTCGAACTGAGAGTGAAGTTTTTATGATTTTATTTCCGTAGACAAATACGTGATACGGCCGCCAATCAGTAACGTACAATTTGACAGTTATCTGTAAAATGCAATTTTTGCGGGCTACCCTAGAACATACACCTTAAATGGTTTACTTAAACATACCTACTCGTAAGTTTTATGTTGACAGAAATATAAAATGTATAAAAAATAATAAAAAGACGTTCAAACAATGCGGGGCTGCCATGGCGTTGTACTGCGTCAGGGATATATATAAAAAAATGGTCTAGATCCAGTCCGCAAGTAAACAATTTTTTTAAATGATTGCAATCTCACCTGATGGTTAGCAGTGATGCAATCGTTGCTAGTGAAGCGCTCTAGTTTATTAAGAGCAAGACACTTAAATTATAATCGTACGAGAAGACCGCAGTAGGCAAACGATTCTAGTCCCAGACTATTTTTATGCTACAATGTGCAAGTGCAATATCACTGGTAGCACGATTCATGGATGGCCTCTACAGCAGATATTGAACATCTTAATTGACGATGCAAAATTCTTGGGAACTATGAGACTGATGATGATCTTCCTACAATAAGATATTATGCCAAACCTTATCACCGTCTCCATTTCTCATTCATTCTTCAGTGTGCTGCGCATCAGATGGTCAGGTATTAGCATACAATCTAGCGGTGTTTCAATAGAGCTTAGTACCTATAAGTAACACTAGCCGGAGTGAAATAGTGAAATGTATTGAATGCCGCGCGGTTCGGCGTTCTACAGTGTGCGTAACTTGAACTGAGGTAAGGAGCCTAACTAAGAAGAATTTTAATTTGGTAAGGGTTTTTCATAAGATGTAGTAGACATTCTTTATTTGTTTTTTTTTTATCGGGGGTCCCCTAACTTCCCCCGCCCTGGGTTTTTATGCACTAAAATCCACTTATGTTACTTAAGTTTCCCTTTGCGTTTCAGGGCCGCAATAAATCTTTCATCTCTGATGAGATCCGAAGCAGATACAAGCACAATAGGCGGTGACGTTGACGTCAAGGTTAATTACTTTGCTCCCAACATGCTAATATCACCATATCTATGAAAATGGTCTCTGTAGTAGATGATACGGTGAAAATACTTTTGCCGTGGGAATTTTTAAAGAGTTACCGTGGTCCTAGAGCGCAAAAAGTAACTGAAGGACACAGATAGGTTTTAGTTAGTACAAGTCTCTTACACTCTCTTGCTCCACCTCCCAAACAGTAGAAGTTAATAGATGACATAAGAAGTTAAAAAAAATGGTAACATATTTTTAAAAATTCATCATTATTTCAGCTAAAAAGCATCCTCTGCCGGAACAAAAAACAGGTCTAACAGAAAATGTTTTGCATCCGTAAAAACCCAGGAAGAGAACAGTTCTGGACTTGCTATTTGAATGCCAGCCACCGGTCACTATTGTTGCATTAAGATGCATCCAACCGCCTCCTAAAGACAACAGGTCAATTACGTGATACCACATAACCTTTATCTATTCGAAAGTTCCTCTTCAACAATGGCCACAAACCAGCACCCTTGTTCAAATATCAACGGACAACATTCTCTAACAAATATTCGTGCCCACTGGCGAACAAACCACGCGTGAAAGGTTGGTATCATCCCGCGACCCTCACGGAAACTACCATACCACCTTCGGCCCATGAAAAAGTTGCCTTAACAATCTGAAACCAACCATAACCAACCCATTATAAAGTCTAATCTTAAGTAGCAGGTTAGTGAAGATGATAGCGAATGTTTTAAACGAATTTGCATCTTGTTAGAGGAGGTATAAGGTGGGGTGTTGTGTGGTGGTGGTTTTGCACTAGAAAGTCTGACTCGAGTAACCCCAGTCTGGGTCTAGTTGAATAAGTAATAGTAAAACTGATTTGGGATTAAACGGAATTCATTAGAATTATGTTCAGCTGGTTAAGTGTGATTGTGGGTCTGGCTGTTCACGATTTAAAGGGGTAAACAGGATACTAGGCTGGTTAAGGCTTGTTTGTTTGGCTATAAATTATGTCGTTTACAACCTGCGACAAATTAGTTTAAGAAAAGTTTCTGTGTAAGAACTATCACCTTACTATTTGATGTCTTAGGTTTATAAGATGCTGGAGATATTAAATATAATTATTTTAATGTGTAAGTAGGTGATAGTACAGGGTTGTCATCATCTTCCTGCCTTTGTCCCGTTTTGTTTGGCGTCGGCGCAACACGTTTTTTTCTTCCATTCTGTCCTGTCACTCGTCACGCTATCACTAACTTCCTTTTTTTCATATCACTTCTCACACGATCTATCCATCTTTTCTTTGGACTCTCTCTGTCTCTCCATCCATCCACATGTAAACTCATAACTCATAATACAAGGTTGTAAATAATAATAATAATCGTTTATTAGGAACTAAAAACAGTACCTACAAAAACACAATTCAGAAAGAATGTTAAACTATGATGGCTGCAAAAGTTAAAACTGTGGCTCAGTCATTACCACCCGACTCCTGTGAGAGGCAGAGAGGGATAGTTGTTCCAGACGAATGAAATAACAATTTAAGTACTTTACAATATAATAAATAAAATACAAAAATAAGAAATCACTAATGAGTAAAGTGTCGACTGTGTGAGAAAAGAATGTTGTGTGAGAGAGTGAATGTATTCGTGTGTTTGTTTTGCAAGTTGTTTTATTTATAGTATCATAGGAAAGCGATTTTAATCGTATTACGAGTTTTAACTTGCATTTAATTCTGGTCATTGAATAGGTATTTAAAACTTTGTTTTAAATCGTATTTTGCAGTTTTGAGCTATGAATTAGGTGCAAGTAGTACCTAATTTCCATGCGAAAATGGAACTCGCGACATACAGCGCAGCAATCAATCGCTCGACCACTATTTTACATTATTATGCAATGTAGGGGGAAGAAGGGGTTCAAGTAAACAACGTGATGTGTCCTTCTCCACGAATAAACTGACTATAGCCCTTTAATTGGTAACACACACACTCATATCACTTTGTCAATAAAATTCTTCTCCATTCTCATCCGACTACCTCGAGAAAATTGTGCAGTAACAATCCAGACCAGTATCCATAAATAAAAAATATAAATCAGTTCGCCATATTTCTTATTGTAATTGGCGAAAAGATTAAGTATAATTATCTCGTTGGAGACTCATATATCGTGGACAATGTGGAATTACTTCACTCTCATTGTGGTACTTTGTATTATAATGCTAGTGCTTATTGCAGAGTAAGCAGAGTTTATTGTAACATTAATGTACATATTACTGAAATGAAATAAAACGACGGCCTAAGGTATGATTATGTATATAACATTATTTTTAGTATGTGCGAAACCTGAATATAGTTCGTCCAGAATCAGTAACTGAATCGTTTCCAATAGATTTCACATCATGTTATATTTTTTCCCAAAAATATTTAAAAAGATCACAAGTTGTAATTGGTATCGGTGGTGTCGACCACCGATACCAAGTACAACACAGGTCAGGGCAGGTCATAGCGGGCATTAGGAGCCAACCCTTCAGTTAACTGGATGGCCCGGTGACCATGTATTTGTGCGGATAACCAGGTATCATAACAAGCTTATAACTTTGTGATGGTACAAGCAATACATAATTAATTATATCTATCCCAATATCATTTCAACTATCTTAAGCAACATTGCAAATAAGTCAATAAGCACTCATTTGCCGCATCTCAGCATCAGTTTAGCATGACCAGTGTGCCACCTTCACGACCTGCTCGTAAAAATGATGCCAACACGACCAGAACCTCGCCAGGATGCTTTCCGGTATATGATTAGCCGTGATATATGATGTTGTTTATATATAACTGCCTCCCCTTGGCGGTTTTATATTAAGATTGTATAATTAGAAGCTGATTAGCAAGTGTAAGGTTCAGGATGGTTTCCGGTGAGATGAGAATAATTTTCTTTGACCCTTCCTGTTGGTATAGTAATGAGGAGAGTATTTAAGATATTGGAGGAGAGATTCGCAAAAAAAAAAACTAGAAAAAAAAGAAAAAAAAAGAAAAAGAGAAAAAAAAAGAAAAAGAAAAAGAAAAAGAAAAAGGAAAAGGAAAAGGAAAAGAAAAAGAAAAAGAAAAAGAAAAAGAAAAAGAAAAAGAAAAAGAAAAAGAAAAAGAAAAAGAAAAAGAAAAAGAAAAAGAAAAAGAAAAAGAAAAAGAAAAAGAAAAAGAAAAAGAAAAAGAAAAAGAAAAAGAAAAAGAAAAAGAAAAAGAAAAAGAAAAAGAAAAAGAAAAAGAAACTTTAAATAAGCTACGGAAGAAGTTAAAATTAACAAAATATTGATAGTCAATACATATATTGCGGCATCAATCACTACAAAATTACTTTAGATTTATCCCCTACACTTGCTGCAACAATAATTGACCGACCACATTAATTTCCTTTTTTGCATTAACAATTAAATAGGCGACACTCCGTAAAGGTCCAATTGGACCTTACATTTAAATTGAATCTGTGGTGAGCGCGTAACGTGAGTCGTTTAAGGGACTTCCTTACACCGTCGGCGGCTTTGTACCAAGTAATGGAGGACGGATGTCAATCCGGTGACACACGAATGTTTATTGCTAGCCTTCGGTGTGATTGAGGAGCAAAGGGCGGGAGTGCCCTGGCTCGAAGATAATCTAGGTAATATAATGCTGCCTACGCGGTAAGAGCTGTTGCTATCTTGATGGTTCTAATGATATGGTCGCTTTGCATTTGCTGCGTTCACCTTCCTCTTCTGGTTCAGCTTAAATGGCTGCATTTTTTGTTTTTAATTAAGGCTATCAGCGAAATTTATGTTGTTTATTATACAACTTTATTTTTAATAGGTATATGCGAAAACCTGAAACACCTGTCTAGTATTTTTGTGTAAAGAATCTATATACAATTTTTTTTTAACTGTATTATGAAAAATCACAAAGTTATAAGCCAGTTATGGTACCTGGTTGGCGACATAAATACGTGGTCACTGGGCCATCCGAGCGACTGAGGAGTGGTTTTGCTTCTGCACCCAATTGAGCGCTGGCTCCGAATGCCCGCTATGACTTGCTGCAATCTGTTTTGTACTTAGAGACGGCGGTATCCAACTTGGGACCTTATTTAGATATTTTTGGAAAAAAAAATTAACATGGTGTAAAAATTATTGAAATCTATTCAGATGTTAATTTGAACAAACTATATTCAGGTTTCACATTTACTAAAAATAATGTTGTATGGAAGATTAAGGACTAAGTTAACATTTTTTTTTTCTAATTAAATCTCAAATTGCTAAGTTACATAACATATTAACTAATACTAACTAAACCGTAATCTTAAGAAAGCTTTAGGTCGGATAGTTGGGTACAAAAGATGATAAAAAATCTAGATCGCTCTTCTCTTCTACCTTGCATCCCACTATAAAGTGCTCGGTCTAGTGATCAAACTTAACATTTCAGCGTCCAATCGCGTCCCGCCGATAGATTGTAAATGTAATTGGAACTACAAGGTGGCGTACCGGCTGCCCCTGCCCTGCGTGTGCGCATGTCTCGCCAGAATAAGACAAATTCAATTCAAGTCTTGAAGCTTTGGCACCTGTATTTGGGACATTATTATAATATTTTTAGCTATATTAAAAAGATATTAGATACATAAAATATCTTATTTATGACTTCTATCTTGGTCTAGATAGAAATTATCTGTAACGTTATACTGGTCTAAATTAATTGATCCATTTATAAATTCAAATTTATGTAAAGCAGAAATTTATTACATGTAAACGCATGTTCATTCTTTTTTCTTTATTTCTCCACTTTATTCAATCACTAGCTTCTGCCAGCGACTTCGTACGCGGATCCTGTTGCTTATGCCAGCGACAACGGGGTCGTCAAAATCAAAGATCTGAAACGTCTGATATCGAATTCTAAGAGCCGGGGGACTGGATTCAGTATTCACGCGCGATGGCTTATTAGCGTATTTCATGTATAACTTTGGTGTTTCTATACCGATTTCTATGATTCTTTTTTTATTGAATAGATAATAATGTTAACTTTTTTAAATTAGGGATGAGTGAGAGGGTTATAAACGTAAGAGTTGACAAAAATAAACAGAAAGCTCCGAACTGCTAAGCTATCGGGAGTTACACGTGTTATTGTGAGTCAACCATAAAAGATAGACATATGCTGTCGTGGGATATTTTTTATATAATTTTAAGTAGAATAATTCCGTAATACATGATTTCTGTGTAGCTTTAACCATTAAGGCTGCAAACGCGACGGAAGCTTAAAAAATTGAGTAACTTCTCCCGTTTCCCCAACATTTCCCTTCACTGCTCTGCTCCTATTGATCGTAACGTGATGAAAAGTATACTATAACCTGCCCAGGAGTATGAAGAATGATTGTACCAAGTTTCGTTAAAATCCAACGCGTAGTTTTTGTTTCTATAAAGAACATACAGACAGACAGACAGACAGACAGACAGACAGACAGACAGACAGACAGACAGACAGACAAAAATTTTACTGTTTGCATTTTTAGCATCAGTATCGATCACTAATCACCCCCTGATAGTTATTTTGGAAATATATTTCATGTACAGAATTGACCTCTCTACAGATTTATTATAAGTATAGATCATCAGCCTTTTTTAATGTTCCCACTGCTGGGACTCAGGCCTCCTCTCTAGGAGAGGGAATGGGCCGTAATCCACCACGCGGGCCCAGTGCGTGTTGGTGGATGTCACATGTCTTCGAATTTTTGGTTCTAGGACATGCCGGTTTCCTCACGATGTTTTCCTTCACCGTTTTGAGAGCAGTGGTGATGAAATAAATTACACAAAGTAATGCGCGCCTGGCTGGGGTATTCAATAAACATAAAGGTTTACAAAAACTGTCGTCTCCCCAAAAAACTGCCTCCCTAATAAAACTGCACTGCATTGTAACACTAATTCCTAACGACGCGACGCCACACATCAATTGTTTATTTTTATTTATTTCAAATTTCATCGCAATATTATTAACTTTATCGCGATTACGATCTTGAGAATTCATTTTTGACATTTTTATTCGAATTTATGCGATTCCTTACAGTGTTACCAACTTACATCTTCGTGTTTCGAAAACATATCACAACCTTAAGACATGGACATAGGGTAGAAAACCGCACGATTTTGTCAAAACCGTTGTACGAATATATTTTGGTCGCTATGACTTCGTGTGACTGCTCTAAGATTTTATTATTTAAAAAATTGATATTTTATTTTTCGTATTGGACTGCTAACGCGCTCAGCGGGTGGTTAGGACTGCGTGGAATGACTTCGAACCTTATCAGAGATACTTTAAGGTTTGTTTTGGGTTATGTATCATTCTGCCCTTTGAGGGACTTCAAGGAATCGAGGCTGGGATCAGCGCTTGCTTATATTTCCAGCTCAGTTGGATGTTTCGATGTAATCTGTGGAATTGTATAATAGTTATACGTACATACCGGCGTGGCATAACGTCTAGATTTTTTATGATAAAGTATTTTATTGAGCGACTTGTAAAATGATCCAGATTGAGGGAACCAGCCGTGGAGTTTATAGTTTTTATTTCAAGCCGTTGGATCTGAACAGAGATAGCTTAATAGTAAGAAATTTTAAAATTAATATTTTTACTTTTGTAATTTATTGTGTATTTAAATCCTAAAGCTATTTAAGTCAGCATCTTTCTAGACAGTCTACATCCAATTAAGTATTTACTACCAACTCGTAAAAATAACCTGCTTTCCTATTCACAGTTTGTAGAACACCCTGTATACGAAAGCTACCGCGAACATCTCTGACCTCTTACCTTATTACTATTCAATCCGATCAAATAACTTATGATTAATACCTGAATTATTATCAATCGATTTTATATACTAAACTGACTGTTATATATATCATCGAGAAAAGGCGGTCGACTCTATATTAAAATAATATATCTTTATGATAATAATGTACAGAAATAATACCTATAAATATCGAAACACGTGTTTTTTTGTAATTCGTTAAAATATTTATGTAGTGATTACTTTATTGAGATTGAGAGAATAAATTTTGTATGTTGCATGTGTAGGTATCATGTAACAGAATAATTGGTGCCCTGAAATCGCACGATGGGGTTGCAGCAGACCGCGAAAGAGATGGCGGGACGACTTAGATGTCTTAAGAATTGAAAAGAGCTGGCCCAGAGCCGAAAACAATGGAAGAAGTGGAAGGAGAACTTTGCCCAGGACTGGGACAGTATGAGCTAAATATCTTGATGTGATCTTATTACAGTGAGATTTAGTGAATCTACAAACAACATCACAAACTAATATGCTTCACTCGTGTTTATTAATTATATCATACTAATATTATAAAGGCTAATCGTGACTGGTAAAGTAGATGGAAAAAGGCCGAGATGGCGAGGCCTTTTTCCATTTGTGCAGTCCAATGCGTTGGCCCGACCAGATTCCGCACCCTCTTGACTCCACGGTATAAAAAGCACCGAAAATAAATGGAAAAACAAAAGTGATGAAGCAGGAAGGTCACGCCCTTTAGTATTGAGGGATACGACGCAAGGAGGAGGACTAATATTGTAAGGGCAAAAGTTTGATATTGTGTGCGTATGTTTAGCTTGGTATACGAATAAACCATGTTCAAGAATAAGAACATAGGATACTTTTTATCTCGAAAATACATATGTTCCCTTGGGTTAATTTTCTACTACCCTGCGCCTTACTCACTGGCAGCATGTGTTAGAAATAAATTCTAATAGATGTTTGATGTGATTTTCCACATTAAGTAAAAAAAAAATGATTTCCTACCCCATAAAAAAAAACTTTTTACAAAAAAAAATATAACCGACTTCAATGATAAAAAACACTGAAAAGTATCAAATAACTTTAATTTTGGAAGTCGGTGTTTCTTTAATAGTTTAGTCTCTTCGTTATTTAACACCGACTTCCAAAATTAAAGTTATTTGATACTTTTCAGTGTTTTTTATCATTGAAGTCGGTTATATTTTTTTTGTAAAAAGTTTTTTTTTATTTTACACTTTTTAGTTACGGTACCACCACTAAAAAGTACCCCTCAGTCAAACTTAAATACCTTATAGTCAGAGCGCATCTCATAACGGTTCTAATAATCCCAAACACGGTTAGATTACATTAATTTACCTTAAGGCTTCATCATCAGATCAGTTCTATATATCCTCTCCCCTCTTCTTTCAAACAGAATCCCGGCTGTAGCATCAGGCCAGATTTATGTCAACATTGCAATGAACTTAAAATTTAGTCCTGTTTAAAATGAGCCCAAACACGACTACGGTGCTGTAATTTCAAGGTTTGTACTTTTCCTGATGCTCCTGGCTTCAGCATCAGGTCTCTATGTACTTCGGTGTTCTTTATTAGCAGTACGTTTATCCACACATCGAGCCGTTTTCAATGAGCCTAAACTCGATATATCTGCTGTTTGTTGTTGAGGACTTAGGTACTCTGCAGACTATCCTGACTGCAGCATCAGGTCATGACTTGATGATCATGAGACCAAATGTGGCAAACGCCCTATCAAACATCAAAACAATTTACTAAAACAGTCCTTGCCTGTTCGAGTAACTTCTTACTGTTAAGGAGTTGTAGTGTGTGTACTCCTCCTTTTTGGGAAGTCGGTAAAAAAGGACTATCTCAATCCATCTCTAGGAAGAAAAAACATGTATTACGGTATTTCTTACTGAATTTTTTAGGATTTAAAAGGTTTGCCTACATACTTTTGCGGCTGGAAAAGTCGCATAATTTACATACATTTAAAACATAAGACACATCAAAGTATTAATGATTACAGTCCGAATATTATTCAACTTTATGTTAATAATGTTAATATAAATTATAACCGTAGTTTCAAGGCGTGTGCTGGCGGCAGAAATCGAATCCGATATTCAGAGTCCGTTATTTTACAATAATATTATGATTTTTTAGTGTTCCGTACCGAAAAGGGTAAAACGGGACCCTATTATTAAGACTCCGCTGTCCGTCCGTCTGTCATAAGGCTGTATCCCATGAACTGTGATAGACAGCTAGAATTTTCACAGATGATGTATTTCTATTTCACTGGTGAAAGTCCACTGCCGCGACAGGTCAAGGCATGGCTTTTTTATAGTGGGCAAACATCATCCAATGACAACCCCCGCTCTTGCGCGGAGCTGGAAATAGTGTCAAACTCTTACTGACTACGAGTAAAACCCACCTCATTCATTCTAGCCTTCATACCAGGGCTCGAGACTCTTACTAACTTCAAAACCACGATAATTTGTAATCAGGGTCTTCAAGACAAGGAGACAGGATTTTCACAATTCATTGCATCGTAAATCGCATATATTTGTATCGATTGCATTAATCGATATGTTTATACGGAAAAACAATGAATATAGGACAGAATATTGGCCTTATGCCAAGCCTAATGTGTATGTTAATAGCTTCAACCTAAGCGTAATGTCATGTAAACGAGTATTACTAATGTATTGGTCCAGTCTTGACGCAATGGTCTAAGTACTTGCAGTGCCTACCGGTTTTGACTTTGTGTCTGAGCGAGCTTGTAGTGTCTGAAGGGGTGGTCAAGAATATCTATTTATTTATTTAATCTTCATGCAACCCAAAAGTAGGTACATGGGCGGACTTAATGCCTTAGGCATTATATCGAATATCGTGTGACCATTCAAAATGAGAGTAGTGATGGCCAAATGGTAATGCCCCGACTTACGAGCGGTAGCGGGTTCAAACCCAGCCAGGTGCATTGCTTTGTGTAATTTATTTCATCACCACTGCTCTCAAAACGGTGAAGGAAAACATCGTGAAGAAACCGGCATGTCCTAAAACTAAAAATTCAAAGACATGTGACATTCACCAACCCGCACTGGGCCCGCCTGGCGGATTACGGCTCATTCCCTCTCCTAGAGTCCTCTCTAGGATCTGATCTAGGGTCTGAGTCCCAGCAGAGGGAACATTAAAAAGGTTGATGATGATTTAAAATGATAACATATTACATTTCGACTGAAACGTTCAGATACCCTACCACGAGCTCTTAACGCGATCCATTTTACGACATAAACTGAATTACTAAAGAAATGGAGCTATATAGGGTGTATAGCTTCATCCCTCTTTCTCGTTCGCACGATTGCCATTTTAACACGTCATGGTAGGGCTCCTGCAAAGATTTTATATATATTATGTACTCTACTTAGTATTCTACTCTAGTAGGATATATAAAATCTCTGGGCTCCTGTTATCACACTAATATTATAAACTCGAAAGTTTATGATTGTGTATGTATGTTTGTTACTTCTTCATGCTTGAATTGTTGAACGAATTTCGATGAAACTTTCTCCACGGGTACATCATATCCTGGTAGTAGGTATGTTTCCTTGGCTTGATTTTCCTCTATCACGGGCGAAGTCGCTGACAACATATAGTATGTAATAAACGTATATAAATACTAGAAAACTTGACATAGATTTAAGCAAAACTGTTTTACCTCATAACTTGAATAAATTGTGTTATTATTTTTTATTACTAGCTTACAGCGGCTTAGCCCGCGTGGAATTACAAAATTATCTTAAGGAAACTTATTCTCAAGATAAAAACCAAATGTGTACGGTATTACAAGACATGGTCTTTCCGTTAAAATTTCATACAATCCTTTCAGCAGTTTCAGACATACTTTCAAATTTTCACCTTTAAAATAAGTGTTATTAACTGCACAAGAAGTTTCTTTTATAGTTAACTTCAAATCGAATAATTCTCTTTTGCCTCTAAAATATTAATTACAGTTTTTCATGTAGCAGTAATATTATTTTTCATTTCGTTATTTGATACTTCGAAGACCATTAGACATCTTTGCAACTGAATTTTAAAGATGAGCGTCGTCCCTACCAATGCCTCATCCCCCACACCTGAAACCCTACCCACCCCGATACAATCGCAGACACTCGAAATCATTATATTCACAGCGAACTACTCATAAAATTAAAAACATCATGATACCGATCGGCGAACATCGGCAATCTTCGTACAAGATCGGGCCGCGATCAAATAATATCACATGTTTATGTAGAGATTCCATCTTTATAACGTATTCTATGCGCTTGCGACGAATATTTTTCTTTACAGATATTCCCGTTAGTGACAGTCGTTAACCTACGGTTTACTAATCGTGTTTTAGAGATTGCAATCTGTATGCAGCTTAGATACTTGTTTTCTCCCTCGGTGTTGTCTGGTTTGAATGAGAGTACGTAATAAGATCTGGGAAATTAAGACTTCTGGTTCGCTGTCATTAGTATTTTTAAAGTCTGGTTCAGATTAAGATCCTATTACGCGCTAATTTCTATGTCTCACCTATGTGATGGTAGGAGCAGATAATACAGCATGGGTCAGGTTAAGGTACCCTCTCGTCTCTCGGTAATAGAAAATCTTTCTTAAGGTCTTATCTGAAGCTAATACAGGAAAACTTTTATTGATTCTTAGTGGACGTCTGCATCAGTCAGCAAGTGGGAATGTTCGAGAGAGTGGTCGTGGCCCTAGCTAGAACGCTAAAAACAGCTGAAGGAATACAAATGGGTTTTAGGCTTTAAAAATCCCTCGCTCTACCTCGGGCGGGAAATGTCATTAATCACGACCTTAAAAAAAAACACTGTACTTCATACACGGACTACTAGAACCAGTATCTCTCATAAATACACCATCTACCATCAGCCGTATTACCAATAAATATCACAAAAAAAAGATACAATTAACCAATTATTACCATTAAAAAAAAAAAACCTGTGCTAGACCAAAAGGTTTTTTATCTCAGCGTATGAAGGGATGCTTTGAAAAAAAGTAACACAGCGCTGGTGCTCCGATAGGGCCTGTGCATATGGCACTGCATACTCGCTTCCTCTCCATGCATCAACATAAACTCCAGCTCCGCTCAACAGCTCAATAAACCCACTTCCCCATCCATCAGGCTCGAACAAACACCAAAACACAAATCGCCTACAATAACAGTTATAAAGTCCACATCTCACAGAAGTCTCAATTACCCTTCCCTCCGCCCTCTGCCCTCCCGTTCCCTCCCTGGTTTCCCATAGTGGTCGTGTGAGGGAATCGTGCGCCATTACGAGAGGACCCACGAAACGCTCCGAGCTACCGGAGCTAAGAATTTCCCAGGTTAAGCTCTGGTTTAGTACGGGAAACAGTTTTGGAGTTCATAGGTGTTGTATGGTGTGGCTGTAATAGGTGAGCTAGTCGACAGAGATTTTAAACTCAAAGAATTTATCTTAATATCTACTATTTGTATTTTATTTTATTAAGAACTAGCTTTTGCCCGCAGCTTCATCTGCGTGCATAAAATATAACCTATGTCACTCAGGAATAAAGCAGCTTTCTATCGTTGAAAAAAATTTAGCAATCGGAGCAGTACTTCCAGAGATTACCTGCTACAAACAAAAAGAAACAAACTTTACCTCTTTATTATATTAGTGTAGATTAGCTAACCCGACAACAGACGTTATCCTATCTTAACAAACAATATTGAATTGGTAAAAACAAGAAATGACAACTAATTTCCAATTTTTTTTTATATGTTTTCATTTATGGTCAGAAAACTATCATTAATCAGGAATGATGATATCCGCAGGAGAATCAAAGTTGTACATTTCTCGCAGAATGATGGTTTATGGAGCCGAAAAGTTCTGAAGTGGCCAATGCGTATCGGAAGACGCAGCGTTGATAGGCGTCCCATAAGGCGGACATTACCGTATCCGATAGATGCAAGACTCATAGGACCGGTCGTTGTGGCAGCACTTTGGTGAGGCCTATGTCCAACAGTGGACGTGTTTTGGCTGAATATCGTAATGTGAATATTTAGCAAAAAATCCAGATAAACTTACTGAATCAACTACAAACACGATTTCTTATCGTGACCATAAAGTTCAAATATAAAACTTCCGGACGTCAAAGGTACTCCATAAGTAACTAACATAGAATTAATTCTAGGCAAGCAGTTAACTCGAAACGCTAGTTATCTTAAGGGAACAGACAGACAGATGATATTTCAAGATAAAAACTATAAAGATATAAAGAGCTCAGATAGTGTAGTGCCTGTTAGGAGACGAACCGATATACGGGCGGGTTTTTAAGGCGGGAACTATGCGTGTCCTTTGTTTTTCCATTTAGTTCTGTTCTGTTGATATTTGTGATGAATTATATAAACTGTCCAATCAATTTTATAATTTTGTATGGTTTTTTTTTGTTTCCTGAAATAAAATCTTGTGGGAAGTTGATCAGTTTCGCCTACTGAGCAAGCCCTTAAAGTTTGCGGAGGGCTGTCCCTTACACCTTATATAGAATACCAGTTTTTGCCAGTGGCCTCGCCCGCGTGGAAGTCGGTTTCTCTATACAAACTTTGGACCCCCGTTTCATCCCTTTAGAGGCTTAATTTTGAAAAATCCTCTTATAGTATTCGCCTACGCCATAAAAGTAAATCTTGTGCAAAATTTCACGCTCTTTAGTTTCGGCTGTGCGTTGATATGTCAGTCAGTTAGTTTTTCCTTTTACCTATATCCTTATATAGTATATTTATGTGGTGGTGGTTTAGTAAACAAAAGGAACAATCATTTAAAATACTGTCTCTATTCTAATTTCATTACGTTGTTTGATTGTTTATAAAAATAAAAAAGTATTCAACAAAGATTGAAGAAGATTATCTGAAAACTCATCAACATTTCCACTTCTTCCTATTTACACGCGAAGTATAAGCTTTCCTGTATGTTCCAACCTAACCAATTAGATTTTAGTATAGTATTACAGGATGGACTCAACTTCTCATTATTTACTTTCGCCAACAACAATTATTTAATATACTTCACTATCGTAAGTAATCGTAAGTAATCATAGTATCGTAATCGTTTAAACCAGTCCAGGCAATGGCCTGACTTAAATTAATAAATGATAATTATATTCCATCACTTTCACCAAAAGCCGTCTATTCCCAAACTAAGCAGAGCTTGTGATATAAGTACTATATAACTCATAAAAATTGTTATATATTTTCTGAATATATACATATATATTATAGATAAATTGCATTGTATACATTGCATTGTCGACCTTATAATTTTGCCACTGTTGGGGCTCAGGCCTCCTGTCTAGGAGAGGTAATAGACTATAATCCACCTCGCGGGCCCAGTGCGGATTGGTGGATATCACATGTCTGCGAATTTTTGACACACCTCTAGACGTAGAATAAATTTTAATGATCCTGCTCATTACACAATCATTTGTCTTGGGTGGAAATTGAACCACTACACCATAAGGCCAGTCAAGTAAATTAAATTTGAGAAAATATTCTGTTCAGCCAATATGTGGAATGTCTGAAGGTATAATTTTATAGTTATTTCATATCTATTACCGAGTTGTTTGTTTTAACATTACACGCTAATATATTTCCTTAGTGTAAATTGTATTGAATAAAAGAAAATGCTTGTGTTTCGTCTGGCGCCTACATGTTAATGTCAGTTTAAGTTTAAAATTATTTAACTGTATGCTATATAACAGTATGAAGATTATCATTAGAGATTTTTTAACAAAGTTTGTTTTGGCATGAAAAACATGTCATGGTTTTAAATAATACATATTTCACTTCGAACTTTTTTCATCATTACACAGGACATAGGCCTTTTCCAAATGTTACCACAATGTATGGCCCTGTGCATCTGGCATCCATGGGATTCCCGCAACCTTTACCTGGTCATCGGTCAACTTTGTAGGAGAGACCTTCCAACGCTGCATCTTCCGGTACGAAATGACCACTTAAACTTTTTTTAATTTGATATTAATTAGTGCTTGACTGCGATACCACCTATGGTGGATGGTGACAGCAACTAGTGTGCTATTTGTATTAAAAGTCTATTCACTCTTGTCTTGAAGACACCTAGATTATAATCGGACTAAAAGACCGCATTAGGCAAATCGTTCCAGTCAGTCAATGTACGCGGTATAAACGACGAGGTGACTAACAAATTTCAAACTAATTACAGATACTAAAAAAAAAATATTTTTGAAAATTAAATGATAAAATCTAAAAAAAATTTTTTATCTAGAACACAACCACTAAAAAGTGAAGTGTAAAGTATGATCATAAGGTTATAAATAAGGCCGTAGGTTGGGCGGGCGGCGTGGGCGGCTCACCGTGGGAAACCGTTCGTTAAGCCTCTCAAGCGAACCTATGTATTAATGTTACATGGACATAGTGATTGATTTCCTATGAATATGGATTTTAAGGCTATTTGTTTAATGTAATTGGATAGTTTGGACTTTTAGTGGGGTTTAGGTTGATATTGTAATTAGTTGTGGCGTAGTAAATAATACTACAATTTAATCTGTAATACTGTGTCGTTTGCTATTTATTAATAGTTTCAATTCAATATGACGTTAATTTAATTTTGATCAAATACAGTCGACCGCATGTTGCAAACATTTTGAGTTAGTCGTACTTTTTATTGAAGGTTAGAAATCATCCCATGCTATATTCTCCCGTTCTAGCGTAGGACGAGAGGGCGTGTCAGATTTTTACTGACTAAAACCACACCTGTATCCCTCAATTGCCTTTAGCGTTTTGGGACCACCGGTTTCCTTTTAAGAAAATTCCTGCTGGGCCTCGACAGTTTGCAGTAGTTTCTGTTTTTTTTTGTTCTGAAACGACAAAAGGTTTTCGGATTACATACGAGATCAGTTTATTATGTTTTTATGATCACTAACTTCCGGTGACCGTTTCTATCAACCTAATAATGGTAAATAATAATTCAGAATCATCATAAGTAACATTATTTTTTAAGTAACTCAGCAAAATCAGATCGTAACTCAAAAATAACCGCTTAAACCTCTAAAATGATGAACTATCACCACCCATCACAAACTCTAACCTCGACCCAATAAACATGATGAAAACACTCCGCCTGTGCAACAGACTTATGGCTTTCAATTTGTAGATAATCTTTGTAGATAGTGATCGATACAAGTGTAAACAATAGACAATCTCGTACCCACACACATACATAGAGGAGGCGCATATTGAACAATATGTTGGTCCTTCGATCCGAGATACGTGGATAGAAAGACCAATTCGAAAGCGAATCTGTATTTGTCAATCATTTTATGAACGGTTAATTAGTTGTCATTAAAACTTCAGCAGATTTAGCTATTTTACGATACGATTTATACCAATAAAAGACATCACTAATTCGATTTTAGAACTGATTGTTTTTGGACAAAGCCTAATTTATCAATTCTGGTTTTTAAAGACCAAGGATTAAAAATATATTTTTCTTGAACCAAATATATATCAGATATGCAATGCAATATAGTAAAGTAAGTTTAATATACAGACTCCATAATTTATGCAAAATAAAGGGACCATTGCCATTAGGACTAAAATAAGACCTGGTAGACGCCATCCCATTTGAGAACCGTAAGTTACTTATAATTCATTTGTGAAATAATATCTATATTTCAGGATCAGAGGTCAATTTACAAAAATGACAATGCGAGAACCCCGCATGACAGAGATGGAGATAGGATCTCCCATGAGTGAAAGAGGGATAGCAGTAGAGTCGTGCCAAACGCCCTAGGCGCCGCACTATGCAGCAATGATGATATTACTGCATAGATGCACTTGATTTTACTTTGAAAATTTCACAACTTGTCATATTGAACTTTATTTTCTGAGATACAAGGTTGAAGGTTACTTGGTGTTTTTTTGACAGCTGTAAAATAAAGTTGGTAAATTGTGCGAAGTGTTCAAATGCATGGCTTTATTATGTGTTGAACAAAATGAGGTTATTAAGGCTCATTGTAATGGGTTGAAAGTTGAGGCTCTAAGGGATTGATGGAAACGAGCAATGGACTGAATACCAGGAATGATTTTTGCGAGAGGTTCTATGTTCTTGGTACTGAAGATGGTACAGTTACAGCTGAGGGGGACTTAAAGTGTGTGAGAATCTACAAAGCTTATGATATAATAAGAGTTTGATGAAAATTAAAAGGTTTCAGGAAAATGTTGTAAACGACGAAAGTGGAACTTTTTAATTATATGTAGACTAAGTGCTCCATTTAATCCCTAGGTACTACTTATTTAAAGCTGGTTTTTATCTCGGCATTTTAACAGAACATTCACTTAAGTGATCTATAAATAAAAACAGAAAAATCCCATGAACTAGAACATTAAAACGGAACAACTCTTTAAAAATAATTTAATACAAAACAACGTCTATCGATATAAATTAATAACGGAGTTAAACTCAAAGCAAATATTAAAACATTATTATGAGCAGCCGGTGCCATCGTACGGTTAACCTGCAATTAAAACTCTGGTTATAATCACCGGTGATCGAGATCAAACAGAGACATTAAGCGCTACAGTTAATGTTAATAGAGGTGTGCTACGAGAGAATTTGATTAGATAGTTTCTGTTTTCTATAATTTTTGTAGAGATTAGATTTTGTTAAGGTTGTGACTTTTAATGTGATGTTACGTTATCTTGGCGCCTGTATCCCAAGATCAGCTTTAGTAAGTAGAGGTTTCCAGACAAAGTCGTAAATTAAAGTAATTTTTAAGTCTATTTGTATTTTTTTTTAACTAAAATTAGTCGATAAAGATGCAGTTATGCCAAAGCATTATCTATCTTTGACGTCAAATGGAATTAGAAGGAAACTTATTCAAAGTCGATGTTTATTAACAATCTGTCAAAGGTACTATCATTTATCTGATTAATACTAAGTAGATTCTGTATAGTTTTACATAGATTAGTGATCCACAAGGGCGGGGACAGTTGACATAGCAATGAATTTTAAATTATTATGTTTTTTCATAGCAGTATGTACGATTCAAATAACAATGTTAATGTCTACACTTTGACAGAACAAATGATCGGTTCATTGTCACATTGAAGTGTGACCCGAATGACAAATAATATTTAACGAACATTTACATGACATCTGTCACTTCCAAAATCAAAGTACGTCTACGTCTGTATTTATGAATAGGTACATAGTATTGTATAGTACAACCCTAATGTAGTTTGTTTATAATGTTCCAAAGATATTAAATTACGAACAGCCTCGGGTCAAAAGTGATTGTATACAATTACATCTTGATTACAATTTAACCTTTTGTTAATTACGGGAGCGGTGTAAACGGACGATTTTGTTTTAACTATTTTTAATAAGCGTGCGAATGCGTCTGTTTGTAATTATTGTCTCAAGGGCTTAGGTATTAAATTATAAATTTAATAAGAGACCTAGTGACGCAACAGGAATCGATATTATTGATGTTGAGAACGTGTCGACATCGCTTCACACCTCGTTGTACAGCAATATAACAATATCGATTCTCGACCGTTAAGCACCAAACAATCGATAAAAAACAACTTGCTACAAATTCCCCGATGCGTCGTTCGATATTTCATTTCGAAAAAAAAAAACACAAGCCGAGCACGGCGCGAACGTAAAACAATTGAAGCATAATTCTATCGGCGTCTATGGCGACCCGACTGACCCCGAGCAGAGCCGAGCTCGCCCGAGAATAGCCGAGTGAATCCCGCCCACCCCTATTAGGTATTGCTCAGCTAATAACTGTTTTTAAAGGGATTTTAAAATGAAATTAGTTCTATTGCTTGGTTTGTGAGTACAGCCATCTGTGTAGGTAGTTTATTTGCGAAACGTGGCGAATGAGTAATATGAAAAGCATAAACTTTGATGCGTCTTTTACGAAGCAGTTGTACTCAATATATTTAACTAGCTGTTCATGTAATTGATGAATTTGTGGAGAATTAAGAACCTTATTTAGTACTAATTATTCCTGAATTTCTGTAATTGGTATTTTTTTAATAAAAAAAAAAATATTTTTTAATTTCTTACCGTATTGTTCATCATGAACGAAGATGGAGAACATACCTGAAAAAGAAAAAAAAAATAATTATAAAGAGACAAAAATTCTTCAATATTTAAATTTCAATAGTTCATATAACAGAAAGTCCCAGAATTCACAAAAAGGATGCTTATCTTGTTTAACCCTTCCGTGCTGGGGTGTGGTTAAGTTAAACAATGGAACTATTTTGTTCCATTATCGACTTAAGTTTCATGACACGGGTTGATTGATTTACAACACGCCAACCATTTCTGTGGCTTATTTAAGAGGTAGCAATGACGGGATTAGAACGGGAACTGCAATTTTTTTTGGTTTTTCTGGGAAACCGATGTTGGGTGTTCATTCATAGTTATTTTTGCTGGATGTAATGTTGCTTATTATTTGTTTTACGTGATTTTGTATTCATTTTTATCAGCAGTTAAGTTTTAACACATGGCAGTTTGGTTTGCACTAATTCGTATTTAAAGCGTGGGTTTTTTTTTTGTAAAAAAGTGAAACAAAATTTTGATTATCAAACGGCATTTTTATAGAGACTAACAGTTACTAAGATAAAACCTAAAACAAATTAAACCCTGACAGCAAAAATGATAAAAAAAATGAGTAGAAAAGAAATCTCATACCTCTACCTTCCATACCTACACTAGTGCACTCCCTGGACACCCACACTACGCTATTACCAAGGCTCTAACACCTTAAGTGCTCTGTTAATATACACTCACAATGCGTCCGCGCATTCAAATACAGTTAGCACAAAAATCATGGTACAAAAGATGTTTCAAAGTTATGACTGCGTTAATAGACGGACGTGTGGTGGCATGTCCTGTGTGTAATGGGTGGTATGGCCGCAAGTAGGTTATGTGGGGACTTGAAACCTTTGGTTGTGTCTAGCGGTGACTGGTGAAGCAGGGCAAAGATTATTTGTATATTCAATTTAGTGCGTGTCAAAAAATGGAAACGCAACATAAAAAAGTATAGTTACGTAATCTTAAAAGAACCGAAAACTAGAAATAATAAAAATAATATTGACGTTGATCTTTGCATAATTAAAATATTATTGTGAGTATAATTGAGTTAAAGTGTGGTTAAAATAAGCAATGAATAAGTCATTCAGAGCAAACATTTTAAAAGGAAAATCCATTCAACGCAAAAAATGCTTCGAAAATACCAAACAACTCAATTTATTTCGATAACAACAAAAATAAACACATTTTATGATGAATCAATACACTTACTATTTATGTGTCGTACTATCCCCGATAATGATCGCACAAACACAGTGTAGCGAAAGTCGTCGAGTTTCCAAATTAGCACGTCCAGATGACCAACGAACGGATTGATAGAGGACGAATTAGCGGCTTTTGTTAGGCTGCCACCACGCACGCACGCACTGGGTTAATAGGGGCACCGTGTTGTGGAGAAATGGCGGACATTTAAAAATGAATATTTAACTTAATTAATTATGGCTTTTTTACTAAACCTTGACCTACTACGAAATGGATATTGTCACCGCATTCAAAAGTGTCAGGAAAAAAGTGTACCAAAACAAAGCTTAGGTCGAAGGCCGGTCGTTAAAAGTATATCCCAATAGTCTCTATTTCACACATTTTGGTATTGGACTACCACCATTAATTTGAAGTTTTCTGAAGTTGTAAACTTTGCTCATAATTAAAAAAAATCTTAGCTGCACAAACTATGTTTTATTTATTGGATGTACAAAATTGTGTCGCCATCCATTCGGTTACAGGTCAGTAGATAAAATTAATACTATGTATAAGATGTTAAACAGATCCACAATAATAAACTGTGTGCAATTTACAACGCATTACGTTATACCGTGACTTTGAGAGATCATCAAACAAGTTTCAAAATATTCGAACGTTCAAGTGCACTTTAAGAAGTTTTGGCCAACCGATGTTCATTGATAGATATTATTAATATTTATGTACTTAATAATAACTCAATACAATTTATTACAACGGTCTGACCCGTCTGTCTGTATGAATAATAACAATATAAATTAATTTTAATGGCATTTAGTTTCAATAAAAACCGTTCTCAAGGCAGGTAAATAAATATGAAGGACTTAAATGTAGCAGTGGTTAATAACAGCTTGTAATTAAAAGCATATTGAGCACTAATAATTATGCAAACACAACAAATTGGTGTAATTACTAGTTTTGTATAAAGTTTTTAGAAACAACAATTACGGTTTTTTAGAAAATTGTTACAGAATTGTAAACATTTATTCGTTTTTACGATGAACGATTGTAGATTTGATTTTTATTAAAACAGTTGCTAAATGTCAAACGATTATAATTGTTAATTTTTATAGAAAACAGTTTTTGATTAAGATTTTCTGAATAAAATGTCACAATATGTTTGATTTATAGTGTGGCACAGTTTTTAATGACCAAAAAGTATTTTATAATCTGCCAGGGTCTATAAATATTTCAATATTTTTATTTTTGATCTAGAAGCATTCAAAGATTTTTTTGCTATCAATTTTAATAATTTGTAGGTATTCATAAAAGTTTTAAATATTGATATAGGCGCGACCGAGATTAATATTGAAGTTTCGAAACGTGTGTTTTCATTCAATCACTATTCAATCTGTAAGACCGCCATTGTACCCATACATTTAATTTTATGTATAAGCTGTGTTACTTTTGGTGTACAATAAAGTTATTCTATTCTATTTTGTATATTTTAATAACATATGTGTTTCGTATCTATTGTATTAAGTTTTCTTAATTTTTATATTTTAATTGTGTCCCACAGTAGCGTATCTGAGAGGCACCCTACAAAGCATTTAGCGGGTGATATTACAAGTTGTTCCGACGCTTTGTTAGCACTTTACGTACTCACATGAAAGTCAATTGTGTGTTATTTCGTGTTCTTCCGTGTTGCCTGAGAATTTGGGCTGACATTCGCGTTTATTAGCTCGATAGGTTCTTGATAGTCTTGTTTAACATTTGGTAGTTTTAGTTAACTTTGCATTGTGCTACAGGTAGTCTATTGGTAACGGAGATTAAGGACCAACAGACTACCTGGAAGGAGGAGAAAGGAGTGGAATTCCCTACGGGAGTGTGTCTCTTGATAGCTACAACCAAAGGGTTTTTTTAATTCAATTTTAGGTCGGCGTGCTCCACCGTCGATCACGTCATCATTTACTATCCGGTAAGATAATGGTCTAGCGCGAGCCTATCAATAAAACAAAGATACTGTATCGGTTGTGGAGACGGAGATGAAAGGCTTTTATTTAGATATACAACTATTATATTGTATGAAGCACTTTATATTATTATAGTTTTTATATAAAATTACGTCAAGACTTTTGGTGACATCTCCAATCAATCTTGTTTTCGAATGTACTCGTATATACGCTAAGCTTATTAAAGCATATTTTACCTAAAAGTAATATTTACCTTACCAGTTTGCAAGTTATTGAGTATGTAACCTTCTTAGATGCCATAATACTTTATAAAAAAACGATAGTCTTCAAATTATAAAAAAAAAAAATATAGGACATGTTTCGTAAAGCATGTAAAAGCTTAACCGATAACACCCATTCCTTGCTACAAATTTTATCGTAATCAGATCATCTAAAGTTACTCAACTTAAAACACTTATAAATCTATTCAAAGGTTAAATCTATTAGAAAATCTGCCCCAACCACGCCCCCAATTTTAAAAACAAACACCAACTTATTGTTTTAATGTAATCACGAGGATCTTTCTTAAGTGTGATAACATACAACACACAACATTACACACATGAAAGGTTGGAACAGATTAATGCGTTTGATAAATGGGATAAACAGTAATCGAGGTTATGTAAATACAGTTTTGTTATATAATTACTGAGTTCCAGTTGAAAGGTTAGTATATGACCTAATGAGATTAGGTTAATATCATATTGTATGTTAGCTTTCAGCTCATGAATCTTGTTTAGTTTATTTTTATTGGAATATGTTTCGTATGACCGATATTTCGTATAAGCTGTCTTTAATGGAATTATGATTTGATTTTGAAATGTTTTGAAGCAAACAATTCGTTTTTTTTTTGGTTTACCTACGATAGTTGTGTGTGGTGTAGCGTGTGTGTTGTGTTTCTTGTTGTTATAGTGGATAATGGTGTGTGGTTGGGTATGTGGGATTTGTTTTTGTGGTAGTATAGCGTTGTTTGTTCTTGAAGCCTATCTTAGGGCGCCTTCAAATTAGCCGCAAAGTAAGAAGCGCTGCCGCCACGCTGCTTTGTTCTTCAATATAAATAAAAAACGCGCGACTGTTGCGCTAAACAAGCGCTGCAGCCGCGTTGCTATCGCGCGACACTTTGCGGCTGATTTGAAACTGCCCTTAGACATTATACAAATATAAAAATGTTCACGAATAATGCAACTAAAAGAAATAAAAATTATTTTAATAAATGTTATAACGTGATTAATTCAATTCTAAATGGTTATTTAATAATTTATGATTGGATAGAAGGACCAGATTATTTGGTCTTTTAGAACTAGACCTTACTTGACTCGTAAGTAAAGCACATTTAATACTAGAATAAAGTACGTTTACACTAATATTATAAAGAAGTAAAGTTTGTTGTTAGGAGGTAATCTCCAGAAGTATGTACTGGTCCGATAGCTAAATTTTTTCCACCAATAGAAAACAGCTTTATTCCTGAGTGGCTGTATTTTATGTATGCGGGCAAAGCCAAGGGCAAAAGCTAGTTCCACATATGAAGACGCGGCGTAAGTCGTGGGAATCTCATAAAGCGATTGACGCGCTTCGTTATGTAGAACGATCTGTAATTGCGACGTACGGACAGCAAAATAGCGGTAGCTTTACATCGCTTTTATTGCTACAATGCGTTATGACTACTGATGTTTTTATTATCATGTCTCTTTGTGAAGAACTAGCTAAGAAAACGAATCGTTACATTGTAAACATTAATAAAATGAGTTTATTTTTTTGCTTTCAGTGTTGGTAGTGATGCAAATATGAATTAAGTGGAACTCAAGTGGTGAAAAATGTGATTTTAATAGTAATAGAAATAAAAAAATAACACTTGGCGAGTCATGGCGCACGGAGGGTTTCGTACTGTCTGTAGCAAAAAAAAGAACATAATAAAAATTATGTCTGTTGTGTAGGAGCCCCGCTTAAATATTTATTTTATTATTTTTTTAGCATTTTATAGCGGCACGCTATCATTATCTGTGAAAATTTCAACTGTCTAGCTATCACAGAGTCTGTTGACAGACGGACTGACTAACAGACAGACAGATGAACGTACAGCAGTGTCTTAGTAATGAGATCCTGGTGTTACTCTTTAGGTACGGAACCACTGCAAGTCACTTTTGACCTACGAGGCTCAGACTACCCTAACTCGTTGGTTATTCGAAATATTAACAATCATCACGTTTCCCCAGTAACTTAAGTCGAACAAATAGAAAAGATCTAATTTAAACTTATTGCGTCGATGAAGAAAATAATAGCATAATAACTAACGAAGTTTATTTCTAGGACAGCCGAGCCAACTTCTAACCACGCCTATATTATTTGAACTTTTAACCCTCGCAAAGTTTATGTCCATCGTAAGATGCAGTTACTTATACCTGAGTTAACATAACTGCTATAAAACTACACGAGAATAAAAAAAAAACCTTCAATTCTGTTACTTCTACGCTCCGTTTTTCACAAGCATAACTGTTTTCAATCAGTCGAGGCCATAAACCCAGAAAAGTTGATATTACAAGACTAAATAAAATAGAGCTATCATCGGCCTGTTTTATAGTTCAATTATTCATACAATAAAGCGTAAAATCCATGACATTTATAAATATACGATCGATTTTGTAACCGATTACGAATTCAAACATCGATAAATCGATTCAGCTCAAAATCACGCGGCAATCAAGAAAACATACAGTGATCACGAAATGGACAATTATTAGTCACAAATTAAATTTCATGGCGTGATATTTTATTTTCTGTTATGTTGTCGGTACACGCGATCGTTTTCATACGATATCATCACGCTATTTGTTACGAAGGGTTCGAATGCTATTGAGATAAATGTTTTTGCTATCGCTCTTTAGCCTTTTTTAAAAAACCTTTTATGAAAGTATTTGGCGGAATTTCTTCTAGTGAAGTTCGTGGCTCTTAATTTATTCGTAAATTGATTCCTTGTAGATATTATGAGGTAAAATTTGGTGTAGTTTTGTCTGTGAAACTGGACAATATTTAGAATAATTAATAGATGCGAATCTCGGCAAAATGGAGCTATGAATTTTATTATAGTGTTGACTAACACAGCGAAGTTTGCTGAGAAGGTTGACTTGATACATTTACCCCCAAATATTCATCATCATCAGCGTTTTTAATGTTCCCTCTGGTGGGACTCAGGCCTCTTCTCTAGGAGGGAAATGGCCGTAATCCACAACGCAGGCCCGGTGCAGGTTGGTGAGACAAATGTCTCATGCCAAAAATTACAAAAAAACATCGGAGCATTCCTTTGGTGACGAATCATATGAAGCCGGCTTAAAGGACTTTGTATCCAAACCAAAAATGCTACTTAAAAAAATACCTCTTATGGTGAATCATTTGCGTTTTTCTTTTTGTGTATCTATGACGATCAGCTGTCATATTTTTTAAAAAATAAACCGACAGACAATATAAAATATGCATAAAGATTTTGAATTAAGTTTTCCAGTAAAGTAATTGCGTCATAAAGGTGGTGCATATTACTAATAATTTGTATGTGTTTACGTCAAATCGACTTTGATGAAATTCAATGACGTTATCATTTTAATGAGAGTCTTCATACATGTTTATCATACAAATTAAATATTTATTAATTTTGCAGTTTTCAAAAGTGAAAATAGTGTGAAAGAACACGTTCCATTTCATCGTAGTTGCACATAAATATTGTATTATTATTCTTATGTAAATATTATTGTGACATTTTTTTATTGTAATTATGTAAACATGTATAATTAGGTGTAATGGTATATATTTTCACTGTATGTTAACTACTACTCCATTAGTATACTTATTTTTCTATTACTCTTACACATGGTGTCTACATCTCTTTTTTCCAACTCTCCTTTCGCTGGAATGCTAGAATAGATATCTTTAGAAATAATATACAAATGTATAAGTTGTGTTATTTTTGAGTATACAATTCAGTAAATCGATACCTGAAGTATGAATTAACGTAAGGGACATTTTTACGTTTTGCGTAACATACCCTTACATCAATCATCATTAGGCACATTTTTACATTTTAGGTAAAAGTCCCTTACGTTAATTCATGAATCCCCAAGCGACCACCGGTGGCCGCGCATCTATTGTCTTACTATTGTGTCTCTAATTGACGGTATCTGAAGGGTTAATTCATACTTCAAGTATCGATATTTTATTCAATTATCTACTAAAATAATTTAATACCATTTAACTTCTAAATACCCACACCATCTAACTTAAAAATCCAATCTCCGTAAACTAAAGCCAGTTCTCGTAGTAAACAAACAGAGTTATTGTAGTTGTTAATACATACACGTTAGAGTGTACCAATTATGTGGGCTTGCGTAGTTAGGGGCCACTTAACAGGTTGGCCCTCGTGGCTGGGGATTAGATCTGGTTAGGAGGAAAGTTGGCTAATATTGATATCTATTTCTTGTACTGGGTTTATTTGAAGATGTTAGTGTGGTACTTCTTGTTTTTTTGAAGAAAGGTTACGGTGGATAACGCGTTATTAACTAGATGACGTTTGTGGTTGAAACGGTATTCTATAGGATGCATTTCGGAGAGCGTGCGCGGGAATCATCAATTACATAACCTGATTACGCCATCAACTTTTTAGCACAGGACAACCCAATGTACGGTAAGTGTCCACCCTTACATATTGACACCTCTAAGGTCCGGGCTAAGCGTTTCGCGTCTTCATTAATACCGCGTACATCGATGATTTGGAACAATTTGCCTGCTGCAGTCTTCCAGTATAATTTAAGTGTCTTTAAGGCTAGAGTGAATAGGCTCTTAATAAGTTGATGCGCTTAACCATAAAGATTGCATCACTGCTTACCATCAGGTGGGATTGCAGTCAAGAACTAGTTTGTCATTAAACAGAACTCAGTATCGTGACTTTGAGTGCTCAATTGACCTATCTAAACGCCTTACTGATTCTTTGCGTGATCCAAGGGCTAGTTATAAGCTTTGCCATACAGCGTGGCAATGCTGCCAGTCTTTTGAACACATTATTGGTTGACAGCGATGCGGAAGAGTTTTTCAATGCCATGGTATTAAACGGTTTTTGGTTCGTTTTAATTAGTTAAGCGTCTTTACTGTTGATTTTACTGTAACTATTAATTGTAGAAATTGTTAAATTAGAATTTGAGTTTTATTGGATCAATATCTAGATATAGATTTTAGTACTACTAAAATCAGATACATCATCATTCTAATTTTTTTACTTCGTCTTGCATAAGAATGGTCAAAGTCTGATGCATATGACGAAGAACACTTAATTGAAAAAAAACATACATTCAGCTGAACATAGAACCTCCTCCTTTTCGAAGTCGGTTAAAAAGAGAGAAAGGTCTAGCCATAAGATCGATTACATAGCTGAGCAATATAAAATAAAAGAATATTGTTAATATACATAACTGGAAAACACGTATGTAAACAGAACCAAATATTTATTATTGCATAAAGTGCGTCACGATTTTAAGTAAATTGTCTAAGATTATAATGATTAATGACTACGTCGAATTGGTCTTGTGATACGATATTTCATATTCGGTTTTACAACAACACACAAAAAACCAGGAAAAAAATAAAAATCACACCTGTGTCTTATCCTTCATAAAAACTCGCTTCGTTCTGACATTCATGTCCTATTTAACAGCATTTTTTTTCCAATGTTTGTTTCTGAGTCTTCTAAATCCTAGCCTCTAATCATAACGACCAATCACGCGTCCCGCATAGTTCATTAGACCTCATTACCACTTGTGAACACCAATGAATCAATACAACCATTTACAAACTTATTTACACGCTGATAAACTGAAATCCAAACGATTATCGCCGTTAACTGTATGGGATTAAAGGACTGTGTGATTAGACGTAAGACGTGAAATGCAAGTTTGTTTTTTATAACCCGTTGAAATGTCGAAATATTTTCTTACTTAATTCCTTCAGCCTGATGCATTACTCACGTAACCAAGCTTTTTGTTGGCACTTTATGTGGATAAAAATAAAGGCGATTTTCCAATGAGTTTTGTTCTTCAAACTAGGATAATATTGTTAGTGTAAAACAGTGATGTTTACATTACCAATAGTTAAATCCGTGATTAAGTTTGTCCGTTAACGAAGGTGTGATATGGGTTGTTTCGAGGTTAAACGATCGTTTCGAAACAAGCCATGTTTGGTTTATGAATTAGTGTTTGATTCTATGGTTAGTAATGAACATGTTGTAGGTGAAGGTATTCGTCACGACTCTCTGTTGTGAAAAGTACTTCGATTTAATTAGTTTTGGCCCTTTTGCGGTTAGACCTTAGACGACCAGTGAATCCTGATGAAGCCTGAACTAACATAAAAAAACAACACCCTTACACATAAAAAAACAGCGTAGTAAGTACACTAATTCATGAATCCCCAAGCGACCACCGGTGGCCGCGCATCTATTGTCTTACTATTGTGTTTCTAATTGACGGTATCTGAAGGGTTATAGAGTGTTAAGCAGTAGTCTACACTATCTACACTAATATAATAAAGAGGTAAAGTTTGTTTTTTGTTTTTATGATTTTTTGTTTGTGTCAAAAATTTTTCACCAATAGAAAGCTGCTTTATTCTTGAGCGACATAGGCTATATTTTATGTGCGCAGGCGAAGCCACGGGCAAAAGCTAGTTATTTAATAAAACAAAATAACAAGTTTCAGTTAATAACTACAGGAAGAAAATGTAATTTTTTTCTCTCTAAGAGCAAATAACGCTCAAGGAAATGGTGTATAGATTAAATATGAATGCTGATTTGTCTAGAAGAGGGTTCACTATTAATAGTAATAATAATTACATTTGAGGTCAGGATTCAGTGTAGGTACAACATTAGCCTGAAAGAAATGCAGAGAAGAGACTGACAGAGACTAGAAGTGTAATGTGGAGTACGAACGAGAAGTGCCTCATCCCAAGGAATAAACTTGGGATGAGGCACTCCAAGCGTTTAACAAGGTATTGAGGAGTATTAGGATTACACCGAATAGTATAGAGAAGGTATGAGATATGGGTTTAAGAATGATGGTGGCTTAAAGTCCATTACTGCTTTTTTATGGTGGGAAAATCGTCCCATAACAACCCCGCTCTTGGGGGGAGCGGGATATAGTGTCAGACTTTTACTGACTACAAACCCACCCCGTTCTTTCGTGCCTTCATACTGGGGCTAAGCTTTCTCTCGAAGCTAACCTTGGCCCCAGTAAGCTTCGACCCAGCTGGGTCCCTGCTGTTGCTGACAACTCCTAGAGGCGCGTGGGAACAGTGCGCGCCGTCGACGACTTGGGGCGATCGGACAGCGAGCTAACCATTGCTCGCCGTCCGCAAGCTCGAAGTCTATTACTGCTCAGAAAACAAAGATGGCCATGAGGCTAGAGGAATACACACCTATGAAACAAGTGACAGGTAAACCCATTATCTATCTCAATTGAGATCCAACGTGGGATCTGGTTTCGCAAGAGCCAGGGTTCAAAGTGGATCGGTTCGAACGTGGCAATAGCATCGTTGCTCTGAACATAATAATTGTGATTCCTTGCACCACATGCCTTAGTTATTTATGTATTGTAAAGTTCAACTTTAATACTAACGTTGTTTTGTGAGAGTGTTTCCATTTGGTTACGTTATTTGAAGCTGGGCTGAGTAAGTGCGTAGGATTGAGACCGCTCAACGTTACTTCTTATTAATTTTTTTTCTGTTTTTCTTCTGTTTTTTGATTCTGAACTTTTGTGTTTTAAATCCACCGTTAAATGTTCCTGTAATGTAAGTTACAGTGAATTTACTTAGTTTATTAAATGTGAACTACTGCTGTGTCAGATTAATTGCGTTTGTTTTTACTGATTGTTCTATTTTGCTACCAAACCTACTGCAAATATACCAGTAGTCACTACTGGGGTTCAAAACCGCTGTCTTGGAAAGCTAGGAACCAGTGCGAATTGGTGGATGTCACATGCCTACGAATTCGCATCGTAAAATTTGCTTCACCATTTTGAGAGCAGTGATGAAGAAATAAATTGCAGAAAGTCGTGTGCATACTTGGGTTTGAACCCACGACGTACAAGGTCGTAAGTTGGAGCCACTGACACTGGGCTACCACTACTTCAATTTGTAATGGCGTAAAGTAAAAAGTATTGTATTTTGAAGGTTTTAAATAAATACCTTCTGTTTTTGATCAAAGTCTTCTATCCACTCTCACTAAGGGATGACGTGTAACCCTAGTCCTGAAACACCTAGTTGTGGAGATCAGATAAGCAGTCATTCCATGTAAAATTCTGATATTCAGCAGCATCAGGTAAGACTAGAAACCGTCTACATCACTGTTAAGAAAAGGCTTCACAGACATTGATGACTTTTGCTTTCAAACCGTGAAAAAATTCAAAGGCTGCCAATCAGTTATCACAAACCAATCAAACGTGCTTTTAACACGTCACACTGCCAAATGCGCTTCTCTCTCACGGCACGTCATCCGTCACAAACACAAACGAATTTCTCTCATTCCTCCTTCAGGTTATAAAACACAATTATCATATTTAATGTACAAATGACTGGCCAGTTGGTCTAGTGGTCAGTGGCCCTGAATGCTATGCCGGAGGTCGTGGGTTCGATTCCGACCCAGGACAAATGTTTGTTTGATGAGCACGATCATTTGTTGTGAGTCTGGGTGAAATGTATCTATAAAATGTATTTAGAAATATACAAGTATGTTTATCAGTTGTCTAGTACTCATAGCACAAGCTCTGCTTAGTGTGGGACTAGATAGCGTTGTGTGATAGTTGTGTTATATTAAATTCTTAAATTCTATGCTGGTCTATAGGATATCGTAAGACAATAATATCTAGGACAACGGTCCTACATATACGAGTCAACGTGAAAGCGAACGCGACGCAATGCGGCGCAAATGGTACAAGCGATTGATGGTCTATTACGGTGGGGTGCGGTGTTGAGCAAAGTGAAGCGGTCGCGATCAGTTGGTTAGTTATTTTCGCGCGAACCCTTGCGGTACGATGACTAGTTTTATATAAATGGCTGCTGAAGCGGTGACTTTCTGCACTCTTATGATGAAGCTGCCCAATCGCGTTCAATTCACATGAACCGCATTAAATCGCTTTGCAACCACAATTCACGTTTGACGGACCGTAAAGACGTGACGTGTTGTGCAGTGGAGTTACACACCAGACCTGACACGAGTGATATTATTTAATTTCGCAACAGTACAGTGCGAGGTGAAGACGGCGGTTATTACGCGAAATTACCTTTTAAAGTAATTAGATCACGCGAATCTGTTACGTGATCTACTGAGTTCAATTTGTGGTTTGTTTTTGTTTTTAGTGTTGTTTCTGGTCTTGACTTCCTGGGGTATAAAATAGTGATTCTTTTGGTCCTAAGTCACGTTGGTGTGTTGATCAGTCTACACTGTCTTCTCTTATAAGACATATTGTAAATATATATAATGTTACAAATTTACATGTTTCTTAAAACCTTACTATGCTTAAAACATAACCTCATATCCTCACACAAGTCATCGCTCCACAGATTAAAAATAGTTCACAGATCCAAACAGTACAGACTAAACGAGGTGTCACGCACTTTGTTTACATATATATATATATTTAACCATGGAGTAACCGGGGCGTTTCATGCCGGTTCTTCTCCATAGGAAACGATCAATTGGAACCATGCACTAGCTTCTGACGACTTATAAGGTCATCTCGTCATCTTCTTTGTAGTCTGCCGCGGCTCTGCGTCGCTATGTTTGGTCACTAATCCTGTATTTTACAGACCCACAGCCCGTTAGACATGCGGCAGACATGTCCTGCCCAGTCCCATTTAAGTGTCCTAACTTCCTAGCTAGCAGCAAGTAAGGCTTTCCAGCCTTTTGAGCCACATCAACGATTTGCGGTTCTATAAATAAATTTTGTATAATCTACGTAAGTCTTGTACCGTGTGGACGCCCCATTAATGAAACAAATGCGAGTAGTTACGACTTATTACGTCTGTATCAGACCGTGACATTGTACAGCAGTAAGTCACAGTTGACTCTTACCAGTGCGCAGGTTCGCGGGTAAAAGTGAAAAAATAACATCGCTCCAGTTCTCACGGGCAGTCAAGTGTTATGTGCGAGCGTTTAAGGCATAGGCGGAAGCGATTTTACTTTGAAGAAGATTGTTAATTTTTTTTTTAAAGATTTTTCTAAACTTCTTAAAAATACAGGCAATAGCAGTGATGATTATAAATACTCTGAATGTATTAATATAACGTATATTTAGCGTAATAAAATACTCTATTATGCCAATGTTTGAATAATGAGTTTGCATGCTCTAATTAGTTCTGTTACATCGATTATTAAAAAAACAGTGATAACTTAAATATCTTCGTCAGGTTTCACACAAATGACATTTCATTACATATCGTCCATCATGAGGTAAACATCATTAGATCACCATTTACCTGTTATGTGTAACAACACTAAACGACTCATACAATTACCGAGAACAGACAATAACATGTAAGTATGTTTTGTTGTCACCAATGATGTGGTCAGTGACGTCATAATTAAGTACCAAGTCGATACCTAACGTTTGAAGAAATTATAAGAGACATATAGACGACGATATTAAGATACAAAACATCTTGGAACCTGCATTGGAATTAATCACTTAGTAAGAAGTCGCTGACAAGCCCCGAAGCTATCAGATATGTCAAGTTTATTACTACACTTGTGTGTAGGTACTGGTCCTTTTTGTGAGTCTTATAGAATTTATGTCTGTATAACCACTACAGCTTATCCCTCGCACCCCAATAACCACTCAGCCTTGATCTTGCTACCGTCGCTTAATTAACTGCGCCAGTTTACGCGGAGCGGCGCGTGCGCAAGTGACGTCAGCCATTGTTTCGATTTAATTAGTTCAATGTTGTGAATGAGAGGCTGGAAAAAAGTGGTGTAATACGCGTAGATAGTAGTTGTAGTAAGCGCAAGTTCACGTACAAGGAAAAGATAATGTTCCTTCAAGACGATTTTGTCTTTAGTGTGTGTAACATTGTTTTTTTTTTAATTTGACTTGAGTTGCTACTGAAGCTATTTGCAACGAAGACTAGGTTTATATGTAAGTGGTTAAACATCACGTGGCGTGGCATATTCATAAACAATTTCTTTATACGATGCACGTCAAATGTGTGACTTATTGACGAAAGTATATTGTATGTAATAAATGTAATATTGCAAAACCTGTCCCAATTATGTACAAATGCAGTAACAAAATCTGCTTCTAATTATTCTCTGTCACCTTTTTAAGTAATTACTTCAACAGTGTCCCAATCCCAAAAACATAATAATCTAATAAAATTATCCAATTGCGTGCAACAACGATTTCAGATAGACAGAACAATGTGGCGACTATTATTTTGTGAGTATCAATCATATTCAGGATGACACTCTGTGGCCATAAAATTGAAATTCTATCGAGAACGCATAGCATTACCGAGTTATGGCTACTTATTACGGTGAGTCTGGTTTAGTGGGCACGACACGACGCCGACACGACTGCTGTGCGGTTGCTGTTATTAGCGTAAATCTTTTGTGAAGGCCGGTAATTGTGGAGTGGTGAAATGGCGATGCGAACTGGGTGCATGACCATTTTGCAGATTGTTTATTGAATGTGTTGAAGTAGCTTATGAGGTAAATATTATTTAGTATTAAATAAGAGATTTTATTACTTAAGAGAGAATATATTCGACGTTGAAGAGAAACAATTTAAAATGAAAGTAGAAGAGTTAGTTGTATAGATCAGATTATTTTTTATAACTTGATCTATTACTAAGGTTCTTTAAAAGTACCATTTCAACCCATCTTTTACAGAAAACGTCGTCAAAAATCGCACATAATAAACATCATCTTTCAAATCGCAGACTTTACGGCGCCCATAACATTCACACTCAAGTTGAGTGCTGAGGAACGGTTGAGCTTTATGTTCAATAGAAATAAAGCAGATACGTTATCGACTGTTAGGGTCGCCACACACGGTCTGCCGGCCACAACCACAAAACGCAGCCACTGGCATATTTCTTGTAGTTTTCCAATCAAATCAAATCATTTATTTCAAATAGACCAAATGTAGGCACTTTTGAATAGTCAAATGTCGGTCAGTCCAAGAAAAGTGAAGCTAATTGCACATTCCAAAGCGTAGATCTCTATGGAGAAGAACGTGCAAGAAACTCCATGGACACTCTTTTAAATCATATTATGTGTTACATATAATGTTTGGTTACATATTTCTTGTTGCTTCTATTATGTGAGCACAATGTAGATAATAAAAAAATAATAATTAAAAGATAGAAACTGAATTAAGCATACTTTTTATATGGATTCACACACACGGTTGATGCCAGTGGCCGCCACACGCTACAAATCTTGTGTGCCACACTAGTTACTAAACGTTGATAAAAATCGCCGTTACACCTCACTTGCGTATTTAGACCTTTTTCGTCAGAGTCCATTATGATACTGCGTGCATGAATAAAAACCTGTACCTTTGTGGCCGCTTGTAGTTTCTTGTGGCAGCGTTTGTGGCTGAGGCATGTGACCCGTGTGTGATTGCCCTTACGAGCATGCCACGCTTGACGTCTGCTGTCACTAGCCAAAGGGGAATTTGTATGTGTCAAAGAGAGTGTGTGAAGAAAATGGATGGGTGACGATGAACTTTGAGTTTAGAGAGAAAACCGTAGTGATTAAAAGTCTGTAAAACAGCAGCAGAAACTATACACTTAGTATTTACACATTTTTCAGTTATGTGAAAAATTGTTAAGTAGGTTTTGCTACTAATTCTTTCTTTACCACCATCATCATTTCAGCCGATATACGTCCACTGTTGGACGTAGGTCCCCAAGTGTCGCCACAATGAATGATCCTATGCGTCTCGCATCCATCGGTTTTCAGCGACTTTCACCAGATCATCTGTCCACCTTGTTGGAGGCCTTCCAACGCTGGGTCTTTCGGTACGCAGTCGCCGCTCCAGAACCTTTCGTCCCCAATGGCCATCTGTTCTGCAAGCAATGTGCCCTGCCCAATGCCACTGAAGTTTGGCAATTCTTTGTGTGTTTCTTTACCATGTTAAGTATTAGATGATAGACGACTTTATTGTAAATTCGACTGATTTGTGTTCATTTTGATTCGTCTACGGTTGCCTTATGCTTTACTCACTGTAACTTAGTTTACTTTGTACTACGTATTCTTGTATTTACTGACTAACCAATTATACTGGAAAATCTTTACGAGAGCATAATTACTTCATCTTGTCAAATTACAGTCTAGTCTATTACCTTAAGGCGTATAGCCTTTTGAGTATAGGCCGGAGTAAAATGCATACATAATAGTATTGCCACCTACGCTCGCATAGAGCTCCGCTGACCATTCCGAAATACTGATTGATTTATATATGCTATGTTCATTCTGGTTAGGAACGGTGCAGGAGAAGAAAGTTTGGAGAGACTTGGGGGATGCCTTTGCCTAGCAGTGGGTAGAAAGGACTAGTTAAAAAAAAATTCATTCTGAAGAATACATACATAACCAGCATTTTTTGTGTAAATATATTTCTAAAGATCAAGGTCATTAGAAAGAAGTAGGAAAAACAAGCGATTTATCATTTCCACAATCATAGTTTTGTAAAAGTATTAGTAATACGCAAAAATATTATGATGATGATGTTGTATATGGATCTATAATAAACACTTATTTTTTTCGAACCTATTGACTTAACCGCTATCGAGGAGTAAACTTCAGAAAGTCACTGTTTTATGGCACTGCGCGGGAGCTAGGACCTTAACGCATAACTCTCTAGGAGTCTCGGTAATAATTTTGCAAAATCTACATTTCCTCATTCCTTAGACATCGGAGAGTTCTAACATTAATTACACAGAATTCATATTAGCCAATTATAAAATTTCAGTTCGTGATATATCGAAACGAAAACAACAATTATAACGCGGTAATTAATAACCATAAAAAATCGAGACCATCTTTCACCACTCCAATTCTCAAAACACTTTCGACAAATAGAAGGAATAGAAATAATGAGGCTGTCATCGATAACATTGACAAATTAAATATCAACATCCATTACAACTTTACTAATACAGTCTTAATAAACCAAACTGAACTTTACCGTGATCACAATAGGAGTTATGAAGCCGGTATAGTTTTGTTGGTGGAACATATGAGGAGTGAAGATAGGTAATGTCAGAATTTTTGCCACAGTGTAATTAGAGAGAGCTCTGACGCAAGAGGTCATGCGAACGGAATGGTAGAAATCGTTATTTGGAACTGTCTGGTGGGGTGTGGTGCAATATGGCTGAGACAGCGGATTTATGTGAGGATTTTAGAAGTCAAAGGACATAGGTATGGTAAACTTGACGAAATATAAAAATTACAATAAAAATAATAAGATATAATACAAGCATGATAAGATATAATATGAAAAGCGAGTCGGACTCGCGCACTTTGAGTTCTGTACCATCCCTACTAATATTATAAATGCGAAAGTAACTCTGTCTGTCTGTCTGTTACGCTTTCACGCAAAAACTACTGAACGGATTAAGATAAAATTTTGTAGGTAGGTAGAAGAGACACTGGAATAACACATACGCTACCTATAATTCCACTGCTGAGCAGGGGTCTCTGCCCGCGATATAAACTGTAGTCCACGCGGGTGAAGCCGCGGGCGGAAAGCTAATTATCTATAAAAGCAGCAAAAAAAAAAACACTTGTTCAATGGGAGTTTTATAAAATATTTTTTATTCCGTTTTTTAGTATTTGTTGTTGTAGCGGCAACAGAAATTCATCATCTGTGAAAATTTCAACTGTCTAGCTGTCATGTTCCATGAGATACAGTCTGGTGACAGACGGACAGATAAACAGATGTACAGCGGAGTCTTTGGCTTAAAATGATATCTTAGCTACAGTTTAAGTCCCTTAGTACGAATATAAATTAGTCTTAATCTAAAAAAGTCATATTGAAAAAAGATCCTTAAATCGCTACCGCTCATCGCCCCGCTACCTCTCCCCCCTCACACCACAACCCGTTAAGTTTCGTTCACAGTTAATTAAAATTAATAATCGTTAACTGACCAGCGTATTGTAAATTAATGATTTATAAATTTCCTCTGCAGGCTACTTGAGGGCGACTGTTGCTAATGATGTGCCTGTAAAGATCAACGGGGACTGGAAGGAGGGAGATGGTCAGGCACGCCGTCAGTTTTTATTATTGTTATAAAGATGAGATAGATTCCTGAAGGTACAAGTTATTGAGACGGTTTTTGAGTTAATTTTAGAAGGAGTCATACAGTCTTGTTAACAAAACCCGCTTAAGAGGCTTTAATATTTTCGGGATATGTCGGTTACCTTGGTCTTTCTGCAGATATTTTCATTTCTGATTCAATCACGCAAGGAAATCTTGGTTAGGCTAAGTTCTTAATAAACTAGTACGCCTAACCATCAACGATTGCATCAATGCTTACCGTCTGGTGGGCTCACAGTCAAGAACTATTGCTATATTGAACATTCTAGTATTTTATTTTTATGTATAATTGTCCATAGAGATGTGAAATAAAATATTTATAATTGTTTTATTTTACGTTAAGTGTATTTAAAGCAAATACAATTGTAGTAATTGTCAGTTACGACTTATTGCAAACTTGTTTTGACAGCTGCATATTTTGTAAACTGCATAAGAATTATCCGAAATTGAAACCTAACAAAAGACATTTTTAATAATTCTTGCAATTATGTTACAATCTTACAAATTACCAACTATAGTAGTAATATCGTCCCGTGTCCGCTCATCCTAAATACAGTACAATTAATATAAATTTGTGACGAATGAAATTAATATTTTAATACAGTGGCAATCAATAGTCAGCTTCTAATATGTCTATAATTACTTAAGTTCTGTTGACGGCTACAGTTAGCCGGTAAATTGGATTTTCTTGTTTTATTGTATTAGCAGTTAGGTTTTCTCTTGTTGTTTTTAATTCGGCTATTTAATACGAGATAACTGTGTTTTTTTTCATTATCACCATCATCATATTGTTCAAATTGACAGCGACCATGTGGGACCTGATGGTAAGCGGTAATGCAGTCGTTGATGGTGAATCGCAATGAGCTTATTCCGTCTAGTTCTGAAGACACCTAAATTATGATCAAACGAGAAGACCGCTGCAGGAAAATTATTCCAATCTCTTGGTGTGTAGATTATTTATTAACATTTATTATTTTTATGTCCATATCATCCTCCTGCTGATTCAAGGCCTCCTTTCATTTTTATCAAACAGACGAACAGTTACGATTTTTCACCTTTTCTTTTCAACATATCTGATTTTGTTTGAATCATTTATTGAGATTTTCTGTGTACTAAAACTGTGGTCAGTTTTTTAAGAAGTGTTGATTGAAATCAATTTCTGATTACTAAAATATGTGCCATCTTGTTTATTTGCGTGTTTTAATCTAAGTATGTATTTATTATTATATTTTGTTTCAGTTTGTACATAAATTCATTAGATTGCATCTGCCATTTTTTTTTCTGCACTACCCTATGGTCAACTTGTCGATAACGCCTAAGGAAGTAAGCCCGACTTTATAGGTAAGTAGTGTTTCTTTCTAGTGCACAAAGTTTTTTAATACATTAATATTGTTTTAAATTTAGATGTTCAACCATTTAAGTTAACTTTCCAACGTACAGTGATAGTAACATTGTATCAAGAGCAAGTAAAGCATTAAAGAAAATCGTTCGTGCTTCCTTGACATTCACTTGAAGGCGGCTACATTCGACACAAATCCGAATATTGCGGATACATCACGAAATCCCAATAAAATATACCTTCCTGTACATAAACAAGGGCGCCATCTGTGGCCAATACGACAATCAATGCGACAAAGGATAGGGATGTACTCTGGATGAAGTGATATTTTTTATAAGCGATGCCTTTTTGGCAATGATATAAATTTGAAAAAAATAGGTTGACTACGTGATATTTTAGTTTCATGTCTCTTCAATAAATTTTTGTTATATTTTTATTGTTTATACAATGCCACTTTGGTTTTTATATATACTAAGTGATTTGATTACCGAGTTATAGCAATGAATAGTGTATTTTTACTAAATGACAGAAAGCACAATGCTTTCGATCATTTTTTTTACTCGTTTGTACATATTATTATTTTAAGTTTGTATATACCTATTCATTTATAATATTTAATAGTTAAGATGTAAATATTAAAGAATAATATTTTGTAATGAACGTTGCTTTACTTGTAGATATGTTAACTTGTTATTGGTTTCCGTGAAAAATAAACTTATTACAGTGACTGTAATATAAAGAGCAAGTAAACAAAAAAAAAAAAATGGAATTTTCTCGTCAGTTTTTTTTTGAGTTACCCATAAGGTAAAAACAGGACCGTTCGTGCGCGAGTCCGATTCACACTTGACCAGTTTTTTTAATTTGATCCTTTTTATTGAAAGTTGTGTTTGCTATATATGATTTTGCTGAACCAACACATTGATAGATTTGTTCTAAATATCCGCTCCAAAAAACCATCAACATCCCTAGAGGCGTACCGAAAACGGCGCGCGATGTAACATCGAGGCCGAGTGGTTCCGAGCGCTCACGATTTTGCCCGAATGAAGTTGTACCTATGTCTGTCTATCTGTTCGGTTGTGTGTCGCAGCCGCTAACGGTTCGCGATTTATTGGCCGTGTCCACACGTCGATATAAAGGTTTGTTCCGTTTTTCAGTAGAATTGTCTCGTCAACTACCACCTGGGGTATTTTAGACCATAGCTGGCACTTAATTGGTTGGTTTTTATTTCATATTTTCTGTCCAAAATAACTCGATTAATATCAATAAATAAAAAAATAAATATAACTATTGATTGAAGGAAGGAAAACGGTGAAAGAAAACATCGTGAGGAAACCGGCATGTCTTAGAACCAAAAATTCGAAAGACATGTGACATTCACCAACCCGCACTGGGCCCGCGTGGTAGATTATGGCCCATTCCATCTCCTAGAGAGGAGTTCTGTGTCCCAGCAGTGGGAACATTAAAAAGGCCGATGATGATGATGAAGGAAGCTGAGTCGAATGGAGGAAATGACTTAAGATACAGGGTTTATATATTTTTTTAAATTTCAGGTTCCTTAGACTGCTGCTACATTCTAATAGTCAGAAGCAACCTGTTGATTTTATAATGCCAAATCAAATAACTCCTTCACAGATTTCAAATGAAGTGACCAAAAGTAAATTTTGACTTAAAGTCCATTTAAATTTTGATAAAAAAAATATGCGTCAATAAGTTTACTAATATAATTTTGGGGATTTTTATCACATAAATGTTTACTAGTTTTATACATTTCTTACCATGATGTCACTTAAAGATGTCAGAATGGCACAAAACAATATAAAATTGCTGCAGTTCTATTTGAAACGGAAAGTAAATCACACACGCGATGTACACGTACTCTTTGTTTTGTTAAGGAGCTTGTATACTTGTCGTTGCCGGAGTAGAAAGATGCAATTGATAGATCTGGTAAGTACTGTTGATTTAGGATGTCAGAGTCAACTTTCAATATGGTCATTTAAAGGCTTAAATTAAACAGACTAAATATAAAGGAATGAGGGACATTAAAATTATAACACTCATTTTGACACATTTTTTTACAAAATTATTTTTTAAATATTATTTTTTTTTCCTGTTTAAGTTCGAAATCTAAGTTTCCGATAAAACTTCAGAATAATGTAAAGAGTAAACGTTGAATGCCTTGAATAAGTTCGTGAAGTCCAAATTAAATTCTTAAATCAAATCAAATAAAAATGTTTGTCACATGCTGCTGCAATATACTATAGCGTATAAATATTTTAATAAATGTGAAGGCTTATATTATTAACTAGTAATTATGAACAAGTTAATGAAATATCTAAACCCCTGCCATCTTCCACAAAACAACTCTTTAGTGCCACGCCAGTTCTCCGGTTGCCTTCCGGCGTTCCGGCGGCGCGGGCGCATGTACACACGCCTCTAGTTCCGCGATTATGATGCCTGTATCCATTAGGTGGCATTATGGCGGCGTGGGAACTAGACTGGCATGGGAAGGACAACGCAGCAGATTCGCCTAGACCTAGGTAATGTGTTATGGGCGAAGATCTTGGTTTATTAACGTGAGATATGTACGATTGTACACGGATTTGTGTTGACGGATAATGGCGGCGTTAGTTGTGCGCAGTGGGCTTGGTGTGGTCTGCCAGACTCTATGTTATGGTAAGGTAATATAACAATCAAAGTGTGAATTTTGTTAGTGTTTTTTTATTATTATTTATAATAGATATATAAAATGATAGCACCTACTGGTTTGTTTATGTGTATGACTATTTTTTATTCTACTGACTAGAAAATACTTGGTTGAAAGGTTTTAAGCTAAGCATCTAGGAAAGATAATGGCGTTTTAAGATGTTGGTCAAAAACAATTACGTAGCTACGATTGCTATAGCTAATGCCAATCAGTTGATTAGTGACTTACGCGCTCTGATAACCAACACTTTTCAATTATTACACCAGACTTGTGGTTTTTTAACGATTTGCAATTAGCGCAGAGCTATCAATATGTGCAATTTTGTCATTTGAACTAATTAAAAATTCATACATATTGCTAGTTTTTTACTCACATAAATAATAAAAGTCAACTTAATTATTTTATAAAAATAAACTGTCGGCGAATTCAAAAAGTAAATATATATGTTCTATTTAAGTAACCCTACTGGCATTAAAACAAAAAATAACCTACGGAATTTTATCACACAATCTAAAACACACCCTATTGTCTAACTCCTAAAGTTAAATATCCCTTGCCTGTACTTCCAGATCAAACATTCTACCGGAATAAGGGTAAAAACACCTATTTTTTCATAATACTAGTACAGTTTAATTAATGTGCCTTATAAGAGCAAAGCGGTCCACTTGAATGAAAGCAGATCAAGTAATTATACAGCTTTTTTGCCACTACTGGCGTCGCTTGGTGGCGGAATGACGGAATCGACCAGCACCGGCACTTGTTTACGCCATCTTCTTATAAAAGGGCTAAGCAGAAGTGCCGGGGAGATAAAAACATCCCTTTGAAGGCTGAAGCGACTGTTCGATTGTTGATTGGCAGCCTATGACTTTAACCGGGTGTTTAAGGACTGGAAAAAAGTTGGAAAAAATTGCCGTTTAATTGTTGGATCATTCCACGTCTGATACAGAACATAGGCCTCTTAATGACAGTCGTATTAATGTTATACGCATATTACAATAATGTTCTCATTACTTAGACTCAGGCCTCATAATATTGTAACGTATTATTCGGATGGGTCGTCAAATCAAAAATGCTTTGTGAAAAATTACAAACAAATCTTAATTTTTCAGTACGAATATTTTCTGAGCCTGATGGGCTCATTTGCAGCGTAAAAAGTAGAGTCTACTGTACAGGACACCAGTCCAATAAGTGTTTGTAAATGTGAATTTTATCTATACAACATGTAACTGGGATAATGCACACGCTTATACATAATAATTAGAAAATTAAGTTACAATCATAACTCACCCACTGAGACTTTACTTAAACTCGCTTTGGTAATTCTAAATGTAGGCAGTTACTTTAGGAATCGACAAACACCACTGGTAATGCATCGGTATTGGTGTCTATGTACCACACAAATATTTTAGTAACGTAATCAAGATATCAAAAATTTTTCAAAACCTTGATTTTTAACCTAAAAACGTTACTTTGAAAACAACTGAAATAAATTAAGGATGTGCGTTTATTCTGTTACATCCCTACTATCCCCACTAATATTATAAATGCGAAAGTAACTCTGTCTGTCTGTCTGTCTGTTACGCTTTCACGCAAAAACTACTGAACGGATTTAGATCAAATTTGGTAGGTAGGTAGAAGAGACACTGGAATAACACATAGGCTACCTATAATTCCACTGCTGAGCACGGGTCTCTGCCCGCGCGATATAAACTGTAGTCCACGCGGGCGAAGCCGCGGGCGGAAAGCTAGTTTTGAATAAGTAAATACAATTCATTAAAAAGATAAACTTATTTTAACAACTACATAATTGAAGCTCATTTGTTTTACTTTCAAATAATATCACAGCAATAATAATATGAATCTTCACCGTTAATCTCTCAAAATACTAATACGTTTTTAAATGCTCTCCAATTTCCTAACCGAAAATCAACGGTTCGTTGCGACAACCAAAAAGCGACTTTTGCCAACCAATGCTTGCTGATGGTTGGGCAACCGATAATTCGACACTTGAACAATTAGGATTTGAAAAGAGTTAAATCGTTAGTGCGAGACATTTTGAAATACTTAAAGAAACTTTTGAACTGATTTCTGGGTATTTAACCGAGTTTTTCTGATGGATTATCTGTCTGTCAGTTTGTCAAGCAAGGACAAAAGGTCGAGACACAACAATGGTTCCAGTTAAACTTTCGTAGAAGTGTCTCGATGGAGAAAATTAGCTAAACGATTTTCTTTTTCTGTAAAAATGTTGCTAGTAATTGGACAAAATTGTTCTTAATTTGATCACAATGGAATTGCATTTTTTTACTGGTTTATCTTCTATAATTATAATCATTAAATTGAAACTTATAAGCGTTCGTTTAGAATAGATAAATTTAGATTATAGTGTTTCTAGAAAAGAATTTTAACCTATATTTTTAAATGATATAAACCAGTGCTTGACTGCGATACCACCTGATGGGAAGCAGTGATACAATCGTTGATGGTGAAGCGCATTAGTTTATTAATTCATGAATCCCCAAGCGACCACCGGTGGCCGCGCATATATTGTCTTACTATTGTGTCTCTAATTGACGGTATCTGAAGGGTTAAGAGCCTATTCACTTTAGCCTTGAAGACACCTAAATTATAATCGGACGTGAAGACCGCTGCAGGCAAATTATTCTAATCCTTCGGTATACACGATTTAAAACGACAAGGAGAAACGACAAAACGTAAGGGTGCACATTTATCGTAAAATGATAGAAAAATGATGGCAGGATCAAGTCTAATTTCTGCGCACACTTTCCAAAAATGTAATTGGTTAAATGGCAATCTTCTACGTAAACTAATTAAAGAAGTGAAACTATTAAATCATAATATGCAAAGTTTGACTGCAGATAATGGGGCGATTTGTAATAATAATGTTGCATAAAATTATCGATGGTAAGCGTTGCATTGTGGATTGTCGGCACGCAACCGAGCAACCGACGGCAAACGGTATGGTTAGCGAAGTTCGCAGCAACCTACTCGGGTGTGGTTGGTTAACCTTTTAATTTATGATTGATTGTGTTAAATAATGTTATTGTGGTTTTTTATGAAAAAACCATTAAATTTCTAAATGGTGATGTATTGTCACAGGAATGCGAGACGCACAGAACCGATCGTTGTGGCGATGCTTGAGCAAGGCCTATGTCCAACAGTGGACTTCCTTCGGCTGAAAAATTATGGTGATGATGATGATGAAATGCATTGTAAAAATAACCAAAAATATCATAATATCGTTTTTAACAAAAATGGTTAATTTCTATGGTGATGGTTATGGTCACCAATGCTCTTTTACAGTTTATTAAAAAGGTAATCCACTAAATATTTCTTAAAAAACGGACTTAAATAAAAAAAAAAAGGTTACTACTGGTTGGATAGGTGTAAATAAATTAAAGAGAGTACCTCCATTTTGAGAGAGGCCTTCGTTCAGCACTGCTATTGGCTGTTGACGACGACGATGGTTACATAGAAATAAAAAATAATTTGTGATTAATGGGTCGTATAAAAGAATTTTTAACATGGTAAAAAGTTATCCCTACTCAAACCTCAAGCGAATGCCGGCGCTCGCGCGTGGTTTCGCACAATTCGGTTAAACGTCAAGTGAATGCCGGGTCAGCGTTTTAATTATAGAGTATGTATCCAAGAACGTAAATAAGAAGTTTTTCATAAAGTGGTCTGTACATATAAAAAATAAGCAACCTTTCCATTATTCCATATTTATATCTACTTAAATGCCCAAGGCCGAAAGGTTAAAATCAGAATAGAATAAAATAGCATAGATAAATTACCATTTCGATTAAACAGAATAGAATAAAAATACTTTATTCGGAACAGAAACAATAGTTATAAACAAAAAGTAATAAAGAACAAAGGTACTAAGTGCGCCGAGCGTGCCCGCACCGAAAGGGTGGCCACCTCAGCATTTGCTGGGCGTTAGACACCCAGCGCTAATATTCAGTTGACACCTCGCAGTGACGCAAGGACTAGAGTAATCATATTTATAATACAGATATATAAACATATATGTATATAATATTGATTACAAGACGTCAATTTTTTTATTTACTTAACCCTTCAGATACCGTCAATTAGAGACACAATAGTATAAGACAATAGATGCGCGGCCACCGGTGGTCGCTTGGGGATTCATGAATTAAAGGACTTAAAGTACCAATACGTGATACAGTGCAAGTACCAATAGTCCATCCTGTAGTTATTTGGTAGATATTGCTGTTAGCGATATGACCTCTATTGTACCCATAGATTTAAGTTTTTGTTAATCTATATAAATATAAAAGGAAAAACTGACTTACTGACATATCAACACACAGCCAAGACTATTGAAACTAGGAGCGTGAAATTTTGCACAAAGTTTTCTTTTATGATGTAAGCGAGCACTAAGAGAGGGTGTTCTAAAATTCACCTCTTAAGGACATGAAACGTGGGTTAAATGTTTGTATGGCAAAACCTAATATCACGCGGGCGAAGTCGCTTGCAGAAGCTAGTTATTCCTGTTTTGGTGTACATCAAAACTAAAACTACATTAGATCGACGCACACGCCTGATTTGTACGTAAACCGACGTTGCGTGGCGTGAATCATGTGTAGCTCTACAAGTCTAGTTTCCATATAAAATATATAAAGACCGACGCGCCCGGATCGGCGTGTGTGTCACACGTGTGCGCAGTGTAGTGCTAGCTTAAAGCTTATTCTATTCTATCACTTTGCAAACCTGTGCGTGACAAAGACTACATATATGATTCAATCAAATAACCAATGACCCAATTATATAAAACGTTAAATCGATTCAACACATAGAGGTCCACTCAGACAATTGTCATTGTGTATTGTACATAACGTATTACGTGTTGAACACAGCTTATGTTCTTGTCCCAACCGTGGGACACTTTCCCACGGCGACGCCATTGTCCCACTCATTAGTCGCAATTTTTTTTTAATAACACTTTATTATAAGCATAATGGTCAATTGTTCAATAGAATTCCGATTTTTCAACGAGGTCAGTATGATAGATAACCGTTGATGCTGATACGCAGTAATGTTTCGGCTGGTTTTCACATGATTGTTTCATGTTTGAATCAATCGCTGAATCAATCGGCGTTTTTGATTGATTGGAGATTGATAGGGGTTTTTGTGCGTGCTTGAATCTGGGAGTTTTGATAGGTGATTAATTGGTTGTTTGCGTATCGTGGTGGTTTCTAATTGGCTTGTGTTCAGAGAATTAAAAAATAGTTATGTTGGCCTATTATGGAGCCAATTATGTTTATGTGGGAATTATGCGTTTTATATGAGTTAGATAAAGATAATTTTTATCATAAAAGAAAAGTACAAATACATTCATTATACATTTTATTGAGTTATGACCCTAAATTTGTCTATTTTAAAGTTAATCTATTAATATGAGGCAGAAAATCATTTTTGTTTGTTTAATTGCTTTAATCTCTGAAATTATCAGTTGGTTTGAAAAAATTCTTACTGGATAAGATAGCCAGATTTGTGGAAAATAATACAGGCTATATAACATCACACTATAATCCACGGTGGTAAAGCAATAACCTAACACGCGGCTAAAACCGCGGGGAATGACTAGATAATATAGTAACTTATATAAACAGTAGCTACATATCCAATAAAATGTATATATATTATGTAGGTAATATAAACTATAATCCGAGCTAACCATCGCAAGATATGTAGAGTTCAACGCTACAGAGCGAAAGCTTTCGTAGCTACATCTAGCCTTTGCATCAGTTGAACATCGATTAAGTTTACAATAGTTACCGACAGATGGCACCACTTGGCGCTTTCCAATTGAATATGGTATTTTGATTTTCGCTAGTCAATCTAAATCTTGGTCATTTTTATTAGTAATTTCCTCTAAAAAATTCTCTTCTCTTCTAAATTGGAAAATGATATTGGTTATATCTACATTTTTCGTCCTTGCAAAAGATTTTTTAACCGACTTCGAAAAGGAGGAGGTTCTATGTTCGGCTGAATGTGTGTTTTTGTGTGAGTTGCCGACGCAAGTTTGGATATTCATTGTGCTGAAAAAGGGCTTTGGGAATTACAGAAAAACTAGTCAACTAGGTGAAATTGTTTTGCCATATAAAATATCTTTCTTTTGCAATTGCTCTGCCATATAAGAAAAAAGTTAGAAGTAGAAGGGTAAAAACTAGCTTACGACTTATTCTCAAACTTACCAACTATAAATTTAAAAAAATTCGGTCATGCCGTTTCGGAGGCGTTTGATAACGAGCACATGTCAAAAGCCTATCTATGTTTAGAAATTTGGGGAAATAAGTTGTGAAACTTAATATTGAAAATTCGCAAAATATACATTAGTTGACAGATATCATTTTCATGTAATAAACAAATAGATCATTATGAAAAATCACTTTATTTTTTTTTGTTCTGACAAATGTCTCACGCATGCTTTTCTGAGTAATATCTCTTTCAGACAACCCTATATAATTTTATGTGTAGACTACGCCTATAAGTAGGTATTTTTACCAATATAAACTAGCCACGTTTTTTGCTTTTAAATTAATGTGAAACAAGAAATAGGTGTTACTCTTGAGAATGATATGTGACTTCGAGTGTCATCGGTCAGGCATCGGTCACGACGGACGGACAGTCACGGATGTAGACTGATTTTATATATATCTAACTGTTTCATTAGCAGATGACGTGCAAATTATATGTTATGTAGATTTATAGTGCACATACAAATATAGTTTTGTATGATTGAGTTTTTGTCATGTGTTAATTTTAGGACTGTCGTTTTGTATGTCTTATGTCAAGTCCGTAAATGATAAATGATATTTATTTTGCAAATAGTAATATTTAAAAAAAACACTTTGCACGTCAATTTAAACTAGATGAGGCCGATGTTTCCTAGCTGACTACCCTGAGAAGAAACACTGAAACAAATTCAGGGGTCAAAGTTTGTTTTAAAGTTCATAGAGCGGGTGAAGAAGGAACGGGGTGGGATTTTTAGTCAGTAAGAGTCTGATACTATCTCCCGCACCGCCCAAGGGCGGGGGATGTCATTTGGATGGTTTTACCCACCGAAAAAAAAAGCATACAAAGTGGAGAACACTCTATATCTGGTAAAAAATATCGACGCAACACGAATTAAAACCAAACTCATTGAATGCGCACACAAATTTTATTTTGTGTGCCAAAAACTGGGTAGGGGTATGTCACCCATTTTTTATCTTATCTTTGTTTTTTTTTCCCAGATGGTCGTTTTAGAAACTGGGTGCCATATACCCATGAGCCCACCCAGTTTCTAAAACAGAAGTTTCTTGAGCAGGTATAAGTTGCTTTTGCTAATCCTCTTACTAAGTAATTATGGCTGGCTTTACTTAGGACAAACCTGTTATAAGTTTGCAACAAGTGCGATTCGGACTCGCGCATGAATGGTATCGTCTGTAAAAAAAACGAAAAAAAAAAACAAGTTTGTTGTATGGAATCCCTCATTAAATATTTATTTTACACTGTCATTATCAGTAAAAATTTCAACTGTCTAGCCTGGTGACAGACAGACGAATAGTGGCGCCTTATTGATATAAACTAGTGCTTGACTGCGATCCCACGTGATGGTAAGCAGTGATGCAGTCGTTGATGGTAAGGCGCGCTAGTAATAAAATCCTGTTTTCACTATTTAATCTTCTAACCGCCGACTTCGGATATATCCGACAAACATTCTCGCGTTTCTCCGCTAGTGTCTCACATCTACGACGAAATACTTCATCTCGTCAGCTCTTCTGTTACCTATGGGGATTGAAGAGCTAAACGAGATGGAGTAGTCGCAAACACATGAGCTTGGCGATTAGGACACGAAAACATTCTTAGACCAATCCGACGCAAGCAGATAGAGGGTTAAGTAACCCTAAAAAAGATTGTCAAAAGTAGTGAAGTACAGAAGTCGCGATCGAGTAGGTATTATGTAGGTATTTACTGGTTTATTAAGCACGAAAATCACTGCATGTCATTTTAAACGCCGCCGGCGCATCTCCATGTGATTCGGTCACTTTTATTGTATTTATTAGGAAAGCGTGATTATAAAGATAATTATAAAGTTGTACACACTATATTTACTGTCACTCAAACCCATCAAATTGATCTAATAAACCTTGAATTATTGGTCAATGAAAACATACTTGCATTTCACAGTTTTCAGTACAAAAGACATAAACGCTTCGAAATAAATTTTATCATCAATATTATATTATTATTAAAACCATTAATATTAGCTAAAAATAATAGTGTCAGTTTCACACTTAATAATAAAAGATAAGAAATTAATAACTTATCGAACCGAAATGTGACATTTAAATGTTTGAGGTATCCGAATTCTTAGTGTCTGCATTTTTGCATCCTTAATCGGAATATTTGCTAATTTTTAATTGTAAATATTAATAAATAAATCATGTTTATTTTTAAGAGTAATCTAAGTATTATTTGTATGATAGCATGTTCAATTCGCGGGAGGCGTGGCTGCTATGAATCTCATTTTAGATTCAAACGCCTCTTTTCATTAAATTGAAGTTCATTCGATATTTATGCGTTTTACTGTTTGTTTAGCTTAATTTTGTATTTGTATTTAATTATAAATTTTAAGCAATATCTACATCAGAATTTATATCTATTTTTTTTTTTAATTATACAGTCCGTGTCATTTTTACAAGGATAAACTACATAATATCCTTAAAATGTTGACACTTATAAAATGGATCAGGGAATTCCGCAAAGTTTACCAAAGTGACAAAGTGCGCTTTAAAAGGCTATTTTGCACTTAAGTGTGATATTTATTTACGAATTTATCAGCAAAAGTGTATTACAAAACTATCTAAGAATGCGCTAAAAATATATTTTTATCAGTAATCAAATAGGTTACATAAATATTTTATGATTTATGTAGTAATTAATTGTGTATCGAAAAATGTGCGGGAAGCGCCCGTTTATGTCTTTTGTAGGGAGAGTTTCCCGAACTGAATGTCGCCCGCTTGTCAAACGGGCGTATATCCTAAAATGTATTATTTCGCTTTTCTTTAGTTTTATTCAAAACTATTTATGATATTTATAGGATGTAAAATAGTCTAGACTATATTATTGTCAAAATGTTTGTATTCTCATTTACAGTCAAAAAGAAGAAAACAAATTATTTAGAAACCTTACATATAACTAGCCTATTTGGACTAAAGCTAAAATATTTTAAGTAAACACCGCTTACCTTTATATCTTTGGTGTGTGCACAATATCAAAAGGCCGCAGTTTTCCGAAAAATCCCACTGTCACTTCACAATAAAAAATATTTGCTCTCAATTTTTTAAGTCAATAAAAATTTCACTACGTCGACCCGCATACGTGGTACTTCAATTACGTATACTATCGATTTCAAATGTCACAGTCCAGCCACTTTCGATGAAAACAAACAAACGAAATGTCGTCGCGTCCAATTTACATCTGACGTATAACTGAAAACGCAAACTGAAAACGCGACGCCGCAACTACCGCACTGCAACGCTTATTGTCTTTGCTATTGACACATCATTTCAACAGTCTATTTTATAACAGTCTTTATTAAAACCTGCTCTAAAAATAATTTCCGAGCGGAACACTGGCATCTTCTATTGACGGGATTGAAATCGCGCGGCCGATTTCATTTTCGAAATTCAAAAATTTTCGAACACGGGTGGCGTGTGTCTGGAGCGGCGCGCGCGCACGAATGCTCACGGAGGTGGACTCAGAGCTTCGAACGCTGTGGGGGCGTGGCTAACTTCTAACGCAACATCTATCTCTCGTGCTATCCTTGTCTGGCGCGTGCGATCAGCGATACTCGCGTCTCCTTCTCTATTACCGGTGCGTTACCGGTCCATAGGTACGGTTTGGTGGGATCGCGTGAACTTTGCCACTGCGCCCGCGCCCGAGCCTCGCACTGCGATTAATAAAACGATACGCGACGTTATAGATCGCGGCGCGATAATCGTAACTCCACAGTTTAATGCGTCGCGTCGCCTTTTAAATACAACATATGCGTTTTTGTTTTTAATGCGAGCCTGTAATTATTTAATGTCTTGCGATCACTGTATCTATTGTCATCTATTAAAATTAATGAGGTTCGACTATTTCATATTTTTGTTCATCTTTAAAATTTATGCGCGTCTAGCAGTAAATGTGACTCGAAAGGCCTCTCGTAATGAAACTAAACCTAGGTTTTTGTTATGAAGAATTGTAGAGTATTTTTTATTTCGATCGGTTTTGTACGTTAAAATTAATTTTGCATTTAATTTAGGTTTATTACAGATATTCCGAAATTAATATTAAAATATTTTCTTAGAATAAGAAGTTATAGTTGTGCTGAGATAGTAGATATGTACCGACACTAGTATTTAATATAGGTACTATAGCGTAACGTGCGAAAAATTTAACGGAAACCTTTAAAACAAAACGGTATTTGAGTAAGTTAAAAAATGAACCCAAAATAATGCACTTTGGGTATATTGGCGGACACTAGACGACACGGACCAACGTACAATATAAGTTAAAAAATGAACCAAATCTTTACAAAGTTGCTACATTAACGAGCGAGCTCTGTTTGCCGTAATAAAACTTTCTTTTAACAATAAGTAGAAGTATTTAAAAAAGGAACAACAATTGTTGCAAAACTTTTTTGTAATTAAAAAGGAAACAAAAAAATCTTTTCTTGTACTATTCCCGTTTTGCTTATTGACGCGAGCGCAATTTAAAGAAGAGGTATGCTGCCGTCGTTATTAAAAAGAGCACAACTAATTTTTTTTTTTTCGGAATCAGATAAATAAAAAGCACTGATTAAATATGTATTTCAAAAAAATCGAAAATAAATCAGTTATGCCCTTATCAGTAGCGACGGCAGTAGTTACTGAAAAAAATAATTATTCATTTTAACGTAACTTTTTTTGTATTTACTTTCAAATATGCTCATTTTTTTTTCGTATTTTTTTACACTTTCCCGATGTTGGTTTTTCAAGAGTGCTTATTTAAAAAGCAATGTTAAAGTATGGTTGCCTGGAAGATTTTGCAAAATGCGATAAGGTCGCTTATTGTGGTTTTATATATAGAAAGAAAGAAAAATTGTTTAGTTGCATCAAACATGGCGGCACCATAAAACATAAAATAACTAGGTATGTTAACACTACAATATAAATATATTATTATGTTTTTTTTTTGTTATATTTCTTGTACCTACAAAAAAAGTATAAAAAAAAAATGAAGTATTGATAAAGCTTACCTACCTGTGAAACAGCTGATTTCAGCTATTGTTCTTGGGTATTAACCGTTGGTAGTCATCGAGATTCTAAGAAAAGATTTTTTATAATCGGATTAGTAATTTGTCCTACAGTTGTATTAACAATGTCCTGGTAAATCAGGTATTAACCCTTCAGATACCGTCAATTAGAGACACAATAGTAAGACAATAGATGCGCGGCCACCGGGTGTCGCTTGGGGATTCATGAATTAATATCTACTTAACAACAAAGCTTAAATTTTTAATCCCGAATTATCTAGAATGACCTCGTTAGTGACAAGTGATATGAAAGAAAAGGGAGTTAGTGATAGCGTGACGAGTGACAGGACAGAATGGAAGAAAAAAACGTGTTGCGCCGACGCCAAACAAAACGGGACAAGGGCAGGAAGATGATGATGACCTCGTTAGTGACACTCGGTACTTGACAACTGTCTTATCAACGTAGATTAGCGGTACTTTGGTTGAGTTCAGACAAAAACGGTTTTCTTGAGGAGGTCAAAGTGTACTTTTGATTATTATTATTAACTGACCCTTGCCTACTTTAATAATAAAAATAATAATGGTTTTTAACTATTTGCTATTTAAATATGTATTAAAAATATACTTTATATCCATACAAAAAAAAAAAAATAAATAAACAAAGGTTGACTGGTAGAAAATGTTTTAAGGCATTGAGTCCTTGTACTTTTACGTGCAATCTGGCCATGGCAGACATATTTTTGGAAGGATGAATTCAGGTCGACTTGCTCATCCAAATTAAAATAATTTGGATGAGCAAGTCGACCTGCAAGCTGCTTTTAGTTTTGCTTGTAGTTCGTGGCCTAGAGGTAACGATCCTAACGAGTTGTATGTCGCCAGTTACCCAAAAAAGCATTTTGTATAATTTATTTCATCACCTCTGCTCTCAAAACAGTGAAGGAAAACATCGTGAAGGAACCGGCCATATCCTAGTCCTGAAATGTAATATTCATTTAACCAACCCGTACTGGGCTCGCGTGGTAGATTACGGCCCATTTCCTCCCCTGGAGAGGAGGCCTGAGTTTTGGCAGTGAGAACATTGTAAAGCTGATTATGTTTATGCTATCATCATCATCCTTTTAAGCCGATATACGTCCACTGTTGGACATAGGCCTCTCCCAAGCGTCGCCACAACGAACGATCCTGTGCGTCTTGCATCCATCGGTTTCCCGCAACCTTCATATTTATATACAATATACAAGTATACAGAAGTTTCCATGTGTTTTTTTTTACGTTAGTAAGTATAGTAACAAATCATTAGATACTGAGATTAGTAGAGACTATTAAGTGTCACAATGTGTCTATGTATTAACATTAGTTGCATATCGAATCTTACAGACATATTAATCACGTAAAGAATATATTTATCATCACTATAATTTAAATAATGAATTTACAATATGTCATCTTATATTTTTCTTCCTAAAACGTTTTAATTATAGACAAACTAGACTTCTACGAGATGGCTGCAGTGATTAGTGGTAAAATGTAAGTAGGCAAACAGTTAAATGCTACTTAAATTTGTAAACAGTTTAACTAAAACTGACTCAGACATAATCTCTTTTTGGATATAATATTTTTACATATTTCATTATAGTATTAATGATACTGTCTTAAGAGTTATAGGTCGCGAGTTCAAACTGAGCCAGGCACCTTACTTTATGTAATTTATTTCATTACCACTGCTCTCAAAACGGTGAAGGAGAATGGTTGACTGGTAGAGAATGCCTTGTTGCATTAAGTCCGTCTATGTACCGCTACTGTACATGAAGTTTAAATAAATAAATAAAAATGTCATGAGGAAACAGGCAAGTCCTAGAAGAAAAAAATTTGTAGATATGTGACAAACCATCAATCCACTCCTTTTTTTATTTATTTTGGTGGGAAAAAATCATCTAATGACAACCCCCGCTCTTGGGTGCAGTGGAAAACAGTGTCAGACTCTTACTGACTAAAAACCAACCCCGTTCCGTCTAGCCTTCATACCGGGGCTCAAGCTTCTTTGGGCCCGCGTGGTATCTTTTTTCTTTAATCGTTGTAAGCAGCGATTGGTGAAATACAAAGTATTTGTTTGGGTACTAAACTCAAACCTTCGATCTACAACTCGCAAGTTGCAGCTGTTGCCACTGAGTCACTAATACTCTACAGTGTTACGCTCAAACTAAGTAGCCGTCAACCGAAATGTACATTAAAGGTAGCTTAGTCGGTTATTCTTCCACACTAACGTGGTAGTAGTAGTATGACTATAACTTCATTGTTTGATTGACTAATTTCAAAACAAAAAATTATTTCGATTTTATTCGTCATTATCTAGTCCTGTATGGAAATAAAACAGTACGTCAAAATGTCTCGTTTTTTTGTATATTTTGACAATAATTTCACCCATGACCCCAGTAGGCTTCGATCCTGCTGGGACGGTTGCTGACAACTCCTTGAGGCGCGCGTAGAACTCGCGCCGTCAACGATTTGGATTCGGCTCGGACGTTTGGTCGGCGAGCTACCCATTGCTCACCATCCGCAAGCCCATGCCTACGGTTGCCCAAAATCGGGATCGGAATTCCGGTGGCTGGGGCGTGAGAGCCATTGTCTCACGCCTGCGGCTGCTTCCTTAGCATTACTGCTTCACAGAAGGAGGCCACCTGCCACTTCTCCACGCTCCGAACTGGCCTGTACCAAGGCCCAGTGCGAGAGATTTTTCCGAACAAATCCGGTGCAAGAAACTTCCGTAATGAACTATCACACATGATGTTGTATGAAATTGCATGCATTTTTACGCTCCACCACTGACTAGTGCCCATCTGGGTCGAAGGCCCATCTGGGTCGAAGCCTACCGGGATCGGGGTTATCCGAAAGGAAACTAGAGCCCCGGACACTATCTCCCGCTCCACCCAAGAGCGGGTTTTGTCAATGATGATTTTCTCCGTCGAGAGAGAAAAAAAAGCCACTGACTAGTGCAACCTTGAGATGAGTGTTTCTTCACACAGTCCACATAGTAAACAGCACATCTACCTTTGAGTATTCATCACAAACGTTACCCTTTCAAACAAAGTAACCCCCCACAGTCATTATGCTGATTTTAAACCTGCACTATAGGAAATAATCGTAATATTTTGCATACATGAATACCTCGCGTATTTGTCTGTTATCTGTCATAGTACAGTATATGACTGTTTAACATAATGTACGTGGAGAAACATATTATATATATTATTAGAAATATATACGCCATCTTGACGCACATAATACCTAACGATATAACGTAAAGGTCAGGATCGATCATTGTGGCGACACTTGGGGGAGGCCTATGTCCAACAGTGGACGTCTGTCGGCTGAAATGATGATGACAACGTAAATGGCAACTGAAAAAAAAGAGCTAGGTTTTTTTATTTAGCTTATACTTTCCCACTGCTGGACAAAAACCTCCCCCAACTTCTTCCAGGTATTCTTTTCTTGAGCCCGGTGATCACCATCAATACGTAGAAGGGTCTTCGTTACCTCTCAAAAGACCAACCTCGAACCAGCCCTGGTGGTAGGCGTCTAGGTTATCTAGCCACTTCTCAGTGGGTTTTAGTCAGTAAAAATCTGACATTGGAGTGACTAATGACTGGAGAGTTACAGCAGACTGGAGAGTGGCACTTCATTCAGCTAGCTGCTCCCAGCGGTTTCACCCGCGTGATAGCAGAAAATTATCCCAAGGGAACATACTTCCGGGATAAAAAGTATCCGATTTCCTATTCCAGAACATGGTCTATCCGTGTACCAAGTTTCATCAAAATCGGTTTTGCCATTTAGGCGTCAAGACGTAACAAACAAACAAACAAACAACCTCACTTTCGCTTTTATAATATTAGTAAGGATTTCCCATCTCAAAAAAAAGTTACACTCGGAATAATGAAAAGAAAAGAATCCTAAAATATGTTTCATCATCATCATTATCATCATCAGCCTTTTTAATGTTCCCACTGCTGGGACCCAAGCCTTAAATGCCGAATAACCTTTCCTTCTTTCTAAAAGGAGGAATGGGCCGTAATCCACCACGCGGACTCAATGTGTTGGAGAATGTTTCATGTCAGTGAGTTGGTGAATGTCTTATGTCTTAGAATTTTTTGTTCTAGTACATGGTGGTTAAAATATGTTTAGTCAATTTAATTAATAGTCCACTCAATAAATTTCATTAATTAAAAATATGGCACTTGACCACAATGACGAGGCACTTCCAAAGTATAGTTTACTAAGATTATTCTTTAAGCCAAAGTATATAAAAAAAGCGATGACGAAAAAGCAAAAAATTGACCATGTTTATTCGCAGTAACCGTTAACTTTGGTTCTAAAAAAGTAATAAAAATGTTACCCAACATTTCTGAACCAAAAAACAGAAGAAACAAGATGATCCATTTCTAAATTGCAACCCTACTATTCACATAAACGTCGAGCAATAAAGAGGTGTAAGTAAAAAAATGGCGAAACCGAAACACCGACAAACGGTTCGCAGAAAAGAAATTTTGCGCAAAACATTAAAACATAGACAATTTTATATTAATTGTTTTATTAGATACTGTTACGGACAGTTAGTTTAACAAACGGTGAACGTTTTTTTATGGCCTAGAGTAGTCCGGTGTAGGCAGGTCCGTTAGTTTGGACCCGTGACGTCAGGACCTTTTTTTGACAGTTGTTTTTTGAGACCGTTACGGGAAACGGGTTGCACTGGAAGTGGCTTCTTTTTTTATTGATGTTTCTGAGAAAACCGTAAAAAGGTAATGTGGTGATTTATTCTTGTTTATGTTTCTTTTTTTGTTAAATTTATAACGTAACTAGTTGCTGCCAGCGGCTTCGCCCGCATGGAAGTTGTAAGGGAACATACTCCCGGAATAGAAAGTATCCTATCTACTATTTCAGGACATAGCTTACCTATTTGCTAAGTTTCATTCAGCAGTTCTAGCGTGAAGAATTTACAAACACACAAACCCAAAATCTTTCGTCTTTATAATATTAGTGTGATAAACACGTGCTAATTTTATGCAGCTTTGAGCAAAAAAAAAAAATTATGAAGTCGTGTGTAATATTTTTTTTTTTTTTTCTGCACCAAGGCAATCTGTCCTAAAACAATAAACCACTGGGTTGACCGACTTTTAGTCAATGTATTTGTTTTATCTACACTAATGTTACAAAGAGGCATTTTTTTTTGGTTTTTATGTTTTTTTTGTTTGTAGGAGACATTCTCTGAAAGTATTGGTCTGGTTGCTATAATTTTCAGACCGAAAAAAAGTTACTTAATTTTTGAGTGATATAGGCTATATTTTATGTACTTGAGTAAAATAGCAAGCAAAACCTAGTATTAAATATAATAAGAGTGGTTTCTTTATGCGAATCTGGCCTTGAGACTAGGGATGTCACATCTCCTCAACTTCGTGTACTGTTGTCCTCCTGCCCCATTCGTTGTGTGTAATACAAAAACTATCTAACTCAATGACAAAGATTACCGAGTTCAGTAGCATACCAACTATCTAAACATAAATGGAATTATGATCAAGTATTGAATCAATTAATATATCGCATCGACATATTTTCTATTTTATTTCCTTGTGCGGTTCATGTTTAATGTATTAAGGATGCAAACCGGGCATATCGCCAATATTGTGAATACTGCGACCACTACATCCGTGAACTTGAAGGGGTTTCTGATGTGATGCATTGTTCTTACTCATTGCAGTTTACCATAAGAAGTATGTAGAACGAAGAGATTTATTGTCGTAAAACATGAGATAAACAATAAATCTCAAGGTTAAGCTAGAAAGCGGTTTCTTGTAACTCATAAAATATGAAATTGAAAAGCTTCATTAGCCTCTTTGATAACTTCAACAATCACAATTGTCTGTAGCGATCTTCCTGTCCGACTATAATTTACCTAGATGTCTTCAAGGCTAGAGTGAATAGGCTTTTAATAATCTAGAGTACCTCACTATCAACGACTGCATCACTGCTACAATCAGGTGAGATCGCAGTCAAGAACTAGATTTTAACAATAAAAAAAAAAATACTGTTTTAACCACTTCTAGACCCAGTGAAGATATTGCGCTACAATATAATGTTATAAAACTTTCTATGTCAAAGTAGCGCTTGTTTAAAAAATACCTTATCTTCTCCAATACAAACAAACATTAAAAACGTACCAACGAAAAAAAAAACAAAAATAGAGATAGCCCAGTTTCAATGTTGGTCCGTACCAGTAACTCATGCAGCGACTTAAACTAAATCCTTACACGACATTTTTTTTTAATAAATCTATTTGGTACATAAATCTTTTTGGCCGAGATTAGATCTTTATACATCTCAATTTTACAATAAATTTATTGGTGTTGGTGTACCCCGTATATTTATTGTGGTGGTGTACCTAATGTGTCGTTATTCGAGATAATGTCTCGATAGGTATTGGGTAACGGGATCCATTTTTTGGTATTTTTACTTTTGGACGAAAATGTCGAAGACTTTCTGGGGTTTCGTGGGATTTCACTCAATCATATAAACAATGGAAGCGAGATGCCTAGGACCGGTCGTTATGGCAACGCTTGGCGGAGGCCTAAGTCGTAAACAGTGGATGTATTTCGCCTGAAATGCGACGATGATGGTATAAGCAAAAAATATTTAATCAAAATGTGTAACGATCTTACTGACAGACTATTTTACAATTGAACAGAATTTAAGAATGTAATAATGAAAGTAAATTTGAATAAACCTAATAAATAAAACTTTAAAACCTATTTTGCATATACGCACATATATCTTCAAAAAAGATAATTATTATGTGCAGTAGATTTATCTCATTAAATGAATGACTATTGTAGATACTTCCCAAAACATATTTAAAATGCATACAGAAAAACTAGTTTCAGAAGTCGTATTCTTATTAAATCACGTATGTAATTTTTTTTAATTTTTAACATTTGAATTTGATCTTAAACAGCTTAGTTTTTAGACTTTAATGTGAGAAATAAATAATAGTTAGTCGAAGAAGTCATATAATCATGTTGGTTGGGTACACATATCTATATAAAACCACACTGGTAGTCTAAATGGCTATTTCGGATATAAGTAGCAAAAAAATACAATATACGATATTTTGTCACCAATTTGAGACAATAAATTGACAAATTATTTGAAAAGATCTATCTTTTATGTAAAATTATTAATGTTTTATATAATATTATGTGTTAGTCTAGTTTTTTATTCAAATTTAATTTAAAATTAATGATACGAAGCAAAGGTTATTGTACCAATTAGATAATATTATAGATCTTAAAACAACCGTTTACTAGAAACGGCAAAATTTAGCACTAAAACTTAATAAATTCAATATTGAAACAAAATCTTTTCTTACGAATCACAAAAAGTATTTTAGCATATGTGCAAAAACACGTAGGTAAAGATGAAATCAAAACTATTCAAATATTTCAATTGCGACCATATTGACAGATCTAATTATAAAGAAAATAATATCGTATATATCTCTCGTACTTTTAAAATAAGAACCTTCTACCACGGATCTCCAAAGCATACATTCCCAGTTAGTATTAACACATTTCCGTAGAGATACAAACGACAGTTACTGGCTGTTAATCCGATACGCGATGCTTTAGGGAGCTCGCCGCGATTTATGAACGACACCGTGATAAATGGACACAGCAGAGTATGTATAAACGTATGGGATACCGGCCAAGGAGGGATTTTGGGAGGTTATGGTTAAAATATTACGAAAATGTTTATTTATGTCTCTGAAGTATTATATTTAAGACTAAGAACGAAATCTGATGAAATCTGGACTGGAAGATATAAGGATACTGGTTCAGATTTGGTATACTGCGAATCAATCAATTCAAGCAAGTAGTAATTTTAGATGCAGTGAGTCAAATTTCTAAAAATAGCACAAAGAATCGCAAAAATTAAGTGGCAATGGGCAAGGCACATTGCTCGCAGAACAAATGGCCGTTGAGGCTGAAAGGTTTTGGGTGGCTACCGGCAGACGCAGCGTTGCAAGGCCTTCTACAAGGTAGACCGATGACTTGGTGAGGGTTGCGGGAATCCGATGGATGCGGGACGAACAGGATCAGACATTACGGTGACGACATTTAGACATCTACAATGATAATGGAAGAAAAGATTACTAACAATAGATCAGTGGTCATAGAAGTATATTAGTAAAACAAACAACTAGCACTATGGCAGTCCTGAGAATATCTCGTAAACCTAACCGAGACAAGCAAAAAACTAATCCTCAAACCCGGTCACAAGACCAACTCCTTGCTATTATCACTCGAAATTCCCAGTTGACATAAAACTAAAGACAAATAAAATGGCACAGCAGAACAATATGTCAAAAACTGTCAAGTCCCTATTCACAAACACAGCACGCGTTCTTTACCTGACCCAAATATTTGATTTAAATACAAAGAGTAAAAAAAAGAGATTATCATTAATAATGAAACCGCAACAATTCTCACTAACGATGTTTTTAATCAGGATCACAAAGACTTGAGGACAGTGATAATGACTGTCATCTTTTGTCTAACGTAATCCTGTAGGGTTGGGAACTAGTTTTTGTAAAGTTCGTTTTGTAGCTATGAATTTAATCCGTGAGAAGAAACGTGTTTGTGGAATAGCGTTAAGATGAGGATTTAAATTGACAATATTTAAGGTTTCCGATTCTGCTAATGATGCTATCTAAATATATACGGTTAGGTTAACTACTGACTCACACTAGGGTTGACGGTGGAGATTAACGTGGTTATAAAACTTAATCTGCGGTTACTGCTACTGCGTTTTCGGTATTAATTTTTTAGGGTTTGTTTCGTTATCTTTCATGAATATATAATTAGAATAGAATAGAATAGAATAAACTTCATTGTACACCAAAATAGTAACAATGACATAGAAACTTAAATCTATGGGTACAATGGCGGTATGGTGTATACATTCAGTTTTTTAATATTTTCACTGCTGGGACTTAGACCTCTTCTCTAGGAGAGGAAATGGACCGTAATCCTGGTGGATTACGGCCCCTCGGACCCAGTGCGGGTTGGCATATTCATATATTTCTTACCTTTTTACCCGATTGCAAGAAGGGTTATGTTTTTAGTCTATATTTTGTCTGTAACTATCCGAGTCAGCTACATTGTACGCTCATAATTTGGTCATAATTAGGAATTTTCAAATGTTTGTAAAACTGTTTTTTTTTTTGTTTAATTAATGCTCAGTGATAGTAAATGTATTATTCAGAGAATTGTATTGGATTCAATAAACTGTTGTTCTCTTGTCTTCAACTATGTTTTCATGATTGTGTTTTGAATCTCATCCATAAGCAAAGTTTCTAGCCCAGCCATTGAAATATTTCCATACGATTCCCAACACATACCTCGGACAACATTGTCAATTTCAATTCCAAACGCAATCTCGATTCACTCAGCGGACCCATCCTCGGCACTACATAACACATATATTTCAGCATTAAACCTCACGATAGTACTGACGCGAAATTTACTATTACTACAACAAATTTCCTTATTTAACGGAATCTACGCTTTATCGGTACTTGAACCTGTGACCCGGTGTAACACACGACTACTTATACCCACGGAGTTATAGCTAGGTTATGAGTTAGCGCGCAAATCTTCTACGGGGCTAAATTATTCATTTAGATAATGGGCACAGTTAGTTTTATTGAATTCTCATGGAGTGGTCGGCTTATGTGGCCAGTAGTGTACTGCGGTCAGAGTAGGTTCTGTTTTCTGTACCGTTGCAATCGTGTACTTTATTTTATTTATTTGGGAAAATAAACAGTTAAACATTACGAATTACATAGTAACGAGATAGTCATATAATTATAAGGTATCTTAATGTGTAACCAATAGCATTTTTTACAGACTATAAATGAGAAAAAATATTTTGAAATCATCGTGCAATGAATTTATATAATATCTTATAAATACAATAATATTAAATGAAATAATGATAATAATTGAGTGAAAACAAATTTATTTTAGAGGAGAACAAAAATAATTGAAACAAAAAGAGTTAAACTAGGCTGAATATAAAATTAAAACACTGAATTTATTCGGTTAGAATTTCCATGACTTTTCTTTTTTCATAATCAGCATTATAATTTAAAAGCTTGTCACTGCTAGGACTGAGACATTTTGTCAGGCGACGGGCTGTAATCTACCACGTTTTTTTTTCTCGACGGGGAAAATCATTATTGACGAAACCCGCTCTTGGGTGGAGCGGGAGACAGTGTCAGAGTCTAACTGACTAAAAACCCCGCGCCGTTCCTTCTAGCCTTCATACCGGGGCTCTAGTTTCCTTTCGGATAACTCCGACCCCGGTATTCTTCGACCCAGATGGGTCCCTCCTCTTGCTGACAACTCCTTGAGGCGCGCGGGAACAGTGCGCGCCGTCGACGCCTTGGCTCGGTCCGGACAGTTACCGGACGATCGGACAGCGAGCCACCTATAGCTCGCTGTCCACGAGCCCACGTCTACGGTGGCTGGAAATTATGGCTGGAACCCCGGCGGCGGCGGTGAGGCCGCCTGGAGCGGTCGGCCTCCTCCTTTGCTAGCATTACTGCTTCGCAGAAGGAGGCGACCGCCTGCCACTCCTCCTGGCTCCGGACCATGGCCTGAACCAAGGCCCGGCGCGAGAGGTCTTTGCCGCCGATCGCCCCCACGAGAGCACGGCGTTGCTCCGCCCAAGCAGGGCACACCTCAACTGTGTGCTCCACCGTGTCCTCCGGGCGTTCCGCACAGTGGCGGCACCCGGGCGTCTCTTCCACTCGAATCCGATGCAAGAACTTGCCATGTCCGGTGAGGACCTGCGTCATGAGGAAAGGTAAGGACGTCGTGAGGTCTTTTCAGCCACGCCTCAAAGAGGGGACTTACCGCCATAATTGTGGCGTGCCCATGTAATCTACGACGTGGATCCAAAGCCGGTTGGTGGATGACACTAATGTATTGATTTTGAATTTTGATTCTAGGACTTGCCAATTTCTGTTCCTTCACCGTCTTGAGAGCAGTAGTGATGAAATAAATTACATAAAGTAAAGGACTGGTCTGAAACTTCAGGGTGATCGGTATTTTCATTAATTTCTGAGGCTAGACTGCGATGGCCGACTGGACGGTCACATTATAAGAAGACCATATTATGATTACGTGATTAAAAAGTGGCTCTGCATGGCTACAAGAAAGGGAGGAAGAGGAAGTCCTTAATCATCCTGGTTGACAAATATCCAAAAGGACATGAAAGTGTTGGGACTACAAGAACAATACGTTTGAGACAGACATAAATGGCGTCGTATGATTGGGAAAGTCAACCCCGCATAATCAAGGGCGGGGGTTGTCATACGATGATTTTTGCCCACCGTAAAAAAAAAAACCCGCATAACGGTATAGAGATGAGGCTGAAGGAGATTTAGAAAAAAGGGTATGCCTGGGTTAGAATAGAACCCACGACGTTCACAACTCGGGACTGTAACACCACTGCCACCAACCACTGCTCTTATTGATTAGCCACAAGACGTAAGGCGTTGCGCCACCGATACATGGTAGATATCCCACCCATACAGTACAAAGCGTTTTGGGAATACGTTCTTTATACGTACCGCTAAAGAGGAGAATTCTCTGCTGGTGTGAATAGGTTTGCTTCTAGGCAAGCGTGCTTCATCGTCGGCCACATCATCGCTTACCGTCAGGTGAGATAGTGGTCAAACGCTAGCCTGTCTACGCTGATAGGTAGTACTTTATGTATCAGGCGAAGCCATGGGCAAAAGCTAGTCCTTCATAAAAAAAATGCTATAAATTAAAGGTGATACAAACCTTCTTCCACATACGACCTTTTTTTACTACCAACAAACTTGGTCTACAAATCTTATCTCATTAACAGTTCTGGTGTAACGGCCATGATTCCATTCATTATAATTTTGTTACACTTCATCATAATAATGCCTGCATTCTGTAACCATAGAATACGCATTATAACAATGATGGATCCCACTATGGGATAAGCCCTCACTTTATTTACTTAGTCAAGATTTATTAGTTTAGTTTTCTTTACTTTTGACTATGAAGTCGATGACCAGTGTGTGTTGCCAGTGATGACATATGGCTCCGAAACGTGGTCGCTTACAATGGGCCTCATCAGAAGACTTAGAGTCACCCAAAGGGCAAAGGAAAGAGCTATGCTCGGAGTTTCCTTGCGTGATCACATCAGAAATGAAGATATCCGTAGGAAAACCAAGGACAGTCATAGCGCGAAGAATCGCCAAACTTAAGTGGCAATGGGCAGGGCACATTGCACGCAGAACGAATGGTCGTTGGGGACGTAAGGTTCTGGGATGGCGACCACGAACTGGAAAACGCAGTGATGGAAGGCCTCCACAAGGTGGATCAAGGTCAAACTGACCGGCTGAAATATTATTAACATACAGCCTCGGATTAGGAGCGCGAAATTTTTGCACAAGATTTTTTTTTATGACGTAGGCGAGAAGTAAGAGAGGATTTTCCAAAATTCACTGTCTAAGAAGATGAAATGGGGTCCAAAGTTTGTATGGAGAAACGTAATTTCACACGGGCGAAACCGCTGGTAGAAGCTAGTAAAGAAGTATAAGTTTTGTTTTAAATTCTTACTAATATTATAAAAGCAAAAGTGAGTTTGTTTGTTACGTCTTCAAGCCTAAATGGCAAAACCGATTTTGATGAATTTTGGTACAGAGATAGTTGGGACCCTGGAGACGGACATAGTCTAATTTAAAAAAAAAAGTGGAAAAGGGGGAGAAAGAGTAAAGTATATTAATAAACGCGGGCAAAGCCGCGGGTAAAAGCTAGTGTCTTAATAGCTTTTCAACGAGCCTAGCCAAAATGCTGATTACTTTTTTTTTTCCACAACTATCACACAACGCTGTCTAGTCCCAAGCTAAGCAGAGCTTGTGTTATGGGTACTAGGCAACTGATAAACATACTTATATATTTCTAAATATGTACATAAATAATATAGATAAATTACACCCAGACACAGAACAAATGATCATGCTCATCACACAAACATTTGTCCTGGTTGGGAATCAAACCTCCGGCATAGCAGTCAGGACCACTAACTAGACCAACAGGCCAGTCACTTATTAGATAAATGCATAATAATATGATATACTGTTACAATATTCTTTTTGGATTATATTACATTTAATGGAGTTGATTTAATGACTTAATTCAACATCGTTTTAATTCTAACAGCGATTAAAATGTAATAAAATGTTTTATGAGTTTTTTACATATTAATAAGCTTAATTAACATCAGCTTAAATGCGTTTATCGTAAAACATTCTAAGTTGAGGATAGAATGTATATTTTTATTGACATATTTTTATTGTTTTGTTATCTTGCTCAATTAGATTCAGATTAATGCAAATAAGACAAAAGTCAAGGATATTATCTATTTATATAATCAATGCTCTCAAGCAGTTAGGGTTTAACTCTAACAGATAATTATTAATGATCTCTAGGAGTTAAGATTTACCCTAACTCGTCGGCATTGAGCGTTTAAGTGGTATAAATATGGAATAAATGGAAAAGTTGCTTATTTTCGATGTGTACAGACAACTTTATGAAAAATTTCTTATTAACGTTCTTGGATACATACCCTATAAATATAACGTATTATAGCTTTTTTTATATTATTTATAGGCCTTAGTTTGACCAATATCTCACCTGATGGTAAGCGATGCTGAGCTGATGATGTGGCCAACAATAGAGCATGCTTGAGAAGTAACCTATTTACTCTTGACTTAAAAACCCCTAGGTTGCAGCCATCTGGAATTACAGACTTCAGCAGAGTATATCACTCCTTAGCTGTACGCACAAAGAATGCGTTCCCAAAACGCTTTGTATCGTGTAATATGTCTCAGTCCTCTTCTCATTCTCGTATTTCCTCCAAGTCATCTTTAAATTCATTCACCTTTTTAAACCCATTAGAATAGTCACAATAAAGCTGCAGAAGCACGTTACTTCCCTCAAAGCGCCCGATCTAATCCTCTATTACACACTGACACTTATCCCTAAGATCGTCTAAAATATTTTGATACAATCGCGCACAGATAAATGTTGTCAATTTATCAATCGTTCACTTCAATGCGATGCCCTCCGATCGCTCTGATAATTCCCGTACGCTACTTTATCTTAAGATTATCACGACGTCTTTATTTCGATATATTTTTTAGCTATTTAATTCGTCCGATCCTAATGTGTTGCAATTAATCAGTGACTCCACGATAGAATCTTCATACAACCGGTTCCGATTGATATTTGGTACTATCCGCTGTTCTCACATCCTTTATGAAACCATTTTGAATGAGATTGTACCACGAGATAACTCTTGAATCATAACATATGTGGGTAATTGAAAAAATATTTTCTTAATGAATTACGATATCAATATATAATTGAACGATTGAAAGATAAGATCCAGTTTAGCGTGGTAAACTTGAGTTTATTAAGGTAATTTGGTTTAGAGGTATTTGTGACAAAAAATTTATGGTTTTAGGAAGTCGTAGCTCAGTACTAAGAGGTATTAAGTGGACAAATATGCGGGAGGTTTAGTTTGTTCCACCAATCGTATGAGCGAATGACAGTTTTTAATTGCTTCGTTAATAGAGCCACCGTGCTCTCCGGTCCTCTGCGCTCCGGTTGGCGCCAATATGATTTTTTTTTTGGCATGTGAACCTCTCCACTTCCCGGCAAATTCGTTTAGTTCCAGTTCGGTTCCACTTATAAATAATTGACTTTACAATTGGCAGGATTTGGAATAATCTAATAAAATAAGTTGGACCAATACTCTTGTGGAATGGACAACATAGTTGCAGTTTTCTCTTGAGCTGTGCCAAAGAGAAGTTAAGTTATGCAGTGAATGGCTGCCAATAGGTGCGAGCCCATTCATCAGTCTAACACCCTTTCCCTTGGACGAGTTACGAGTTGTACGTGAAAAAGCTCTTTTATTAGGTTTTTCTAGAATTTCTTGGTTTGTTGTGATCGGTTCAGCTTAAAGCAAAAAGAACATGCTGTTATTATTGATGCATTTTTGGTTCTAACTTTTGTACATAATTATTATCTCAATTTTACCATCGGACAACCGACGTACGACGAATATGCACCCATACGTTGTTGAAACTTCTACGTCTATGACAAAGCGTTTCGCTTCGTCGTTTATACTGGTCGAAGGACTGGAACAGTCTCCCTGCTGCGGTCTTCCCGTCCGACTATAATTTGACTACGAGTATCTTCAAGGCAAGAGTGAGTAGGCTCATAAACTAGTGCGCTAAACAATCAGAGATTGCATCACTGCTTACCATCGGGTGGGATCGCAGTCAAGCACTAGTTTATATCAATTAAAAAATCTCGTTAAGCAGTCTTAGAAAATATTCCCACTTATGTTTGTTTACAAGCAATCCATTATATAGAGAGGAGTGTCAGATTTTACTGACTATAACCAACAGTGTTTTTTCAGTTGCCTTTGGCGAGGATTACAGTAACTCTTTCTATATATATTCGATTCCTGAACAAATATTTGTATGACCTACAGATGTCTTGTGTGCGAGTTTACATGTACTACTACCTACAAACATCTGACCTCCTTTATCGATATAGAGATAAGTTTTCTTAGAGGCTAGCTTTTGCCTGCACACATAAAATACAGTTTATGACCAATTTTTTACCGTGGGCAAAAATCATCTTATGACAACCCCCGCTCTTAGGTGGAGCGGGAGGTAATGTCAGACTCTTACTGACTAAAAACCCACCCCTTCCTTCTAGCCTCTTCATACCGGAGCTTGAGTTTCGTTTCGGATAACCCTGGCCACAGTAGGCTTCGACCCAGCTGGGCCCCTCCTGTTGCCGACAACTCCTTGAGGCGCGTGGGAACAGTACGTGCCTTCGACGTCTTGGGCTCGGTCCGCACAATTACCGGATGGTCGGACAGCGAGCTACCCATGGCTTACCGTCCGGAATCCCGGCGGCGGCGGCGAGGGCGCCGTTGCCTGATGTGGTCGGCCTTCTCCTTTGAGTTTATGACCTTCAGGAATAAAGCAGCATTTCGCGATCGGATTAGTACTTTTATAGATTATCTCCTAGAAACAAAAAACAAACTTTACCTTTTCATAATATTAGTTTACGTTGGGGGATATGGGATTAAGTTCTTTTTTTATCATCAAACCGATAAATCGCAGATTTTTTTTTTAGCTGTGTATCCATCGATTTAGACTACCTACTTCCACAAGCTCATATACCTTTAAACATAGTCTAGTTTACCATCATCATAATTACATCTATTTCTTTTATTACATCTTTGAAATCGCCGCTAATTACGATTTTAATAATTGAATTAATAATTAATAATATCTTGTATCGATTATTGAAGATAGTTGAATGTTATTTTATGGGTTTTACTTTAATTTTATTATGTATAATTAAGGCTTGGTTTCTATTAGTGTTACAGTTTTAATTGCAAATAATTTATGAAGCTGATCGACGAGTGCATTTATAATTTTGTTATATTACTTAAATGCATATTATTAATTTATGATAAAGGTTTAATAGAGTTCGTTTTGCATTTATTTGTTAAATGCAACGTGGGAACACAGTCTAATTTAGTTCACCATTCTAATAGAATGATTTTTAATCACTTATTCTCATAAAGATTATCTAAAACTGTATTAGGTCGTAGCAGTGATGGCCTGGTCGTAAATGCCCCGACTTACAAGTTGTAGGTCACGTGTTTAAAACCATATTTATTCTGCTAGCAAAGAAGGAGGTCGACACAGCGCCCCAGCCGCCGCCGGGATTCCGATCCCGATTTCCGGCCACCATAGGCGCGGGCTTGTGGACGGCGAGCAAAGGGTAGCTCGCTGTCCGACCGTCCAGTAAGTGTCCGGACCGAGCCCAAGTCGTTGACGGCGCGCACTGTCCCCGCGCGCCTCAAGGAGTGGTCAGCAACGGCAAGGGCCCAGCTGGGTCGAAGCTTACTGGGGTCAGGGTTTGCTTCGAAAGGTAGCTCAGCCCCCGGTACGAACGGTAAACAACTGGAGTAGGTTTTTAGTCAGTAAAAGTCTGACACTATCTCCCGCTCTGCCTAAGAGCTGGGGATTTCAATACATGATTTTCCAACCGAAAATATACCATACCATATTTATTCTGTTAACGAAAACGTTTTAATTATAGACAAACTGGTCTTCTACTAGATGACAGCAGTGATTGGTGGTAGTGATTGCAATGTAAGTAGATAAACAGCATAGCTGAAAGTGACACAGACATAATCTCTTTTTGCCAATGACACCTTCATTAAAGAGTAAATATGTATTTATTTATATTGTTAATGATACCGCCTTACGAGTTATAAGTCACGAGTGCAAACCCAGCCCGGCGCATTACTTTCTATAATTTATTTTATCACCACTGCTCCAAAAATGGTGAAAGAAAACATTGTGAGGAAACCAGGTATCCTGGAACAAAACATTGGAAGACATGTGACATCAACCAACCTGCACTGGGCTCGCGTGGTGAACTACGGCACATTCTCCTTTCCTATTGAGGCCTGAATCCCAGCTGTGGGAAAAATTACAAGGTCGATCATTCTCATGTCACGTTTCCTTGTACTTTTGCATTTTTTAAATAAATACCCTAATTTAGGTTTTTTATCTGTACTTTGTGATAAAATTTACAGTTTGTAAGTCTTGTAATGTTGCCTTGAACATATTTTTTAAAAACAAAAGAGAAAGGTAAGGCGATATTAGAAATTGACAGTTTAGGAACTGTCAAAATCACTCTACAAACTGTCAAAACGACTTCGACCATCATACGGATATCCTAGTGCAGTCTCAAGGCTGGCCCATTGTGTGGACGGTCAAGGTGTGGCACCATTCACATGGGCCAACAATCGCCGAGCGCTGGCGACGGTTCGCTGTTTAGTGCGTTTTTGTTCAGTTATTGTAGTAAGCATAATGCCAACATAATACAGCCTTTTTACAGCCTTATTTGTCTATTGTATGACACGAAGATCTTGGGCTTAAAGATCTAGGATAGAGTTAAAACTTACATGAAAGATTATCAAGATTGTTGTGTGACCTATGCTTTATTTTGTAATGCGAGAAATTGTCAACTGAATCAGCCAATCAGTGACTAGGTTTTGCTTGTGTAAGATAGGCCCTACTAGGGTTATTGTTCTTGTGAAATATTGATAAGCTGGTACTCTTGATGGCTAGGTTAGGTAAGGCTAGGTTGAAGAGAAGGGTTGTAAGAGGCATTTTTCACCCATCAAACCATAAAAAAAAAATTTCTGACTATTTTTAAATGCTTTTGTATAGCTAAAGATATATATTTTTACTAACTGACATTTACTTGATAAATAATATAGTAACTCAAAGCAATTATTGCCCAACCAGAGAGTGTTTTGACTTTGTTTTTTGTCTATATTAAAGTTATTATTTCTAAAACAGGCGCTTCATGAACCATATTCATTTCAAGTGTCAATGATACTACTCTTGATAAGAGTGGTGATGGCCGAGAGGTAATGGCTCCAATTTACAAGTCGTAGGTCGCGGGTTCAAACCCTACCAGGTACTTTGTGTAATTTATTTCATTACCACTGCTCTCAAAACGGTGAAGGAAAACATAGTGAGGAAACCGGCATGTCCTAGAACTAAAAATTTGATGACATGTGACATTCCCCAACCCGCACTGGCCCGGGTGGTGGATTACGGCCCATTCCCTCTCCTAGAGAGGAGGCCTGAGTCCCAGAAGAGGGAGTATTAAAAAAAGCTGATGATGATGATGACTCTTAATAAACTTACAAATGAGTAATAATTTATTTTGGTTCGCTTTGCAGGTCTATACTATACAGGAAAATATACTCTACGCGTATCGTTGCGTGCACCACAATCGTTGACGAGTATATTTTCTGTGAAGCTAGTCTACTCATACTGTTTATAGCCTACTGTGTGTCCCACGGCTGGGCAACGGTATTCCCTTTCTCCTTCCCAAGTTTTCCTCAGTCTAGGGCGATCTCTGACCAAGTTTGCCCCGCGAACATGATCAGATCGTCACACCTCCATCACCGCGGTCTACCTCGACAGCGCCGGCGTCAATCTCCTTCAGGCGTCAAGTGAGTGACAATTCTCGCCCACCTGTTCGAGGCGATGTAGCCAGCCCACTCTTACTAGCCTGCCTGGTTTTTCCTCGACATCAGCTATTTAAGTTATGGAGTGTAGTGTGGTGTTAATTTAAATAGCTGAAACTACTCATATGCGTGCAGCTAAGGGGTGAAATTCATTGCCGGAGTCTTTGTTTTCTGATAGCTACAACCCTGGAATCTTTAAGTCGAGAGTGAATAGGTTTCTTCTAGGTAAGCGCGTTCCATTGTCGACCGCATCGTCGCTTTCTATCAAGTGAGATGGCGGTCAAGCGCAAATCTATCAACAATAAAAAAAAAACTACAGAAAATATTTTTTCTAACGAAATTTCACAATCAGGACCTAAATCTCAGCATATAAACTGGCGCCTAGCAGACCAGGCTGAATCTAGGACATAACATTCTTGACTACATTTCCTACCAGGATCTAAATTCAAAGAAACTAACAAAATTCCTAATCTGATGCAACTGGTCATCAGGATTCTAGCCTGGTTATATTTAGATGTTGCGATATCCACGAGCGGACAAACAAACCAATTCGTTTGTATGTTTATATGTGAGGTACACAGTAATGTTCAGCGTTTATGGAAGTGTGAGGTGGTAGTGAGGGGATGTGCATGTGGAGTAGTTTAGTTTTGAAATTGGGCTATCGTGTAATGATTTTCCTCACTTTAGAGTGGAATAATAGGGCGTATCAGAAACTTTAACGATCCGGACTAAGCGTTTTACATCGAAGGACTGGAACAATTTGTCTGCTATGGTCTTCCCAAAAAAAAATCGTTGATGTGTGAGTGGTACAGTACGCGCCGTCGACGACCCGGGCTCAGTCCTTACTGGACGACGGGATGGCGAGCTAGTCATTGCTCGTCGTCTGCAACCCCGCGCTTACGGTGGCTGGGGTTCGCAATGCAACTCTTGATGCCTTTTGAAGTCGTTTTAGGGCTATGAAGCACTTGCTATTTATAATACCTACAGATAATTGCTCAGCAATGTGCTCAACAAAATAGCAGTTCTTCTACCATTTTACACAAGTATCTCTATTTTATTCAGACTTCAGTAATGAAGTAAGAAAAATATACTTTGCATTTTAAAGAAAATAAATAATTTATGACCAATATTTTTCAATAAGATTTAATATTGTTACCAACCACATATAATATAACTAGAGTGAAAGAAGTCCTTAAGGGATTTCCCAACTAAAAAAAAAGAGCCTATAAATACAGACTGAATTTGTAGCCAAGTAAAAAGTAGTAGCTAGAAAAGTAGCAAAAATCACAGCTCGGTTTTCCCCTCCCTAGTATAATTAGCCCGCGATCCGCAATGATGCGCCGACGATCGCGATGACACTTCACGTCGCGACTGTCCGCATCTGATAATTATCACCGGTCTCGCACTCGTTTCCTCCTCTAATGTACTTTGCTATAAAAGGTGTAGGATGTACAGGCGAGTACAATAGTTCTAACCAAGAATATTGAATGTCCTTCAGAAAATTAATAATACTAAGCGTTTCGTCTCGTCGTTTATACCGCGTATATCGAAGGAGTGGAATAATACGCCTACTGTGATCTTCCCGTCCGATTTCAATTTTGGTCCTTTCAAAGTTTGAGTGGCTCTTAAAAAACTAGTGCGCTTCATCATCAACGATGTCAAAATCAAATTCAAACATCAAAATCAAAGCATTTATTTCAAATAGACCATTTGCAGGCACTTTTGAATAGTCAAATGTCGGTCAGTCCAAGAAAAGTGAAGTTAAATTGCACGTTCCAAAGCGTAGATCTCTATGGAGAAGAACGTGCAAGAAACTCCATGGACACTCTTTTAAATCATATTATGTGTTACATATAATGTTTGGTTACATATTTCTTGTTGCTTCTATTATGTGAGCACAATGTAGATAATAATATAAAAATTAAAAGATAGAAACTGAATTAAGCAACTGGCAGCTAAGAGATGACCAGTCTCATCTGACGGCACTCGTTCACGAGCATGACGCGTGCATCATCCCCACTCAGCTCAACCATTTTGATAGAACCAGATAGTATCACTGTATCCTACCATCAGGTGGTATTGCAGTCAAGTACTAGTTTATGTCATTAAAAAATCGTAAAGTGTTTTCTTTGAGAGAAAATATGTGGACATAAAAATGTTACTTACATAAAAGGTATAAAATTATTAAAACAAAATGTGCTCATATAGCGCTATTTTACAGATAAACACAAGTTTAAAAAAAAATGTTTTAGATGTAAAGATAATTCAACTAACTCTAAGCCAATCTGAACCAATTTATTTATTTTTATTTATTTTGCACTCATGTTGCATATATCATATCAACTATCACAGTGCATAATGAGCTGTTTCCCAAAACGGCAATTTCTTGGTATGTTTATAAGACCCAATACACAGATAAAAATAGGATAAAGTATAGACGCATGATAGACTTGTTACAGAAAATACCTAAAACAGAAAATACAGAAATACCTACCTAAATAGGTGACCAAATGGTTATTACTCTCACAAAGGAAATCAAGTAAGAAAAACTATAATATTGTATCTAAAAATAGTCACCTTTTTGTGTTTCTCACATCTTTTCAACAAACTTAAGTTGATGATCGCTGGTTTCCGTAAGTCGCGTGTCTGTTTTCAACGTCATTGCATAATGAGTCAAAACTTGATGAAAATAAAACACTAAATTCAAGGTTGCCCTTTAAAAAAGATCATGTATCATCATCATGTTTGTTAGTTTAGTTAATTTTAACTCTGAGGTTAAGGGGTTACATCTTGCCCTTGTAGTTAAAAAAATGATGAGCGTCTAATCAATCGTTGGACGTATCTAGTAAATAATTTAAAATTTTAAAGCCAATTAAAAGCAAATGTGAACTTCTAAAAGTATGGATAACTTTGTGAACGGTTATAAGTTTATATTAGTCTATGCAGTGGTGGCCGAGTGGTAATGGCCCCGACTTACGAGTTGTAGATCGCAGGTTCGAACCCAGCTAGGTGCATTACTTTGTGTGAAGGATGAAGAAAATCATCGTGAGGAAACCGGCATGTCCTAGAGCCAAAAATTCAAAGACATGCTACATTCACCAATCCGCACTGGGCTCGCGTGGTGGATTACGGCATTTACGGCCCATTCCCTCTACTAGAGAAGAAGCCTGAGTCCCAGCAGTGGGAACATTGAAAAGGCTCGATTATGGCGGTAAGTCCCCTCTTTGAGGCGTGGCTGGAAAGACGTCACGGCGTCCTTACCTTCCGCATGACGCAGGTCCTCACCGGACATGGCAAGTTCGGGGGGTTCCTGCATCGGATTCAAGCGGAAGAGACGCCCGGGTGTCGTCCCGGAGGACACGGTGGAGCACACCGTCGAGGTGTGCCCTGCCTGGGCGGAGCATCGCCGTGTCCTAGTGGGGGCGATCGACGGCGGAGACCTCTCGCACCGGGCCCTGGTCGAGGCCATGGTCCGGGGCGAGGAGGAATGGCAGGCGGTCGCCTCCTTCTGCGAAGCAGTAATGCTTGCAAAGGAGGAGGCTGACCGCATCAGGCATCAGCGCCCTTGCCGCCGTCGCCGGGATTCCGATCCCAATTTCCGGCCACCGTAGACGCGGGTTCGCACTGTTCCCGCGCGCCTCAAGGAGTTGTCAGCAGCAGGAGGGGCCCAGCTGGGTCGAAGCCTACTGGGGACAGGGTTGTCCGAAAGGGAGCTCGTGCCCCGGTATGAAGGCTAGAAGAAACGGCGCGGGGTTTTTAGTCAGTAAGAGTCTGACACTGGGGGAAAATCATCTTATAACAAAACCCGCTCTTGGGTGGAGCGGATAGTGTCAGACTCTTACTGACTAAATACCCCACCCCGTTCCTTCTAGCCTTCATACCGGGGCTCGAGTTTCTTTTCAGATAATCCTGGCCCCAGTAGGCTTTGACTTAGTTATGAAGAATAGAATTAGCTATGGTATAAACAGTGGCACTGTTTAAAATAAGGAAACTACAATATCGCATTGTTTCTAGCCTGTAAAGGTTATTTACTAAGACTGTAGCTAATTCTATATGTAGCTATCCTAGTGAATGTACTCAAAGTACATGAGAATATGTCGATGTCATCGGCGATGAGTTTGACGTCATGCTTGTTCTGTAAATCTAGAGGGAGTGTTCGACTTTTACCAACTTAAACCCAGTAACTTCATTACTTTGCGTCCTAGTTGAAAAGCATATCCAATTTACCACATTTTATCTCTTGGTGTATAATATTAGTGTGCATTAGTGTAGATACATATATTTTTGAAAAACTTTTAGTCTACTTCTAGTTTTAATAACTGTGTCATCGACAGTACCTGCCTATCATTTTCGCATGTGCTCATAATGCCAACGAGTTCAGTCAACATTTTAACCCCGTGTCGGGTTACAACGATACTTATATGACGACTTTTAAATCGATTATTTATACCGAATCGACTGCAATCGATGCCGGTAACCACATTACGCCCACTCCATCTCCGACTGTCGCATCACATCCCTCCGTGATTTCTACATTCTCAATTCTATTTATATTTTGAATCTTATCGAGTTCCAGTGTCGATTCAATAATCGAATGATTAATTAATGGTTATGATGCATCGGTTATATTTCATATCGATTACGTGAAACGAGTTACTGTAGAATTTGATAGTTTTGGAAAGTCTATTAAATATGCTTCTATTAATTCAACGGTGATCTGAGAATAAATTAAAAAATATGTTGAAGTAGTAGCTTATCCTCCCACGTAGGGTCGTAAGAGTCAATTTACAGGTATCGATTACGATACGTTCGTACGTGAGCTTAATAACCCGAAACTAATTATGCAGAATAGTAATCTTTAAAGAAGTTACTGCTGTTCGTAGGATTGTAAACCTGAGCAGTTTGAATAAGATTTTTTATGATTATACTAACTGACCTTACAGATGTTGTCCTATATTAGCAACTAGCTCTTGCCCGCAGCTTCGCCTACGTTAATAATATATAGCCTATATTACTCAAGAATAAAGCAGCTTTCTATAAGTAAAAAAAATAAAAATAGGACCAGTATTTCCAGAGATTACCTCCTACAAACAAAAAGAAAACATAAAAACAAACTTTACCTCTTTATAATATTAGTGTGTAAATGAACTGTCAAACTCTCAAAGGTTGAATAGTCATACTTTTCTATCCTTTTCTAATGTTTTGCTCAATTTCCTTAATTTTTCTTTCCGTAAGAACCTTCTCCTAACAATATAAACACAACAAAAAAGAATTAGTGAAATTGTTTCATACGCGTGTTGATGTGACTAAGGGAAATAGGGATTCTTTTTCATATAATATAGATAGATTATAGATATTAAGGAAATTAAATCATATTTTGGCACCATTATAGCCTCTGTAAGTCAAACAATGTGTGAAAGTTTTAAATATCCTTGAATTTTTCAAATAAATTATTTTAAGGAAAACAAAAGGTCATCATATACTGAAGCGAAAATTGATTTTACATGGACGCACAAAAGACTTCACAAAACAATGAACTTAGTTGACAAAGAATCAGCCGACGTGTTTGTCTACTCAATAAACCCTTTTCATTGTAGTATAAACCTTATGTCTTAGATGATAGGGCTTCAGTAATGATAATATGCAGCAACATGACGTTGTTCAAGATTTATCAAAAGCCTTTGACAGTGTCGACCTTGCAGTGCCATAGTTCACACCGTCCCTTCACTGTTGGAAATGTGGAAAAAACACGACAATAGCACGGCCATGCATGGCTCAGGACAAGACAATCGATTACATACGTTCATATGAACTTTATTGATTATTGTTGGCTATAATATTGAATTGGGAAACGGGCTTGCTTCAAGGTTGCGTATTAGGTCCACTGGTGTTTTTTCCACTCATTGTTCTATTGATGCTTATGATGTTCGGTTTGAGTTTTCGCTCGTTTTTTTTTCTGAAATAAAGTTTTAAGAATAACGAAGTACTTATACAGTTTCTATAAAGGGTTTTCCATAGTTGTGACATTTTATAATCAACAATTAAAAGCTCACATAAAAATAAATATGATTCTTAGATATTCGTTTTCTGAAACGCAATGCCCATTTGGAAGAGAAACGGCAAACACTTCCATTTTATTATCTCACATAAAACTAACACCATAAAAGATATTCAAAAGCAAAAGACTTTCTAAGACAAAAGAACCAAAACTTGAACAAGGAAGTCCATAATTGGTGTTAAATCAAACATGGGCTAAAATTCTGCGTGAATGGAATCTGCGGATCAGAGATGACCGCGGGTTCCGCCGGCGATGCTATCGCTGAGCACCTAGCCCTTGTCCACCACAGACGGAAGAAGCGTGGAGGTGGCAAATCTGTTTTAGAAACCAATTTTTTTTTTACATAATTTTAATGTCTTTTTTATTTACTGTACTGCCAGTCGTATGATTATAGTTTTATGGCGATAATAGTCAAGCACTTTTATTTCTCAATTCATTCATTAAAAAAATCTAGACGCCCATACCAACTCATAGTAACGGAAGAAATTAAGTGAATACAATATTATCTACTAATATAATATTATTTAACAAACACAGTTTTACACATTATTGCATCAATTTCGAAAAAGTTAAAACTAACAATGATCTCAACTAGTTAGCTATGCTATGGATCCTTCACTGAATGACCTTCAGTTGTCACTCACTTTTTGAAACTTTAGGATCAACTACAAAGTTTAGGTAATTAACATTAGTGTCATGTAAGTGACATTACTTACTGGTCAACAGGTAAAGTGTTTTGTATTTTGTACAAAAATGCTACCATTTCCAAAGATTTTGATAATTATTTAGAAATTATAATGGATGATGATAGAGAATGCCTTGTTGCATTAAGTCCGCTTATATACCACACTGTACATGAAGTTTAAATAAAAAATCAAATAGATTTCTATACTAATGACTGAAAAGAGTAAATGCTGAATACACAACGATATTTGTGAAGAGATTCACAAACAAATAAACCTCTGGTTTTTTGTGTGCATACTTACCACATTTCCCAAAATTGCCACGTCCAGATTTCCTCGGCTCGCGGCGCGTGCGCTAGGAATTTAACGCCAAATCGCCGCAGCCCGGGCGCAGCGTAATTGCGCCTTATCTGCGCATTGTTCGGCGAAGGAGCACAAGGCTGAGCGTTGACGTGTGAGTTAGATTGTCTGTCTGTATGTGCGATTGTTTTACTTTGTAGGCTTTTATACTGATTTTTTTCATGTGTGGTGGACAGTGGAAAAATTAGGACTGCTTAGACTTAAATGGCTAATTATTTATTTTATTGTTGACTTACCTTGTGTGGCTAAATGGTAATTGGTGGTCAACACTTCAGAACCATCGACCACATGTTCTGCACGCAGGGTGTCCTGCCCACTGCCACTTAAGTTTGGCGATTCTTCGGGCTCTGTCGGTAACCTTGGTTCTCCTGCGGACATCTTCATTCTTGATCTTGTCCTCAAAAGAAAATAAATTAGTAATTAAAATACAATCAATTTAAGTATTAAAAGACGTTATTGTATAAAACAAAACATATTTATGAATGATATTTAGAAAAGATATATGTTGTTTATACTAAGTGGAAATTATCAGTTATCGAAAATTGACAACTGGAACGAGGTTTGTTTGTATAATTTCTCTATTAAAAATAAAATATCAAGGTTAAAACTAACATAGTTTTTAAGGGTTGTGATTATTAACAGAACGGTCTGAAATATTTTTTTCAAAGCATACATAGCTCATTTTTCTTATAATTAGCAAGCATTGATTACAAAGTATTTATTACATATAATTATGAAAACTTCTTTTTTGGAGTTGTAAATATCTCTCATCAATACTATAAATCAATTTTTTTACTGAAGACTAGGTTTCAGTAGTCAGATCCTTCATAAAAGTAGTACCTATAAATCTTTATATTCTGAACCTGTAGTGTGACCTGTGTTCTACCAATTTTTTTTTTAAGTTCAAGATTAGCAAAATTGAGTTCAAGCTTATGCATCAAGGCGCTAATACCCACATTATCCATTGTCACTCGCTACACAACCAGGTTGATGACCTCTCCAGAGCTCTTCAATAAAAAATTATTCTTCGATATTGCGATTTGCGTGCGATGATAACGAGACGATTTGCTAAGTAATAGAGCTATGATTATTGTCGTAGGTATGGTGTTATGGTGAGTGAGTCATTGTTGTATTATGTTAGAAGCCATAAATTAAAATCTGCAGATGACTGTACATGCCTGAACTGTAATTGGTTGACAGGGTATAGATGAAGACGACGGTGATCGTAAGCTGTAACCAAAAGATTTTTCAACAGCAATTACAATGATGGCATAGTTGGCGCAGTGGTTGAGCAATAAGCTGCAGCGCTGCGGGTCGCGAGTTCGATCTCTAATATTTTTATGGTCTACAAATGTTCCGGGATCTGATCCAATAATGACAACTGTGGCTATATTCCATTTAAACAAACCTTTTTTTCCGTCCGTTCAACCGATTTTGACTTTTATTGCGATGTTGATATGGTATATGGCGGCTGTAGTAAATAATTGTTATTGTAACTACTTTTTGGCTTTTAATGGCATCCTTATGCCTAACGAATAGAAGCCAAAATCGGTTGAACGGACAGTAAAAAAAGGTTTGTTTAAATGACTAATTGTGTTTCGAGTGGAGCATAGTCTTTACTTAGAATATAATTAGAATTCAAATATTAGTTTATATCATTTAAAAAAAGTCTGACACGCTCTCTCGCTTTACCCAGAGCGGGAAAAGTCACTAGATGAATTTTCATCTTAAAAAAAAAAACATGAATGGAGGATGATAACCAAAGCAAAGATTTTGAAAGACAGCAAAACCTTCTAGAACTTAGCAAAATAAGAAGACCTCTCGATGTCCGACAAAATGATAAATCATTTTAGGTAAATCCTTCAATCCATTTTGGTGTCTGACTTAGTTTTTGCATCACGTTGCTTGATCTTACCCCAAGGGCAAAAAGTCACAGAATTGTTTAACAACACAACATGAGGTCTTTCAATTAAATATATGGACGACGCAAAAAAAGTGTGTGACCTTTTGAATAAATCGTGCAGTCCGAGGAAATAAGACAAGTTGGAATTGCACGAGAATGTTAGCTGTTCCCGTCTTACTATAAACAATGAATTGGAAGATTGATCTAGAAGAACTTTTGTAGGTAAAGCTTGAGAGACTTGGTTCGATTTTAATATATAATCCACAACTATCATACAACGCCGTCTAGTCCCAAGCTAAGCAGAGCTTGTGTTATGGGTACTAGACAACTGATAAACGTTCTTAAATACTTCTTAATACATACATAACAAAGATAAATTACAAATGATCATGCTCATCACATAAACATTTGTCCTGGGTGGGAATCGAACCCAAGACCTCCGGCATAGCAGTCAGGGCCACTAACCACTGGATCAACAGGCCTGTCAAATAAGTAGTAGAAGCGTCATCTGCGTCATTCAATGATATCAGCCTGATTGACGGAGTAGGGATTGATGGAAAAAGTCACTATGTCCCAGGAACGCAATGGACAATTAATCTCACACAAAACTGCTATGCAATGTGATACGATAGTGATCCCTCACTGTGTGTTCCTACGCACAACCCTACGCCCCAGCCACCGTGACAGAAAGTGCCCTGGGCGTCGGGAATCGCAGGGCGATCTTCGGCCACCGTAGACAAGCGATGGTTAGCTCACCTTCCTCTTCACTCGTCCTGTAAAGACCGACTCCGAGTCGTCGAAGGCATGTAGTGTTCCACGTGCGTCTCAAAAGCAAACCCTGTAGGGCCGATGCTTGCGGGGGCCATGGGGAGAAGTACAAAAATGATACCCATGGTCCCAGAATGAATTTAACTTGATTAATAAATAAATAATCTATACTTATAATAAATCTGTAGAGAGGTCAATTCTGTACATGAAATATATTTCCAAAATAACGAAACGAGAGAAATTACTCCATTTTTTAAGCTTCCGTCGCGTTTGAAGCCTTAATGGTTAAAGCTACACAAAAGTCATGTATAACGGAAATGTTCTCCTTAAAATTATATAAAAAATATCCCAAGACATCATATGTCTATCTTTTATGGTTGACTCACAATAACACATGTAACTCCCGATAGCTTAGCAGTTCGGAGCTTTCTGTTTATTTTTGTCTATGGCACCATATCTAAGGTATGTGCACACTGTCACGCGCGTAAGTGGAAGGGAGAGATCTGGAACGTCTCGAATCGTCTCGCGCATCACGTTGTTTTCCAGGCTCTTAGAATTCGACACCAGACGTTTCAGATCTTTGATTTTGACGACTCCGTTGTCGCTGGCATATGTAGATTGTAGATTGACATTTTTTTAAATTATATTTTGACGAATCCACAAAAGCAACAGGATCCGCGTACGAAGTCGCTGGTACAAAATAAAAATAAAAGCCTTGAAGAATTAAAAAAGCAATCTAAAGTACGGCGCTGAAAATCTCCTTCGCAACGCTGTCAACTGGTAATGTACTCAAAAGATATAATTTAGCAGTTTCTGTTTTTGAAAAAAGATCTGACCTAGAGGAGGTGGTCTAGAAAACAAAATTGTAGGTTCCATTGATTCAGTTTTCTCTTCGCGAATTTCCTTCGCTTCTTGTCCAGCTGATTCAAATCCGACATACGAAATATGTCGGTGGTCCGAAGCTATTCTAACGAGTACTCCATCGTGTGGGCCTAGTTTTCAAATTAATGTATCGTCACGTCGAATTTCAAAGGAAGTGAACATTTCAACTTATACGTTTCCGACATAATAATAACAACTGTAGGAACGTGCACCACGGCGACCTATTTCTCTTTTAATTGCTTCAATTAAATGCCTATTTTAAAACATTTCTCTTGACATGAATCCTGATTTTATATGTGTTCCATTTCTCATTTATTAGCAGCAGGTACTAATGTTTATTTATTTATTTATTTATTAAAACTTCATGCAACATAAAAGTACAAAGGCGGACTTAATGCCTTAGGCATTCTCTACCAGTCTACCTAGGGTGGTAAAGAGAAAAACGTGGTAGGTGCATAAAAAAAATAAAATTAACATAAAAGTAGACTATGAAAAAAAAGGACTCAAAAAACAAATACAAAATAAACATACATAAATAATTGAAAAAAAATTAATTAATAATGTTGTTCTATTATATCAAGATGAATTTCTTTATCATTTAAATTAATACAAATTTTCGTATTTTTCAGTTAATTATCTAAATCTTTGCTGTCTGTTTTCAAAAGGTACTTTAGTGCTCTAAAAAACTTGTTTTAATCTACCGCTGAGTTACCTTTTTTCGGATTCTTCAGCTCACAGCTTGGAACATTTGCATCAATTAATTTGAAAATTATTCTTTTTTGTCGACCCAGGCAAAACACAGTGTTTTCCAACTAAGTAGGTGTGTGTTCATAATGCATTCTTCAGTTGGGAATATTGCTTACAGCTTAACGTTGACTTTAGATTATTCATATAAGTTAGTAAGTAGTAGTTCTTTTATCGTTCGCGATATTCTATCCTTTCATTTCTGTGTATCTTTATTTGAAACAGTACTCAATGTTTTTATACCTAGTTTGTAGACATTTGAGTGAATGTCTGCCAGCGTATCCCAAATATAGACGACTAGCTTCTGCCCGCGACTTCGTCCGCGGAAAATTTCTTGTTTTAAAATAAGATTACACTCGATTAGACGATGCGCACGTTCAGCGCTAGATTCCTGAGCACGGGCCTGTGATGTTATGGCATTTTGCCTAGCGAGCCGCTGCGAGCGCTCAGCGCTAGTCTCCCTATCCCTTGTCTCAGAGACATGCTGCCTTAAATGAGATAGACGCTGCGAACGTTCAGCGCTAGATTCCCGAGCACGGGCCTGCGATGTTATGACATTTTGCCTACCAAGCCGCCGCGAGCGTTTAGCGCTAGTCTTCCTATCCCTTGTCTCAGAGACATGCTGCCTTAACTCAGATAGACGGTGCGCACGTTCAGCGCTAGTTCCTCGAGCACGGGCCCGCGATGTCCTCACATTTTGGCTAGCGAAGCCTCACGGCGTCCTTACCTTCCGCATGACACAGGTCCTCACCGGACATGGCAAGTTCGGGAGGTTCCTGCACCGAATTAAAGCGGAAGAGACGCCCGAGTGTCGCCACTGTGCGGAACGCCCGGAGGACACGGTGGAGCACACAGTCGAGGTGTGCCCTGCCTGGGCAGAGCATCGCCGTGCCCACGTGGGGGCGATCGGCGGCGGACACCTCTCGCGGCGGGCTCTGGTTGAGGCCATGGTCCTTAGCGAGGAGGAATGGCAGGCGGTCGCCTCCTTCTGCGAAGCAGTAATGCTAGCAAAGGCGGAGGCAGACCGCATCAGGCAACGGCGACCCCGCCGCCGCCGCCGGGATTCCGATCCCGATTTCCGGCCACCGTAGACGCGGGCTCGCGGACGTCGAGCCATGGGTAGCTTGCTGTCCGATCGTCCGGTAATGGACCGAGCCCAAGACGTCAACGGCGCGCACTGTTCCCGCGCGCCTCAAGAAGTTGTCAGCAACAGCAGAGGCCCAGCTGGGTCGAAGCCTACCGGGTCCAGGGTTATCCGAAAGGGAACTCGTGCCCTGGTTTGAAGGCTAGAAGGAACGGGGTGGGTTTTTAGTCAGTAAGAGTCTGACACTATCTCTCGCTCCACCCAAGGGCGGGGGTTGTCATAAGATGATTTTTGCCCACCATAAAAAAAAATAGGTAAAACATCTGCACAATGAAAGTTACGCTAGGGGCATTTTGCGTTTTAGTAATTTTATATTATCTTCGAAACTGTATGACCAATTGCTATGCTGTAAATGGCAAATCTTATCTGTATAATGTTCTTGTGATACTGAAATAATTTATTGTCATAAGAATTAATATTTTGTTGCTCAAATAATCAACCAAACGTAAGTATGCCGAAAAAAAATATTTTTAATGCAATAAAAGAAGTATAAAAGATGAAATATAAAAGATAGAGATATGGTACCGCGGACTTTTTTGTAGAAATAATTAAGACGAACCAGGTAGCCATACATTGTTTTTAATTTTAAGCAACTGTTTAGGCAGCGCACGCAAATAATTCTATTTTATGAGGTATTTTTTTCCGACTTGCTAGACAAAAGTTGTGATAGCTCAGTTAATATACATGCTATAGAAACAATTTATAGCCTATAGCACTCAGGAATAATGTAGCTTTCTGCCAGTAAAAAAAATTTTAGAATTGGATTATTAGTTCCAGAGATTACCCCCTACATACAAACTTACAAACTTACAAACTTACAAACTTACAAACTTACAAATTTTACCTCTTTATAATATTAGTATAGATATCTTGTTCTAGTAAATGCTTGATAATAGTTTGCACTACGGTGGTCGTAGTATTAGTTCTTGGACTTACTGCATTTTCAATTACTGTTTTGGTCTCATCATCTTCCTGCCCTTATCCCGTTTTATTTTTACTGTTTTGGCCTACTACAAAATTTGTACCTACCTATAGCTATAATTTTTACCAGTATGTATTTTAAACTATCATGAAATTATGTTATATCACCAAATAAATATCAAACAGTTATTAATACACTTATTCACTTAGTTATAAATACTCTGTCTGCAGCCTTAGTTCCTTCATTATACACGTTAATTAATAAAACTGCAGTTCAGTTGAATCCTTTTGTATCGGTGTCTAATTTGATCGTTTTTAATTTGTCATTTCTGACATTGCAAATTGTTTTGGTCAAGATCAAGATTTATTTAATGTATTCTAATTGTTGTAATTTGGGTTTTAATGAAAAATTAAGCGCGTCTTCCTTTTTGGTTTGACCTTCTCCTTGTTGAAATTTGTTTTTCTTGGATTATTAATTTTTTGAACAATATAAGTTAATTTCGAATTCTCTTTCTTATTCTCGCAGTAATTGTAAGCGTTAACCAAGTTTTTATATACTCGTATTTATTTAATTTCAATTAATACTGTGACTGATTTCTGTGTGATTTTTATTTTAGTCGGGCGATTAGTGAATAACATTTTAGTTTTTTTTTAAGGTATGATGAGACATGAGGGTTTAAATAATCGCATTTATCTACATAAATGTATTCTTAGGTTGCATTTCCACTGACTGTCGAGTAGAGAGGAGCGGACTGTGAATTGGCCAATCACAGTGCTCAAAATATCCACTCCGCATTTGTGGAAATAGTTTAAAATAGAGCGGAGTGGATTTCAATAAACAAATGAACACGCGGCCTCGAGCCGGACAGACCGGAGATAGGTGCCGAGCGGAGAGCACGAAGCGGAGAGTACCTCAACTCGACTCCTCTCCACATTAACCTACCTACCTGCCTACCCACGAGAACCCTGGGGGTGTACCCACTTACCTTTGTAAAATTTTTTCTGTTTCCTTCTTCTTATCTTTAATTTTATGTGTGTACATCATCAGCCTTTTTAATGTTCCCCCTGCTAGGACTCAGGCCTCCTCTCTAGGAGAGGGAATGGGCCATAATCCACCACGCGGGCCAAGTGCGGGTTGGTGAATGTCACATGTCTTCGAATTGTTGGTTCTAGGACATGCCGGTTTCTTCACGATGTTTTCTTTCACCGTTTTGAGAGCAGTGGTAATGAAATAAATTACACAAAGTAATACGTTTGGCTGGGTTCGAACCCGCGACCTACAACTCATAAGTCGGGGCCCTTACCACTTCGCTATCACTGCTCTCATGTGTGTACATGAATAGTTAAATAAATAAAATCTTTTTATAAAAATAATAATAATCGTCTTCACTAAAAAATTTAATTGAATTTGAGGAGTTCTCTCGATTTCACCAAGATTCCATCATCAGATCCTAACTTGGTGACTATGTGACCATTCGGGAAGTATACCCTTTCCATCAAAAAAAAAAAATATCAAATCGGCTGTCAAGCGACGAAGTTATGCGCGAAAAAATCATAAAAAAAAATACAAACATCCGAATTGAGAACCTCCTCCCTTTTTTAGAAGTCGGTTAATAAACAATGTTCACTGTTTTTCTCCACTTCACTATACTCAGCTCTTACATCATTGGATACACACCCTTACTTGTGTATAAAATTATCCAAGTGACGTATATTATCATTGCACTTTTGCCGACTATGTTTCAGTTCGTTTGTTGCACTCGAGATAACATCTGCCTCGACTAAAGACCCTTTGTTTCGTTACTAATAATAATTATTATTATTATGGCAACAATTATCGCGCGGATTAATAATTATCTATAACGATCTCGTTTCTACGTATAGTTTGAACTTGGGTACTTTAAATGTACCTTTTTATTGGGAGAGGGAATCAACTTTTTCTCCTTTTTTGTATATTTCCTCCTCCTCCTTGCGTCGTATTCCTCAATGCTGAGGGTCGTGACCTCCCTGCTTCATCACGTTATCCCTTATGATGTCTTTTCATCTTGTTGTATATTTATACGTCGATTAACCGCGCATGCACCTACAGAACGGTGTACTTTGGTACACCTCGGTACCTTCATCTTCAACCTTATTTTTAAGTAATAAGATTTAAGTTAGCTTGTGTTCGGATGTTCCGTATTCGAAACACTGGTGCCTGAGAGTTTAATGTAATAAAAGAAACTTAGTAAAAGTAGTAGAGAATTGAGTGTACCTTAAGACAGAGAGACGGTCGTGGCAGACCACGAAGGAGATTGTGAAATTAGCTGGACAGATTTCACTAAAACTGAAAGGATTGAAGGTGGGAAATCATCCAACGACTTCTCTCGCTCTGGCGTTGAGCAGGATGACATAGCAGACTTTTACTGACTCAAATCACATCTGTTTTTTTTAATAATCCTTTGCGGTTCAGGACATCAGGTTTCCGTTTTAGAAAATCCCCGCGGCTTTACTGGGTCTCTACGGTTTTGCAGACATCTCTTCGATGAGCGCGTGGAACACTGCGCGCTGTCGACAACTTGAGCTCAGTTCGGATGACGAGCTGCCCGTTACTTGTCGTCCACAAGCCCGCGCCTACCGTGGCTGGTAGTCGGATTCGGGGTTGGGCCCCACGGGTCTGACCCGGTGTGGTTAACCGCTGATCGCTCCCCATGACAACACGGCGGTGCTCCGCCCACGCGGGGCACACTTCTACCGTATGCACACCATCCACTTTATCCTCGAACGTTTCTTCCGCTGAACCAGTTCAGAGATTTTTACTGTTAATGGCACTTATGCTCATCAGCATACGTATACTGTACGCGAGTAACGCACGGCCCTAACCAAGCGTCGACGTGCGAAGGCGCCGTGCCATCGCTACTCGATGTAATATTTGCATAACACCATATTGTACCTTAAAAATGGGAAAATAGAGATGAATATGCTAAATGGCGAAAAACATGACGATCGGTTCTGCACCAGCGTGAGTTGAGCTTCAAAATACGGCTATAACTAGCTGCTCCCAGCAGCTTCGCCCGCGTGATAGCAGAAAATTATCCGAAGGAAACTTACTTCCCGGATAAAAAGTATCCTATGTCCTATTCCAGGACATGGTCTATCCGTGTACCAAGTTTCATCTAAATCGGTTTTGCCATTTAGGCGTGAAGATGTAACAAACAAACAAACTCACTTTTCTTTTATAATATTAGTAAGGATTTGTACAACTTTGCTGCTGGGAATACCAGAAGTTATAAATATAGCCATGTTATATAAAAAACCTCAATTGCTCCAACAATTATTTCCGTTCTATTAAATTATATTATTTTACACGAGCTAATTTTTAGATAACATTTTTTAGACATGGATGTATTTATAGAATTTTTTTGTAATTTTAAACTTGAAGATAAGCACTAGTTTAAATTATATTATATGCTAATTAAAATAATTAACTGATAACTAAATACATACTTATTAAACTAAAAATATATAACGACTTCCACATGTAAAAAATTTGGTTTATACTACAGTTAGGTACAGTTAGCTACAAAAGCAGGTTAATACTTTCTGAAGTTTCTTTGGACTAATAATTATTATAAAGAAGTAATTTTATTTTTGTTTGAAAGAGGAAATGTCTGGAAGTACTAGTCCGATTGCTATTTTTTTTTTCACTGATAGAAATCTGCTTTATGCCTGAGTGACATAAGTTATATTTTATGTACACGGGCGAAGCCTACCCTTTTTTCCAACACTGGCGGACAACTTTTTTTAGTTTTTTTTTTTTGTGTGACATAATATTTTTTTTTGTATCGTTGTATCTCAAAAACAGTCAGACTCTTGTTTTAGACATTTTTGTAGATACAATCTGATCTGACCTACAATTTTGTCTGAACTTATATTATGATAAAATTTACCTCGTTTTGTGACATTTGACTCCGAATTTTTTTTCCAGGTTTCGGATCAAAGAGGACTTTTTTGAATTCTACCAATTTTCAGCTGGGTGCGACTCATTGTAACTTACCCCTATTTTTTGGCCTAATTTGACTGTATTATAGGTATACGTACCGGAAGAAGGCCTCCAACAAGGTGGACCGATGACCTGGTCAGGGTCGCGGGAATCCGATAGATGCGTGACGTACAGGACCGGTCGTTGTGACGCTTGGGGGAGGCCTATGTCCAGCAGTGGACGTCTTTCGGCTGATAGGATGATGATGATAGGTATACGTGTATATAATAATATGTTATTGACAGGAAATATAGCCTAATTGATAGATAAAGTTTTTTTTTGTTTGTAGCAGTTAATCTCTGGAAGTACTCGTCTTAATCCAATTTTTTTTTCACCTATAGAAAGCTGCTTTATTCCTGAGTAACATAGGCTATATTTAATGTACGCGGGCGAAGCTGTGGGCAAAAGCTAGTATTGATTATTTTCCTAATTATAAATCGCTATAGTTTTGAATGTTTACAGACCAAAAACGGTACCACTGTGCACTATCGAGAAATAGTTTGTTTTATCCACGTATCGAATAATTTCCGTTAAAAGTACACAATAGAGAGGTCCGCAGTGTTCTCAGTGCGTCAACGCACATATTCCTTTACAAGTTACTTCCCTTCACCAATCGCCATTGTTCTTAGCGCAAATAAACACCTTTTTATATTTCTTAAATAGGCGATTTTGACTTATAAATCCTTTTAAAGAAACACTAGATATTCAACCTTGCTATGGTACATATAGAGTTTAATTTTGATTAAACAGGAAACAACCCTTTAACATCTCAATTCAGATCGTACAACATTCTTATTCCGTCGTAATAGTGATGTATTTCGCGTGACGAAGGTGTCAATTCTCAAAGCACATAAATAAAAGGATTATAAATGTTTGAAAAGGACGTTTTTGTGTTACACTGATAATATCTTAATATGGTTATAATAGGAGGGTTGCGCATAATCTGTAACTGTCTGTTTTTTGATGTTTCGCACCTTGATAGGGGACTATTTAGGGGATTATTTTTGGGCTTATTATAGCGAGTTTCAGTTTTTGTATCGTTAAAACGATTATGTGTGAGACGGATTTGATATCATTTAGATTAGAAGCAATTAGAATCGGGTAGCCTTCATTTTGTTTTTTCTTGTAATAAATAAAAAGTAGTGGTGTCCAGTGCTAACGGCTCCGACTTAGGCGCTGTTCATAGTGGGTTCAAACCCAGCCAGGCGTATTATTTTGTGTCACTTTTTTATTACCACTCCTCTCAAAGTAATGAAGGAAAACATTATGAGAAAACTGGCATGTCCTCGAATCAAGACCTCGAAGTATTTTAATATTGTCTTCGAAGTCTTGATTCCAGGACGATACCGCATTAAATGGTACTAATAAAAAAAATTCAAGTGAATAAGCCGCCTATCAGATAGCCGTTGGTTCAACCATACATTTTTAGTCATCATCAGCCTTTTTGATGTTCCCACTGCTGGGACTTAGGCTTCCTCTCTAGGAGAGAGAATGGACCGTAACCCACCACGCGGGCCCAGTGTGGGTTGGTAAATGTCACATGTCTTTGAAAGTTTTAGTCAATGACGTATAATTTCACAAAAAAATCTTCAGTGTAAGTGTGACAGTAGAAACTATCGCATTCGAAATTTCATCTCGCATGACTCCAAGATAGAACCCAAATAGCACATGCCACGACACTTTTTGTGACATATCTCGGTGTAATATTTATGCGTCACCACGAATCAAGATATGATCGCATGCGGGTTCGATTCCGTGCTATACACGGGGGCACGAGTGTAACGGTCTCCTATTATTTCAGACGGTGATTTGAGATAAAGCGAAGATGGCAGTTTTTAATGGGGGCGAAACAGTTGAATGTTTTTTGACTGATTCTATTTCTAACACGCTTTTTTACAAACATTTACGGTTAGATATCAGAGCGATTGGCTTGTAAGGTTTGTTTATTAAAACATTTCGGCGTCAAATTAAATTCAAAACTGGACGAAAGTTGATAATTTCGTTATTCCTAATCAGAAGTGAAAAGATCCGCAGGAAAACCAAGATTATAGTATAAAGGTCGAAAATTGCTAAACGTAAGTGGCAGTAGGCTATATTGCTCGCAGAACGCTCGAATAAGGTAGGTAGGCTTGTGGAGAAAGTTTTGGAGTAAACCGAGTACTGGAAGATGCAGTTTGGTCCGATAAAATGATTCGGTGATTTGATGAAGACCATTATGTGAGTACGCTGGATGTGAAGACTATAGCACCGGTTGATATGGTGACACTTGAAGGAGGTCCACATACGTCTAGCTAGTGGATGTATGGAGCTGAAATGTAGGTGATGAATCAGGAGAATTCGTTTGTGTGAAAAATATACTAGTCTATGCATGCAATTTGATTCACATTAGAAACTTCTGTATCACCTAATCTTAGTTAACCCAAATCATCTCATACTTTTTCTCAACAATCATTAGCGTTTCAGCTCATTCTTTTTACTATATCACCTCTTTCATAGTTACAAAGTGAACACTACATATACTGAGCGGCTCACTGCTCAGCTCTGCTCACGGCTGATCGCTCGCAAGTAATTACGGCGCTTACACTAACAAATTAGTTGCTGCACCACGTTCCGCTACTGGATTGAACCATTACTCGTACACACCTAAGTGAATTTGTGGAGTTTCTTTAGAGGCTGGTATTCTAGACCGAATGTTCTTGACCAGTGAAATTCTCCCCACCAACCGTGTTCCCACGTTGTCGTCGTGGTGGGGCTTGAGTGTCTCAATGACCTTGAGGGCTATGCCGGTAGAGCTACTCATGCCGGAAGGCCTCAAGCGAGAGACCAGACCAAGAGGAACACACGGCGGAGTCCAGTCGGACCGCCCGGAGGGTGCGCTGTCCAGGAGCGCTGGCACCAACAGCTGTCGGCGCCTTCTCGACAGCGAGCTCGGTTCGCCTCGGGTACGTGTCTGTTTATCAGACACGACCACGATGGCGAACGTGTATTGGGGACCCCACCCCATTGCCAAAAAGGCAAAGCTGTGATTCAGCCTATCATGGACGCGCATCTTAAAAAGCAACTACCCCAGGAGGGTACCGCCTGCCCCGCAGGCGGAGAATCCCTCACCAAGCAGAGCTTGGTCTGCCCCTCGTATTCTGGGGGGGGCAAAGAGCGCGCCAGATCCGCAATGGATCTGTTTCCGTCCTTCATGGACGTAAGGAGCCAGGGTGGCTCACGAACCGGCAGTGCGGAGTCCCTGGGACCAGTTCCCAGCACGTCCGCGATGCCGGTGGAGGGGGGCCGTAGTTTCGGCCTCAGAGAGGTGAGTGAAGACGCGGCGTCGGACTCTGATGCCGCGTCTTCTCACATCTTCGATGTTATGGAGGTGGAGGCGTCTACCCCCAATAACAAGAGGAAGTTAGACTTCCTTCGCTCCGTGTCCGACGACGAGGCGGTATTTGCCCGCAAGGTCTCGACCTCGGGGCGGGGTACCGCCCGAAAGACGGGCAAAGGGAGAGGGCTCCCCGCCGAGAGCGCCAGCGAGGGACGCCAGGCCAGCCTCACGCCGCCGGAGATCCCTACCGAGCTGCCGGAGGGAATGGAGGTTGCCATGGCCAAATTTAAGGAGGTCGTGGCAGCCGCCATCATGAGCGTGGCCAACAAAAGGGAGAGGGTGGCCAAAAAGCGGTCCATCGAGATGGCCAATGCCACGATTGGGGGGGCTCTGGGGTTCGTGTTCGAGCCCTACGAGCAGACCCTCAAGGGGAGGATTGGCCGGCTCGAGGTCCTAGCCGGTCCCCAGGGCGTTGGTGCCGAGGAGGGGCCGAAAGGGCTGGGCACACAGGTGCAGGGTCAATCTCAGCCCCTGCCCTGGACGGAGAGCGAGGTGCTGTCCTTGCTGCGGCAGGAGCTGGCTGCTTCCAGGGAGCAGCAGCTGCAGCAGCAAGAACAGTTCCAGGAACAGGTCCGGCGCCAGCTTTCCGTCCTGGAGGGCATCGTCTTGCGCCCCCCTCTCGCGGCCTCCGGCCAGAAGAAGGCGGTATCCTATGCCACTGCCGCCGCAACCACTGCAGCTGCGCCGAAGGCAGGCCCGTCAGGGAAAGTCGGGCGCGGGGCCGCGGCACCGGAAGCAGCGAGGCCAGCCCCGGCGACAAGGCAGCAGCAGCAGCAGCGGCAGGGGAAGCCTGCCGCTCCCCCGAAGGGCAAGGTGGAGGCTGCCAACAAACCGGCGGGGCCTCCTCCTGCCGCGGCGGCGACTAGGTCACGCCTGCCGCCTCCTCTGCCCGAAGACTCCTCGGCTGGCGTCGAGTGGACGGTCGTCGGCGCCAAAGAGAAGGCGAGCAAAGTGGCTAGGGCGGCCAAGAAACGCAAGCGGCGACAGGAGCGCAAAAAGCGGGCCATGGCTGCCAGACTTCGCGCCCCGACTTCCGCAGCTGTAGTGATCACACTACAGCCGGCTGCGGAAAAGAGGGGCGTCGACTATGACATAGTCATGGCCAAGGCGAAGCAGGCGGTGGTGGGCCACCTCGACGAGTTCGGAGCCTCCGGGGGCTTCCGAATAAGGCGGACTGCAACCGGGGCTCGCATTTTGGAGGTCCCTGGGGCAGAGAGCGGAGAACTCGCCGATGCTCTGGCCGAGAGGATCAGGGCGTCCCTGGACGTCGAGGAGGCCCGAGTGTCCAGACCCACCAAGAGCATAGACATGCGCATCATGGGTCTGGACGACTCTGTCAGGGTGGAAGAAGTGGTGGCCGCCATCGTCAGGGCGGGAGGGTGCACGACCGATCAGGTTCGGGCGGGCACCATCCGCGCTGACAGCACGGGCATGCGAGCTGTCACAGTGAGCTGCCCCGTGTCGGTGGCCAAGGCCATCACGGCCGAGGGCCGAAGGCTGTTGGTGGGCTGGGTTTCAGCCCAAGTCAAGATGTTGGAACCCAGACCTCTGCGGTGCTACCGATGTCACGTCGGGCACCACGTGGGCGCCTATTGCGCCGCAGAGGTGGATCGCAGTGACCGCTGCCACCAGTGCGGACAGCCCGGACACAAGGCCGTCGAATGCCGTGCATTGCCGCACTGCTACGCATGTGCGGCGGCCGGCAAGCCGGCCGACCACCGGGCTGGGGGTAGGTCCTGCGACCCTCCCACCAAGGCCAAGGGCAAGGTCAGGAGGGGCATCCACCCTGACGTCCTCACCGCCGCAGCCACTACCCTGGCTGCTGCCGCCATCGCCGCCGCTCCCGCCGCGGCAGGACCCTCGCAAAGGGCTCAGGAGGAGACGGTAATGGAATACCAATAACCACACCATTACGTCTCCTCCAGGCGAACATCAACCACTGCGCCGCCGCTCAGGATCTGTTGCTCCAGAGCATGGCGCAGTGGTCGATCAATATCGCCGTCGTCGCCGAGCCGTACTTTGTCCAACCCCGTGGAGACTGGGTTCAGGACTTGGACGGCTCGGTGACGTTAATTTCGTCGGCCGCCGCCGGTACCCCGCCCCCCGAGTCCGTCACGAGAGGGCGGGGTTGCGTGGCAGCACGGTTCGGGGACATCGCCGTGGTAGGCGTCTACCTGCCCCCGAACAGATCTCTCGACGTGTTCCAACTCTCCCTGATGGAGCTAAATTCCGTCGTCGCTGGGTTCGGTTCCCTCCCCGTGGTCGTTTGCGGGGACTTCAACGCCTGGAATACGGCTTGGGGTTCTCGGCACACGAACCGACGGGGTAGGATGGTGGAAGACTGGGCCTTGGAGCTGGGCCTGGTCGTCCTGAACCGGGGCTCTGTCCCCACGTTGGTGCGGATGCGGGGTACATCAGTGGTGGACATCTCGTTCGCCAGCCCCGCTCTGTCGCCGCGTGTCGTTGACTGGCGCGTTATGGAGGAGGTGGAGACGTACTCCGACCACCGGTACATCCGGTTGGACGTCTCCGCCGAAACCTCGGCCGCGCCGGTCCGACAGAGCCCTTGTGGTCCGCGGTGGGCGCTTAAGCAGATGGACCGGGAGCTCCTCCTGGAAGCCGCGACGGTACAGGCCTGGGTGCAAGCACCGGACAGGCCTGTCGACATCGACGTCGAGGCGGAGTGGTTCCAGGAGGCCATGTCGCAAATCTGCGACGCGGCAATGCCCCGAGTCCCTCCAGGTCGTGCTAAGCGCCGCGTGTACTGGTGGTCGCCGGAGATCGGCGCACTGCGCAACGCGTGCAACCACGCGCGCCGCCGGTACGACAGACACTGCAGGCGCCGCAACCGCCAGCCGGATGCGGAGGTCAGAGAGGCGGAGCTGTATGAGGGGTACAGAGAGGCAAAGCGCACCCTCCGAACGGAGATAAGGCGGGCCAAACTCGAGGCCCGCAACGTGTGGCTGGGGTCTCTGAACGCGGATCCGTGGGGGCGCCCGTACAAATTGGTACGGGACAAGCTACGCCCCTGGGCTCCGCCGCTGACTCAGAGTCTCCGGCCCCAACTCGTGGAGGGTGTGGTAACCACTCTGTTCCCTGCGCGAGGGGAACACTCCCCCCCGCCCATGGCTCCGCCCCCGCCAGCAGTATCTGACGCGGACCACAACAGCGACGACGACGACAACGCTCTAGAGGTGACCGAGGTAGAGGTGAGAGTGGCGGTGCGAAGGCTGAGTGCCAAGAACACCGCCCCAGGACCCGACGGCTTGCCAGGGAAAGCCTGGGTCCTGGCCATGGAGGCTCTCGGGCCTCGACTAAGAGGGCTCTTCAGCGCATGTATGGAGAGGGGCCAGTTTCCACTTCGCTGGAAGACGGGGAAACTGGTCCTCATCGCAAAGCCAGGGCGCCCTGCGGACTCTCCGTCCGCGTACCGGCCCATTGTGCTGCTCGACGAGGTGGGCAAGCTCTTTGAAAGAGTCATTGCAAACCGCCTCGTCGCGCGGCTAACACGGGTGGGGCCGGACTTGTCGGACGGACAGTTCGGTTTTCGCAGGGCGCGCTCTACGGTGGACGCCATCATGCGCGTGCGAGCCCTCACGACAGGGGTTGCGGTGTCCCAGGGCAGGAGCGTCGTGGCAGTGTCCTTGGACATTGCCAACGCGTTCAACTCTCTGCCCTGGAGTACGATCCGGGGGGCACTCCGGTACCACCGGGTGCCCGAATACCTCTGTCGAGTAGTCGAGGCTTACCTGTCGGACAGGTCCATTATCTACCCCGGTCACCAGGGAGACTGGAAACGTCGAGAGATGTCGTGCGGTGTTCCGCAGGGGTCGGTTCTAGGCCCACCCTTGTGGAACATCGGCTACGACTACGTGCTGCGCGGCGACCTCCCTGACGGGGTCAGCGTGGTCTGCTACGCCGACGACACGCTGGTTCTAGCGCAGGGAGAGTCGCACCAGGCGGCGGTCGCTCTAGCGACACGCGGGGTTGCGATAGTCGTTGGTAGGATCCAGGAGTTGGGACTCGAGGTGGCGCTGCACAAATCCGAGGCCATGTTTTTCCACGGCCCTCGGAATGCGCCACCATCAGACTCCCAACTTACGGTAGGAGGAGTTCGCATCGGCGTCGGGTCGACGATGAAGTACCTGGGACTCGTTCTCGACAGCCGATGGAATTTCGGAGAACACTTCCGACGTTTGGCTCCCAAACTCAACCGGGCCGGGGCTGCTCTCAAGCGGCTCCTGCCCAACCTTGGGGGTCCAGACGCCTCCTGCCGGAGGCTCTACGCGGGGATCGTTCGGTCCATGGCCCTCTACGGGGCGCCGGTGTGGGCGCCGTCGCTGGCAAAGCGACCGGCGTCCATACTGAACGCCTGCCAGAGGGTCATGGCAATACGGATGGTGCGGGGCTACCGCACGATCTCCCGCGAAGCGGCGAGCCTTCTGGCTGGCCTACCACCGTGGGATCTGGAGGCAACAGTCCTTGCACACATGCACGATAAGCGCGTGGAGATGCAACGCCGGGGTGAAAGTCCACTACCGCGACAGGTCGAGGTATGGCGGACAGAGCTCCGGCGGGATCTCACGGTGAAATGGCGTCAGCGACTATCGCAACCCAGTGCTGGGCACGCCACAATTATGGCGGTAAGTCCCCTCTTTGAGGCGTGGCTGGAAAGACCTCACGGCGTCCTTACCTTCCGCATGACGCAGGTCCTCACCGGACATGGCAAGTTCGGGAGGTTCCTGCATCGGATTCGAGCGGAAGAGACGCCCGGGTGCCGCCACTGTGCGGAACGCCCGGAGGACACGGTGGAGCACACAGTTGAGGTGTGCCCTGCTTGGGCGGAGCAACGCCGTGCCCTCGTGGGGACGATCGGCGGCGGAGACCTCTCGCGCCGGGCCTTGGTTCAGGCCATGGTCCGGAGCGAGGAGGAGTGGCAGGCGGTCGCCTCCTTCTGCGAAGCAGTAATGCTAGCAAAGGAGGAGGCAGACCGTATCAGGCAACGGCGCCCCCGCCGCCGCCGCCGGGATTCCGATCCCGATTTCCGGCCACCGTAGACGCGGGCCCGCGGACGGCGAGCCATGGGTAGCTCGCTGTCCGATCGTCCGGTAACTGTCCGGACCGAGCCAAGGCGTCGACGGCGCGCACTGTTCCCGCGCGCCTCAAGGAGTTGTCAGCAACAGGAGGGGCCCATCTGGGTCGAAGCCTACCGGGGTCGGGGTTATCCGAAAGGAAACTAGAGCCCCGGTATGAAGGCTAGAAGGAACGGCGCGGGGTTTTTAGTCAGTAAGACTCTGACACTGTCTCCCGCTCCACCCAAGAGCGGGTTTCGTCAATGATGATTTTCCCCGTCGAGAGAAAAAAGAAAAAAAAAAAAAAAAAAAAAAAACCAGTGAAATTCTATCATCAATATGCATGAGATTGGTATTAGCAGTATAACCAGCCTTATAAGGTTACTACTGCTGGGACTCAGGCCTCTTCTTTAGGAAAGGGAATAACAGTAATCCCACTAAAAACATTTTATGTAAAATATTGCCAAGATGACCACATAAAGTTTGCCCTGTGAAAAAGATGTCAGATCTCATGTAGAGCCAAGCTTCTAAATCTACACGGCCTAACTCTACCGACCCTCATCATCATCATCATTTCAGCCGATACACGTCCACTGTTGGACATAGGCCTCCCCCAAGCGTCGCCACAACGAACGTTCCTGTGCGTCACGCATCCATCGGCTTCCCACAACCTTCACCAGGTCATCAGACCACCTTGTTGGAGGCCTTCCAACGTTGCGTCTTCCGGTACGAGCTCGCCACTCCAGAACCTTTCTGCCCCAACGGCCATCTGTTCTGCGAGCAATGTGCCCTGCCCATTGCCACTTAAGTTTAGCAATTATTTGTGCTATTTCGGCAACTTTAGTTCTCCTGCGGATGTCTTCATTTTTGATTCGATCACGCAAGGTAACCCCGAGCATAGCCCTTTCCATTGCTTTTTGGGTGAGTTTAAGCCTTCTGATGAGGCCCATTGTGAACGACCACGTTTTGGAGCCATATGTCATCACTGGCAACACACCGACCCTAACTTCACAAATTCTACATATCAGTAAAAATATGACATTTTTCTCACGATGTTTTTCTCCACCGTTTTTAGGGCACTGGTGATGCATGCAAGTTATCTGAAATAAAGCAACTGCTTGGTCTTGAACCCATCATAATTTTTTTCGCTAATTGGGACCATTATGATCGAGGATCGAAAATAAGAAAATATTGTTAGTTTACCGCTTTTTTCTGCACATTCCGGTGTAAACAAAGGAAGCCTTGCCTAAAATTCTTCTGCTTTGGGTGCGTGCCATCAACACAAGCTTGGTTTTTACCAGACGGTTACATGTTTGCAACATTCGTTGCTTGTTGTCCTAGATTGGCAAAGATTCTCCCTGCGATTACCTATACCCAGGGCACTTTCTGGCTGTTGGTTATATCTACAGTACAATGGGATTTTCGTTCATCTGGGAATAAATAGGTAATTATTTATTTCTGGCAAATTAAAAAAAAAAATTTGTTTTTATAACTAACCTTGTTGCTAGAAATGAGAGAAGCACTGGACAGCTATTTTGCTCAAAGCTGCCTTCTCTCAATATTAGTATTTTAAAAGTTTTTACAATTACGTCATTTGAGCTCTACAGAGTAACGTTTAATCTGTCATCAATCACAATTCGTATTTCTCACCAAACATCCAACTAAAGCGAGCCACATGCGTACGCGCATCTGAACATAACGAACGAGATTATAAGCTTTCAACGTACCGCCATTGAACGCCTATTTATTCAGACCGCTCAATATTCTCTATGACGGTTCAATTTTGACGGATCTCGGCTACAACACAATAGTCAAATAAATAAAAAAGTCCAATTTGTATAACGAACTAAAAAACCAGTGTAACTAAACCTCTAATTCAATACATCCTCTTTAAAGTTTTTTGTAAGTTTCAGTTGGGCAGAGGTTAAGTTATGTTGGTGATTAGTAAGAAGTCTAGTGAGATAATTCATATTTGATTTGGACCAATTAGTGATGCTTACGCGCGAACCTTGTGTTTCGTGACCTTTTTATGACGATCGTGGAAACGTAACGCGATTAGTTGCGTTATGCGAGGGGGTCTTATGGGCGTGCCCGCGGGGTTACGGTTGAGTCAGGGACGTGTGAAAAAATGGGGTGGGTTTTGTGGTGACGATTAGGTGTAATTGGTTTTGTAATGAAAGATCGCATAAGCTCGTTTTACGCCTCCCCCAAAGCTGTGGGATTATTTGGAAGAGTTACTGTGACTCTGGAATGTAAAGGGTAACTGTTGGAACAGTCGTGAGCTTTAGCCAGCTAAGTCTGACGCTCTCTCTTGCTTTATTCAGAGCGGGAGGAGTTATGTGATAATTTCTCAGTTCAGAAAAAGAAATTAACCTACCATGACAAAAAAACGACGCTGAAAAAGTATAAAACAAGATTTTCAGGATGCTGAAATAACCAAGGTAACTGGATAAACAAGAACAGAACTAAAAGAAAAGCTGCAGTCACACGTTATAGGTACCAATAGAAACACTTTGATGTGTGTGACGAATAAAGGTACTGGAGTGACGTGCCATAACGAAGCGTCGGGAAGGCCTCCAACAAGGTGGACCGATGGTCAGGGTCGCGGGAATCCGATGGATGCGTGACGCACAGGACCGGTCGTTGTGGCGACGCTTGAGGGAGGCCTATGTCCAACAGTGGACGTTTTTCGGCTGATATGATGATGATGATAATTTATATTCAGTTAAAATATCACTTTACTTGGCTGTACCACTCACAATACATTTCCCTATGTTTCCACCTACAGTGAAATTTTAGTTCACTCGCTACTTCGTAATAAATACGGTTATCGATCAATCTTTTTTTATATTTGTTTGTTACCAATCATTATATTGCGCACGCACACAAAACTAGAATCAATCAATTAAAATTTATTGAATCAATCACTGGTAGCTTTTTAGTAGTACCTTATTTATTTTATTAGTTTTTAATGTGTGATCTGTATGGCTGATGTAACCTTCAATTGAATTTAAGTACGAATTAATTTTAATAAGAGATACAAGTTTATTACTCGTAAACTTCCTAATTGTAGATTTATATTTTTTAAGTAGGAAATCATCAAATGACTTGACTCATTGCAGTGAGAGGAAGTGTAAGACTTTTACTGGCTAAGACTCACCTGTCACCTGTGTTCCTCCACTTGCCTCTTAGATTCGAAGGCCAAGACCAAGTCATCAACGGCACTCTAAGTGATCCACGCCCCCCAAGACGTCGTCGGCGCACTCTGTTCCTGCGCGCCTCATGGATTTGTTAGCAACAGGAGGGGCCCAGCTGGGTCGAAGCCTACTGGGGCCAGGGTTATCCGAAAGGAAGCTCGAGCCTTGGTTTGAAGGCTAGAACGAGCGTGGGTTTTTAGTCTGTAAGAGTCTGACACTATCTCCCACTCCACCCATGAGCGGGGGTTGTCATAAGATGATTTTTGCCCACCGTAAAAAGTGATCCACGCCCGCCTCATAGAGGTTTCAGCTTTTGCTGCCGTAGGTTCTAGTAGGGCCGATGTTCGCTTGGCCGCGGTATTTTTTGAAAGAGTTACAATGGCCCTGGAATGCAAGAAGCAACTGAAAATCCCTGATGGGTTCTAGGCAGTAAAAGTCTGACATACCATCCTACTCCCTATTAGAGTGGAATTAGTCATTGATTGATTTCCAACAATGCTTCTAGGTGAAAAAAACTTGTATTCTAGCTTGTAATGTATTTAATACATAATTGGTTCATATTCACTTTCAGGTTGGGTTGGTTTACGCTGATTTGAATGTATTCCAACTTCTATAGTTGAAAATGGCATTATCATACTATTGAAGACGAATGTTGTTTGTAATGTTTCTGTATGTGTATGTCTGTTACTCTCTCACACTCAAATGGCTGAACTGATTTAGATGAATGTATAAAATGTAAGATATGTAGAATACGTTTTATCTTGGGAAATTTACACGCATGCGAAGTCATTCAGTTCAGTCAGTAATAACCCAATTTAAAGCCTATCAGCATCGTCAAAATTACATTACTCTGAACTCTACTGGAAGCTCTATTTACTTGTTCTTTACAACGCCAAAAAACCCAGCAAAATCGGGTTACAAAAATCACAATACGATTTCACTAAAAACCAAGACTAGCTGCAGATTATGACATATCAATTTCACGAGTAAACATCGCCGGGGTTGGTCGCAAAAAATCGCACAAATCTGTTTAGTTTCGCGTCGGCTGGGCATGCGCATCGATCATGTTGATCTTGTAAAGTGTGAAGGGATTAAATATGGTATACTGTGGAACGGAAGGACGGACATTTTGGTTGTTATTGTCGTTGAGAATGAAGGGATTTCTATAAAGTAAATAATATCAGTGATACCACTTAGCTCCATTTTCAGCTAACCGCATCATTTGCAGAGTTTCAAATGCCTAGTTATACCTAATACATATTTTATTTCTAATGTATGTTTTTTATGGTGAGTAAAAACAACGATAACCCCCGCTCTTGGGAGGAGCGGGAGATAGTGTCAGACTCTTACTGACTAAAAACCCACCCCGTTCTTTCGTGCCTTCATACTAGGGCTCGAGCTACTCTTTCAAAACTAACACTGGCTCCAGTAGGCTTCGACCTATAAATCCTTAAGGCGCGCGGAAACAGTGCGCGCCGTCGACGACTTGGGCTCGGTCCAGACAGTTACCGGACGGTCGGACAGCGAGCTGCCCATGATTCGCCGTCTGCAAGCCCGCGCCTACGGTGGCCGGAAATCGGGATCGGAATTCCGGCGGCGGCGAAAACGCCGTTGCCTGATGCGGTCGGCCTCCTCCTTTGCTTAATGTATGTGTAAGGTACGCATGTAAGTTCTTTCTTCCTTTAAGTGTCTTCTACGAAACATTTCTTTTTACGTGCACCAGATGATGGAAAAGAACACAGTATTCTATATTCTTCTGTTCTGTGAGGCCAAGCATTATGAAGATTAAAAAAAAAAAACAAACAATAGCCATCTAAACGCTAAAAAGCCGTTTCAACAAGTTTTTCAGTTGCGTCTATTTTTAACCAATAGACGGTTTTTAATCAAAACTTGCACACTCAAAAGCGTAACCGAAACAACGTCCATAAAATGGCTAAACGCGTGCGTGCGTTATGTAAGTTTAAACTCCTGTACACTGGCATCGATTGGCCACACTGGGATGTTTGTTTACCAATTTGATATACATTTGGTATTGCGAATTATAAATTTGATTAACGTGAGAACGATATATGGGAAACATAAGGAATTCATACCAGTTTTTGTATCGTTTCGTATGGTTTAAATCGGGTGTTGAACTGTGGTTAAAAGTTGCGGCAGTCAGTTAGAAAAATTGGCGTAACAGTGCATAACTTTCAGATTTTTTGGTTACAAAAACAGTTTTAACACAAAAAAAATATGCTCACTTTTTAATTTCAGGTACAGATTACGTGATTACGTGATTTTTTACATCATTTGTTGGTATATCTTATAAAAGTATTACAATCCCCGTTTAAAAAGGTCCTTTTCCACTCGCCTATCGTAGACATCGAAAATGGTTTAAAAGCTTGTTATTTCATTTAATGCAATCCAACGCGATGTTTGACGAAAAGGCAACGCAGAAAAAGAGAGATAACACCTGAAGACTCTGTTAGTATTCGGTAATTCCGAGATTTACTCGAAAATTTCACAAAACTTGCTCCAGGAAATAGCTGTTTTTTTTAAACCCTTAAAAGTTTTTGGCAAAAATTGTCATCATTTAGGATCTTAATAAAATTTGCAAGGTGTCTTTAGTTTTTTTTTTTTTTGTTTTTTAGTTGATTTCAATAGAAGCCTAGATAATAATCACAAGCTACTGTGTTTCCAAAATATCTAATGAAAAATGTGTAATAACGTCATAATCGGTTATGAGCGGTTGTATGAAAAACAGTGAAAATGTGTGTCGAGATGCATTACCTTAAAAGTGTTTCTCAAATAAAATTGATATAAGTTTTTGTTAACATTCTTGCAAAAGAGTCAAGGTAAAGGTTAAAGTTATAAGTTAAAACTTAGCACAGCTTTGTCAGCTAGGAAATTCCTAACAATTGAGTTACAGTCTTGCAAGTCAAACAATTGTTACAATGAACTGAGTGCTTTACAGACCTACTCTAGACTTCTATTCAAGTATTAAGACGGATATTCACTGGCGGCTGATTAATTTTATTATTAACTAGCTTTTGCCCGCGGCTTCACTCGCGTACATAATCCCAGGATAAAAAGTATCCTATGTGTTATTCTGGGATATGGTCTACTTGTGTACCAAGTTTAATCGAGATCCATTCAGTAGTTTTTGCTTAAAAGAGTAACAAACATCCATACATCCATCTATACATACAAACTTTCGCATTTATAATATTAGTAGGATAACAATAATCATTTTATTTTCAGGCATCGGTGGTCCATAGAAAAAATACATAAAATAATCATAAACAATGATAAACTAATACATAATATTATAACAACCAAACTTATTTGATAAATAATTACTTAATTATACACGTAACATCGGCGTCGTGTTCCGCTGCGTGGTGTCCTCTTAAACGTTGATACCACGATACCTTTCGGTCAAAAAGCTTCTCTCAAAAAGGTCTGCAAATGGTGGAACACGTATCACGAACGACTTGGTATCATGGCGTGAATCCAGCCTTTCGACCCTCAGACTCCAGTTGCTCTTTATCTTCAGCTACTCCACGACTTTCTCAACCTTCGTAGAATAATGTAGACGCGAAATTTACAGCTGCGTCGTAGGCACAAGGGGACGCAGCAGCATATTTGGTCCACTCGGTGCGGTACCGCACAGATTCCGGGAACAGGGTTTCTTTTTTCTCTTTTCTATTCGAATGAAACCCTCTTCATCAACTTGGCCTGTTTTTGGAAAAGAGTAATACATGTTTTTTCTTACGACATCGCTCCAGTTTACTCTTCGATAGTTTTGTACGATCTAGGAGGAATTGAACACTTCTTCGATAGTTTTGTACCAGAATTTTTTGTTCTTGAATTTTTGGTATTACAAGAAATAATGTCTAGAGTTGAGACTGCTGTAACAGAGACTTAGGAATAATGTCTAGGTTGAAACTGCTGTAACAGAGACTTGAGTTTTGGACTTTGACAGGATTTTGTATGATCTTTTCAACTTTTAAAATGTCATTTTTTTTAAACTGGGATATTATCTAATTAAAATTGCTTCTCCTTCTCTAGGATGGAGCGTAAGAGCATATCAGACTTTTATTGTCTAAAAACACATCTGGGACAAGAGATCAAATCATATTTTTGCATTTTTTTTTCACAGGTTATAAAGCGCATGTAATGTTTGTTTAGCTCAAATCAACAAGCAAATCTTTTTTTTATGTGGAAAATCATCAAATGACTCTCCCGCTCTGGGTGAACCGAGAGAAAGTGACAGACTTTTACAAACTAAAACCCACCCGTGTTCCTTCAGTTACCCTTTGTGTTCCAGGCCTACGGCCATCAACAGCAATTCTTTGGCATTTGTTTAATTTGACGCTTCGGTTGTCGCAATTTCAGAAGTTCGGTGTTAGAATTGCCACCATTTTTAGAAACAAAAAACTTTAAGCCTAGACTTCCCTTTAAAAGAGCATGATGATTAAAAATAATAATTCCTTCTATCATCAGATTATATTGGAAAGTCCTTATACAGAAGATTTTTATGGATATTGGAAAATGTACTTACTGCTTTAAAGAAATAAATACATAGCAAAGTTTCAATTTTTAACACAAAGGAAAGATTGTAAGGAAGTTATTACATTAGTTATTATAGTCCTTATTGGTCGGTGGGTACACGGCCTTACAGGTACTTACAGGTTCTTGCGGGTACTTGCAGATATCAGAGCTAGGTTCGGTTGTAAGGGAGACTTAACGTGTGCTCACTAAATAGTTTATTGCAAACGTTACGAGTTTGCGAGTTTACGTGAACCTTAGTACGGTGTGTGGGGACTTGAGGTGAAAATATGCCTTTATTTCAACAAAAAAAATGTTGCCCCTCACTAGGATTTACTCTTGCATCGTATACTTTCATTAATTCATGAATCCCCAAGCGACCACCGGTGGCCGCGCATCTATTGTCTTACTATTGTGTCTCTAATTGACGGTATCTGAAGGGTTAATACAGAATTAAGTACCGAAAGAAGGCACTAGGAATATTTATAGGTAGTGGTTTAACTAGTTGAGTTGATTGTAAGATAAGCATAGCATAACCAGCCTTGTAATATTCCCACTGCTTTTTTTTTCTTCGTTGTGAAAAATCACCCAATGTCAAAACCCGCCCTTGGGTGGAGCGGGAGATAGTGTCAGACTCTTACTGACTTAAAACCCACCCCGTTCCTTCTAGCCTTCATACCGGGGCTCGAGTTTCCTTTTAGATAACCCTGGTCCAAGTAGGCTTCGACCCAGCTGGGCCCCTCCCGTTGCTGAAAACTCCTTCAGGCGCGCGAGAATAGTGCGCGCCGTCGACTTCTTGGGCTCGGTCCGGACAATTACCGGACGGTCGGACAGCGAGCTACCCATGGCACGCCGTCCGCGAGCCCGCGTCTACGGTGGCCAGAAATCGGGATCGGAATCCCGGCGGCGGCGGTGAGGGCGCCGTTGCCTGATGCGGTCGGCGTTCTCCTTTGCTAGCATTTTGAGGAGGCGATTTGAGAGCAGTGTTGATGAAATAAATTACAAAATGTAATGCACTTGGCTGAGTTTGCGCGATCTACAACTTGTAAGACGGGGCCGTTACCGGGACTGGGCAGGACATGTCTGCCACAAGACAGACTGTGGACCAAAGTAGAACAAAGTAGTTCCCCTGAAACAGTCCGTCGAGGACGCGGCAGATCGCGAAGAAGAAAAAAAAAATGACAAAATTTATCGAGACCCTCAGTAACGATAACACATTTTAATTTTTCAATTTCCTGACCAATTTCCTGTACCTATGTTCGGAAATTAGTTCTAAAGCCAAGTCCATATTATTCGTTATCGAACTTGCAGGAAAAACTATAAACCGTTCCAGAGGTGAATAGAGAGACACATTGTCGCTCTCAGTCGCCGCTTCCTGGATGACACACGGTCTGGTCGTAAGGTGTGTGCCGAGCTTTATAGCAGCTATGTGGAAGTGTCGCTTGAGTGCAGCCGCCGTGATACATTGTCTTGTTTGGGCTAGATTTTTAAACGGTAAATTGCGAAAATGTGCACAGAACACTTGCTAATTTATAAGGCATTTCTTTGTCTCAGTGGATTGTAGAGATGGTCCGGATTTTCTAGTCATACGCCACGGGTTCAAATCTATGTAAGCGGTTTATTATTTGTAATTTATTCTCATCTCTGCACTCAAAATGGTGAAGGCAAACATCAACAAGTATTCGACATGTATTAGAACTAAAATTTGACGGCAATATGTGACATCCACAAATCCAAATTGGGTCAAGAAAGGAGGCCTGAGTCCCAGCAGAGGAAACATTATAATATTGATTATGCTTATAATGAAGATATTCACAAAATAATTAAGGTTATGCACATAGCCTGAAGAATCATCAACCTTAAATGTCAGTAGGCAGGGCACATTGTTTGCAGAATAGATGGTCGATGGGACCGAAAGGTTCTGGAGTGATGACTGCTTACTGCTCCTAAAATGGGAATCCGAAGGATAGGACAAGCGCAAGACTAGTCATTATGGCGTCACTTGGGGAAAGCTTATGTCTAACAGTCAGACGGCTTTCGGCTGAAATGATAACGATGGTGTTAAATAATCTATATATACTCGTACAATAAACCTGTAAAAGTTTTTAGTAGTACTTCCAATCCGATCAACTGAACCGATCAACTGGTTGATCAGAATGAAACTCGATCGGTTCACCTTTAGGTTGTGCGTGCATCATGTAAAATGTACGATATCGATATATATAACTTTTATACATTAAAATTGTGTGTAACTTAATATATAACCTAGGCTTTGTTTTATCGCAATCGGTTGATTATATCGAAAGATAGAATACATTCATTGACTGTTAGGCGGAACGCAGTTCGCCGCGTCAGCTACTATTGAATTAAAAGTGCAAATTCTTACACGTGTATAGCTAATTACATTTTTAATAACCAGGTTTTGTGCCAAATATATGTAAATGATAAATAAAAATGTTGAAGATTTATATAATGATATGATTGTATTCAAATACGAATTGGTGCAGTGTCACTTGGTTACGCTCGAAGAATTGTGGGTACAGTTGGCTAGCTTAATTTGTGGCTAACACTAAATCATAACTTGTGTATGACAGAACCCGGATGCGCCTGAATACCCAAAATTTTTCTCCAGCTTATTTAAAGTATTGCTTTTTCGGCACAACTTTTCCTGGCCTGCACTTAGGTAACTAAATATAGCGACATTTATAACGCTATAATAAACATTTTTTAAATCAATAAATATTATCAAAATTATAGCTTAGCTTATTCGGCCTTATAATGTTCTCACTACTGGGACTCCTCTTCTCTTGGAGAGGGAATGAGCCGTAATCCACCACGCGAGCCCAGTGCGGGTTGGTGGATGTCACATATCTTCGATTTTTTTAGTTCTAGGACATGCCGGTTTCCTCAAGATGTTTTCCTTCACCGTTTTGAGAGCAGTGGTGATGAAATAAATTACACAAAGTAATGCAGCTGCTGGCTGGGTTTGAACCCGAGACCGCTACCACTCATGTCGGGCCGTTACCACTCGGCCACTACTGCTCAAATCAAAATTTTATTATACCTTATTGTAATCATAATTACAAAGTAACAATAAAATAAAGGTAGAAAATCTTCCGCACCTATATTTTTTAGTCAAGATTATTATATTTTTAGGGACTGGAACTATTTGCCTGCTGCGGTCTGGTGCTGGTGTTTTCAAGGCTAGAGTGAATAGGCTCTTAATAAACTAGCGCGCCTCACCATCAACGATTGCATTACTGCTTACCATCAGGTGAGATCGCAGTCAAACATTAGTTTAGTCCGTCTATTTATCTTCAAAATGAAAGAGGTATCATTTAGTAAACAAGCCATAAGTTTATATGTTAAGTTTATTTTGAAATTATCATTAGATCATAAAAAAAATCATCATCAGATAACTATTGATACAGTGGAAAGCCTTCCAGGCCAACAGGTCGTAGGACTCCCCCAAGCATCGCCACAATGACAGATCCTGTGCGGCTCACACCCTCACCAGATGGCCAGGGTTATCTAACCCTGAAACTTTTTTCGAAACCTCGAAAGAGTAGCTCGAGCCCCGGTATGAAGGCACGAAGGAACGAGGTGGGTTTTAAGTCAGTAAGAGTCTGACACTAACTCCCGCTCCACACAAGAGCGGGGGTTATCATTAGATGATTTCTCCACCATAAAAAAACCCTCACCAGGTCATCAATCCACCTCGTGGCAGACCTAGCAACGTCGCTACGTATTGGAGTACGCTGTTACCATTTCAGAACCTTTCGGCTCCATCGACCGTCTAAATTTTGAAGGTAAATAATCAGCTTAAATTTTAATATGCTTTAAGTTACACGTGCCAAGAAAACCGTCAAAGATAATATTTGTAATTTATTTCATGCGAAACTGTTCCTTGCTGCACACACACAAGTTAATGTACTGATTACTGTATAATCTAACACTATGTGTGAGTGTGTGTGTGCTAATTTACTCCACATTGTGTACTATTTAAATTCATAGCCAAGCCATTGTTCGGTTTTTATTAATTGACGTTTGAAATGAGTCATAGTTTACCTTTAGTGTCAATTAGTGCTGCGAATATGAATTGCTAGTTGTCCGTGAATTTGTTTGTATGTAAACTTTAATTCAATTTAAATCATCTCACTTCACATCTCATCTCACATACATGAGCACTTATCAGACGTCAGAAGGTAATGTACCGTTCTAATCGGTTGATTCTTATGGAGAAGCAATGTCAAGAAACTCCATGGTTATTTTGTAGGATTCCGTACCTCAAAAGGAAAAACAGAACCCTTATAGGATCACTTTGTTGTTCGTTTGTCTGTCAAGACCCTTCGTATCGGGAACGCATGGAGGTATAAAGTTAAAGTAGTTAAGTAATTGAAACTATATACTTAAGTTTGCGGTTCCTTGAAACTGTGAAAAAATCAAACTTCTATATAATCTAATATAATGAATTCATAAATACTATAATAAATATATAATCGGTATAATTAAGATAACTCTCTTTAACTCTCTTTGGTTCCAAGATTCACACAATCCCATATAACAATTTCATTTTGTTTTTTTTTTTACTTTAATTTAAGATTTCACAAACTCTTCTTATTTCTAGTTGTTTTGACATTATTGCATTGTCTAAGTTTCTTCTAATCTCTCCTTTCGCAGGCCTGTTGGAAGAAATTTCTTTTTGAAAGAAGCAGTAGGTACCTCTCTACTTTATAATAATGTATCCTCTTCTGTGTACCTATATAATATGTGTACCTACGTATATTACTATTATAAAATAAATAAAATATCAGTAAAAAGATTTGTCGCATTGTTTTAGAATTATCATAATTATCTCGCCCTTTGTGAAAATTTTTGTTTTAGGTTTAGCTTTGTTTTTTTATTATTATTATTAATAGGCTCGGTCTTGTCCTTATGGCAAGCGATGATGTCTTCGACGATAGCGCACGTTTTCCTAGAAGTAGCTATTCACTTCCCTAAAGATCACCCAGGTTGTGGCTATTAGGAAACTCAGCCTTTGGCAGGGAATTACACTCCTTAGCTGTAGTGTGTATAACAAATGTTTATTGGATGTCTGCCGTATATTTTCAATGTTTAGAAAATTATTATTTTTCGTAGGGTTTTTATATTTTCCTGAAATATAAAGGCCAAATGTTATATGTTCACCCTTTCTTCGTTGGATTCATTCATTCATTTATTTATTCATAACAATAAAACATTTTTTTTTTTATAATGTGACTGATGGTAAGCGATGATGTGTTGAATATTACATAATTTCAAAATAATAAATAGAAGGGTGTTTTAAAAATGTTTATTTTTTATTTATTTATTAATTCATGAATCCCCAAGCGACACCCGGTGGCCGCGCATCTATTGTCTTACTATTGTGTCTCTAATTGACGGTATCTGAAGGGTTAAGGAAACAAAGAATATAAACATACAATTAAATCTATACTAATATTATAACGAGGTAAAATTTGTAAGTTTGTATGTAAGGGGTAATCTCTGGAAGTATTGGTCCGATTGCTAGAATTCTTTACCAATAGAAAGCTGCTTTATTCCTGAGTGACATAGGCAGTTTTTTTAGTAACTACGCGGGGAAGCTGCGGGCAAAAGCTAGTGATTAATACATTTAAGTGATGTCGAATGTAAAGACAAACTTTGCTCTCCGCTGCACAGGCTAAGATTTTTTACGTAATTTTGATCTATAATACCCAGCTTCCTACTAATTATGAGAAGAATCTTCCGCCATTGCTTCCATTTGAGAAAAAACCAATCGTAACTGAATCCGGACACACAGTCCATTGTTATGATTTGTTAATTACACACAAACTCGTGCACAAAATGTACATAATCACTAATAATCACAAGTTTAGATCGCTCACGTAAACAACGTGTCGGCAAGGTCGAATGATTTTTCCCAAATATAACTTTGAAGGGGATTTTTGGTCGGAAAACTGAAAAAAATGGGCAAGTGCAGAATGGGTTCACAAGTTCAGTGATCCGTACATATAATAAATTTATTTGAGTGGTTTAAAGAGCTGCAAATTTTATAGAAAAGAAAAACAGCTTACTGAAAAGAGCTCTTGATTTTACATAATGCTACAAAGATAATTTCAGCTGATCACTGCTCTTACTTACCTTAGCACAGTCACCGGTCCTGTATTTCTAGTATCTTGCGAAAATAAATAAATACTCAATTGAACATAATTTTACTAGTATCCGGCATTCATTCAGCCTCTGTGTTAACCCTTCAGATACCGTCAATTAGAGACACAATAGTAAGACAATAGATGCGCGGCCACCGGTGGTCGCTTGGGGATTCATGAATTAAAAAGTAATAATGTAAAACTATACTTGGAACAATAAAGTATTATTACTAAGTATTATGATGATGCGTGACGCACAGCACCGGTCATTGTGGCGACTCTTGGGGGAGGCCTATGTCCAACAGTGGACGTCTTTCGGCTGATATGATGACTAAGTATAATTGTTATTATTTTTGTGTATTTTCTTAAATTAAACTCTTTGCTCTTGCAAAACATTATGAAGCCAATTTTGATTTAAATTGGGAAATCTTCAAATGATTTGCTCAAGACAGAACATGACAGACTTTTAAAGACCCTTCAGAGCCTTTCAGAGAGACACCTTTTGTATTCTAGAGTCTTGATAAATTCTTGTAAAAAATCTTGCAAATAAGTATGACTCACAAAACATTCAGATACATTACCTTACGGAGCCCTAAACCAAACACCAGCAATAATTAAACCGATTGTTTTTAAAACACGATTAATTATAAGTTAGTCTTTAATGAGAGCTGTTTCAAGGTCTTAGCAAACTAATGTAGGTCATAAAGATATCTGTTAGATCGCTAAGCATGGTTTTTTGTTTGCATTATTATGTATAATGTACGTGGGAGCCGATGCGGGCTGTTAACTACATGTACTTCTGTTTTCATACGTAAATAACCGTCACGGTTCTGCCTCGAGGAGCCTACGAGACGCCAATCTATTAATAAAGTGCATTTAATAGCATAATCAGCTTTATAATGTTCACACTGCTGGGACTCTAGCTCTAGTCTCGTAAAGCCCAATGACCTAATTCGCCAAAGATATCTTTTTAAAATCATAAAATTGCATCCCAGCGACCTAAAAATTTTTTAATCACATTTTTGGGTTCGGTGGCGGTCTAGTAACACCCCCTGCCATTCCTTTTTTTTATATTTTTAATGTACAGAATTTTCAGTTCTACAGATCTATTATATTATTATGTATAGATTATTATTATATATCTTCTTGAGGCGCGCGTGAAAAACTACGAGCAGTCGACGACTTGGGCTCGGTCCGGACAGTTACCGGACGCTTGGACGGTGAGCTTTCCTTTGCACGCCGTCAATGTTGGAGCACGCGAGTCTGCAAGTAATTTATTCCTATATATTCTTGGCCTAAAGACCCGGATGTGGTTATCAGAAAACAGAGATCCGGCAGGGAATTCCACTCCAAAAATAATAAAACTCTTAGATACTAAATTTTGATGACCGCAGACTACTAAATCGCAACAAAACCCAATTACATAAGACGCTAAAATAAAAAACACCAAAAGTATTTTAATTGCCCAGCAAACTGTCTGGACCTGACACCGGACACCTTATTTACGTGCGAACTAGATGCTATCTGGTTATCACTCGGATTGTCTTGTAACCTAGATACTTCAGATATTACATTATTTTCAGGTATTTCAAGGCTGGCAGAAAACAATAGGACTTGACTATTACCGTTTGGTATCAACTAACCGATGATCATGACAAAAAGTTAGTTAATATGGCGTATAGAAGATACAAGTCGATGAAAATCAAACTTAGAAGCCTTAGGGCCATACGGTAGACGTGTGCCTCGTTTGCGCCGTGTCTTTGTCAGAGCGATCGGTGGCAATGACGTCTCGCGATGGGCCCTGGTCCAGAGCGGAGGAGGAGTGGCAGGCTGTGGCCTCCCTCTGCGAAGCAGTAACGCTAGCGAAGGACGCGGCCGCACGCGCGAGGGAATGCTTTCAAGCCCCAGCTGCCGGTATTCCGACCCCGAATGTTAGCCACCGTGGGCTTGGGCTTGGCGGCGGTGAGCAATGGTTAGCTAGCCGTCCGGCCGTCTGGTAACTGTCCGGATCGAGCCCGAATCGTCGACGGTGCATATTGTTCCACGCGTGCCTCAAGGAGATGTCAGCAAAATATTGGGAATCAATAGTGTCGAAGGGGCCATAAATTCGCTTCTGAAAGGAAAACACAGGTACACTTTTTTTGCATATCAATTACCATTGTTAATTGTGACACTTAACAACACCTAGTAGCGAGTAGTGTTACTATGTATTATTTACTTTAAATTCTAAATTAATCGATGAGCATCTCCAATCACTCTATAGTTGGTAACATGTAAAATTGATCCACAATTACAAAACCTTTGGCCTTAATATTTTTGACTCGACCATGGACTGAAAAACTTTGCAACAAAATCTTCGTTGTCACTGCACACAATATGCAAATAAATAAATAATATAAAAATTTAATCAAATCAAATGTCAACTAGGTATCCCAAACGCTTATCAGAACCATTGTTCTTTTAACTATATCAGGCATCTGAAGGTCTGCCAACAAAGGCTGGTCGTGAGAAGATTATTGTGTGTGACATAACGTTCATAATGTAATAATTAAGGCATGATTACAATTTGGTGCAAGGCTGTAGCGAGGTCATGTGTGAATGTCATCTTGAGCAATCGTATTGTTCGCTGTAATGTCACTGTAACGGATTCTAATTTAAATTTTTGATGAGATGTTTTTTTGATTAAGGATGTGGTTCTGCTAGGTAAGTCTTTTGGAGACAGATAAAGATTTAACTAGTATTTTAAACGAATTTACTACTTTAACAGTATGTAATAGGGTATAGGACAATGCAAAATAAACAATAACACACCGTTTTGCGAGGATCAATATTCATTATCCAATGGTTGCCTTAGGGAGGACGAAATCGTCGAGCGAACGCGGCGAAGGTGGTATGATGATCTGATAGTGTTCCCAGGGCAAACTTGGCCAAAAAAGGCCCAAGACAGGAAAAATTGTAAAGAGAAGGAGGGAGCCTTTTCCCAGCAGTGAGGCAGTATAAGGCTATTAAAAACAGTAATAAATTGATGCTAATAAAGAGAGAGTAAAGTGTTAATCAAGCTCTTGATACAAAAAAGTTTGGTAGATAACGCCTAGTTGCATTAAGTCCACCTATGTCCCACAAGTTTAAAATAAAGAAATAATTACCAATTACATCTGTTCATGCAAATAAGTTCTCCCAGTCTAAGTGGAGCGAGAGGGAGTATCAGACTCTTAATGACTAAAACCTATATCTGTGTACTTTCAGTAGTTTTTTGCATTCTAGGGCTACGGTAACTCTATCAGACAATCTCTCAGCAATATCGACATATATAATTAATTACTTCTATATAGCCAGTAATGTCATGGTCTAAAACAGTGTCTGTATGCATTACAAATTAATATGCTGTTAACTTAAGTAGAAGTATTAACTTATTCTCAAATAAATCATCTAACAATTATATTTCATCACAATTTTAAATAACCTGTCACGATTTTCCGTAGTTTCGAAGATAAAAACTCAATGATCGAGGTAATGCATAGAAATATATCATATGAACAATGTATATGATTCCCACATAACAACAATTAATGTATAATGTAAAGTAACGCGATGGACACAATTATAAGATATTAATACAAAAACACAACGCGTAGGCGTGATTGTTAGAGTGGGTTTCCACTGTAGACAACGACATTACTCGATTATTATAATGTTTCATTTGTATGAGTGTTGATATATGCGTCAACGATATGAAATGAAAAAAATATCAAGAAAAAACTTGTCTTGAAGGACCAGCAAAGACAACTAGAAGCAATTAAAAATCAGTCGCGTAAGAAGGCTTATAGGTATAAGACAGAACAGAACAGAAAACAGTGCAGATGTGGAAAGTTCAAGGGGATATGTAGCAGCAGTACAGTTGTATTTATCAGCCTGGCAAAGACTCCGAAAGCCTTCAGCAAATCGATAACAAGCTGTTGTGTTACTTTACCCCTCTTCATATTCTTTCTTTTCTCTAATTGTTAGTTTTCTTTTCCCTCAAAGTATTTGAGCTCTGCTAGAGAGGTTTTAAGTTTCTCCAAACAGATGTAGACACACTTTAGGCACTCTAGTAAGTGGGCCATTGTCAGGAGAACTGTACTCGCACTGGGTATCGGAGGGGTTTACAATCCCCGATTTTCCAGGTTGTGTTTGCAACGACCTACTTTGGTGCGCAGTCTAGTGATCGAATTCCTTATAGGCTTGTAAATTGTGCCTGAGTGCGAGTGGTATATGTTCCAGGGGTTGAACGAAGCCAGGCGGTGGCGAATGGTGTCCCTCTCACTTCTTACAATATTATCGTGGATTTTTGGTCCCTAATAGCTTGTGTGCTGCGAAGAAAGTTGTTCCAACTTCCGACCAGAGCTGTTGTATGTTTGTAAAGAGGATGTCGAGATTCGGATCTTCTATCACAGTATCGCATCGTGTAACAGTGGACACGGTCCTCCCGTCCGCGTTAATCTCGCCCTCCACCTAATGCGCTCAATTGAGCGGTTCAATTAGTGCCGACGTCGATACACTGCAGTGTGAGCCCAGCCTTAGGACGGACCCCCGCTGTGAGAGGTTTTTATAATTATAATTATTGTCTGTTTGTCTTGTTTCGATGGCTTTTAGTTCCTTTGGTCTATAATGAAGGTTAAGGTGTAGTGTTATCTAATTAGACTGTTTTACTTCTTTTCTTATTATTGTTAGCCTTGCGTTTAACCACTATCTTATCTAATAGTAAGAGACGATGAGGATGAGGATAGAGCACGCTTGTTTAGAAGTAACTTATCCACTCAGGACTTGGGTTGTAGCTGTCAGGAAACAGACTGCGGCAGGGAATTTCACTCCTTAGTAATAATCGTAATGAATGCTTCCCATTCTACTTTTTTTTTTTTTTTTTTTTTTTTTTATTCTTGTATAAATTTAGGGACTTTTGGTCACAGAAAGACCACGCCAGCCCCATCGTAACCTAATACAAGTAAAGCTACATTGACTCTTATTTACTACTAGGGCTCTAAAACCTTACTGACTCTTGTAAATACAATAATATTATTCTACTTTTGTAAATGTAAAAGCTTGGAAGATATAAAGTTTTTTTTTTTTTTGTTTGTAGGAATTAATCTCTGAAAGCACTGGTCCGGGTGCGAAAATTTTTTCACCAATAGAAGGCTGCTTTATTCTTTAATGACAGGCTATATTTAAAGCGAGAGGGAATGTCAGACTCATCTGTGTTCCTTCAGTTATCCTTGAAGTTCTAGGGTCACCCTGTTGAACAAGCCTCGCCGGCAGGCCCTGTAATGCCTCAACGGAAGACCGTATTTAGATGTCATTGGCCGTGATCTAAATTAAGATGTTCAGGTTTTTAGGATTCCGTAATAAGTATATTACTCTTTGTAAAATAGAACCCTATTACTAAGACTCCGCTGTTCACCTGTTTGTCTGTTTGTCCGTCTGTTACCAGGATGTATCTCATGTACCATGTTAGCTAGATAGTTAAGATTGTCACAGATGATTTTATTTATATATTTAAAATTATGTACACCATGATGATGTATTTTTGTTGCTGCAATAACAAGAAATACTAAAAATCTGATTAAAATATATATATTTAAGACGGCTCATGGGCAAACGTGATTAATATGGCGGCTTTTGCTACGGAAGGTACGGAACCCTTCGTGCACGTGTCCGACTCGCACTTGACCGGTTATTTTTTAAATATTATACTAGTACTATTAAGTAAAAGTTTGTTTGAATACGTTTATCTCAGGAACAAGGTAGTAGTTAAAATTGGGAAAAAATATTTATCGAGAAAAGCTATAGGCATTAAGAGCTTCCTTTTCGTGGTACATTGTCATACAACCATTCTTACGTGATTATAATGTAAACATCATTCTCTAGATATTTTGAATACACATGTTGTGGATAAATAATATAGGCTTCTATAGAAATCAAGACAAAAATTTGCGTAAAACAAAATAATCTAGTATAGACCTCTGAAAATTTGCTATTTTACGTGAATTTTGGGCCTTCATAATGTATTCATATAAAAAAGTAGATACATCAATAGAAGCCTTGAATACTTAATTGAGATTTTGAATTATTTTTTCAGAAAAACTTTTAGGGGTTTAAAAAACAGATTTCCTGGAACAAGTTTTGTGAAATATTCGAGTAAATCACGGAATTACCGAACGCCAACTGAGTTTTCAGGCGTTTGTTTTTGCATTGCCTCTTCATCAAACATCGCGTTGAATTGCGTTAGATGCAATAGGCGAGTGGAAAAGGACCTCCTTAAAAGCCTGTGTAATGGGAGCGGAACAGCCACCAAATATGCGGGTGAAACTGCGGAGGACAACTAGTTGCGTTACACTGGCTACACAACTATTTTGTAAACTTCACGATTCCCACGTTCAGTCAAATAAATCTAATAATTTCACACATATCTCATACTCCCATTATCCATATTCCGAGTCGAATGTTATCAAAACAATTCAAAGCCCAATGTCAAGTGTGAGAGCATCGAATTGATTACAACCATTAGCGATCGTGTCGAAACATGGATGTTATAAAACCGAAATATATACGTACATTTGAAAAATATTCTGTTGACAACACCCATACAAATTGACCAACTTAACTTTACCGATCAACAACTGCAAAATCACCCTAACCTCTTCTATAATAAGACTCAGCAGCCATGTTTTCAGGTACAGAAATTTCGTGGTGTATGTTTACGAAATCAGCTCGGATTAATCGACGTACACCAGGATGGGAAGGCAAACAAATTAGATACAGAAAATTGGTCTCGAATCGGTTTCGGATTGTTTTGGTATCTGGTTTAGAGTATTTGATTTGTGGGCCGATTTCCGTGAGCAATTCGGTTCAGGAGACGCCGTGTGGGTTGGAGGTGGAGTTATGAAAGAAAAAACAAAAGATAAGCTATTTGTATTGTTAAAAATCATTGCGTGAATTTTAACCTGACTTAAATTATTACATCGTGAAGAAAAACAACTGAAAATTGAGAAAACTGTGTCTAAGGCCGGACGCACACATTTAGTTTCCGTATTAGGTTTCCCGATCAGGAATTTAGATTCGGAAACCTAAATGCTCTTCTTTCATACAAAATGTTCTGAAAAGCGCACACGTTCTTCGCAGAAAAACTGAGTCTTCGAATCTAAATTCCTGATCGGGAAACCTAATATGGAAACCGAATGTCTGCGTCCGGCCTAAATCTTTTATTTATTTATTTAGTTTGGTTACTTTTCGAGTGTGCACCAACATATGCGCTATAATCGAATTCTCTACATATAAAATAATACTAACTGAACCCATCGCGCGAGGATACGTTAGGGTAAGTTAGTCAATCATCATCATCATCATATCAGCCGAAAGACGTCCACTGTTGGACATAGGCCTCCCCTAAGCGTCGCCACAACGACCGGTCCTGTGCGTCACGCATCCATCGGATTCCCGCGACCCTGACCAGGTCATCGGTCCACCTCGTTGGAGGCCTTCCAACGCTGTGTCTTCCGGTACATAATCGCCACTCCAGAACCTTTCGTCTCCATCGACGAAAAGTTAGTCATTAAGTTTTCTAAAATTTTCTTAATTTTTCTACCGTAATAACTTTGTACAAGTTACAAGAAAAAATAAATGAATAAAATCAAGTCATGGCGTGACCAAGGGAGATATAGATTCATTTATATGTTGGTACATACATGCAAGGTTTGTAGTAAAATTATTTAAATATTGACGCAACATGCTTATACTGACATAAAGTCACCGTATAACATCTATAAAAATCACTCATTACCCATTATGTAATCAAAAGCACTTAATAACAATAACTTACATAATATATTATAACTTTTAAAACACAAAACAACAACCACAATTTAGCTTAAAACTATCTTAAATAACAATCAAGTGTCATTTTTATCTAAATATCGTATATATAACATGAAGATATTGTAATATTGGTTGAAAACAAAGACGGGACGACCACACAGGTACCAATGGCGGAGCTCGATACAACATAAACTATTGATATTAAAATCGTTTTATTAACATACGAGAAAATTTGTGGTTTACAAATATTGATGGGAGTATCGAGTTTAGTATCGATATTTTTTTCGAATAAATCAGATCTTACAATGGTTTGAATTTGGTTGAGAATGTGTGAAATTGCTGATGTTGAAAATCATGTGTTGCTACAACGATCTGTTTTGTGCATCTCTCATTTATCGGATTCCCACAATCTTTACCAGGTCATCGTTCCACCATATGGGAAGCTTTACAACGCTGTGTCTTCCATTACGCGGCATTCCACCACTTGGCCTTATCAATCATCAGTTCTGGGAGCAATATTGCCTGCCGCTACTTAAGTTTGGCAATTCTTCGGGCTTTGGTAACCTTGTTGTACCTGGTACAACGTGTCAATGACATGAATTATGCTTGTTACCTCATTGCTAACCAAAACTGTATTAAAAATACCAATGTCACTTAAATTACTTATTCATTGAACCCAAAAATTAATTCAGTAGCAATCACTAACGAATTTTAATTCTAAAATATCACCAAAAAATTCATATCGAGCAACTTTAAAATTGAATCGATAGAAATCAAGAGTATCGATATAATTCTGAATCTATCGACTACAAATCGATGTTTAAGGGTACGCTAGCTGAAATAGCTCTCAAATTACAATGGGTATCACAATTTGTTTTATGAAATATGTCCGACTTGGCCTTTGGTACATGGAAGAGGCGTTGAACATAAAAATGCATTAGATAGAGATGTTCCGAAGGGCCACTCTACGCAACATAAGAAAACCAAGATACTGAAGGTAGTTCTTGGCGGGATTTCTTCAAATGAAGTTTAGTGGCTATTTAATTATTCCCTATTGGATATTGTGATGTAAAATTGGTGTAGTTTTGTATCTCAAGTGTCTGTGCAACTGGACAATATGTGGTATCATTGAAACAGGCCGATCTTGGTGAAATAGAGCTGATAATTTTAGTTCAGTTTTGGCTCAGCAAAGTTTGCTGAGAAGGGTGACTTGATACATCTGCTGTCTAATACTAAAAAAAACATTAAAATGTGTACATCCACTTTCTAATAAACTATTCATGCAAAAACATGGCTTAAAGGATTTAGTATCCAAGTCAAAAACATTAACAAAAAAAATGGTTTCTGAAAAATACTGTTCGGAATATACGTATAAAAAATAAAACCGTTACATTTTGCACGATGTTCTCTCCAACTCCACCGCTCTGGGTGGAGTGGGAGGGAGTATTAGACTATTATTATTGACTAAAACCCACCGTTTTCTTTTAGTTATCCTTTTTTGCGAGGGCTGCGGCAACTCCTTCGAACAATCTGCCGCTTTAGCAAATATCAGCCTGCAAATATCAGCCTTAACTGGCTCCATTACTTTGCTAATATCTCTTTGTAAAACAACGCACCGTTGACCCGGGCTTGTAAACGGTTTTGTGGACGGCGAGCTACTTATGACTCGCCGTCCACAAAACTACTCTCGCGGTTGCCAGTAGTTGTTCTGCGACTCCCAACACCACCGGCGCGGGATCATTCAATTACGTGCTTGTTAATCCTTCTGTACTTCTCTGTTTTGTGTTAAGAAGCAAGTAAAAATAGTTGGCATCGTATCGATTCGATTATTCGATACTGTAAGCGTGATCTTATTAATAAAAGGTAATAAAATAAATATGTAGTTGTTGATTTCCGTGCGATGAACTTTTAGTGTGCTAACGAATATTTATAGTTTGTCGTGGAGGAGTTCCCTTAATACGTAGGTAGCAGGGATTTATGAAGACGTTCTTTTTCATTATTGATAGGTTCGTGCTTGACCACTATCTCACCTGATGATAAGCGGTGATATGGTCGACGATAGAACATGCTGTCTTAGAAGAAACCTATTTCACTCTTGTCTCAAAAACTCCCGGGTTGTAGCTATCAGTACGCACAAGGAATGTGGTCTCAAAAAACTTATCAAACATATCGCACAAAATGATATAACATTTTTCATGTCATCCAAGATATCTCTGTCATTCATATAACGTTGGCGCATCACCATGCGTCTAGTAGTAGAAAATAATTCTATAAAAAATAAAACTTACAAAAATTATTTATTTACCCGGAAAAAAGTTGGCTACATTGCCATACTCTATTCAGCTAAGTGTATTTGTATATTGAAAGATTTTTCATAATCAGACAAGAAATAAAAGAAATTACTTTTAACAATCACCACTTTGTGTTGAAAATATAAAATTATATATTAAAATGTTACAATTTTTGTATGTCAAAATCAAAAATCAAAGCATTTATTTCAAATAGATCAAATGTAGGCACGTTTGAATAGTTAAATGTCGGTTAGTCCAAGAAAAGTGAAGCTAAATTGCACGTTCCAAAGCGTTATTATAATATTCATATGGTTATGCATTATAATAAATTGAGAAGACAAACTACATGCTTATTATTATTCAAGTAATCCATAATTGCTCCAACCACGCGATGAGGCCAGGAAACCTTATAAATCTTTTCACTCTTTGATGATAAATTCATAATTTCAACCGAGAGACGTCCACTGTTGGACATAAGCCTCCCCCAAGTCACCACAATGAAGGATCCTGTGCACTCCATCGGATTTCCGCAACCCTTACCTGCTCATCGATCCATTAATAAAAATAATAAATTAGGTTAAATAAAAAAAACTCGATAAAATACTATTATAGTCATGATGAGCCCATTTACTGTGCTATCGTTTGTTGTGATCTCGTTATTTTAATCAAGTTCTTCTGAATTCCTTTCATGATTTTCTGAAAAAGAATTTCATGCTCTTCTACAAGTAAAAGGCAACTAAAAAACTCAGGTGTGGTTTTAGTCAGTCAAATACGTGACTTTTTAGTTATATATAAACTAGCTGCTCCCAGCGGCTTCACCCGCGTGATAGCAGAAAATTATCCCAAAGGAACATACTTCCGAGACAAAAAGTCCTATGTCCTATTCCAGGACATGGTTTATCCGTGTACCAAGTTTCATTGAAATCGGTTTTGCTATTTAGGCGTGAAGACGTAACAAACAAACAAACTCACTTTCGCTTTTATAATATTAGTAAGGATAAAGTAATAATAGGTTCGACTATACCTACCTACTTAAATAAAGCAGTTAATTGGCAAAAGATTAAATAGTAAAGTACTCAGAAATCATAGGTACTTACGGCCAAGTATTTAGGCCAAACAATTAATTCTGGTAGAATTTCTAGTTTCGATTATTGTCACGATTCAGCTGGTAATAAATTGATGGTTGTCATGTTAGGCTTTTTCTTAAAACATGTTATTAACTAAAGTACAACATCAATTGTGCTTACCGAACCTCCGATTTTGAAATACGTCCCAGCGTGACCACGAACACACGAACACACTATTATTAATAAATCGATACTATTATAATAAAAACAACGATGTTCCCAAATAATATCTAATTTCTAAAACACTTGAATCTCGCTATCGGTCCGCGATATCCTCTCGGATATATCAAGTTAATATCTCGCCATTAGTCAAAGGGACAGTCGATTTTTAAAACAAAATATCAATACTTTAGGACCAACTTTCTACAATAAATTTAATTCACACCATATCACAATATATTCTTTATCTAATCACAAGAACAATATTTCCAAAAACTATAGATTGATATTTGATTTCACTGGTCAATAAAACATCTGGTATAGACATAAAGAAATGTCATAAATTGATTAACAAATCAATATATAATGTTCATTCATGCTGTGAAAAGAATATTTTTAATATAATTTCAATCTTATGTCGATAGGAATAAAGGTTTTAAAAATGTGGGTGTATTCATGCCAGGTTTATGAAATAATAAATAAAATATAGGTGTGAATGAAGAAAGCAACAAAGCACATCGCACATTCAGGCTCTAATATGGTGACAAACTGTGTTTGGCACTTACAATTCAGAAATGGAGGGCAAAGTACTAAAATCAAACTTTCTCTATACGTTTTTGGCATTATTTGTGATTTATGGTCGATATTTTTAATTTTTAAAAGGAAGGTACGATAAGATTTATTGCTTCGTACTGTGAGGATCGTGTGAAATAACGCAACTTGACTTTTCATTACCTTAACACGTTCAATGAGGTACGAGGTCTAATACGCCTCGTACGTCTCTTCCTTGTGGTGCAATTAAAAAAAATTTAGTCTTCTCTGCTTAGTAACTTCAATTTAAAACAATATATTATCAAGATGACCTATTAACCCTTCAGATACCGTCAATTAGAGACACAATAGTAAGACAATAGATGCGCGGCCACCGGTGGTCGCTTGGGGATTCATGAATTAAAACAGAAAGTAGTGATTCTTTAATACGGGGTCCCTTTGACCTGGTATTGTTCATAACCAAAAAAGCTTTGTTTGATAAACGTGACGGGGTCTAATAAACCTCTTACTATAATAATGATGGTTTATAAACGAGGTCTTAAACGCCCCGTCCCACAAAAATTGAAATAATACAAAGCATGAGTGCCGCTGACGTGTTAAGGTACGGCAAAAGACATGCTAACATGTACGATTCTTCACTTTATCTTGTTCTAACTACTTTTAACTTCTATCGCTGTAAAATCAAGGTGGTAAGTAGAAATATGATTTTTTTAAGTGGGAATTCATCTAATGACTTAACTAGGGTGAACTGGGAAGGTGTCTCAAACTTTTAACACTAATAATATCCTATCACAATATTTCTGCCCCTGATAGTTAAAAAGTACTGACAAAAACGACATCGGAAAAAAATATATTTAATGAATATAACGGGAAAACGGGCCTTTTTTCCTTATGTTAAAACCGCACTGGAGAAAGTTAGCAAAATATTAAAAAAACAGGCAGATGCGCCTCTTTTTCCTGATTCCGGCAATGTATATAACTCAAAACTGAAAAAAATGTTAGATGCGTCTTTTTTACTAACGGGGGCAGATTTATATCAAACGAAAATAATAATTATGTAATCTGCACTAATATTATACTCATAAAGAGGTTTTTTTTTTGTTTGTAAGAGGAAATCTCTGAAAGAATTGGTCCGATTGCCAAAAGTTTTTACCAATAGAAAGTTGTTTTATTCCTGAGTGACCTATATTTTACGTACGTGGCTACAGGCAAAAGCTAGTTGCTAATATTTTCGAAAGGTAAAACCAAAAATTCTACAAACATATTTGCTTACCACATTTAGATCTAGTTCTCATTTACCCTTTTAACCTTTCCCGTAAATTTCATGAAAACAATAGATATTATTTAACAGAACGAAAATAAAAGCAAATATGTTCCCAAGTTAAATCCAAAAGCTCTATAAATTCGTCTACAATTAGGTCTGGTCCTCATGCAGGGACAGTGCGATAGGTATCGTGATTTACGCGCGCTGCGCCGGCGCGATCTTATCGCTGCGCGCAACTAGTAGCGCCTTTTGGTAATGAGCACTGCAGGCTGTGATCTATTTGTTGAGGCGGCTACTGTACTTTTGTGCTTAATCGCCTTTTGTAAGGTATGGCTGGAAATGTGGAGAGCATTTTGTAGGAGCATTTTGGGATTTTGTCGGTGTTTACAATGGAATAGAATGATCGTTATTGTACACCAAAAATAGTAACATTTCACAGAAACTGGTTTAACTGGTGGGTTTTTATTGTTAGAAATTTAATATGGTAAAAGCACAAAATTAAAGAAAAATTAGTTAAAAACGTACATGCGATTTGATTGGTAGTATATTTCACGAGTATATTTATATGCAAACAGGGTAGGTGAAGTAGATGATAAAAATATAGATTTCATGTTTCTGAGTGATCGTTCAATCTATAACTATGCTAGTTAGAGATAGATGATGCAAAAGCAAACAACAAGTAATTTGAAAGACACACTGCGCCATCACTGCTTACCATCAGGTGAGATCGCAGTCAAGCACTAGTTCATATCAAATAATAAAAAAAGTATTGTAGTTTTATTTTTGGTGGGTAAACGTCATCCAAACAACATCCCCTGCCCTTGGGTAGAGCGGGAGATAGTGTCAGACTCTTATTGACTAAAAAACCCACCCTGTTCCTTCTTGCCTTTTGTACCGGGGCCGAGCTTTCCTTTCGGATAACCCTGGCCGCAGTAGGCATCGACCCGGCTGGGCCCCGCTGTTGCTGACAACTCCTTGAGGCGCGCGGATAGTATTGTATTTTTAAGTCGATTTGGTTCCATTTTGGAGCACCGAACAGAACCTCCCTTTTCTCCTTCCAGTTTTTTTCAATTTTATGAAATTGTCGGCCAATTTTCTAACAATAACTAGCTCATCTCGTAAGCTTGGCTGGCTAAGGCAAATAAAAATGGCGGTGAAACATAAGCGCGATCTTATCGCTGTGCGCAAGCCAGCGCCTTTTGGTAATGAGCCCTGCTGTGATCTATTTATTGCGGCGGCTACTGTACTTTGTGCTGATCGGCTTTGTGGAGAGATGGAGAGCATTTTGAGTGAAGAGTTTTATAATGATAACAGTTTATGGAGGTCTTTAAGTCAAGAGTGAATAGGTGAAGGAGGCAAGCGTGCTTCATCGTCGACTACATCACATGAGGTAGTGGTCAAGCGCGAGTCCCAATAATGATAATAAAAAATTATGTGGTTGCACAGTGCTAATGGTCCCGACCTACGAGTTGTAGGTCGCGGGTTTAAACCCAGCAAGGCATATTATTTTGTGTAAATCATGTCAATTATTCTCTCGAAAAGGTGATGGAAAATCGTGAGGAAACCAGTATGTCATATAATAAAAAAAAGTATGACAATTGACATCTACTAGTCTACATTGGGCCCGTGTGGCGGATCATGCCCCATTCCCTCTTCTCGAGAGGAGGCCTACGTCTTATCAGTGGGGACATTATAAGAGTGATTAAGTTTAGGCTTAAAGGACAGTTAAGGTTAGAGATGCTGAAAGATCTCAACGCCGGAGATCTTTCAGGTGAAATGCCACTCAAATATAATGTAACTCATAGGATGAATTTAAATAAATTGCTACGCCACGACCACTGGTGTTTAGATTTTTAAGGCAGACAATCAATGTGAAACACATATTGTAATTTAGCAAAAACGATGGTCCTAAAGTGAAACAAGACAACAAGTAATAAAAACACTATCGGAAGACAACAATCCATATCGTGATGCAAAATCGGCCATAGTCAAAACAAAGAAAACCTCAGACTCACTTAAACAAATTCCTCAAAATCCCTGACTAATCCACGGTAATGCTAAGTACTTGTAGTGCACACAAAATGATTGTAGGTAGGTGTTAAAATTCAGCTCATATACTTTCGATTTCATCGTAAAGTCCTTTGTTACGGGCCGGGTGATTGTACTTGAGTGGTACAATGTAATGTCGTGTCATACAAACGACACCCGTAATCTAATATATCATTGTGGTTTGACTAAGTATAGTGCGGACTTGGAGTTAACCTTGGGTTTGAGTTAGTGGACCTTGGGAGTAGGCAGAAATTTTGAATAAATCAAAATGTACACGACTGTTACGGACAAAATTGAACACTGTATCTAATGAGGATACTCTGGAGGTTAGCTCGCTGTCCGATCGTCCGGTAACTGTCCGGACGCACGACAAGCCCAAGACGTCGACGGCACGCACTGTTCCCGCGCGCCTCAAGGAGTTGCAGCAGGAGGGGCCCAGCTGGGTCGAAGCCTACTGGAACCAGGGTTATCTGAAAAGAAGCTCGAGCTGAAGAGGCTAGAAGGAACGGGGTGGGTTTTTAGTCAGTAAGAGTCTGATACTATCTCCCGCTCTACCTAAGAGCGGGGGTCGTCATAAGATGATTTTTGCCCACCGGAAAAAAAGGTTCTCTGGGGGTCTGCGGGAATGTAAGAAAGAGTTCCCTTGTATCTGAAATGCAAAAAGCAACTGAAATGTTGTGTGGGTTTAAGTCAGTAAAAATCTGACACGCCCTTTCGCTTCACTGAGAAAGGTAGAAGTTATTTCACGAACAGAAAAAAGGAGCTTAATATAGTGATTTTTCAGAAATAGTAAAAATTTGCTGTAACAAAAGTCAACTCTGTTATAAGCTTGTATTTCTACAAAAATTAAACCTAACAGTGTACGGGTGTCTAATCCCTACATCCCTACTAATATTATAAATGCGAAAGTAACTCTGTCTGTCTGTCTGTCTGTTACGCTTTCACGCCAAAACTACTGAACGGATTTAGATCAAATTTGGTAGGTAGGTAGAAGAGACACTGGAATAACACATAGGCTACCTATAATTCCACTGCTGAGCACGGGTCTCTGCCCGCGCGATATAAACTGTAGTCCACGCGGGCAAAGCCGCGGGCGGAAAGCTAGTATTATAGTAAATAATTTAGGAATACCTTTAATTGAACTAGCGTATACTTATCTACATAATATGTAATGATTCGAACAATGTCATTATCTCCTTTAGTTTAACGTATTATAAAATATGTTTGACTTGTGCTATGTGCGCTGAACAGCATCGACTTGGAACCTTACTGAATGTGGTCGAATTCTTGACATAGTTCATTAAATTGAGTCATTGGGATCTTTTGGGTGACCTGTTGTGGTTAACCAACAGTATTAGGTTTTTCTTGAACAATGGGAAAATTTGAAGGATATTGCCTCCTTTATAATCATGTTTTAGTGTCTTCACACCACACAATAAAATTATCAAGGAAAGGATCTGTCATTTGGATATAATAGCGTTTGTAAATAAAACAAAACGCGAAGATAATAAGCAGTACAAAAAAGATCATCCAAAAAATTTGACCCCACTTAGCACTCGCGGTAGCCTCACCACCGGACCACGTACGCATCAGACGCCAATCAAACATAATTTACTACAAGCAACCAAACGTGGCCGTATACAACCAAGAGTAACCTTGGCAGAGCAGACCATGGGATTTGTCATCGAGTCTTTCTTTGTCGAGGTCGGGAAAACAATAGCGTCGATCTGCCCATCCTGGCCTTTTAATGCTTAAAACTAATTGGCATATTTGATGCACTTAATCCACCATCCCTACAATCAATAATAAACTCTAATTCAGAGACAGTGGAGTTCGAATTTGATTGATTCAAAGATTGGTTCTTAAGTCCTAAGTTGTGTTTCAGAAATTCAAATGTGGAATTTGGAGGTCGCGATTGTCTTAACAGTAGACAGTCAACAATATTGGATTTGTTCCAAAGAACGATGCACTCACAATGCATCTTTGTTACCACAAGGCCTATGGCTTTACCTTGAAACGACGGTGTTTCCGATTAAAAAAATAGAATAGGCTTCTGTGTATTGTTTTATTGCGGTTTAATTGGCCGGGTGGGTAATTGAAAAAGGATTTGATCGTGTTGGATGATACGCTTAATGATAGTTCAGGGATTTGCGAGGATTCAAGAGAAACGGAACGATATCACCATTCTTTTGTTTTGTATTCAAAGTTTTAGATAAGTGATATCTCTTCATGATAGGCAATGAACCATCTAGATTCAGAAACAACGGACGTTATCTACACTAATGTTATAAAGACGTAAAGTTTGTTTTTTTTGTTTGTAGTAAGTAATCTCTGAGAGTACTGGTCCGATTGCTAACATTTTTACACCAATAGAAAGCTGCTTTATTTCTGATATTTTAAAACGCGGGTGAAGCCACGGGCAAAGCTATTTATTCATATTTTGCTTTACTCATTTATGTACCTAAGTTTTGAAAAGAAAGAAGAAACACATGAAATCCTTAGAGAGGAGAGTCACAAGCTAGATGAACCGACTGCCTGAAAATTGAGAAGATTGAGAATTCTACAAGTGTGTAAAATAATGATAAATTTTAGGAACAATCTATACATAACCCTAGGAAGAAAACAAATAAACCTTCTAGAGCGCACCAAACTATAATGTTTATACAAAACTTGTATTACTAATTATTATAATATTAATAGGTATGAAGGGATAGTGTGCACCTGTACAGTCATCATCTTCCTGCCCTTGTCCCGTTTTATTTGGGGTCGGCGCAACACGTTTTTTTCTTCCATTCTGTCCTGTCACTCGTCACGCTATCACTAACTCCCTTTTCTTTCATATCACTTCTCACACAATCCATCCATCTTTTCTTTGGCCTCCCTCTCCCCCGCCGTCCATCCACATGTAAACTCATAACTTTTTTAGCAACATGTGTTTCGTCCCTCCTTTTCACATGACCATACCAAGACAAACGAATTCCTTTCAACTTTTCAGTCACTGGCGCCACTTTCAAACTTCCCCTAATATACTTATTTCTCACTTTATCCATTCTTGTCACACCACACATCCATCTTAACATTCTCATCTCTGCTACATGTAATCTTTTTTCATCCGTCTTTTTCACAGCCCAACCTGTACACATAATAAAAAATAAGAAAAAAAAAACCTATTTAGTAAATTGAAGAAACAAATAAGTAGGAACTTAAATTTTATAAAATCGTTAGTAAATTTGTGTGACGAAACTGTGCCAAATAGGTCTAGTTCAGCATAATGCTAGACGGAGACGTAGTAGTTACGTAACTCTGGTTTTCAAGTGAACCTTATTTTGATATACTGTAATAAAAAAATGGTGAATCGAACTATATCGACTCAATGAACCAACAACCTAAAACTTAGAAGGGCAAAAACACCGCACGTACACAAAAGGACCAACAGTACCTCAAGAATGTTCCACTCTCAACACTTGCCAGCGATAAGCCGATAACCCCAGAAGAAGGCAGACCAAAAAACAGGTGCTCAAAAATGGCATTAATCGCAATAAAAGCGGGTGACAGCGCATAAATACGAGATGTTGGTATCTGCATACGTCGTTAGCCGATCAATGCTGTGTAACAATAAGTAAACTGCTATCGCGCATCGCCGCTGCTCGCCTGTAAATCACGGGCTGCGCATACGATTATAGCGCGCACGGGGATGCGGTGCGCTCTTGCGTTTGTAAGTGCTGGGTTTTTTGTTGAATAAATACTAAGTAGTACCTTGGTAGGAGAGGACTTTGTGATAGAACTGGACGGAGGTAGTACAACAGGCCTAGCCAATTTATGACTGTTTCTAGTCGAATCTCTTTCTGCAATCGGTAACGCCTGGGCGCGTAAACGATAGAACAGAATAGAATAAACTTTACTGTACTACATAAAAATGGTAACAAAACTTTTACACTTACCTAAATCTATGGGTACAATAGCGGTCTTATCGCTGACTGCAATATTTACCTGATAACCTTAGGATAGACTTCAAGCATGTTCAAGAATTTTTTCGATTTTAGAAAACAATAAGTTAGTAGCCATGTTGTCGCGCCTGAGTCGATTACTCGTTCTAAAAAAATTGTTACTTGGTTTCCATTTAAACCATCTTCTTCTTCTTAGCGTATCGATGGCAAAATCAGTCAAATTCCTTGCCCAGCCCAGAAATCGGCCACTGCAATGCCGTCCGCTGATGCTGTCATTAGGTCCTTACGTAAGCAGGTGACCGGGCACGTGGTGCAGGACGGAAGGTGAGACATCGTCTGCGGAGTGACGCCGCACAGACACTGAAGATCGAAACCATCCGAGAACCCCCACCTGTGGAGATTGTCTTTGCTGCGCCCAACCTGGGTGCGGAGTCTGTTTAGGGTTTTCCAGGTTGACCATGGCAACTAGTGTCCAGGAGAGAGGCTCTCCGATGGCTCGATATAATCTTCAGGAGGTCTAAACTTATCCCGCCAGAGGTCGCATCTCATAAACCATAAAAGTACAGGATGTAGTGATGGACATGATTGTCCCCGACCGGATACGGTATGTTCGGGAGGAAAGAGCAAATAAGGAACATAGTTGTGGTTTTAATCATTAAAAGTGTGATGAGCCCTGCAGCTCCACCATAGAACAGGTGAAATCATTAGATGATTTCCCATCAATGTCACAAGCCTTGTATTCATTGACCTTTCGGCAGTCTATGACACGATTAATGTCGAACGCCGCCAAAATTTCTAATATAGGTCGGTGACCTGACAAGTACATCACATTTTTTACGAGAAGTCGTGTCTTTTACTGACGAAAACTCAGTCCTACGTTCCTTTTTTGCCTTACGTCCCTTGACCCCGGGTTTTCCTTTCAGAATCGAACCCATGGCCCCAAGAAGTTTCGACTCTGTTAAACAGTGTTGAACTCTACAATTTTGCTGTCATCTCCTTGAGACGCGTGGAACACTATGCGCCGGATGGCAAAACGGCTAGCTACCCATTGCTCACCGTCTACAATCCCCAGAAATCCCATAGAAATTCTCATTAAATTTATTTATTTTATTCTTCATGTACAAAAGAGTACAAAGGCGGACTTAATGCCTTAAGGCATTCTCTACCAGTCAACCTTTGGGTGATGCAGAGACAAATCAATAAATAAATTAAATGAGTAGTATATATGTTTGTACCTGTTCACACAATAACTAAATAAACTAATTTCTGCCATTTGTACAAAAGTAAGGTTATAAAGTAGGAAGTTTACAATAAACAAAATGTAAATATAGATCATTACAATAATCATAAACAATAAAATTCGACACCAGACGGTTTCGAACGATCGATCATTTCGAATATCAATATTTTAGAATCGATATCAAATCGATTTTATAGGAAAGAGATATTGATTTGTATTGCTATATCTGTTACTAATCGAGAAATGCTCCACGATCCAATTGTTCTTTCTAGAGAACATAGCGTTTGAAGTAGACAAACTCCAGTTAATATCGTTATTGTATATCTTCAAAATGATGTTAGTAGACAGTTTAATGGCAGCACGATTGTTTGGGGATTTGTAACATTGAGAGCGGTTACGCACTAGGCTTTATAAACGTTGCGTGTAGGCAAGCGTGTTTCACCGTCAATCACATCATCGTTTACTATCAGGTGAGATAGACAAGTGCAAGTATATCAACCAAATCTTTCATTTCTTTTTCAATGTATTAGCAAAAATACACGTTTTCGATATTATGGTCGGTGATTGCTCACTGAAGTAACTCTCAAAAGAGATTATTTATCCTTAACAATACTAGACCAGTATATAAAACAAGAGTTCTATTGAACAAGAGTTCCTTGCACATTCTTCTCTACAGAGATCTCCCAAAGGCTACCGCCGCTTATCGCTTCTTATGGCCCGAAGCGGCCACAAAACGCCTTCACACCCTGCTAGCGCATATAAACCTTCAGAAAACAGAAACGTTTATTCAAATATACCAATTACAGGAACTTTTGAATTGTCAAAATCTCGGTCAGTTAAAAAAGTGAAGCTAAATTCTTCTAAACCTTATTCGTCAGAGTCCATTGTGATACTTCGCGTATGGGTTAAGAAAAGTAGAAGCCACCGGCCAAGTGGCTGTCGCGCTTAAGCTTCATTTGTAGCCGCTTCTAGCTTTTCGTAGCAGCGTTTGTAGCTGTGGCAAGCGGCGATACTAAGCAATGATATTTTGCTGAAAACAATCTAACAATTGCACAGGTTTCATTTAAACGCTACAACTTTCGAACCAAGTGCGTAACTTCGGAAGATAACTTTTATATTTTATCGTGTGTATCTAAATAATTGCTTCTCGTTGAGACGTTATATCGCTGTCCGTATTCGTTTTTATCAAATTGTTATTGATAGGAAGTCTGCAAAACGGTTTCCTTGGTCGTTTGTGTTATCGGAATCGCTTTTATTGTTTTATGAGAGCGATCTGGTTTCATATGAAGTTCGTGTGGGTTACTTTTATTATAAACCTATTAGCGGCCCACCCTGGTTTGAGAGCCGTGGTGGTCAAATAGTACCGGCACCGACTTACGTGTTTCAGGTCGCGGGTTCCAACCCAGCCAGGCGCCTTACTTTGTGTAGTTTATTTCATCGCCACTGCTCTCAAAACGGTGAAGGAAAACATCGTGAGGAAACTCAATATCTATGCTCAAAATCCATCGTCAGGATTCTTTATGCGTAAGGCTGAGGAGTAGAAGTCCTTCCTAGAGTATGTTTCCTGATAGCTATAACTTAGCGGTCTTTAAGTTAGCAGCAAATAAGTTAATTCTAGGTAAACGTGCTCTATCGATCATCACAACATCGCTTACCATAAGGAGTGATAATGGTCAAATGCAAGCATATCCTATCAATAACAAAAAAAAAAAAAGGTTTCTGGCATGTGGTGCTGACGAAGTTATTTAATAGTTCAATATAATGTATTTTTGGTCCTTTTAATTGTCTATCCAAAAACTGACTTCAAAAGCAATCTGAAACTATTCCAATTCCAAACTCTTAGAAAAGCCACAGAGATCAACGGCTTAAAAATTGCACAGTATGTTTCCATTAAAACAGAAAGCGCACCGTAATCTAGTGATGTGCCTGCACGCGATCCCGGGACGATAACGGGACGACATCGCACGGGACGTGTCCGCTCGTACAGATCTCGCCACTAAGCAAATCACCACTACGATTCCTAATTGATTTTATCTACGCATACTAAGTTGGAGAAAAAAACCAGCACGCGAAGGTTCTTGATGTACTAAGAGTTTATAGATAAGTTCCTGCTCTGCGATCGAGACAATTAAAAGGATTGAAAATTTAAAATATCGGAGAGTTGTATTTGAAGTGGGGTTTAAAGCAAATTGTGTATTTTGATTATCAGTTTGACATTAGACTAGGCTATTTAAGCGTGGTCATATTTATATTTTTCATTGAAGTTAATATTTTTGTTTGGTTTTATTCACACTGTTGTGGTTGATTTTTAGGTAAAAATGAGAAGATCAATAGAAAGATTTTTAAAAGTGATAGCAATTTTTTTCGTTCAATTTTCTGGAGGAGCGAAAAATTAAACTTTAGAATACCATAATTAGAGATACAACAGAAAGACAATGAGAGAACGTTTGCTTGGAATTTAATGAATTAATGGAAGGGATTACAAACTTCCGAAGAAACAACTTTTTCTTTTTTGGAGATTATTTGACTTCGCAAACCAATAAAAAGCGTTAAAATAAATACTCTAAACAAAACCATACCGCACCACAATACGAGTAACACGCAGACGCAAAGCTCTTTTATCAGCGTCGAGCGCGCAGACGTATCTAAGAAACGTCTCAAATATCGATTAATATCGAGAAAATCAAAAATATAAATTACACCAAGTCAACATATCGAGAGATCAGCTCGAAAAATCCGAGTTACGACCACGGTATCGAGCATTCGAGCGGTACCTGTATCGATATATATAGCGGGGACAAATACCGCGCGCGCCGATATCGTAAATCTTTGACATTTTTGTGGTGTAAAAGAAGAATTAGCAATAAAAAGTAGCGCTCGAGATGATTTAGAACGCTGATTTAGAATAAGAACATTTTGCGGTTGGTTTTTAAATTCAGGGTTAGGTTTATAGGTTAGTTAGGTGTTTAGAATAATAATATCTGTGACAGAAATTTTTAAACTGTTGTTGTTGTGTTTTCTAGGACGGAAAACTAAAAACACAAGGTAAAATAAGACCCATTTAAATTTCACATTGGATTCCATAATCATTTTTAATTAGGTATTGTGTTTTATTTATGAAACACTAAATATACTACATTCAAGTGTACATCAGAGTCTCCATGGAGTTTCTTGCACGTTCTTCACCATAGAGATCTACGCTTTGGAACGTGCAATTTAGCTTCACTTTTTTTTTTGACTGACCGACATTTTGACAATTCAAAAGTGCCTGTAATTGGCCTATCACTACATAGTATAAAACAAAGTCACTTTTTCTGTCCCTATATCCCTATGTGCGCTTAAATCTTTCAAACCACGCAACGGATTTTGATGCGGTTTTTTTTAATAGATAGAGTGATTCTAGAGGAAGGTTTATATGTATAATATTGCACCCGAGCGAAGCCAGGGCGGGTCGCTAGTTTGAAATAAACGTTCCTGATTTCTGCCCATTCTTTTTTTTAAAAGCCTGAGCAGAGGATCATTACAGGGCATAAGGAGCCTTATAATGAGCTATGGTTATTAAAAAAAAAAAAAATAAACAAGATTTTGATTTTTTTTTTTATAGTACTAACATAAAAAAATACCGATGTGTTTGCTTGTTAAAATTACAAACAAACATTAAAATAACCAATTTAAACAAATTCAATGATCACCTAACAAGTACAAATACCTTTATTCCCAAACCATTAACAGGCTGTTACATAAACGCTATCGTAGAATCGGCGAGAAATAGTGCGGTATAACTTCCGCAGTTAACCCTAGGTCGGGCGCAGTACTAAATTTATATTTAGTGATGTCAGCCGGCCGATACGCAATCCCGCGCTACCGTGCCCCGGCGAGATCCCGCGATAACCATCACGGGACTCCGATAATTTGTTGACGATCGGGAATTAAATTTTATGTGTTTATTTTTTAATGAGTAGTGATGCGACCATGCGACACCCGCTGTTGGTGATTTGTAGCGAGTTATGATGTTATGAATGTGCAGGTTTATATTTATGGTAAAAGTGCTGTTGAGTTGGTAATTGCGATTGGATATATTGATAATGTTATAGGGGGTTGTTTATTGGTTCTTTTGCGAGTTGCTTTGGTATTTAGTAAGTGAGAATATTGGATGGTTTTTGCGATTGATTTGGCAGAGGTCATAGACGTTTTAGAGATGTGTTGTCGTCAGCATTGGAGGAGTGGTCTTTTAAGAGTTAACGGGGTATGTTCTAATCATCGAGGTGCTTTAGGTGAGGTAAAAATCCCACACTACCTGGACCACATACTTAAAACCTAGGTGTCTTTTGATCATTTTCCACCAAAACCGTAAAAAAAATCCAGTAGTATTATATTAATGTTTTATTTATGTTCTGATTAAAAGGTGGACTTTAGTCTTTCGAAAACCGTCAATTAGGGACACAATAGAAAGGTTTAATGATGATGATGATGATCTGCCACCACATAAGAACTGAAATAAAAATCTTACATCGCGTTACCAGAGTTCCCCGCGCGATTAGAACATCTATATCGGGCAGTAACCCGGACTAGAAACTACACTAGTCTGGTAGGTCTATCCTCCATTTTGAACAGAGATTGCAGGACTTTTTTAAATCCTGTTTCGTTTACCTCTATACTCTCGACCAAGCAGGTACCACATATTTCTCAGAAGCTTATTAATTATTCTAGTTTTATAGACTATCTAGTTCCTTTACCATATGATACGTATAAGTGACTGCAACCTGACCTCCGTAATCAATAAGGAAGCCAAGATTTATACCACAGTGATATAATATTATGTCCACAACATGTGGTACATACCACTTGGCCATAACTGGCAGTTGTGGCTTACTTCTCTGTCTATACATATGTACCGAATTAACCTTACCTATGCTTCGAATGCTAGAATGATTTTGGAATTATGATAATAATTAGGAGTTATAAATTTTAGTATATGCTGAGGATACTGTTGGGTAAAGATCAAAGATTATTCTAATATTAATTATAAATACCAATAATATATTATACGAATAATCTGATATATTTAATAGTCATATTTGTAAGCGAACTCCTCCGAAACGGCTTGACCGAATTTTGTGTTTTTTTGTGTATATTTAGTAGGTACTAAGAAAAGGTCGTAGGGTAAAATTTTTCCATCCTAACTCCCCCCCCCCCTATTTTCTTTTCAAAGTTTTATACAGTAGAACAACTTTTGCCGGATCACTACGTTTAATATGTATAATGATGAAATTACAGAATTGACCTGTCACAACGAGACAAATCTTAAAAGTTACAAGAATTTGAACCGTATGCCTGCGCGCTAAGGCCACAGAGAATTTCTGGAACCTTAGAACGCAAAGGGCAACTGAAAAACACAGGTGTGGGCGCATCAGATTTTTACTGACTCAAAAGTCAGTAAAAATCTGATGCGCCCTCTCACTTCACTCGAGAGCGGGAAAAGTTATTGGATGATTCTCCTAAAAAAAACTACAATCAGATTCAAAAACAAAATAATAACTTGAAAATTACTAATTTTGCCGCAGTCACAATTGTAATTCAGTCATTACCATAAAGTACAAGCGCGATAAATATATGCAAAAAGTGTATGTTTGCCGTGCACCTGTGTTGATTAACGGGATGGCACTCGGACGACGCCGGGGCATTAAACAATGCGATATCGTAGAATTATAGCACCAGTGTGGTTAGCGATGACACTAAGGAGGATGGTCGTATGCAAAAAAAGGACAGAAAATTTATTTCACAAATGCTTAAATTTTTTTTATTTAATTGTTTTGTGTTAATTCTAATTCTAAGTAGGGACATTTAGAATAGAATAGAATAGAATAGAATAGAATAGAATAGAACATTTATTTTCATAAAAACACGATACCGCGAGGTGGCCATTAAACCACCAGCAAAAGCATACCCATGGAAGAATATTCTTTCTACACCAGATCTGCTCCTGGCTTTCCAAGACAGTGCCAGTACTGTGTCTGTTCCATGATACAGGAGTTATTCTAAAAAAAAAAACCAGCTCTAAGACAGAATTTTCACAGGAAATAACAACGCAATGGCATCCCTAATGCCCGCAGATGCACGCAAGGGTACCACATCAGTCAGTTGCCTATACAGGTGAGTTGTAGGTACAGGTAAACCTAGGCGTGTATGTTGCAATACTTTGCAGGTTTCCATACAAGCTTACTTGACAGGAATAACTGTGCAGACAAACCTGTCAAGGATATCCTAGCGTGAATGGCTACCTTAAATCTGCAGAGCGCTGTGCTAGTAAGTAGTATTCAGCTTATAACAAAAAATACGCCAACGAAATACCATAAACACAGCACACGGTTCCCACACCTACATTCCCGTCCGCACAAAGAGCAATACCTATATCTCTGCTGGCTCATTACAGCAGCATATCATCACGCTAAATAAAACGGAGCGGGCCGGACCACCCGGGTCGCGACACGCGCGTTAACCGCCCGATTTACGAGCGCATCGCCCCGTGCGCACGCGCTCCTCTTAGATAACCTGCGACGCATAATGTTTGGCCTGACTGTGGGAATTGTGGGACTGGAAAAACTGTTGTACGTTTTAGGTACTGACGTTTTTGCTATTAGTTTTACAAGAATGGAGTTTTGTAAGTTGGTATGGCTGCTTTCTTTAGGTTTATCTACACATCTACTAATGATATTATAAAGAGGTAAAGTTTGTTTTTTTATTTTTTTGTTTGTAGGACGTGTCTAAAAGTACTGGTTCAATAGCTTAAACTTTTTTCACCGATAGAAAGCTGATTTATTTTGTATATCATTCAGGAATAGCTAGTAGTACTAGTAGAATAGCTAGTTAGTTTTAAAGGAGAGCTTTTTTTGCAAAATAGATGCAGGTGTCTAAATTAAAATCTACACTTTTAAAGAAAAAAGAAAGAAAAGAAAGAAAGAAAACCGTTTAAATTAACCTTTAAATGATTTGTTTTTATATAGCGGTCAGTTTAAATATAAAGCTTGTAACTCAGGAATAAATTTACATGCTACTAGAGAATATATTTTTTTAAATGTTCCAGTGGTTTTTAAATACAAAAATCCTAAAATACAAATAGTTTTTCTTTATAATATAAATATTACATTAGGTTACTTATAGGCGAGCCTGCTCTATTATCGACCACATTATCGCTTACCGTGAGATAAGTGTAGGTGAGATAGTGGTCAAGGGCAAGCCTATCAATAACAAAAAGTCAAGTCAAATGATTCTGCTTATCATTTTCCTATGACGAGATTCGCTTCCAATCTAACTGGTTGTAGCTGAACATCAGGACTTTTTATAAACGACTGCTGCTCAATTCATAATATGAAAGAAACTATTGGTAAAAAAAATGGGCACTACATAGACCCCCGATTCTTCATTTAAAGTTGAGTATTTCTCAAACTTTACTTTAGCCTTTCTCTCCTTTACCTGAATAGATGTCAAAATTTTTCATCAAAATAGGACTTGAGATGATCCTAACTCAAGATAACTACTTAGTTTAAAAACCAACCCAGAAGCTCTTGTGAGTAAAAAACATTGTCGAAATGATTAAGTATGTTTTAATAGTGAAATAGACCGTGAAAGCATTAAACTATTTTAACTACCAAGGGGTCATTGAGAGCAAAATTAAGTAAAACACTGGCTATAAACGTCTTATAAAATTTACAGCTTCCTAACGAATCCTTGCTACAATTGATTTAAAAATGATACTCATTGTACAGTGGCGCCCGTCCCCAAAAGGTTTTACGACTAAACAAATAAAACGTGTAACGAACTAAAAAATGGGTTCAAGAGGCTATCGTAAATAAAATGGCCGCTCATCAATGTCTAGAAGTCACTCTAAATCGCTGTTCGAACAATAAAACTTGATTCATTCGTATCCAAATCATAAATAAACTGGACACTTTTAATACGGACCTATTTTGAACTATTACTGTGACGTAAAGTTTAAAAAAAAAACGAATTAAGTTCCGAACGGAATTCGGGTCGTAAAATCGTTGAAGTGTTGTATAAAGTGACAAGTGTATGGTGACCACAAAGTCGTCTTAGGAAAACCATTTTTACCATTGATCAGAATATTTTACTAATCTAGTGTCTTCTCTATAGATTTGAAAAGGCGACAGATGGTGCAAATTATTTATTTAATTTAAATATAATGGGTGAAATATATAGAAGTTAATTACACAATTTATACACTGTTTTTTTATACATAAAACAAGGATGTGTTAGTTACACTACACCACATAGCTCAAGAACGGTTAGATCAATATTAATGATCTTTGCTTTGTTCAATTGGTCTCTACCTCAATTATCAGAATAATTATACAAATATTGGAAAGATTCATGTTAAAAATATTTTTATTCATAAAATAAAGTGGAATTAGTTGTACCATCTATGACTCAAAAATGGCTGGACCGATTTTCATAATCATTGGTTTGTTGAAATCGACTCCACCCTAAATAGTAGAATAAAAATTAAAATATTGGAAATATTCACGTAAAGTTGTGATACAGCTAAAGAGCTGAATGCTCTACCGGAGTTTTGTTTCGTGATAGTTATAATTTGGTGGTCTATAAATCAAGAGTAAATAGGTTACTTCTAGGCAAGTGTGTTCCATTATTAACAACGTCATCGCTTTTCATTCGCTGAGATTGTAGTCAAGCACGAACTCTTTAATAAAAAACAACTACCTAACGGGAGGCAGTTGAGAGCATTAGGCCACGTAGTAGATTGACCAATGAAATAGACGGACCAGATCAGCAAAGTCACTTAGACTTTGCGGATCTGGTCCGCTCGATTTATAAATGTACTCGGAAAGCTGTAGTCCACGATGAACAGCGCCGTATTACCAAGATGATAACTCATGGTGATTTACAGTTATCACCACGACCACTCTGGCAAGAGTGTTTCGACTAAGAAGGGAACGGGATCCAAGACTGTCCGTTAAAGTTCGTGAACATGGTGTCCCGACGATCTAAAGCTCGCAGTTCAATCAATAAATTGTCTAGTATTGTCCACTTGATTCACGACAACGTATCCAAACTTTATAAGCGACATAAACTGCGTGTGGCCCATTTGATTTTCTGGTTATAATTACTGGCTCCCATAATAGTGGTGACGTTGTTCCTGATTGGAGGATTGTTGAAGATTGGTGATTCATGTTGGAGTCTTAAAACCAATATTGTTTTAGTCTTTAGTTGGTTCCGTATTTGTTTCTTCTAGTTGGATTGCTTCATCATCATCATATCAGTCGAAAGACGTCCACTGTTGGACATAAGCCATCACAACGACCGGTCCTGTGTGTCACGCATCCATCGGATTCCCGCGACCCTGACCGATAAAAATAAAAAAAACCAGGCCATCGGTCCACCTTCTTGGAGGCCTTCCAAAGCTGCGTCTTCCGATGCGTGGTCGCCACTCCAGAACCGTGGATTGCTTCGTCTGTGTAATAGGTTTTGAACATTATTTATCACTATAATCTTGTTTTCGTCTTACCACTTATTCTCTTAATTATATATATTTTGTGTGTATGTATATATGTATCTATATTAGTAAGAACCTGTAACAGTTTTGATTACTTTTATACTCAAGCACCGAGCGCAACCCCATTTTGTGTCCAGGCGATCTCTATCCTTGCCAAGTTGAAGAAGAAATTGCCAAGTGCGATAGGCCGCCAATTGTATGTTTTTAGTTATTATAAGGTTTCCTTTTTATAAATATTGTGATATTGGTGTACAATAAAGAGTATATAAATAAATAAACTCTGTACAACTCAAAGTCAAAACCATTTTATGTTACATATAACTAAGTAGTCACTTATCAAATGTTAGAAGTGGACGGTTCCAATTGGTCAATACAGTTCAGAATTATTCAAAGGATACATTGTGTAAAGTTGAGACTTCCAAAAAAGTACTTTGGCACTTTCGTTTAGGTCTTCCAATAGTCTTCGGGTCTCCTTCCAATCTGTGAAACCAAAAAATTAAATATTAATAGAACATATTTACGGAAGTTTAAGGTTATTTTTGTTTTTAGAGTGTGAAATCATCAAATTATCTTTTCCCGCTCTAGGTGCAGCGAAAGAGAGTATTGGATTTTTACTAAATAAAACTCGCTTGTTTGTTCAGCAAAGGGCAACCTTTGCGTTTTAGGGCCGCGGTAACACTCCGGAAAATTGTACAGGCCTTGTATTTATGTTGTTACATGCGGAATAAGTTACTGATATTAACTAAAAGATCTATGATGAAATATAAACGGTTATAAATGTTTGTTATTATTTATATGTTAATGATGACGATGATGAGTTGAGAAGCGAGTCGAGAGAATCTTCGGTGATGCACTCGTTGAGTAGAAGTTTCAATAATGTCGAATTCTTTGCCTGAGTTTGTAATTTTTGATAATTACAACATACTTACTCCATGGTTACAACTTAGAGATCTTTAAGTCAGGTAAGCGTTTTCCATTTTCGACCCCATTGCTTTTCATCAGCTAAGATAGCGATCAAGCGCGAGCCTATCAACAATAATAAAGTTCAAATATAAAAAATTGCATCCTAATAAGCTAATAATATCAAAAATATTGTCAATACTTTTTTTTCATAATTCCAGTGTCACCCATTAAATTACATTCCCATAAATCCTTATTCAATTTTATAACAAGACCCAAATCTATCATAGTCATGTCAACGACGTTTGTTCAAACTGTTTAAGATTCAAACTTGAACCTTAGGACTTTGGAATAAGGTATATGAATAGATATATAAACGGTAGCACCGATCGATCAAGCGATTGTGTTAAACGACAATTTGTTAAGATCAGTGTAAGGCTGATTGATTGGTGTTGGCTTTTTATTGTTGATGAAATATTTGTTGCAAAAAGCGTGAATTTTCGATCTAGTTAGTAAGGATTGGTGAGCAGATCACAAAGCATTAGCCCTCATTAGCCTTTTCGATTCATTCCAGATCGTTATAAGATATTACTTACCGACTCATTAGAAAACGTTTTCCAGCTATAGTCTCATAAGTATCATCAGTTTGAAAGTGTGCAGAGCGTGAATTTCTGATAGTTAGTAAGGATTAGCAATGTTAGTCTAGTCTGGTTTAGACTTTGGAATCGAAGCTGGTGGATTCGAACCTAAACAATCGCCTTACTTTATGCAATTTATTTCAAGACCACTGCTCTCTAAAACGGTGAAGAAAAATATCGTGAGGTAACTGGTATGTCCTAGAGCGAAAAATTACCAATGACCCTTTTCATTCTTTTCCCAACTGACTCATGTGCATCAAGCTGGTATTTTGGAAAATCTGTCCCAAAAATGAGAGGAGTCCACGATCGAACTATACGAGTACAACTGATCTGGGGGTCTACTTGATTTCTCCGAAAAACGAAGTTTCCGAAATTTCGCATGAACGAAAATTGTTTGACGTACCGAATCTCTAAACCTACTCTAATTAGTTACGTCTTGAAAAAAAAAATTACAGAGGATTTTTTGCAATTTTAACGTCAAATGAATATCGTTTGTTTACGAAAGTTTCGTTTCGGAGAAAGCGAGTAGACCCCCTGGTTAGGAGTTTATCAGTGGTCAGTATCTTGTTGACCATCTCTAAAAAAATGTAACCGCATGGTTCTGTAGGACAGGCTACGAAAGTCGCGGGAAAACCCTAGTCGACAATAATATGCTTATAAGCAAGTGCAATAACTGAGTCATCCTGTTTAAAATTCATCACAAGTGTTAGAAAGAAACGGAGTGCACTTGAATTTATACGCCTCACTGTTATAATCGGCATTAACTTTTGTGAGCCATATGAATATCAAATAATTTACATTATTCAGTTGAGTGTATAGTACAATATCCATAAGATCTGCCCAACTGTTTTTACCTATTTTGGGGTCGACTTCCAGTCAACTGTCTATATTCCAAGTCAAACGTTCGTTTTAGTTGTCATAGTAACGGATAATATCTTTTTTGAGCGGGAAATCATCATTTATTATGTTAGACACTTTTTTTGACTTCAACTCCAGCTCTCAGCTCCTCAGTTTCTTCAGTTTTAAGGTCACGGTAACCCATTTGAACAATTCTACAAAGTCAAAAATCCTGAGACCAAGTATTGCAAAAGGAGTGCCGTGTTATCAACAGCTGTGGAACAGTGGTAACGGCCTCAACATTGAGTTCTAAGTCGCTGGTTCAAACTCAGCAAGAAACATTGCTGTATTTAATTTATTTCAAGAAAAACACCGTGAGGAAACCGACATATATTATCCAATCTGCGCTGGGCCTGCAGAAAGAATTAAGGCCTAATTCCGCTCCAAGAGAGACCTGAGTTCTAGCCCACTGGCCACTGCTATATATTATAAGGCTCATTATGTTTATACTATGCCGAGTAACCTCGTTACTGTGTCATGGAAGTCAGATAGGAAGTCACTCCATGAATGTATCGGTGGAAGCCCACTTTAAAAAATTATTCAATTCAATTCAATTCAATTCAATTCTTTATTACTATATCACATGTGTTACAAGATCTTAAAAATTCAAACATTCTAGCTGGAGTGAGAAAGAGAGTCAGATTTTGATTGACGAAAACCTACCCTTGTTTCTTCACTAGTCTTTCGTGTTTCAGGGCTGTGGTAACTCTTAATCAATCCGGCAGCTCCGAAAAGAAGTTAAAAGACCGCGCCCTTCTGAAAATAAGGGTGTTTTTAATATCTTACGGATTTCGTCATGCATGCATGATTGCTCCACACGCGTAAACATCGCAAATGTCCTTTTCTTGTAAGTATTTATTGTACTGCGTGGAATACACATGCGAGATGTGGGGCGAGATGTCGGTCAGCAGCCCCGCATACAATATTAAAAACACCCTAACATTGTCCGAAGGAGATTGCTTCAAAAACATTGTAGGAAGAAACACATACCGAGATGACACTCATATATCTCTATAATCCAAAAATAAATAATCAACTCCCCCATCCATTTCATAAGATAATATTATTCAAATGTAACCAAATCAATTCGTGGCGGCGCCAACAACCTGTATGTGTATAAAAACCGTCTTTTCCTTACGTTTGTGTGAAATTTTATGTCAATTTGTCGAATGCCATGGCGTGCCAGGCTTGTGAATATTCATCATGGTCCGTTTGCCCAAAGCATACGGCTTTGTGTAGTACGGGGTGAAGATATTGTGTGGGCGCGGTGTGTGCGCTCTTAACCGATTATTTTGAAGGAGTATTATGAGTTTGAGTGGTCTAAGATTAGATCTTGACATGTTTTGTAGATTTAAAGTGGTTTTCATTTTAGGTACAGTTATAGATTTTTTCTTTTCTCTATAATAATAAAAATCACTTAATCTCAGGCATCTTGACCTTACAGATAATATATATGTAGAGTAGATACAATCTAAAACATCTTCTTTATAATATTATGAAGGCAAATGTGTATGTAAAGGTTACCGACATAGCCCGAAGAATGGCCAAACTTAAGTGGGCAGTGGGCAGGGCGCGGAATAGATGTTCAATAAAGATGAAAAGTTCTGGAGTGGCGACCACGTACTGGAAGACGTAGCATTGGAAGACCGATGACTTAGTGTTTGGTCGAGGGAATCTGGTGGATGCGAGACGCATAGGATCGGTCGTTATGGCGATACTTGGGGGAGGTCTAACTATGGATTAAGATGTTTGACGCACGGGTAGACCATGAAGGTACAGTTTGACTGTACCTACTAAAAAGCACAAAGAAAGAAAGTTGGTAGTGGTCGATCTCTTCTAAACGGTTTCATGAAAATTTGCAAAAAAAAATACGACCGATTTCTATATACCTAAAAATACTAAAACATGCAAAATAATTTTAATCTCTATACTCAGTTTTAAATAACGAAGGAACAAAATAGAAATACCGACTTCCAGAATAATGTTTTTTTTTTCAACTCTTCAATCGTGATAATTAGAGACACAATAGATAGACAATGAGTGCGCGAACGCCGGCGCGTTCGCTCGGGGTTTAATGAATTAATTATTATTTATTATGAGCATTTTTTAATCAGAATCAGAATGTGTTTATTGTGGACATAAGTTATATATACAGATGTTAAAACTTAATAATAAATTATAGTTCCATTATCTCCTGCCAAACCAAATCAATTTTTTAAATCGATCGATCAATACATTCCTAAACACGGCATTGTATCGAGAGAATGTTTCCGAACACACCTAAAACAAAGCCATAGATAACTGTCCAGCATTGTTTTCGTTTCCAATTTTTAACAAATACTTTTGTGTCGTTTACTACAAGCGAGCTATGTCGTGACCTATTGACGTTTGAGGCTCTGTTAGCATGCAAACGGGATGTAAATCAGTTTATGTTCGTTTAACTGTCTAAGAGAAAATCTTTTCTTGACATTATTTGTGTAGCAACACTCGAGGTCATAGGTCACCGCTTTTAGGTGACTTTGATGTTACAAATTTAAATCTGCACACGAAAAACTAAGTACAAAAGAAAATTGAGCTCTATTTTCTTGACGCTAAAGTTTGATGTCTTGATTCTAAGGTGTAATAGATAACTTGGTGTTAATGATGGGAAAAGTCACAATATCGATGGGTATTGTTCAATCGGTTACATTTTATCTATTTAACATACATTTATATACATAAATAATGCCGGCATTTTTGTCGAGAAGCTCACAGTATATCGTTGTTTTCGATATCAGTGCATAAGTTTTGTTTTTTATTCGTTAAAAGGAAAATTTGGAGAGTTTTAGCTGATAGTTGAATGTAAATGTAGGAATATCGATGGGAAGAGCTTATTAATGATGATAATGGACATTAGGTTGGTGACCTGTCGCGATGGACATCAGTACATTGGTTTTTAACGTAAGGCTTAAGATAAAGGTGTACCTAAGGGTTTCTATCTTTTTTTACAGTATTTAAAATGACATCGCCTCCTTTGCAAGTCTTTGGATTTAGATAAAGTATAAGTTTACAAATATAGGTTAAAATCATACTATGTATGTAGCAGGTAGTAGGTAGATAGGTAGGTATGTATGTAACTATGTATGTGCCTTATGTTTGTTACGCTCAAGCAGCTGAACTTGAATGGCATGTGGTTCAAGGATAGACAAAAAAGTAGTACAACATTTACATAGACTTATTATGGGTAATTGGGGGTCTTATCACTTACCAGAAATAAAAAATAAATGAAGATCTGGAATAGGACATTTCTTTTCTTCATTAACTATCACACTTATATTTGTTATATTATTATAGTGAGCCCATATTGTGCCACTCTCTGTCTACTCCTTCCAACAATCACGGTTCCTCGCTTTCTCATTTCAATTCAAGCCATCTTGGTCGTCCCGCCATCTTCTCCGTAGTCTGCCTCGGCCCCGTTTCGCTGAGTCCGGACTCCAATCCTGCGTTTTAACGCCCCACAGCTCGTTAGACATGCGGTAGACATGTCCTGCCCAGTCACATTTAAGTTACACTTATTTTATAAAAACGAAAGTTTATGAGGATATGTGTGTATGTTTGTTACTTCTTCATGCCCTAACGGCTGACGATAAAACATGGTCGGGTACACCACGCCCTTAATCATCATCATCATCAGCCTTTTAATTTTCCCACTGCTGGGAATCAGGCCTCCTCTCTAGGAGAGGGAACAGGCCATAATCCACCACGCGGGCCTAGTACAGGTTAGTGGATGTCACATGTCTTCGAATTTTTGGTTCTAGGACACGCCGGTTTCTTCACGATGTTTTCTTTCACCGTTTTGAGAGCAGTGGTGATGAAAAATAAATTGCACAAAGTAATGCGCCTGGCTGGGTTCGAACCTGCGACCTACAATTCGTAAGTCGGGGCCGTTACCACTCGGCCACCATTGCTCTCTGCCCTTGAATAGCAAGAAAATCTTCTACTACGCAGGCGAAGCCACTGGCACCAGTTAGTTGGTAAATAAATTATTTACTTTCAGAATTTCATTTCGATAATGTATTATCCAGCATCACGCTTACCAAAAGACTAAGCAGAGCCCATCAAATACTTAAATATATCTCTTAAAGGCAAAAACATTATCGGCCGCATATTGCACCCAAAGGCATTGTATGCAAAGTACAGGACGTGTTCATTTCAAGAAAAAAAAAAATGCCCAATGGAATCGCGTCTCGCGCATTCTGTTTTATATTATCTCAAAAACATAACACGAGCTTGAGACAAAATGTCGCTGCGTTTTTTTTGTCGCGCGACAAAAATACGGGTGCCAAAGTCACGGTTTACGTGTACCGCTTTTGTTTTGTGTTTTTTTTTCTGATGTTTTATATAGGGTGGGTTGGGAATGATCGGGAGATTTTGTGGCCAGATGTGCGTTGAAATTTTTAGAGGCCTACTGGCAACTTCACATAGGTAAACATATCAGGCCACTCAGAAAGTTTTGCAAAAAAAGTTTTTATGTGTAAGGCACTAGCCTTTTGTAATTATTTTGAAAACTTTGGTTATTTAAAAGTAAAAATATCGTTGTTCGAATTTTGAATTTCCCTCCACATTTTTTTAAAAGCCAAATCAACTTATCGTGTCTGATTTAAAAATGGATCTGCATCGTGAACATTTTCGTGCAATGATTTTCTACTTCTATTTTAAATGTGGCCTAAAACCTGATAAGTCATCAATTAGAAACGTGCACTAGCTTTTGATGAAGTGAAGTGTAGTTCTATATAATAAAAAATATATAATAAAAACCTTTTGGCTTTGATTTTGACTTAACTTTTTTTACTATAAACTATACAAAAAAGAAATACAACAACCTCGTCGACAGTTACATTTTCATTTTCCCATTTGGAAATGAAACTTTCTCAAAAATACTGGCTTCCAACGCTTTGAAGATCAATCAATTAATTTGCCTGCTGCGGTCTTTATACGATTGTAATTTGGGTGTTTTCAAGGCTAGAGTGAATAAGCTCTTAATAAACTAGTGGCTCACCATAAACATCTGTTTACCATCAGGTGGTATCGCAGTCAAGCACTAGTGTATATATAATAAAAAATCAGTTGCAAATCAACACTGTTCCCATACAGTTTTGTCTTCTAACAAAACAAATCATCAACTTGTAGGTCAATCGATCTCAAATCTACTTTATTATCAAAACAGTTTTGTTCAAGAAACCTAAGAAGGAAAGGGCGTATCCACCTAGTTATAACAAACAATTTTATCGCTGTTTTTAGAATCAGACTTAATTTATTAAAACTTCACAGTTTAAATAAATTTTCCATAAACAAATTGTGTTATAAGTGTTGTTTACAGACAAAAGGGCGTGACAATGGAAGAATTCGTATAATGTCATAGATATATAGATATACATGTATGTATATGATGTGTGAGTCATCGGTGGAAAACAAAGTTTAGTAGGACAATGCCCAAAGGTATCTTAGAATCAATCAGTTTCAACTCCTTATAAAAATGTCCGGTTATAATAGTTTGGGTAAAGTCTAGTTCACACTTTCTAGGCAATATTTATCTAAATTAACACACGTGGTTTTATTTGCGTCTTTGGTTATTGCACCACTCCTATTGGTCGAAGTGATATGTTTGTATACCTTTTTGATCCAACATTCGAATATAATTTTTCAATCCAAATCAGCAAATCTTGAGATTAGCTCGTTCGAATAAACAAAGAAACTAGGTTTTTTCACAAATACGTACACAATACACTCAGATCCAGAACAACTATTCATAGGCCACACAAATATAAGTTACATGCAGGAATTAAACCCGCAATAAAAAGTACAGCAGCCAATCGTTCAACCACTGCGTCAATCGTGCATAAAATTGGTTACATGAACTTTTATAGAGATGTAAGTTTTGAAACGGACTTCCAATTTCGAACCGATTCAATCAATGGCACTGATAGTGCTTATAAATGAAATGATAGAAATATTTTTTTTGAGTTTATTATTTCAAATATTTTTATGAAAACCTTACAAGAGATTAAAACAGTACCGATGGCCAAGGGTCTGCTTCTGAAAGAAAGACTCGGCACTGGTATGGTTTTTAGTCAGTAAAAGTCTGACACGCCCTTCTGCTTCGCCCAAGATTGGTGGATGCCATTGGATGATTTTCCCACCTAAAAAAAAGACTTTATCTATATAGCACAATCGTAACTTAACATTGAATCTCTATCAAGACTCTCAAGCCCTAGAAAGTATAAATATCGCGAGAGAACAAACGCCCACTCGCCATCAGTCAGTTTATGGGGTCATCCCACATAGACGATGACACTTTTACGATAATAGCCCGTTTCCGGCAGATTGGGCAGACGAGCGGGCAAACGTCGTGGGCATTTGCAAAATTTAGCAACATACGCTGAGATTTTTAATGACAAATATGGGCATTTTTATTTTCTCCAAAGGATGTGACACGATCTGATCAAGTTCGAGCGGCAAACTTGGTCAGAGATCATCCTAGACAGAATTATTTGGAAGGAGAAGGTAGAAGGCAAACCTAGTAGTATTTATATTAACGAGAAATCGGGCGTCATAATAAGAAAAAGAAAGAAAGAATGAAACTTTTATTCGTACCTCAGACATACAGTAGAAATAGGATACAAAATAAATAGCAGAATTAGGAATAGGAGAATTACGATAATAAAGAAGCTCATACAGGTTTTACAATACATACAGTAAACATATTAAGTATCTACTAAACTATCTCCTGGAGAAGTAATAAACTAAGCATTGATTCGCAATAACTTTCTACCCACAATTAACTGATGAAACTAACCATTAATTACAACTAATTTATAACATACCATCTCGAAGTTAACTGAAAAACTACTTAAGCTAGATTCTACAGATATACCAGGGCAGCATATTCACTTCAAAGACCACACGCTTAGACAATCAACAATTACAAGTAAATGACATCTAAGCGAGGCTTTAAAACCGCCCGTCTGTGTTGTTATCACATTTAAACTACTTTCAGAACTGGCGCCATCTACATTTACAGGAATTGAAACAACACTATTTAGGTACCAAATAAAACCCAGCCTAGTGTTGTTTTAGTACCTGTACCGTTGTTGAAATGTTAAATAGTCATTTATATACGTTTTATTATGTGTTACGGAGACATAAAGTTGGAATAACAAGGTGTTTACCTACCCAGAGCACCAAGGTACAGATTATTCTACAGTGCTGTCTATATTTTTAAAACGGATACGCATGTGACTAAAAACTTAGGAGTATACATTTTTACATGTAGATGGAGGGATAGAGACGCCAAAGATAAAATAATGGTTTGCGAGAGCAGTGATATGTAAGAAAAATATGTTTGTGATTGACCACAAATTACTTGTGGTCAAACCAACACGTCTTGAATATCTTATTTGCTCGTATTAATTATACGCAATTTAATTATTATTAAACGCAAAAAAAAATCGGCCTCTCCATACAAACTGTCCAATCAAATTTTTCATTTTGTATCGTAAAACTGTTTTTTTTTCTAGTTTCCTGAAAAAAAGTCAGTTGGAAGGTGGTTCAGTTTTGTCTACTCAGCAAGCCCTTAAAGTTTGTGGAGAGCTGTCCCTTACACCCTGTAAATTTTATTTGTAAATACCAATGCAACGTAATCCCATGGGATTACTACAGAATTATAATTTAATCCAACACAAAAATAATCGTCAAGATTGGTCCAAAAACAAAAAAGTGGTGTGCGAATTGATAACCTAGTGTGCGGCAAGGTTTGTCTTAGAACCAAAAGACTGTAGCGTGTGGCCCATATAGTTAGCAATCTAATGAATACAGGTACCTTAGTAAAACCAATACTCTTGTTCATTTCCGACTGCCTCTACAGATCTTAAATCAGGTGTGGGTGTTTGCGAGCGAAAGGATTTTATCAAATGAATGGGTAGCAATGGCTAAGGATTTATCTTTGTCCAGATCTTGTCGAACTATGATCACCGCGCTTTGTAGGGTGGTCCATATTTTGTACGAGACACCAATTTATTATATACTAGCTGTTGCCCGCGGCTTTGCCCGCATTCATAAAATATATCCCATTTCACTCAAGAATAAAGCCGCTTTCCCTCGGTGAAAAAATATTTTGCAATCATTTCATTTCATTTCATTTCATTTTTCATTTATTTATTCATATAACAATTTGCATTGTGTTTGAATTTTGTTTTACATTAATTAATTTACAACATCAAATAAACACCAAGTAAATCCAGAGCAGAGAATCAGACGAGTACTTTCAGAGATTACCTCCTACAAACATAAAGACATAAAAACCAACTTTACCTCTTTATAATATTACTAGCTTTTGCTCGCGGCTTCTCCTGCATACATAAAATATAGCTTATGTCACTCAAGAATAAAGCAGCTTTCGATTAGTGAAAAATTTGTAGCGATCAGACCAGTACATTCAAAGATTACCGCGAGTTCCTGTAGGTTTCAATTTACCCCAGAATTTCAATTTGCCCCGTTTGTATGTACTATCCCATGTTTGTTCAACTATCATAATATAACAAAAAAATGCTGGCGTATGGCGGTGTGTCTTCGCGTCGTCCAGTTTACAGCCGCTAGAAATATTACGACTATGTAAAATAACGTTTTACTGCGACCGTACGGCGGAGGATATGCGTGTGCAAAAGCCATAGATTAAGTTAGGTTTGTAGAATCGATGTGCCTGAAGATGGTTTTAGTAAGAATAGACTAAGGTGAAATGTATATTGCCTAACTGCATTATTCATTTTTGATTTCTTTAAAGCAAGATTATGCAGCGTTATCTTGATTTGTTGATCACATTTTTTTTGGCTCGCATTTGAGCACTATCTTGCCTGATGGAAAGCGATGTCGTTGAGGCGTGGAATATAGCGAAGTTTTTTTATAGTCTTTTTAAATACTAGCCGTTTGCTGCAAATCCGATCACTTTCAAATCGTCTTTATATATATATATTTTTTTATTATTGATAGGTTCGCGCTTGACCGCTATCTCACCTGATGGAAAGCGACGATGCGGTCGACGATGGAACGCGCTTACCTAGAAGAATAGGTTACTTTTAGACAAGTGTGCTTCTTCTATACTAATATTATAAAGAGGTAAAATTTGTAAGTTTGTATGTTTGTAAGTTTGTATGTAGGGGGTAATCTCTGGAAGTACTGGTCCGATTGCTAAAATTTTTTCACCGATAGAAAGCTGCTTTATTCCTGAGTGACATAGGCTATATTTTATATACGCGGGCGAAGCCGCTGGCAAAAGCTAGTCGTTGATAACATCATCGCTTACCGTCAGGTGAGTCGTAGTAAAACGCGAGTCTATTAACAATAAAAAAGTATAATCATTTACTTTACAATATAGTTCATAAATAACGCAGATCAAACTTTTATATATAAAATTGTACAGTTAATAGTAAAAATACTAAACCTTCCTCCCCATTTAATATGTCTAAGCTTCTATGTTTAGTCTACCGTTTTCTCGAAGCAAAATTAACTTCACATCTGCAAACGAAATTCAATATATTATTCAGGAACTCAACTGTTTAGAGATGATCAACATGCCACCTCTGTATAATTTACAACACTATTCTAAACATCTCATACACGGGCGAGACCAGTGTTAGTCGGGTCATAGTCATTTAAAGTGCAAAATGGTGGCAAAAACCGTGCATGGTTTAGAAGATGTCCTTTGTACAGTCAGATAAACAATGACGGACATAAAGTGCAGGAAATATTAGATCTTGCATATTGTCGTGTGTATTGAAATATTGTATTCCTGGTTTGATGGGTAGAGGCTAGAGGATTGGCGGTGGATTAGAGAGTATGTAAGGTGTATGTCACAGTTTCAGGAGTACTTTTTTTATAGCATAATCAACCTTTTAAGGTTCCCATTGCTGGGACTTAGGCCTCCTCTCTTTTTTGCCACTTTTTTATAGTAGATATAAAGTGCTTGACTGCGATCCCACCTGATGGTAAGTAGTGATGCAATTGTTGATGGTGGGACGCACTAGTTTACACCTACAGTACCTATATACCCTTATGCTATTAAAGTTATCACTGATGTTGATCAGTTTTGATTTTTTTTAAAGAAGAAAGAAATAAAGACAGAAAAACACAATAAGTTTGAAAGTTTGTTACTTTCAAACTTAAACCGAAAAGCAATTAAAATGTTATAAATAACAAAATAAAACAGTTTATAAACTAAACATGATTATAACCTTATGACTGTACCAAAATAAGTCTAGTATGTACGACAGACAACTAGTGCTTGACGCTGGAGACTTCTTAATTTTATTGAATTTTCGAAGTAATTTTGAAGCTAAAGAATATTTATGACTATCAATAAAATTATATAAACAAAAGCTGTTGGTTTTATATTGATTGAATTTGGGCAGTGTGCATCGGAATTGCATTATCTTTTTACTAGTCATACAGAAATGCGCCATAAAAAAAAAAAAACATCAAACCAATCATAAATGTGCCATCGGTACATAGTAAATATCCATATGCACAAAATGTTTTGGAAACATACAGCTAGGGAATGGAATTAATTACTAGTCTGTTTCCTGATAGCTACAATCTTATGTCAAGGGTGAATAGGTTACTTCTAGGCAAGTGTGCCCTATTGTCGATTATATCATTGCTTTCCATCAGGTGAGATAGTAGTCACGCGTGAACCGATCGATAATAAAATTGTTTGCGGACTTAGAAAGAGGTTTATATTTAACACTAGTAACAAGTTTTAATGAAAATCACCTTTTCATAGCAAGCTTTTATAGGTCGTTCTTCCTGTATAATTAATACTCGTCAAGACGAGTCATACGAGCCGAAACTCGATGGAGTTGTGTCGTTTAACTACCAAGCTCTTATAGCCACCTTCCGGTTCCATCATCAGATCAGCTCCTTGTCATAATAATTTTGCATTGTCATCTGATTTACACATGCATGCAAAATTACAGCTCAATCGGAAATCGGGAAGTGGGTCAAATTTAATTTACAAGATTTGATGACAGACAAACATCGGGACAGATGAAACTAAATAAAAGCTTGTAAAATACCAAATGAAAATGAGAACCTCTTTTACTTTTTAAAAATGGATACAACAAACACTTAATTGTCAACAAAAACTATCAAAGTGTTCAACAAGTACCAAAGTGTAGAACACTTTGGTATTTGTTACAGCTCCTTCTAAGTTTGACATTTCATAACACGCAATCTTCTCCGCCTTTCTCAAAGCCCAACACAGTTTCATAGGAATTGTTTTAGCTTGAATACCTCATGAGGCCATCTTGTGTTTTGTACTAATGAATTTAATTATAGTTCAGGAAATATGAAATCTTCAACATAGTCCGGACTACAAAATTCCACTCAGTTATTGATGTTTTAAATGTTTCTACCTTTGTTAGCATTGAGGTAATCTAGAATTATTGTTTTCTAGTACAGGTAAAAGTAACTAAGTCGTTTAGTATTTTAATAACCGAAGAAGAAATAATGTGCTTTGGGACTACGTGGATGCCTCAAAATAATAGGTTGAGTTATAGGTACTGTAGTTACTTTTGGTCCAACTTGAGATTTTATTGCTATCATTAATATTTAATAGCAAGCTACGTTAAAGAGTAGATTCTTCATAGATAGAAATTCTTTCCTTTATTGGGGTGAGAAGTCATCAAATGTTTTTTCTTGCTCTAGGGGGAGTCGGAGGGAGTGTTTGGTTGCCTTTGGTACTCCAGAGCCTCAGTGATTGTTTCAAATAATACCGCAGTGAATTATTTTGCCAAAAATAATTCTTGTTCAATTTCGAAAAAGTGTAATGATTATATGCTAAGGTTTTTGCAGTACCTATTTAACATAAATTGGTCAATAGTTAACAATTATAAGGAATTTCAGTCGTAGCAAATTCTTACTAAACCATATAGCCTAAAACCAACATGTAACTGTAAGATGAGTACCTAACCTAGTTTTAACATCAATAACTTGAACAATGTGACTACAAACCATAGTTCTAACTCTTCTAAAACAATAGGCTCCATCGGCATTTATCATCTAATATCACTAAAGCCAGGTCATCGAACCCCAAGTGTCATTAATGATCAGTTCTCGCGGCCAACTAAAGCGGGGCGTTGGGCGAACCGTCACGCCTTTTAGTTGAGCCAAACACGCTCCACAAACATATTGGACAAATGTTTGACCAACGGCCGGTACAAATTTGTGTGTCGGAACTGTCGCCCAGTTGACGTTGTGGGAAACTCTTTGATGGATCGTACGTGCGGTGTTATCAGGTCAGCCTTTTGGTGATGGGATTAAGGTGGTGGTATGGACTTAACACTAGAGGGTTATGGTGACAAAACAAGAGGTATGTAGTACGGAAAACAAGAATAAGTGATGTCGGCTCAACATAACACGGATAGAGTACATCACGTATGATAATGTTTAGAATAGGATTGGAAATCTCAATGAAGTATATCATAACAGAGGTATCAAAACGGTGATAGATATCGTAATAATTTATGGCTATGCCAAGATGATTTTAGGGCAAAGTGAATAAAAAAAAAACACTGTAAATAGGATTTTATCCCATGAATGGAACATAATGAAGAGAAAATAGATACAGTATAGTAACATCTATATCACCACATAAGAACTATCCTGTCTATAATATCATGTATATATTTAGAAATATACAAGCATGTTTATTAGTTGTCTAGTACACATAACACAAACTCTGCTTAGTTTGAGACTAGATGGTGTTGTGTGATAGTTGTGGAATATTATATTATTATAATAATAATCTTGTATCGCGGTAGTAGAGTTTTTCGCGCGATCAGGGCATACTTATCTGAAAAACCACAATCTGAAATCAACTATTGGACAGTTTCTTAGACAAGACTCGTCTGAACGGAGGATCCTCCCTTTTTAATAGAGGTTTGAGGAACTTTCTGTTCTGCGTGACTCTAAACCAGTGCATCCAAATTGGATGGACAGCCAGTCGTCCCGGCAACTTAGGTAGATATCTTTCTTAAGTATTAGCTTGAAGAGGCCTAGAGTAAGGCACAATAGAAGAAATGGAGACACAGATAGATTATAATAACATAATAAGTCGTGCAAACTTTACAAAAATATACTTAAAACATACATACAGTACTTGACTGCTAAAACAGAAAACCACTTCTAAGAACAAAACCGATTATGCTGAATTGATGTTTTACTATTCTAATAACTGCCTGAACGACAGAAAAATAAATACTCCACAAAGGTCATTAACACGACAAGTTCGTAAACAGTCAAGCTTTTCAACATCTCATCAACAGACAGCCATTCAGACAGGCGCCACATAACAAACTATTTCATTACAAATCTTAATGGCATAATGGGAACTCAATACATTGCAATAAATTTTCACTAACATGAAACCCTTTTAGTATATCACTATTGAAAAACCAATTCTACTTTTAAGAAGACAAAGTTGACATTACTATAATAGATGTTGTTTTAAAGATGGGTTTTTGAGAAGCCAGGGCAAATACACTACCGTGATACTTAATGCTGTGTCAATAGAACTTGTTTATACAGAGCTTCTGCTCTTCATGTGCGCTACCTTAACAAAACGGATTTGTTTTTCAATGCTATTGGCTTTGTCATCGGTCAAGTTTAGTTGGCAGATCTTTACGTCGTTTTTAAAGTTGAGATGGTTTTATATTAGTTAGTATTATTGAGATGCCTTTGTCAAAGTATGTGGGATATTGTCAGTTTCTTACTTATAGAAGCGTGTTCGCAAGCTCGCAAGCAATTTGCAGGACACATGTCACGCAGATATAGATGTATACAAAGTATTGGTTGGAGTAGAAAAATTCCTAGGAAAAGAAAAGTTGAAAACCCAAACAAACGATAAGCTGATGACATGATTAAGAAAACAGAAATGGAGTGTATACAAAAATAAGGAATTCTGCTGGAAGAAGCATTTATTAAGTAAGGGAATATAATAACTAAATGTACCGAAAGACAAATAGTTTAATTAAACCTACTAATTGCTACTAATATTTGATAAGAAAAAATGTTGAAAAGTTGACATTCTATTCATGATGGAACATTCAAATCATGGAACAATCTAAAATATATAGGGTTGATTTACAGATAAACTATACAACTGTATTGTCTGTGGTGTATGGTGCAATAAAGTTAAACATAATATACACGTGGCCTTTTTTGTATATATTTTTTTGTAAAGAATTGTGCGTCCAATCAAGCAGAATAAACATATATTCTTTCTTTCTTTCTTTCTTTCTTTCTTTCTTTCTTTCTTTCTTTCTTTCTTTCTTTCTTTCTTTCTTTCTTTCTTCCTTCCTTTCTTTGTATTTAGGTGAATTAAAATCTGGCGTGGTCAATATTGTACATAAAGATTTTTATTTATGCAATCACTTTGCAGATAAAGCGTCAATTTATCTAAAGTCTCAGGACACTATTCAACATTAATCATTACACACAAATCGATACAAATGAAATCAATACAGCGCTTCACCGATACCAAAAGAAAATCGATAACTTTCGCCGAGGGCCTTGATAGAAGCGAACAAATATCGGCCGTGCCCAAATATAATGCAATAAATATAATTTATAATGTTTATACGGAGTTATCTCGAACTACGATCGCGGAGACGCCCGACTTCGGCCGATCGTCCGGCGAAGTACAGAGTAGACTGGAGATGCAGAGATGGCATTTGTAAGTTGAAATAAATTCTTGGTCTTAGTTTAGGTTAAATTTTTTGAATGGAAGAATGTGCCAGGGCATGATCTACGTTTATACCAAGTTTCATCGAAATCCATTTAGCCGTTTGAGGGTGAAGAAGTAATAAACACACACACTTGTAAACTTTTGCCTTTATAAGAGTAGTATGATGAATATAAGCCTATAAACTCACAATTTTTTTATTTCTGTATTTTCACTTACATTGTTAGAGTTAACTTGATGACTGAAATTGAAATTGTCTACATACATAAGGGAGGGCAGTTGTGATCAAAAATTTGCATCTTAAAACACTTGAATGAGGCTTACGGGCTGTCTATGTTACTCACTGTCTCATCGGATAACATCATCATCATTTTCCACCCCTTGTCCCGTGTTATTTTGGGTCGGTGTAACACGTTGTTTTCTCCCATTTTATCCTGTCACCCGTCATGCTATCACTAACTTCATTTTGCGCTTCATTCCTCCCCTTTACACGACCATACCAAGACAAACACTTGCCCTTCAACTTTTCAGTCACTGGCACCACTTACAAACTTCCTCTGATGTACTAATTTCTTAATTTATCTTTTCTCGTCACGCCAGACATCCATCTCAACATTCTCATCTTCGCTATATGCAATCTTTTTTCATCCATCTTTTTCACAGCCCAACATTCTGAAGCATAAAGCACGACAGGTCTTATCACGAACTTGTAAATTTTGCCCTTCAACTTGAGGGGCCGGCCAAAAGTCGGTCAAAGGTTTTACCAGTGACCTGTCACCATTTCATCCATCCTGAATCGATCTGATGTGTTACGTCTCGCTCTACCTCGCCGTCTCCTTAGATAAGCGTCTGATCCGATAACATATCATTTAATTTACTCTCAACACATTAAGTGATTTTCTCAAAAAGAAGGTGCATATCGTTTATACCACGTACGAGAGACAATTTGCCGGCTGCGGTCTTCCCGTCCGATTATTTTAGGTGTCTTCAAGGCAAGAGTGAATAGGCTCTTAATAAACTAGCGCGCCTTCACCATCAACGATTGCATCACTGCTTACCATTAGGTGGGATCGCAGTAAAGCACTAGTTTCTATCAATTGACTGGCCTGTTGGTCTAGTGGTTAGTGACCCTGACTGCTACACCGGAGGTCGTGAGTTCGATTCCCACCCAGGACAAATGTTTATGTGATGAGCATAATCATTTGTCCTGTGTCTGGGTGTAATTTATCTATAATACGTATGTATTTAGAAATATATAAGTATGTTTATCAGTTGTCTAGTACCCATAATACAAGCTCTGCTTAGCTTGGGACTAGACGGCGTTGTGTGATAGTTGTGGAATATTGTGCAATATTATTAATTAAAAAAAAAAATTTACTGCATTATACATCTAAATCAAAAAATTATCCTAACTCCTTTCCTTAATAGCACCAAATTTGTGTTATCCAAAAGAACCAAGATTTAAAATCTCTTTGTAATCCAAAACTAACCACGTTCATCACACAACGACAAACTACTCTGTGTAAACTATAAAATAAATAAAATCGTTACGTATTACATATGACCTGGGCAGACCGAGTCAGGTTGTACAAATATATCTTTAATCGTACTCAAAGAAATTCATAATTAAATAAACTAATTTATGAGCCAACCTTCCTCTTGGGCGACCGGCCAACTAATGCATATTTTTTGATAATTATTGCATGGTATTAAATTACAAGACATCGATATAGTAATGTTGTTTGGAGTATTAATATTTGTCGGTTTGTGTGTTTTAGGTTCTAGCGGGTTTTCATTCAAGTTAGAGATACTATTTGTTTCTATAATTATTTAACACTAGCTTTTGCCAGCGGCTTCGCCCGCGTACATAAAATATAGCCTATGTCACTCAGGAATAAAGCAGCTTTCTATCGGTGAAAAAATTTTAGCTATCGGATCAGTACTTCCAGAGATTACCCCCTACATACAAACTTAAAAACTTACAAACTTACAAACATACAAACTTACAAATTTTACCTCTTTATAATATTAGTATAGATATATAATTATACAACATGAATCAAGAAACATACATTCTGAAAGTAGAACTTCGTAGATCAGAATCGGTTACTGGATCAATGTTGATTATTTTTATAATAGGATTTTTGAGTATATTTTAATAAATCTTGATTGTCACTAGCGTAGTTTTGTGTACGAGCTTGAATACCAATATCGATGCACTATATAATATAGTGAGACGATTCCCATATGAAATGGTTGTAACTTAATTTTCTAATTAAAATGTATTTTTTATTCACAATTTATTGCAACATGTTACGTGCTTCCTTCAAATATACTTAACTGACTTAAATTAACTGATTGAATAAATTCTAAAAACAAAAGATATTTAAAAACAAAAATTTAAGTATTTCTTAACAATTGGCCTGCTGCGGTCTTCCCGTCCGATTATAATTTAGGCATCTTCAACGCTAGAGTGAATAGGCTCTTAATAAACTAGTGCGCCTCACCCGCAACGATCGCATCACTGCTTACCATCAGGTGGAATCGCAGTCAAGCACTAGTTGAAATCAGATAAAAAAAGAGAAAATTAAAAAAAAAAACAGCTTCACGTAATGAAGTTACTGAAAAAATATTTTAAGGATTAAAAAATTTAAGAAACCTTCCTTATACAATTTTGCTTAAATTTGTGACTATTTCATATTCATGAATCCCCAAGCGACACCCGGTGGCCGCGCATCTATTGTCTTACTATTGTGTTTCTAATTGACGGTATCTGAAGGGTTAAACATTTCAAAGCCAACAAAGTCCTATGCTTAAAAAAAGACAGACATTAGTAAGAAAACCCGCAATCAGAAGCTAGTTTCGATCTTAATCGCAATAATCTGCAAAGTCGCGTCGCGGAAGACCTAGCCCCGGTTATGAAATTATATTATTTATTAATTTTTCATACTTACAGTCAGTTTCAAGTCACGATGTAGCGCGGAGCTCAAATGTCGTTTGTACTTACATATATGAAATATCGTATGAGAAAACGGTGTTAACTCAGCTTTTTATCATTTATTTCTTTCTTGTACCCTTTATTTTAATTAATTGGCGTAGGTACTGATTTTATTGCTTGTGACAAAGTTGACACGGATCTTTGTGGATGGGAAGTTTTTTCTTATTAATTAATGTGAAGAGTTGGCTTCATTGAGGATGAAATAAATTGCATATTTTTGTCGATACTCTTGCGCCGTTTCATGTTCCTAGCTTGTCGTGCTGTGCTGGTGTTGCCACTGCGGCTGCGGAGGACCTCAAGCGGCGGAAATATAATAACCTTGTTTGTAGTTTATATTCTAGCCGTCTGGGGTTGAATCTCTCGGGTTGTGCCTATAAATTGTTTAAAAACCTTTCAAAACGCTTTGTTGAAACTTTGCGTTACCTATGACGGGCTTTTGTCTTGGGCAGAGAATAGGCATTGCCATACAGCATGGCAATTCCGTCAGTCTTTTGGGTACATTACCAGTCGACAGTAACGCGAAGGAGCATTTCGACGCCATTACTATTATTTCGTTCTTAAGGTTTTTTTATTCAGTGTATTTTTATATTATATGTATCATTATAGTTAAGTGTTTTTTTTTATTGTAAAACCTGCAAATAATGTCAATCGTCTATAAAAATAAATGAAAGTAATAAAACAAAATAAAACATTAAAACAAAATAAAAACATTCCATAAACTCACGCATACATTTTAAGAGCGATATCTGTTGTAGATAACAGATATCTGTATCCGTTCCGATTAATCATGTCATTGTTTAGAGACAGGTGTGATTTCATAAACATTATATTTTTGACCTTGAAGCTCATCCATAGTCCAGAAAAAAAAGACAAACCAAGGATCTTTGTTATGAAAAATGTCTCAACCAATAAAGTGGAATGCAAGATTAAATTTTCCCAAAGATATAAAGGTCAAGATAGGTATATAAAAATAAATTTAATTAACCCTAAAACGTCAAAAACGAAAGGGTTCCAAGAACTGTGCGGACACCCGAATCGGATAAATCGAAACAATCGTTTATCGCGACGAATATAATGTTACATCCGTTCAACTCGATTCTCTCGATTGTAATCGATTCTCGAGCGTTGTCGTGTTATTATTATTGATATTCGTGTTAACACGATCTAAAATAATCGATATCTCGGCACCGATCTTAGTGACGTGTGGTTGATCTTTTTTTATCGATTGGGTTTTGTCTTTTGTTGTGAGATGATTTGTGTTATTATCTGACACAGTTTTTGTTTTTTGATTCTGTGCTGGTCTATAAAGAATTAGTCAACTGTTCGTTATAAATAGATAAAAACGTTTGTTGGAACTATAGATACTTATGTTACGTTGTATCATTCAATTGGTATATAATTTTCATTAGGTAAACTTACTCGAAAACTCGCTCTTATTCCTACCACTATTACGTATGCACTTTTCCACACTAGTGCGGAAAAGTGCATCAGCTTGCCACAATGTAATGTTATCTTATCAGATTGTTCGCTAAGCGACTCCCACGCGCGTTAAGTCCCGTTTATTTATATTGCTGTAAGTGTATTAAGAAACGTCGTTTGATACACGTGGAAAGTCCCTGCAACAATCGGATCCATAACACCTTCTCCTGCGGCTTGAGCAAATTCTACCTTGGTCACTATGGTAACCTCCCTCCAATTGTATCGAAATGTATTATTTTTCGAGTAATTTACGGCTTATCATGCTGAATTATAAATAAAAAGAAAACATAGAAGCAATTAAAACATAGATTTTCTTCACACTTTTTGAGGAGAGCTTTCCGAATATAGGCATTACGACAGTAAAATCATAAAGGTTTATGTTCTTCCAAGTTTGACGAAACTATAAGACATTATATCTATAAATAATTACTTCTCAGTTTCATGGTTTCCCGTCTACATTGGAAAGCTTTTAAGGTTTCGAAGTATCTTGATTCACACGTATATTGCTTTGATATAAAACCATAGAATTAATCCCGTTCGATACGATCGCGCCGCCATTTTGGATTCATTTCACGGTACCTATCTTTAGTCTTTTTCATTTTGAAAGTCCTTTTGAAGTGGCGGAAAATCTTCTCAACACTCTCAGTCGCCATAACAGAGAAGTTATTATGGTCATAGGAGACACCCGTTAGTTTTAAGATCGAGCCATTACTACACCACCGTATTGTCTTCCATAGGAAACAATAATTTTCAAAATATAGTAACGTATCAAATACCTTTTCGAGTAATATCATTTAAAATGGAATTGACTTTACGATCCATCCTAGTACCTTTATGCTTTGCCCACCCGGGACGGTATGTTTCCAACTGGTGTAAAACAGGAATTACGAAACACACACACACACACACAAGAATTACGAGTTTCTTCTATTCTATTCTACGTCGATAAAGTTATTTTTAGGGTAACTGAACCATACTAGAAACTTCAGTGTTGTCTAAAAAGGTATATGTTTCAAAGTTTTGCAATTTGCATCAAAGATTTACAAACCTATACAAGTTTCATACACACATTGCTCGCAGAATAGATGGTTGATGGGGCCAAAAGATTCTGGAGTGCCAACTACGAACCGGAAGACACAGCATTGGAAGGTTTCCCAGAAGGTGGAACGACGATCTGGCGTGGGTCGCAGGATCTCAATGGATGCAAGACGCACAGAATTGGTCTTTATGACAACACCTTGGGGAGGCCTATTTCCAACTTAACAGTAGACGTGTTTCAGCTGAAATGATGGTCCGAGTATTGTATCCATCGGATTCCTCTGAACGTCACCAGGTCATCGATCCTTGGCCATGCAGGTGACTTAACGATCGAAGGTTGTTGTTGCAATGCTGCTGCCCATTCCCTGATGTCCTGATGTCTGATGCCTCTCAGAATACGTACGAGAAATAATGAAATAGTACTATTTTTTACAGTCCGTCCGTCAGTTAAAGTTTTATAGATTTTTTCAACAAGAATTTATATTTTTAATTTATTTATTTATTAATTTTATGATTTGTTTGTTATTAGTTGTCCCAGAAATAAAATATTTTTATGATCATTATCTGATAATAACTTAACACGCATAACACTGACAATTATAAATAACGTAGATAACTTTTCTGGAAATGAATATCAGATCAATTGGGAATAAGCCTTCAAAGATGTTTAAGTAGAATATAGCCTGGGCGATAAAAACGATAATTATTGATCGTACGCCATATTTAGTTATTGCAAACACGATAGCCCAATAAAATTATTAATCATTATTTAACTGTAAACTATGTGCAAGTTTTAATAGTTCGCTAGTCGCGTTTACGCTTAGATACCTTTTTGTAGATTATTTTAGATACACGTATATGAAGAAACGACTGCATGTATTTTCTTCATTAGTAAAATATAATTAAGTTGGGGCCTAAAGGCTCTGGAGTGGCGACCGCGTACTGGAAGACGCAGCGCTGAAAGGCTTCCTACAAGATGGACCCATGACCTGGTGAAGGTTGCGGGAATCCGATGGATGCGGGACGCACAGGATCGTTCATTATGACACTTGGGAGAGGCCTATGTCCTTTGACCTCTAAGTTTCGGCGTGTCTGCTCAAAGTCTAACTAGTTTAAACTTGCGAAAAAATGCAATTTAAATGTATCAGTTTCTATATAGGCTAGTCGCATCCTTGATATCAAGCCTTAAAATGATGCATCTCGACATACAATTTTACTGTTTTTCATACAACCGCTCTCATAACCGATTATGACGTTATTACACATTTTTCTTTAGATATTTTGGAAACACAGTATCTTGTGGATATTGTCTTAGCTTCTATTGAAATCAATTTCTAAATTTGTGTAAAACTAATCCAGTAAAGACCTCTGAAAATCTTCTATTTTGAATGAACTTTCACTTCATTTCAATTTGCCTAAAAATTAAATAAGTCAAAAAAGTAAAACTATAGAAGCCTTGCAAATTTTATTAAGATTCTAAATAATGACAACTTTTTTCAAAAACTTTTAAGCGCTTAAAAAAACAGCTATTTCCTGGAGCAAGTTTTGTGAAATATTCCACTAAATCTCGGAATTACTGAATACTAATAGAGTTTGGCGTTGTCTCTCTTTTTTTGCGTTGTCTTTCCGTCAAACATCGCGTTGGATTGCTTTAGATGAAGTTACAAGGTTTTAAACCATTGTCGATGGGCGAGTGGAAAACGACCCTCTTAATGCGACATTTTTAGTTTATGCGAAACCTGAATATAGTTTGTTCAGAATCAGTAACTGAATGGATTCCAATAGTTTTTACACCATGTTACATTTTTTTCCCAAAAATAGTTAAAGTGGTCACAAGTAGAACATAACTGACATTAAGTACAACACAAGTCACGGTGGGTCATAGCGGGCACTGGGTGCCAGCTATCAGCTGGGTGCAAGTAAGCCCTCAGTTCCCTGGATGGTCTGGTGACTATGTTTTTTTGCTGACATAACTTTGTGATTTTTCTTGATACAGTTATGAAATTTTGTTCATAAATTCTTTACATAAAAATACTGGACACGTGTTCCGGATTTCGCTATACTCAAATTAATACATAAATTAATCTCGTATATATCGTACAATTTTTAAAGGTATACGAGTGTTGCGTATTACATTAAGAGGATTGTAATTTCATGTTTTATTGTTAAGTTAAAACAATATACATTTTAACGGTTATGTTTTCTCTAGATATTTTCTACAGGCTCTTGATTGCTATGAGAGTATTAATAAGGTATTTAAGTTGTGTGTCATTCCATATCAGAATTATGACGGCCATTTGAACACAATCACAGCTAGGCAGTACTAATAATTTCTATGGCTGTGATTGTACTTTGATACTGCAATTCCATTACATTGACACGTACTATCATCAAAGCAAAGATGAAGAAATGGATTTTATTGATTTATTTTCTAGAAATTTTTATTGTTAGAAAAATCTAGGCTGAATTATAAACTGTACATCCTCCTACATTTCCTTTTATAGTATTGTATGTATACCTTTAGAAAAGTACGATTACTTTTAGCAAAATGGATTTAAACCAGCATTAAAGTATACAAGTGTAAATTACCCGTCTCAGTATAAAGATAGATAACTTTCCTGTTTCATCGGTAAAGTATGTGGGTTCGATTCCCAAGCGCGGACAGAGGTGTCAAAGGTGGGTGTGCGTAAAAATGGTCGCTCGATAGCGGTGAGCCGGTGACACCTGCGCGGGCGCCGAGCCTGCGTGCGGTCGCGCAGGATAGGGTTATGTGAAGATGAGGCAAATGTATGAATTCAGAACTTAGTAAGAACTTAGTAATTTTGTAAGAAAGAAACTTATGGATGTGAGAGGCATAGAAACGTCGTGGTCGTTGTGGTGACGCATGGGGGTGGCCTATATTCGGCAGTAGAAGTAGTTTTTTTTTCGGTTAAAATGATGATGAATAGAATAGAATAAACTTTATTGTACACCAAAAAGTAACACAGCTTATACATAAAAATAAATGTATGGGTACAATGGTCTTATCGCTGAAAGCGATATCTTCCAGACATAAAGTTGTCTGGAAGATATCGCTTTAATGGATAAGAACTAAAAATAATACAGGAGGTAGTCTGTGATGATGATGAAGAAGAATGACAGAAAGGGTGTGAATTAAAGTACCTAACGTGATGGCTAAGAAAAAGGAGTCTAAAAAATAAAGGTGTACTAATTTACAGTTTCCAGAACTGATACATTTTGGCATTGCTACACTCGTTCGAGTTGGAAAAAAAAACATTTTTTTAAAGGTCAGAACGAGCGACCCACCCATCACTGCAAAGTTCAAAATCCTTCCTGCTCCCCTCCCCAATAGCACCCTCCCAAAGTGTAAAGGTGAGTCTTGTCCGGCCACGATAAATGCCGTCGGTCAGCAGCGGCGCGCGCGCAATGCATCACCGCGCATGACAAATGTCGCCCTTACGCTGAACATTCGCGACGCGACGCGTGAGTCGGTGACTGATGATGCCGAGTCATTGTCGTGTGGGGCAACCCTAATGTTGGTGACGATGGGTGTGAGAATGGGAGTTTTATTAGGTATTTTGCGGGATTCAGGGCTTAAGGGTCTTAGGGTTAGGCTTTGTAACATCATTTTATTTTTTATACAGAATACTGGTGGGATGTAGTAGGTATTCTTATTGGGATGTGCCCTAACAGGCGTTCACAGTACAGAGAGGGTTCCGGGGTGGTCTTTTTAGAGGTCACGGAGCTCTCTTCCATGTACTGATGGTGATCACCGGGGTGGTTTTAGTGAGGTAAGAATCCCACACTCCCTAGTCTTTCCCCCAAGAGACCAGAAGCCTTTTCGACCCCTCGAAACAAAAAAAAAAGCACTTTTATTAGAATTTCTGAATATCTTATTAAAAAACTGAATCATTATTTCTTCCAATCTAGACATCGTGTACCCTGTACTGAAATGTGCACAGCATAATTTAATAATTTTATAAAATATACATTTTGACATAATTTGATATACTTATTAAATAGCGACTCTATTCATGACAATATTTGTAATATGTAGTTTTTTTTTGTGGTGGGTAAAAATCATCCAAATGATTTCGCCTTGGGCGGTGCGGGAGATACGAGTAGTATCAGACTCTTACTGACTAAAAAACCCACCCCGTGTAGCGACATCTATGACGCCACATAAGAACTACGAAGAAAATTCGAAATCCTGCATCGCGCAATCAGAGTTCTCCGCGCGATTTGAACATATACGTCAGCCCGACATCAACTATCGGGCAGTCGCCCACCAGACCATAACATCCGGTCTGGCCGGAGGATCCTCCCTTTTCAATGGAGGTTTGCGGGGCTTTACTCTCTGTTCCGCTTACCTCCAAACCCGTTCCTTCTTGCCTCAGTAGCCTACGATGGAGCTGGGCCCCTGGCTGTTGCTGACAACTCCTTGAGGCGCGCGGGAACAGTGGGCACCGTCAATGACTTGGGCTTAGTCCGGACTGTTACCGGACGGTCGAACAGCGGGCCACTCATTGGTCGCCGTCCGCAAGCCCGTGCCTACAGTGGCTGGAAATCAGGATTGGAATCCCGGCAGCGGCTGAGGCGCTGTGAGCGCCTCCTGTAATAATTATGTGACCAGAGGAAGAGTCAGACTTTTACTAACTAAAACCTACTAGCGTTCCTTGTTGTAGAGCAGTGGTGGCCGAGTGGTAATGGCTCCGATTTACGAGCTGTAGGTCGAGGGTTCAAACCCTGCCAGGCGCATTACTTTTTGTGATTTATTTCATTACCACTGCTCTCAAAACGGTGAAGGAAAACATCGTGAGGAAACCGGCATGTCCTAGAACCAAAAAATCGAAGATATGTGACATTCACCAACCCGCACTGGGCCCGCGTGGTGGATTACAGCCCATTCCCTCACCTAGAGAGGAGGCCTCAGTCCCGGCAGTGGGAACATTAAAATGGCTGATGATGATGATGATGATGTTCCTTGTTCACTAGCCAGATTGATTGACAAAGCAAATCAATAAACACAACTGAAGACAAAGTCAAATCACAATATCTCCAATAAGCAGCGTTCATGAGTAATGGTGCATTAACATAATAAGCCGAAGGGCGTATGTTGGTACTGTGCCTTGATGCGATTGTTTGTCAAAATGAATCATACGCCATCGTCCTCTTGTGAAAGGTAAGATCTTTGTGTTGGTGAAACAAGGTTTACCCTTGATCTGGTAAACTCGATATTAAGGCAGTGGGAAGAGTAATTATTTCTCTTGTTAAAATTAAGAGCTGGTTGCAGTTTCAGAGTATTTTGTGGGTACTGTCCCGGATCCATGGCGAGTTCGTGGATCCGTAACAGCGATTTTATTTTTATAAAAACAAAAACAGTAACTTTTCAAGATTTTTGTTTCTGCCAGAGCCTTTTAAAAAACCAGCTTTATTATTTAATGTAACTTTCAAATATTTCCGTCACTTAATCTCGTAGATATACTCGTTTGAAATCGTAGGTTAGGATGATATTTGTAATTTTTTTTTATTTATCCAAATAATTAATATAAGATGTTAAGATAATTTCACAGAGTACTTTTTATATGTAGGTAGGTACTTAAAAGTTCCTAATGCGATATTACTGTGTTTGTGTTATAGTTAAAAGTAAGTTCAATTCTGTCTTTATGTTAATTTCCTGCGCCCGAACAGGGTCATGTACCCATTATGTTACGACTTGTCTGTAACTTCATATGTATACATTGTGACCAATAAATAAATAATTTATTATTCAGGTGTGTCAGAATTTTACTGATTTTAATCAGTGAAACCCACACATATTCCTTCAATTTTCCTGTCATCATCATCATCAGTATTTCAGCCGAAAAACGTCGAAAAAGTAACTCTTTAAAACACTCCCGCAACTTTGAAACAAGAATTTGTAGTAGTCCTAACAGGTATATTACAAATTCTTTTTTTCCCATTTTTAGCCAATTCTACCTGCTAGTGTCTGTTTCCCGATAACTTTCGGTAGTTACAGGATGCGTTTTGGTAAGTGTGCGCAAGAATTACATGACTTGATTCCGCCATCACCTTTCTACCATCAGACAACTCAACATACGGCAAGTGTCTATCCTTACGTTATTGACACCTCGACAGTCCGGACTAAGCCTTATCATTTAAACCACGTACTTCGAAGGACTGCAACAATTTGCGTGCAGCGGTCTTCACGTCCGATTATAATTTAGAACTCTTCAAAACTAGAGTGAATAGGCTCTTAATAAACCAACGCAATTCACCACCATCGATTGCAACACTACTACAACCGATCTTTAATTAAGCCAAAGTAAACAGGTTACGTCTAGACAAACATGCTCCATCGTCGACCACATCGTCGCTTTCCATCAGGTGAGGTAGAGGTCAAGCGCGAATTTCCACAGTAAAAAAATCCAGCTAATCTAAGTTCACTTACCTATAAGCCTACAAAAGCTAAGGTTAGTCTGTTACCAGTGGGCTGTTGATATGGAAGTGTTACTCACTGCGGTTGGAACAAAGGCGTCTGTGGAGCCGACAGGACAATCACTTTCGTTTGTTTATGGTGTGCGATCGGTACAGGGAATCCCTGTTTATTGTTGTAGAATTAATTGGGTGTGATGGATTGCCTGTCGTCTGGTATGAGTTGGCATATAATTACTATGAATTTTAGATATACTAATATTATTAAGGCGAATTTTTGTGTGTGTGTTTGTTTCTTCTTTACGTTCGCACGGCTGAACGGATTTCGTTTAAACTTAGCACACAGGTAGAGTACTAGAATCTGCCAGCAGCTTCAGTTGCGAGAAAGGTAGAATTTAAAGGGGACATACTCCCACAACAATAAAATATGTCCTGATCTAGGACATGGAGTATCTATATACCAAATTTCATCCAAATCCATTAGAAATGTGTTTGTCCAACAGGAGTTAGCTGTAGTCTGATGATTGTGATGTACTACATATTATCTACTAATATTGTAAGATCAACCACTTTTTTTAAAAGAGTAACCATGGAGTTTCTTGCCGGTTCCTCTTCATAAAAAATTACCAATTTGAAACCGTGCACTAGCTTCTGACGTTTTATATGTGCCCATGTAGGTTTATGTGATTTTTTTTTTTAATTTAATTTTTTTTTGAGTAGTTAAATATAGTAGTATTAAACTACTCAAAAAAAAAATTAAAATAGTAGCTGATTTCTCAGGCAAATACATTAATTTCACCTTTGATTAGATATTTAACATAGAAATGGTTTATCTTGCATATTTCAACTTACTTTAAAATTACATTTACGATAGCTATTCTATTACTTTTTATTCCTCTGTGCAACACATAACTCAGAAATTTCACGCAATCGTATCACCCGTTCCAAGTAATTTAGTTTACGAAAAAAAATGTAAGTAATTGACCATTTTTCTGTTTGATCTGCCCAAATTAAATCGTCGCCCCTTTTTGGAGATTTTTAGGGGAAAAATCTTTAACTTATTTAGAGCCATATTTACAGATGGGAACGTTCGTATTTAGGTACACTGTTGGTCACAAAAAATGGCATAGTTTTTAAAGTATTCAAAATTGCTGCCCGATAGTTGATTTTAAGTTGCTGTGTGTGTCCTAATCGCATGGCGAACAACAGATAACAGATGTAAGATTTTGATATTTTAAAATTCAATAGATAGCTTTATTTTCAGACTGCTGTCAATTTATAGGTAGTGTTAGTAAAAATAGATAAAAATTTGACTTAGGAAAGTAGAAGAAATGTTTACTCTAATACATAAGGAAAATTATTTGAAAGGGATATGTATAGGTATATTATGTATCCACTGCTTCTATAGATGACCATCCAATTTACTAGCAATTACATTCAGTGTGTTACCTATGTGGCGTCATAAAGTTTAACAGATTTAGGTAATTTTATTCGCTAAACGATATCTATAATAGATAATCATGACACTGTCGTCGAAGTAAACAAAAAAAGTTGGCACAATTATCAAAATCACGTGTTTTTTTTTTTTACCACCTCACAATAAAACGATTTAATCTATTGTAACGATTTAATTTTTTAATCTATTGTATCGCCAACGTTTAGCAAAGCTTTAATCACAGGTTAACGCGTAGGCTTAGAGTGATGTGTTCCAATGAGTTTGGTGGCTCACTTGCGAAACTGAACTCGGTACAGAAAGAGATTGATTGTTGCATGGCGCGTGAAAGAAATTCATTATTTATATTAATTGATTTTGTTTTAATTGCGTGGTCTGAATTGATTAACGAAATATTAATTTTATTTAATGTAGGTGCTTATCCTAGTGATTTATTAGTGCTTGACTGCGATAGGACTTGATGGTAAGCAGTTATGCAATCATCCAATGACCAATTATCTAATGACAACCCCCGATCTTGGGTGGAGTGGGATATAGTGTCTGACTCTTACTGACTAAAAACCAACCCGTTCCTTCTAGCCTCTTCATACCGGGGCTTGAGTTCCTTTCGGATAACCCTGGCCCCAGTAGGCTTCGACCCAGCTGGGCCCCTCCTGTTGCTCACAAATCCTTGAGGCGCGCGCCGTCGACGTCTTGGGCTCGGTCCGGACAGTTACCGGCCGGTCAGACAGCAAGCTACTCATATGCAATCGATGATGGTGAAGCACACTAGTTTATTAAGAACCTATTCACTATAGCCTTGAAGATACCAAAATTGTAGGCAGAGGAAGGCCACTGCAGGCAAATTGTTCCAATCCTTCAATAATGTCATAACCTATATACGACGACCGTATGATTGTACTTGATACAGAAAAAAAGGAAATACTATAACTATTTTATCAATCTTACTGTCAAGATTAGTTTGTAGTAAGCACACCATAATGTTCACTATATGCACTGTGTACGATTTTATTGTTTCTTTCTTTGGGAACAGGCAATATACTCGTAGGTAACTTCTGCTTAAAATGTTTATTTATTAATTCATGAATCCCCAAGCGACCACCGGTGGCCGCGCATCTATTGTCTTACTATTGTGTCTCTAATTGACGGTATCTGAAGGGTTAACCTAGCTAGGAATACAGCACCTCACCCACAATTCTGAGACTTGTCATTATGTAATTCAATATTATTTTATGAATATAGATTATTTTAAATCTTGACTATATGAAAACTATGTTTATTCAAGGAATAAAAAATAACTGGTCACAGTCTGATTGTCAGATCACAACACACACAAATCAATATTTTTAATTGGTTGCGTATAATTCTACGGACCAGTCAAATATCCAAGAAAGGTGAGACATGCGTGTGGCTTTAGTTTCTAAATCTGATTCTAATTCAACAGAACGCAATTTGCAAATCAATTTTGTAAACCGGTATATACCCATTAAATAATTAAAAATACCAACATGGTCTTGAAATTAGCATATTTTTTTTAACGATGACTCTTTCTAATAGGCCAAACTTCCCATGATCGATGGGAAAAAAATAGCGAAACGATATCAATTATAAAAGCAAATACAGACAGAATCATTCCACATTCCTTAGATGACTTCACGGTTTTTGCGGCCTCGAAAGATTTTACGTCAATTTAGCATAGCATAGTCGGCCTTAAAATGTTCCCACTGTTGGGACTCAGGCCTCCTCTCTTGGAGAGGGAATGGGCCGTAATTCACCACGTGGCTCCAGTGCGGGTTGGTGGATGTGTCATGTCTTCGAATTTTTGGTTCTAGGACATGCCGGTTTCCTCACGATGTTTTTTTCAGCGTTTTGAAAGCAGTGGTGATGAAATAAATTATACAAAGTAATGCGCCTGGCGGTAGTCCGATGGATGCGGGTCGTATAGGATCGTTCATTATGGCGACACTTGGGGAGGCCTATGTCTAACAGTGGACGTCTATCGGCTAAAATGATGATGATGAATGCGCCTGGCTGGGTTTGAACCCACGACCTACAACTAGTAAGTCGGGGCCATTATCACTCGGCCACCATTGCTCGTCACGTTACGTCAATTTATTTTATTTATCATAACCTTTTACCGACGGATATATCCGACAAAATTAAATAGTGTCTCACTTATTCCATCAGGTTCGCACATCCACGACCAAATATTCCTTCTTGTCAGCACTTCTATCACCTATGGGGATTGAAGAGCTAAACGAAATAGAGTACTCAGCCGCAAACCTACGACCCTTTTTTTTTGGTGGGCAAAAATCATCCAATGATAACCCCCGCTGTTGGGAGGAGCCGGGAGATAGTGTCAGACTCTTACTGACCAAAAACCCACCCCGTTTCTTCTAGCCTTCATACCGGGGCTTGAGCGCCCTTTCGGATAACTCTGGCTCCAGTAGGCTTCGACCCAGCTGGGCCCCTCTTAAACATACGACCCTGGTAAATAGGACACGAAAACACTCGTCAAACCAAACCAACGCTATCGGTTAAAGAGATAAGTTTATAATAAAATATATTATCATTTAGTTTAGTGCCAACACATTAGGGTTTTCCTATTCCTCGCTTTGCCCATCTGTATGTAGATTTATCGGTGATCTGCGCGCGTGCTCATTCGTGATTGACAGTACAATGTGTCACATGCAAATTCGCCAGAGGGCGCGACCGGGCTGTAGGTACACTTTTGCTTGCACGCAAGTGTACGCTAGGATGGGTTTTGCGAAACTAAAGTTAAATGTGAGTTATTTAGATTTATAGTTTTTGTGGCTTTACGTGTAGAGTTGGATGCGTTTGTAAGTGATTGTTTTTGTACGTGTAATGGAAGGTACTTCTGTTTATTTTGAATTCAAACGTTCGTATTATTGCACCTGCAAATTATGATTACACACAAAGCATTTTAACTATTTACAATTTTACACTAATATTATAAAGAAGCAAATTTTGTTTTTGTTTGAAGGAGGTTATCTCTGAAAGTATTGGTTCGATTGCTAAAATGTTTTCTATTATAGAAAGCTGCTTTATTCCTGAGTGTGTTTTAACATGTATTCCAATATACTTTACTTTAGTCTCTTGACGCTTGAGGATCCCAAAAAATTAAGTGATATATGTAAAGTGTGTTAAAAACACACCCGTTCTTAACACACCGAAAAATAAGCTCAAGAAAGAAGCCATAAAATATTTCTTACCTTTTATTTTCATTGAAAACAGCATTTTAAGTGATGTTTGTTCTCGTAAACGCAAAGTGCATTGGCTCCCGGTAAGCGCAAATATTGGACCAATCGCAAATTAGAATAATATTTTTGCATGTATAATATTGATTGGTATTTGTTTTTGTTAGCATTTTCAAATGAAGTGATGTCAGTGGGGAGTTCTTCAAAGTAGAGATGAATGAATGATGAATATATTGATGTCTGTGGATATTTTTTGAGGAAAATACTTTTTATTTTTGAGGTGCGAAATCACACTATTTATAAAGACGAAAGTGGGTGAGTTTGTGTGTGCGACTGTGCGTGTTACTTATTTACGCGATTGGATGTGGCAAACAGGCAGACTATGTCCTGGAATAACACATGGGACTGTTATCCACCCAGGATAACAGTCTCATCATGATCATCATCATCATCATCAGCCTTTTTAATGTTCCTACTGCTGGGGACTCAGGCCTGGGTATGTTTCTTTGCAATAATTTTCTCATTTTATTAAAAAATATTGCCCCATATTAGGATTCTTTTTTTAGCCGCCGGAGAGGAAGTATTGATTTCAATTTGTTGATTTTTTAAATATTTTCGTTTATTTATTATGTAATCACTTATTTTTCTATTGTAATTTTATTTGATTCTATTTCTTTGTTTTATTGATATTATTTTATTTGATTAAAAATGAATATTATTTTAATAATTGTTCTGATCTGTTCTGATACTAAATAACTATCAAGAAAAAAAAATAAACGCGTGGGTACAATCATAATTCGGTCAGTTAATATATATTACTTTTTGATAAAAGGTCCAATTCCCAGGCCGTCAATACCTAGGTCCTATTACGAGTATTTCGAAAGACTTTTGCACCTCATCCATCAACTCCTGGTCACCCCGACACCCAGGCTGCGGTGTCAGGGCCGATATAACGATGCAGCTATTACCAACTACCTACCTGTCACTTTAGATTCACCTATACGACCGCATTTCCACTATGTATGTGCGAGGATGTGTAGCAAAGCTGTGAAACAGTATGGAGATGAACGGAGCGAGGAGGAGGGGATTTTTTTTTCGAATACACGAAGGCAAGGTGCGATCACTTGCCACTCGGCCACATCCCTTGCGAGGATCTTTCTCTTTTTTGTAAATATAAATACCTAGCTCAGCTAGACCTTTTTCAGCAGAGCTGCGCCAAATAAGTCCGAAAAATGAAGTGAAAATAGTAGCCTACCGATATACGACGTATGTCGGGAACAGGGTCTAAGCTACCAGTGATCACCAGAGTATGTTCAGGATCTGCTTTCTACATCAAGCCTTAAATAATAAGAATAATAAATCATTTATTATCAGGCGTCTTGGCCCATAGATACCTACATACCTTACACACTAACATACATAGAGTAAATGCAATTTTGTCGTTAGTAAATAAGACTTAGGACTATGCTAGTAACACTTGACATTGCATTATGTTCCCTCCGTGCTGTTCCGTGGTATTTGTCCGTGGAAGCGACGGAACACCACGCCAAAAGTCTTTCTTCAGCATGAGGGGCAAAAAAGTGTTCGAGATTCTCACCATGAAGGCCTTGAAGTTGATGTTTCGGAGCGACTCCAACAGCTTTGATCAAATCCTTCAACGAGAGCCTCCTGAGTTTGTGATAAAAGCTCATGGCTATTGCGCAATTGGCTGACACACATATTGGTACAATTATCGCTGAGATACACCGACCACCTCGTGATCTAAGTCCAGGGCACTTTTGCTTGGGTTTCCCGAGAAAATTTGCTGGATTTCTTTCTTCCTCGGGCACCGCTTAGCTACCTCGCTCCTCTCTCGTGAAAGAACAGGCTAACCAGCACCTGTCAGTTTACACAGCCTGCCGATCTTTTAACCCGGCACGGCAGTAGGCATGGTTCCGTGCCATTTATAATACCTATTTACCGTTTGGAGTTCGGACTATTGATTATGCAAAAGCATGGTAAGGCGAAAGGGGTTTTCGGATCTACTTTCACGGCTTGAATTGTTTGGGTACTCAGATTTGCTTTTGATTCAAATCAAGAGCAAATCTCAAATCAAAATCACTTTGAAAAATGATTTTTTTTTGTTTTAAAATTTTGGATTTCCATAATGTGCGACAAGTCTTTATCCATATTAATTGTCATCTCTTTTGGTACCCACCTTGATGTCGCTTTATGTCTTCAGGAAATAGTATGTTGAAAATATAAATACTATGTAAATTCAAATTCATTTATTCATTTTGTGAACATAGGTGATAAGTATACCTGATATTATTTATGGTAGGCATCTTTCCAGCACTGGGTCCGAAATGTTAAGTAGAAAAAAAAACAGTTACATTCACATTTTACTTTCAAAATAGTGAATAGTAATGCAAATTCATGCGGAACGTTTAAAAAACTAACAGTAGCCCTAGAAAATTGCAACTGAAAGGACACAGATCTAGCTTTTAGTCAGTAAGTCCTTCTTTCTACCCTAGAGTGGAAACATAAGTTGTTCGAAAGGGAACCCCCGGGGTTCTGCGACGCAAGGCAACGAATGGACATGAGAGTGGGTTTTAGTTAGCACCCTCCCGCGCCGGCCTTGAGAGCAGGCCTACCTAAAAAAGAAACCCTAACGCGGAAGAAGTCGTTTGTAGATTTATCACCTTAAAAGAAATACAACAAGCAAACCCAGGCCGTGCCACTGTGCTGGCAGGACATAACACATCTAATAACGCATGTTTGTACCCGCCAGTACAAATAGACCGACAGACGGTAGTCAAGTGTCCTTATCTGCGCGCGCACTTTACTCGCTGCGATTTAGCTCTCGTGAACTTTACACGCTTGCTGGGTTGGGTTGCGTGCGATGTGAGGGTGTGACAAGTTTTGATACTTTACTTAGTCATACAGACATACTCTCGAATCTCCATTGTGCAGTTACTCTCTGTGACTTACTGTATTCATTTTTAAAATTAGTTGCAACAAATTATAACTAATATACACTACTTATAATTGACAATATTCTTGCAAACTAGATGGCAAGTTATTTTTTAAAAAACAAAAAAGTTTACAGCTACAAAATCAATTTAATTAATTAAATCACGCAATTTAACAAAAACAAAGAACACACGAAATTTAGGCAAAAATAAATGTCGGTCACTATAATGACGTGTTGACGGTCCAATGGTCTCGAGCGGAAAGGGGCGCGCTGTGGGACAGCGCTCCCTTATATACGGTTTGATGTCTTCAGTTCTTCTGATTCCCAACACGGCCTCTCCTGACAGGAGGCCGTCCCGGGCTCCTTCATGATGTCTTCAGCTCTGGTTGTCGGTCTCCAGCAAAGGCATGGAAAGCTCTGCACCCGCTGAAGGCTCCTCAGGCTCGACGTGAAGCTGCGGTGGCTCAGGCTCAACCTGAACGTGCGACGCCTCGGTCTGGATCCCAGAGGTACTAGGTTGTGGCTGGGAGACAGACTGGTCGGCTGGCGAGACTAACTCAGCAGTAACAAGTGTAGGTTCCTCATCTCCATGGTCTGCATCTGTACAGGACATTCAAAGTATGTGTTCTACACACAACGCTACGCATTGTGCATACGCACATCATTAGTTGTGGTCTGGCTCACACTAAGCTATCGAGATAGAGGCACGACGTGAAGCTTGTCTCAATAATTAGCGGGCAAATCATATATCGAGACGCATCTCGATATTCAGCTAAGAAAAAGCCCCACAGTGCACAATGCACAGGCATAACTTAGCGGAGTCAGAGGCTAGCCATGAGGCGTACTCGTAACTCGATGTGGTCAGGAAAGAGGCACTACGTGAAGCTTATCCCAACACAACATAAAAACATAAGCTGCAGTTAGAGGCTAGCCGGGAGGCGTACTCGTAACTCGATGTGATCAGGAAAGAGGCACTACGTGAAGCTTATCCCAACACAACATAAACACATAAGCTGCAGTTAGAGGCTAGCCATGAGGCGTACTCATAACTTGATTTGGTCAGGAAAGAAGCACTACGTGAAGCTTATCCCAACACAACATAAACACATAAGCTGCAGTTAGAGGCTAGCCATGAGGCGTACTCATAACTTGATTTGGTCAGGAAAGAGGCACTACGTGAAGCTTATCCCAACAAATCACAACACAACACAAACACATATGAAGCTTCATATACAAAAGAGGCATAAAGCACTCACCATCAAAGTAAGCAGCACATACTTCAGGAGTCCACTCTCCACGCCAAGGAATCATGTACTCCGCAGCCGCCTGCGTGTATTTCCCATACGAACCGGCCAGGAGTTGGAGCTCGTAGCGCCCTTGTGGCAGCGTCTTCACGATGCGATAGGGGCCACGCATACAGGAATCCAACTTGCCGGTAGATTGAGCCTGCTTTCTTACAAAAACTAAGTCATTTAGTTGAAAAGTTCGGGGAGGCTTCCTCCCTTGATTGACGTAAGTATCCTGCTGGTACTGATTTTGCCTGAGTCGTCGACATAGGGTCTCCCTATTAGGACTGGAACCCTCCAGCGCAACATCTCGTACCCAACTTCTTATAAGCGGAGTTGCTGCTTCAATACCCGCCAGCAAGTTGAGGGCGGAGTATTGCGTAGTTTTATGCTTGGTGATATTCAGTACTAACTAAATTTTCCAAATAACAGTCGGCCATGCGTTTTGTCGGTAGTTAGTTTCTACACGAATCATATTTAAAACAGTTCGACAATAACGCTCGACTTGCCCATTAGATTGGTGCATCTCAGGCGTTATAAAGTGTGTATCGCAACCCATATTCTTAACCCAATCAAGAAATTCAGCGCTTTGGAACATGCGGCCTCTGTCGGCTACTATTAACAAAACAGAAATCGGACCGAATCCCACTTCTGATCTTGCAAACTAGATGGCAAGTTATTTTTTAAAAAACAAAAAAGTTTACAGCTACAAAATCAATGTAATTAATTAAATCACGCAATTTAACAAAAACAAAGAACACACGAAATTTAGGCAAAAATAAATGTCGGTCACTATAATGACGTGTTGACGGTCCGATGGTCTCGAGCGGAAAGGGGCGCGCTGTTTTTTTTTTTTTTTTTTTTTTGTGTGGCCTCTCGCAGGTCAACCTCTGAGGTTGTCGTCTGCTCAACCGAACTTGCCTGTGGCGGCCCTGAATAAATTCAAAGCCTCCAGCCAGGGCTTACTTAAAAACTACTTACAATTTAAGTGACAACGCTAAGGGCACCCCCTGTGGGGTACGAGCCTCGGCTTAGGGCGTCACTGGGGGAGGGCAGCAAAGGGACGGGCTGGATCGAGCAAAAATAATATTTATTATTATTAAGGGAATTTAAAGCTACAGCTCAGCGGCGCGGGCTGGCTCGAGCAAAAGTCGGGGAGGACGATTACGTGAGTTTCGCGGCGGACCTCGGCGGCGAGGCCTGAAGGATGTCGGTTTGTAGTGTTTTCGAACTGTACTGGTTTCCCTACGGCTCTCTTGGAGCAGGGTGATGGGGTCGTCTGGGGTCACGAGAGTGTGCCTTGGTCGGCGAATCTTTGAGATGCGGGAGGGTTCGTAACGGGCTGCCCGTACGATGAGGGGGTTTCGATGTTTCAGAGCAGAGTCAAAGAAGCGCTTGCACAGGCGCTTCATGAACTGCTGTATGGTGGGGACTCTGAGATCCAAGTGGATGTTCTCATTTCGGACGTAATAATGGGCTCCTAGGATCCTACGGAGGATACGATTTTGGAGGGTCTGCATCCGGTGGATGTGACGGGCCTTGGCATGTGCGAAGATCGCACCGGCGTACGTCAAGATCGGGCGGATGACTGCGGTGTAGAGGCGCAATTTGCACTTGCGTGACAATTTGCTGCGGGCAGTCATCATACAGTGAAGTCTACCGTGAGCGAAAGCAGCTCGCGAGCGAGCCTGCTTTATGTGCTCGGCGAAGGAAAGGTTCTGATCTAAGATCACTCCGAGGTACTTGGCTCGCTTTGCCCAGGGGATCGGCTTGCCGTACATGGTGATCGGAGGGGGGGGGAGAACGGTTTTAAGCGGTCTCCGATAGAGAACCGCCTGACTCTTATCAGGGTTAACCTCGATCCTCCATTTCCGGAACCATTCACCCAAATGGTTTGCGGAGTTTTGCAGGTTACGAGCGATAGCCCTGGGGTCACGACCGGAGCAATAAATGGCCGTGTCGTCAGCGAATAGAGCCAACTGGGCCTTTTTGTCTTGGGGAATGTCGCTGGTGAACAGCGTGAAGGCAAGAGGGGAAACTACGGAGCCCTGAGGGACTCCTGCCCTAATCGGATGAGGGGAGGACAACGCTCCTTCGATGCGATAGCGGAAGGTTCGGTTCGACAGAAAGTCTCGCAAGATGAGCACGAGACGGTCAGGCACGCCGAGTTGGTAAAGCTTATATAATAAGCCATTGTGCCAGACCTTGTCGAAAGCCTTTGCTATGTCGAAATACAAGACGCCCGTCATCGCGTTACGTTGGAAACCAACGCTTATGTGCTCTACGATGCGGTGGACTTGGTGGATGCACGAGTGTTCGGTACGGAACCCGAATTGCTCGTTGGGGATGAGACCCTTTGTTTCGGCGTAGTCTTTGAGCCGCTTATAAATAAGCCTCTCGTAGATTTTGCCGAGAACGTTTAGGAGACTGATGGGGCGGTAGCTGGTGGGGTCAGACTTGGGCTTGCCTGGTTTGGGGATACCTATGACGGTGGCCTGTTTCCATGCTTGGGGGAACATGTTGTTGCTCAATGCGCCATTGAAGATGGCGGTCATTAGCACAATGAGTTGGGGGGGGAAGAGTTTGAATACTCTGTTCGTGATGCCGTCGGCTCCAGGGGCTTTTCTGGGCTGAAGCTTTTTGACTATCTCCACTACCTCGTCGGGGGTGACTGGGGCCAGTGGATTGTCGGGGTCTTCGACCGGAGGAAGGGAGGCTCTCCGTTCGACTTCAGCATCCACAATATCAATGTGAGCTTGGTCTACTAGGAGAGTGCTAGGCGAGCATTGGGCTTCGAGACTGTCGGCTAGGCATTCCGCCTTTTCGGAATTGTCAAAAGCGACGCTTCCATCGGGGCGGGTGAGCGGGGGCATGGTGGACTCTTCGGAGGAGCGAAGCTTCCTCTGAACTTGCCAGAAGGCGAGGTGGGTGGGCTCGAGTTCACTGAGCGTCTTTTCCCAGCGGGCAGAACGCAGCTCAATCATGCGCTTCTTTACAGCACGCTGTAATTTACGCATGTGAGCCTTGTTAGCGACGCAGGGAAAAGAACTGTACGCGCGGATAGCAGCGTTCTTCTCGGTCATCAGGGCCCGTACATCGTCCGGGATTTTCCAGCGACAGTCCTCTGTCGCCGGGATCTCCCTTGAACAATCGTTCAGGACAGATTGTACGTGCTCTGTGAGCGAGTCGATCGCCTCCGCCGTTTCAGTGGCTGAGACTATGTGGTCAGGGATGGAATCCAAATGGGGTGACTCGGTCGATTTCAGCCGTTCGCTTACTTTCTTCCAGTCAGTGACCGTGATCATTTGGGACGGGGGGGGCTGGCCGGGGTCAAGGTTACCCGAGCGGGAGCCAAGGTGCATGACCACGGGACGGTGGTCAGAGTTGAGCTCATGTAACGCTTCTATAGATTGCATACGGAGGTTTACATTCTTTAGAAGCGCCACATCGAGCACATCGGGGCTATGGTTGGGATTGTGGGGAAAGTGAGTATGACTCATCGGACCGATGACGTCAAAGTTGAGGGATGCACCGAGGTTGAATAGGACCTTCCCTCGGGGGTTGGTCAGGGTGCTATTCCAAGCGGGGTGTTTAGCATTGAGGTCGCCCGCCAGGATGACGGAGTCGCTCAAGCTGAAGAGGGCAGTGAGGTCACTGGAGAAGGCGGAGAGTTCGTCGACCTTGTCTGACGAGGGGGGACAGTAGGCGGAGATGACGGTGATCGATTGATGACCGGTCATGCCCAGCCGACAAGCCGAGTATTCGAGATGAGATGAGGGCGGGGGGGGAGTTATGGGAGTGCAGTACAGCTCTTTTTTATAATAAATGAGGGTGCCACCACCGTGACAGCGGGTCCTATCGTTGCGGACTATGCGATAGTTCGCAATTCTAGGGTCTTTACAGTAGGGCTTGAGGAGGGTTTCCTGTACGAGGAAGATGTCTAGCTGATGGGCGCGGAGGAATGCGGCGATCTCATCACGCTGGGAAGTAATGCTGTTTGCATTGAAGAAACCTAACTTTAGGGAACGGGGTTTAAAGGTGCAGACTACTTTCTTTTGTCTATCCATTAAGGAGCGACAGCAGGCATTTTGTCAAGTTCGAGCAGCACGGACTCGTGCTGGTCGAAGAATTCCAGACGCTTGGCCTGGGTCAGTACGCCGGTTGCTTCGGCGGCGTGAAGCTTGTCAGCGAGGTCCCTAGCGTCCTGCGTCATGAAAATAACGTAGTGCTCGGTGATGATTTTGCCGATGGACTTTGTCCTCGGAGGGATCACACCAGCTGGCTGGGGGGTCGTTTTGGGGGCCTTTTTGGGGGCTGCTGGGGCTGCTGGGGCTGCTGGGGCTGCTGGGGCTGCTGGGGCTGCTGGGGCTGCAGGAGCCACGGGGGCGGGGGTAGGCGCTGGGATGGGCTTGGCCATCAGAGCTGGGGGAGGAGGATTGGCTGACACCAGAGCCGGGAAGGCTCTCTGGTGGTCCAGCTTGTTCCACGCGGATTCCCGCTGGGGAGCGAGGCGCACGGGGAGCTGGGCGGAGGGTGCTTCCCTTTTCTGGCGGGCGGCGAACCGCTTTGCCATCTTGGGAGAAATGCGGGGGGCTTTGGGACAACCCCGGTAGTTAGCCGGGTGCCCTGCCTGTCCACACAGCACACAGCTGGGAGGCTCTGTGCACTGGGTGCGATCCTTGGGACGGAGACAGTCGCTTGTTCCGTGCTCGCCCAGGCACTTGACGCACCTGGGTTTGGCGAAGCAGTTCGACTGGGCGTGGCCATATAACTGGCAACGGTGACATTGCCCTACGATGGCGGGTTTGTATGGCTTCTCGATGGAGATGCCGGACAGGGAACAGACGGACTTGATCTTGAAGATCGGGTGGTGACCTTCGGTAGGCTCGCAAACGACCAGTACCATATCGTACTGCTCGCGGCCACGGGACTTGTGCAGGCGGTGGACGGCTGTCACGGGGATATTTTGGGCTAACAGATCCGACTTGACGTCGTCCGTTGAAATTTCCTTGGGGATACGCCTTATGACCACACGGGTCGGCGTATCCTCGGGAAGAGAGTATGTATGAAAACATACGTTTCTTTCCTTTAAGGAGCGGGTAAGGTCGCGGTAGTCCTGGGCGGAAGGAACTTGTACCTTTATGCCTTGCTGGCAAGCCTTGGCATTTGTGTAATTGATCCTACGATCATTACACATTTTGGACACCTCTGTCCACTTGGACTTGTCCTGAATGTACAGGGGTGGCGGGGGGCGTTGCTTCCTGGAGGGAGCGGAGGTGGAGCAGCTAGCCTGCGAAGCGGGGGTGGCTGGGGCGGGCTTGGTGGTAGCTGGGGTGGAGTTGGAAATGACGGGGGCAGGGGCCACGGTGGTGGCCTTTTTTGGCTTGCTAGCGGCCTTGGAGGCCCTAGCCTTGCGTTTACCTCTCTTGCTGCCTACGACGAGCTGGAACTCGTCGTCGGAGCCGGTGGAGGAGCGAGCGTCGTCGGAGGATTCCGACGAGCTCTCGACCGGGACGGTGGTGTCCATAGCCTCAACGGTGGACGCTGGGGTCATCTGGGCGACCTTTCCCTTTGATTGGGAAGAAGCAGGGCGGTTGGGCGGGAGGGTAGAATCCTCATCGTCGGAGGAGTCCGACGATGGGGTCGCCTCGATATGGGTCAGCTTCCGGGGTGGAAGGTTTCCCGTGGGCGGGGGGGTGAGGACGTCATCGAGTGACGTCGGACGGGGGCCAGCGTATTCCTTGTAGGAATCCCCCCACTTCACTAGGAAGTCGCGGTCCTTCAGGAGGACATCCTTGACGAAGGCGACGAGAGTCATCACCTCCTTTTGTAGGAGTGGGGTCATTGTCGTTTCCGACATGATGACCGAAAAATAGGGAGGAACTAACAACTGGGGAACATGAGTCCTAGGACTCTCTCCTACGGTCCCTAGCACCTAAGTCCCTGGGTGGACGGGCCCAGGGGTGAGTGACCCTCCCAGCAAGGGTTGTGCACGCTGGGAGGTGTGTACCTAAGGGTGAGCCCTAAGCTTGTAAACCGATCGCCAGTCTTATTGTGCGATCGGGCCCTGACTGGGTCTGGTGCGAAGGGATAGACACCCCAACCGACACCAGGTGTGTGGCTGAAAGAGAACTCGGAGTGATAGGTCTGACTAGGGGCCACCCCCAAGGCCAAGACCTAGCTCCCGACTCCAATTAACTGCCTAGCCCTGAAGGGGTTCGGCGGGTGTATCGGGGCAACACCCCCTTGACTTTGTTGACACCGTTAGGTTTCCCGTCAAGGACCACGAAACTGTGGCTTTTCCCTGAAGGGGCACAACGTTTTTCGACAATTTCCGTATGGAAATATTCTATCGTTCACTGCCTTGAAAAAGGCGGCTTCGGATAGTGGGCGTGGCCGGGCGACCACTGATGACGTCACGGCGGGGCGCGACGTAGGCGAGTGGTGGGGCGAGACACGGAGCACAGAGCGGGCGCGGAGCACAGGGCGGCACGTCCGATCGGGGCGAGCGTCGAGCGGGGAATGATGTAAATCCAGGGGCGCGCTGTGGGACAGCGCTCCCTTATATACGGTTTGATGTCTTCAGTTCTTCTGATTCCCAACAATATATTATTAAAAATTTACTTATAATCACTACTTGCAATCACTTTTACTTAAGACAAGAACTTGGATTTGATTGAATAGAGATGAAAATATAGAATACTAGCTTTCAACAGCACTAGTATACATGTAATAAGCTATACACAATTAAGGCAGCTAATATCATTAAGAGACCAAACCGACATGGACATTGAAAGAAAAATTATTACTTATAAATGAAAAAAAAAAATATTGTGGCTCAATGAGATATTTAATAGCAAACAATTTCCTATATTTGCTAAGAAAAAGGTACTCAACTTGTATGCCTTACCTTGTCTCTTATTAAATATGGATATCATTGTGTGTTTATATATAAGTTGTGTTACTTTTTTAGTGTACAATAAAGTTTATTCTATTCTTTTAATTTATAACACATTAACTTATCTAAATGATCAAAACTTCTTAGTCAGCGTACAGCTATCAGAGAGTATACTCGCTAGATGTTTGCGGTGTGAATGGAGCGCGACTCCTGCGCAGGTTGGGTTCAACAGCACATGCGCAAACAGCACTGCGTCAGCACCAGTGAAAGTGCACGGATTTATGACATTTATTGTATAACTACCATTAAATTTTAATAATAATTCCTGAATGGTTAGACAACAGTAGGTTTGAGCGTTAAGTTCAAATGGGCAAAGTGATATGCGTAACCGTAGGCCTAGCTTTTTTTTTGCCCAAAAATATTAAGACTAGAGTCCGTGTACTGAAAGCGTGACCTGAGAAAAGGAGGTTGAAACCCAAAAATTTGAATATGGTATTATTGAAATAGTAGGAGAAAAAAGTTTTGGTACTTGAGTATTTTTTTATATATGACGATTGTACAATAGTTGTATAAGAACTTAAAATTGTGTAGATTTATTTATTGGTAGATGTATGGTAAAGGTTAATAATACACAAAATGTTAGATATTATTCCAAATTTATTTTATCTGTTCTCTCAAATGCCGTATATAATATTCTTTATTTACAATTTGACATTTTGGCCTTCCGACAAGAATACCAAGAGCACAAAACTGCGATAGTCAATTAAAATAGTCATCATCATTCATACCGTAAAAATATCTAGTGGTCAGTCAACAATGATCAAGATTATAGTGTCACACTAACTTAAAAATCCAAGATCGTGTATAAACATTGTTGTTTTTCTTAGAAAATAACTTCTTCCTCTTCTTGTTTTTGTTTAAACTCACTGATGATAGTGTGTAGCAGCTTTCGCACATAACTTTATATTGTTTTACCCATGATAAAGCAGTTATTGTTGATAAATAAATATCTGTTTCAAAAAACTGACAATTGCAGTCATAGACTTAGACGTGATTTTGGCGGCAAAATAATGTTGCCGCTTTAATTAAAAAAAAAAACTCCAGGTTACGCTTTCATTAGACAGACTCTAGCAGCATTGCCTCGTTGTATGGCAATGATTATGGCTGAACTAAAAGCCAGTCCTAGGGTCACGCGTGAAGTGAGAACTAGGCGTTAGGATATTTTTTTACGACGACTAACTGCCGCACTCAGAGACGCCCATTAACGCTAATCTCTGATTTACTAATTTTGTCATTGAATAATAGTCTATATTTTTATGATGTTAAGTACCTTAGGTTTTGCTTTAATTGACATTAAAGTAAAATGACATCTCTGAGTGCGGCAGTTAGACTAATATGTAACTTAATTATAACCTAAGCTAACAAATTTTCTTTATCAAGCGTGTATCTCGACCGACGACCGAACCGAAAGATGCAACGTTGGAAGGACACAAAGTGAACCGATAACCTAGTGAGGGTTGTGGGAACCCAATGGATGCATTATGACGACACATGGAGGAGACCTAAGCCTTACAGTGGACGTCTTTCGACTGAAATAATGATGATGATGAAGCATGTGTCCATACTAACTCGAACAATTTTGTTATTTTTATACAACACTAGCGACCCGTCCCGGCTTTGCACGGAATGTAACTTTCCAATGGTGAAAGAATTTTTGAAATCGGCACAGTAGTTTTTGAGTTTATTTATTACAAACATACACACAAAAATACAAATTTTCCCATTTTACAATATAGTGTAGAAAGATATTTGACAGAATTGTAATTCCGATGCTACGAGTATAACAAGATAAAAGTGAACGACGCCTCGATAACGAAGGTTAAACTAAGATTGCTACACTGACATGTATCAAAATGATGCATTTAGCATTTAAGTACCAAGGAATGGGCACAAATATGTCCTTAAATGATAAAATTGTGATACAACGACCTCCTCCGGTCATCGCTCGACAGGTCCTCAAAACAAATCAATATGGTTACATCTTAACCTTTTCAAACGAAGTACTAACGTGTGTACGTTCACTAATTCATTGAGGAGCCTTGAACGTATGAGAGACAATGGCAGTTCACTCCTCCGGAATCGAACCCACGACCCGTGTGACTGCTGTGGCTGTGGACTTGGGACTTTTAGTGGAGATATGTAGACTAAAAAAATGTTAAAATATTGTCGCTTGGACTTTGGCTTAAGATCCTGCGCTTATACGAATATTTTTATTTAGACTCCCAAGGCACAGGATCTCCTAGTTTGGGAGTCAGGGTTTACTCAATCTGTGTGACCTTTAAATTAGCTGTAATTTATATACACACCTAGTACTTAAGTCAAGTTAAAGGTTTCTGTATAAATAAAGATTATTATTATTAGTTCAATTTAGGGAAATAAGTCAATTCCGTAAAATATATGAGATTTTCGTATACAACGTCACAGTTTTAATTTGTATGCCCGATAAAAATTAGTATGGGAGATACACATTTTTTTTGAAAATTTACAGCTATTTTCATAAATAAGTAAAATATTCGATAATGAAATGGAAGTTTTGAATTATGGTAATACCGTTAAATTAGGTACTTTATACCTAATTTAACGGTATTAACTACTAGGAGAAAATATCAACACTGATTTGTATTTGCTACTCTCTTTTATCCTCTAGGCCTCTTTCTATTTGTTCCATTTTTGATAAGCCCATGCTTCCTTCTTCTAGCTCTGAAAAATTTGACCAGTTCATCCCGCTACCTTTTTCATGGTTACGAAATTGTAAAATCATGCTCATCTTTAAGCTGGAAAACAGCTATGCTAATCAACACGGTAATAACTTTTTCGCATTAATTTTCCTATAATTTTATATTATCAGTATATTATAAAATAATTAAGATAGTACAAAGTTGTTGTAGTCTGTCATATAATTAATAAAGTTATGTGTCGACCGTCGATACATGATATGGCACCTGGTTTATACTATGTCTTCAACAATACAAAGTAAAAGGCCCCAAGCGATATCAAATTTGCAGTTTGTGATATTAAAATTGTTTGTATTATTAGGACTTCTGTTTATTACATTTTGACATTACTAATATTATAAAAGCGAGAGTAAGTTTGTTTATTTGTTTGTTCATTACGTCTTCACGCCTAAATGGCAAAACCGATTTTGATGAATTTTGGTACAGAGATAGTTGGGATTAGATGTGCCGTTGCCGGCAATCTGAAAATATTGCTGGCAATATTGCCACCAATATTCATACTTCGGGCAATATTCCCGGCAATATTCCCACCAATATTCCCACTTTACGGCAATTTATTTATTTATTTATTTAATGCTTTATGCACACAAAGTACAGAGGTGGACTTGCCGGCAACGGCACATCACTAGTTGGGATCCTAGAGACGGACATAGGCTACTTTTTTTTTTGAAGTGAGAAAAGGGGTAGAAAGAGTAAAGTATATTAATAAACGCGGGCGAAGCCGCGGGTAAAAGGTAGTGACACTATAATCTATTTCTAATTATCGTACAATTAAGCTTCTACACTATTTATTTGGAGATTTAACGGTCTTGGTCGTAAAAAATTATTAATTTGTCAGAATATAATTATTGTTCTGAATGTTTGATGCTTATAATTTTACGTGAGAAAATATAAAGAATAATATTTATGATTCATTGAATATAGTAATTTTTGATAATGTCATATTGCTTATACGACTTTAGTGAACGTGGTTGATAATGTATTGTGTATATGTTACCTATGTACAGTGCTTTGTTTGTTACTAGCTTTTTACCGCGACTTTATCCGCGTACATAAAATATAATAGCCTATGTCATTCAGAAATAAAGCAACTTTCTATCGGTGAAAGCAATCGAACCCGTACTTCCAGAGATTACCTCTTACAAACGAAAAACAAAAAAAAAATATTACCTCTTTATTATATTAGTGTAGATAATTGAAATCACGGACAAATCGTGTCTTATCAAGCCAGAAAAAGTCTAGAAGATATAACCTAGGTAGGTTTGATGAACCTGGACCGACCCGATCATTAAGTTTTTGGGCCCATTTTCAAGGAGCCTCAAAACTGGCTCAAGGCTCATCAAATTTGGTACCAAATTTAGTGTCACAATCCTTAGTATGGAAACACTTTATATACAGGGCATGATTTTTTTCAACATCATCAGATTTAACCCACTCCATGATTACTTGGAGAAAATGTAATAAGTTTTCTTCTTTTATTACATTCTGGTGACTATCACGCTATCCTTCCTCAACCGACTCCTTTTTCTTTCACATTAATCCTCACACAATTCATGCATCTTAAATTTTTCGCCAAGAAAGTTTTCTGCCTTACAGAAAAAAGTCTCAGATCCATACTTTTTTTACAGCATCTTATTAATGAATCCAGGCCTACCTTTCTGTTGATCACATCAATCGCAACTGAGTCACCGTGTCATCGTTACACAACACGCCTACAGATGCGCACGAGTTTAGTAACCTCGGTTAATCAGTGAGTGTGACTCACTCAATGGTTGGAGGCTGCGAGGTGTGAGGGAAAAGTGTTTCAGGTTGGCTTTCAGGGGCATTTGAAAGCCGCGATTGTTGAATACTGGACATAACCTCAGTTCTGTCTTTTGATATGAGGAACAAAAGCGTCATGTTTTGTATATAGAAAAATAGTAGTTTTCAAGGTAATAGTAGTTTTTATTTTCTTTTATTTTATTTTTACATTTCATTTTTTTCTTAACTGTAAAGGAAAACATCGTGAAGAAACTGGCATATCCTAGAATCAAAAACGATGCCCTAGGCCCGCGTGGTGGATTACGGCCCATTCCCTCTCCTAGTGAACATTAAGAAGGCTGCTGATGATGATGATTTTATTTTTATTTTAGTTGTTTTGCTCACCAACAGTCAACGTCAAGTTTGTAGACGTGTACTACAAAGATATTAGATACGTCCAATAAACTTATAGATAGCGATTGATATTATAAACTAGAGTGTTAAGCTAATATTCTACATCTATGTTCTTCCGAATTACATTGCTAAGTATATTATTGTTTTGCGCTTGGCCGCTATCTTATTTGATGGAAAGCGATGATGCGGTCGACGATAGGGCGCGGTAACTATAATTGTTACATTTTCTGTCAGTGTTGTGCATGTACACAGCACTGACAGAAAACGTAACAATTAATAACACGCAAGACGCAGAGTTAAAAGGCCTCCCACAAAGTGGACTGATGACCTGATGAGGGTCGCGGAAATCCGATGGCTTCCCGCGGACACAAGACCGGACATTATGGCGACACTTGATGGCCTATTGCCAACAGTGAACGACATTCGGCTAAAAAGATGATCATGATGAAGGTGACCTAAATACAACCAGCAGTTACAACATTCCATAATTTCTTAAGTACCTATGTAATAGTTTAACAGCGCCTATATGCGAGTACACAATAGAACCTGTGTCCATCTGTGTATGATATTTGGATGACCTATTTCGCTTTTGGAGTAACATCAATAGTAATATATGTATATAGGTACCTATGTATAGATCACATATCGTATAATATTAAAGTGCGTCCTTGAACTTAATTTTTGTATGTATTTTGGTATTTTTTGTCAAGTCGTTGAGCTCCTCAGTAGTCTTGAGTTGAGCTATACGAATAGGTACTGTCAAATTCTTGCACTGATTGGAAAGGTCCATCCAAATCTGTGTGATTCTTTCCTTAAAAAAACATCTCATCATCTAGGTTCTCTTAAGATTAGACCATTCCATGTTTGCTGTATGGACTTTATAAGAAACTTTGACCCCTGAGTGTGTTTCGGCGTTTCTTCACAAGGTCAAGACTACCTTCAGAAGAACTATCATGAAAAACACTTCATTGAGTTTAAATTAACGAAAAAATGAACATAGCTAGAAGTGGGGGGCTAGAAAGAGACAAAAAGTAGCCTATGTCACTCTCCATCTCTTCAACTTCTTCTTCTTCTGAGTTGGTACTCTTGCTAGAATGGTCGTGGTCATCAATGTGAATCACGATGAGTGATCATCTTTGTAATGCGGCGCCATTCATCGCGGACTGCAGCTTTCCGGGTACGTTCATAAACCGAGCACTTAGTTGCGGCCTTGATCTGGTCTGTCCATCTCATTGGTGATCTACCACGTGGCCTGGTGCCCTCAACTTTGCCCTGCACTACGAGACTCTCTTCAACTATCTCCACTTAAAAAATCACGTCAATTCATCACTCCGTTTTGCCGTGAAAGACGGACAAACAGACACGCACTCTTTCCCATTTATAATATTAGTATGGATTTGCAATATTTTTTAAGAAAGTTATAACCCCAAATGAAAAAATGAAAACATAAAGTTGCCGACGAGGACGCTACATTTCTTCTTCGTATGTTATTTATAGTAAAAAAGATAGGTCAGAATAGCTACCACGTATATCCATTAGATAAAACGGTAGTAAAATGGTGAGAACACGACGTTTAAATAAGCACTATTAAAACCAGTGTATTCAACTGCCGAATCGATCGAATACCGTACCACCATCGCAATATTTGCGTTTCTCATACCGGAGACGCATCGATCTGTTTCTTTAAATAAATATTATTGAACAAGATGTACTGATTGATCTCTATGAAGAAAACTGGTTCTGATATTAGGGTTAATCGAGTTTATGTACGGAAATACCGTATTGGTTTTGATGAGGTACAAAAATAATATGATGTCTGTTTTTCCCAAAAGCGTAGCAGAAAAGGGTACATTTGTAAAGGTATTTCAAAATAGCCAAATTAAAGACACCTTTGAGACTCAGCAGCACATGCCAAAGAAGAATCTTTGAACACTTTGGTTAGGTACATTGCCAGAAAGAGATGCAATAATCTTTATCTTAACGTGTCGATGGCAAAACTAGTTTTTTTTTTCAAGTTCAATTTCTAGCCTGACCTAGTCACGGCAATGCCGTCCACTGACGCAGTCATTTAGTTCCCATGTGAACAGGGCACGTGGCGCAGGATGGAAGGTGGGATATGGTCTGCGAAGATATGCCGCACAAACACTTAAGTTTGGAACCGTCCGAGACCCCTATCTGCGGAGATTATCTTTGCTGCGCTCAACCTAGGTGCGGAGTCTATTGGAGGGAGAAGCTGACGGGAAAAGAAGATGGGAAAAGAACTAGAGGTTTTATTGTAGTAGCAACAATAACAGTATTTTTTAAAACAATAACTATGTAGTTTCTTGTCGGTTGTTCCCCATAGGAAACGACTAATTTGGAACCGTGCACTAGCTTCTTCCGTTTTATAAGTGCCCATGTAGGCCTACGTAAAATAAAAATATTTGAATTTTGTTTTTTTTTTGTATAGGAACATAAGCCAGCCTTTAAAGAGCCATAAACCGACCAAAACTATGGTATCTTTGTTTATTGGCAATAAGATTTCCAAATCCATATATCACATGTCCAAAACCAGAGCATTGGGTGTCAAAACTGGCATAATTCGTATAAGGCTCCGTTTGTTAGCACATCACCTACGACCGTGTGCCTACCTACTGTGCTAGTTCGACTTGTTGACTCTCTGCGTCTGAGGTGCAGGCGACAGCTGATGGACGCTTTGTTTCACTTTCTCTGTATGTCTCGGTTTTGAGATGTGTGAATTGATTATTAGGTAAGTGTTTTTATTTGTTTGTCAAACTATGTATGTTTATACCTGACTGAGTTCCACTTTCTTCTTTTTTCTTTTAGAACATCGCTTCTTTTTTTTTCTTTTAACTATTTTTTAAATCCTTACTAATATTATAAAAGCGAAAGAGAGTTTGTTTGTTTGTTACGTCTTCACGCCTAAATGACAAAACAGAGTTTTGATGAAACTTGGTATACGGATAGACCATGTCCTGGAATAGGACATAGGATACTTTTTTCTGCTATCAAGCGGGCGAAGCCGCTGGGAGCAGCTAGTAAGGAATAGTTGGTCTTGTAAAGTTTCCGCTATGGCTAAGACATCCATCCGACACGACTCGAGAGAGATCAGGCGTAGGATCAACAGCTTTATGTGCTTTCCGAGGCACAGGTTCATCATTATCATCATTTCAGCCGAAAAACGTCCTCTGTAAGACATAGGCCTCTCTCGAGTATCACCATAAGTCAAGTGCGTCTCTCATCCCTCGCGACCCTCACTAGGTCATCGGTCCATCTTTCAACAATGCGTCTTCCGGTACGTGGTCGTCATTCCAGAACCTTTCGTCCTCATCAATCATCTGTTCTGTGAGCAATGTGCCTTGCCAACTGCCACTTAAGTTTGGGCGCGATTCGTCTAGACTGCAAAAAAGTAATTCGTTATGACAAAACCCAATAGCACTTTTTGTACAACCCGAGAATTGAACCAAAGGCTCCAAGTTCAGCAGACGATACACTATAATACTATCCAGTTGATCACTTCAACATTGGCCTTCGATATCCATTTTCATTGTCAATAGAAGCATTACAGTTTGCATATCATTTCTGCATACGCTGTCTTAATTTAAATCACGTCATTCCTAATACTATAATATCCAGCCGTTATTATGTCTTGTGCGAGTATCCTGCTAACATTACGAGTGAGCGCTCGTCGCTCGGCAGGCAGGGGGGAGCGTCGCTACGTGCTCTCAAATAAAGTAAGCTGACACATTTGGAATGTGCTATAATTTTGTAGTGACACCAAGCTTCATGTGGACATATGTGGAAGGCTTTATCTATGGCGGTTTTCTTTTGACTCTGGTCACAGCCGTGGAAGGAGGATGTGGCGAAGTAAATCGCACTGCTAGTCCACGGGTCGGGCGGTGTAGGTGTGCAAACTTATGTTAGATAGACGTAGATAAAGAAACTATCACTAAAAACTGCATAATAACTTTGATTTTGTATTCATTCAATAGGGTGTAAGGTGGACTGTACAAATCTTGTAGCAACGACACGTTGGTACGGTCTGTAGCAATTAGTAACAATATGTAGACATCTGTTGCTTTCTTTACGAACAAAAACGAAAAACATGCAATACCTCTCTTTTTTGGAGTCGGTTAAAAATATTTTTTTCAGCGTCTTCTTGCTAGCTCTTCTTAGTTGCTTGCTAGTTTTTTTCAGTTCTTACCTAACTTGCTAGCTTTCCAGCACAAACGGTACTCGTATAAGATTTTTCAATGCATATGCTCTAGAATTGGGAATAATATTGAATAGCGAATTGGTAACAAGTATGAAATAGAATCTGAGGGATAAAGAATAAGACATTTGGGAATTCACAATGTGCTGACTCTTGACCTCGATCTTACCTGATAGAAAGTAATGGATGAGATCAGTCTCAAACGAGTGAACTTACTCTTGCTCTTAACTAATCAAGATTTTTTGAGTTAGAGTGGGATCCAACCTGAAGGTAAGCAGTGATGTAATCGTTGATGGTGAGGTATACTAGTTTTTTTAGAGCCTATTCACTCTAGCCTTGAAGACACCTTCATTATAAACAGATGGGAAAACCACAGCAGGAAAATTATTCCAATCCTTCGATGCACACGGTAGTATTATTATTATAATTAGCCCATATTGTCCCACTGCTGGGCCTTCCTCCACTCCTTCCAACGATCACGGTTCTTCACTTTCTCATTCCAATTCTTAAGGAAGCCATCCAGGTCGTCCCGCCATCTCCTTCGTGGTCTGCCTCGGCCCCGCGTTGCTGTGCCCGGAGCACCAATCCTGCGTTTTACGCGCCCACAGCTCGTTGAACATGCGGCAGAAATATCCTGCCCAGTCCCATTTAAGTTGGGCAGCCTTTTGAGCCACATCAAAGATACGTAGTAACGACGGAAAAAACACAAGACGGAGAGAGAGACTCACAATACGGCCCAGCCTCTCCATTTACTTACACAATTCCTGGTTAAGCTTTCACAAAATAATATTGTACTTAATTAAATTAATTGATAATAAATTACAAAGTTGACACTAATCAGTTTCTAATGTGTTAACTGCCGCCTCAAGCGCTGTGGAACTGCGACTCGAATGTTTCGCTTCAAGGAAGATATTAATATTATTTATTGAGCTTTAATAATTACAATTTAGCAATAGTTAGGCAGGTAGTAAAGATTTGTAGTTCTAAAAGTTGAAGTTTTAAGTGCTTTGAGCTTGCTATCTAAGATGTTATTGGCTTGTACACTGGAATAAAATAATTGTTTTTGCAATTTATATTTTTTTTTATGGTTTTGGGTGGCGATGCCAAGTGAACACCATCTCATATGGACATTTGTAGCTGGCATCACATTTGGCACAGTCGATGCATTTGTCACAGTTTCAGATTTAAAGTATATTTTATTCCCATTACTATACTTTTGGAGCTGCTGTGCCATTTGGTGCTAAAATGATTCATATGTAGAAGAAAAGAAAGGCAAAATGTTTTACGGAAATGAGAAACATTTATTTCAAATAAACCAATTACAGGCACTTTTGAATTGTCAAAATGTCGGTCGGTCAGACAAACAAGTGAAACTAAATTGGCACCAGGTTATACTGCTGTCCCTTCTTTGATGGGATTGAATATTATCAGTGGAGCAGAAAGAGTATATTGAGACTTCTAATGACTGAAAAAACTCAGCTGTATTCCTTTGGTTACCCTTCGCATTCTAGGGCCGCGATGACTCTGACTATTTAATAAATAAAATAATAATAATATTAGTACCACATAGGCTTATAATGAGAGATTATCATCGTCTGTGCAAATACGAATCCTTAAGTTCTTCGGGCATATCACTCGCAACGAGGACTCGATGGAACGTTTGGTGGTGCAAGGGAAAGTCAAGGGCAAAAGATCTCGTGGACGCTCTCCAACACGGTGGACGGACCTCATCAAAACTGTGACACACTGCAGCGTAAATGAAAACTCCCAAGCCGCCAAACATAGAGCTGCATGGCGTCGTATCGCGAGAGAGGCGGTGGTGCGGGACTCAACCGAGACATGACCACGACCACTCTGTCAAGAGTGTACGTCTGAGAAGAAGAAGGCTTATAATACCTCACTACAACTCCGGTGAAAGTTCCAAAGGGTGTGGTTCAAAACTTGGCAGTGCACAATGCACAATAAAATTACAGTACGTTCCAGAAACAATTAAATTAAACCAAAATCTAACTTAAACCGTCCCACCTACAAAGTCCTGCCAATTTCCCTGTCGTTTTTCACTCCAAGTTTACAAGTAAACAAACTTATGTTTACGAGGAGAATAAATCTTGGACAAATCGGTGTTTAGCGGGGTATCAGCTCGACCGCAACATGTGGTCACCGTCGTGGATGCGCGTGCGTCGACTGTCAAACCGCAGCGCCAAGCGCGCACGCGTTCAGCGATATCGATATGAATTTAAATCGGATTAAGTATAGCTTTGTTTTTGTTAAACATTTTGTGGTTGTGGTTTTTGGGGTTTTGGTTTGATTCTACAGTTAGATTAGAGGCCCTACGAGCTTTCTACGCGATCCATTTCAAGACCTAAACTGAACTGTCAAAGGAATGCTACACAGGTACCTTGAAGGAATTTCTTTTTTAAATAAGTAGCATATATATGGTTTTCTATTGGTATTTAAACCCTCGAGCGCCTCTCCTTAGGCTTATATCTCCAAACGCAAAAAGACAAGTTAATTTGTATCTACGGTGTCAAAATATTTCAAGCATTGTCTTGTCGTCTCTCATGAACTTTAAGCGGTATTATCATACAACATTTGAAGAAAAAGTGTTTGATAAACTAATCAAGAAATGCAACCTTCGAATATTTTGACTTTTGACTGGGCAGTTGGTTTTAGTGGTTAGTGGCCCAAGACAAAATGTTTATTTGATTAGTACGATCATTTTTGTGTCTTTATGTGTCTGTACATGTTTATAAATATACAACGTGTAACGTTAAATGCGCAAAACCACAGACACTCCAAATGATTTTTAATTCGATTGATCTAATTATGTGAGAAAAAATCTAAAAAAAAAAATTAAAGGTTTTATAAGCAGATTTAATTTGTTTAAAATTCATATCTGCATTGACATAAGACCTTTTATTATCCTGTGTATGAGAAAATTTGATTGGATTACAACTATTTGTGTTTGTTCACCTATTTCAGTGGGTTTGCGCACGTGATGGCTTGACCCACGCTTGACCTATTCATAAATAGACAGGTCGAAGTTTTTGATGAAGATTTTTTTTGAAAAATGTATCCCATATTAAAAAGTGGTTTAATTGATTCTGCTCGTTATTCTAAACAAACTTATTTCAGGTCTTGCGCATTTAACGTTACACCTTGTATATGTAAGTACGTTTCTCAGTATGTTAACTAGTGCTCATAGCACAAGCTATGCTTAGTTTGGGTCTAGATGCCGTAGTACGATCGTTGTGGAATATTATGATTGTTATTATTTACGCTAACCATGTAGTAGATAACAAAACGGTGTTTGTGGTCTCCTCGCCAACTATGTATCGAAATGACGTGCTCAGATTAAACATAGGCGTCACAGGTAACAGCAGCAGGTGGCCTGCATGAGCTCCGACGAATGCTAATACTTTGACCTTTATCTTGTGGTACTTGCTTATGAATAGCAGAACAGGTCACTTGTAACCCATTCTTAGTATTTTGTACACTGAAAAAAAAAAGAATTCTTGAATGTACTAAAGTAGCGTAAGTTGAGTAATGACCTGCCACAGTCAACCCTTTTCATAGTTAATTTTACTATAACAAGAGTGAATTTAACAAAATCCACTTTGTTGATTTATATAATCAACCAGTTCTATTTGATAAAATCAACAATTTCGTGTGTAGGACCATATTAACCCGCCGATTTGATAAAATTTACGCGGAATTCAGTAGAATCAATCATTCCTTTTTTTCAGTGTAGGTAGACCTTAAAAGTGATTCCTAAGTGGTTTTCTATGACTGTGACCATCTTGAAACTAGGAATTTTGTACGTAAATCAGTGCTTGTATGATTTTTACACGGTTAATTAAACCAAAAAGTAAGTATACCACTTTGGTTTTTTTTGAGGTAGGACATTATGTGAGAGATCGCCCTGTGCGATAAGACCGCCCATTGTACACTTATTTTGAATAATGTTTGTCCTGTATTTTTCTTTGTTTATGTGGTGTACAATAAAGAATATAATAATAATTATTATTATGCAAAGAATTCATCCGCTTTAGGTTGGACCGAGACATTATTTCAAAAATTTTTGGTTATCTTAAATTCATTACGCACTTCCCTACTAACTTACTACTTTTTATGTCTGCGATTTATGTGAACATCCCTATTGTAGAAAATTAGCCATTAAAAAAATTGGTCATTCAGAGAATTAGGCTTTTAGAACTTTGGTCATTCAGAGAATAAGGCTTTTTGAGAATTGGACATTTTGAGAAGTAGTCTTCTTTTTAAGACTTAGTCACCATTTTGAGAATTAGTCCTTTCTGGGCCTAAACCGTAAAAATATCTTAATTTACATTAAATATGTCTACGTATAGCTACAAGTGTACATAAAGTTAAAATAAGTAAATAAATTGATAAGCGATACCTTAATTCCCACGCAATCTCCGGCTCCACACCATAAGCCACCATCAAACAATACAGCCTGCCCTAATTTAACCTACGACCTCTACTCCACTTTCTCGACGCAACCAGTGCAAGGCGCAAATGAAACAGAGATGATTTATGGTAACTGTAGCGTGGGTGCATAGATTATCAAGTTACGGATAATTTGGTGAAATAATAAGTACGCCCCCGTAGCGTGGAGTAAGGCATGTGGGATTGACGTACACTGGCGGACGAAAGTATTGGGACAATCTAAGGAGGCCGTCAAAACTGTCAGATATTTTTTGCTCTTTTGTTTTCTGTTCTGGCTCGTGCTTGGACATTATCTCACCTGATGGTAAGCGATGATATGATCAACGACGGAGCTTGCCTAAAAACAACATATCTATAACTCTTGACTTAAAGATTCCTAGGTTGTAGCTATTAGCGACAATTTGGTGGACGATGGGGTACGTTTGCTCAAAAGCAACCTATTCACTCTTGGCTAAAGATCCCCAGGTTGTACTATCTCCTGCCGGAACAGTATGGAAGCACGAAATCTAGCAAAGAATTCCACTCTATATCTGTACGCACAATTAATGAATGTGGTTCCCAAAATATTTTGTGATTATGGGTGGGAAGATTTCAACTTATGATTGGACGATTTTGGACTTCATTCACTTGTTTTACTTTCTAGGGAACGGTATATATAAGTTTCTGAACAACATGTATTTAAAGAAAGAAAGCTTTGCAAGCAGGAACTTCAGAAAAAAAAAGCAATAAGTTAGCTCGTGCTATTGACAAAAAATGTAGGTAAATATCCTGATTTCAATCTAGATCCGCATTAATAAATTAGTCGAAACATATTGCCTGAGGTCACTAATTATAGAAGAAATCAATTTATACTTGCTATCAAAAAACACGTTATAATTTTTTTGAAACTACAATAATTATTAAGTGTTTCGATTCGTCTTTTAAACCACATACTATATATCCAAGGATTGGAACAATTTGCCTTCTACGGTCTTCCTGTCCAATTATAATTTAGGTGTCATCAAGGCAAAAGTCTCGAATCGATTGCATCACTGCTTACCATCAGGTGGGATCGCAGTCAAGCACTGGTTTATACCAATAAATATACAAGGTTATTTGTAAAACACTAGTAACCTCTTAGGACTATGTTAAGGACATCAAAAACAACAACTTTTGTTCTATGACTTTTTACAAAACATAATACATTTGCCAAAACAAACCTTCACAATTTCGTTGTTCTATCTAACACATTTCAATTCTGTATTTTGCTGTACCTACCTACACGTCCTACCTGTCTGTTCTCGTAGTAATGGTAAGCAGGCTTTCGAAACATTGTTATCACACCTACCTAGCAAGCATTCGCACCATTTTCGTGTACTCTTCACACTAGAAAATTGATACGCCAGCATAGACTTCGCAACATTCAGAACATTCAATTTAAATATATTTTTTTTGTATGAAAACGTGATGAACTAAAATATGATATTTTTTTTAAAGTCATAGAACAAAAGGTCGACTGGTAGAAAATGCCTAAGGCATTAAGTCCGCCTTTGTACTGTAATAGTGCATAAAGTTTTAATAAATAAATAAATAAAAGTTGTTGTTTATGATGTTAGCAACACAGTCCTGAGAGGTTAGGAATAACCCTGTATTTATAAAGTAAAAATACATTCCACGTTTCATCGCGACTGTACCATCCTACAAGCACAGATCGTAAGAATTAAAGATAATGCATTACGAAATTGTACTTTATTAGTTTTGATGAGCAACGTTAAATATTTTGATAGCGTCATATTTATGACTGTGATACTGGGCTCGCTGATACCCATCTGTTTAATAATTAAGTGATATTTGATATTAATGGCGAGAGGATTATGTTACACCTGCTGAGATTAAATACGTGTTTTTTATCGAGATTATTATTTTAATTCGGAATATATTTTGTAATTATTCCGAAAAAATTGTCTTAGTTGGTAGTTTGGCTCTAAAATATTTATGAAGTAAACATGAAATCAAAATATTATTGTGGGAAATCATCAAATAAACCTTCCCCCTCTGGGCGAGAGGATTTGTAGTTCTTTCAGTTGTCCTTTGAATTCTAGGGCTATGGATACTTTTGAATAATCCTGCACCCTGGTAGGCATCAGCCTTAGAGGGTCCTGTTTATTTTAGCTTGGTCGTTTACCCAGGCTTGGTCCTAATCGGGCAATGAGCCACGTATTGCTCACCTTCCGTGAACCCTCGCTTAGAGTGGCCGGAAATCGCCTGTGAGACTTCTGACACTCTTAATTCATCCCTCCGTGCTACATAATCATCTTCCTGCTTTTCTGTGTCTGATTTTGTTTGGGAACAGCATCGCAAGTCTTCTTTTTCCATATTAGTCTGAATGCCTGAGCTTATGTAACCAATTAAAACTACCATTAAAGCTACCAACAACACACTATAAACATACCTCACAGTCAAAGGCTTCTGACTTGTCACTCCTAACAACACAGCCTCAAAAATTATACTTTCATACGAGCTGCTACCAAAAAAAACTAGTGCTACTTAAAAAACATCCAACATTAAATAACAGACAGACTTACAAATCCGTGCACCATAATAGGGCAACCAAAAAAAAAATAACAATACTATTGAGACCAAGCTCCACTCGTCAGGCTTGCATACAATACATAAAGAAACATTAGTTTGTCATTTTACCACATTAAAATTACCCTTCATCCACATCAAATTGAACCTTACCACCTCTGTATTAAGTTTATATAAATCTACACTTAATTTTGTATTCAAAACATTACTCCAAACACAACCATGTCAGTTTGGTACCTTTAAAATTTTGGTTCAGGAACAAAACGGCTGGGTGGACAGTTTTCCTGGCCGCAAGTGTAAGTTTGCAAATGAGTGCGTTTGTGGCTGTGCCAAGTGGAGACAATGAGTCGGTACACATAAATAGTTTAGACGTGAATGTAGGAACCTTGATTAGGATTGGCAGGAGAAGTAAACTTTCCACTGAAGAGTAAATTTACAAGACAAGTTTTTCCTTCAAGAAGATGTAATACCTAAAGAAGTTTAATTAGTTTAATAACGACATAAATATTACGCAAAATTTATTTTCTGTAAGTAATAGACTTACAGGAAATAAATTTTCATGATTATAATTCAAAACATATTTACTATACCAAGTAAGGAAAAACGTAGAGAGTACAAAAACGTCAATAAATAAAATATATACTTTCGAAGTTAATCTCTATTATTATATCTAGTATATTGTCCCACTGCTGGGCATATACTCGTACACCTCTCCCTTTATTTAGGTTTTTTGTACTATTCGAAAACTAGTCTAAGAAAATCACAGCTAAATATTTCATGAAAATCTAAAAATCTTCACCTCTTGCTTCATTTGATAGGCTCACGTTCGACCACTACCTCACCTAATAAAAGAAGGACAAAAATGGAGCACGTTTGTCTAGAAGTAATCCATTCCTAAAGTTAAAAACCACACATTGAAAACAAGAAGTAAATTACCGCATCAGCATTTTCACACATCCCCTGGCCCACATAGGCTCGCATCATAATTAGCTGCGTAAGTACACGCAAGCCGGTAGCCGGACTAACTGCATTATATACTGACTATACTCATTACTTTGATGGAGTAGTGTTTGTGTGTAGCTAATGTCTTGTTTGGCTAATAGCTGTCCGTGTCCGGAGAGGCTACGGGGGTTGTTTAAAAGGTTCTTTACCAATCTGGAACGTCAAGGGCAACTGAAGGAACATAGGTGGGTTATAATCAGTAAAAATCTGAGGTTAAAAGTCTGATAGTAAAAGTCTGACAGTAAAAGTTTGACAGTAAAAGAATTACTGTAAAAGTCAGACAGTAAAAGACTAACAGTAAAAGTCTGACAGTCAAAGACTAACAGTAAAAGTCTGACAGTAAAAGACTGACAGTAAAAGTCTGACAGAAAAAAAGACTGACAGTAAAAGTCTGACAGTCAAAGACTAACAGTAAAAGTCTGACAGTAAAAGACTGACCGTAAAAGTCTGACAGTCAAAGACTAACAGTAAAAGTCTGACAGTAAAAGACTGACCGTAAAAGACTGACAGTAAAAGTCTGACAGTAAAAGACTGACTGTAAAAGTTTACAGCGGGAGCAGTTATTTGATGATTTTTCATAATAAAAAAGCAAAGGGACTATTCCCTAATTTATGAAATGGACCAATGTGACAGTTTCAATCCATTTTTTTTTTAAAGGTACAAGCGTGCAAGCATGTAATTATAATTCGGCTGAATTAAGTTGATTTATCGATTTTCACTATTAAAAGGAAAGGTATTTCCTAAAAACAAATAATTTTTAAAATTAAAAGACGTATTAAGTATTTAAAGACTTATTTTAGACTTGTTTGTCCCGTACGCGCACTATACTTAATTATTATTATTACATGAACAACTTCGAATGTTTCAGAGTCAAAACAATATTTTCTAATGATTGATCACTGTTTGCACTGGCGTTTTGTTACCTGCCTCATCTAGACTAATGCTTGCTTCAAGATTTATTTCTTCCATCCTCTTTTCGTCTGGTATTTCTTTGTTTCTAGTGTCAAGTCGGTAGCCAGCTTCATTACAGGCTGACAGGACTATAGACAGTTCACTTATTATGTATTTCTTTTGTCTATTTCTTACTGGAGTTATGAGTTCGTTTCATAAAGCCGAGCGGAAGTACTTTGTCATTGGTGCAAAATAGGCTAATTTATAGTGTGTCTGGTTGTCCGGTAAAGACCAAAGCCATGTCGACGGTACGTAGTGCTTGGGCACGCCACGATTATGGCGGTAATTCCCCTCTTTGAGGAGTGGCTGGAAAGACCTCACGGCTTCCTTACCTACCGCATGACGCAGGTCCTCACCGGACATGCCACGTTCGGTAGGTATCTGTTTCAGATAAAGTCGGAACAGACGCCCGGGTGTCGCCACTATGCGCAACGCCCGGAGGACACGGTGGAGCACACCGTCGAGGTGTGCCCTGCCTGGGCGGAGCATCGCCGTGCCCTCATGGGGGCGATCGGCGGCGGAGACCTCTCGCGCCGGGCCCTGGTCGAGGAACAGGAGGAGCCCAGCTGGGTCGAAGCCTACTGGGGACAGGGTGGTCCGAAAGGGAGCTCGTGCCCCGGTATGAAGGCTAGAAGGAACGGGATGGGGTTTTTAGTCAGTAAGAGTCTGACACTATCTCTCGCTCCACCCAAGAGCGGGTTTTGTCATACGATGATTTTCCCCATGGCAAAAAAAAAAACGGTACGTAGTGCTCAACGCGCGCCTCAAAAAGAAAGCCGTAGGCCGATGCTTGCTAGGGCTATAAAGCCTTTGAAAGAGTTACCAATGCCCTAGAATGCAAAGGGAAAATAAAAACTGCATGCAGAAGATGTCACATGTCTTCGAATTTTTTGGTGCTAGAACGGGCCAGTTTTCTCATGATGTTTTGCTTCATCGTTTTGAGAGCAGTGGTGATGAAATAAATACACAAAATAATGCGCCTGGCTGGGTTTAAACCCGCGACCTACAACTAGTAAGTCGGGGCCACTACCACTCGGCCACCACTGTTCTCTGCTTTCATAGGTTTAACTATATTTTCATTGCAATGAAATGCCTATAGTATACTAAAATACGGCGATCCCTTTCCTCATTAAAAACGTAATCTTCAGACTATTTGTCTCAAAGAGTGGGTGTCATTTTAGTTCTACCATAAACACCTATTAATATGTGGTCCCACTAAGTGGGTCCGTTACCTTATCTTAACCCTTCAGATACCGTCAATTAGAGACACAATAGTAAGACAATAGATGCGCGGCCACCGGGTGTCGCTTGGGGATTCATGAAATAGGAACATTTAGATTCAGCTAATGGTGCGATGAGAACCGAATTAAATTTTCGGAACGTTACCTTAAAATCGTAATCCGATGTTCACATAAATACGTTGAGAAAAGTATGGAAATTAAAAGATAAAACTTCTTAATTGCGTAATATAGATCGAGAGTAATAGAGATCTGTGGGAAACTGCGGTTATGTAGATCAGTCCATCAACTACCGGCGCTAAAGTAAGAAAAAAATAATGGTATGTACTTTTTGATACAAATGAAGAAAGTTTGTCATTGCAACCGAGGCAGAATTTGCTTGAGCCACACCCTCGCCTACGGGTGTTATGGAGCCGAGAGCTGCAGTAACAAATTTCCATGTGTATTTAACGACATTTTTCAGTACACTTACGAATGTATAAATAAATTCGTGTGCAACACAGTCAATATATGATATTTTTGTAAGACTAATACTTTTGCAAAAAAAAAATATGAACAACATGATATTTTTTCGCTGGCTTTTCCTACTCCTTTCAGCTGTGATCTTAAGGAATATGTTATGTTATGTGGTGTTTACTGTGTACGTAAAAAAATGTGGTTAAATGTTCATCAGAATATACGTAACTTAGGTAAATCAATCAGTATTTCGCAAAGAAAATGGAATTAAAGTTCAGCGGGGCTCAATTTGGACGCAGCTAGCCGGAATTTCATGCACAGATAAATATAGTATTTGCTCATTTAATTTCGGCCAGATGTTCATGAGACTATAAGCCTAGATAATATTGCAACCTGTTACCAAAGTTCGTGGGAAAAGTCTTATTTTGATTACCATCCTGATGAGTTCTTGCAGTCTTAAGACAAATAGCTTGAACCTTCAACATTTCATCTCCCTATTCATATCGATAATTAACATCTTGTTAATTAATGATGGAAGTGTAATTGCAATCAGGAGCAGTGGCTAGCATATAAAGTTCATCCGTCTGTAATACTGAAATATGGACATATTTTAAAGGTAAAGACACCTATTTGATATTTTTGCCCGCTAGTTCAAAGAAATATAAACTTTCTCTCTAACCGACATCAAAAAAGGTTTATTAGAACTCAGTCATTTATAAGCCGTATGATATTTTTTTTTATTTACTTTATAAATAAAAATAATGAACGGTTTTTTAAATCCTTTTTTCTTATTCTTTCATAGGCGAATTTTTTTTTTTTATCTTAAATCCTGTAAGTGCACAGAGTGCACTACATATTACGTATTTACTTTGCTGTGGAGTTTGTAGGTACATACAGTGTATTCAGTTTCTTACTCACTTAGTTTTTTGTAAGGCGTCAAATGTATTGCTATTCAGTCCATTATAGTCAGTGCAGTCATTTAAATACCAGTGATTCAGTACTACACCATTCATTGACCACATTATGTGAATGACACAAACTACATAGGTGTCAGCAAAACGATTTAAATACCTCGCTTCTAAACAATGCAACCGTTAACCCCACACTCCGGTATATAGGATAGTATATGTAAAACGCACAAGTGCTATAATGGTCATACACACGTGTCCAAAGACCAATAATAATATTATTTTCGAACAACAAAGATCATCGCCACTTTGCGAATCGTGACACGCAGACGAAATCACTATCTGCGGTACTTAAAAAAATTGTGCAGAAGTCTCGCTGAATAGTAAACGAAATAATGGCGGTTGAGACGCACTAAGGACTATTTGTGGTCATTGATTTGTCTATCTATATCTCTAATTTAGCTAATGCAGTCAATACAATACATTTATTTACATAAACATTAGGTTGGTGATTCTAATTACCATTGTTAGTTTTCTTGCTTCTTTCTGATTACTTTGTTATTTATTCATTATAAGCCTGTAGTGTTCTACAGCAAAACATATTCTTTCCAGCTTTCTCTCCCCTTTTTCTATCTTCTTTTTTGGGCAGTCTGATTCTTCATTGAGTCCAATTTATCTTGACATCTCTTTTCGGGTCATTCGCGTCATTAGTTCCTAATAATTGGATAATCTTGCGAGTATTTTCGCTTAGTTCTCTTCTGGCATACCTCAGATATGGTCTAGTTCTACACTTACGCTGTTACTTGAAGAAATAATGATTATAATAATCTTAAGCCTCAGTGCGGTGATTTCAAATATACGCTTTGAATTTGTGTTATGAGTGTTGCACCAAGTTCACCTTCTGTCTGATCCTTTGGCTTACATTTTACATATATTAATAACTAAGCTTTAGGCCCGACGTCGCCCGGATTTTTCCATTCTTTTTACTTTATTATAATGTCTTCATTTCAACCGTGATCTGAAATGTTTATGTGTATTTAGTCATGTTATGGTTTTCTAGGTAATCGCAGGAGTGCTAAAGTATTCAAATTATACCTTGATTTAGTGTGTCGTCAGTTAGCAACGATATGATAATGGAGACTTCCTTGAAATGCTCGATCAAGAATTTTATAGACGTGAAGATGACTTCTTAGTACTTGTTTTGGAACTAGAAGCATAGTTTTAGGATGGGCTATGCTCGGAGTTTCGTTGCGTGATCACATCTGAAATAAAGATATCCGCAGAAGAACTAAGGCTACCGACATAGCCCAAGGAAGCACCGAACTTTTGTGGCAGTGGTCCGGGTACATTGCTCGCAGAATTGATGGTCGATGGGGATGAAAAGTTCTGTAGTGGCGACCACGTACCGGAAAAAGCAGCGTTAGAAGGTCCAAGGTGTCCCGATGATCTGGTGAGGGTCGCGGGAATTGGATGGATGCAAGAAGCACAGGGCCGGTCATTATGTGACACTTGGGGGAGGTATATGTCAAACAATGGACGTCTTACTGCTGAAAATGATGATGATGATGATGCATAACTTTTGGTTTAACAAACAGGATGTCGTAAGAATATTTTAGAAACATCTCGATGTGAAATACTTCAAGGAAAGTAGTTCCGTCATTGCCTTATTTAAAATTTAAATTATTTTGCAACCAGGTGATCAAAACTTCAATCCACATTTATGATCCTATAGTTTTATGGTCAGTACTATAAAATCGTAGGCTATTAACCTGAAGATATATTTATAGGTCATAAATCAAATAATATTATGTATGCTACATTTGTATTGTTTAAAGCGGTACTTGCCATGCCTCCTATTGTTTAAGGGACCTATCATATCAATAAAATATAAAGGAAAATTTTCATTGTTAGGTAGCGCTCCATATATTATCTAAGAGACTCTGGATAAAACATTAATTTATAGGTTTAAAAGTTTAGTCTTAATATTTTTTAAAGTTAGTTTACAATCAATATTCGATTAGTATTTGTCCTTTAATGAGCTAAGGTGTGCAATAAAGTAATAAATAAATAATATTCAATGACAGTTACATACAACCGATGTCACATTTTTACTTTTCGTTAACTTTATAAAATCGAATTTTAAGTTCATTTGCAAACAAAGGATATCTGCTAGATTTCACAATTAGATACCTAGGAGTTATGTAAAACTAGTTATGTAAAAATCAGAGCTTAATTTTTTTGTGCCATATTTTATTTTTTTATCAATAAAAAAATATAATTTGATTTGGTTGTTCTCATAAAACTTAGGATATTATAAAAGAGTGTTAAAATTTTATTTCACACTCATGTTATAGGGCGAAAGTTTGTATGTAGAATTATATCTGTTTGTGTGTTTATGGTTGATACTTCTTCATATTCAAACGAATGAACGGATTTGAATGAATCTTAGGAAGGATTTTTTTTATTCCGGGAGTATCAAAGTCAAAGTAATTTATTTGTTAAACATAGGTAATTTGGTACATGGTATAAAAATTGTGTTGTATCACTATATTTTACCTTGCAAGGCGTACAAATTAGGCGTAAAAATACATGCAGTATGTTCATTGTAAGCTTTGTATTTACAGTAAAGTTTACTCCAATTTACTGATGGTCAGAATCAACTTTGTTAAGGGCATTTGGATTACTACAATGTCACCCAACTGTTATAATTCTTCTTTTTTTTGCTTCGTTTGCTGACTGACTGTGAATTCTGGAAAGCCTTAGAAATTTTCTTGTCAGGCATTTCTAATGTGGTACAACAAACAATTATTGTTTTATTAGCCATCTTAAAAAAAACGTAGTCAGGTAATATAATGTCCAGGAGGGGCCCAGCTCAGGAGGGCCCAGCTGGGTCGAAGCCTACCGGGGTCGGGGTTATTCGAAAGGAAACTAGAGCCCCGGTATGAAGGCTAGAAGGAACGCTGCGGGGTTTTTAGTCAGTAAGACTCTGACACTGTCTCCCGCTCCACCCAAGAGCGGGTTTCGTCAATGATGATTTTCCCCGTCGACAGAAAAAAAAAGGTAACATAATGTCAAACCTGTATTTTACAAAATCCAATACCGTCCAATAGTCAACACCACCTCAATGCATAATAAATTTATTTAAAAACTTAAAACGCTTAAACGAAGTAATTTGTATGTGTTGAAATGTAACACAAATTTAAAGTCCAACCGCCTTGTGATCGTTTCCTGTGTAAGAAAATCAGTATTCCGATACCAAACCAGTTCTAAAATTTCGGGAAACAGACGAACAAATGTTTTTTTTTTTGTTCTAAAAAGCGAATTAGAATGTCTGAAGCGGTTAGGACATGAGTCATCTGGATTTATACGTTAGGTTGTAATATAGGATAGACAGAAGCTTAATTACGTATGGTTGAAGGATAATATGACCTGAACAACAGGGCCGATGCCAACTGGGGCCATGGGTTGACTTACGAAAGGAAAACTTGGGGTTCTGAAACGCCAAACAAAGAAGAAACTTAGGTGTGGTTTTAGTCAGTAAAAGTCTGACACCACCTCCCCCTTCATCAGGTCACTCTCAACATTGGGAAATACGACGCTAGGAGGATCCATCTTTGAGTTAAAATAATACTTTTTTGACTCACCTGCCGCGTTATCTATCCACTATCATTGGTTGACTGGTAGAAACTGCCTAAGGTTTTAACTCCACCCTTGAACGAATCTATTGCATGAAATTTTGATCAAATAAATAAGAGCAGTAATATTAATGTGTTCTAAGTGCAGCATATAGTCCATTTTATAAAAATATTTAAGTTTTGATAACTGAAAAATAATAAAATAGTCATTGAAGAACTTCAATATCCAGTAATGACCTATCTGTACAAAATAGTTGTACTTTGAGGATGTCCAGTTAAATGATGCTGCTTCGCACAAGACAATCCCTACCAAATCTTTAAATAGGAATTTTCCCTGCAAGACATTGTTTACTTACCAAATAGAACATTTTGGATTCGGCTTTAGCCTAATCAATTAGTGTTTATAAATATTAGAATTTTACAGACAGGAAAGTGGGTCTACTGCTCCTAGCCTGCTAGTGTATCCTAGTTTGTGTAGGCACCTAGCGTCTGTCTAACACTAAATCTTTATACGACGCACAATGATGTCACACAGGACTTCTACTCTTTGAATTCAGATATCGTATTTCTTGTTGAGTGGTTTAAACAAGCGCGGGTAGCGATTATGTTTTGGGGGAGGCTTATGTCCAATAATGGATATCTATCGGCTGAAATGATGATAATGGTGATGATGAGCGATTATGATTGTTTCTTGTTCGGGTTTGGCCGTAACCAATCCACTCAAGGTCTCCATGGAACTAATGCGAGATTATCTTTAACAGTATCAGAGGCGTAAGGTGTCTACTTCGTCATGCAAATTTAAATATAAGTAAAATGTTATGATCCGATTTCACTATCATCATCAGCCGAAAGACGTGTACAGTTCAAGTTTGGCCACAACGACTGGTCTTGTGCATATAGCATCCATCGGATTCATTACGAGGTCATGGATCCACCTTGGGGGAGGCAATGCGGCATCTTCAAAAAAAACTTCCTGGATCTTCCAGGAAGTTTTTTTAGCGTAGCGTTGTCTAATTTAAAGTTCTTCAATATTATAGTATACATTTTACTTATAACCTTGAAATACAAAAGAATTAATAATCTCAATAATTTCAAGCGTAATTACAATATTTACATTATTTTTCGAGAATGTAGACTATTATTGGTAGAAAATTAAAACGCCAATTATATTTATGAAAATAATCGTTTTTTTTTACTTAAATTACAGTCAATAACGATTATTTAGAAAACTATTTTAGTTACTTCCAAATATTGCAGTGTGTTTAATTTAGTTTAGCCTAAGAAAAACCAAAAATTTCTTTATAGGACGAATATTATCAGTAAATCATCGCACTGCAACATTTAAGGCAATTTTCAAAGTCTAGCCCATAGTTCAACAAACGCTCCGCTTATGCCATTAGACCGCCCCAAACACAGACACACATTGACAACAAATCAATCGCGCACGCGCCACGCTTGACATGTATATGCGCGGACGCACGGAATGTCGATCGATAAGCGCTACTAAAAATACTGGATTCAGTGTTGTTTGAGCAAATTGTATATTTTATGTTGGTATATCTGGTAAAGGCTGTGGTGGAAAGTACGGGTCAGCAAAGTTGGTATCAGAAACAGAAGACTGGTCAGTTGCAAAATTGATGAAGGCGCTCATAACGTTTCTTATTTAGGTGTTAAAAATTGGAACAATTGCATCAACTATTGCTGCAAAACTTATCATGAAGTGGGATCGCAGTCAAGTACTAGTTCATATATTTAAAAAATTAAGTAACTTTAGAGATAAACGTAATTTTAACACATAAAACATTTAATTACAACTAAAAACTATTCGAAAAGTACAGTGTGAAAAGGGCGCGCAATTTTCTACTCGAATGTCAAAGATGCTAGTGCAAGGACGATGATGCACAACGCAGTTAGGGATGCGCTCATTCATCGACTTTTTAGTTTAACAGTAATTTCATCATCATCTTCCTGCCCTTGGCCCGTTTTTTTTGGGGTCGGCGCAACACGTTTTTTTCTTCCATTCTGTCCTGTCACTCGTCACGCTATCACTAACTATCTTAACAGTAGTTTATGTACCCGATAATTAGCATACAAATTTGTAACGCTTTACTCGTATAATGCACTTTATATTTTAGTTTGTTTTGTAAAGTTAAAAACTTATTGAATGTGAATTCATTATCATCATATTTTGACTAATAGAGCTTTACATTGTTTTACCTATACATAGCCCTTTCCTCTAAGCATTATGGCTACAATAATTATGATATAACGTATGATTAGTGACCTGATACATGATAAACATAAAAAACAAGTAGCTATATTCTTCAAGTCATAAAAAAAAAACATTCCTATAAATTGCCGATCTTTCAATCGATCAATCCTTCTAGATTGATCATCGAATTGATAATCGTTGCTTTCTAATAACGATTATCAATTGATCAAAAATCTGATAGAATAAATATGAGATTGGCACATAATTTACAACTCCTTCAATAAGACCATTCCCGTCCAATTATAATTTAGGTATCTTCAAGGCTAGAGTGAATAGGCTCTTAATAGTGCGCCTCACCATCAACGATTGCCTCACTGCTTACCATCAGATGTGATCGTATTCAAGCTCTGGTTTATCATCATCATCATCATCATCAGCCTTTTAATGTTCCTACTGCTGGGACTCAGGCTCCACTCCAGGAGAGGGAATGGGCCGTAATCCACCACGCGGGCCCAGTGCGGGTTGGTGAATGTCACATGTCTTCGAATTTTTTGGTTATAAGACATGCCGGTTTCCTCACGATATCCTTCACCGTTTTGAGAGCAGTGGTGATGAAATAAATTACACAAAGTAATGCGCCTGGCTGGGTTTGAACCTTCGACCTACAATTCGTAAGTCGGGACCACTCGGCCACCACTGCAAATTGGTTTATATCAATTAATAAAATATATATTAATCCGGGCTTTACACATACTGTAACGGGACCTACGGGCCCAAAAAAATACTCTTACCATCACAAAAACTTGCAAATCATATAGCTATCACAAAAGTCTGTAATCTAATCATCGGTTGGTGAGCAATTTCGATCGCAGGCGACCGCGACCACGGCCGTGGGAATGTGAGGTGCGCGAGAGCAGTATCGCGCGCGATCTCATCTGATAGCGCGGCTATCTGGCACGATCGCCGCACGAGGCGATGGTGTGCGCGGTGGCCATGTTACAGGGGAAATGGGGAAAGGTCTTGAATGTTTTTGGCTAGGATTTTTGTTGAAGGTAGATAAACGTTGGTTTTTGTTACTGGTTGACTGTATCATTTCTGCTGGCAAAGACTTGTCCAATCCAAGGAAAGGTCCTTTATACAAAATTAGCGTTGGCTAGCGACTTCACTCATATGATAGTAGAAAATATAATTATGCCTATGTCACTTAGACATAATGAGTTGTCGACAGCGCGTAGTTTTCTATGTGTGCCTCAGCATAACTAAATCACACTAACAACAATTATACATTTAATTTTTTGCAAAATTTAACGATACGAGGCCAGGATGTATGAACCACCGGTCTCATATCTTTAAATTTCTGCTACTTTGAGAAGAGACACTAAAACAAACCTGGATTTAAAAAGAAAAAAGAAAATACGTTAATTTGATACAAATACACAAGCACTCATATTAAATAAAAAGATTCGGTGCCTTACGATAGCGCCAAAATGGCTATATTTCATCATGATTGCCAGACAATACTAGTTAAAAGTTGAAAATCAGCGTCAAACGTCAGTTGTCAGATCTGACGTGCAATTTAGCTGCACTTTTTTGACTGACCGTCATTTTGACAACTCGAAAGTAAATACTCTATTTGAAATAAACGTTTCTGATTTCAAAGGTTGTGAGGTAGTGGGTGTAAATCAGGTTTATGTCAGTGCTCATCGCACTTTCTTGTTTACCAAGATTTATCTAATTGATCTCACTAGTCCGTATCCTTTTCCCAAAAATGTCTGCATCATGGCTACCGCAGTCGGGGGCGAGTGTTGGCGACGCTAGCGCCCTCACCGCTGTTAATCGTGATTTTAGATTTTAAATGGACACGTAGAGATTCATTGGTTCGCCGAATGGGAGATTTTTGGTTCTTACTGATTTGTTACTTTGTATTTGTATGGTTATTTGTTAATATGTTAGATTTTATGTATACAAAATTAATTTTAGTATATGCGAAACCCGAAACACGTACTGTCTAGTATTTTTATGTAAAGAATCTATGTACAAAATTTCATATCTGTATCATGAAAAAACGCAAAGTTATAAGCTTGTTATACAAAAATACATAGTCACCGGGCCAGGCGACTGAGGAGTTATTTTGCACTTGCACCAGCTGTTTGCTGGCGCCTAATGCCGACTATGACCTGCCCTGACCTGTTTTGTATATTTAGTGTCGGTTATGTATGTCCAACTCCCTCTCCTGGAGAGGAGGCCTGAGTCCCAGCAGTTGGAACATTAAAAAGGCTGATGATGATGTCCAACTTGTGACTTTTAAAATATTTTTGGGAAAAAATATAACATGGTATAAAAACTATTGGAATCCATTTAGTTGCTGATTCTGTAAACCTATATTCAGGTTTCGCATATAGTTACTAAAAATATTGTTGTTTAAGAATCTCATAAGTAAAAGATTGATCCTCCATCTAGAGCGTGAGAAGATATTTGATGATTCCTACCAAAAAAGAAGTTGAATTTGACCTTTTTTTATTTTTTTTTTTACGGTGGGCAAAAATCATCTTATGACAACCCGCGCTCTTGGGTGGAGAAGGAGATAGTGTCAGACTTTTACTGACTAATAACCCACCCCGTTCCTTCTAGCCTCTTTATACCGGGGCTCGAGCTTCTTTTCGGATAACCCTGGCCCCAGTAGGCTTGGACCCAGCTGGGCCCTTCCTGTTGCTGACAAATCCATGAGGCGCGCCTGAACAGTGTGCGCCGTCGACGTCTTGGGCTCGGTCCAAACAGTTACCAGACGGTCGGACAACGAGCTACCCATGGCTCGCCATCCGCAAGCGGGTCTACGGTGGCTGGAAATCGGCATCGGAATCCCGGCGGCGGCGGCGAGGGCGCCGTTGCCTGATGCGGTCGGCCTCCTCCTTTGCCTCCACCTCCTCCTAGCATCACTGCTTCACAGAAGGAGGCGACCGCTGCCGAATTTGACCTGGAATTTGAAAAACTGAAGTGTTGCAGAAAGTGCCTATCAATTTCCCAGATTACTATGACTATGAAAACGTCAATGTTTTAAAAAATGGAATGCTGATAGGTATCAGTTTATTGAGAGCACACCCAAACTTTTGCAAATAAGCTATAATTAAAGAAGTCGTAATGTTGTCGGTCGATATTAAAAGGCTAATTTGTTGCAATCTTAGCGAATTAAACATTTTACAAGGGTTTTTATAACCTTCACTGTATAAAACGTTATCGATTCATTGTTTATTAATGATGTATCAATAATTATCGATAGTAAAAAATATCAATAGAACTTAAAATACCAAATCCATCATCTTTTCTATAACATTAACTCATCATCAAACATAATATTGGCGAATTCATTTAGCTCGATATTATTTGACAGCATATAAATGAATCAACGTTTAAAATAAAAAGATTCTATATTAGGCCATTCAATCAAAAGTATAGGTAAACCGTCATTCGACCTTCACCTTTAAAAAAAAAAGCAAAGAAAAAACGAAACACAAAAACTAATCGGTATCAAAACAAAACGATCGACTAATTATTCGACTAAGCGTTGAAGGGAGAGCAGATCGAATCGATATACATCGATAATACAAAATCAATAAAATCATTGCCAGATTAAAAAAAGGATGGTTGTTCATCATTGCCACATTAAAAAAAAAGATGGGTCGGCTTGTTTGATGTCGGCAATCGTTTGATGTTGTAATAATGCGACCAAATTGAGTCAAAGGCACTAAATGTGTGACGAATCGACTTATCTAAGTGTTTCATCGATGTTGACGGGACTTCGATGATGTTATACAGCATGTTTAATAAGTGATTTTATGAAGTAGGTATTAATAAAGAATATCGTTATTACTTCGATCGAGGTTCGATTAGTGCTATTTTTTTGTAATGATTTAAATCTTATTTAGGTTTTGCTTTGAAGATTACTTTACTTTATATACTTTTAATTGGGCTCCTTCTTTTTTGGGTAGCGTCTAATTGTGTGATTTCGTTCTTCAGCCTAGCAAACTAGTAGCGGTGTTTTTCAAAAGCGTAATAATTCAGAATACTCCCGTACTCTTGATTATGTTTCTTAGCTTATGAATTAAAGTAATACTTCTAAAATCAATTTAGCTTAGACATTAATATGTTGCTTAGTTTATGAATGAAATGGGCTCCCATTTATCTAAGACTTGATATTATTGTTTAAATTTTCTGATTATTGGTAGAAATATTGTGAAGTCAAGTTTATGTGAAGAGAAGAAACACATGTTACTAAAAGAGTTGTTAGTATGCAAGTGGATGGATGGAGTGGGAGAGAGAGACGAAAGAAAAAAAGGTTGAATTGTGGGAGGGGTGATATGAAAGTAACGGGAGTTAGTGATTGCGTGACAGGACAGAATGGAAGAAAAAACGCCCTGCGCCAACATCAAATAACACGAAGCAAGGGCAGGAAGATGATGAGATCATGATGATTGTTATATGGATAGAAATAGAAGTCTTGAGACATTTCAGTAAAACAAATGGTTAAAGACGACATTTTTCATTATACTGTGAAGTTCATATGAGAAATATTTCATGCCGTACTTCCACCACCACCTGTACATAGATCTATAAAATCTATCGACACGTTGATAATGTCGAGGTCAATCGAGTTATTTGCTATTTTATAATGTCATTTACTTTTCGATGAGTTCACACTGAAAGATATAATCATATTATATATCTGTGACCAATCACACTGACAGGATCCTCGCAAATTGATGTCTTTCTTTAAGTTGTATTTTGATTTAAATTTAACCTTTTCGTCAGGTTGCAAGGACGGTACTAAATTGTAATGATTTGTTAAATTAGAGATATTTTTTGATGATATGAAATTGTTAAGGTTGAAGTGTGTGTAACATTATTTATTTATTTCTTTTTTGTACAAAGAAAAAGGAAATTTTACATTAAAAAACGTAATAAAAATTAAGTTACTAGGAACTAATTAGGTTATTAAGGTTTTTGGTGGGGTTATTGTTGGGTATGGGTTAGGTTTATTGTTTAACCCTTCAGATACCGTCAATTAGAGACACAATAGTAAGACAATAGATGCGCGGCCACCGGTGGTCGCTTGGGGATTCATGAATTAATTATAAGATTATGTTTGGTCTATAGAACGTAGTTATAAACTTTAATAACTACTATGAAATGGATAGTTAGGAAGATGAATATCAATCAGCCTAGCCTTTACCTGCTATATTAAGGGCTAGCCCTTTGTTGGAGGTCTTGAGGGGATTTTTTTTAAATTGATGTAGACCAGTGCTTAATTGCCATCGCATATCTGCGATCCTCTTACGATGATAAGCAGTGATGCAATCATTGATGGTGAGGTGCACTAGTTTATTAAAAGCCTATTTACTCTACCCTTGAAGATAGCTAAATTATAATTGGCTGGCTGTATCTAGTTTAAATTGATGAAAAAAACTACCTTCGCGTAAAAGTGTTTTTAACCGATTTTTAAAAAAGGAGGATTTATATATTTTTTTGTTTCTTCGCGTATAACTTCATCGCTTGGCAACCGATTTAAAAAAATATTTTTTTGTTGGAAAGGGTATACTTTCCAAATGGTCCCATAGTCACCAAGTTGGGATCTGGTGATGGAACCTCGGTGAAATCGAGGGAACTTCTGAAGTTGGTTATGTTCTTTTTATACATATTTTTTTTTAAAACCTTTTTATAAATTAAATTGTATGTATGGAACGGTATGTATTGACCGGTGGTAGAAAGTCGATGGCGGAATCAAGTCAAAGTCAAAAATTAATGGAAGGAAAGAGGAAATGGAGGAAAATTAAGGAATTAAAAACCTTCTCCTTTTTGCAGTTTAACCGACTTCCAAAGCGATCGTTATTTACTTAGTTAGTTAGCCCATTTATGTCCCACTGCTGGGCGAAGGCCTCCCTCTCCCTTTCCCACACGCGTCTGTCTTCGTCCATTGCGGGCCAGTCCCTCCGGTACTTATCAAGCTCATCTCGCCACCTTCGCCTTGGTCTGCCGCGATATACCCAATAAGTGGCTTTTTTAGCCCACAGCTCATCCGACTTGCAGCATATTATGTCCGGCCCAATCCCACAGTAGAGTGGCAGTTTTTCGGGTAGCATCTTTAATCATAGTTTTGCCGCGCAGCTCTGTGTTTCTTACGCGATCGGAATTTCAAATACCCAGGATACTGCACTCTATAGCTCGCTGACAAAATCGTTATTTACTTACAACCACATTTATTCTTACTTTAAATTAAACCACTGCTTCTAACAATCAATCGTCCCTATAAATCACGACTATCAATATTACAGTTAAGGCGTTTCACACGGGACGTGGTCGCGGCGACAAGTGCGCGCACGCAACGTACAGACGGCTTCCGTAAGCAAATAGTCGTAGCTCATTAGTGTACGGTGGGTACTTCATTAGTTTTGTCTAAGTAATTGTAGCTTTGGTATTTTGAAATAGGTCTATTTAAATTTGAAGTGAAGCTAATTTATTTGTTTTATTTTTTAATACTTTATGCACACATGAGTACTTACAGAGGCTCTTTAGACCTTTGGGTGGTGCAGAGAAAAAGTAAAGATAGGTGCATTAAAAGAGTGAGAAAAAGGCGAATACAAGAATGGATATACTAATAAACCATAGAATAAATGCATAATCTTACTAATATTATAAATGCGAAAGTTTGTATGTTTGGATGGATGTATGGATGGATATATGGATGTTTGTTACTCTTTCACGCAAAAACTACCGAACGGATCTCGATGAAACTTGGTACACGAGTAAACCATATCCCAGAATAACACATAGGATACTTTTTATCCTGGGATTATGTACGCGGGTGAAGCCGCGGGCAAAAGCTAGTACAATATATACTCAAATTAATACACTACATACCTACAAGCGCTAAAAGAGTCAAGCAATTGGGGAACACTTACGCTGTGATGATACTACTGCCAACTTTTTACGAATTAACTCGTGAACTTTGGTTTAATATTAATTTACACGAATAATTTACATTAAAAAATACTTAACTAGCTTTAATTACAGTAAAATAAAAACAAACCCTACGCTATCTTTGTTGCTGTAATTAACAATTAATTAGTAATTCGAAGTTAGTTCTTTTTGTGTTGTATTAAACGACTGAAAATCATTAAATGACATCCTTGCTCTTGGGCGGAGCGGGAGATAGTGTCAGACTTTTATTGACAAAATACTCCTACTAATACTCCTCCTGTTCCTTCCTTGCTTTCGTCTCAGGGCCCCGGGTATCATTTTCACACTGCCCGTAGACAGATATGGATTCTATGGAAACCAATTGAAGAACTAATTATTTCATCATATTCGTAAAACCAAGATCTAAGTCTACCAACCTAGCTCGAAGAGTCGTCGAATGTAAGTGCCAACGGGCAGAGCCCATTGCCGAAGAGGTCAATGGGGCCGAAAGAGTTTGGAGTGGCTACCGCGTTACTGAAAATGCAGCGTTTGAAGGTGGCTCTGTTTGCTACATCCCAATCATTTCTGGGAAAAGTAATTTTCAACATATTGAATTCTTAAAAAAAAAACTCTTTGTATATCTGCCCAACCCTCCGTCCCAAAGGCGTAAAGATAATTATCTCCCACTTACTGTCCGCTCATTGCGGTATCGTTGAACTTTGCCACAGATGCTTGTCGCACCCGTACTTAGGCAATTATTTATAGCCCCAGCCTACCTGGTGACAGCCTGGTGATGGCCGAACGCATAGGGTTAGATTAAGGTACATGTACTCCTGGCATAGGTGTTTTCATGATTAATCGTAAAGTACTCGTAGATAAATTGTAAACGTAGAAACCAATAAAATAATAACCATTTTTTTTTTGTAAGGTAATCAACAAATGTCTTATCCCGTACTAGGCTGGAGCGAGAGGCCGTCTAAGAATGTTGCTGACCAAAACGCAGGAAGGACGCAGTTGCTGTGTCCATCAGTTTTCCTTTACGTGTCAGGAGAATATAATAATAATAATTACTAATGCAAAGTCAAAGTCAAAGTCAAAGTCAAAGTCAAAGTCAAAATATTTTATTTCACATAGGCCTACATGGGCACTTATAAAACGTCAGAAGCTAGTGCACGGTTCCAAATTGGTCGTTTCCTATGGAGAAGAACCGGCAAGAAACTCCATGGTTACTCTTTTAAAAAATGTGTTTATTACAATATTCATTGATTTATGTAAGAACAGTGTAGACCAGTCAACACTGTACACAAAAGCACAAAGCACGTGAAGCAGTTGGTACTGGTTGTCATTCGAAGATCTTTGGCAGTCGTCATGTCATCACGCAAGGAAACTCCGCATATCTCTTACTCACAATTCGAAATACCTACATAATAAAATCTCATAATTAGGTTCCATCATCTCTCACATTATTTTCGGTAAGTATCAAATTATAAGACACACTAACGCAAGTACCCAGTAATCGCGTCATCCAAATAGTCGGCGCGCGCGCACCTCACTCTAATAATGATCAATGATGCTGCTACGCTGGAAAAATGCCAAATATTCCATACATCACTCATACTTTGATTATTGACAGGCGGATGGTTTGTTCTCCATAGACTTATGTTGTGATAGAATAGAACTTGATAAAAAATGTTTATAATCTGTAAATTAGTCCTAAGATTGCGTCTTTTCCGCAAAATAAAATGTTTTTCATTATTTAAATGCACAGGAATGTATAATTGATACTTAAATATTTATGTTTTGACAAATATATTTTTATCTTCAATTATGCGGCACTATTAAAAAAAGAGTCACTGTGGCCCTGGATGCAAAGAGCATCTGAAGGATCACAGATTCTGATTAGGTCAGACTTTCAGATATCTTCGTCGAAATACATAAGTACAGAGTTTCCAGGCCATATAGGCCACCTCAATCACATGCCTTTCATCTTGATTTTTGGTAAATGATTTCCAGTTACCCTGCGACGTTTCTCCACGTAGCCTGGGAGACTTAGGTAATATATGTTTCGCAGTCATGTTAAGGTTGATGTCGAGCTTTGTTGACAATTATTTTAAAATCATTTTGGCATAATCTGTCTGCTTTTTGCCGAAGACTAGCCTGTATGTTTTATTAACACCAACACTGACTACCAAATGTTTTTTTTTAAGTTACCAAATTCGAAATTTGCAACAGAAAAAACATATTATTATACGAATATTACCCATGCGAATAGTATAATTTTATTATTAAATTACGACGTAATTATAAAAAAAAAACCCTTTGTGAAACATTCCAAGCTCTATGGAACACACATAAGGTCAAAAACGAAAACTTAAAAAAATCGTTTGGCGATGTAACTCGAACATTTGATTACTATTTGTAACGTTTATATTAATCCAATTGAATGGTATGATCTTATGATGCTTTGGTCGTGTGATTGACGGGCCAAGTAACGAGTCTATTTTGTTCGGGACCAATGCGCGCCGCAATGGAAGATCGGCTTTTTTATGTAGAATTGGTAATTAGTGGAGATGCGACGCTATTTGTTATTTTAATAGTCTTTATAAAAACTAACTTATACTCGTACCTGAGACTTTGTCAGCGTGAATGTTGGTTATGCGGATACGAAATCAAAACCAGATAAAAAGTAGTAAAGGCTTTTTTTAGGGTTCCATTTCAATTTTAATTCTTTATTACTACACCACATGTGTTACATATAATAATAATAATATTCCACAACCATCGCACAACGCCATCTAGTCCCAAGCTAAGCAGAGCTTGTGTTATGGGTACTAGACAACTGATAAATATACTTATAAATTTCTAAAGACATACATATTATAGATAAATTACACCCAGACACAGAACAAATGAACAAATGAGACACAGAACATAAGATCTTACAAATAGTTACACAAGTGCACATGGAATCTGTCGGGCACAGCAATTTTATAGAGGTATCTAAGTAGTTAGAATTACAATTTTTTGATCTTAAAACTTAAAGAAAAACAAATTTAAAAATAATTATGATATTCAAATCACATAAAATAAAAAGTCAATAAAATAATAAATAATGAATGCCAATAAAAATCATGTCATAAATTTCAAAGTAAATTCCCTCTGAAATTCGAATTCTGCGGGCTACTGAATATACAAAATTAAATATTTGTTTAATGCGTAATTCAATTGATAGCCAAAGCAATAGGATAAAATAACATTTTTGATTCTGACATCATCTGGCGTTCTAATCAAAATAACCTTGATATTGAGAACTAGTCAATTGGGTTATTGGTACTTGATTGATTAATATAATCAATCAAGAACACGCAGTCTATATTAAATATATATTTTGACAGAGAGCCATTCAATTCCAATGTCTTAATTGAGTTTATTTGACGTTATTAACTAAATCTAACTGTTCGTTAGTGTGAGTGAGTGTAAGGATTTCAATATTTTATTTATTAGAATCAATTTTTTTTTCATGAAACAATACACACGCTATTTTAAATTTTAACATAGTTACAGACGCAATTGAATGTAAGTTCTTAGCCTAAATTTGTGTTATAAAAGGTAAATATTTTATTTATTTATTTATTCCATTTTAAAGAAAGCTTACAGACTAACCAAATATATTGATATAAAAAGTGTGATATTTTAGTGATTTCTAAGGTATGAAATTTAGTACATAGATTGACCTTGTCTTAGAATAGCTCATAGTATACATTTTTTTAATTATAATTAATAGTAAAACCACAATGCTTAAGCTGCAAGAACAGTACATCAACTTAATTAAAACCTAACAGCTTACAGCGTGTTGATCAAATATCAGGCTATAGCGTGCTAACACAGACCTTAGGCGTCTCATTGTGAGCTTTTTTACGTTTAAGGAAAACCCTGCTTTTTATGAATATCTAAATAAATAAAAAAAAACTAGTTTCACCGCGTCAAAGCCTCGGGCAGATGGGACTCCGAGATCAGATGCATAATAAAGGTATATTCACTATTTTAAGGTTACCCTCCCCCTTATTATGAAGAATAAGGGTTATAACATAAATGCGATATAAATTCTGCGAGCATAAAATCTTTTGTTATAGAAAAGTCCAAAAAACCGTCGCATCTGTTTAATTACCACGTACCTAGTCTATGACCAATTGACAATCGCCGCTTGACTTCCGACCTCTGTGCCTTCTAATGACGCGCACTTCATTATGTCAGATAAAAGGTGGTGCCCTGCTAGAAGGTGCTATGTTCAATGTTTAAAGGCTGTTTGTAGCACGGAGGTGACTTCCCACGGTTGACTATCTATATCCCTAGTGATGTGCGAACTCTGGTTACCTGACTAGAAAAATATTGAGACCGTATATAAAGAGACTAACGAGGGTAGACAGGAATGAAGTAATAAAGTGACGAAGGTCCAATTTCTTTTTTTTATAGAATTTTTTGGGGTATAAATTATTTAGTAAATAGGTAGGTACATTTTTTTAATAAAATTTTTGCCAGCCATTAAAAATAACTCTTGTGTGCGTTGATAAACATATAAATTCATATACAGAAGATACTCAGACTCGGAAAATCTATCTATAGGTCATAATAGAAAGAAAAAGAAAGAAGAAAGAAAGAAAGAAAATTTTAGAATTATCACATCTGCCTTTGTTAGATTTTTTTTTTTTTTTTTTTTTTTCTGTCGACGGGGAAAATCACCATTGACGAAACCCGCTCTTGGGTGGAGCGGGAGACAGTGTCAGAGTCTTACTGACTAAAAACCCCGCGCCGTTCCTTCTAGCCTTCATACCGGGGCTCTAGTTTCCTTTCGGATAACCCCGACCCCGGTAGGCTTCGACCCAGATGGGCCCCTCCTGTTGCTGACAACTCCTTGAGGCGCGCGGGAACAGTGCGCGCCGTCGACGCCTTGGCTCGGTCCGGACAGTTACCAGACGATCGGACAGCGAGCTACCCATGGCTCGCCGTCCGCGAGCCCGCGTCTACGGTGGCCGGAAATCGGGATCGGAATCCCAGCGGCGGCGGCGGGGGCACCGTTGCCTGATGCGGTCTGCCTCCTCCTTTGCTAGCATTACTGCTTCGCAGAAGGAGGCGACCGCCTGCCACTCCTCCTCTCTCCGGACCATGGCCTGAACCAAGGCCCGGCGCGAGAGGTCTCCGCCGCCGATCGCCCCCACGAGGGCACGGCGTTGCTCCGCCCAAGCAGGGCACACCTCAACTGTGTGCTCCACCGTGTCCTCCGGGCGTTCCGCACAGTGGCGGCACCCGGGCGTCTCTTCGATTCTTTAATTTCGTTCTCGCAACACGATTCACCAAAAAGGAAAGAATCATGTATCTCTATTTTACCTATTACAGTTAAGTTGACATTTCTCTTAACACAAAACAATGATCGCCATTTCTCAAGCTTCTCATAATCTCCTATTTGTCTCATAAAAAGAACTACATAATAGCTTTTTCTATTTATCCCTAACGTGACTCATAACAAGCTCAGCAGTCCCTTTTCTACAAAATCAGCATGAAATCAAAACTAAAAACATACCGCATGACAACACAAAATGACATTCCAAAATTGCCAAACACGTCTCAACTTCCATTCAGTTTAGCCAACGTCACAAAAAATGTGTCACTCAAAATTAAAGAAAAACAAACAACAACGCAGCCCGATGCTCAGATTCAGTAAACAGTAATTATCACTATGACAAAAGATTGAAGGTTTGTCATAAAAACTGATGGAAAAACTTGTGGTTACCAAAACAAAGGTTCTTGGAACTTCTGGGGCATATTGTCTTGAAGGATTGTTAATTTTGATGTGTGTATAGTTATGGGATGATTCTATTTAGGATGAAATAAAAAATATTATTTTAGTATTTAGTTTTGGGAGGAACGATGTACTAGATATTTGCTTAGGATTTTAAGTCACAAAATGTCTCATCTTGTATTGAAAGCATCATCATTTCTGCTAGTCTTGTATTCAAGTAACTAATTAATGAATAATTTTAATAAATAAGATAATGATTAAAAATATAATTAATATTTATTTACTATAAATGGAAAAATAATAATGAGGTACTTACAAAAACTACTTAGTAAAAATCCAACATAAAAAAATCTTCACTAAAACAACTTGCCTGCTGCGGTCTTTCCCTCCGATGTATAATTAAGGTGACTTCAAGGCAAAGGAATGAATAGGCTCTTATCATATTAGTGCGTCTCACTATCAACGATTGCATCCCTGCTTACCATCAGGTGCGATCGCAGTCGAACACTAGTTTACCAAAAAATGAAAAAAAAACCGGACCTCAGACACAGTTCATTGAAAAATATGAACTTTAGTCGAGTTAATCCATTTAGATGATTTCAAATTGATCTATCAAACTTTCTCGTATCACTTTTCAATACCAACCTAAGATTTTCTACCCATTATCTATTTTCCAATGCTTCCAACATTCAAACACACTGTATCTTATTTCCTGTCAAATTCAAATGCTAAACGTCTAAACGCCTGCGCCCCCGCTGGCCCAAAAAACCTCATAATGTGTCATAAATATTCCGTAATCTGTCAAGAACGAGGTTTTGGACTATCGTGAAGGCGTCTCATGGGAATACAACCCTTTTTTGTAAAAAAAACCTCAAACTATTTTAAACCTTATCTAATTGACTTAAAGATCATTGACGGTGTTCTGGATTGCAGAATTTATACAACTGATTTTGAACTTTGTTGTTTAGACTTAAAGGTCCCAAATTGTATTAACAGCAGTTTTTCGACAGATTATGCTTCTATGAATGAAATCTTTGTAGCCACTTGATTTTTGTGTAAAATTCATCTATTTCGATATTTCAATCTGTATGTTTTCGGTGGTCCGTTATTCGACCATTTCCGTAGCGGTTACATTTGAATGACAGAAGTCAAATTGTGTTGAAGGGATTATCTACCCGCGCAAGTCAGTTAGTTGTGTATTTGTGCTTTCGTCCTATGAGAGCGGCTAACGCGATGCGGAGCTATGCGGTAAAAGTTTCTAATAGTGGTTGATATTGTGTTGTATTTTTTTTATTATTATTATAATTTGGCTGTGTGCTGTTATCTATAAATTCTTTATCAGGACTTTTTACTTTTAGAATTGTATTATTTGAATTATTTAGAGCCTGATAATAATAATAAAAAAAAAGTATTGCGTCAGAGAAGCAAAAAGGTTGCAGATAAGTAGAAGCTAATCCTGTATGCTAATGTCTGTTATTCCTTCACGAACCGATTTCGGAGTAATTTAGTACGAATCCCAAGGATATCGACATAGGCTACTTTTTAAATGGCTTCAACTTCATGTCCGTAATAACCGACCGATTCACGCGGACGAAGCTGCTGTCTGAAACTAGTTTTTATATATATAAAAATGAACCCTAAAAATAAAAAAAAGAACCCTATTTCTCCTGGTCACGCTATAACTTAAAAACGGCTGGACCAATATTAATCCTTACTAATATTATAAAAGCGAAAGTGAGTATGTTTGTTACGTCTTCACGCTTAAATGGTAGATTTTGATGAAACTTGGTACACGGGTAGACCATGTCCTGGAATGTCACAGGTAATTCTTTATTGTTTTCTTAACTAGTATACAGGGAAATATGCAGGGTAGGTAGGTAGCGTAGGGAGAGTAACCCTTACCTAGTTACCTATAACTCGGTAAGGCAGAGTAGGGTAAATTAAAGTAGAGTAGTCAGTTGACGGGAACGAAGCCGCGAGTAAAAGGTAGTGAACAATATTCTGCAACGACAAGCAACATAAAAACAGCTACAAAAGCACTGCATAGCTTTATAGCAAGCGCTACACAGTGCTCCCCTAGTACATTAGCCAGAGAAGTGATTCAATAATATAGACTGGTCCAACAATGTAAGTGGGCGGGCAGCAGACTTGTCGCTGCTTACTGCAATAACAAGCCTTAATCCGCTCGAATTATGGCCCCACGGCGCCCTAAATTATCGCTTTATCAATCCGATTCCAAGTATCGTTGTTGGACATATCTGCGGGGATCGATAAATCTAGATTATGACGCCTTATGGGCTACTGCCGAAGTTCTAGTTAGTACCTTGTTAGGAATAGATGTTGGTGGTCATATTATTAGCTTTCGTATTCAATTAGAACTTTTGGATGAGTCAAACTTCAAGAACAGCCTGTGGATCGTGTACCACGCATTGTGTACCAAGTTTCCTTAGGCCCTTGGAAAGCACTTTAAGCCATTGGTCCCAGATGTCATATGAACATCTTTCACACTGTTGTTATGGATAATAAGAAGCCAAAAAATCTTAGACTAGTCTTGGCTTGCATTTTTTACCCCTTACCAAGGTAACCTACCCCTTGCCAATGTAAGGTAAGGGGTAGGTATCGATAATCAGCTGCATCAGGTTAGATTAAAAGTCGACTTCCATAGTTGGGAAATGCCAAAAAGAAAGAAAACGTGGTAAGGTGAATATGACAGACTGGATGAAGATAGTCGAGGGTTAAGTATTGTGGTCCAGCATAGGAGAGATCCATTATCACATGATCAGCATGAGCAGCGGACTACGATTCTATTTTTATTTTATTTGATTCTCGTAATAGTTTAATTTATTAAAATAGTGCGCAAAAAATATTTTAGCTGCCAGTGGCTTAATTCAGTTTCTATCTTTTATTTTTTTTATTTTTATTATTATCTACATTGTGCTCACATGGAACAAGAAATATGTAACCAAACATTATATGGAACACATAATATGATTTAAAAGAGTGTCCATGGAGTTTCTTGCACGTTCTTCTCCATAGAGATCTACTCTTTGGAACGTGCATTTTAGCTTCACTTGTTTGTTTGACTGACCGACATTTTGACAATTCAAAAGTGCCTGTAATTGGTCTATTTGAAATAAACGTTTTTGACTTTTTGACTTTTGACTTTTACGATTACTTTTTCATATATTTTTCCGATTTTAAAGGAATGGTGAGTCTGCGCAAATGTAGACACTTTTAGTTTTCAGTTACCGACACCGAATACATTTTGACCGTCTATATAATTATGTTAAGTGGAAGAAACTGGATACAAAAAATGGAAGTGGGTGATTGCATACTGGTATTATAGAAATCAAACACTCATCAGTAGCTTGTTTCTGACACAAGACACACATTTGCGCCCTGCCTAAACAAGAGAAAGAAAAGAAAGAAAGAAAAATAATTTATTTGGTACAGCACAAGGCAAGGAAGTCACTTCCTTCTTCGAAGCAAAATGCGAGTAAAAATATAAGGGACTAGGAAGACACGGTGATGCTCTGCTCAAACGGAGCACACCTCTACCGTGTGCTCCACTGTGTCCTCCAGGCGGTCCACACAGTGGCGACACCCATGTCTTTTCTTCTGTCATTTACGTATACCTAAGTTCTGTCACTTTGCACACAAGTACATGAACTTACCACTAATCCGCTAAGTGAAATGAGACTCGGTTACGGAAAGCCAAGGTGGTGCGAAAAATAATTTATATTTTAATAAGATGAAATTCAACATAGTATCGTCGGGTTTATTTGTGTAACTAGTCTGCGGTGTGACAACTGTACGCGAGAAACAAATTGTTTAACTATTTTACGGCGACGAAAAGTCTTGATACTTTACTCAAAACAAGGTTGTCTTCTTTGATAATTAAAAAGACTAGGAGGCTCTTGGGGTCATAAAATTAAAATCTATTGGATATTTTCATTATTATCTTCATGCATTACAGCCCAAAAGGCCTCCACTGCTAAACATTATATATATTTCCAAAGTTTCAGTCCAATCCCGGACGTCTCGCATTTATTGCATTCTATCTATCCTCACCAGGTAATCGCTCTACCATGTTGTAGTCCTTCCATCGCTGCGTCTTTACGTACGTGGTCTGCCACTTCAGAACCTTTCGGCCCTATTAACTACTTTTTCTGCAAGTAATAGACCTTACCTTTGTCCACGTCCCTTTGTAATCACACAATAAGTGAAACAGCTTATAGGAGCTATTTTAGTATTGTGTCTGGTTTGTTTTTCTTGTGGCTAAAAAAATAAGCAAAGACAGGATATACTGTGATGACTTTGAGGAATATCTTGAGTTATACGTAATTGTGAATACTAAGCATGAGCAAACAATGAACGTTAGCTGTTACTAAACTAAAAGAACTTGCGTACATAAGATCCACAACCACAATCAAAGCTGGTTAATAGCTTTCGGTGCTCAATACTCAATACTGAATACTTTATTACATTTCATATTGTGGACATAGGTGGTATAAAAATATCTCTTTTTCGCATAAATAGCAAGTCGTCATAACTTTCAAGTATCAAAACTATAAATCCACCTACAAAACGAATATCACTGCGGTTACACAAACATTAGCAAGTTCTGCTAAACCACGGAAGTGTAAAAATGTAATCTATTTTAAACATTTGTCGTGCTTACCCCCCTGCGCCGGCGGCGTAATGATACGCTGAACTAGGCTGTGGTTTATTACGGTTTCGCGGTTTCTCTAGTATCGTCGTCGGAGTTCACTTGTTGGGGGTTAATGTTTACTAGTTATGGAGTTAGTGAGTTCAGCTGCTTTATGGTTTTTAAACAGTGCTTTGAGAAGAAGTCGATCACTCGATGATGGTTTTGTGTTTGTTGCATACAGCAAACTCCTTCAACCAGATTTCGTCTTTGGTCCAGCTTTTCGATGTATGTGGGTTACCTATACGGCAGCAAAATTTCAAGAAAGATTACAAATCAAATAACAAAAAAATAAACAATTTATCTACAAATTTCTGGATATTTGAGAAATTTTAACAAATCACTAGTTGTATTATGATTGAATTATAATATAAAATTATGTAAAGGAATTCAGTTAATTAACTATTTATTTGAATCAAATTGTTGCATATTTTTTCAAAGTATAAAATACTAGGTTTTGCCCGCAGCTTCGGCAGCGTACTCATAAAATATAGCCTATGCCACTCAGAAATAAAGCACACTTTCAGAGATTACCTCCTACAAACAAAAAAGCATAAAAACCAATGTTATCTCTTTATTATTTTAGTGTAGATAAAATAGGTTTTTTTTTTTAATTTCTATACTGTACCAGTTTTCAGTCATTTCATTATAATACTATCTATTACCTATACCAATGCGGTTGGTTCCAGAGCCCAGCATTCCTGCTGATATCTCAATCAAGACCAGACATAGTACAATTTCATTATTACAATTAACTTATCATAAACCAAGCCATCTTCACACGCAGACTTATATGCTAAAGATTTTATGACTTCCTCTTTTTCAACCGAGAACACCACCATTTTGACTTGATCCTATATTTTTGAACCATCTTGCCTCATTCACCGAGTTTTTCTTTTGGCAGAGAGGGGTGGAAGATCTACTTAGTTTGGTTTTAGATTTCGGTGTTAACAAAAGTAATATTGAGTTCTATCAGTCGTTAATATTGTTAACACTGTGATTTTCCCGTGTGAAGCCGTCACGGTGAGGGGTTAATGTATTTTGAAGAATGTCAACGAATGGGGTTTAGATATTTTTGATCGAAGTCCTACACGCGAAATATATATCGTTACATAGGAACTATGCTGTTTGCGATATCAACGAATAACGAATTTCACAAACAATGCCAAAACCCGGGCCTTGGGAGTAGCTTCCTTTTCAGTGGAATTTTACGGGACTTTACACCCGGTTCCATTACGCATACCTCTAAAATATTGTGAATTTCAATCCTGGATAAAGTTGGCACTGAAAAATGAGTCTAGTTATCACTAAATTGGGAATTCTGTTGTAAAATATTCCATACCACGGCTTTCTATGACAAATCATATCCTGTCCAGGCTGCTCGGAATGGATTACCAGACGCAATTAAACGCGCTGAACCTATTTTTAAAAGACGCGTTAGGAAACATTACCTGTCGCTGTGACTGAATTTTTTTTGTGTCCAATGTGCATATAAATGAATGTATTCCCAAAATGTTTTGTGCATTTAGGTGGAACGTCCACCATGTAACGATGGCACATCACCGTAAGTCTGGTGGTCCGATGATGGAACGAGCTTGTTCTATATCTAGTTTTATTTTTTATTATTTAAAAGACGACTTATATTTTGAGAATATATCAAATAAATTTGGTCAGTCGTTTAAATAGAAGATTTGACCTGACCCTGAAAGAAGCCTTGACCTGATGCTGCAGCATGCAATGGAATCTGCAGGATCCCCAACTCCTCGCCAACACCACAGGTATTGTGGTAGGGCTCATTAAAATGGTGTATCAGTGAATATGTCATACAAGTACCTACAGTACTATTTGACTGCACATCAACAGTACTGCCCCCGTTAGTAAAAAAGACGAATCTAAAATTTTTTCGAGAGTTGAGTTATATACATTGCCAGAATCAGGACATAATGGCGGGTCTGCCTCTATTTTTTATATTTTGCTAACTTTCTCCAGTGCGGTTTTACCACAGGGAAAAATGCCCGATTTCCCGTTTCATTCATTAAAACATATTTTTATCCGTTTTCGTTTTTGTTAGATATGTCTTTTTAACTGTCAGGAGCAGAGTATTCAGTGACAGTAATTTATAGGTAGGAATTACTAATATCAGATTCTTATACCCAGACGATATAAATTCGTGATAGGTAACTAACTCTGTTAGCTAAAGTCATTCAGTTACGTCTGTAATTCGATGCAAAATACTGCATTTATTCCAGTACTTATGCATTCTGTCTATTTATAAGTAATAAAAGTGTGACCTCTAGGATATTTTGGTGAACAAAAACTGTGCATTATCGACCGACTAGTCTGTCAGAATGCATTTGTGTCGCAGGACAATTGGGAAAATCGTGTTTCCGCAAAAACCCTAGAATTTTTACGGAAGTAGAACTATTTCAAAGTCAAAAGTCAAAGTCAAAATATTTTATTTCATATAGGCCTACAAGGGCACTTATAAAACGTCAGAAGCTAGTGCACGGTTCGAAATTGGTCGTTTCCTATGGAGAAGAACCGGCAAGAAACTCCATGGTTACTCTTTTAAAAAAATATCAGGGTTTTAGTGAGAAACTTAGTCTTTAGCGAGAAACTTACTAAAGAAAGTTGGAAACTTGTGTTTAGTAGCCAAATCTCAATACTCGGTTCTGATGTAGCTAGTCAGCGCATCTGTAAATGTGTCACGTATCATTGTGTGTCTGTTTGAATGTACGTTCTTCCAATCGTTCCACTTGCTGGAACGCAAAGGTAGACCATGTCCTAGGCTAGTACATGATGATACTTTTTATGCCGGTATTATATTTCCTTGAGATAATTTTCTATTTTCAAGCGAATAAAGCCGATAAATATATATTCAGTTTTTATGATTATTGAAAACAAAACAGTTTTATTGTGATAATTATGATAATTGATAGCAATGGTTGATTGTGGGGACTACTATAATATTTTCGTAGTTTCTAATAATCCGATTATTACTAAGATTCTAGGATGTTTGCGCAAAAGCGAATTATTCCAATTATCCTGCAACACATACACCAATTAAGAAGTTTTTATAAAACTGTGCATCTGCATACATTTTTTCTCGACACAAAGGTCATTTTTTCTCAATACTATTTACACTGACATCATCCAATTAGGAATAAATTTACCAAGAAACATCATCGTCCCGTCATTTTGGATCACGAATAAAGTTTGGCCTAATTACAAAAAGGTTTCGCATAAACTAATGTAATCAGTTTTTTGTGATTGAGGGATTGAGCGAAAAAATCAATTTGGTTCGCACTCGTGCCAAATCGGAAAGGTTTACGGGTCAAAAGATTTTTAAGGAAAATTGTTAGTTTATTGGGTCTTTTTTTTCATATCTTAGTTCTTTTGTGTTCGCATCCGGATCTTGGTGTAACCTTTCCTACCTATCCATACTAAATAAATCTATATAAAAGCAAAATATCACTCACTGATTAATCACGAAATCTCAGAAACTAACACCTACAAACTTAAAATTCGGCAGGTAGGTTCCTTATGGAATGTTGTGTAGACATCAACTAAGAATGAATTTTACAAAATTCTACTCCTAAAGTGGTAAAATTGGGGTTGCCCTTTAAAAGAGAAATACCACTCACTGATTAATCACGAAACCTAAGAAACTATAACACCTAAAATTTGGCAGGTAGGTTCTCTATAGGGTGTAGACATCCATTAAAAACAGACTTCTCCAAGTTCACCCCTTACGGGGATGAAACGGGGGTGCAGCCGCTGGCAGATGCTAGTAATATTATAAAGCTGAAACTAACTCGCTAATCTACTAATTTGAATTGAAAACTTATTGCTTGAATTAATTTTCAAGTAAGGTGTACATATATACATCTTAATTATTAAATATTATAAACTAATAGGTATATATACAAACTTAAAGAAAAAATATATACAAACGAGTAAAAAACAAAAGGAACTTATAGGGCATCAAAAAATTCGTCCACATCGATGTCAATGGGAAATGTGCCCAGAACGCTGGCAGCATTGCCACGCTGGATTGCAATGCTGATTCGTTGACCGAAGAAAAGCCCAGCCCTCTGGTCACGCGAAGAGTCGACCAACTGTTTGCTAATATCTCGAACAACTCGATGAGCGCTCGGACCCCATGGCCCTAGTGTTTCAACCCCAAACGGCTCAAACATATAACTTCCGATGAGGTTATTATATAAGATGAGGTTAGTAAGATGTTGTTTATAAATACCTACTTCTTTCGGCACCAAACAAAAATAATAACCAAAGATGTGGGTAGTAAAACCTAGGGTTCAGCTAGTTTATATTAGAATCTGAGGTAGTTACTTCAGATTCTCTCGAGAAATTTCTTAGTTTTTTTTCTATAAAAATAAGCATAATTTTTGCAAATTTTCAACTAACATTTCTAGTTAATTAGTGTATCTCTTGATGAAAATTGCATGAAAATCTGTTCAATAGTTTTTGAGTTTGTCGTGTTCATACACACGATCAATTCGATAAAGTAGTTTATTTTATAATATGTGAGGATGTAATATTTTTTGTTTATTACCTCTAGGCGAGGAATAGGTGTGATGATCCAAAGCTGTCTGATCTAAAATAAAAGAATCTAGTCATGCTTATTAGCAGCTAAGTTTAGGTAAAAGGATTAAGTTATAATTACGATAAATATAAAATAATAATTGCTCTGTCTGTCTATCTGTTTGAGACAGGTGTTACTCAAATGACTAATTTAATTTGATTGGTCATAGGTTAAAGAAAGTTTAGGAGTTTTTGAATTTAATTATGATTCTTAGAAGATAATTATGACTTTCATTTTAATGTTTAATCATTAAACTTGTTAAAATCAGAAACGTAGATTTCAAATAGACCATTTATAGGCTTTTGAATAAAATGAAACGCATGTCCATAGAAATATAAAAAACGAAATATAAAAAACTCCTTTCTTATATCTATGCGCATGTCACTAAAACAGTTCTGAGTATACATGTAGATGGATGGAGAGAGAGAGGAAGGTTAAAGAAAAGATGCATGGATTGTGCGAGAAGTAATATGAAAGAAAAGGGAGTTAGTGATAATGTGACGGGTGACAGGACAGAATGGAATGGAAGAAAAAAAGTGTTGCGCCGACCCCAAATAATATGTAATAAAGGCAGGAAGAAAAAGAAGATAGGCACATAAGAATTGTCAAAATGTCGGTCAGGGTTCAGGGCTCCTCGTACGCCTTCTAAAGGTCCAGGACCCTGACGTCCTGAAACCAACTCGAAGAGACCCTTTAGACACTTTTAATGGAACGTGAATTAATATTATTATAAAGGTTTTAGAAAACAATCATTATAACATCATTCTTATAAAAATAATAAACAGCACATGTCATAATAAAAACACGTGATGATTCAAACAAACCACGGTACTAAAGTAGTGCAAAACCTGTTGAAACCCAAAAAAATATAACTCGATCAAGTAATTACGATGTTACCAAAAAGTTGTTTATAATTTTTGGATCATTAGGATTTTCACGAATCAGCTACCGGTCGGTATATTTTTTTTAATCGACTGCGTCAGAAACAGGATTATGTTTTTCAAGTGTATGTATGTATCTATACTTCTTTGGTCCTCATGGTCATACGTAGATCAGCATCATACAACCGTTACGAATAACAAGACGCCAGAAAATCTGAGATTAGATTTGCATTAGTTGTAAGAGTGACACTGGATACATCAAAATGATAATCAAATTAAAAAGGTGGATTTTTGGCTACAAATTCTTTAAGCAACGATCACAAAAGCATTACTCATTAAAATGTAGGATATAAAAAAAAATTGCAGAGTCAAATCTCAACCGCAAAAAAAAAAACGTTTAAAAAGTTCAAAACAAATCATCGATCAACCGCCGTTTTACCAGTTTATAGTGAATATTTTTTTTTCTGACTGTACTTCCTCGGTTTTCTAGTTTTTTTTATGTTTTTGTACACGATTCACCTTTGAAATGTTTTTGTTTTGTACAACGAACTTGAAAATATGCTTGCGCATTTTTATATTGTTTTCAATAAGGTCTATTTATCCTGCTGTGATTATTATGTTGATTTTTATCGTCAGTATTCCAGAAAATCTTACTTATTCTTATTTCTAGAAGACTGTTAGACTACGATATAGCTACTGCTGATCACTCTTAGATTCGATTCTCAGGACGTGCCAACTATTACTTTGTCTTCCATTTGGATTTTTTTAGTAACATCCTCTTTGGACTAGGATCTCCCGGTTTCGTATCCGGTTGCAATAGGTTTATGGATTAAGTTCTATGTTAGGAAAACACGAAATGAATAACATAACATTTCGTGTTTTCCTAACACAAGCTTTATAATTTTTCTACTGCTGGGACTCAAGTCTCTTCTCTAGGAGAGGGAAAGGGCCGCAAACTATCGCGCGGGCCCTGTGTGGAAGAAGTTTTAGATGGAACATGCGCGGTTTGCACACGATGTTTTTCTTCACTATGTCTGAGAGCAGTGGTGATAAAATAAATTACACAAAGTAATACACCTGGTAGAAAGCGCAAACACGGCAGACCACAAAAGAGTTGGAGTGACGACATCCTAAATACAGTAGGAAAAATATCAACGTGGAAACGACTGGAGGTTACTAGCGGTCCTTATACAGACTCAGTATATGACTGTCTATTAAAAATCAAGATATGATGAAGGTATTATATGGGGAATAAAAAGACTGGCCTGTTGGTCTAGTGGTTAGTGGCCCTGACTGCTATGCCGGAGGTCGTGGGTTCGATTCCCACCCAGGACAAATGTTTATGTGATGAGCATGATCATTTGTTCTGTGTCTGGGTGTAATTTATCCATAATATGTATGTATTTAGAAATATATAAGTATGTTTATCAGTTGTCTAGTACCCATAACACAAGCTCTGCTTAGCTTGGGACTAGATCGCGTTGTGTGATAGTTGTGGAATATTATTATTATATTATGTTTAACCCTTCAGATACCGTCAATTAGAGACACAATAGTAAGACAATAGATGCGCGGCCACCGGTGGTCGCTTGGGGATTCATGAATTAAGGAAGGAAAACTATTTTTATTTAATGCACCTGGCTGGGTTTATATCCGCAACCAGTACTTATATAAGTCTAGGACCGTTACCACTGGGTCACTAGTGATATAACCTACATTAGTTACAAAATCATCTTGTAAACATCCTGCAACATTAATTATCTTAATGTATACTTAATTTTTTGTCTCATTTTTTCCTCATCTGGTTGCTAATCACACTTGTGAGACAATAAGCAATCTACATTCAAGTCTGCGTAGGACGAACTCATTAGACTGTCAGTGTACTGCTGAGCATACTGCGCCGATAAATTGGTGCAATCAAATTACTCTGCTTGACATTATGGGGACGTATTTATTGCAGAGACTACGAAGGTTTTTTGTTCAAGGGATACTGCTATAAAATAATGAGACTAAGTTGAATTCCTAAATTATATTAGAGAAACTTTATTGTACACCAAAATAGTAGCAATATGCATAACAATATATATTGTTAATAGAAATAAAAAGGTTACCGACATAGCATGAAGAATCGCCAAACTTAAGTGGCAATGGACGGGGCACATTGCTCGCAGAACAGATGGCCGTTGGGGCCGAAAGGTTCTGGAATGGCGACCTCGTACCGGAAGACGTAGTGTTGGAAGGCCTCCTACAAAGTGGGCCGATGACCCGGTAAGGGTTGCGGGAATCCGATGGATGCGAGACGCACAGGACCGTTCATTGTGGTGGCACTTGGGGAGGTCTTTGTCCAACGGTGGACGTCTTTCGGCTTAAAAGATGATGATTATGAGAAATAAAAATAGTTAGTGCATCAAGTTTTGAACAATTTTTTTTTTTAATATTGAACATTAATTATTGAAAAGTTACATTTATTCAATTTAATGATTATAAATAACACTTTCACAGGTGACCATATTTTCTAGCTGACGCTAATTCTAAGAAGAATTACATCCAAAACTAATTCAGTTATACATGATTCTTTTAAGACATTAAATTAAACTTTAACAGCGGGTACAAATATTCTTATAAAAGATAATTTTTTTTTTTTAGATAGGAAATCATTTAATGACTTGAATTTGAGGACATGTCGGACTTTTACAAACTGTAACCACACCTATGTTCTTTCTTTACCTTCCGTTCCAAGACCTCGGGTTCCTCTTTCGAAAGTCACCCAGTAGGCTTCAGTAGGCTTCAGCCCTGCTGGGCCGGAGTGATTTTTTTATTCCATGAACCGTCAATATCAGCTATCACCATCCTAAACTATAATGACACGAACTAATTGTGTTCAATAAATCTGTGCTGTAAGCGCGTTCGTTTCAACTCCAATATGTTAACATTTCGCGAGGCACAACGTGCGAACGGCCATAGCTCATCCGATGCTGTCATTTATCATAACTTCACTGCTTGTAGGGTGACCAGGCGAAGGAGGGACAAATACAATATTTGAACTGAAACAATTTGCCTGCTGAAGTCTTCTTGTCCGATTATAATTTAGGTGTCTTTAAAGCTAGAGAGAATAGGGTCCTAATAAACTAGTGCAAGTGCACCTTCAATGATAGCATCACGGTTTATCACCAGGTGGAATCGTAGTCAAACGATTCAAGAGCACGATTAGTAAATGCTATTAAAAAAACTAGTAAAATAAAAAAGAAATTGAGAGTTTTTTTTTATTTAGGGGAAAAGGCTTAAATTTATTTTATTAGGCTTTTTCATTCTTATCTCAGTGAATAGTGATAACGGCCGCCCCGATTTACAAGCCATATGTCATATTTTTTAATCCAGTGAAGACCAAGGAAGAAAAAAAAAAGGGAATAGTTGTCTTTACTGATAGAAAATCACTTTGTTTAGGGTCCATCTATCCTGCGCTAATTATATCAAATATCCAGTTAGCCATATATGTTATGTGCTGCTAAGCATCAAAGACACACTTAGCAGCAAAACATTTTTTTTTTCTGTCTAGCGTTTGACCACTATATTATATACTTGATGATAAACGATGGTGGATTTATGGTTGACGCAACGCAACTTCGCTAGTCTAGAAAAAATATTTTCTCTAGATTTAAACATTGCCAGGTTGCAGCTATCAAGAAACGCAGACTCCCGCAGAGAATTCCATTCCTTAGCTGTACGCCAAATTAACGCATCTCCAAAATGGTTTGTGTGCATGGAGGGATGTCCACCACACTACTTTGTCATACATCTAGTGGTCCGTTAATGGAGCAGAACTTCAATGATTTACAGTGTAATTTCTAAAATTTTATCCTACTCTTATCCTAGACCCACTCAAACTCATGGCCAAACTATCTAAATTATGATACGCGAACCGATTTACATACGTTATTGAGTGTGAGTTGCTGACGCGCAGCCAGCCCTCCGTCGGCACAGCTTGAACATGTTATTGATGTACCAGGCCGAAGGTACAGGATGTGTTGCGGAACCATGCTAGGCTACATTTGTCGTGGTTTACGAATGGTAGACTTAGTACAAGCACCTTTCACGTGAGATTAAGAAGGCCTACACACAATGGCTTTTCATTACCGATCACGATTATCCAAATACCCAGTAATATAGGTAAATATACATTTATTTCCGATCTCCCACCGGATCTTGGTACAGGCCATGGTTCGAAACGAGGAGGAGTGGCAGGCGGTCGCTTCTTTCTGCGAAGCAGTAATGCTAGCAAATTAGGAGGCCGACCGTATCAGGCAACGACGCTCACAGCGCCCCAGCCGCCGCCAAGATTCCGATCCCGATGTCCGGCCACCGTAAGCGCGGGCTTGCAGACGGCGAGCAATGGGTAGCTCGCGTCTAACCGTCCGGTAACTGCCCGGCCTGAGCCCAAGTCGTCGACGGTGCGCACTATTTCTGCACCCCTCAAGGAGTTGTCAGCAACGTCAGGGGCCTAGCTGAGTCGCAGCCTACTGGGCTTAACTAAGCTACTAGTCAAGGTTAGCTCCGAAAGGTAGCTCAGCCCCCGGTACGAAAGGCAACCATGGGACTGGAGTAGGTTTTAGCCAATAATAGTCTGACACTATCTTCCGCTCCGCCCAAGAGCGGAGGATATCATTAGATGATTTTCCTACCGAAAAAAAAAACATGTGTTTCTGAAATCTTAAAATATTTGAATCTATCAAAATATTTAATTATCTGGAACACATGAAAGACCTTTTTCTGTCACGGGTGTAATCATTTTAGGCGAAATACGTCCACTGTTGCGCGTAGGCTTCCTCAAGTGCTGCCACAACGACCGGTCCAGTGCGTCTCGCATGTATTGAAATTCCGTGACCCTCACCAGGTAATTGGTTCATCATGTGGGAGGCCGTCCAATGTTTGTTTGTTGCGTCTTCACGCCTAAATGGCAAAACCGATTTTGATGAATTTTGGTACAGATCAGTACGGACCCTGGAGACGGACAAAGGCTAATTTTTTTTTTAATTAGAAAGAGTAATGTATATTAATAAACGTGGGTGAAGCCGCGGGTAAAAGCTAATAAGAGTATATTATACTGTGAATTCTTAGGTAGCTATTACGAAGGCTGCAGAATTGTCTGAAAGAATACACTATTACACCAGACCCATACTTGTTCCGTACGGACATCGAACCTGCGACATACAGTGTAACAGTCAATCGCTCAATCACTTCACCTACCATGCCGTCAAATCAATTAATCTCTCACGCTTTGGTGATTAATCGTAGGTAGAATCGAAATCAGCTGGAGATATCATATACAGATCTTTACGCGATCCATTTTTCGACCTAAACTGAACTGTTAATGGGATAGAGCTATGTAGGGTGTGTGGCTCTATCTTTCTTTCTCGCTCGCACGACTTATATTTTAACAAGTCATGTTAAGCCCCCAGATATACAGTGTTATTTGTTAAACACCCACAAACTTTCATAACTATGTTCCTAACATCATAAACAACAATAAATAATATAATCATAAATTTTGTTCTACGACTTTTAAAAAATTATCATAGGTTATAGGATTTTCATACAATTTTTTTTATTGAATTGAACGTTCAAAAAACAAGCGTGAATCAAGCGATAGTACAATTGCTGAAAGAAGTAGAGATTGGGTGAGTGCGAGGTTCATTGATGCGCTTGCGTCGCGTCATACAAACGTAGATAGGTATAGCAAAATACGAAGCTGAAATAGCTAGAATTTTAGAATTTATCATATTCTAGCCCTGTATATTAAATCACGTAGATATACTTTATCTGATACGATATTATTTATAATTTAAAACCATGACTAATTTAAAAGCATCTCCAAAATGTCAGTCAATATTTTAAGAGGTTCTCAAATTGGCACTTAAAAGTATATCTAGGATAATATTCACACTCTATATTTCTAGCCTTGACCCTCTTGATTTGATTACTAAGTGTGTTTTTTACAATATTCATTACGTTTTATACAAGGTGTAAAGGATAGGTATCCGCAAACTTTGAGGGCTTGCTCAGTAAATAAAACTGAACAATCTTTCACAAAAAAAAATCGGCGTCCCCATACAATATTATGAATTTGTGCATATTTTTGTCTACAAGTTGTATAATAATCTAAGATCCAATAGAAGAAATCTCTTCCTCATTTGTTATTTGATTATGATTAATATTATATGCTAGATAAATGCGGTCATTAAGAATAGGTTGCATAGCTAGGTACCAAGGGTGCCTAGGTCAATCTGGTGTAAAGGAAAATATCGTGAGGAAACTGGAATGTCCTAGGACAAAACATTTGAAGATATGTGACATTCACCAACACACTCTTTGCCAGCGTGGTGGATTACGGCCCATTCCCTCTCCTAGAAAGGAGGCCTGAGTCCCAGCAATGGGAACATTGAAAAAGGCTGATTATGCTATTATGCTAATATGATTTCACTTTTAATTTGATTGATGAAACATTGATTTAGTTGAATTTTAATGTTATTTTTTAAAAAAAAAAGGTTGCCCCGCACCAGGACCTACTCTTGTGGCGCTAAAAATCTACTTATGTACAGTGGACGCATTTGCGATCATATAAACGCACATATACAGGACTCCCAGCTTAGCTTCTTATTATTATTATGAGCCTGCAGTTGTGTCCCACTGCACGACATATGCTTCTTTATTTCTTCCTACCTTCCTTTATTTCTTCTTCCCTTCCTTTATTCCACTCTTTTCTGTCTTTAACCACTTCTTCTTCAAGTCTAGTTTAGAACCAAATAAGACCCAACACCCTGTAAACTTTAAGTACCGTACCTACTCTGCATAAGTACCGTTTGTAATTACGTTGTAGGGAACTTTGTTATACTTACCCCGGGTGAGCTGTTTGCTTCATTTATTACGAGAAACGCTGAGAAACATACTTTGTTTCTGACGTCTGTATTCCCAGCATGCTTGAGAATTCTTGCTGTATTTTGAAATACTGTTTAAAAGGTTCAAAATTATGAAATTTGTTTTCTGATGCTGAATTTTTGAACTAAGATTATTTATTCAGCTTTTATTAGTAGATCGGCAATCATCTTCTTGTCGTTAACCTTATTTATTTGAGGCTCTTTGCTTATCATCTTTCACAGATCTTATTATGCCATCATTGCAATATAACTTTCCTCCAGTAAGGCGTTAAACTACCTTTTTTTGACACTAACTGGCAAGAGATCATTATCATTTCAGCCGAAAGACATTCATAAGCTAGATGCAGGTCTCCCCAAAAGTCATCACAATGACCAGTCCATCGGTATTCTGTGATTCTCATTCTGGTTATCGGTCCACCTTTTGAGAGGCCTACCAACGCTGCGTCGACCATCTGTTTTGCTATCAAAATGCCCTGCTCCCTGCCATCTAAAGTTGATTTTTGAGGCTATGTAACTTAGGTTGTCCCGCGAACATCTTCATTCCTGATTTGATCACGCAAAGAAATCTAATCATAGCCTTTCTGGGCAAGGGAGGCTGAAATATAATATTTCAGGACCGACTCTCTACATTATTTCAAACAGACTCTAGAATGCAACTCTAGAATGGACTGCATCCCATTCCACCTGGCTTAATTATATATCAAAACTGTTAATCACATGTATAAAACATGTGTTCCTATTAAATTGACACGTAATGCGTTCACGATTGTGTATAATTAGCGTTAATTAGAACGAGTCGTGTGCTTCAAATGAGCCACCCTGCGGTTTGTTATGACCAGCTGTGGCCACCGTGAGAGGCCTATCTCCAACAATGGACATCTTTAGACTGAAATCATGACGATGTTGATGACCAAAATTTGCTGAAATATACTTTTAAAACTGAGAAAAGTATGGTTACAAAATACTTCTTGTGATCAACAAAAATAATTAGCAAAAAACCAAAATAATAAGCAGTTAGTTTTTATTCACCCTTTTTTGGATTTTAAGTTGCAAACAAAAAAATACATGGAATTGGAAAGAAATGTTTGTTTCTTTCAAATTTATGCTTAGCGTAGTAAAATTATCAAGTATCAATGCCATTCTAAAATACTATATTTCACATATGCACGTAAATACGTCAAAAGCTAGCTCACGGTTCCTATTGGAAGATCCCTATAGGAGAAAACTTCGTCGTCGTTCAAAATATTCCATCTAATAAAATTAAAATTCAAAACATTTAATCAAAACAATTCAAAAGCCCAACCACTTACCCTAATAAAAATATGAAATTTAAATACCCATAAGCCCATAACAAAAGTCCAATAAAAACGTAACTAGAGACATCTATTAACGAAAAAAACGGTCTAGACGCCATGTCACCCATTCAAACTTGTTCGAATCCAAATTCGAAATTCGAAATCGTATCGCGTCCTGACGTTTCCGCTACGTGCAGTTTCCGGTGCGCACGCGCACAACGAATCAGTAATCGCGCTTTTACATTCAGAAATGTTTTTTTTTCTTTTTTTTTCTCACTCCAACTATATGTATCCTGTGTTTTGATTGATGGAGCGGAGATAGGCAAAGACCATTACCAGTCGAGCCTCATAGGGTCCCGTTGATAAATTGGTTGCTTGTATTCTCTGCGTGTGCGCACAGGGCATGTTCGCAATTGGTTCTCCGATGTGGTTTTGTTGTTGAAATTTTAATGGTTGATTTTTTGACTGTGTCGGAAGGTGTTAAAGAATATTGACTGTAAATGTGTATAAAGTTTTTAATAATGTCGTTTAAGTCGGGAAATAACAATAACAAATTTTAAAATACACCCTTGTTAACATAATGACAGTTAGGCAAGTACTTTTGAACTCCATTTCAAATTAATTTATTGCTTATTACAGTTAAAAGTTAATTTCTCAATATATCGCAGTAACATACCCAAGAGTATTACAATATTTATATGTCAAAAATTTCAGTTAAAATATAATATATTAAACGTCACTAATTACTTCAATTAGACAAATTCGTCTAAGATTAATCCATTGCAATTTAATAATCATACAATAATTACTCATAAATCAATGGCATTGAACAGTCTATTTAGATTTTTTATAACATTATATTATCTTTAATAAATTGCCCGGTCATTTAGAAATTCGTTAACTGAATAATCGGAAACACCAACATTTGGCGAGAACATCGAAAGACTGGAACAATTTTCCAGCTGCGGTTTTCTCGACCGATTACAATTTAGGTGTCTTCAAGGCTAGAGTGAACAGACTTTTTCATAAACTAGTCAACGATTGCATAAATGCCTACTATCAGGTTGAACCACAGAAGAGCACTACTTTATGTTATTTAAATATATATGTTTAATTAAAAGAAAGTCTGAACTGGAAAATGTTTAAAGATATTCAAAAATTTCCATCATAATTTTTTATTCCAGGTCTACAGCAAAACCAACGTTTTTTTTTTGTTAGCCTGTTCTGTCCCACTTTTGGGCAAATGTCTCCCTCCACTCCTTTCATCTTTTACACACTCAGGCTTCCTCTGGCTAGTTCTGATGAAATCTGTATAGTTCGTCGCGTCACAGCGCCATCTCCTTTGCGGTCTACCGCGACCCCGTCGCACTGTTTTAGGGCACCAACTTTGTGCTACTTTGACCCACACTTGGTCTGGCATGCGGCAGACATGTCCTACCCAGTCCCATTTCAGTTTAGCAGCCTCTTAAGCCACATCCTACTATTCTGGGGGTCTACTCGCTTTCTCCGAAACGAAACTTTCGTAAACGAACGATATTCATTTGACGTTAAAATTGCAAACAATCCTCTGTCAAAATTATTTTTTATTTCGAAACATAACTAATTAGAGTAGGTTTTGAGATTCGGTACGTCAAAAAATTTTCGTTCGTGCGAAATTTCGGGAACGAAAGGAACCGTGGTAGAAATTACACGAAATTTTAATCGAAACTTCGTTATTCAGAGAAAGCGAGTAGACCCCAGGTCTTGGAGCGCAGCATAGTGTTTTTAAAACCACCGTACAGAACTGCAAATCTTTTAGCATTTTCTCCAACAATATATCACAAAGGTGTAACCAACAAATCGTGATCTTAATAAACTGTTGCATATACATTGCAAAACGATACGTAAATCACTTATTAATATTAAAGTATTCAAAGAGAACGCGATAGGACGCTGACTTATGTCTCCGCTAGTTAATATGTATCACGTCCCTGATTGGCCGTTGACGGGTGACGTCACCACGCGCCGTGCGGTTGCAAACTTGAATTTAAGTTGCCTTGTTAATTTTCTTCGGGTATTTTCTTTATGGTTTGACTGGGTTTTCCGGTGATGTTGGTATCGTCATTTTTGTTACATTTTTTAAATGTTTTATTTATTTGTAATTTTATTGTTTTGCTGTCTAGATTATGTTCTAGAATATTTGGAATAAGGAATTTGCGAAAAAGGCTCTGTAACCCAATTTATATGTCCTATGACGTTGGTTATTAATTTGAAATGACGTGAAATTAAAAAAAAAGTCTATGGAGATGTTTTTCTTATTATTTTATTGAATATTGAATGAATTTAATCATGAATGCTATGTATGTTTTTGGATCATTTATATTCTGAAAATACAAAAAAAAAAACATTATTATTTTCTTTGCCTCATAATTATTAGGTATTTGGTGTGTGTGTAAAGAGATCTTTATTAGCATCATGTCTACTGCTGGACATAGGCCTCCTCCATGTGTCGTAGCGACAATGACCGGTCCTGCATGTAACTAGCATCGGATTCCTACGACTCTCACCAGGGCATCAGTCTATATTGTAGGAGATCTTCCAACGCTGCGTATTACGATACGTGGTCGCCAGTACTGTACTGTAGGACCTTTTGGCTATATCAGCCATTTGTTCTGAGAGACCTGTATAAACTTATGTTTCCTTTATCCAAATTTATAGGCTTCCCATCCTCACATTCATTTTCCCAATTTTTTACGGTTCTAAAACAGTATTTTATTAGGCTTAAGAATAGTAAGTCAAAACCAAACCACAAACAAACCTTTAAAAATAGACCAGACACTACAATACCACCCATAATCTAATCACAATCGTTCACAATAATCCTCACACATACAAACACTACTCAAATATGGCGCTACCTTAACCAACGTAAAATCTAATTCTAATTCAAGTAATACTCCTGTTTAGTATGCCAGTCTTGTGGCGACCGCTGACGATACAGGTCGTATGTTAAATACAGAACAATATGATGATCTATATACGAGGAGTACACGAGCGCAGGGATGTATATTGAATAGTTAAGTAATGTCGTGCGGGGGGCATAGAGTAGGTGGATTTAGAGGACACGTTTTGTGCCTAGAGACGTTTAAATGTAGAACTAGGTAAATCTAAAGAAATAATTAAAAAAAAAAAATATCCTCATACTAGCATAAGAACTTTTTCATCATTATTTCAGCCAAAAGGCGTCCACTGTTGGTCATAAACCTCCCTCAAGTTTGGTGGCATCGACCAGTTCTGTGCGTTATCAGACCACTTTTTTGGAAGCCTTCCACCCCTGCGACTTCCGCTACGCCATCACTCCTCCTTTCTGTTCTGTGAGTAATAATAATATGCCCAGCCTACTGATACTTGAATTTGGCCATTTTTTGGGCTATGTCGGTAACTTTGGTTCTCCAGCAAATATCTTCATTCTTGATTCGATCACGTATGGAAACTCCGAAAAACAGCTCTTTCCATTGGCTTTAGGTCACTATACTTCAAAATTGTATTTAAAAATAATCTAATTTTCCTTTAAAAGACGTGATAATTACTCTGTTCGAGGAATTATCCAACAAGCCTCTCAGATGCAAGACTTTATAGATACTTTTTTACCTGTGTATACTTGTCCATTCTGTTTTAACTTAGTCTATATCAATAAATTCTAAAACTTATTTAAATGTTGTATCACAAGTTAGAGATACGTATCTTTATATACGGGATTTCCGGCGTCTGTCGACTGTCGGGCTTGTCGCTAATTTCCACGGAACCCTGATTCACGTTCTATATGGGCCTTTGGTGTAAGGATCCCTAAATTATATTGTTTTGTATGCTCAAGCTGACTGGATTTGTCCAACGGAAACTTGTGACTTGATTTATTTTTTATAGAAATTAGCATCGTGTAGATTTTCTTTACAGTATTATGCCTGGGTAACACTTGATGCAATTTTATTTCTTTATTTAGGCAATTGTGACAAGAGGATGGCAATGCTGCCAGCGTTTTGGGCACTTTTCCTATTGACATCGATGTTGATGAATTTTTTGATGCTCAATAAGTTCCTTTGCTGTGCTTGAGTGCAACAATTATAGAGGAATAAAGCTAATGTCACATACTATGAAAGCCTGGGAGAAAGTTATTGAAAGGCGACTGAGAGAAGAGAGTGAAATTTCGCAGAACCAATTCGGTTTTATGCCGGGTCGGGGTACGACGGATGCCATTTTTGCTATACGCCAACTATGTGAGAAATACAGAAGTGCACATAAAAACTTGCACATGGTATTCATCGACCTCGAAAAGGCATACGACCGGGTACCTCGTGAGGTTCTGTGGTGGGCCCTTAAGGAGAAAGGTGTGCCTGGGAAGTATGTGCGGTTGGTCCGAGCGATGTACAGCCGATGTAATACCCGGGTCCGGTCTACAGTTGGCACCACGGACTGCTTCAATGTGGCTGTCGGCTTACATCAGGGGTCGGCTCTCAGCCCTTACCTCTTCCTGATGATAATGGACGCTCTGACGGCGGACATCCAGGAAGAGGCTCCCTGGTGTATGTTGTTTGCCGATGACATTGTTCTGGTTGCCGAGAGTGGCCTAGAGGTCCAGAACAGATTGGAGGTGTGGGGGCACAGACTGGAGAGTGTTGGCCTGAAATTGAGCAGAACCAAAACAGAGTACTTGTTCTGCGATTTCGGCGGTCTCTCCAATCCTGTGCCTTTATCTCTCGCCGGAACGCCCATACCGATCTGTTCCGACTTTAGGTACCTAGGGTCGCTCGTCCAAGGGGATGGTGAGGTAGACCGGGACGTAACACATCGGATCAACGCAGGATGGATGAAATGGCGACAGGTCACGGGAACCATTTGTGACCCACGGATGCCCCTCAAGTTAAAGGGTAAAATCTACAAGTCCGTGATAAGGCCTGTCGTACTGTATGGATCAGAATGTTGGGCTGTGAAAAAGATGGATGAAAAAAGATTACATGTAGCAGAGATGAGAATGTTAAGATGGATGTGTGGTGTGACAAGAATGGATAAAGTGAGAAATGAGTATATTAGGGGAAGTTTGAAAGTGGCGCCAGTGATTGAAAAGTTGAAAGGAAATCGTTTGTCTTGGTATGGTCATGTGAAAAGGAGGGACGAAACGCATGTTGCTAAAAAAGTTATGAGTTTACATGTGGATGGACGGCGGGGGAGAGGGAGGCCAAAGAAAAGATGGATGGATTGTGTGAGAAGTGATATGAAAGAAAAGGGAGTTAGTGATAGCGTGACGAGTGACAGAACAGAATGGAAGAAAAAAACGTGTTGCGCCGACCCCAAATAAAACGGGACAAGGGCAGGAAGATGATGATGAATAAGTTCCTTTGCGTTCTGGGACCGTGGTGGAGCCGTAGTGGACATGGGCTTTACTGGGCTCATACGCCCCAAACTGTAGGTTCACTCGGAAACCAGCAACAGGCAACTGCTACGTTATAGTTCTCTAGTATTATGCTGAACTGGATACTAAATGTTATACTTAGTATTTAACTCAGTGGCGGTTAGTATACGAATGGCCATTTGCAAACAGAGTCTGTTATTTCAAAAACCTGATGTTGAATCACTATTTTCATAGCAGATAATACTAGCAAACGTAAGTAATTAAATTATAAATGTTTATGCTTTGTAATGTGAATAAATGGGGTGATTATATGTGTTTATCATCATTAGCCTTTTAAATGTTCCCATTGCTGGGGCTCAGGCATCCTCTCTTGGTGAGTAAATAGGCCATAAACCACCACGCGGGCCCAGTGCAAATTGGTGAATGTCACATATCTTCGAAATTTTGGTTTTAGGACACGCCGGTTTCCTCACGATGTTTTCCTGCACCGTTTTGAGAGCAGAGGTAGTGAAATAAATTACCTGGCAAAATTTAACCTCGCGACAACACGTAAGTTGGAGCCATTACCAATGGCCACCACTGCTCTCATTAAATTAAATGTGTTAGCTTACAACAAATTAGACGTTTAAAAATTTTAATGTTACCCTCCAGTAAGACACACAATCCGTGTCACCGTTGCAATCAAGTTAATAGTGATCTCATTCCCTTAGTTGTCAGGCAGATGGACGGTGCTCCACATGAATATGCATCCACCGTCACACACTCACCATCCACTCACGACCACCTCACGCTTTCTACATTTACACCGATTTTTCTCCTTTCTCTAAATAGGGTAATCCGATTGGCCGTTGGAAAGCTGATTGACAATGTCTAATTGTGTAGTGGTTGCAAATAAATCTTGCGTACTGAATAGATGCAATTGGTTTTTTTTTTTATAGCCGATTTGACAGATAGAGTATGAAGATAATTCTCGATTTTAGTTAATTCTGTTTAAATTAATAATAATAGTAAAAAATGGAAATAGTAGTGTTATTATAATATATGGGTTATTTTTTTATAATTAATTATTATCATTAATTTCTGTGATCGACTTATTATTTATTTATTTATTAATCTTTATGCACTAGAACATAGTACAAAGACGGAGTTAATGCCTTATTATATTTTTTCTTCCACTCTGTCACCCGTCACGGGTTGCTAACTCCCTTTTCTTTGATATCACTCCTCACATAATCCATCCATCTTTCTTTGGTCTTCCTTTCCCTCGGCTTTTGAGTCACTGGCGCTACCTTACGTTATGTAATTTTTGCCATTTTTAATTTTATCTTTTTATTTCGAATTATCGTCATTTACTAAAGTAACTTTAATCAAAAGTAATGTTTTTAATAATAATAACTTACAATCAGCAAGTTATCCTTCACAAAACTTTCAATAATAAAATCAGTTTTTTTTTTTTTATTTAAAAATTAATTAGTAGATACACTTGAAACCGATCAGAATTAAAACAGTATCTTCGAACCAGAATAACTCCAACAAAGACCAAAGTAATTCTTTAAATAACAGTAATAAATTCTTCTGTCATACATATGTAGTATTGAAATAATGTGTTGAAGGTTTGCCAAAGTTATCATGGACGTAAACAACCGTGTGTGGTCTTGGCTAGTTAGTATGGTCGCCATCACTTGCGCTGTCCAAAAACACGGCTAAGGGATATAGCTTGTAATGCCGCTAAAAATAACTATCAATCGAAACCATTTATTTGGCTTACTATGTGGGTTTTTGTATTTAAATGTGACTGTAGTAATTTTGTAGTAGGATGTTGTTTATTGGATGTAGGGTTTGTAAAATAAATGTAAAGAGTATATCTTGTAGATATTTATAATGTGATGTAGAATGTAACGTTAGCAAATATGTCACTGCAAAAAAAAAAAACACTTATTTTAGAAGACGGACTAGAAATGCACGCAGGAGCTACAAGTATTAACTAGTATTAGATGTAGGCTTCATATTTATTTTTACGAAGAAAAAATTTCACGATTGTGACCTTCTCTTCCCTTTCTGACTTGAGCGAGAGTGTCAGATTTAATAACTAAATAAAACAACAGCACGTCTGTGTATATGTTTGTTCCTGCTAATCTCCGAAATGGATAGATCATTTCTGACGAGAGAGCCTCCTTTCGTTGATGGATAGCTGATGTTACAAAGAGTAACTTAGACTAGTTTGGCGGGACTATCATTGGGATAAGTAAGTTAAGCTACTTTTCAATTTCTGGCTGAAACGAGATTTAATTTTCAGGGAGAAGGGACACACATCTCCAAAATGGATAAACAGAATTTGACGGAACTTTTACTAACAGATTTATTTTGTTCTAATTACTAATAATATTAGAAGAGAAGAATGAAGAAGTAGAATGTAATTGTTATGTTTTAGAACGAACGCGAAAAAGTCATTAGTAAAAGCTAGTCTATAATACACCTACAATTTTTCAAAGGAAACAATACCAAATGCGCCTATACCAGAAACAGCTTTGACGTCAAACATCACAAGAAGAAAACGCAACATCCATTTAAAATTCACAGCACAGAGATCGTGAAGGTAAGTAAATAAGGCTGACTCACACCGATCAGCATTACCACCTTAAATATGTTAACAAGATCTTAATCCAGGCGATTTACTAGTCAATTATACGGCTTCAAACGCTTTTGTGATCCAAGTCGCCTGCTTAATATTACGGTTAGGTAGTGTCGTGTGTTCAATCTGCAAGTTTAGTTCGCTTGCTCGACGTTTGATTTGGATCGACGCGGACTGTTCGCAGAAACGTGTCACGGAGTCATAGTTTAAACAATGAGTGGGACATAGAGTTGGGATGCGTGGTGGTGGTAGAGGGGTGGAGTAGGTAGAAACTGTGTTTTTTTTTATAAATGTATTTTTCTTTACAGATGTTCTTGTGTTTAGGGTTGACCCTCTGATAACGGCCCTGACAATTATGAGGTATTGCGTTCAAACCTTAGGCACAATACTTTCTGGAATTCATTTTATCATAACTGCTCTCAAAACGGTGAAGGAAAACATGGTAGGGAAACCAACAAAAAATGCAAAATAAAATTAATGGACTGAGGACTTGGTAGATGAGAGCCTGTTCCTTTCCTAGAGAGTCCCATTGGGACCATTTGAAAGCTAATTATGCTATGGTATGCTATATTTCTGATACAATAATCGTCAAGCCAGTTTAAGTATTTACCATTTTATCAGAATCTTTCATAATATCTTCCTGAAATCTAATGTGTAGATGGGTATGCTAAAGATCTTACGATATTAAAAGGAATTTAAACATGTACCATCAAAAAACCTACCGAATAGAAGTCAAAATCACTTGAACAGACAGTGAAAAAGATTTGTTTAGATGTCTGCTTTGAAAATTACCGGAAAATATACCAAATCGACTAGATTAGATTAATTTTGTTTGAAGTAGTGTAACTAGGACGCCCTATTAAATGCATAACCCTTTGCTGAAAGGTCTTATCAACTGTAGATCTTAAATACTTTCCGATGTAAGACGTGGGTATTTTATAAGGAAATGCACATTGGCCCGCAATGGCCCATGGAGAGGAAGGCCTTCGTCAAGCAGTGGGACATAAATGGGCTAACTCACTAACTAATGCACATTTAAACTTGTCAGTCAAATCTGGACAAGATGTAAAAAATCTGAAAAACTTCTCCAATTACCTCACAGAGGCAGCTACCTTGAATCCACAAACCTGACACCTATCTCGCGCCACAAACTAAATGATCTATAATTGTATTATGGATCATCTGTACGACGCGCGTGGGCGCCATTGGGACGTGAGCGCGCATTCGTATCGATCGTAATCGATCCCATCGTGAAATTAGTATAGTGTCGCTGATGACGTAATATAATGGGTGTCTTCTTCTAGATCTGGCTTCAAAGTGCTTGTAATTGATTGTTTTAAACACTTAGCCACATGCACAATGAACACTTGGTAAGTATCTCTATCTCCTCAAAAGGGGTTCAGAAAATGGCAACCGCCATCGATACCTTCCAGAAGGAGATAGTGAGGTGATTTGGGTGCGTGCCAAGGGGGCTGGTTCACCGTTATAGAGGGCCTGCAAGGACGGAGGCATGGGTCCATGGGTTGACTTCCAAATAGAAAAACCCGTAGACCTGCAGCGCAAAAGCACAGAAGAAACTTAAGTACGATCTGGCCACCGTAAGCGCGGGCTTGCGGAGGGCGAGCAATGGAAGCTCGGTGTTTGACCGTCCAGACCAAAGTTTTTTATTTGTTGTCTAGTGCTCATAACACAAGCTCTGCTTAGCTTGGGACTAGACGGCGTTGTGTCATATTTGTGGAATATTAGTTTATTAATTTCAATAAAAATATCAATGCATTACTAAATATTCAGGAATAAAAATGATTAGCCCATCAATAAACAACACGATAAAATCATGAGCAGTTTAAATAATCCTCCGTGAAAGCCATCATGTTCACCTTTTGTCTCACACTCAAGATATCCGGAATCCAATAAGCACTAATGTCTAACATAAACAAAAGATAATTCTATTTACACATCTCAATCAAAAACTAGTCGAAAGAGGTCACAGCATTCAGTCGTGATCTTAAACTCATAAACGTGAAATTCGTGATGTTTTATGTACGAGTACTAGAGGTCGAACAGAATGTTATCACTCAGATAAATTAAGAATCGATTCCATGACGGTCTCGATTTATATATTGAATGAACATCGTTACGATGATCTAATTTTACGGCGGGCGTGACGAATGTTGAGCGTAGAGTTAGGAGGTTCTAGATGTGGCTTTTGCGCGTCCTAAGGCCTTCCCATGAGCCGTGTGAGCAAGAAAGAGGGATGGAGGACACACCCTACGTAATAATATCATTTTAAGCCGCGTACAGACATCGCGAGGCGTGCGTCACGCATGGTTCGTCACGCATGCCTCAACCTGAGGCATACGACGGTACATTTATACGAGCGTCCCAAACTACACATACTCAAGCTGAGTGCGCAAACCATCACGCACGGTGTTCTTAAGTAGAAAACGCACACCACACCTGTCCGTCCACATGGAGCGCACGGCTTGTACTGAGGCGGCGGGCGTTCGCAACGATCGTATGACGCGAATGCTCACTGTGAGCACACATGTCCACACAGCCCGAGGCATGCGAAAGGAACCATTCGCGACGCACGCCTCGCGATGATGTCTGTGCGTGGCTTATACAACTGACAATATATTTTTTTTAGAAACTGTCACTCAAAAGTCCAGGATTTTGGATTTTTGATCATCAGTTTCTAATTCGTTTGTTGACATGAATTTATGCGGGAGGTCTGAGTCAGGCTAAAGCAAACTTATGCTTTTAGTTGCCCTTTACTCGTATGTTCTAAAACCACAGATTTCCTTTCAAAAGTTGTCCCAAAAACCCTAGTAGGCATCGGCCCTGCTGGGTCCGTAAACTTCTTACGGTTTTGCAGATATTTGAGCTGCGCCCTGTCATCTCAACTTGGGCTCGGTCTTTATATCCGGCGAGCTATTCTCTGCAATTCTCTATGCCCAGGGTGTTTTCTGTTGCGTTAGCAGGGATGTGTCTTACGGCCGCCTCCTTCGCTAGCATTACTGTTTCACAGAAAATGCGACCGTGTCCCATTCCCTCGTACTCCGGACCGTGGCCTGAACGAAGACCCGGCGCGTGAGGTTACCGCCGCGCCGCCACCACCGATTACCACTACGACAACACGACGGTGGTCCGCGCAATGGTGACATTCAGGAGTTTCATCTATTTAATAGCCATGAAATCCCGCCGGAACTCTATTCTATGTGAAACAAAAGATTTTGCAAACACTTTTTTTCACATATATTTTAATTTTTTTATCAATCGTTGATTATGTAAGAAAATCGTATGTTTTCCTTCTCGTTATTGATGTCAATAAGAAATACCCATGACGTTAAAGAAATTATCCTGTTTACTTATTCGAACGCCTATGACCTTCAAAGTTAGAGTGAATTTGCAGTATCTGGGCTCTTTTGCTTCATCAAACTTTAAGGAGTTTTTTAAATTCATTTTTAGTTTATATGGTGTACAATAAAGAACAAAATAAATAACTAAATAAAATCATGGTCAAGGATCACTTTCTACACGCTTGAACGTCATTAATTACATATTTTTCGGCTTTCATAATAATTACATTATGTTATCGGCTATCAGCATAATTCAGTTGTATAGAATACCAGAATTGCAATTTAGCTTCACTTTTTTTGGGCTGACCGACAGTTGACAAATCAAATTAAAAACGTCTATTTGAAATAAATGTTTTTGATTTGATTTGATTAGAAAAAACAATACCTACATTACCAAAACTTTTTAAGGTATTCTATATATTGCCTAGGTATTGTATAGAATACTGGATTATACATTTTGCATGGTATCAAGACATAAATAGATTAAAACTTCCAAAAGCATGTCTATCACCTTCCTAACTCTACATTCCCACAAAAGGAAGCTAAAGATATAGGTCATAAGAACAGCACGACTGCCGTTTAAATCATTAGATATTATAATTATTATGAACGTCAAATTATTTCCTTGACTGTTGGAGCTCGTCGTTTTGCAGACGTCTGTGTGCAATTAATGTCGGAGCAAGGTGATTTCGAATTAATGTTTTGTGTTCGTAGATGTTTGATTTAGTGGTGTGCTGAACTGTTTTAGATCATCAATAAGATTTGTTGTGTTCCTTTGTGAATTGAATTCTTAATATTGCTTTCCAATCTAAACAACAAAACTATTTTCACTTTGCTCTTAAGAGCGACCAACCTGAGGTACATTTTCATGCAACCGCTTTAATAGAATAGAATAGAATTAACTTTATACTTACCTACTACTTTTTATACACCAAAAAGTAAAACAGCTTATACATATATTATTTTAATGACTAAATGTGTACCTACTGCATGCTAAAGATGTAAAATCTAAATATTTGTACGGCTGAAATATCCCGAATATAGTGAGACCTACTAAATGTTAAGAACATGTTATATACCTATATTCATGCAAATAAATATATCATTCATTCATAAACTTGAATTTATGGGTACAATGGCGGTCTTATCGCTGAAAGCGATATCTTCCATACAAACTTAGGATGGATAAGAACTTAAAATAATACAGGGTTAATGTGTGTGGGATAATTTGATTATGATGTTATTACATATATTTCTCTCTAGATATCCTGGAAACGTAAATATCTTGTGGATATTATCTAGTAAAGTGTAAAAATAATCCAATAAAGACCTCTGAAAATCTGCTATTTTTTGTGAACTTTGGCTCCGCAGAAAGATAATACAAGTTTTGTTAAACATTGAAATAAATGACAAAATTACGAAATTATCTCTCTTTTATTGTGAAACCTCTTTATCAAACATTGCGTTAGATTGCGTTGGATGAAACAACAAGCTTTTAAATAATGATCACGTTGACGACAGATTAGTGGAGAAGGTCCCTCTTAAGGGGAATGCTGTAAGGTAACCTACGAATTACATTTTGTAGGTCAGTATCAAGTTATATGTAGACTAAAATATGATTAAAATGCCTTTTTCATGAAATAGTCATTCATTAGGATAAGACGAACTGAGAAGATTGTCGATCGTTGATGAATCTATGATTTCCTATTTATTCCTTATGTTTATTCCTTAAATATTCTTTTAATAAGGTAATATACTTTTAACATAAAACACTTAACTATAAAATAAAAAAATAATATTTTTTTTTAACCTATAAATAATGGCCTTATTATTCTTAATTAACTCTCCTTTTCTTCTTTGTTTATAATGTAATGTCTCTTCATTCCGCATGCCTCTTGGCAAAACCCTCTTCTAACTTTTCTTGCTGTAACCGCCTGAAAATCATATCATTCGTTTTTGAATGTATACACTTTAATTTGTGATCGTGTATCTCACGTAATGAAAGTATGGATAATGTTTTTTTTAATGTTCGTAAAATAACGATTTTTATTACGAGCCTATTTGATGCAAGAAGTCTTTTTGTTGCAAAACAAAAACAGAACTTTATAATCATTGTATCTCCCGAGCGCAGAAATTTCGAAACAAACAACTGTGCCAAAATCATTGACTTACAAATAAATCATCGAAACCAACCAAAGCGGCTCTCGAATAGATTTTAAAGTGCCATGGTTATCAGTCACTCAGAAAATGGGTATCAAGACGATAGAATTATTAATTTAACTGATGTTATGGGTTCTGTTATAAAATAAATAATAACGTCGTGTCGGTTCTCAAGAATTTATTGTATTATAACTTTGCGCGATCTTATTTTGTTTTGAAGGAGAATTGACATATTTTGATACTTTAATAATATATTTTTTTATTACGGACAACATAGCCCACACAACAAATCACAACAAAAAACAATACTGAATGTTAGTAACAATTATTAACTTATAAACTATATAAGTTAATAATTGTTACTAACATTCAGTATTGTAACGTATACGCCACTACAGATAATGTGCTTTTAATGAGATGCCGCACTATGGGGCTCTCATCATGTCTATCAGCAATCACTTTCAGGAGGCTGTTACTACTGCCACGCAATCTGGCGAGAAGAGACGCATTCTTTTTGCGTATGACAGCTGAGAAACTGTCAACTCTGGCTTGAGCAAAAATTTTATTGGGTTCAATTAATCCTTTAAAATAATATATTAGCTTTTTTTAAGGTTTGCAAATCTTCTAATGGCTTCTTTTGCTCTAGGACGGAAAGAAACCCCACCAACCGTGTTCCCACGTTGTCGTCGTGGTGGGGCTTGCGTGTCTCAATGACCTTGAGGGCTATGCCGGTAGAGCTACTCATGCCGGAAGGCCTCAAGCGAGAGACCAGACCAAGAGGAACACACGGCGGAGTCCAGTCGGACCGCCCGGAGGGTGCGCTGTCCAGGAGCGCTGGCACCAACAGCTGTCGGCGCCTTCTCGACAGCGAGCTCGGTTCGCCTCGGGTACGTGTCTGTTTATCAGACACGACCACGATGGCGAATGTGTATTGGGGACCCCACCCCATCGCCAAAAAGGCAAAGCTGTGGTCAGCAAAAAACATGAGTGCGGATAGACAAAAAATAACTACCCCAGGAGGGTACCTGCTTGCAGGAGAATCCCTCCCCGAGCTAAGCTCGGGCTGCCCCTCGTATTCTGGGGGGGGCACCTACCGCCTCGGGTCTTCGGATCCTGTACCGTCCAATGTGGATGCATCGAGCCAGGGTGGCTCACTTGACGGCGGCGCGGAGTCCCTGGGACCAGTTCCCAGCACGTCCGCGACGCCGGTGGAGGCCGGCCGTAGTTTCGGCCTCAGAGAAGTGAGTGAAGACGCGGCGTCAGACTCTGATGCCGCGTCTTCACACAACTCTGATGTTATGGAGGTGGAAGTATCCACCTCCAACAATAACAAAAGGAAGGCGGAGTTTATGCGCTCCGTCTCCGACGGCGAAACGGGATCTGCCAGAAAAATCTCGTCCACGTGGCGGGGCGCAGCCCGTCAAACAGGCAGAGGAAGAGGGATCCCCGCTGAGAGCGCCAGCGAGGGACGCCAGGCCGGCCTCATAAGATCAGAACTGCCGGAGGGAATGGAGGTGGCTATGGCCAAATTTAAAGAGGTCGTGGCAGCCGCCATAATGAGCGTGGCCAACAAACGGGAGAGGGTGGCCAAGAAGCGCTCCATCGAGCTGGCCAATGCCACGATTGGGGGGGCTCTGGGGTTCGTGTTCGAGCCCTACGAGCTGACCCTGAAAGGGAGGATTGGCCGGCTCGAGGCCTTGGCCGGTCTGCAGGACTCCCCTCCTGCACAGTCACCGGAAGGACGGAGCACGGAGGCGGAAAGCGAGGTGCTGTCCCTGCTGCGGCAAGAGCTGGCTGCTGCCAGGGAGCAGCAGCAGCAGCAGCAGCAGCGCTTCCAAGAGCAAATCCAGCGCCAGCTTTCCGTCCTGGAGGGCATCGTGCTGCGTCCCCCGCTCGCGGCCTCCAACCCGAAAAGGGTGGCGTCATATGCCGCCGTTGCCGCGGTCACGACGACTACTGCACCCAGGGCAGGTCCGTCGGGGCAAGTCGCGCGCAAGGCCGCGGCGCCGGAAGCGGCGAGGTCGGGCCCGGTGACCAGGCAGCAGGGGAAGCCTGCCGCCCCCCCGAAGGGCAAGGTGGCGGCTGCCACAAAACCGGTGGGGCCTCCTGCCACGGCGGCGACTAGGTCGCGCCTGCCGCCTTCTCCGCCCGAAGACTCCTCGGCTGGCGCCGAGTGGACGGTCGTCGGCGCCAAGGAGAAGGCGAGGAAGGCGGCTAGGGCGGCCAAGAAACGGAAAAGGCGACAGGAGCGCAAGAAGCGGGCCATGGCTGCCAGACTTCGCGCCCCGACTTCCGCAGCTGTAGTGATCACACTACAGCCAGCTGCGGAAAAGAGGGGCGTGGACTATGACATAGTCATGGCCAAGGCGAAGCAGGCGGTGGTGGGCCACCTCGACGAGTTCGGAGCCTCCGGGGGCTTCCGAATAAGGCGGACCGTAACCGGAGCCCGAATTTTGGAGGTCCCCGGGGCGGACAGCGGCGAACTCGCCGACGCCCTGGCCGACAAGATCAGGGCGTCCCTGGACGTCGAGGAGGCCCGAGTGTCCAGACCCACCAAGAGCGTAGACATGCGCATCATGGGTCTGGACGACTCTGTCAGGGTGGATGAAGTGGTGGCCGCCATCGTCAGGGCGGGAGGGTGCACGACCGATCAGGTTCGGGCGGGCACCATCCGCGCTGACAGCACGGGCATGCGAGCTGTCACAGTGAGCTGCCCCGTGTCGGTGGCCAAGGCCATCACGGCCGAGGGCCGAAGGCTGTTGGTGGGCTGGGTTTCAGCCCAAGTCAAGATGCTGGAACCCAGACCTCTGAGGTGCTACCGATGCCACGTCGGGCACCACGTGGGCGCCCATTGCGCCGCAGAGGTGGATCGCAGCGACCGCTGCCACCAGTGCGGACAGCCCGGACACAAGGCCGCCGAATGCCGTGCATTGCCGCACTGTTACGCATGTGCGGCGGCAGGCAAGCCGGCCGACCACCGGGCTGGGGGTAGGTCCTGCGACCCTCCCACCAAGGCCAAGGGCAAAGTCAGGAGGGGCATCCACCCTGATGTTCTCACCGCCGCAGCCGCTACTCTGGCTGCTGCCGCCATCGCCGCCGCTCCCGCCGCGGCAAGACCCTCAGAAAGGGTTCAGGAGGAGACGATAATGGAATGTCAATAACGACACCATTACGTCTCCTCCAGGCGAACATCAACCACTGCGCCGCCGCTCAGGATCTGTTGCTCCAGAGCATGGCGCAGTGGTCGATCAACATCGCCGTCGTCGCCGAGCCGTACTTTGTCCAACCCCGTGGAGACTGGGTTCAGGACTTGGACGGCTCGGTGACGTTAATTTCGTCGGCCGCCGCCGGTACCCCGCCCCCCGAGTCCGTCACGAGGAGGCGGGGTTGCGTGGCAGCACGGTTCGGGGACATCGCCGTGGTAGGCGTCTACCTGCCCCCGAACAGATCTCTCGACGAGTTCCAACTCTCCCTGATGGAGCTTAATTCCGTCGTCGCTGGGTTCGGTTCCCTCCCCGTGGTCGTTTGCGGGGACTTCAACGCCTGGAACACGGCTTGGGGTTCTCGGCGCACGAACCAACGGGGTCGGATGGTGGAGGACTGGGCCTTGGAGCTGGGCCTGGTCGTCCTGAACCGGGGCTCTGTCCCCACGTTGGTGCGGATGCGGGGTACATCAGTGGTGGACATCTCGTTCGCCAGCCCTGCTCTGTCACTGCGTGTCGTCGACTGGCGCGTTATGGAGGAGGTGGAGACGTACTCCGACCACCGGTACATCCGGTTGGACGTCTCCGCCGAAACCTCGGCCGCGCCGGTCCGACAGAGCCCTTGTGGTCCGCGGTGGGCGCTTAAGCAGATGGACCGGGAGCTCCTCCTGGAAGCCGCGACGGTACAGGCCTGGGTGCAAGCACCGGACAGGCCTGTCGACATCGACGTCGAGGCGGAGTGGTTCCAGGAGGCCATGTCGCAAATCTGCGACGCGGCAATGCCCCGAGTCCCTCCAGGTCGTGCTAAGCGCCGCGTGTACTGGTGGTCGCCGGAGATCGGCGCACTGCGCAACGCGTGCAACCACGCGCGCCGCCGGTACGACAGACACTGCAGGCGCCGCAACCGCCAGCCGGATGCGGAGGTTAGAGAGGCGGAGCTGTATGAGGGGTACAGAGAGGCTAAGCGCACCCTCCGAACGGAGATAAGGCGGGCCAAACTCGAGGCCCGCAACGTGTGGCTGGGGTCTCTGAACGCGGATCCGTGGGGGCGCCCGTACAAATTGGTACGGGACAAGCTACGCCCCTGGGCTCCGCCGCTGACTCAGAGTCTCCGGCCCCAACTCGTGGAGGGTGTGGTAACCACTCTGTTCCCTGCGCGAGGGGAACACTCCCCCCCGCCCATGGCTCCGCCCCCGCCAGCAGTGTCTGACGCGGACCACAACAGCGACGACGACGACAACGCTCCAGAGGTGACCGAGGTAGAGGTGAGAGTGGCGGTGCGAAGGCTGAGTGCCAAGAACACCGCCCCAGGACCGGACGGCTTGCCAGGGAAAGCCTGGGTCCTGGCCATGGAGGCTCTCGGGCCTCGACTAAGAGGGCTCTTCAGCGCATGTATGGAGAGGGGCCAGTTTCCACTTCGCTGGAAGATGGGGAAACTGGTCCTCATTGCGAAGCCAGGGCGCCCTGCGGACTCGCCGTCCGCGTACCGGCCCATTGTGCTGCTCGACGAGGTGGGCAAGCTCTTTGAAAGAGTCATTGCAAACCGCCTCGTCGCGCGGCTAACACGGGTGGGGCCGGACTTGTCGGACGGACAGTTCGGTTTTCGCAGGGCGCGCTCTACGGTGGACGCCATCATGCGCGTGCGAGCCCTCACGACAGGGGTTGCGGTGTCCCGGGGCAGGAGCGTCGTGGCAGTGTCCTTGGACATTGCCAACGCGTTCAACTCCTTGCCCTGGAGTACGATCCGGAGGGCACTCCGGTACCACCGGGTGCCCGAATACCTCTGTCGAGTGGTCGAGGCTTACCTGTCGGACAGGTCCATTATCTACCCCGGTCACCAGGGAGAGTGGAAACGTCGAGAGATGTCGTGCGGTGTTCCGCAGGGGTCGGTTCTAGGCCCACCCTTGTGGAACATCGGCTACGACTACGTGCTGCGCGGCGACCTCCCTGACGGGGTCAGCGTGGTCTGCTACGCAGACGACACGCTGGTTCTAGCGCAGGGAGAGTCGCACCAGGCGGCGGTCGCTCTAGCGACACGCGGGGTTGCGATAGTCGTTGGTAGGATCCAGGAGTTGGGACTCGAGGTGGCGCTGCACAAATCCGAGGCCATGTTTTTCCACGGCCCTCGGAATGTGCCGCCATCAGACTCCCAACTTACGGTAGGAGGAGTTCGCATCGGCGTCGGGTCGACGATGAAGTACCTGGGACTCGTTCTCGACAGCCGATGGAATTTCGGAGAACACTTCCGACGTTTGGCTCCCAAACTCAACCGGGCCGGGGCTGCTCTCAAGCGGCTCCTACCCAACCTTGGGGGTCCAGACGCCTCCTGCCGGAGGCTCTACGCGGGGATCGTTCGGTCCATGGCCCTCTACGGGGCGCCGGTGTGGGCGCCGTCGCTGGCAAAGCGACCGGCGTCCATACTGAACGCCTGCCAGAGGGTCATGGCAATACGGATGGTGCGGGGTTACCGCACGATCTCCCGCGAAGCGGCGAGCCTTCTGGCTGGCCTACCACCGTGGGATCTGGAGGCAACAGTCCTTGCACACATGCACGATAAGCGCGTGGAGATGCAACGCCGGGGTGAAAGTCCACTACCGCGACAGGTCGAGGTATGGCAAACAGAGCTCCGGCGGGATCTCACGGTGAAATGGCGTCAGCGACTATCGCAACCCAGTGCTGGGCACGCCACAATTATGGCGGTAAGTCCCCTCTTTGAGGCGTGGCTGGAAAGACCTCACGGCGTCCTTACCTTCCGCATGACGCAGGTCCTCACCGGACATGGCAAGTTCGGGAGGTTCCTGCATCGGATTCGAGCGGAAGAGACGCCCGGGTGCCGCCACTGTGCGGAACGCCCGGAGGACACGGTGGAGCACACAGTTGAGGTGTGCCCTGCTTGGGCGGAGCAACGCCGTGTCCTCGTGGGGGCGATCGGCGGCGGAGACCTCTCGCGCCGGGCCTTGGTTCAGGCCATGGTCCGGAGCGAGGAGGAGTGGCAGGCGGTCGCCTCCTTCTGCGAAGCAGTAATGCTAGCAAAGGAGGAGGCAGACCGCATCAGGCAACGGCGCCCCCGCCGCCGCCGCCGGGATTCCGATCCCGATTTCCGGCCACCGTAGACGCGGGCTCGTGGACGGCGAGCCATGGGTAGCTCGCTGTCCGATCGTCCGGTAACTGTCCGGACCGAGCCAAGGCGTCGACGGCGCGCACTGTTCCCGCGCGCCTCAAGGAGTTGTCAGCAACAGGAGGGGCCCATCTGGGTCGAAGCCTACCGGGGTCGGGGTTATCCGAAAGGAAACTAGAGCCCCGGTATGAAGGCTAGAAGGAACGGCGCGGGGTTTTTAGTCAGTAAGACTCTGACACTGTCTCCCGCTCCACCCAAGAGCGGGTTTCGTCAATGATGATTTTTTGAATTTGATTTTTTGAAAGAAAGAAGTGTCAGACTTTATTGACTAAAACCACACCCATGTTCTTTTAGTTCTTATTGTTTTAATACCACGGGTTTCCCTTTCAGAAATCGCAGAAACCCATGGCAATGACATGGCTTCAGCCCTGCTGGGTTTCTACGGTTTTGATTTCGTCGATGACTTGGGCTCGGTCCGGTCGGTTTTCGAACGGCTGGATATTATATTTGCTTATGTTTATTTCTGTCAGGTAATTTTAAATTTCAATAAACGCAAATAATATTTTTTCATGTTAATGCAGCAAATACGAAACGTAATACGTTTCAAAATGATAAATTATACAGTATATAACTTTTAAAGACCAATGATCGTTTTTCATAACATATGAAAAGAAAACAATTGTTTTCTCAAGCATTTTTTGTCTTTTTTGCTGACTTTTCATGAAGTATAGGTCAGTCAGGAAGTCTGTTGATCCATGAAAAATATTGAGGTTTACCTACAGTCGCTTAGATTGTAAGCCGACCTAAATATTATTTGGAAAAAGGCAAAGTTAATGATGACCGCCATTGCAAATAATCACAAATTATATTACTAAAGTACCAAAACAAGCTAGTCGCTGTATAGGGCAGCATAGCGGAAGAGTACGACCATTCGAAGCTTTGATAGTAAAAAATTAAAATTAATAAATCAATTTGAAGGTTACATCCGACGGCGCGCACCAGTTCACGACTGAGGAGTTAGGTGTCGATCATGTTGATAATAGGTACTTAGAAAAAAATGAGAAATACTTAAGCAAAATAATTACATGATGTTTTTTTTTTTTATAAGGTTGAAAGGACAAAAAAAAAATATTAGGTAGAACCTATACACCGTGTATTAGACATCAACGCATACATGTTTGGAGGTATGCGGAACAGAGAGTAAAGTCCCACATACCTCCGTTGAAAAGGGAGGATCCTCCGACCAGACCGGGTGTTATAGTCTGGTGGGCGACTGCCCGATATTTGATGTCGGGCTGTCGTATATGTTCAAATCGCGCGGAGAACTCTGATTGCGCGATGCAGGATTTCGTGTTTTCTTCGTAGTTCTTATGTGGCGTCATAGATGCTACATCACTCCCCTCCGGAGATCGGAGATCGATGATTCTTGATGCTTCTTGATGTGTGCCAGGCCAGCGGTAGGTTGGTTCCAGTGAGTCGGAACCGATGCCGCATAGTTCTCGGTGAGTCGGAACTGTCTGCGGTGATGCCCCAGTGAGTCGGGGTGTTGCTATCCCAGTGAGTCGGGATAATGCCCCAGTGAGTCGGGGTGATGATGTCCCAGTGAGTCGGGATGATGCTGTCCCAGTGAGTCGGGACGATGCTGCAGGCTCCAGTGAGTCGGAGTAGTACTGCTGGCTCCAGTGAGTCGGAGTAGTACTGCTGGCTCCAGTGAGTCGGAGCGGTGCTTGTGCGAGGTAGGGCTTGATTGCTGTCGTCGACCAGGAGAGGTTCTTCATGGCTCTTCATATGACTGGTCGAAGATGCGGTGTGCCAAGGTCGCTGATGCGGCTGAGGTGGTGACCAGGTATGACCAGGTAGGCATACTGATGGTCAGGATACCCTTACCCGGGGGTGCTGGCTGTTTGGCTCGTTGCTCGAAAGCTTGAGGAAGTGATGATGATGTCACGAAGTAGTAGCTGCACGAAGGCTGCGCTGACGTTCTTTGTCGAGGGTCACCAGTTTGGAGGTAGGCGGAACAGAGAATAAAGTCCCACATACCTCCGTTGAAAAGGGAGGATCCTCCGACCAGACCGGGTGTTATAGTCTGGTGGGCGACTGCCCGATAGTTGATGTCGGGCTGTCGTATATGTTCAAATCGCGCGGAGAACTCTGATTGCGCGATGCAGGATTTCGTGTTTTCTTCGTAGTTCTTATGTGGCGTCATAGATGTCGCTACACATGTATACCACAGATTCAGTATTGATTATGGACGTTAAAAAAAATGTATTTTGACATTCTCAGGGGAATCAAAATTCATAGGGTACTTATTCCCCTAGACTTAAAATTTTCCGAAGAATCCTGAAATTTTGCATGAATCAAGGTCTTATAGTACGAGAATAGAAAAAAAACTGAAAACCGTAAATTTGTAGGTATGTACGTCACAAAAATATTTTTTTTTTACGATTCGGATAAATCTTCGTAACTCAATTAGGGAATCCAACTGTTTTCACGGGTAAATTTGTATGGAACCCTTAATTTGCGAGTCTGACTCGCGCTTACCCTGTTTCTTTTTTATTTATTTTTATTCTGGATAGGCTTGCGTTTGACCACCATCTCACCTGATGGTAAGCGATGATGTGGTCAACGATGGAGCACGCTTGCCTAAAAGTAGCCTATTCACTCTTGACTCAAAGACCCCCAAGTTGTAGCTATCAGGAAATACAGACTCCGGCAGGGAATTCCACTCCTTGACTGTACGCACAATAAATGTGTTCCCAAAACGCTTTACTCTTACAGTAAATCTCCTGCCCAATCTGTATCTGCTCACCACTACCTCCCAGCTCTGTCATGGCTATCGGTCGTGTATCGATCCATTTACCGGTGCTTACTATTTATTTACAAGATCATCAGCATATTATTTATTGTTGGGTTAAAGGTCGCTGAGGGCACGACGCCCTCTGTCGAGACATTAAGTGAAAGTTTTAGAAAAATACTGTGGTTTATGAGTATGTCAATAAGGTTGTTTGTTTCGACGTATAATTAGGGATTTAAGAAATGGTTGCCCATCGACACATGGTGATTTATCAAGCTGGTAATATGGGACCTTGTCTGGGACATTGGCAAAGATTTCTTAATACTCGTATACAGAAAAATAATACCTATAATAAGAATGGATTGTTAAGAACTAAAGAATCACTTGAGGTTTTAACCCTTCAGATACCGTCAATTAGAGACACAATAGTAAGACAATAGATGCGCGGCCACCGGTGGTCGCTTGGGGATTCATGAATTAATTGCGATGTACTCACTAAGGTTCTTTAAAGTTATGATTTAATTGAAAACACAATTATTCTGTATTTTAAACTGGTATTTGATGTTGATTTATAAATAATAATATTTTTCTACAGAAGAACCAAAGTCACCGAAATAGCCCGAAAAATAAAAGAATTAAGTGGCGGAGGGCAGAGTACATTGCTTGCAGAACATATGGTCGATGGGGTCGAAAATTTTTGAAATGGCGACCGTAGACTGGAAGACGGAGTGTGGTTGCAGATCCCAGAAGGTGCCCTGATATCCTGGTGAGGGTTGAGGGCGTGCAAGTATGCAAGGCGAGGCGCAAAGAACCAGTAATTGTGGTTATGCCTGGGGTTATGCTCGATCGGCCACAATAATAAGAATACTGTTGTCACTACCGCGAACAAAACTTAGCAGTTAGCAAACTTAACATTTTAATTCTCTACCTTTTGTTTAGTCTTAACAAACTAAAGTCTGTCTCATTTGCTCAACATTCACGACTCATCTTACTACCACAATATCTTCCAAAGAAATGGTCCTCATAAGTTTGATTAAAACAATAAAACCATATACACACAACCTAAATACCGTCCATTCTTCGAAGCCCAATGACATCACTCCCTAAGCCTCTGGTCCCTAATCTCCGGAAATAACAAGCCCTCATTAATTGCTCCCACACTTGACAAAGCCAAACAAGCGATAACTCTCTGAGCCCACAATCGTATCGAGTGGTCTCAAGACGTCTTGAGACCGTCTTAAGATGAACTTAAGACTATTTTTCGGAAATGAAGCGTGCAGTCCAGTTGGCTGAGGGCTCTTGATGATGCGTTGGTCAAATAGAATGTGCTATAGTCGTGGGTCAATATGGTTTTGAATTCGGGCGTGGATCGTGGAATGATTGGATGTGGTAGTTTTTTCTATGTGGTCTTTAGCGGCAATATTCGCAAGAGCTACCGGGGTCCTGAATTGCAAAGGGTCATAGGTGGGTTTTGTCAGTAAAATTCTGGTACGCCCTTTCACTCAACACAAAGAAGCAGTTTTTTTGTGTTTTCCAACTTAAAAAAAAACAGTTATTATAACCAAAAAATTTAGTGTGGCATTTTATATGTCTGAGTGGTTTAATGAATTGGGTCAATATGAAGTTACAAATTGTTTGTTACTGATTAATAAAAAGTTTAAGCTTTGACAGTTGTGTTGTTGGACCTTCAAAATACGCCTAAATAGTTTTTCGAAAGGACGTTGAGTTACCTAGAAACTGGGATTCATGGGGTTAGGCCAGAACCACATCAGAACAAAATAGAAAAAATTAGGTATAGGCATACCTAATTTTTTCTTTATTTTTTTATTGGTAATGATAATTAATAACTCATACTTATTTTTATTTAACAAGTCCTCTTGCTTTGGAATTGGGACAGTACAGAATAGCTTTCTTATATATTCATGCACGCTGTGTTTAGATCTCTCATCCAACTTTCCTGTCACAGGTCTGCTGAAAGATATTTCTTTAGAAATAAAAAAACACCTTTTTGCTCTTCTATGTGTGTCTATTTGTTACTAAGTTTCTCCTGCTCCGTCAAAGAGCGGAGAATGTCATTGGATGATTTTCCCACCTAAAAATAAGACCAACACACACGTGTAACATGACTGATTTGTACGTAGAACGGCGTCGCGTGGCGTGGATCAAGTGTACCTCTACAACTCTGGTTTCCATATAAAATGTATGGAGACCGACGCGCCCAGATCGGCACACCTGTGCGCAGTGTAGTTTTACCTTAAATGCCACATCCACACATTCCATCATCATATAAAACTCCCAAATAAATTCGTCACATGCGCGTGGGCTCGTTGTTATCATAGAAAGCAGATTCAAGTGTGCCGTGTAATACCGGAATTCTAACAATAAACATGGAATTACGTTCGCCAGTCGGTCTGTTTGTCAACCAAGTTTATTCTGTCCGAGATCATTATTTGACAGCTGTATATTTGACTTGATTTCTAATGGGCTGGGAATTCGACTGAAATTAGATAGTGCATCAAGTGGTTTGATTGATATTTTTCTTTAGAGCTAGAGAAATACTGGAAGTGTGTTACTTATAATTACGTATAAACATTGCCAAACTTAAGTGGTAATGGTCAGGACACATTGCTCGCAGGACAGATGGCTGTTGGAGCCGAAAGATTCTGGGATGGCGACCACGTACTGGAATATGTAGCATTACACTTAAAATACCACACTAAAATTAAGTTAAACTATATAAGAAATTGATTTCCCATTACCTTCTTACTTTGTCCCTTAATTACAATGGTCATAGTTTAATGATTAGCAGTGAGATTTTAGTTAACTGAAACTCAGACGTAAAGTCCATATCGTCCATATTACGGCTACCTAAAAAACTACGGTTTTGGGAGAGAGACAGTTTTACATGTTTTAAAAGATAATTATTCCCCTTTTCTTTTTCGATCATTTCTTTTTTACCGTAAATATTCTAATTTTAGGGGGAGGCCTATGTCCAATAGTGGACGTCTTTCAGCTGATATGATGATGATGACGATTTTAATTTTGTTTATTTATTGTCAAAAAAACAAAGATAACAAATAAATTATTATTTTTTGCATTTTTCCTACTTTCCGCACAGAAATAATGACGATCCTTCACGACAGTAGACCGAAGACCTGGTGATGGTCGCGGGAATCCGATGGATGCGAAACGCACAGGACCGGTCATTATAAGGTGGGTCTGCTACAGGAGCCAAGCACGAGTGGAGTATGAGCCGACCTCAAATTCGTGTAGTGTGGACTGACTGTGGGATAGTGAGGAGCCGACCACGAGCGACTACACAAATTTGAGCTCGATTCGCTCGGCTCCTCTAGCATAGACCCACCTTTAAGCAGACAGCCAAACAAGTAAAGTCCTCCTCAGAATATTCCCACCCCACTTCTCACCGCCACCTATGAAAACACAATTTCCTCCACACTGCTAACCACTTAACAATCTCACACAAATACGCTTATAATATTCGCATACATCAATATCCCACAATAATAAGTTTGCACCATAAATCGCACCATGGGTCGAGGTCACAAGGCACAATTAATAAATTAAGGTACGCGGTTTAGTACGATAACAGAGGAATATTCATAGCTGGCATAATGTATGATAAATGTACCGAGAAATATGCATAGTCACAGACTTGAATAGTGGCCACAATGGCAGAGAGGTGCCTTAAGCCCGGCTAGACCTCCATCTATGAGTATGGTATGCTCGCATTTTATCATTTTCTCTGTCAAGACATACAAGATTGTGAATTTTGCCATATTTTGTCATATTTAATTGTTAATACATATTTCGTAACATTCTATGAAAAACTTTGTATAGGCATTAATGTATTTAAGTAAATCTGTACAGTTTTATTATATCTTAATCCTTTTCAGGAGCCTAATATTATGTCCAAATATAAATGAAAGTGATAAAGCAGAATCGTTCGTTCTGGCTACTTTTGGGAAGCCTATATCCAACAGTCTGTAGACGACTATCAATAGAAATAATGATGATGATGATGAAATAGAGAGGCAGTGAAAGCAAAGACCCACAGCGTTGAGGAAAATGACACAAAGATGAGGAATGAAATGAAAAGAAGAGGAATATTATGTCATCTCTTAACATTGGAAATCTAACATTGACAGTGGTAACTGTGATTTCTCTTAAGCAGCAAAAAGGGATGGCTTGAAAAGGAAAGTTTGCTTCACATACTTTTAACATTTAAAATCTCTGAATCTACTTGATTTTCAAGCTTACATTAATTTAAACTTTAAAATTTTAAGCTTAATTATTAAGCAAATGTTTGTGGCCAAGAAATTTATAACACGTAAAAGGCATATCATAGAAACATTAGCAGGTAATTATATCAGCCAAAATTTTTCCTCGTTAAAATTGGCCGTGGTCGCCCGTGGTATTAGATGACCCCGGCTAGCTACACCAGCGAACCAAACCATCTCTCGGTTGCGAGTCTACGCCCAAGCTCGCGAAGCGCCCGACGGCGGTCACTACACACTCATCGAGCCCATTGTCTAACATTTTTATAAGCGGCCGAACAATGAGAGATCATTCGACGAAAGCTTAGATACGCAGATACCTGGCCGCAGCATCCCATGGCCAGTTCGATGTCCGACTACAGAATCCAACTTTCTAGCTTCCGGAATGAGATTAGTGGGGTTTAAGGCTTATTGGCGAATTAATGCGGGAGGGTGTTTGATTGGAGGAATTCGTCTTTTGTTTGTGTGTTCCGTTACATGCAAATATAGCTTAGCTAATGCCTTGATCACACGTAGCGAGTAAAAGGGCGAGACAGTAAAATGTTGCTCGGCCGAGACTGTGATGTTAGTAGAGATAAGTGGTAGGCCGAGCACTCGGCGCCGCGGGCTCGCGGACGGCGAGCCATGGGTAGCTCGCTGTCCGACCGAAGACGTCGACGGCGTGCTCTGTTCCCGCGCGCCTCTAGGAGTTGTCAGCAACAGGAGGGGCCCAGCTGGGTCGAAGCCTACTGGGGCCAGGGTTATCCGAAAGGAAGCTCGAGCCTTGGTTTGAAGACTAGAAGGAACAGTGTGGGTTTTTAGTCAGTAAGAGTCTGACACTATCTCCCGCTCCACCCAAGAGCATATCATAAGATGATTTTTGCCCACCGATAAAAAAAAAGCACTCAGCGCTGTGTTTACACGTACCGAGTACTCGGCCGAGAGCACTGTCTCGCCCGTTTATTCAGTACGTACGATCAAGGCATTAGGCTTAGCCAAGATGTGTTGTGTGCTTCTTGTAGAAGAGCATTCTATAAAAAGAAAAGCTATGGGATGTCCAACAAATCGTGTATGACATTCCACGTCGATGGAGAGAACTTCCTTTATATAAGTTTCAAAAGAAAATTAGATTATGGTATATTTAAGGTAGACCGATGACCTGGTCAGGGTCGCAGGAATCCGATGGATGCGTGACGCACAGGACCGGTCGTCGTTGGGGTGACGCTTGGGGGAGGCCTATGTCCAACAGTGGACGTCTTTCCGCTGATATGATGATGGATAATAAAAACAGTTTTCTATGTAGTTGAAGTGCATTATTCCAGTTACATGTTGTATAATAAATATATTTAATAAGTTTTTTTTTATAAAATATTAATTCGAACTTTACCAATTCATCATCATCATTTCAACCAATAGACGTCCACTGGAAGAGGCCCCTCCAAGTGTCGCCACAATGAACGATCTTGTGCGTCCCGCATCCATCGGATTCCCGTAACCTTCACCAGGTCATCGGTCCACCTTGTAGGAGGCCTTCCAACGCTGCGTCTTCCAGTACGCGGAATCTTTAGCAATAAACTTTCTAAAGGATGACCACTAACATCATGTATCTACAAATAAAATAAACCACGTTCTATTAGTTTGACAATTGTTTGCCAGACCTTCATTGTGGTGAAAAATGGTTTTCTTCCTATTAACTTCTCCCGCTCTGGGTGAAGTGAGAAAGCGTGTCAGACTTTTACCGTCTAAAATCCACCTATGTTCCTCCAGTTTCTCTTTGGGTTCAAGGGTCCCGAACCTATCCATATAGCCATACACGTTTGCCGCCCTAGTTGAGTAATTAGCTACTGCGCTGCATGCCGCGGGTTCAATTCCCGAATGGAATAAATATCTGTACGTCCTACACATGGGCCTCTAGTCATGCATTCTAACTATAACAGTACATAAGCCCGGGTCAGTCAAATCGAACAGTTAAATTGTGGAGGTAAACATTTATATGTTTTACAGTTCTCATTAACTGTTTAACATTCAGTTTGGAAAATCAATTTCTTGTTATAGATTCTCTCTAACAGGACCGGTCGTTGTGGCGACGCTTGGGGGAGGCCTATGTCCAGCAGTGGACGTCTTTCGACTGATATGATGACGATGATTTGGAGTTCAAGTGTATAACTATTTAAGGTTGTTTTTTTTTTATTCAGTCCATCCAAAGTTTGTCTGTAAGAAATTGCCCTGAGCGATAAGACCGCCCATTGTACACTTATTTTTAACTAGCTTTTGCCAGCGGCTTCGCCCGCGTACATAAAATAAGCTGCTTTATTCCTGAGTGTCAACTCAGGAATAAAGCAGCTTTCTATCTATTCTAAATTTTAGCAATCGGACTAGTACTTCCAGAGATTACCCCCTACACACAAACTTACAAACTTACAAATTTTACCTCTTTATAATATTAGTATAGATAATGTTTGTCCTGCATTTTTGTATATGTAATGTATACAGAATACAACATTTCACCTGACGCAAGAGCTGAATTGTACCTTGGCTGGAAGCTGAACTGCTGTTGAACAGTTCGCATCCATCGGATTTGGACCCTCACCAGATCATCGGTCTACTTCGTGGGAAGACTTTCAACCTTCTTCCTCTTTTGGTAACCTTCGTTCTCCTGCGGATTCCTGATGCGATCACGCAAGGAAACTCCAAGCTTAGCCCTTTCCTTAGCTCTGTGGGTAATTTTAAGCCTTTTGATGAGGTACATTGTGACCGATCACGTTCCAAAGTCATTTATGTCATCACTGGCAACAGGCACTGGTCATAGACTTTCGTCTTGAGACACTGTGGTATGTTGCACGAGAAGAAACCGCACAGCTTCCCGAACGCCGCCCAGCCGGGTTCGACGATTGAGCTCTTTTTCGAAGTTAGACCTACCCTAGACGGTCTGTCTTGGCTAAACGTAGTTAATTTTTTATAGACTTCGAGTATTATATGTAGTATCTGGTCTTAATAGGAGTGACTGCTACATGGATGTTTACCATGACTTTAATAACGAGTCTTTATATAGGTTAATTATTGTGATAAACCACAAAGAAAAGATGGATGGATTGTGTGAGAAGTGATATGAAAGAAAAGGGAGGGAAAAATCGTGTTGCGCCGACCCCAAATAAAACGGGACAAGGGCAGGAAGAAGATGATTATTGTGATAAACAACAAAAAACTCTCAAATTTATATAAGCTAACTATTGTGGCCCTAAAAGGTAGTGATAAAATCCATAAATGGCCACTAATAAGAAATTTTAGTCGCTTGACTTTAAAAACAAAATAACGCAAAATAGTCAGCCATACTCTTTATCCCTTTTTGCAGTAAAACGCACACGGAAACGCATCCTTGCCAAGTTCACGTAAGGCACTTATAACGTAAACTAAGGTATTTCCAGCTCAGCGGAATATATTCAATGCTAACCATATTGTCGGTCGTTGCGTACTACATAAAACTGTTATGAGCCTTCGTTTAAATTTTAAAGGCGCTGTTTTAGTGTTTGCGGGTTGAATGTTTTTAGGGGAGGACGGGACGGGTGCGGGACGATTTTTGTAGTAGTTTATTTTTAAATTTTTTTTTTTGCAAATAGACTTTTATTACGTGTACATATTTCTAGATCTTTCTCATACGTATATAAATTAACCAGCTGCCTCGGCAAATATTGTTTTGCTATATAAATATATAATTGAAAAATAGGGGCACGTTGGTATAGGAGAGTAAAAAATAGTAATATGTACATCAAAAATTTCATAAAAATCTGTCAGGCCGTTTTAGGCCGATTTTGATAACAAACTGTGAAACGAGCTTCGCCCTTATAATTAAAGCAGGTTTTTATTGGTGAAAAAGTTTTAGCAATCGGACCAGTACTTTCAGAGACTACCTCCTACAAACGATACAAAAAAAAACTTTACCTCTTTATAATATTAGTGTAGATAGATTTAAAAAAGTGATATAAATAAAGAGATTGTTGGCTGACTTACCTTGGCAAAACAAAAGTGCAACTAAATAGTTTTTTTAAATAATTGTTTTTTTTTTTTATCGACGGGGAAAATCATCTTTGACGAAACCCGCTCTTGGGTGGAGCGGGAGACAGTGTCAGACTCTTACTGACTAAAAACCCCGCGCCGTTCCTTCTAGCCTTCATACCGGGGCACGAGCTCCCTTTCGGACAACCCTGTCCCCAGTAGGCTTCGACCCAGCTGGGCCCCTCCTGCTGCTGACAACTCCTTGAGGCGCGCGGGAACAGTGCGCGCCGTCGACGTCTTAGACTCGGTCCATTACCGGACGATCGGACAGCGAGCTACCCATAGCTCGCCGTCCGCGAGCCTGCGTCTACGGTGGCCGGAAATCGGGATCGGAATCCCGGCGACGGCGGCGAGGGCGCCGTTATGATTTCAGATTTCATTTGGTATGAAGAATTTTTGGAAAGAACTGGTGATGCTTGACTTATTATCTTATGGATATAGCTTCAGTTGTAACTCCATTTAATGTTAAAGAGATAATATGAAGGCACAATCGAGATCTTTTTTTTTAAACGTTTATTTGACACAAATTAACATGTTGTAGTTATAGTCACATTTAACAAGTACAGTGTTTCACAGTACATCTGATGATAACCACTAAACTAGGCCGATGGCCTGTATTATGGTGGTCCATCGTTCAGCCATGAAGTTCTGATAGGAAGTACATATTTAGAGAGTATCGCTACATTGGCACTTGTTTTGACCTAGAAGACATACTATAATAATAACCAAACATATAAGTATATCAACTATGTTATTATTGCAAGCTGCTACTAAAAATATTTGTAAAAATATATGTATATGTATCGGTCGTCTATTCGATAAACCGTTAAAAAAAATATATATTGAACTTGGTTAGCAGATGATGACAGCCTAGTCTTATGAGAAAGTCTAGTTCTATTCTAAAAAATTCTAAAGCTACTCAATCTTCTAGATACCTATAGGTATTAAAAATTTATGACATGTGCTTGAAAAAAAAAAACACTTTTATATTGAATAGACTCAAATTGACGATTAGCATTTTCGGTTATCTATCTAACTAAAGCGTCACTTTGCCTTTCAACGATATTTTCGTTACTTTCACAACTTATAATACCTGCAAGTATTCTTTGTGTAACTAGAATTAAACTGTTTGTCATCGAATTGACAGTTAGTGAAAAGTTCAATTTAACTTAATGTAAGTGGTTATTGAAGTGCGAACAGTAATAATAATAAAAATGGTAATTCTCAAGTGTCTACCATTCACTATTTGATTGACATTGGTTAAGTATCTTCAGTGTTAAAGTGCTTCCTTAATAATTTATTACTTACTGCCGCACTCAGAGACGCCCATTAACGCTAATCTCTGATTTACTAATTTTGTCATTGAATAATAGTCTATATCTTTATGATGTTAAGTACCTTAGGTTTTGCTATAATTGACATTAAAGTAAAATGACGTCTCTGAGTGCGGCAGTTAGTCCGCTAGGCTTTAAAAATATTAAATAACATGACTTAATTTTCTGCGCTAATTCGTACTAGAAGATTATAGAGCTTCAGTAAAGTTTATGAGTATACAAGGTTATTTTTTAAACACTAGCAACCTCTTAGGTGCTAGTAAAGAACACCATAAACTACAACTTTTGTTCTACGACTTTTAAAAATGTATAATATTGGTTCATCAAATTTTCATACATAAATAAAAATATTTAAATTAAACGTTCCAAATATTACGAAGTCTATGCGAAGCAAGCGATAGTACAATTCGGAGGGTAGCTGAACATGAACTTGACCTATTTACGGGCGACTCTCACTAGTCAGGCAGTCGTATTGATGCGCTTGCGTCGCGTCATACGTGTTCTTGTGGCGAAATTCGGCAGTGCGGATCTTTCATTAACAAACGCTACAAACGGTCACAAAAAAGCTAGAAGCCGCCGCAAAAAACAGCTGAAGCGCGTGACAGTTTGTGGCCGGAGAAGCTTGAAGCGACTTCAAGCGTTTCTTGTGGCGGCACCGCAGTACACGGCACGCACACACAAAAAGAAGCTTGAAGTGGCGTTTTTTTTTAAGGCCCGCGTGCGCGGAAGTTTAAATCAGAACACCTTAAACAAGCTGTGACATAATAATGTCACTTCTATTTTCAAAATCGTGAAGTGTAAAAGTCTTTCAAACGTCGGTCCGGTTTACATAATATAGGATTATAAAACAGACAGAGAAGCCATTTTGCTAAGTTAAAGCCATGAACGACTGCTTTTTAAGCTTTTAATATTTAAGCCGTAATTAGCAGGGTTATGGCCATACTCGGTATCTAAGAGATAGATTCTTCTTATAGATAAGTAGGGAAGGATGTTTTTTATAATAAGTACCTATTTTAGTGCTTGTGTTAGGTTTACGTGCTTAGAAAATATTTCAGAGGTTGCGGAAGTGATATGGTTATTAAGAGTATGCTTTCAGGGAAGTTCCATACTAAATAAATTTGTTTTGGAAATCATGCTACCAGACATCTTTTTTAATAATTTCTTTAGGCGAGTTGGTTTTCAAGATACAAGATAGTAATAATTTTCCAAAAAACTAAACATTGAGTCGAAAGATGATATTACGAGAAAAGGAGTAACAACCAGATGATGTAAGTTTGGAAAAAGAAGTAATGATGCATTGACTCGGAATAAACCAGGACAAATTAAGAATGATGACCCTTTTAGTGAAATGAAATAATTTATTTATTTATTCATTTAAACTTCATGTACAGTAGTTGTACATAGGCGGACTTAATGCAACAAGGCATTCTCTACCAGTCAACTTTTGAGTTAAAAGACAACACTGTGGTAGGTTTGCACAATAAACAAATACTTTAAACGGAAAAAAGTAAATTATATTAAATAAAATACATTTATATGCTTAAATACTAAACTAATAAATGCTATGAAAAATGTCAAATCATTAAGAGAACTTAATAACAATTCTGACGAAGACAAAACTAAGGTTGAGAAGACTTCAAGTAGTAGTTCCGAATTTTACGTTACTTTCAGTCTTTTTGATGTCTAGGGGAAGCACATTCCAGAGCTTTATGGTGGAAACAGCGTAAGAATTGGACATAAAGCCAGTACGGTGAGAAGGAATATGAAGAAGCATGTTTTCGGATGCACGAAGGTTAAGTCCAACAATTTAAAATGCTATAATTCATTCATACGGATCACATTAATTTAACCTGAATGAAATTTTAAATCAAACTGTTTCACCTCTGACAATGTATTTTACCAGCACTATTCTAGCAGAATAATTTTTGAGTTTTGTGTGTGATCTTGACCTACCTGAAAGTCGTTCGAGTGTGAAGAAATAACGAAAATACACAAATACAAACTTTCGTCTTTTTAATATTAGTGTGACTAGTTGCGTCCAGAGGTTTGAGTGAGTCTGCCAGCGACTTCGCTTACATGGATATAGAAATTGGTCCCAATGGACCATATTCCCTGTATAAAAAGTATCCTACGTTCTATCCAAGGATGCGGTTTACTCGTGTGCTAAATTTCATCCAAATCCTTTCAGCCATTGGAGCGTGAAAAAGTAATAAATATTTACAGACGTGTACAAGCTATCGGCCATAAAATATTCCTCTCGATATCAGGACGGCCGAAAGTCGTTATGCATTTAAGCGAAAGTTGCGGAATCATTTTCTACACCAATAGCAGAATTGTCTCAAAAACTTATTTCCTTACTTTATATAAATATATATAATTATGTACTATATATATTATATTAAATATATATGTATGTGTATTTTACTATATGTATACTTTTTACTCTTGTTTTCAAAACAGAATTTTCTTTTTGTGCGCCTACCATATTGTCTCTTCACCTCCCTAGGTTGACTGGTAGAGAATGCCTAAGGCATTAAGTCCGCCTATGTACTTTGTGTTGCATGAAGATTAAATAAATAAATATGAATGTGTATTAATCCACTAAGTAAATTAATATGGATCACCGTACATTAAAAATCAAATTATAACCTCAATGAAAATATCACAAGACATTTTGCATCATACAATAAGTTGGGGCATTATCCTAGCTGGCCAGGTACAGTTATGCGCGTGTCCACTCATTGCCGGTCGTGCAATATATCGCGCATCGCAGGTCATATGCGCGACCCAGGCGCGCGCATCCCAACTCATTAGTATTGCTGGTGTCAGTTCGGAGCGGTAAAATGGTGTGGTGACGATGGGAGGTTATGTATTTTTTACACAATTTATCTATTAGGTTAGTGATGGTGATGGTAGTGTAGTGGTTGTACGGTGAAACCATACACTAATAATGCACTCATGCTAATTCGTGCATTTTTACCTCTTTTCACTAATTTATATGACTGAATGGTAACGGCCCTGACTTTTGAGTTGCAGGTCGCGGGTTGAAACCTAGCCAGGTACATTACTTTGAGTAATTTATTTTATTACCACTTGTCTCAAAACGGTGAAGGAAAACATCGTGAGGAAACCAGCATGTCCTAGAACCAAAAATTCGAAGACATGTGACATCCAACAACCTGCACTGGGCCCCCGTGGTGGATTACGGCCTATTCCCTTTTCCAGAGAGGAGGCCTGAGTCCCAACAGCGGGAACATTAAAAGGCCGACTATGATATGCTACTAATTTATATTAGTCGAGAATTCAGTACACGATTAGCGGTCATCGCGTGTGTTCCCTCACTCCTTTGTATTTTTAAACCTTTGGTCCAATTAATATATCTTTATAATTTAACTTTATTTGCAGCAGTATCATTTGAACATCCTCCTAACTTCTACGGTGGTATTGGATGAAGTCACAGAAACGTAGTTTGAAAGAGTTGAAAGAGAGAATATTTTAGTTAGTAAACGTCTGACACGTCTTCTGGTTTAGCGAGCCTTAGAACCTTAGGGCGTTGTCGTTATATAAAATAAACACAATGATACAACGTAATTTCTGAATAATGAGTTTGAAGTTAGCACTAAAGTAGGGCTAGACATGCTTTTACTCGTAATTTGATATTCTCAAATAAAATACTAATCATGATAAAATTATCTTTTAAAACGTTGTATTTTTTTTTTAACTCGCTGAATGAGAAGAGGGCAACATTTTCAACATTTTGGTTAATTTTATTTAAATTTAAAAGAGACCTATATATTAAATTCCATAATCTGTAGCAGATTAGTTTTATGTGGTTGTTTTTAAGTTATTTGACGATTCTCTATATATAGGAAATATACCACACAAATTCTAGTGGACTAAAAATTTATAACCGATCACAAATAACCTGATAAAAATATTTCAACCTTACAGCACTCGGCAGCATTTTATCCTCAATAATTGCTACGTTAGCTTTTACTTTAAAACCAGCAGTAAATAAGCCCGGCCATTGTATTTATGTGTTATGTAATTTGAACCCGACGAGAGGATGTGTAATACATGAAGCGGGCAAAGTGCGCTATGTAGTGTACACATTGCCCGGGTAATGTTCGAAATGATCGCTTGCCCGTTTGCCCGCTATGCTCGCTTGCTGTATGGTGGTCTGGGCTTAGCAGCTTTGTTTTATGAATGTTAATTAGTTATAAATTGTCTTGTCTCAGCGTATGTTTTTATAGTTTGTAGTTTTAAACTGGTTGGGGGAAAGGATGCTGTGTTTTTATTGACATTGTCCATTGCTTTGTCTTTACTTGAAGAAGATTATTGATTTAAGTAAACGTATTTACGTCAGAGAGTATAAAAAAGTTTTGTTGAGATATCTTGAGTTAAATTATAAAAAGAGAGAGATGGAAATGTCTTGCAAAAGCCGCCACCAAGCTACCAGACGATCCATGACCACGACCATTCCACCAACTTCAATTTGCAGAAGTGTACGACAGAGAAGAAGAATTGCACAATGCCAGTTGTGCCATTGTTGACACAACTGGCATTGTGCTTAAGCGATTAGCTCTTACGTTGAGTATTGTGGCTTCGATTCCTTAATGGAACAATCATCTCTATTTGTCGACTGATACAACTATCAGTCGACACACCCCCAGACCCGTAAATTTATAATCATAATAAAGCCCGTTTATTTCCAATCTACAATTGTTATTTACATGTTTTTTTTAAATATAAGTTTTATATAAATTTGTTTTTCTTTTTCTTCTACTCGCTATCGTTACTTTCTTCAGTACCATTGATCGGAACCCCTTCACGGGTAAAGGCCTCCTCCAGCGTTTTCCAGAGCTCTCTATCCATAGCCTTCTCCCTCCATTCACTTCCCGCTACCTCTTCTATATCCTCTATCCACCTCTTTCGAGGGCGCCCTCTTTTCCTTTTTCCTCTTGGTCCCTTCCATATAATCGTCTCTAGAATCCATTTTTTGTCTGTGTATCTCGCTATATGTCCTGCCCACTGCCACTTCTGTTTTAAGGCATATTGTAAGGCGTCTATAACTTGCGTTTTTTGTCTTATTTTGTCGCTTTTCACTTTTTGTATCCTTCTTAACAAATTGTGATGACTGTGGTGCGATTGATGATGTTTTCCACATATTGATGAAGTGTCTCCGTAATAAAAATACAAAAATCCATGTTTTTGGACTCTGTAAATCGTATGATATTGGCATTTGGCATTCGATGCTCGCTAGCTAGGACCGCGGGGAATTTCTGAAAAGGAAACCCGTAGCCCTAGTACGCAAAGGGCAACTGAAGGACACAGGTGTGGTTTTAGTCAGTAAGCAAAACGGCAGCGATCTCTCGCGCAGGGCCTTGGTACAGGCCATGGTCCGGAGCGAAGAGGAGTGGCAGGCGCAAGTGGTTTTGTGGTGCACTCACAACCATGTTTACTCACTTCCACAAGACATCTAGACCAGTAACATCTATCTATAAGCAATACAAATATTTGTTCCATGTGGAAATTGAACCCATGATACGCAACGCAGCAAGCCAAACTCCAAACAACTGCGCCCACCGAACCATCACCTTATTTAATACCACATCTAAGGATATTAGTAAGTATTTAAAACTTATTTTCAGTAAGCTTGCTTTATGTAAATAGGCATACATATGCATGTGATCATCACACAAGCATATCAGAATATAAATTCTCATGCAATGTTTGACTTTTGAACTCATTCACAATACCAAGCTCGTCTTTATGAGATTTATCTAGACAAAGTTACTAACAAAGAGTCGTGAAAAGGTGTGGACATAGCAATATTGATATCAGAATCAACAATCAGTTTACTTCGTCATCCAGCCATCTAAAGAGAACCAAATATAGTTGACATTATATGCATTAGAAACAATAATTTCTACATTTTACCCTATATAGTATTAAATTTTTCCATGTATGTAAAATTGTTTTAGAGTGTCCTTGCTTCACTTTAAAAATTATTCTTGCATTTTAGTTTTTTTTTATTTGATTAAAGGGCTTTGTCGTTTAGCGACCACATCGCCCAGTACAGAAAACACAAAAACTTACAATCTAGATTAAGGCTAACTCAAATAATTGTTTAGCTTTATCGGATACTAACTGCTCCCAGCGGCTTCGCCCGCGTGATGGCAGAAAATTATCCAAAGGAACATACTTGCGGGATAAAAAGTATCCTATGTCCTATTCTAGGACATGGTCTATCCGTGTACTAAGTTTCATCAAAATCGGTTTTGCGATTTAGGCGTGACGACGTAACAAACAAACAAACAAACTCACTTTCGCTTTTATAATATTAGTAAGGTAATACAATCCTCTCATCTCCAATGATGCAATAATTTTCTGCCATCACGCGGGCGAAGCCGCTGGGAGCAGTTAGTATCCGATAAAGCTAAACAATTATTTGAGTTAGCCTTAATCTAGATTGTAAGTTTTTGTGTTTTCTGTACTGGGCGATGTGGTCGCTAAACGACAAAGCCCTTTAATCAAATAAAAAAAAAACTAAAATGCAAGAATAATTTTTAAAGTGAAGCAAGGACACTCTAAAACAATTTTACATACATGGAAAAATTTAATACTATATAGGGTAAAATGTAGAAATTATTGTTTCTAATGCATATAATGTCAACTATATTTGGTTCTCTTTAGATGGCTGGATGACGAAGTAAACTGATTGTTGATTCTGATATCAATATTGCTATGTCCACACCTTTTCACGACTCTTTGTTAGTAACTTTGTCTAGATAAATCTCATAAAGATGAGCTTGGTATTGTGAATGAGTTCAAAAGTCAAACATTGCATGAGAATTTATATTCTGATATGCTTGTGTGATGATCACATGCATATATAAGCCTATTTACATAAAGCAAGCTTACTGAAAATAAGTTTTAAATACTTACTACTTTTAAATACTTACTAATATCCTTAGATGTGGTATTAAATAAGGTGATGGTTCGGTGGGCGCAGTTGTTGGGAGTTTGGCTTGCTACGTTGCGTATCATGGGTTCAATTTCCACATGGAACAAATATTTGTATTGCTTATAGATAGATGTTACTGGTCTAGATGTCTTGTGGAAGTGAGTAAACATGGTTGTGAGTGCACCACAAAACCACTTGCGCCTGCCATTCCTCCTCGCTCCGGACCATGGCCTGTACCAAGGCCCTGCGCGAGAGATCACTGCCGTTTTGCTTACTGACTAAAACCACACCTGTGTCCTTCAGTTGCTCTTTGCGTACTAGGGCTACGGGTTTCCTTTTCAGAAATTCCCCGCGGTCCTAGATAGCGAGCATCGACCCTATTAGGTCCCTACAGTTTGCTGACATCTCTTGAAGAGCGCGTGGGTCACTAATCGTCGGTCTGTTTCAGTACCGGACGGCCGGACGGCGGGCTACCCATTGCTCGACGCCCGCAAGCCCGCGCCTACCGTGGCTGGTAGTCGGGGTCGGAATTTCGGCGGTTGGAGCGTGAGGACCTTCGCTCCATCACACGTGCCGCCTCCTCCTTTGCTAGCATAACTGTTTCGCAAAAGGAGGCGACCGCCTGCCATTCCTCCTCGCTCTGGACCGAGCGCGGCGAAAGGCCCAGCACGAGAGTTGTGCGCCTCCACGAGGACACGGCGGTGCACTGCCCAGGCAGTGTGTCTATGAGTATCACGTCATGAAGATACGCGTAACTTCGTGATGTGGCTAACTTAAAGCCAGGGTAACACACAACTTCTGGGATAAAAAGTAAAAATCCTACGTGCTATTCTTTGACATGGTTTATTTTGCCCTCGTGGGGGCAATCGGTGGCGGTGATCTCGCGCGCTAGGCCTTGGTACAGGCCATGGGCCGGAGCGAGGAGGAGTGCTCGCCGCCGCCGCCAGGAATCCGATTTCGATTTCCGGCCACCGTAGGCGCGGTCTTGCGGACGGCGAGGAATGGGTCCGACCGTCTGGTAACTGTCCGGCCCGAGCCCAAGTCGTCGACGGCGCGCCCTGTTACCGCAAGCCTCAAGGAGCTGTTAGTAACAGCAAGGGCCCAGCTGGGTCAAAGCCTACTGGGGTCAGGGCCCCGAAAGGTAGCTCAGCCTCGGTATGAAAGGCAAAAAGGAACGAGATGGGTTTTTTAGTCAGTAGGTATGATTTTTACACCCTATAAAAAAAACATGGTTTATTCGTAAACCAAGTTTTATCAAAAACCATTCAGCCGTTCGAGCATGACGAAGTACCAAACATACACACACACTCACAAACTACTTATAATATTAGTGTGATTAAAGTTAGTATTCGCATATTGTAGCATAGAGCCCATAAGTCGTGGCGAGCGTGACAGGAGGCCAGCCCTGCACACTGCACAGTTAGCCGCCATTTTACTGCATAACTCAATTACTGACAAATTGTAACCATTGTTAGTGATATTTATTAATCTGCACTTTAACTCCTGATATTTTAGCGATATTAGTGTGTTTACTGTTTATGCTAACACTATTATTTTGATAGTTTTGGTAATTATACTTTTTTATGGTGTACAATCTTCCAATGACTTCTGCCGCCCTTGGAAGGAGTGGGAGGTTCAGACTTTTACTGACTAAAACCCATTCCTGTTCTTTCTTTGCCTTCGTTTTCACTTTCACTTAACCTATGGCCCCAGAAGGCTTCCATACTGCTGGGCCTCCCTATGGTTTGCTGACATCTCTGAGGTGTGCTTGGAATACTACGCGCCGTTGACGACTCGAACCCCATCCGGACGGTTATCGGACGGCAGGGCAAGAGGCGTCTGGACCCCTAGGATGATTAGGAGCTGCTTGAGGGTAGCCCCAGTCCAGTCCAGAATACTTGAAGAATCAATCGGATTTTGTATTCATAGATCATTGCCTAGAGCACACAATGAAACAGAATGAAACAGAATGGAAGAAAAAAACATGTTGCGCCTACCCCAAATAAAACGGGATAAGGGCAGGAAGATGATGATGATGAGATCATTGCCTAGAGCAGTGGTGGCCTAGTAGTAACGGCCCCGACTTACGAGTTGTAGGTCGCTGGTTCAAACTCAGTCAGGCGCATTACTTTGTGTAATTTATTTCATCACCACTGCTCTCAAAACGGCGTAGGAAAACATCGTGAGGTAACCGGCATGTCCTAGAACAAAAAAATTCGAAGACATGTGACATCCACCAACCCGCATTGGGCCCGCATGGTGGATTACGGCCCATTCGCTCTCCTAAAGAGGAAACGTGATTCCCAACAGTGGGAACATTATAAGGCCGACTATGCTATGCTAGATCATTGCCATTTAAATTTATCTTTTTGCAAGCTTGGCCACTGAAATAATATCGGTGTGATCTTAAGGCATCATTGGCTCGGACGACGGGCAATGGCTAGCTCGTCGGCCAACCGTCCGGTAAGGACCTGACCCGAGTCAAAAGTATTTCAGCAAAGCTGAAGAGGACCAGTAGAACTGATGCCTATTATTATGGAAACGTTTGAAAAATTGACCCTAGAATTACCGTCCCGTTTCCCGTGGCCCTAGAATTTAAACGGAAATTGAAGGAAAGAGGTGAGGGTTAGTCAGTAAAAGTCTGACATGCCTTTTTACCCGACTCAATGGATGATTTCCTAACTCAAAAAAAAGTTGCTAAAGTAATCGTAATGTGATCTCAGGATATCATTAGCTGTTATTAAACAGTATACCTAAAGTTTGACCAGACTCTTGCTGGACGTAAAAATGCCGGTGATATCCTAATAGTGGGTAAAGTTGGATAAAAGAATCCAGGGCTGTTGTACATGGTGGATATAATAATAATAATCGAGTCTGTGTTTCCCGATAGCTACAACCAGAATGAATTAGTTCTTTCTAGGTAAGCATGCTCTATCCTCAGCCACCATCAGGAGAGGTAGTGGTGAAACGTGAGCCTATTAATAATAATAAAAAAAATGATGCGAGTAACACAACCACGAACTTAAGTTACTATGTTTACTAACCTAGTTTTTGATAATCACTGCATATCACTACACAATACATTAACATTCCTGATCAACAAAAAATTTTCCACAACCTATAACAAACTGTTACACCACTAGTGATGTCGTAACTCAATCGAAAACTATCGATACTCACGTTTCACTAATTTACATCACAATGTGATCTATAGCCAAGATTCAAGAGCTGAACAAACCTTGTGTGTCCACTATTGTCTCGTGTTTGCTTTATTAGCGTAATATTATTTGAAGTTAAGGTTATGTCAACATGTTTGGCTATGGATTATGATCTTAAGAGCGTTCGAGAGCTAATCCAAAAAATTCTGGGAATTAACTACGAAGCTAGCTGTTTTGACGGGATAAAATAATAAAAACGAAACGAGAATAATTGGTTTTGCTCTTGAAGCTTATTTAGAAACCTAAGCTTCAAAAAAAAACAGTTTAAAAAAAAAAGATTTTAATTACCCAACTGTACCAAAAGGAGGGTTATGTGTTTAGTGTACCTATGTATGTATATGTATATGTACATTTTTAGCATGCCTTAGCACCTAAATAGTTTATTGAATTCTAGCTGAAAAGGTATCGTTAGATTTGTCTTAGTTATGAGAGTGACACTAACATCAAAATTACGAAAAAAAAGGGTTGATATGTATATTAATTGTTACCTCCAAATTGTGGTTTCAAAATTATTTATTCATGCCATATTCATACAGATTATTAAAATAAAGAACTTGAGGATACGATTTTGAAAGAATTACCTACTAAAATGTAGGATACAAAAAAAGTTGACGATGTCAAAAAACCGAAACAACAAATAATTTCTTTCACTCAAGCGTAACAGCTTTTTGTCAAAAAAGACAACGTAACAATTAAACATGACAGTAAATGATAAAGAAATTAACTTAAACGCACAAAGCACGCATTTTAATTATTTTAATTACGCGTAAAATAATTGAAGGTCACAAAACAAGTATGAACAGAAGTTCCAATCTCATACAGTGAAAAAAATTCGATCCAGAAATATTTTCGAGACTCGTTTCGGGAATTCAACTATGTAAGTTTGTACAGAACCCTCAGTGGGTAAGTCGGACTCGCAGTTGCTCGGTTTTTTTTATCATAAGCAAGATAAAGATCAATAATTTATTAGATTTAATATTGAAACCGTACTCGTATTGTGCATGATATTAATAAAATATATTCGTCGAAATGCCATATTTTACGATTTCACCTTATTTTCTTGACAATTATATTTTAAACTTTTGACCGCTTATGTCAAATAGGACGGTCATTCTAGCATTAATTCCACCAAGCTCACATATCCACGACCAAAAACCCGTCAGCTGTTTTATCACTTATGAGCATTGAATAGCTACACGAGATGAAGTACGTCTCTGGCAAATAGGACATGAAAACACCCATTAGACCAATCTGACTGAAGCTGTTAAAGGCTCTTTTCCGAACTTCGTTTTCAAAAGTCATTTTCAAGATATTTTCTTCTTTACTTTTATGTTGTTAGTAGAGTGTACCTTTTGCATCTATTTATTTAGTGTGTTAAGTTGTTCTGTTCAAATGTACATACTAAGTTGTGTATATAAGATTTTTATTATCAGTTTTTATCGTCGGCGACTTTTGTCAGAGAAAGTATCGTGGACCAAAACAATACAACTTATTAATTTCTTTTAGGGTTGTCAATTTTTCTAAATATAACAAAGCTCAGAATAAGAAAGAAAATGATATCTTTGCTAACATTGTAAAGAGAATAGAAATGTATTTTTAGATTTCATTTGTAACAAAAAATACTGGACCAATTATAAAAAAAAACATCGTATGATTGCTACTATGCTACTGCACAATATTAAGGCTATTTATTAATTTTCTGCTTTAATTTTTTTGTTTTTCGCTTCCTGCAAGATAGTCCGATGGATGCGAAACCCACAGGACCGTTTATTGTGGCGACGCTTGGGGGAAGCCTATGTCTAACATTGAACGTCTTTCGACTGAAAAAGAGAGAGAGAGAAGGAAAAGCTGCTAGCAAAAGCTAGTAATCAATATGTCAGGCAACCATTTTAATAAAAATAATTTTATAGTCGAAAAATTTATAGACAATTTTACCACACCTATATACATTTGTAAGTGGTCATCATTTTTTTTTGGCTCCAGAGCAATTTCGTCATAATGAGCGAGTCTATTGATAGTAAAATTTATTCACAAAAGCATTTCAGAGGTCACCATGATAATCATAAATAAGTAAATATTTTTTTGCTATTTCTGTCTAAACGACAGGAACCATCAACACTTTAACACCGTTAGTACAAATCCTTGAATTTATTACAATCTAACGATAAACATATTATTAAGGACATTTCAACACCATATATAGGTATATCCACAAGATAACCGCCATTTAAATATTTTGCAATACCATAAAGGCGTGACATCCCTAGCAACAGGTGTAACATATCGACAATCGACATCGACACGACACATCGAAGTGATTTATCGACAACCGCTGACGTCACTTCAGATAACTGCATTTGTGACTTCGCATGTTTCAATAATACAGCTTACGGTATTTTTATACATGAAAGGTTCAAATTAAACGTGGCTATTGTTAGGAATTAACACAAAAAATACATCGGATATTACATGTCGATGAAACTTTTGGTCTCTTATCCTACAAATATTATTAAACTAGCTTCTACTTTTTTATTTTTTATTTTTTTTTTATTTAAGAATTCATGTACACACTGAACTTATAAAAGAAAACAAGACAGAAACAGAAAAATAGGTACATAGGTGATGCTTATTTCTAAAGAAATCTCTTCCAGCATACCCGCGAGAGGAGAATTGGAAAAAAGAGATGTAGACACCGTGTGTAAAAGTGAAAGGAATAAAGAAACAAATAAAACAATTATAATTAAAATATACCTATACTTACTACCAGCGATTTCGCCTGCCAAAAATTTAAAAATTATCCCTAGAAACTATATAATTTCTGGGATAGAAAGTGATTAGTATATTTATTTATTTATAATATGTATAATATGTATAAGCATTTCAACATTTTAATATTGTCCCGCTGCTGGGACACAGGCCTCCACTCAAGGAGAGGGCACGGACGGTAAATGCCAAACGGGCATATTATGTAAAAAAAAATTAATAATAAATAAAAACTATTTATTATTAATTTTTTTTTTCATACAAAACTTTGTAAATAAGATAAGTAAATAAAATCAAAAATGACTTTTGATATACAAGCCCCGCCTACCTTAAAATTACGTCAATCATCATCACCCAACTTTTTCCCAATATGCTTGGGGTCGGCTCCTAGTATTGCTGAATACATGTATTTTACTTTAAACGCCTGACTCTCAAACCTCCACAACCCAGTTACTGGCAACATGACACTCCTTGGAGAGAATGATGGTCAGGCTTTCCTGCGTTTGACTACCTACAACCACTGTCAAAAATCTACAAATGACAACTGGGACCAACGGCTTTACGTGCTTTTCGAGGTACGGGGTGTTAGTAATGTCACAAAATAGATAGGTACAGAAGACAATATCATGTATGTACTTTACTTTTTATACCTACGCTCGGTGGACACACATTAATAAGCGAGCCGGAACTATTCGACGAGCGGGCCGAGGCGCTCCGAGATATCGTGTCCGTGAGCGGTGTCTATGTGTGTGGTACGTTTTGTATGTAGATTGACTTCTCTATCTATATATTTTGTAGTAAAGTCCTAGACAAACTTACTACACTAACTCGTGCATGGGAAGCGGATGCTTTAACCATTAGGGATCTCACGAAATATTATTATTATATCTAGAAACGATTTCCAATTTTTTTCATGCAATCAATGACTGACAGTCATTGATTGCATGAATCAGAATCAGAGCTAACTAATTTGAAAATAATACATTTAATTTTACTGATATGAATAGCATTCATTTCACATACATTTCAAAAGATCGGCAAATACACCGTATTTATGCTATTGACAGACGTTAAACGAGTCGATTGACAAGTTTTATTTAAAAATGCTTTCATGACCAGATGCGGTTGAATCGAGAAATTCACTTGTCACTTGTAAAAGATGACCCTCTTACGAATTAAAATACGGAAATAATAGTATCGAATATTTTATTGAAGGTCTAGTGGTATTTTTTACAAGTTTTATTGTATCTTTCTATTTACATAATTCGTACTTTACATAAAATACATATCATGAGAAATATGTCATTTAGTAGAATACAAAATTATGTCATATATCATATTTTTTTGTGTGTTTGAATCAGTATATCATACTTGTTATGATGCAGGCTGTATCTTAATTGCTGATGACGTAATGGCGACTACTGGAATTTTAAATCACGTGGAAAATCAGTAGCACCATATGATACTAGTGCAAAAAAACCGTAGTGATGTTGCTAATGTCTTTTTCTCGTATCGATGTTTATCATTTTCAATGAAATAGAGATCAAACATTAGTAATTAAAAATAGTACGTTTTGATACAAATGCAGAATGTTTATCATTGCAAACTAAGATGCGATTCGCACGAGCCGTACGCGAGTGTGTTATGGAGTCGAGGCCTGCAGTGACAATTTTGCATGTGTATCAAACGACTTTTTCAATACTAAGAAATGAATAGACGGGGTTTGACTGACTACTCGTGACATCATCTGTCATTCGTAAATAGTTATTTATTTCAGTATAATGTTAGAGTAAAAAAAACAATAAAACCTTACAGGCATCAGCTGCTAACCTGTTATCAAAAGTTTATTCAATATAAAATGCATAAATGGCTAATTCAAATTAAAAGCACCTGTATTAATTTAAAAAATATTATAGCATAGCAGCTATGTCATGCTATAATTATAATGTTCCCACTGCTGGAACTCAGGCCTCCGCTCTACGAGAGGGAATGGGCTGTAATCCACCACGCGGTCCCAGTTCGGGTTGGTGGATGTTACATGTCTTCGAAGCATGCTTTTAGTTCTAGGACATGCTGGTGTCTTCACGAGGTTTCTCTTCACAGTTTTGAGAGCAGTGGTGATGAAATATATTACACAAAGTAATGCGCCTGGCTGGATTTGAACCCGAGACCTACGACTTTAAGTCGGGGCCATCACCACTCGGCCACCACTACTCCAAGACTGCTCCGCGGTAAAAAAAAATAGTAACTGTTAAATACTCCTTATCTTTATATTCTATTCTGGGTAACCGACTAAGACATCTTTTAGATTTTTTTTTACCAGTCAAGTCTTCGTGAAAACGAATACTTATGAAATGTCGAAGCCGTGTTTTTTTGAGGGCTTTTTTTTGTACCTCGTGTGCGGCGATACCACCACAAAAAAACGCTTGAAGCCGCTTCAAGCTTCCCCGGCCATAAGCTATCGCGCGCTTTAGCTGTTTTTTGCAGCGGCTTCTAGCTTATTTTTTGTGACGACGTTTTGTTGAGGCCCATGTGCGGACAATTACTCCTACTTCTAACTACTCGCTTGTTTTACCTAGAGGATAAAGATGTAGGTATGTACCCTTATTACATATTTGTATGGCCTACAGATAGGTGTTTCAGGCCTGAGTGTTTTACATATGTGAGTTTCCATATGTGTGAATGCACATACGATACAGAAGTCACTCTTAGTGCTAAGCAACGTGTTTTTTATTAAATAGAAAAAGTTAAGATTAATTTTCAGTTTATAAAACTATATAAGTCCACCGATCCAATCAACAGTAGATTAAGAACCAACTCAATCATTAAACACTACAAAATTTAAAATAGAACAAAAAAATCGATATCGAATCGCCATTGAAATCCGATTAGATTCATCGATTACAGAAAACGTATAAAAAACATTATCTCCTAAATTTAAAGAACCATAATCCTTTATTATAATATCACCTAAACTCTTAATATTTTGGTCAAAATATTCAAAATCGGCAAACAGTATCATAATTAATATGATTATAGTATGCAGCCCAATTTATCAACACAGTCATTTAAATATTTTGTAACTTAGTATTATGACATTAATAAATACTAAGAGCTATCAAAAATAGAGATGAGTCAGTGTAACTGACATCATAAAAATATCGATAAGTATCGGAACCTGACCTTTATAGTATGATAAATGCGGTCGAGTACAGAGGTCGGGGCGGGCCATTAGGTTCTAGATTCGATATTCAAATGTCCTTATGTGGAATATTTGAACGCTTCCGTGTTAATGATGAGAGATGGCTTGTTTATATGCATTTTATGTAAAATGTGAGTTCGAACTTAAGTCCATGACGTAAAAGTTATTTTTGTTTGTAATTTACATTTATTGAACTTGGTTCTTTTTGTAGACCGTACAAAATAGTTTAATATTATACGCATTGTTACTGTATGTCACTATAATTTATATGAAAATGCGACCAAGATGACCTACCACAGTTACTAAAAGGCGTAACAAAATGACTTACCATCCTCAATAAATAATTTGACTGTCAAACTTCTAAACCATAAAAGAACTTTAATTTTACCGACAACTAGATCAACCACCCACAATCCCCGCTACTTTCAAAGCCATACATTTAATCTTAAATCTATAAAACAATATCGATATCGGAGGGCGGTGCGCCCCGCCCTACACGAATAAATATTTAATTAAACTTATGAGAACGCACGGATTTGTTTGCCTGGTCGCTTGTAACTTTTTTTTTGTTATAGATTTTTTTTTTTCATGTACCAAGCGGATGTTATGAATGAAAGGTTCAGTTGAGTCATGCAAATTGTATGAGTCGTCGTCGGTACCAGGTGAAGTACTATGATCATTATTGTGATATACTGATCGACCTAATGATCTAAAGAGCTGGTTTATTTTATAGCAGTTGGTAGGTAATCTACATAGTAAATACTTATCATAAGATCTAACATCTAGCTGAGCGCGATAAACATAATGTAGTTATTAGGTTTATTGCGGTTTTTATACGTTTTTACTAGCAGATAGGGTGATTAATACATGCATCATAAGTTAATAGGGACACAGGAGGGGCCCAGCTGGGTCGAAGCCTACTGGGGCCAGGGTTATCCGAAAGAAAGAAAGAAAGAAAGAAAGAAAGAAAGAAAGAAAGAAAGAAAGAAAGAAAGAAAGAAAGAAAGAAAGAAAGAAAGAAAGAAATAAAGAAAGAAAGAAAAATAATTTATTTGATACAGCAAGGCCAAACACAAATACAAGAAAATAAAAAAAATAAAGCGATGTGTGCCTCATAGCTACACCAAAATAGGTCCAGAAAGGAAACTCGAGCCTCGGTATGAAGAGGCTAGAAGGAACGGATGGGTTTTTAGTCAGTAAGAGTCTGACACTATCTCCCGCTTCACCCAAGAGCGGGGGTTGACACAAGATGATTTTTGTCCACCGTAAAAAAAAGTTAATAGGGACAAACAACGAATTTCAAAGATTTGCAACATCCGTTCGGAACTGTGGTAGGCGCTTATGTATCCATGTAAGTACCGTTTCTTAGATAAAAGCGTTCTGACGATATGTCGCAGCTGATATAAAATAAAAATCTAAACTAATATTACTTCATGTGGCAATCCATTATTAAATAAATAAAATAGACTATAAATATTTGCCTGGTGTGTTCTGGCAAATATTTATAATCTATTAATTAATTTAATAGGAAACTGGTTGACATCTTACTTAAAATCTGGCAATTGTGCGAAGATTAAATAATCATTGTAGTTTTAAATAATAAATTAGCAGTGTTAAATTTTTAAACACTACTTTTTATTTTTTAAGAACCTTCTAAAAATAATAAACACACCAAAAAAGGATTACTTAGTGAAATTGGTCCAGCTGCTGTGGACACGAAGAAAAAAATGATATCATTTTTATTACATTTATTATATCAGGCTAGGCGTGCGTCGACCCCCGCGGAGCACGCGTCAGCCTCCACGAGTAGTAAGTGTGTTAAAAAACGACGTTTGATACACGTGCAAAATTGTCACAGCAGTTTCAGCTCGTGCGTATTCCACCTCGGCGACAATGACAATCTTTTTGCACTTGTATCAAAATGTACTTTATCACTACAAGTCTTAAAAACAGCCTTTTATATAGTACTGCTTAACCTAACCGTAACGTTAAACTTTACGCCTTAATTATCACGTTCATATAACTTAATTATTGCCACAGAATTTTGCGGATAATACTGTACAGGTTCGATCCGGGCCTGGCTTCGTTTCCCATGGACTATGGGGAGGAACCTCCGTAATTAATATCCGCCCACAGTGCCCCATAGATATGTACCGAGTTGTATAGAACGGTGATTTATTTTGTGTTATTACAGATTTTTGGTGTGTGTAGGTGAGATGTGAATATTTTAATAAGTTTCTCCATTATTTTAGCAGAAATCAATAAAAAGCCCACTACTGGATCTACCAACCTTTTTTTTTTTTTTGGTGTGCAGAAATCATCCAATGACAACCCCGCTCTTGTGGGGACCGGGAGATAGTATCAGACTCTTACTGACTAAAAACCCACCCCGTTCCTTCTTGCCTTCATACCGGGGCTCGAGCTTCTTTTCAGATAACCCTGGCCCCAGTAGGATTCGACCCAGCTGGGCATAATTGTGGCGTGCCCAAGACCTACCAACCTGGACTGGACCTTTGTGTCTAGCATTTTTTTTTATTACTATCATAATATTTTTTTTTTTATTTTTCTTCCCGTCCCATTACAATTTAAGCGTCTTCAAGGCTAGAGTGAATAGGCTCTTAATAAACTAGTGCGCCATACCATCAGGTAGGATCGCAGTCAAGTACTAGTTTATATCAAATAAAAAAAAACTATTTTTTATACATAATATTTTACATTCTGACGTTACAAATACTCGTGATGTATTTGTAAACGTAATGTTAACGTACACAAATTCATTAATTTACGAGTATTACAATTCCTGTAATGTCTATGATTTTCATGCAATTAGCTTTTTTAATATTTCAACGCCAGCAATGATGGTATATATTAATCTATGTTTAATGTAAGACCTCAATACCTACGTGCTAGCAAAAGAAGAGGCCACACGCGTGAGGCAACGGTCCTCCCGCCAACTGTAACCGTCCAACCAAGCCCAAGACGTCGAGGGAGCATATTGTTCCACCCGCGCGTCAAGGAGTTGTCAGCAAACCGAAGGGATCCAGCAGGGTCGAAACCTACTGGGGCTAAGGATCTGCTTTTGAAAGGAAGATTCGGCCATGAAGGAACAAGGGTTGGTTTTTTGTCTGGCTCTATCTCCCGCTCCAGCCAAAAGCGCCGGATGTCAGTTGATAATTTTCCCACCTAAAATAAAAAAAAATACTTCCTATACCCTATTCATCTGGGCTTGAGACAAAATGAAAACAAAGTAAGTACATTCAGCCAAGTTTCTTCAACGTGATTCCTTTTCTGTTGTATGAATTAGCGTTTTCTTTGCACGATATTTCTTCGGGGAAAAAATGGTGCAAGCGTTGCTTTTGTCTAGGTTCACTCATGTTTATAAGCATCAAAAGAGATGGTTTGTTTACCTTTTTGTCTCACAACTCTCTCTGAATAGGGTATATATCTTCTTGATTTTTACTTTTTCATCACAACCGATTTTTTTTGTCTTTTTTGTCGACTGGGAAAATCATCTTTGACAAACCCGCTCTTGGGTGGAGCGGGAGATAGTGTCAGACTCTTACTGACTAAAAACCCCGCGCCGTTCCTTCTAGCCTTCATACCAGGGCACGAGCTCCCTTTCGGACAACCCTGTCCCCAGTAGGCTTCGACCCAGCTGGGCCCCTACTGCTGCTGACAACTCCTTAAGGCGCGCGGGAACAGTGCGCGCCGTCGACGTCTTGGACTCGGTCCATTACCGGACGATCGGACAGCGAGCTACCCATGGCTTGCCGTCCGCGAGCCCGCGATCACTACCGATAGGCTCGCGTTTGACAACTATTTTACGTATTACTAAGTGAAGATTAAAGACCTAGACTGTGACGTTTAAAGTAAGATGGTTTTAAACTTGCTTCAGTGTGGGTAAGAGACAGAGCTATACAGGTTGTCTAGCGCCATCTCTTACCCACACCGAAACAAGATTAAAACAATCTTACTTTGGACGTAATGGTAACCTCGATAGTCGACGATGCTTACTTTATGACTATAAAACTGCTATTGCTGTAAACAATGGTTGACCATTAGCACTTGACTAGTATGCTTAACCTTTGAACTAAGGTGAAACTTAAGCACTTATCTACTAATTATTTGGTTCCTACAGCTTCAGCACCCACGCAATCATAAAAGCCCCGTTAAATTCGATTAATTGTTAAATCCTTTACGATGAATAAATCATAGTTTTATTTCTACACGTATTGCACCTTTATTGCTAATATCGTTTTAACGAAACCTAAATTATTAATTGCTGCAGATGTAATTGCAGTATTACTTGGAAATTCATTAGTGAAGTATAGGTTTTCAATTATCAGGCGAGTGGTGGGACTCCTCCCTAACCGCCTATGTGTGTGCATATGTAGAGTACGTATTGAACACTAATTACATGGAAGAAAACTGGTCTGCCCCCCTAGCCAAGTGACGACCGACGACCGTTTCCTTTTGATTCTCTTGCTCCAAACACCTCGAGTTGGCTACTCCTCCGATTTTTTTGTTCCGACCATGTGACTGAGCGTTAAAATGACGTCAGAATAAAGGAATTAGAAGCGTGGCCGACTCGAGACGTTCGACGCATGAAAATCTGACGTCATTTTAACGCTCAGTCACATGGTCAGAAAAAAGGATTCGGAGGCGTGGCCAACTCGAGATGTTTGGAGCAAGAGAATCAAAACGAAACGGTTGTAACTTGGCTAGAGGGGCTAGTATTTACATTGTAATTAATGTAGAATTGTAACAAAGTCATACATTACTAGGTACAGCCTTATCAGCATTGCAAAAGTCTTCGCATCTGCAGCTGTTTTCTATACATTCCTATATTTATTTTAGTGGTAGGATCTTACCGGTATTTTTTACTGCATGCAATTCAAATGACTGTCTACAATTTTATTAGACAATATTAAAGTTAGGTGCATACTTATATTTATGGTAATGATGGACTTAAAATGACAGGAATGAGACAAGGAATTTTATAGTCATAGATTATAGATTTAGCAGATAGCAGAATAGGGTCGAAGCCTACTGGGGCTATTGGGTTAATTGAGAGTGAACCCCAAGGCCCTGAACTGAAGGCAAAGAAGAAACAGGAGCGAGTTTTCGTCAATGAAAGTATGTCATCCCTTCTCACTCTGCCCAAGAGCGAGAAAGGTCATTGAATGATTACCCACCTTGATAAAAAAAAAGCTGATAGCAGGATCTTGATCTGATAGCAGATTGGCTAATATTTTACTACTGCATGAACCAGTCTTATATTATACTAATTATTGCAGTTTTATTCTGTAAAAATTAACTGAACTGGAAAATTTAGGTAAAGAAGATCTGACGTAATCAGTCATTCGACCACACTCACTCTCCAAATTCATCATCAACATCATCAGTCTTTTTAATGTTCCCACTGCTGGGACTCAGGTCCCTCCGGTCTCCTCTCTAGGAGAGCGAATGGGCTGGAATCCACCACGTGGGCCCAGTGCGGGTTGGTGAATATCACGTATCTTCGAATTTTTTGGTTCTAGGACATGCCGGTTTCCTCACAATGTTTTCCTTCACAGTTTTGAGAGCAGTGGTAATGAAATAAATTACACAAAGTAATGCGCCTGGCTGGGTTCAAGTTCTCAAAGTTCACTTAAGTTTTAAAAGGATACAGTAAAAAGAAGAAAAAAACTGGTTATAGGTTAGCTACTAATAAAAGAGCATTAGAATAGATTCCTTTCGGTTTTAAATCTAGAAAACTGTTATAAGTGCTTGCAAGTAAAACAAAGCGACTATATTGATCTGTGATACCATCTGACCTCTACAATTAAACAGCGAGTAAAAACACCAAAGGTTGGACCTACGCCGAAAAACCTAATAACAGTAATTTAAAACTACCGAAGCAATCAGTTTTTCATCCCTTTTTTCTCGTCCATATGTGATCCATATACTTCCTAATTGCGAGCTAAAAAACGAATCTAAACTCGGACCAACTCTTATACAGGCCGTGTTTTTTAGCGCGTCTGACTTTTGTTTTTGAATATGGGATATCATTCAATAACTTCATAGTTTCTCCCGCTCTGGGTGGAGCGAGAAGGAGTTTCAGATTTTTATTTACCCCATCCGTTTTCGTTCAGTTACACTTTGCGTTTCACGGCTGCGGTTTTTTTTTTTTTTTTTTTTTTTTTCTCGACGGGGAAAATCATCTTTGACGAAACCCGCTCTTGGGTGGAGCGGGAGACAGTGTCAGACTCTTACTGACTAAAAACCCCGCGCCGTTCCTTCTAGCCTTCATACCGGGGCACGAGCTCCCTTTCGGACAACCCTGTCCCCAGTAGGCTTCGACCCAGCTGGGCCCCTCCTGCTGCTGACAACTCCTTGAGGCGCGCGGGAACAGTGCGCGCCGTCGACGTCCTGGACTCGGTCCATTACCGGACGATCGGACAGCGAGCTACCCATGGCTCGCCGTCCGCGAGCCCGCGTCTACGGTGGCCGGAAATCGGGATCGGAATCCCGGCGACGGCGGCGAGGGCGCCGTTGCCTGATGCGGTCGGCCTCCTCCTTTGCAAGCATTACTGCTTCGCAGAAGGAGGCGACCGCCTGCCATTCCTCTCACGGCTGCGGTGACTCTTTCGAAAAGAAGAAAAACAATTTTCATATTTAGAATTTTTTATTTACTCTTCTTACTTTGCTTTCACATAATAGTAGTCAAGAAAAACGTAACCGAGATATTTTATAATACATAACTTAAAAGAATGTCCATAGAGATCTACGTTTTGGAATGTGCAATTAGAATTATTTTCTGATTGACTGTCTTCTTGACAATTTAAATGTGCCTGTAAATGGTTAGTTAGATTTTTTTTTTTTTTTGATTTTTTAATCCCATCAACTTTATATGTATGAGTAAATCCGTAGGTACCAGAAGTTTCAGAAGGAAAGAGAAAGAAAACATGTTTATTCTGCCTAAACAGACTAGAAGGCTAGAAAGTTATGGATCTCATCGATTGCTTACCATCAGACAAGATGAAGGCCAAAAGTGGGCTCATAAGGAATTTAAAAATTTAATAAAAAGAGAAAACCATCCATTTTTTTATTAATCGATGATTTATGATATATTTTTTCTAAATCAATTGCCATCATGCGTGGTTACTAAATCAAAAACATTCACTGAACGAGTATGCCAGATATGAGGGTTTAACCGGACGCGTATATACCTACACAATCGTAGAGTTTTTAGGATATTTCGTGGTGGCATTTATAGTATTGTATGTTACTATCAAGTGATACTAAAATAAAAACCAAAACTTCATTACTCGCATCAAACACGGTAATGTAATTTTTTAATAGTACTAAAAAATCAGGCTGTATAAAAACTTGTAGTATACAAAGGTCGGGGCATGCTCGCTACTGTGCGCAGGCGCACACAATCTAACCTCGACCGCAACACTGATTTGCGAAAATAAAACGAGTGAGGATTACAGACGGCGCCGGGTAATGGAGTAGTGATGGGCTGTGGGGATAATAATGTCGATGATTTGGGTCGATATTTTTTTTGAGACTTTATGTTTTTTAAATGGTATTTATAAAATATAACTAAAGATATCTATGTTATTATGTAACCACTGTTGGAATCATCTCTGCTTAGCTATTACGGGCTAGTTCCTCAGGTAGTTGCCTAGCTTATCTTTCCACCTTCACCTTGGTCTCCCGTGATGTCGAAGATATGAGCGTTGTTAAATATATAGTAAATTGTGCTTACACATATTTTTTAATTTAGATTGAAAAAAGAAACGATTAATATAATATAATATTCCACAACTATTACACAACGTCGTCTAGTCCCGAGCTAAGCAGAGCTTGTATTATGAGTACTAACCAACTGATAAACTAATATATTTCTAAATACATAGATATTATGGATAAATTACATCCACACACAGAAAAAATGATCATGCTTATCACACAAACATTTGTCCTGGGTGGGAATCAACCCCACGACCTTCTGCACAGCAGTCAGGGTCACTAACTACTAGACCAAAGAGGCCAGTCAGTTAGTGAACATAATGCAATGAAACCTAGATTATAATATAATTAGGTACACTTTTCATTTTGGTAAGATCTACAAAGATTAATATTTGAAGTTAAATTTTTCATAATATAAAACTGACCATATTTGATTACACTTTGACAACCTTCTAATTTTTAGCCACAGCCACTAACCAATTAAATATTTAGCATAATATTTTACCTCCTTATATTCACACCAAATAACACTCCATACCTTTAGGCACTAAAGTAATTAATCTGCTTAATCCGCCTAAGCTCATAAATGTAATATTTATACAAAAAGTAGAACTAAACGAAAAAAAACAAGACTGTAAAAAGATTGCAGTGACACAAACGAATTACAAGCTTAATGTTCTTATTAGGTGAACATGCTATATTTTACATGACCATAAATATGTGTAAACTTGCTAAACTACATAAGTATTTAATCTATATATAGTGTGCGCTTGCACTCAAAGAATTAAATAGCGTTTAAGCTTTGAACCTGGCGATAGTAGAGTGGATACTTAATAACTGGTCTATATTAGAATATCGTGTCTAAAATATGGTTGAAAATAGCATCTGTATAGAATTTTGTAGAAAAATTGTTTTATGTGATAATTCATTATATTAACTGAAATCAGAAAATCATTTCCCTACACTTGTTTTTCTTTATTCTTGAGGTGAGAAATCATGCAATAACTTCCTACTTGATTTGTGTTACACAAACCACAAAAAAAAAAAATTAGTTGTTATTATTATTTATTTTAAAATGCACCAAATGTAACCCAATCTTATGTCTAGACAGTCTCTCTTCATCCTAGATTGCCTGAAAGAAATTGCAAAGTGCGATTAGGCCACTATTTGCACATTTTTAAATTAAACGCTTAATTTCTTGTATTTATAGGCTTGGTGAAAAATAAAGTAAATACCTATAAATAAATGAAACAGCTGGCAAACTCTGCGCCAGAACAGCCAGACTACGTGACGGGTGGAAGCATTTGAAGGAAGCTTTTACCGCCGCGGGCGTTCAAAACGAGAGCAACGAAGATACACTAACACATAACAAACAAATATAGTAAATATATATATTTTTTATATATTTATAACACACTAACCTTTACTTAAGAATAATTCATACATCATACACTAAAAAAACTTAATAATTAAAATAATAAAAAAAAAACTCATAAATGTTGAGTGTGCAAATTTTGTTTTGCATAAAAAAGGTTTTTCTACAATCCAGTCTCAGACTGGATTTATTTTATTAATGGCAGTAGTAGTAGCCAAGTGGTAACGGCCCCGATTTACGAGTTGTAGGTCGCGGATTTAACCCAGCCGGGTTCATTACTTTGTGGAATTTATTTCATCACCTCTTTTCTTAAAATGGTGATGGAAAACCTCATGAAGAAAACGGCTTGTCCTAGAACCAAAAATTTTAAGATATGCACCAACCCACACTGAGGCCGCGTGGTGGATTACGGTCTATACCATCTCCTAGGTAGGAAACCTGGGCCACAACAGTGGGAACACTAAAAGGCTGATTATGCTATTTTATTAATGGCAACAGTGTGACCTACCATAGATTTATTTGGTAACTGTCTATAAATGATTTTCCTCTGATTCTGTTTTTACGATGCTTCAAAAAAGATTTAAAAAATATCTTATGACGATAGTTTTTAAACTTGTGACATTATCTGGACTTACTATCATAAAGATCATGTTCACGGGTTCAAATCAGAAGCTGTACCAAGTTTATGACCATCAAAGTGTTTCGTAATTTATATTGGAAAGTAGTAAAAATCTGTTTATTTAGATTTTATGTTAGTAAAACCGTTCAGAGGAGCAAACTGCTGATTACCATGACTTCTGGTGTTAATGGAATTTGTATTAGTATCTAGTTTGAGATTATAGATTTGGATGTTATGGTCGCATTTATAAATTTATAGGTATATAAAGTACCTACGTAATTTCATAGTGGAAAACATATCTGTTTTGATTATGATTCTTTTTAAGTTTAGATGGTAAGTAGAGTTAAGTAACAATCTAAGTATTTTTCTCAAATAACAAAAAAAAAAAACTAGATTTGATCCGGAACTTGGTAACGAGTATTCAGATTCGTATTTATGTGATAATTTATTAACTTAATAGCTTACATAATCTTCAAAACAGTGGCCCAGTGTCAACTGCACCGACTGTCAAGTTGTGCGTTATGAATTACAGGATTCATTTTTTGCATGTCTTGATTCATGAATTGCATCACCTGCGTGCAACGTGTTTTCTTTCTTTTCTTTCACCTTTCTACCACTGGACAACCTTCACGGCCAGTATCCACTCTTACATTGTTAACACCTCTATGATCTGGACTAAACGTTTCGCCTCGTAGTTTATACCGCGTATATCGAAAGACTGGGACAATTTACCTACTGCGGTCTTTCTTCCGATTATACTTTAAAAGTGTCTTTAAGGCCGGAGTGAATAGGCTTTTAATAAAGTAGTGCGCTTCACCATCAACGATTGCATCACTGCTTACCATTAGTTAGGATCGCAGTCAAGCGCTAATTTTTGTTATATAAAAAATAACTCCATACACTGCTTCCAAAACGGTTAAGGAAAACATCGGGAGGAAACTAGCTCGATAAAAAAATCGAAGACTTGGTTTCAATCAATCCACACTGGGCCTGCGTGGTGGATTACGGCCAATTCCTTCTCCTATAGGAGACCTAAGTAGCAGCAGTGAGTACATTGTAAGGCTGACTGTGCTATATAATAGTTATACTTTCTTATCGATATTTTGCAAAAACTCGATAAATCGATATATCACATGTCTCATCACTACACTTCGGTATATTCCGCACAAAGTAATCATTTGTCTACTTGACTAAACTGAATTATATTATTATTTTTTTATTATTTAATAATGATGGCGGACATAATTGAAGGTTGGCGGGATGAGGCGGCTTCTGTTCTAGCTACACTCATTGCGCGAGCTTATTCGAATCATCTTTGTTAAAGAGAAGTTCATGTGTGTATTATTTAGTATGTATTTGTGTGGTATTTATTTTACAATGTATACACATTAGTTATAATTATAACTAATGTGTATATATTAGTTTATAATTATAACAGAAGATACATTTATATAAGTTTGTTTATCTTATAACAGTGTGTATATTTCACCTGTTGATAAGCGATGATGTGGCTGACTATGAAACTCGTTTGCCTAGAAGTAACCTATTCACTCTTTGCTTAAAGACCTAAGTTGTAAATATGAGGAAGGACGGATCCCGGTAGGAAATTTCACTCAGCTGTACGCATAATTAATGTGTTCCCAAAGCGCTTTATATTTATGGATGAATAAAATAAATACAATAAATAAATAATAATATTAGGATGTAAAGATCACCTTGTTCCGAGCCTATTGCACATCTTTTTATACGAGCGGTCTGTGGGTGTCATATTTGCAGAAATCCTACAGCGCTCTCCGCGTTCAATACAATAACGCGTTGAGGGCACTGCCGCGGCTGCCTCGCTTCTGCAGCGCGTCAGGGATGTTCGCGGACGTGGCATTGACTGTTTTTATGCCTGCATGCGCAAAAGGGCGACCTCGATAGCGAGCAGAGTGCGGGGCAGCGGCAACAGTCTTCTTACCGTTGTTGCCAACAGGTTGGATGGTCCTTTCTTGCAGCACTGGCAGGCCTTACATGCACCCGTATACAGGGCGTGGGGCAGGTAAATTATGACTGTACCTTTGTTCATTAATATTTTTTTTTTAAATAATTTATATAATCTAATTTATTTATTATGTTATAATAATTTTATTCTATTTAATTCGGTAATGTAACTATGGGTCAATTAATGCCTGAAATAAACAATAAATAATAATAATAATAATAATAATAACCCCATCGTCGTATCTTGCCCCATCGTCGTATCTCTACGTTGACGTCGTGGTGGGGCTTGTGTGCTCCAACATGCCCTAGGTATGTATCGGTAGAATTTTCTTTACCGTAACATACCTAGGGTGAGGGGCCAGACTAAGAGAGATACAATCCGCAGGGCAGTTTTGTGGCGAACTGTTGGGTATTAGCGACCCCACGGATCCGATCTCCCGGGAGAACTCCTGTTCTTCATCTCCGGCTTGCCTTTATTGGCCGGTCGTAGTGAACACTGACGAGGAACAGAGCTCCCACCTCTCTCTTGCCTTTATTGGCTGGCTTGAGTGCAGAGTCGCAAGAGCAAACTTGCTCGGGAGATGGATGCATAATCCAGTAAGGTGCTGGTAGGGATCTTGACCGTACTTCCGGGATTGTCCTGATAGCCGTGGTATGCCTCTCCACTCCTCAAGCGCCTCAAGATATGTTGCACTCTTGTTGCTACGTCACTTCGTGCTAGCGGCCGTTTAAGGGGGCCCATTTGCTGAGTGTGCAAGTCACCCCCTGCCTTTTATCGATGGATATTAATGACATTGTTCAGGCAGGGGCCATAGTCTTAACATAGCTCCATATTACCAGTCCACTTAAGACTCCAAAAATCATAGCCCTATTATTTTGTTTTTCATATTATGTCGCAATAGTTTTTCAAACCGGGGGTTGTCCTTGGGTGCACTAGTATAGCGCGCACAGGGATAATCGTCGGTTGGTATCACGTTCCATTATAGTAACCAAAAGGGCCTCTGCGAGTTGGCTTCGGCCCCTTGTACGCCTCTCAAAGGCCCAGGACCTCAGGGTCCTGAGATTAATAAACATAATAATAATAATAATCTGTGGCAACACCAACAACATCAAGTGCCAAAAAAAATCTCTGCACCATTTTCAACAAATTTAAATTTTTACATAGCATTTTATCAATTCATAATTAAAATAGCCAACAATAAAATAAATCAAGATCCTTATTAAATATAGACCATGACGAAATATAGATTTTATTCTAACAAAACCAGAAAAAAAGTGAGTGACAACTGCTGTCACATATACCTATTATAATACTATACTGAAAATGGGAATTTGAAGAAGATGTTGACGAGAGCCGCAGCTCAAAGAGCACGCCCACCACCTCCGGCCTCGTCGCTCAGCTCCGCCTCGCCGCCGCCGGAATCCAGCCCCATCGTGAGTGCTGTGACATCGGCCGCGGCAGTTGCGTCGAGCTCCAGCGACGAGTACTTCTCTCCGCCGACGACTCCACCACCTGCGCGTCGACGGGGAGGACGCCGGCCGCCGAGCGGCTTAGGACCTCGAGGCCCACCGGCTTCTGATAGGGTCCCAGCTCCCGGCGGAAGTGTGCAGCGCATGCGATGGACGCAATCCATCAATGAGAACGTCATGCGCTCATACTATGGGGCTACAGAGGGAGGGAACAACCTGACCGCGTACCGTGTTCGGATGCTCTCTTTGTTTCAGGTGCTTGAGCCAGCCGTCAACGTTTCGGCCCAACGACTGTCGGATCAGGTGCGGGTCATTCTGCGTAATCATATGTTGGATGATACTGTACTTGATCGCCTCCGAACGGAAATGAGTGACCGTGTCATTACCCCTTCGTCACAGCCTGTGGTACCAGTTGTGGTACCCCCGTCCAGCCACATACCCTTCCACACTGACGAGGTAAGTACTGACACGGTCACTGACGTAAGTACCCAGTGCAATAATCAATTGAGGAGTGCTTTGGAGTGTGCGATTCGGGAATATCGCAACATACAACCCGAACTTAGGCCACGCATACCTCGTTTGCCCATGTGTAACAAGAATAGGGCGCTGGTGGCTGCTCTGGATTCGCAGTTGTCAAATTATTTTGATGACTGCGAAGATCTCACCGATACACACTCGATAATGTACTGTGCGGCCGTGGCGGCATGTCGTGTAGCTCACGTCAAATTTCCAAACAGTGACGTAGCTACACGACCGAAATCAGCTGTACCAGCCTGGCAGTGCAGGATCGAACGTCGTATTGCTGGGGCCAGAGCACTCATCGGCAAACTAATCTGCTTCAGGGAGGGCAACACTCGCCCAAGAGTGATGCGCTTTGTGAGACGGGCATTTTCGGGGACTGACATCAGTCCCCGAGACTATATGTCACAAGTCACAGAGCGCATCGACTTCCTGAAGCAGAAAGTGTATGCATGGGCAAACCGTATCCGTAGGTATAAGCGGCGGGTTGAGCGATACACCCAGAATCGCACATTCCGGAGTGATGAAAGGTGGGTTTATAGGGCTTGGGAGCGACCGGACCAAGGTGTGACTGACTTGCGCCTCCCGGATGATGACGCCATGAGTTCATTCTGGCGCAGCATCTGGTCGGTGCCTGTCAGTCATACCGAGGGTGACTGGACTCGGGAGGTCGAGCGAGCGTGTGATCCAATACCACAGATGGGGGCAATCAACATCAGCCCCCAAGATGTAGCTCGTGCAGTCCGTCCGTTGCCTAACTGGAAATCTCCAGGACCGGACGGGCTGCACAATTTCTGGATTAAGTGGTTTACAAGATCGCATGCTCGCTTGGCATATCAGTTTCAGTCTGCCTTAGAGTCAGGGTCGCTGCCACAGTTCCTAACAACAGGAGTAACCCACCTGCTCCATAAATCAGGTAGTACTGCGGAGCCTAAAAATTATAGACCGATCACATGTTTGCCGACGGTGTATAAAGTTCTTACATCCATACTGAGAAGTAAAATTAATAATCATATTGATGAAAATTCGATCATGTCGCCTTCTCAGAATGGATGTAGGAACGGGTCCCGCGGTACTAAGGAGCTGCTCCTCATAGATGTGACCATTAGTCAACAGGTTCGACGTTCCCGAAAGGATCTATCGACATGCTGGATAGATTATAAGAAGGCATATGACTCTGTTCCTCATACATGGCTCATGAGGGTGCTGGAATTGTATAAAATTGATACAACACTACGCACCTTCCTGATGTCGTGTATGAGGCAATGGAGTACGGTCCTCCGCTATCCAGGATGTCGAAATATCCAGAGGAATAGCGAACCTGTAAGGATCGAGCGAGGTATATTCCAGGGTGATAGTTTGAGTCCGCTTTGGTTTTGTCTAGCCTTGAATCCTCTAAGCACGTTGCTGGAGAATTCAGGTCTAGGCTATCGGTTGAAGAGAGGGAGTCAGGTTATATCTCACCTCCTTTATATGGATGACCTGAAACTTTTTGCCCCCAACAATCTCCAACTGATGGAGCTACTGAAGGTAACCGAAATCTTCAGTAGTGCCATCAGGATGGAGTTTGGTGTGGACAAATGTGCGGTCATGCATGTAAAGCGAGGGGAGGTAGTGGAGTCGGTGGGCATTCAACTCACGGATTCCATAAATCTGAGATCCCTCTCTCCAACCGAAACCTATAAGTATTTGGGTATGTCGGAAGCTCTAGGCATCAGTACCACTGACATAAAGCAATCGTTGAAGGAGCGTTTCTTTGGACGCCTGAAAAAGGTATTCAATAGCCTTCTTTCAGGCGGAAACAAGGTGCGCGCCTTCAACGGTTGGGTCATGCCAGTATTGATGTACTCTTTCGGCATACTCAAATGGACTCAAACCGAACTTGACGCCCTGGATAGGCGGGTCCGTACCCTGCTGACTGCATACCGAATGCACCACCCACGATTGTCGATGATGAGACTGTATATCCCGCGGAAATGTGGGGGTCGAGGTTTTTTAAATGCTAAGACCCTACACAACCGCGAGATATGCAGTCTCAGGGAATATTTCCTAGCTGCCGACGTGGGTATGCATCGAGATGTAGTGGCGGTGGACAAGGGACTCACCCCGCTCGCCCTGGCTAACGAGAACTGGCGCAAACCGGTAGTGCTTGACACTAACGATCGCAGGGAAGTATGGCAGAGCAAAGAGCTTCACGGACGCTTTTTCCGGGCCCTTCATGGGCCCGATGTAGATCAATTGGCGTCTGTAGCCTGGCTGCGTTTCGGTGACCTATTTGGGGAAACCGAAGGTTTTGTCTGTGCAATTATGGACGAAGTTATCATGACGAATAACTACCGGAGATTTATTGTGAAGGACGGCACGGTTGACATCTGTCGGGCATGTCACCGTCCGGGAGAATCAATTCGTCACATTATCTCTGGTTGTTCTCGGCTAGCTAACGGAGAGTACTTGCATAGACACAACCTTGTAGCCAGGATTATCCATCAGCAACTTGCTCTGAACTACTTTCTTGTGGAATCGGAAGTGCCATACTATAGGTATGAGCCCGACCCAGTTCTTGATAATGGTCATATCACGTTGTACTGGGATCGGCCCATCATCACTGACAGGACTATTGTGGCCAATAAGCCTGATATAGTGGTGGTGGACCGATGCGAGAGGCGTGCAATGATTGTTGACATATCCGTTCCGCATGACGAGAACCTCGTGAAAGCCGAGAAAGATAAAAAAATCAAGTATATTGACTTGGCTCGCGAGGTTGTCGACATGTGGGAAGTGGATTCAGCGATCATTGTACCGATAGTTGTTTCAGCCAATGGCTTAATAGCCAAGAGCCTCGACCAATACCTTAAGAGGCTCTCGTTAGGCGGCTGGATCAAGGGCTTGATTCAGAAAGCGGTACTTCTGGACACGGCTCGTATAGTTAGGAGGTTTCTTTCTCTGGAGCCCTGACCGCCGGTAGCTTGGACCCTGTTCCCGATACCGGTGGGCTACTATTTTTTATATTTTTAAATGTTTTTTTTTTATATTGAAATATTTAAAAATGTAATTTATATGTTTATTGAAAGTAAAGGAAATAATAATAAATCACCTTCTTCAAAGTTTAAAATTATTAGACCTAAAAGAAACCCTCTACATAACGCTGCAAAAGGCTGCGATTTTAAATACCTGTAGGATTGTTAGGAAGTTCATGCAGTTAGAAGAAAACGACGTAGGATCACATCACACGACGCACTAAAATGTTACACACTACATTTACTTGGCTTGGCCCGTAAATGTAGTCGACACCAGCTTAAGAGCTGAGAAAAGAAAATGTACCCGAAAATAATAATAATAATAAATCCGCAAGAGCAAACATGCTCGGGAGAAGGATGCATAATCCAGTAAGGTACTGGTAGGGATCTTGACCGTACTTCCGGGATTGTCCTGATAGCCGTGGTATGCCTCTCCACTCCTCAAGCGCCTCAAGATATGTTGCCCTCTTATTGCTACGTCACATCGTGCTAGCGGCCGTTTTGGGGGCCCATTTATTGAGTGTGCAAGTCACCCCCTGCCTTTTATCGATTGATATTAATAAGATTGTTCAGGCAGGGGCCATAGTCTTTAGATAGTTCCATGTTACCAGTCCACTTATGACTCCAAAAACCATAGCCCTATTATTTGGTTTTCCATATTATGTCGCAATAGTTTTTCAAACCGGGGGTTGTCCTTGGATGCACTAGCACAGCGCGTACAGGGATAATCACCGGTTGATACCACGTTCCATTAAACGCACAAAAAAGGCCTCTTCGAGCTGGTTTCGGCCCCTCGTACGCCTCCCAAAGGTCCAGGACCTCAGGGTCCTGAGATAATTAAACGTATAAATAATAATAATATTCCACAACTATCACACAACGCCATCTAGTCCCATGCTAAGCAGAGCTTGTGTTACGGGTACTAGATAACTGATAAACATACTTACATATTTCTAAATACATACATTTTATAGATAAATTACACCCAGACACAGAACAAATGATAATGCTCATCGCATAAACATTTGTCCTCGGTGGGAATCGAACCCACGACCTCCGGCATAGCAGTCAGGGTTGGTCTTGTGGTCATTGTTGGTCTAGTGGTTAGTGACCACTAGACCAACAGGCCAGTCAACAAAAAAAAAAACAAACAAATTGTCAACTATGTACCGATGGCGCAACGCCGTATGTCTCATAGTACGTGTAGTTCATCTTGTATCCACTTATTTTACAGATTATCCCTCTACACTGAACAACAGTCTCTAGATCGACAGCACACTTCTCCTTAACTAATCGTTATTAGATTACCGCCAGATCGCAGCGAGTTCGACATGATACGGCCGGTTCGCACGATACTTATTATCACTGCCTATGATTCAATTCGGCTCTCATTCAATTAACCCGTAATTGAAAACAAAGGCTTTGATATAATAAATATCTATTGGATTGGTAAGTTTGATTTTATTGCTGGTAGATAAAAATGCAGTGGAAAAGCTAGTAATTTGCAGGTTTTCGAAACTATTTAGCTTCATCATCATTTCAGTCGAAAGACGTCCACTGTTGGACATAGGCCTCCCCCAAGTGCAGCCACAACGAACGGTCCCGTGCGTCTCGCATCCATCGGATTCCCGCAACCCTTACCAGGTCATCGGCCCACCTTGTGGAGGCCTTCCAATGCTATGTCTTCCGGTACGAGGTTGCCATTCCATGGCCTTTCGGCCCCAACGGCCATCTGTTCTGCGAGCAATGTGCCCTGCCCATTGCCACTTAAGTTTGGCGATTCTTCGTGCTATATCGGTAACCTCGGTTCCTCTACGGATATCCTCATTCCTGACTCGATCAGGCAAAGAAACTCCGAGCATAGCCCTTTCCATTGCCCTTTGGATGACACATTTAGCTTATTATTATAATAAATATATTTTTAACCATTATTAATGGAGCTATAATAATTAAAGGCCTCGCAGGCACAGCCCAATACGTTGGTCTGATCAGACGAACACACCGATACGATACGATATACACACCGCCAGAGACAGAAACAGATGGAGGAATATCCTAAAACTTACAACGAAGAAGCAGGGAGATCACGACCTTCAGTATTGAGGAATACGATGCAAGGAGGTGGAGGATTAATGAAGGTACTGGGGTACCTGTACCAAAAGGAAGGTACCTGTACCAAAAGTCATAGCGTTGAAGAGCTTTCACAAGGTGAACCAACGACTAGAGAATCCGATGGATGCGAGATGCACAAGACCGGTCATTGTAGCAACACTTGGGGGAGGCTTATGTCCAGCTGTGGACGTCTTTCGTCTGGAAAGATGAATAGAGTGGAGGATCATACAATACTAATTAGTAATTATACACAAAACAAACATTTATAATTTTGGAAGTTCACTTTATTAATTGCAAAAGAATTCATAAAAGTGTTTTAAAGCCTAAGGTCCGAATGAAAAGTGATGTTACTCGTATTTATAAGTTACGCTTTTTTTTTAATTATTGATAGGCTTACGTTTGACCACCATCTCACCTGATGGTAAGCGATGATGTGGTCGACGATGAAACACGCTTGCCTAGAAGTAACCTATTCACTCTTGACTTAAGTTAATAATGGTAGATATTGAACCAACTAATAATTGTAAATGGGCAGAAGTTGACAAAAAACTTGTTTAGTAAGACCTTGATTATTTTGAACAGTATCTTCTTGTATTGCCCTTTTTTCCCACTGCTGGGCAAAGACCTCCAATATATGTAAAATCTTCAATAAAAAGGGTCGAACCTCCGACCAGACGGCTGTAAGGTTTGACCCGGGCAACTGCCCGATACTTAATTTTGGACTGTTGTATTTATGTTCCAATCCCGCGTAGGTCTCCGCGATGTAGTATTTTGTCTTTTAGTTCCTATAATGGTATCCCAATATGGTATTATCAAAATCTTCACTCTAATATTACAGTCGACACATCACAACATACATGACCCCATGCTATCACATACTATTACGGACACTTACCGGCCCGGGTCTAAAAGGGCCATTAAAAACAATAAGGCCCAAGCCTAGCCTTTCATAATAACTGTTTTTAAATTGATTTAAGATTTCACAGGCCATTACTTAAGGCTGTGTGTAGGTTGGAGTGGAAAACGCATGTTCGTTTTGTACTGGACATTGATTGTGTATAACTTTGACACCATCGGCGCAGTGGTTAAAAGACTGGCTGTTGCGGCGCGTGCCGAGGGTTCGGTTTCCGCATGGGATAAATAATTGCCCTACAAATAGTTTTTCAGATTTGGATGTGTTGTGTATGTGAGTTTCTGTTTGTGCATCGACCTTACAGGGATAATTTATTAGTGTGTAGCAACGTTTAAAAAAAAGTATGTTAAATGGGTTAGTAATAACTTAGATATATTTTAAGTATATCGATAAGTAAGTAAGTTATTAAAGCACATAGGCTAATAGACCAAATTTGTTTTTTTTTTTGGGAAGTTTAAAATAGTCCGTTTATGTATTCTCTGTATGAAAAGTAAAATATCTCTAGGACTTTAATTAAAACTAAAATAAAAAAACCCTATAGAACTAAAAAAAATGGCAATTTAAAGTAAGGTGTCGAAAAATTCCTCCGCATCGCTGTCGACTGGTAATGTACCCAAAAGACTGGCGGCATTGCCACGCTGAATGGCAATGCTTATCCTTTGAACGAAGTAAAAAAAAAAAAAAAATGTATTCTCGTCATTGTCCACACCACTGATCATTGTGAAACAGCCCCAATGACGGGTCTGTCCGACCTCCAGCCAGCTGACCTCTACCGCTTCCGATGTGCGTATAAATATTACTATTATATAAAATTAGCACTATTTGTTACCACGCCAGAACCCGCCATTACGGCCATCGAACGTAATGCTTGTCATTTTTCTGCGCAAGAGTTGTTTGTAAGACGTTTAAACATGAGCTGTAATGAGAGGCGACTAGGAGGGATATATCTTTTTGTTTTTAAATTATTAATATTGAATTTAAGTTTTATTGTGAAAGTTTTACTGGATCTTAAAAGAAGACAAAAATGCACAAAACGTTGTAAATGTTCCTTTTCATTACAAAGAGTAATAGTGTGTGGCAATGTAATCAAAATAAACTGGATAGATAGCTAGGCTTTTCGTATTATTTATGTAATATTTCTTTTTTTATTATTATGGTAATTTTTATTTTACTGACTGAATTGATTTTGATGGGCTCGCGTTTGACCACAATCTTACCTCATGTTAAGCGATGATATGGTCGACGATGAAGCACGCTTGCCTAGAAGTAACCTATTGACTCTTGACTTAAATACCCTTAGAATGATGAGCGTCATCGGGATATAAATTATAACATAATAATAATGAACGGGCGGACGGTGAGCTATCATCACACGTCGTTCACAAGCCCGTGTTTATGGTGGCCCGGGATCGCCCTGCGACTCCTGAAGCCCGGGGCATCTCCTGTAGGGGATTCTACTATGTAAATAAAACTGTCAGTTAAGTAACCCTTAGTATTTTCAGCAGTATATTCAACACCATTTTAATGCACTTATAATCTTTGTTTGTAAAAAATTTACCCAACCGAGCCCAAGACGGCGACGGCGCATATCTTTCCACGGGCGCCTCAAGGAGTGGTCAGAAAACCGTAGGGATTGAGCAGGGTCTAAGCCTACAGAGGCTAAGGATCTGTTTCTGAAAGGAAGATTCAGCTCCGGTACGAAAGGCAACGAAGGAGCTGGAGTGTATTTTTAGTTAGTAAAAGTTTGACACTATCTCCCGCCCCGCCCAAGAGTGGTGGATGTTATTAGATGATTTTTCGACCTAATAGTACAATAAAAAATAACTCCATAAAGTCACAGCCTCACGCTGTTTCATGTAAGAATTCACCACCTCAATATTTCGCTTTTTCGAACAATTATAATTAACTTTAAGAGGGCACTCGTATAACAATTTATCACAAAGCGCGTGATCTATCGGCAAATAAATAAACTAATGTCGAAGTCGACTAATATCGTAAGAGTCGTTCTCGACGGGTGGTCTTATTAATGTTGAGAAAAATGTATCGTCTACTTGCAGGGTGAGAACACCTGTTGTCGGGTGGGCCAAAACTTCGTTTAGAAAATAATAATGTTGGGAAAGTTTAACCTTAGACAACACTTGAAAAGAAAAACCATTATTTTTCAGCATAACTTTCTCATCAACACAATTTCAGCCGAATGATTTCCACTGCTGTAGACATCCCCAAGTATCACCATGACCAACTTTACTTTCCGTCTTTCATTCATCGAATTTTCAGTAGCATACCAGTCCCTCCTAGCCAAATTACAACCGCTTTGCTTGCGTTGAACGCCTCGCCCACGCCCCTGAATCTTTTGTTCTGACTACGTGACTGAGCGTTGAGATGACGTCATTCCCGTACATTTAAAGTTTTCTACTAGCGTTAACGATTACAGATTAATTATCAACTTGGCTAGGGGTACAGGTTATCCATCTACCTTAAGGGAGGCCAACGCTGCGTCTTCTAGTATGCGGTACTTTCAAAAACTCAACTATGTCTACTGACTAAATAACATACTGTGTTCTGAAACTAAATAACATAGCCAAGAAGCGAAATTCCCTGCCGGAGCCTATTTCCTGATAGCCATGACCTAGGAGCCTTTAAGTCAACGTAAAAAGGTTACTTCTAAGCATCCAAGCTCCATCGACGACCACATCGTTGCTTACCATCAAGTGAGATAGTGGTCAAACTCGAGCCTATCTATAGCACAAAACAAACAATAACTTAAAAATATTAAAGAAAAGAAAAATCGCAGTGCTAAGCCAACAACAAACACCTTTCCCCTTTTGGTATTGCATCAATCCCAACAATTAAAACGCGAATAAGCTCGGACAATAAATAATTACTTGTAATAAATCAGCGCAGTAATTGGTTGTTTATATTGCCCCGATAGCCCGGTCACCGATGCTCTGGTTCGAGCAATTCGGGCAATTTGTCAAAAGTTTCGACATTAGAAATTGTCGGTCGAGATCGTGTGTGCTCTAGTTGAACAAATGTTGAATTTTAATAATAATTGATGTGGTTTTGTTTTTGTCTGAATAATGGTACGATAAATCACAGGCAGGTATGCAAAATTAGTCCACAAAAATACTAGATAGATAGATAGATAAAAATATGTTCATTACAACTCAAAACACACACCAAAGCAATAAAAAAATAGTAGATACAGAACTAAAAACTAAAAAAAAAAATAGATAATGAAAAGGACCAAAAAAATTTTTTTTTCACGTAGTGACTAACAAAATAATAAACTTCCACATCTTCCGGCAATAGTCCCATTTTATTTGTGGTCGACACAACACCATAACAATAAACACACACATGAGGTGGTTGGTGGTGGTGTAGTGTAGTGTGGTGGTGGGGTTGTGATGGTAGTGGGTGGTAGTGGGTGGTGTGGTGATAGATATGTAGTTACCTTCATCACCATGTCCTTAGCCTTATCCCAACTGGCTTGGATTTGGCTTCTAGTCTAATTGAATGCAGCTGAAAACACGAGTTTTTCGTGGAGCGACTGCCAAACAGACATCCATAACCCAGTTACTGGGCAACAGTACTCTTTAGTAACTCTTTAGTCTCTATAATTTTCTTGCTATGATTTTATTGTCGTTTCAGTAGTTGTCGCCATGAAATGTCATGAAGTTGTAAGTTCACTATTTATTTTTGTTTGACGTAACTTTATCACAATGGAACAGTATCAATATTATTTTGTATTGTCTTGTCTGTTAACACAAAATAGAACTAACTCCCATTCTAAAAAAAAAACTACAAAACAAAAACCCACACAAACCCTAAGTCCAAACAAAAAACAACAACACTAGAAACATTCTACTTTTTCAACCAAACACACAGGTTTTTGCTCAATAAACTGACAATAAGTGAACATGGAATCGAACGTTATACTACGCAAAAAGCAGCCGAGCGTTTTGACCACTTCGCTTGGCCGCAGCTTATGCGAGAAGATACCAATACTGTTCGGGCTTACAAAAACGGGTACAATGAGCTATGAAATGTGAACTCGCCTGGAGGGTTTTATAGGTTTGGTCTGGGTTGGTATGTAAAACTTTTTGTAAACGGCATATATAAAAAAGAGTGCTCATGAGTGACTACACTCACTACTCTTTCTTTTGTTATTTTTAGAAGGCAAGAAAGTTTACGCGTGTATATTTTTTTTTATCATCCAATGACAACCCCGCTTTTGGGTAGAGCGGGAGAGAGTGTCAGACTCTTAATGAATAAAAACCCACTCCGTTCCTTCTAGCCTTCATACCGGGGCTCGAGCTTCCTTTCGGATAACCCTGGTCTCAGTAGGCTTCGATCCCTGCTGGGCCCCTGCTGTTGCTGACAACTCCTTGAGGCGCGCGAGAACCGTGCGCGCTGTCGACGTCTTGGGCTCGGTCCGGACAGTTACCGGATGGTCGGACAGCGAGCTACCCATGGCTCGCCACCCGCGTATACGTGTGTATAGAGACATTATGACGCCACATAGGACCTAAACTACAAAATCTTGCATCGTCACCGAATATAATTTCGTTTAATCTTATGGTTATCTCATGAGGACCCTCGAATACACGTTTGTCAACAATCTTCACAACATCCATATGTTGGACCTGCCAAAGAGACCGCTGCAAAAATTTAGTATTATAGAATCATCTGGTACCAAATGTAATTGCGGTCCAAAGTATGACTCTGTCGATGGAGTACCCCAAGTGCTCATGCACCTGCACCATTGAGGAGCTTATAACTAACTAAAAACAAGGCAAAGTGAACCTTGCTTCGTTTTAGTCATCAAAATGATTTCTACCGTTCTGTGTAAAGGGAGAAGGAATGTTAGATTTTGATTGACTAAAGAATAGAAGAAACTTGCACTAAAATCATATCTCTGAAGACGGCCTGTCTTCAGTGATGATATCAGATAAGAATTTTGTTTTTCTCTTTAATTTTTTGCCCTGCTCCGGCTGTAGCGAGAAAGAGTATCCGATTATTACCAACTTCAATTGTTCTTTGCATTCTAGGGGTCAAAGTAACTCTTTCGAACATTTCTACTTATCTTTGAGACTATTTTCAACTTATTTTAATACAACAAAGATTACTCTCAAGAACGTCTCCCGACCTTCATAGCTCCTCGCGCCCCCGACCCGAGCGACCGCAGAGCTCAAATAGCTCACATTAGTAATGACAGTGCGCGCCGATCTGACAACCGCACAGTAATGTGCTGTAATCGCCACTTATATAGAACTACTGGCGTTCTTTAAACGTGGCAGCCAGGACTTCTAGTGTATGAATAGAGAAACATTGAGGTATGTTGCTTTTAAAAATGATTAGGATTGGATGGAGATATTTTGGTCGATTTTACTTTTTTTTTGGGATAATATAATATCGCTGCTCTCAAAAACAGATGACCATAAGTTTAGATTACAGTACACCGCTAATATAAATTTACATAGTAAGTAAAGAGAACACTCAATTACGTTCAACTACACTAAGTTAGAACATACCTATTACAAGTAGCAAAGGGAGTAGAAGAACAGTTAAAATATAATAATGCTATCATAAATAAAGCAATAGTTTACATACTTTTGATAAAATATCTAAATGCCCAATGACGGTATACAGAGAAAAGTGAATATGATGATGATGACGAAGAGTTATTTCTAGGCAAGCGTGCTTTATCGTCGAGGTGGTGACCACTATGGTCAAAAGCGAGCCTATAAACAATAAAAAAAATACAGACTACCTTTTCTTAACCCTTCAGATACCGTCAATTAGAGACACAATAGTAAGACAATAGATGCGCGGCCACCGGGTGTCGCTTGGGGATTCATGAATTAATTCAGAATCCCCAAGCGACCACCGGTGGCCGCGCATACAATACAATAGATATGCGATATACAATAGATGCGCGGCCACCGGGTGTCGCTTGGGGATTCATGAATTAATTCAGAATCCCCAAGCGACCACCGGTGGCCGCGCATCTATTGTCTTACTGTTGTGTCTCTAATTGACGGTATCTGAAGGGTTAAGAAGAAAAAAATAAAATAAATAAATTACTTATACCGCTTGGATGGTGCCAGAGGGAGTCCCAGGTTTTTACTAATTACACCCACCTGTGTTCTTTTATGCCCAACTGTATTCCTTCACTTTATTTTTGCGTTCCAGGGCCCAGGTAAGTCTTTCGAACATTCCCGACTGATAAGACCGGAGTATTCCCTAGATGACCGAGAAGAATTTCTGAAACCAACTCAGAAGTCAGTCATTACAAGCTTTTATTTAGTTTCACCTGTCTTAATGTTTGTTTGTCATCAAATCTTGTAAATTAGATTTGCCCCACTTCCCGATTACCGATTGAGCTGAAATTTTGCTTGCACGTGTAAATCAGATGACATTGCAAAATTATTATGACATAGAGCTGATCTGATGATGGAACCGGAAGATAAGAACTTGGTAATTAAACGACACAACCCCATCGAGTTTGGGTTCGTATGATTCGTCTTGACGAGTATTAATTATATAAGTAAACCGAGCTATAAAAGCTTGCTATGAAAAAATGATTTTCATTAAAAGCTTGTTTTTAAGTTACAATTATTGACGTTATTGTCAAATCATAAACCTAAAATTGACTCTTCTCCAAAAAGTATTTCTAAAATATCTAAACAATGTTACCATGGGTGGTCTACTTACTACCACATATATACAAACAGCTAACTGAACAATCAATCATCTACATGGTGTCACGAAAACTGTGGTCCACAAACCAACCTTGTGTGGTTTCCACGCACGACTTAACGCCCATTCCTTGTACCAACCAAAAAAAAACTAATAAGATCATAAGATCATCATTCAAATGTTTTATTATTAACCCTTCAGATACCGTCAATTAGAGACACAATAGTAAGACAATAGATGCGCGGCCACCGGTGGTCGCTTGGGGATTCATGAATTAAATTCGTGGCCCGAAAACTATAATTATCTACTTCGATTGATACTTTGAGCAATGAGCTCTTATTAATAGGAGGAACCATAGAGCGGAGGTCATGACTTTGTAGGCTTTCACTTAGTTGATTAAGGATGGCAACATTTGGTGTTCAAATTAGTCATGGGCATAAAAAATTGGTAGATAATTAAAGTATTGTAGTCGCGAGGACTATTTTGAGACGGCGCGGGAGAAGAAAGTCTGGAAAGACTTGGGAGAGACCTTTCCCCAGCAGCCCTGCGTTCAAATGTGAGTTTAGAACTAACTCTAATGACGTCATAGGGAAATGCACTCTACCCTGGCATTTTAGAACGCTAACGAGTTCAACTGCCAATGTCAACTGTCAATGTCAAAGTTGGAGTAAGCGGCCATATCTGCTTACTTCAACCTACCCTGTTCAGAGTTAGAGTTAGTTAGGTTAACTCTGGGGTAGCTACTCGAGTTATAAAAGAACGGCTCTGGGTTGCAATTTTATGCTAAGCTACCTAAAAACAAGGTAAAATCAAGGTTGATTAAGAGATCTTAATCATTGTTTACTAATAGAAGAACCTTATAAAATTATTAAATATCTTAAGTATTTTTTAATTGATTAAATATTGTACCTACAAAATTCCCAAGTCATTTGATTTTTAGACAGACTATACTCTAGTTATTTTTGACAGCAGGGCTGTGAGACAGTAAGGGAAGAAAGTATAAAGTAAGTGTATAAAGAAAGTCGCAAATGTTATTGCGCAAGTTAAACTTTTTAGAAACACATTCATTGCGCGTACAGCTAAGTTTATGCCACGGAGTTGGGTTTCTGATAGCTACAACCTCCGTGTTCCGTCGTTGACTATGTCACTTACTATCAGGTGAGATAGTGGGTAGGCGCGAGCTTTTCAACAATACACCTCATAATTAGCACAGTTCATTTTATTTTAAATAAATCATTTACACTGGTGCTGTTAAATTGTCAAGAAAACAATAAAAAAAATTATACTAATTGCACATTTCAAGACGTAGAACCCTGTGGAAAAGAATTTGCAAGAAAGTCCGTGGAGACTCTTTTCAATCATGTTATTATTACAAGTAGGTAGTAAAAATTATGAAAAGTTTTTTTACCTTTATATTTTTTTTCTAGTCACAAATTGTCCTCTATGTACATAATTCCAAAATAGAACTTTCAATTAAAAAAATACCAACTTGAATAATTTATTTGTCGATGCAACAGTGTCAATTTGTCCAAGTGTAAACCAGGCTTGGTAATTGAAAAATCGTTTCACTAAAGTCACGGAAGACTTTAAGTTAACAAGAACTCATCATAAGTACTCCGAACCCGAAAAGAGCGAACTTGAAAACTGTTCACATGTCAAAAATGTAAGAAATAACAGTCGTTCGGAAACAATTAAGCAATCAGCAAAATTTCGTCAAAAATCCAATTGATGTTACAGTTATACGCTTGCAAAAAGTGGCGCCTGTAATTACCAAACATATTTTACCTATCAAATTAAACAAACTGAATCTTATTCTTAAAGTAATAAGCTCTTACATAACTGCTTCACATTCTTGGTAATGAATAAAAGTTAAAATAAACTTTACTGCTCTAAAATTAGAGTTTAACATTGTTTGCTAATTGGAATGTTGTTCTGCATTCGTGAAAAGATAATGATTCGTATTTCGAACACGCTCAAATATTTAAATAATATAAACTTTCCTTACGGGTGTGTTCTTATGACTCTGTTATTTGTATTTTTTTTTTCAACAACATGGCTTTGTAGTTCGCTTTGTGGGGTCATGCTAAGAAAAACGTCAAGGTTGCTTTATGGATTTTTTGGACAGATTTTCTTGAAAAGTTTTTATTATGCCTGAATTATAACCACTTACGGTGTAATTGGAACACCCAAGTACATTGAAATACGACATCAAGAATTAAAAAAAAGACATTGTATTCATATTATTAACTACTAGGTTTACTATGTGGAAAACTATGAGGTGTTTCATACAAAAGCAAGTTTTCAGTTATTTTCATGACACTGTAGAAGCTCAAAATGAACCAATTTTCTTTTGTAGGAGAATTTTATTTTTTCTCCTTAATCGATCATTCACCAAGAAGAAGATGGCGGGACGATTTAGATGCTTTCCTTAAAAATGGGTAAGAAGAAGTGGTTTAAAGCCGGAAACAAAGGAAGGAATGGAAGGAGGCCAGCAGTAGGACAGTTTTATTATTATTATTATACAACTTTATTGCACACTTTAACTTAATAAAGGACAAACATTTACAAAAATAAGTGTACAATAGGCGGTCTTATTGTACAGGGCAATTTCTACCAGACCACTTTGGGATGAACTGAAACGAAAGGAAAAAGATTTCAGGTTGACAGTACCTATAGGCTAGATATAATAATAAATAATAATAATCGACCACGAGCGTGTGTGGCTTCAACGTTGGGCCCAACATCTGGAACCAACATACCAATTTAAATTATTTGTCTCAACCAATCGACAAGTCACGAACAAGATTTAACAACACCATGTACGTTTTTAGGAAACATTCGAAATTTAAAATTTAAACCAATTTGTTCGTTAGCGATTCTTTCCGGATTTATTTAGACAGTGTTGCTATATTAATTACAGTGTTAACAGTTCCGAATATTCATAAATAAGGTTTAGTTTTTTTTACTGTTTTAATTAATTTTAAATAGTGGTTATCGTGTTGGCACGTGGGCGTAGCGGTGTTTTGAAGAAAAGAATGATGTAAACGATATAACAGGTGTGTGGTTGTTTATTTATAAAATATTGGAATATAAAAAAGGGCTGTAGATATGAGAACGATTAACTGGCCTATAGATTACTGAATGATGTGAAACATGAGATAAAATGTCTATTTTCAATCTAATTTACATAGGATATAAAAAGTTTGCAGACTCTAACTGATAATAAAAGTGCGAAAAATGATAGCTATTATAGGTAACAGAGTATCACATTAATATAAACCAAAAAGATAAGGTAAAATAGATTTCCCTACTTTGTAATCTAACACAAGCATTTAATCTAAAACCAACCCTAGATTAACCACATAGGCTTCAAAATCTATTACACACTTCTATCCTTAAATTTCTTGAAGGCGTAATTTCGGCTTTATGGCTTAAAATACAGAGTTGAAATTCATTTGCAGCGTTTCCACATAACCGGAGCTGCGAGTACGATATCAGTGCTTATATTTTTTTAATTGGCAACATTGCTGCAGTTGTGTTTGCATTCTCAATAGTGCATATTGCCCGGTGCGTATTGTCTACCTAAGCGCGGTGTTTATACTACCCACACAAGACGACAGCAGGCTGCTATAGAGTTGATTTTGCTCTGGCATTTATTTGAAATGGTGGGTCTAGGTTGAAGGGTGATATATCTGGGCTGTAGGCTTATTTGTAAGAGTTACTGATCACAGGTGTAACCAGTAAAAACCTGACACTCTCTCGTTCCACCCAGAGTGGAGCAACAAAAATTGGTGGTTTATCTGGAAAACGAAAATAAAGAGATAAATAAAAGAAAATATTTGGAGTAGGCACTTACAACGGCACTCCTTCTAATCTCTCTTCTCTTATAGTATTGTTTGGGTTGTGTATGATCATTAACTCACCTGACGGTAAGTGATGGACGATGAAGTACATTTACTCACAAATAACCTATTCACTTTTTGATTTCTGTTGTAGTTTCAAGAGACACAGAATTACCAAAAAGTTTTAGAAGTAAATAATCATAATGAAAGTATACTACATACTTTTATTTGCTTCAGTTTCCACAAGTGTCTTATATACTGCTAAAACGAATTATTATAGCAAAATATTGCTAAATATTGCCTAATAGGGCTGCGTGCATTTACTGAAAAGAAAATCCGTGATCTTAGAACGCAAAGTGCAACTAAAGAACAAAAGTGTGGTTTAAGTCAGTAAAATTATGACACGCCATTGGATGATTTGAAACCTAAAAAAAATAATTGTAAAATATTTCAATAATAAATACTATTTATAATATATATATATATATTGTAATTTTATATAACAATATACATATACATAGGGAATGGAAAGAAATTTTATAGGATATCAGTTGAAAAAAAAAGTAAATTATTGTCTATATATATATACATATTACTACTACTTTTGACAGTTGTAATATGAACGCTATCTACATATTTATATTTTTAGTATTTTTTACGTTTTAGGAAGCATAAACGACTTAATACAGCATAAAATATAAATATATTACCAATAAAAATGGCACATCTAAATCGATTTAGGCAGCGAAATCATCTGATTAAATAATAATGTTAATGATTTGTAAAATGAATACTAAACAGCTATACTAGCATTAGCCGATACAATATAACTTCCAATAAATCATAAAAGTTGATTGGTATAAAAATAACAGATATATGGTCAGTTTACGACGCTATAAAAATGGTCACATTTTTTTTGTTGATTGATTTTATAATAAGCGATTACCCCGTCTGATGTCATTTCTAAATATGCATGACTCTACATCATTAGGGCAATCGGAGACTCGTGTTTCATTATGAATTTCTTAATCAGTAGCTAAGAACGCAAAAAATCAGAAAAAATAATAATATGATTTATAACCCGCGTTACGCGAGCGTATTTTGATTAATTCATATCGTAAAATTAACATAAAAGCATTAATTTTAGATCCGACGGCAAACATATCAATCATAGTTTAACAAAAAATTTGGAATTATTTGACACATTTGAATGATAATTGTCACAGTTCAAGCCCACTCTATGTAATTCCTGGTCTTCTTTGAGTATCTTCATACTTCTGAAGGGGGAATTAAAATTCACTTTATGAAGTTGTCATAAGGTTTCATTTTGACTGTTTCGAGTACCGTGGGTTTAAAAAACTTGAACATCAAAGGTAGCCTGAGAAGTTTCGCGTGCGGCCATTGGACAAATCGCTAATTTACATATAACAAATACTGTAGTCACGTTTTCAGTAAAAATGTTCGTGTTTAGGGTACGGCAGAAGTGTAGGCCCAAGTACCCTCTCCGTAGAGAATGGGAGATTTTGATCTTTAAGGTTTTATGGGCAGATAGATTTGTGCTGCGGATGTCTGGATTCGCGACACAATACTATACTTAGATCCCCATAAGGAATAAAAGAGACACCCAATGTATATTTCACAATGTTCCAGCCAAGACATAATGTAGACAGGTTGATAGTTATAAATATAAATTAAGTGTACAAATGAATTTCCGCCGTTTTCAGTAAAACCACATAGAAATATATAATAGAAAGAAAAGTAGGTGTATTATTTTTTACCCAAAATATTGTCCATCACTGGACTAGTCAATCGCTAGACTTGTACATCACTAGACTTTTCCATCACTACACTTGCCCATCACTAAACGATTCCATCACTAGATGAGGCCATCACTAGAATGCTCCATCACTAAACTAGTCCATCACTAGTCTTGACCATTACAAGACTTGTCCTTCACTAGTCTTGTCCAACAGAAAATTTGTCCATCACTGGATTAGTAAATAACTGGACTTATCTTTCACGAGACTTGTGCATCACTAGACGCTTATACGGCACAAAACTTATGATTTTTGCTCGAAAGAAATATCTGATGCTGATACAAAGTCTCTAATATTCCAAGGTTGTTTTTAACAGATGTCAAAACTTACGATCAACAATTCCAACGAAAACTTTTAGTAAGGACATTTGTTGTAAAACGGCAGAAACTGAAAAGTTATTAAACTACAAGCTGAAAACAATCTCCAAGCATTTTTTACTGGCCTATTTTAATTCAATTCTGAGTAAAAGCTTTGGTCCACTTCTTTACCAATTAATATTATATCTTTAATAACAATTTTTATCTTTTTTTTTTTCAAATATTCTCATGTTTAGCAAGATATCCCAAATGCAACCTTGAGCAAACTTATAAAATATAAACAAAACTATTAAAAAAAGAAATATCAATATTGCAACCAATTAGTTTGAGAAACATTTGCCATACCGTTCACTGTATCGGTTAAATTTTAAAACATATTATGATAATAAATACAAGAACTTTACCCGAAACCAAACCTAACAAACGCACATTCCAACACAAAGAATACTGTACCAACTAAGTATCAAACTTCTAAAACAATACACACTTAAAACATATTGCAAAATACAGTTACTTGAATCTTAGAACAAAAGTATTTAACGCACGGCCCAGGTGGATCTTAAGGTGGAATAAATCTAGCTGTGTTATTACTGAAGATGGTCAGTACGTATATATTACAAAATATAGCAAACTATACTGCACAATGGTCGGGCTTGGCTATTAGAGTGGTCAGGGTAAGGGCGTGGATAGATGATGGCGCGGTTAAAAGACGCGCGTTGATGCGGTGAGCTGTAAAATGTTTCGTGAAGATCGCGCTTTGGACACATAATAATGTGTAATTTAGTAGGTCGCTGTCCGATAAGGTCCGTTCTATGTACACCTCAAAGAGCTGTCAGCATATGGACAGTGTGTTTGGTGCATACGGTGGATCTCTGCCCAGCGTGAGTGGAGTACCGCCGTGTATTTGTGGAGTTAATTGTCAGTGGTGAGAACTTGCGTCCTGCCCTGGTCTAGGCCTTGATACAGAGCAAAAGGGCACAAGAAGCAGTCACTTTCTTCTGTGTTAATCATCAGGCCTAGAGAAGGTATGCGTTGTGTAGCACGTGCGCCTTTTTTCCCACCACGAGAAAAAAGACTTGGTCGCATGGGCTAAGTGAATTTTGCTAATCATTATCGAGTTGTAGTTTATAAGCGGTTAATGTAATGAATTAATGATAATATACTACCATCACCACCTGTAGATAAACAGCTTGTATGCATTTACACATAGACATAATTATTATATCGTTCCTGCAGTATTATTTCAGACTAGCTTCTGCTAGTGACTTCGCCGGCAAGAAGATAAGTTTCTTTATACAAACTTCAGACTTCAGCTCCTAAGGGCATTAACAGGGTTCATGCCCTTAGAGGCTGAATTTTGAAAAAATATTTTTTAGTGCTACCTAACGTTTTAAAAGGAAATCTTGTACAGAATTTGACGCATCTATTTCCAATTTTTTTGCTTGTGGGCTGATATATCAGACTTGCGATTTAAAAAATTGAAGCGGTATTTTTTTTTCTTTACTATAAGTATTCTGGCGTATGATTCTACATGTCGTGAATGAGGACATAACGTGTTACTGTGTTGAAGACTTTCCTAATCGCGCGACTAAACCTTGACATCTCCACGCGTTTTACAATGGTCTAGTCTACACTCACCTTTACGAAGACCCTAGTAATAACAGGTCCCGTCCGCACAGCCGCGGCAATTAACGCGCGAACCCATCGCAATGAGCTATGGCATTATTTAGATGCCACGATATTTACATGTATATTAAAACGTATCATTATTTTAAATGTTGGACTTAAATTTTCTCTTGATTATTTTTGGTATTTATAACGTGGGGTGTCAATGTGGGCTTCAGGTTCTTTGTTTGTTGAATTGCGGAAATTAGTTTTGTGAGTTAGGTTCTTAATAATATTAGGTGCCATTATTGTGTTTGTATAAAAGGAAATATTCTCTAGGTGTGAAATCCCCATAATTTACTATATGTAATTTCTTCGCCTCAACTCAATCAAGTTTACATTCATCATTATCATTATCATCTTCCTGCCCTTATGCCATATTAGTTGGGGTTGGGCACAACACGTTGTTTTCTTCCATTCTATCTTGTCAGCAGTTACGATATCATTGTCTCCGTTTTCTTTCCATTCACTCTTCACAAAATCCATCCCTTTTTCTTAAGCCGCTCTTTTCTTGTCATCGATATTGAAATTGTTTAAATTTAAAATAATAATATTTTAAATTTAAACAATTTTATTTAAAAAAGCAATGATTCTCCATCCATATAACAGTCCAATTTAGGTCGTAAAATTTATTGCGTCAAGTGCTCTCGTGGTAGCATTGCAGTTCATCGCACCACCTACGCCACTGTCGACCTCGATGGCATCATCCTCTCCCAGGCATCCAGACTTCCTATGCCTTACAGCGGTAAAGTATGAAGAATCTAGTACTCTAATAACATATTTTCGTCTATCTGTTCTAACTCAATGAAGTATTTATCAATGAAGAAATAACGATAGTAACTAACGGTAATAAATTGTAATTAGCAGACAAGAGTAATATTTTCTGCTCATCCTCTTGATGTAACCTCGATTGAAGACTACGTAAGACGACACCCACGTGTTTTATGTGCACGAGAATTTTAAAGCGCTATTTCCTTATTATTTTAAAGAAAGTTCGCATTCTCATCTCAGTTTCAATTTGTCAATATACACTTTGAGATGAGGTTTTGTTCAAATTTTCATCATTTATTTATGTACACACAAACACTTAAAAAAGAAAAGAACAAATAAGAATAGTAGAGTACAAAGGATTTGCTTATCTCTAACCAACAAATCATTTTAGGGTTCCGTACCAAAAGGGTAAAAACAGGACCCTATTGCTAAGATTCTACTGGCCGTCTGTCTTGAACCGTGATAGCTAGCCATGTGTAAGCTGGAAATAAAATAGTTCATTTAAATATTCCTACCAAGGCTGTAAATCCTGTAGCTTGCTGTACAGCTGTCCGGAAAAGAAGACCAAGACCGAGTCGTCAGCACGTATCTTTCCACACTGCAGCGATCTCCTAGAGATTTTAGCAAAACCGAAAGGGATCCAGTAGAGCCGGTGCTTTTTAGAGCCTTAGGGCGCAACGGTAGGAATTTTAGTCAGTGAAATTCTAACACAGGACTCTCACTCCATTCAAGAGTGGGAGTAGTAATTTGATGATTTCCCTCTTCCAAGAAAAGGCTGTGGATCTAACCAGAGATCTAATTCGAAAAAGTTACTGTGGCCGTAAAACAAACAGGGCAACTGAAAATAGTCTGACACTTCCACTTGCTTCACTCAGAGACCTCATCTCAGTACTAAAGCCTGACAATCCAAAAGGCTTTCTATAAAGACCGGAACACACGACTCAAAGCGTCATCGGTCAAACGTCTAGCCTAGCCACAGCCTAACCCGTGGCTCAGCATTATAAACATCACATTACGCCCATCACGAGATTCGAATCTGTGACCCCGCGACCCGCAGTCGACCCACTAAACCCTTATGTGATGTTGCGTTGTTTTAATAACTGTTCTTGCGATATTTTATGGGCTTTTGTGGTTGGTTCATCTTTAGAGGAAATTTTAATGCACTTTGTCATAAGTCTGTCGTTGAAATTTTGATCAGATCGTTCATTTTTTTTTTTTATTGATTATAAGGATAAACGTCTCCTTTGGGCACTGCTTTAAATTGATTCGATTAATTTATTTTATAAATCATTTTTTTTATGTGTGAATATTGAAAATTATATTTTATTAGTCAAAACTCGGTCAAAAGTCGGTGGGCCTGCGTGGTAGATTATGGCCCATTCCCTCTCCTAGAGAGGAGGCCTGAGTCCCAGCAGTGGGAACATTAAAAGGCTGATGATGATGATGATGAGTCAAAACTAATAATAAATTTGGTTAAAATTGAATGACAAAAAAATACCTACATATATTTGATGTTTTTTTTGTAGGTTGTATATCATTCAATGACTTCTCCACTCTAGGGTAGAGGGAGAGGTGTCAGACTTTTCTAACTAAAATCCACCTATCTTCCAATAATTTTTCAATTGCCCTGCTTTCAGAATCTTTTTAATCTGATATATAGCTTGAAAACAGCATCTCAATGACCTTAGGAGAACTAAGCAGTATTTATTTTTTAAGGTTTTAGCTAAACTTTATGATAACTTTCTGCAAGATTCGGTGGACTAGTTAGCACTCACACAAAGTAAAATAACTCAAAATTTACTTTTCTCAAAATTAAAGGTATTTATGTCGTATGTCTTCATTTCTCTTTAAACACATACATTTAATCTGCATTGATAATTTTATGGTAAAAAGCGCGATTCCTGGGTGGGGCAAAAAGTACTACTGGGCTTTTGCATTAGGTAGCTGTATGGAATTTCGAAATTGGGGGCACCTCCCTTCATCGGAAAACGCTTCATCTCTCACTTGTGTTTGCACACACGTTTCAGAACTAAATTTCTCGCCTGCCTGGTTAATTTTTCTAGAGATTGGCCACCATGATCTAATTTGTGTCTGGAGGAATATCATTAGGTATGTCTTTTAATAATTTATTATTATTTATTTATTCATTCATGTAACACATATACACTTAAAAAATGAAATTACCAAATACAGAAAAAAGAGTTCAAAGGTACTGCTTATTTCAAATGAAATTTCTTTTTTTCAATAATGTTCTTTTTATTATATTTATTTACACTTCATGTACATTAGTGGTTTGCAGACTTAATGCAACTATGGGAATGTCTTACCAGTCAACCTTTGACTTGAAAAAGACGAAATAGGTTTGCACCATAAAAAAAAATGATATTTAAAATAGAATGAAGCATCTTTAAATTATGGCCTTTTTATATTAAAAAAAAAAATAATCTTCAATTTTTTTTTGTACAAAATTATGTGTAACCACCAGGCATTTTTTGTCTTGATCCATCACTTGCCTAACACCGCCCACTACCGCTATCAAAACTCCAATTCAGCATTTGTACCAATTAAACTATTACTAAAGATACGACCTTCGTTCGCTTAACTTGATATTAATTATTTCTATTGTACCTAGAACACATTTAAAACCAACTCAATTACACTTTCGAAAATGGAAAATAGTCTTTACACAGACTTGATAAGGTTGGTGATGATGGTAAGTTAAAGTGGTAATAGTTTAATCCAATAACAAAATGCTCGTCGGACGCGCTTGTCAGTGCGCAAGAGCATGATTTTTGTGCTGTTAACGGGTTCATTATCGATAATCGCTAGCGAAAAGTAGTTTCGAACGTAGTCGACAATCTAAGAAAATGTTTTTTATTGTAGATTATTTCTGATTTGAAATTAATTTGGTACTGTAAATTAGATTTCAGATGGCAGACTGAAAACCTGAGTTGAGGTTGGCGGCAGTCTTCTGGGTGCGATAAGCAAAAGGCTAGCAGTCAAAAGTCTATCTCCATCTATCTTTTGGCTGAATTGATGATCATTCAAAAACGACAAATGTTTTTTCTATGGTGGTTTTTGAAAAGAAACCTTTTTGGGAAGAACCAAGGTTTACGGACTTGGCCCAAAAAACGGCCAATCATAAGTGGCAGTGGGCACATTGGTCGCACAACAGATGGTTGATGAGCCGAAATGTTTAGAATGGCAACCACGTACTGGAAGACATAGCGTTGGAACGCCTCCTATAAAAGGAACCGACTACCAAGTGAGAATCCCGAAAATTTGAAGCATTTTTTTCGCAACGTGAAACTTACAACACCAGTCATTGTGGTAACAATAGGGGAAGCTTATGTCCAGCTGTGGACGTCTTTGGATTAAAATGATAATGATGATAATTTACTACTGAATTTTCCTGATATCTTAATCATTTTCCATTTTTATTTTTATTTTATCAAAATATATTTCAGTCAACTCTCATTTCGAAAATCGTCTATCGACAACTTCACCTCCCTACCTTCCAGCCTCACATTATAAAGAGCACTCAAATGGTACTTAAAACATCTTCAACTTAAGATTTTGATTCCCCGTGGGTGTTAAACTTGTCAAGTGTGGGTCTTGCAGCCAGTAATTACTTTCCAATCTGTACTCCATACAAAAGGTACGGATATGGAAAATGCAAGGCTGTGCTATTAGTGCTAATGAGTGATAGTGGGTGGAACCTCTGATTTGTGCATTGTTTTAGCAAGTGCGACCTTGCGTTGATTTCTTTTTTATTGATTTGTGGGTGTGTGTTTTAATTTGGTGTGTTGTGTAATTGCCAAGTGCGTAAGTTTGTATTAATGGTTCATTGGAAGACTAACGTCAGACTGTATCTGTCTGGCAATGATGCTGAAGTGAATTTTTTTGATGCAGCTGTGGCCCGTGTGGCACAATATGATTTCTTTTTAATTTGGTGATTTTCATCATCTTGCCTGAAACACAGGATGTCCTAGTTCAGGCATATAACACTTGCGCTTGCACTTGAATTATGAAAAAATGTGTTTACTGTATTACTTTATTTTTTGAATAAATTTCATTATTTGTTATTTATTTATCAAAATAATATCTTTTTTTTTTAAATATATGAATGAAATCAATCGATAAAAAGCCGTTTTTCACAAATATAGATCAAACCTGTTTCTCCTTCTAACATATTGTTACAGTAATTTTGGAGAGTCAGAAGTCAGTCTATGGATCAGAATTATGTTTTGCTTAATTCTCAAAACAATACAAAAATAAAACAAATAATATAAAAATAGTATTTATTACATAAAGATAAATACTCACCAATGTTGTTGTTGTTGTTTATTCCAAGTATTGTTGCCTTGTGTATTCAGGATTATTCGTAATATTAGTAATAGCCAATTGTTATCAAATAAACAACATACATCGATTGTCAAGAGCGGCCAACTCGAGGTATATTATTATTATTACATATATTTCTCCAGATATTTTAAATATACAGATATCTTATGGATATTATCTAGGCATCTTTCTATGGAAATCAAATCATAAATTTGTGAAAGCAATCCAGTATCAGTATCCAAGTCCTTTGAAAATTTATGCTATTTTACGTGAACTTTGGCGTTCTATAATGTACCTACTCATAAAAATATAAAAAAAAAATGGATCCACAGAAACCTTGCAAATTTAACCGAGATTCTGATTAACGACTATTTTTTTCAAAACACTTAGTTTTTTGAAATATTCGAGTAAATTACAGAATTACTGAATACCAACAGAGTTTTTAGGCGTTATCTCTTTTTTTTGCATTGCCAAGCATCACGTTGGACTGCGTTAGATGAAGCAATTAGCTTTTAAACCATGCTTGATGTTGACGATAGGCAAGTTCAAAAGAACCCTGTTAAATTCAAACCATCCTAATCCAAACAAACGTGACGTTACAATTAACCAAGCACACTAACCTTAAACAAGGACTAGCCAACACAAAATCAATCATATTTGATAAGCAGTATTACTATTATTATGTCATGTAGACGCGAACACCGTGAGATCGGGTGCGCGCGCGCATGACTCATATAACGCATAGATCACGAATTAATTCTATGATTGTATTATGTGCTTCTAGCTAGGTGTAAAATTCTGGATTTATAGGTAGGATGGAGGTGGATAATTATGGTTTATATCATAAGAAGTTCCATGAGTAATGTTTTTTTTTTAAGATAGCACCTATATTTCATCAGTAACTCTTTGCGTTCTGGGACCACCGGTTTCCCCTTCAAAAGTTATCCTATGGCCCAGAAGGCTTTTGCTCTACTGGGCTTTTATGGTTTTGCTGATATCTCTTTGAGGCGTGTGTGGAACCCCAGTGCAGGTTGATTGATGGCTGTCACATGTCTTCAAATTTCAGATTCTAGGTCATGCCAGTTTCTTCACGATGAATACAGTTAGGCAAAATGCAAGTTTTTTTATGTATATTGTACATCGTCATCTTTGTATCTATTTATTTTATTTCCTTCTTTTCTTTTATGTGTTACAAATCATATTTTTTGGCATATCTCATTTGGTGCAACAGTTGCATTATACTTTTAAAAATTTTACAGGCGATGCTGAAACTATGACATTTTGAAGGCGCATTACCTTGTGCAATTTTGTAAATTACTACTACTTTCGAAACGCTGAAAGAAATCAATTTAAAGTAACAACGAAAATATTTGCCAAGCTGTTTTGATACCATTACTCAAACAAAACAACTTGTTGTCAATTTTTATTCAGAGGAGAAACTCCTGATATCACGGAAGATAAAATATTATGATTTTCAACCAATGTTGATCAATGTTTCAGAAATCAGCGACCAAAAGTTCCCGACAGTTCACAAATGAGTCACAATAGTAACAATATTAACCCTGAACCACATAACATTCGACACCCACGGGCATGAAACGATATTATATTATTAGATACTATTTGTTTCTGCAAATTGAGGTGTGGGAATGTATCTGTTACTACGATTCGGTTGCTTTAATAATTTGGTATATTAACAGCTTCTGATTGGTGAGAGATTAGTGTTTATTGATTTGTTGATAGATTTAGATAGATACATTAGGTATGTATACATTATATACATAGATTAGGTATGCTGGATGAGGTAGACTAGTAATAGAATAGTACATTTTGAAACAAATGCAGAAAGTTTGTTATTGCAACCGACACGGAATTCGCACGAGCCATAGCCGAGTGTGTTATGGAGCAGAAGGCTGCACTGACTTTGCATGTGTATCAAACGACGTTTTTCAAAACACAACTCTGGAAGTTGACGCACACCTCGTGGTAGTCGACTCGCGCACAGCCTGATATGATAAATGTAATAAAACTGTGGCGGGGGGCCAGCACGCACACTTTTCTGCACTAGTGCGGAAAACAGCTAATTTCGTGCTTAAAAGCGGTGAGATAAGAGCGGGTTTTCGAGTAAGTGTATTAAAAAAATTATTACGTAGGTTAGGGCCCTACAGATCTAGCCTACCCTATCCTAGTTTTAGAGCGCAATATAGTTTCGAACTCGATCTGTTAATTTAGCACGCAGTATACTGCGCTCCATTGCTCGTTGGCAGACCTTAAGTTCGGACTTCTGGATGTGAGTCAAACACCAAGTCTGTGAGTCATAAGGTCAAGACGAGAAGAATACACATGTCCATGAGCTTTTGTTTTAGTGCCAGGGGCACCCTTTGGATAGGTTTTTTATGGAACAGTAGCTGTTCCAGTCGTTTTCAGGCTTAACTTAATATATTTTAATCTTTCTGCGTACATCATGCAGTTACTTCATTACGCGATCTTAAAATTCAACATAAGTCGAACTAGGTATTACCCTTTAAAACACAAACGCGATGACACACTTAACAATTCCCAAAGTGTAACCGAATATTAAGGTAACAATGAATCTTGCAGCGTGGGTGTGTGCCCGACGCGAACTGTGCGCTTACCTTATCTAGACTAGGAGTTATTCTGGCGATAACTAATTATAATTATTGTTATTTGAGTCACGTAGAATTTGCAATATCTTCTAAATTACTGGAGTATCTCTTCTCGGTCGCACACTCTTGAGAGTGTGGTCGTGGTCAGGTCTCGGTCGAGTCTCGCACCACCGCCTCTTTCGCCATTACGCATCACCTTTTCTTATCAATGATGGTACACTATCATAACGCGATCCGTTCCTGATACTAACCCTATTTCGAACAAACAGCAACTTTTATTTTCAGTAAATCAAATCAATCCGGCCGTTGAGGCCGAAAGGTTCTGGAATGGCGTCCTCGTACCGGAAGACGTAGCATTGAAAGGTGCCCGATCCTACAAGGTGGGCCGATGACCTGGTAAGGGTTGCGGGAATCCCATGGATGCGAGACGCACAGGACCGTTCATTGTGGTGGCACTTGGGGAAGGCCTATGTCCAACAGTGGACGTCTTTCGGCTGAAATGATCATGATGATGAAGTCAATCCAAATTCTGCAAATCAATCAGAATACGCCTTCAAAATGTTTGATTACGCTAAACTTGGCCGCGATCAGATCGTGCGCACTATTACGAGGTATTCCACCAATGCGCATCCAATGTGGGAGACATTTGTGAGATAAATATCACGAGGTTACGTCATTCTTAAGGATTTAGTAGATATCTAGAATTGTTCTGATGAGCTAGTGTATCAAGATTCTTGAATAACTGCATATTATTGTGCCTTTATTACAAACGACCAACCCGTGATATTTCTCATACAACCGTTCTTACGTGATTATTACATACATATCTCTAGATATTTTGGAAACAAGTTATCTTGTGGGTATTATCTAGGTTTCTAGAGACCTCTGAAAAACTGCTGCTTTTCAAATTTTTTTATGGTGGGGAAAATCATCCAATAACAACCCCCGCTTTTGGGCGGAGAGGGAGATAGTGCCAGAATCTTACTGACTAAAAACTCACTCGGTTCCTTTGAGGCTTCATACTGGGGCTCGAGCTCCCCTTGTTCAATGTGTACAAAAGATGAACTAAGAAAAGCCGTCTTATGTTTGCTCCAAGACAAACGAATGAAAAGATAAATCTACCACAGTGCACAGTTAGTAGACAAATCAATATCGCAGGAAGATCCAGGCGAAGGTAGTGAAAAGAACTTTACAGAGCAGCTACAGTAATGACAAGACTGGTCCCAAAAACATAGCATTTTTTTATGGTGGGGAAAATTATTCAATTGGGCGCTCTTGGGCGGGGCGGGAGCTAGTGTCAGACTCTTACTGACTAAAAATCAACCCCGTTTTTTCTAGCCTACATACCGGGGCTCGATCGTCCTTTCGGATAACCCTGGCCCCTGGCCAAAAGCATAGCTTAAAAACTTTGCTCTTAAAGTGATCAAACTCCACGTGTATGAGATATACTCAAAATATTTTTCGAAACTTGCTTGTCACAAAAAAATAAACATAAACCATAAAGTTCACACGAACTGATATACCACGATCCATTAAACCTTAATCTCTTATCACACTTAATAGTAAGCAATTTAAAACTATGATTTGGGATATCAAAAATTTACAATGACCAAAATACCTTGACCTCTTAACGGTTGGTCCATCGGTATGTTTTCATAGGAAGGTGGGTGTCTTATTATACTAGGTGTAGGCCTATCTCTGATTTAGAAATATAAGTTGATTGTCAAGAGTAATAGATGTGTCAACGTGTTAGGAGATTGTAATAAAATAAGCCTTTGTTTTTTGGTATTTGTTTGTGGTAACAGATGGTATATTTTACTGAGATGTAAAATTATATTAGTCAGATTTGAGAGGTCGTATTGATTTTGTTTTAATCCTTACTGACTGGTCATATTAGATGATTTCTATACAGTGACTACAGTAGCTGAGTTAGGCAGCAAATGCTGAGTTAGGCGCCTTTTTTGACCTTACACAGATTTTAAAGTTGTCTTTTTTGTTTTTCATACGAAATAATATGCATTTTCTTTTTTTTTATGTATTCTAACTCAACTGTTTTAAGTTAAAATGTATGTGTGAGTTAAAAATAAACGTTTTTTCAAGCGTAAGAATTTGTTCTAAAAGAAGCGATTGCATCGATATAACAGTGGTGGCTGGAGGACAATTGTTACATCCTAATTTAAAAACAATTAACTATAATAATAAAAAAAAAAAAACTAAAATATGGCGACGAAAATCTTCTTCACATCGCTGTCAACTGATAATGGATCCAAAAGTCTGATGACATTGCCACAATTTTTGGCAATGTATAGTTCTGGAATGGCGACCAAACGTTGGAAAAGATCCCACAAGGTGGACTGAGACCTGGTGAGATGCGAAAAACATTTTTTTATTTTAGGTTAGTTCGTATTGGCAAAATTTGGGGGAGGGCTGTATCTAATACCCACTATTGGACATAGCCCTCCCCCCAAGTTTCCTTTGTCTGAAACGATCGTCTAGTCGTCTTTTGGCTGAAATGGTGATGCAACGTTATTATTTCATTAACTTAATCTTAAATCTAGGTATAATAAATCCTACTAAGACTAGGCCTTCATAACATTAAGATACGCGATCAAATTGCAATGTGTAGGTATTCTTATTTAAGTGCGACTGAATTAACCTTGCAAAGCAAATGGTTCATTCATGATTGTTCACCTATCAATGTTTTGATTATAGGTATGTTATAATATCGATTAAAGGATTCTCAATGCTAAAAAAACGAGGTCAACCGTATAATGTTCATCATCATCTTCCTCTCCTTGTCCCGTTTTATTTGGGGTCGGCGCAACACGTTTTTTTCTTCCATTCTGTCCTGTCACTCGTCACGCTATCACTAACTTCCTTTTCTTTCATATCACTTCTCACACAATCCAGCCATATTTTCTTTGGCCTCCCTACCGTATAATGTTCCCACGACTGAAATTCAGGCTTCCTCTCTACGTGGCGGAATGGGCTGTAATCTACCATACGCGTCCAATGGGGGTTAGTGGAAGTCTTTGAATTTTTGATTCCAGGACATGCCAGTTTCCTCACAATGTTTTCCTTCACCGTTTTGAGAGCAGTGATGACGTATTAAATTCTACAAGGTAAAGCTTCACCTGCTTGGGTTTTAACCCACAACGTACAAATCGGCAAATTTATGTGGTAGTGGTCTGCTCCCAAATAGGTGGACGATTGAATCCAAAGGATAACGTTATGGCGATTACGTACCGGAACACGCAGCTCTGAAAGTCCTCCGACAAGGTGGATAGACGGCTTAGTAAATGTCGCAGCATGGATAATTATGAATATATAATGGGCGGTTACCCATCCACAAACTTACCTAGCCAAGCATTGCTTACCTTGAAGCTCGACCCCTGCTTCTATTATTATGTACTTAGCCTATTGCTGTGCTGTTATCCTTATTATATCACAAGTATATTAACCTTGTAAAGCAAATGGTCCATTCATGATTGTGCATCGACATTCATACTATACTAATATATGTACATATAAATGCGAATATAACTCTGTCTGTTTGTTACCTTTCGTATTGGTGATAGACTCCGTTTGACAACTATCACATCTGACGGTAAGCGATGATGTGGTCGACGATAGAGCACGATCTCCTGGAAATAACTCTTGATGGAAAGTTCCTAAGGCTGTGACACCGGCAGGGAACTTCACTCCTTAGCTGTACGAACAATGAATGACATGTGTTCTTCACATTTTAATCCTTAATTTTATTTGAATGAAACCTGGAACATAGGTAAACCACGTCCTAGATTAGGACGTAGGATAGAATTTTAATTCCGGGAGTTGGTATGTTGCCTTGGTATAATTTCCGACTAATGCGGAATGCGAGCAAACCCGCTGGCAGAAGCTAGTATTTATATAAATACTTAAGTAGTCTCTCACATAATAGCTAATGTGAATTGTAATAAAATGTTTGCAGACGAGCCTGAGCGAACGGGCTCACATAGATCTCTATCCGAACTCACGGAATACGCGACACGTTTGCTTAGTGTGGATAGTACTTTTAATTTTTAACATAAGTTGACAATTTTTTCTTGATTAGCATTATCATCCATTACCTTATTTATTAATTTGTTCATTTGTGTGGTTGTCAGACTTTTACTGACTAAAACCGACCTATTTCTTTCAGTTTTCCTTTGCATTCTAGGTCCAGTCTTTCCTGCAAACTTTCCCGCAGCCATTCATAAATAGGTACATGTTTATGAAAAATTAATGTCATGTATTTATGTACGAGTAAGTGAATGAATAAATGTAAAAACCTGAACTTGAACCAATTCTCTGACACATAGATACTTAAACATTTTCTCGGAAAAATATTTATAATCACAGTCAAAAATATTTTAAACTTTGACTTTGGTTTATTAACCTTATATTTGATATTGTTTATTAATTGATTGAATATTTTACATTATTTTATTGCACGTCCATTTTTTTTAATTGTTTCTGCGTGTGACAATTTAATCGAAATTATTATTAAATAGAAAATATTGTATAAACAAAAAATAATACCACGAGGTACCCGAATAATTTATATGCTAAATCAACGCATATAATAGGAGAAAGTACTAATTCCATACCAGCAGAGTCACTGTAAGACAAAATCCTTCACTCTTATTATTCCAGGACAGGTCCTCACAAACCCAGCGTCCCACATTGCGTGGGCAGTGATACGCCACGTCAGCACATCTGGCACGACTCGCGGCTCCCAATGCTCCTCTGATACCATTGTCATGGGAACTTGGGTCGTATCCGGTGATTCGCTAAACGATTTATTCTTCATTCATTCATGGAGACTTGGTCTAGAAGGTTTTAATAGACGAATTATTCAGGAGAGAAGGTACGCGTTGGTTTTCATCTTTTCACATCTCGTTTTGACACGAACTAAATAGGTGCTCCTATTTAGTTGAATGTTAGTAACTTAGTGATGACCATTTGAGTTGATCTTAATTCATTAAACCCCAAGCGACCGCCAGCTATCACGATAGATATAGTAACACTTTTTGATAGTGGGAATTCAACAATTAGCTTCTCGTATTCTCTGTATTCCTTCAGTTGCCGATTGTCTTCCAGAACCGTGATGATTCTTTCAAACAATGCCACAGTCTTGGCTGGCATAATTCCATTCCTGGTCCTACGATCGCTTTTAAGTCATCTTCTGTAATATCTTCCTTTTCAATATTTCTTCCCTTTACTTACTTAATATTATTATTTATTATTGATAGGGGAAAGATGCTGTGACGACCGGGGCCTGAGGATTACCTGTGGATGGGTGACCATGTATGACTCTCCGTTGCTTAGAAATCACGTTCAGCCATTAAGTTCAAGCTACCACTTGTAGAACTTCTTCTTTTTGAAAAGTCGCAAGCCTGAACATTTGATATAGGTTTAAAGAACGTATTCTCATAAGAACAATTACAGTTCACTTAAAATGAGATACAAATAGTTTATAAGTTGTAATATTTACATCTGGTGTGTTGGTGACGTCATAGGTTGTATACGTGTTTTTTTTTTTTAATTTAGCTTTAAACATATTTATATTTTCACATTTCTTTAATTCTTCGGGTAAATCGTTAAAGAGCCGTGCTCCCTCAAACAGTATTGTTTTTTTGCAGTTTCGTCATTAGTTCGAGCGTATATTAGTCTTCTCAAGAAGTACCGCATTATCAAACCACTGGATTGTTCTAGAGTGCAGTGTACTGGTGGCTCAGTAGCAACTGCCCTGATTTGCGTGCAATGTGCCCTGCCCATTGCCACTTAAGTTTGGCGACTCTTCGAGCCACGTCGATGTCGATGGGGACGAAAGGTTCTGGAGTGGCGACCACGTACCGGAAGACGCAGCGTTGGAAGGCCTCCAACAAGGTGGACCGACGACCTGGTCAGGGTCGCGGGAATCCGATGGATGCGTGACGCACAGGACCGGTCGTTGTGGCGACGCTTGGGGGAGGCCTATGTCCAACAGTGGACGTCTTTCGGCTGATATGATGATGATGATGACGTTGTTGATTCAAACCCGCGAATTGCTATACGTAGTACATTAAATTTATCACCACTGCTCTCAAAATGGTAAAGCAAAACGTTGTCTTAGAATTAAACCTGTGACCTCCAGCAAACCGCACTGGGTCCGCATGGTGGATTACGGCCCAAGCTCTCTCCTGGCCTTTCCAGGACCCCCTCAGGCCTGATTACCTGCTGTAGAAAGTAAGGTAAAATCGATACTAAGTTCTTTTCGACTGACGTCAAACAAATCCAAACTCCAAACACAAACCAAAACCAAACTCCACAAACTAAACTCACCAACCCCCCCCCACCCCTCCCCACCCTCCACCCTCACTTAACACTCCAAATTATTGCGGGATTATATTCTATACTGTGTTTTCAAAACTAGAATAATACTTATAACGATTCAATTGTATTTTGTAACCGAATCATGATAGTTTCTGTGTGATCTTTCCCGTGACGGTACTAATGACTTTGACAACTTTTTTATAGGATTTAGTCAAGGGTGAGCTGAGCATGTCAACTTGTAATAAAACTTTTTATTGCTTGCTTTAAAATAAGTAACTTTTTTTGCATCAGCTGAAATAACTGCTACATCGACATGAAAGATCACTAAAGAAAGTGCCTTCCCTTTCCACAGTTGGAGCAGTGGTTGAGCGATTAGCTGCTGCGCTGTGTGCCGCGGGTTTAATTACCACATGGAAGAAATATTTGTATGGCTTATAACTGTTTGGGGATCATGTGTTTGTAAACGCACCCATGATACAGGAGTAATTAATATTGTGATAATTAAAAAAAAAAAAAGTTAAAGAGTTATTCTCGTACGTAAAATTCAAGTCACCACTAAGAAGTCATAACTGACAAGACATCAAATCATTCAATGCTGAGTTAAAGACGCTTGACTAAGGTAAATAGTCATTATTGAGTAAAAAGATTAGCCAAAAATAAGAGTGGTTTTTTCAAATTTTATTATCGTTATGAAAACATAAATATATGAGAATGCAGATCATTAAAATAAAACAAATAAGAATTAAAATTAAATTTACGATCACATTTAAGAACAGAGAAACACAAAACCAAAATAAAATCGAAACAAATAAATAAAAATTAAAGTTAAAATTAGTAGCCGTTCTCCAAACTAAGAAACAATCCTATAACTTGAACATAGATATAGATTTAATAGGCTGTAGATTGTAGCCCACCAATTTGTCCACGGACCCCTAATCGAACAGGTGTCACTTTAGGAAGCGTCATCCGTTAGTGACCTCTATCCGGCACTTTTTGCTTTTCACACCATCAACTAATACGTGATGGGTTTTTAATAAATGTCATCGGAACCATTCAGTCGACCTCTGCAATTACTTGCTTATTTCAGAAGATATAGAGTGGCGATGAGCTGGGAACGATTTTATTTTTTAGTCTTTTAGATGATTTGCGGAACTGAAGTCATTAGTTTGTTTTGTGGACTTTAAAGAGAACAGGGGTCTCGTATTTGTGATTGCACACATTGTAAAACATGGACGCTATAGTTAGAGGGTTTTGCCTTGACAAAGAGCAACCATGGAGTTTCTTCCCTGTTGTTCTACATAGAAAACAACTAATTTGGATCAGTGCACTAGCTCCCGACGTTTTACCAGTGCCCGTGTATGCACATAGGCCATGTAAAATAGGTATTTTGATTTTGACAAAAAAAAAAACATCAAACTTTGTAAAAAAACTTTGTAAACGTTGGCCTTTGCATTCTAAAACCACGGGTTTCTTTTTCAGAAATTGCTTATATCCGTAGCGGGCATAGGTACCACTGTTTTGCAGTATATGATATAGGTAATGATACGAAACAGATACCTACTTTAGAAATGGTTATTTGTTTTTCTCCTTTGTTTTAGTTGAGTTGAGGTTTTAGAGGTTTTAGTCGAAAAAAAAATATGTTTCGAAATGAAAGCATGATAAAAACTATATTCTGTTTAACAATCGCAGCAAGATTTACAACTAAGACTTTATCGACTAGCAAGTATTAAAAAAGAACACATTAACTTATTTAGTTTAAATAAATATATTAAAACTCAAACGGTAATGGCGACTGGCGTGGTATCTAGGAAAATATGTCTCAAAATAAAAACAAATTAAGTATAGACAAAATTAATATTATCGTGTAAAAAAATTGTCTCGCTAATTAACTGTAATGATAGGGTATTTAAATACCAATATGCGATAGCAGACGCCATTGCGTAATTACTATGTATGAAAAATACGAGTGCCATAATATAAACCAAGTTTTTCTACTATCTCGAAAAACTGAAAATCATTCAAAAATGGGTCTTAGTGCTTCGGATTTAGAGTCAAGGAGATAGGAGATGAGGTTTTAAAAAATAGTACCAGTGTTAACTCAGTAGATAATCAACCACCTGTATAGGTGACACACGGACGTAAAAACTAGCTAGCCTATTGATTACGTGTATCAAAATAGTAGTCAGTTAGGATGCTGGGCGCACAGGATCGTTCATTGTGGCGACACTTGGAGGAAGCCTATGTCAAATAGTGGACATCTATCGGCTGAAATGGAATATGGATGGATGGATGGATCAAAATAGTACTTACATATCCTCTTCTCATTTCCACTCTGTGTGGAGCACAAGAGAACGTTCGACTTTTACTAAATAAAGCCTTCTTAATGACGTTTTTCTATGTTACGAAGAAATACCTAAATAAATGGGGAGTAATGGCCGTCTCGTGAGGATTGCTTCGCGCACAGCCAGATACAATAAATTGTGGCGGGGCGAGCTCACGCACTTTGCACTAGCGCGGGAAACAGTCAATTGCGTGCTTAAAAGCGGTAGGGAAAAGAGCGGGTTGTCGAGTTAAAGTTATTGAAAAATTATTTGATGACACCTCAACCTCAAAAAAAGTAACATGACGTAGCGCTACATACACCCAACAAGTTCACCATCCAACGACCCCGTATCACCTAAGCTACAAAGCAAAAAATAATAAGCTAGAGTGCAACACTAATGCGTTAGCAGATACTCGTATCTCCTCGATTTGTGCACCACAAGTTGCATAAAAGCATTTTTATTAACACACGCTTATCAATATAACGAGAGCATCTCAACCGATATTGACATTTCGATTCGTTATGGAGCTACTAGTTTTTATTTTGCCTACTTAATATATGGTAATGGGTGGTGGTATCTTTTTGATGTGAATCAAGGGTGTGCTGAATGGATGTGGATGATGGTTTAGAATATGGATGTTATGTATCACTTAACTCTCCTTTGATGTGCTAAGTGAGTTTGCTTTATAAGGAGCGCGTAGTACGGGTAATTAAAATATCTAGGTGCTAATTGGTATATATGGTGGTGTGTATGTATACTCGTAAGAAGGAGTTTTTGAATAATTTGGAATATATTGGGGTATATTTTCCATCATGTACCGCATGTATGGTGGCGCATCAGTCGTGCATCGTCTGTTGGTCTGAAAATGGAACGGGTTTGGTGGAATTAAGTTTTGCAATTTCAACGCTCACTTTCCGAAATGCAACCGGTAGAAAACCGACAGGGTAGCTGCTCAGTGTCGCTGATCAAGTCTTTGAAGCTTCGACACAACGAATGCGTCACTACCGATGATCGTTTTGGCTCGTTTCTTCATTGACTCAAGCGTATCAAGCAGTTCCATCCCATAGTTAGAGCAATACTCCATACATGAAATTATGTCTGTTATTGGAATCATATTTTGATATAAGGTCAATGACGGCATGATTGGAGCTACGGGTTGGAGTAAAGATTGAGCGATTGGCTACCGTCGGTTCGATACCCGTGCCATACAAATATTAACATGGCCTACAGATAGTTATCTCAGGTCAGTGTGTCTTGTGTGAGTTTATATATTTTTTATTGCTTCTATGTAAAAATTACTTCATTATAGTAATTTTTACTGTATGGTATGAAAAATAAGTGTTAATAGATCTTCATTATCGTCCAGCCCTTGTCTCTTGTTACTTGGAATCGGCGCACATTTTTTTCCGTTCTGTCATGATAACCGTCACGCTATCACTGACTCCTCAATAATTGACTGATTATCTATCTTTACACAATTAATTGATCTATTCACAACATTTTATCATCAGAGTTATAAAATATGCAGCTAAATTACAAAATCATATAGCAAAACTACATAATGCCAAAAATGGTGACGCTGTGTTTATTAGTGACAGCACATCATCTATTCAAACTGTCCCTGTTTAAATTTGAGTAAGAAACTACAAAACAGCACACCATAAACCCAAGCACCATGGACCACCATAAACAATTCACAGAACATGGGAATCGTGAAATGGAGCCAATCAAGCGGAACACTCAAACCAACACAGTTGACGATACCACTAATATTATGAAATTTTTCAAAATAATAACAATATAGCCTTAATAAGACGTCGTGAACCATAAGGACGTCCCATCACGACAATGTTAAGGCTAGTGCAGAGAAGTATAGAATTTAAATATTATGGAAATGCGAGGTGAAGCGTGTGTTGTAAGTTATAGAAGAAACCGTTGAAGATTTTGCTCATGTCATCATCATTTTGATGATGTTTTCCTTCACCTTTTTGAGAGCAATGGTAATGAAATAACAAAGTAATGCGCCTGGCAAGGTGAGGAAACTGTCATGTCGCAAAACAAAAATTCGAAGACATACGATATTGACCAATCCGCACTGGGCCCGCGTGGTGGATTATGGCCCATTCACTCTCATAGCGAGTAGGCCTGAGTCCCAGTATTGAGAAAATAAAAAAGGCTGCTGGAACACTTCTATAATTGGACATAGGTGTCTCCCAAGTATCACCACAATGACCCGTAATGTGAGTCTTGCAGTCATCAGGCTCCCGCGACCTTTACCTTTTTTTTACCTTTTTTTTTAGTTTAGCTTAATAATAATTAGTTATAGAATCTTTTATATTTTAGTTTATTATTCTGTAATGATTATTTTTGTGTATTTTATCTATGGGCCTTAGCTGCCTGAAAATAAAGGATTATTATTATTATTATTTACCAGGTTATTGGACTACCTTGTTATAATGTTCTCAGGCCACGTCTTCCGGTACGTGGTCTTCAGAATCTTTCGGCTCCTTAGACCATCTGTTCTGCGATCAATGTGTCCAGCCTACTGCCATTTAAGTTTGGTTTCAAATTGGGGCTATACCCTTTGCTCATGTATGCTTAGATATTTCAGCTGGTAGCTGCTATATAAGAGTTTCCGAGAATCAAGATAAATGGCATATGATTGGAACAATCCATATCCAACAGTGGTCTACTGTAGACTGTAGATGCTGATGAAGATATTCTAAAAGAAGACCTAAAAGAGTTTCTTGACTAGCACTTAGCATCAACATAACGAAAAGTTTTGTACACTTTTTATAAATGATGTAGATTGGCATGATAAGTTCTTCTGTGAATGGCTGGATCCCAAAAAGGAGGTACGCTTTTTGTGGGATGCAGTCATTCACAGAAGAATTAACAAGGCCCTGATCAGAAGGGTTAAAACCATCCAAACGAATTGCATTAGGAATTAAAAACTCCGCAGCAGAACCGAGGTTACTATCATAACCCAAAGAATTGCCAAACTCAAGACAAAGACAGCAGCAAAATTTTTCTCTAAGTATCATTACTTTATCGTCGCTCTTAATTTGATGAATCAATCATTGTGGACCTTGCCTTGTCGAGCGGTTTTCGAACGCCCCTTGCGCTCCCATCGTAATTCCAATTCAATATTTGAACGACGCTCTGTCAACCTAACTTGTAGGATTGTTACAAACTAAGCGTTTTGCATGCGTAAATATTGTTAATATCAATTTTAAAATAAAAGACATGACAAACACATTTTATACTGAAAGCAAATGCTTTTAGTATAAAAATGACTTCTGTTTTAAATATTATTAAATTATTGACTATACTGTTAAATATTACTAAATTATTGACTATACTGTTAAACATTATCAAATTCATTTCTAGTTTTTAATGAATCTGTGTTCTTTCAGTTTCCTCGGTAACGGTACCTCCTCCGTATTTGGTAGCCCGAGACCAACAGCTAGCATATTTTTGAAGCTACAAAGCTACCAAAAGCCGAAGGAACGGTCACCCATTTACTAACCAATAAGCAGCCTCCACAAAATTTGCTTAACCTTGTAGATCAACACGTGCAGTTGCTATTATTTAACTACAAGTCCGTCACGCGTCATTACCGTGATCATGGAAAATGGCGGTGCGTGATCGATATTACGATGATGTCCTGTTGTGATGTGACTTTGTGTAGGATGAGCGTTTATCTTTGTGATCGTGTTCTACGAAAATCTTGCATAGGACTTAACTACTTCTTTCTTATAGAGCAAATGATATGATAATTTTATCTGATGTAGCCATCTCTTAATTTTTCATTCAATATCATCTAGTCCCAAACTAGTCAGAGCTAAACTAGTATGAGTACTAGATAAATGTAATGCTCTACCCTTCTTCTTCTTCTGAGTCGGTACACTCTTGCCAGAGTGGTCGTGGTCATCACTGTGAATCACGATGAGTGATCATCTTTGTAATGCGGCGCCATTCATCGCTCTACCCTAGAACGGGAGAAGTCATTTGGATGATTAACCGCTTAAAAAAAAACACACCTTTCTCATTTAATCTAATCATCATTAGTGTTGACTCCATGCCATCTAGATGCGGTTATTTTTTATTTTTGATAGGCTCTTGTATGACCACCATCTCACCTGATGGTAAGCGATGATGCAGTTTCCAGCTTGCCAATGCTTTTTTTTTCTGTTGTACCAAAAGCAGCGTTCCAACCGCGCGTCCAACCCGCCGTTCTCCAACTCCCTTAGCTCAGTTGTCGTGCGCCGGCACGACGATAACACGCTCCTCGCCAACAATCGTGCGACATTCCGCCACTAAAGCGTTATAACTCATGAATGTTTTAATACTCCAAGTCCGCATCCGATCCCGATAATTTATTATGCTCTTCAGCTATTTTAAATAAACGGGAAGCATTGTTTCGCTTTTAAATTTTAGAGTTTTGCTGTCTCTCACGCTCTGTTTTTGTGAGGTTAAGTAATTCAGTAGTTGCTGTGTTTGCTGGGGAGTTTGAAAAGCAACTTTTTCTGTTCCACTGTTTAACCCTTCAGATACCGTCAATTAGAGACACAATAGTAAGACAATAGATCCGCGGCCACCGGTGGTCGCTTGGGGATTCATGAATTAATGGTGAACTTCAAAAAACTTTGATTCTGTGTACTGTAAGGCTAGGACTACATTATACCGATGCACACGTGTAAAACACCTGATTTGTACATAAACAACGTCGCGTGGCGTGGATCAAAAATAGCTCTACAAGTCTAGTTTTCATAAAAAATTATGGAGTCTGACGCGCCTAGATCTGCGCATGTCTCACACGTGTGAGCAGTGTAGTTCTGGTTTAATCCTTTTGTATGTTCTGAAAAAAAAAAGAAAAAAAAAATGCGTTATATAAATTTTTTTTTTTTTGAGGTGAGGCTCCATCCATCCATGTGAAGCACACCTTCACCGTATGCTCTACCGTGTTTTCCGGGCAGTCCTCATAATGGTAACACCCAGACGTTTCTTACTTACCATGTCCGATGAGGACTTGCGTCATGTGGAAGATGAGGCAACCGTGACGTTACTCCAGCCACTTACATAGGGGACTTACAGTCATGATTAAGGCGTGCCCAAAGTACTCTGCTCACTGTCACTTAAACTTCCCGATCCTCCAGGCTATGAGGAATAAATACTCTAAGATACAAGATGGTCCCTTCTGACTCCATTTTTTTATTTATGTAGGTTCGTGTCAATCATTGCCAATATTTCTACTCTCTCGAAGCCTTTCGCCTCCTCGTTTATACCGCGTGCAACAGCGGTCTTCCCACTTGATTCTAATGTCGGTATCTTCAAGGTTAGAATGAATAAGCTGCTAATAATCTAATGCGCTTCATCTTCAACTTGCATCATTGCTTACCATCGAGTGGGTACGCAGTCAAGCACTAGTTTATGTTATGTAAAATAATCAAGAACCAAAGAAATTTTGGAGACTCTGGGACTTTTGAAGAAATGTCTTTATTTGGTGGACGATGACATGTCAACAATTTAAAATATTATATGATAATGTTAATTAATGTGAGACTGAGTAATGTTAGGTAGTATTAAATTTTATATTGTTATAATTTATAATTAACTAGCTTTTGCCCGCGCGGCTTCGCTCCCGCTCTTCCCTACTCCACCCTGCTATACCCAACTCTACCCTACTCTACCCTACTCTACCCTAATCTACCCTAATCTACCCTACTCTACCCTGCTCTACCCTACTCTACCCTACTCGACCCTACTCTACTCTACTCTACCCTACTCTACACTACTCTACTCTCCCCTACACTACCCTATTTTTTTTTCATAAGAACCTTTTCCTCACAATAACAATCACAACAAAAAAAGAATTAGCGAAATCAGTCCAGGCATTGTTGAGTTATGCGCTTACCAACACATTTTGCGATTCATTTTTATATTATAGATTGTAATTATAATCATTTTAATTTATGTAGTTTTAAGCTATGTCAAACACAATACAAATTGTTCTTGAATAAATAAATTGAAATTGACATTGAATGAATATATTTTATTAAATATATATGTATGTGTATTTTAACTATATGCATTCTTTTTACTCTTGTTTCCAAAACAAAATTCTCTTTTGGGCGCCTACCATATTGTCTCTTCACCTCCCTAGGTTGACTGGTAGAGAATGCATAAGGCATTAAGTCCGCCTTTGTACTTTTTGTTGCATGAAGATTAAATAAATAAATAAATGACCTAGTTTTCTATGAAAACAGTCTCAAATTCTCAACTTTATCACCTTAAAACAGTAAATGCAAGTTATGGAAAACGTTTGGTCCATATACGGTATTTATTCACAGAAACTACAACTGATTATGTGCATTAGAACCGTTTAAGGGGAAAAGTGGTCCGAATAAAGGAAGTTTGAAACGCATGCAGGCGCCAAGGCGTTAGCGGCAAGTACCACTTTAGACTTGAAACTAGTTTATGTTATTCAACAGTCGTATTAAACCAGTAGCTGTCACTATTAGGCAATGCACGCTATTTATTGCTTGTAAAATGTTAACGTGATTTGAAAATGAAATTGTTTCAAATATCGAAATCATAACGGTAGCTTAGGAAATGTAATATTTCAAGATGGTAGTCAACAAACTGAAGCTGTCACACTGAGACTTTTACTTGAAACGATGAAAATAGGTGTTTGTGTTATTAGCAAAATCCTAATCCAACTGCGCTCGAGCGGGTGGGTCTAATGGGTGTGCCGAGCCGATTCCTGGTAGGGGCTGAAGACGTGAAGGGTCCTCGTCGTCGGAGGAAACTGTTTGCTGCCCCACCGAGAGTCACGTAGAGCCGCTGAGCGCCCACAGTGCCAGAAATTACACTGCTCAACTCTTTGCTCACTCAGCACATAGATCTGGATATCTTCCATGATAAGCTATACCAAATGTGTAAAATACATACATTTTTGAGTTTTTTGTAGTTTATAAGTTTCTTTAGTTTATTAGAATTTTTTTGTCTCTAAGACCTTAGAATAAAAGTCTTTTGATCTTGTATTGTAAACTTATATTTTTTAAATAAATTAATTAATATCAAACTTTTTTTGTCACTGGTACTAGTCGAACTGGACTCTGGAAACGTGCCCAGAAATCTTTCCTTCAAAGATAATGTATTCTTGATTATTTGGTTAGCGCGTAATGTCTCTGACTTACAAATTGTAAACCGTCGTGGTGGGTTCAAACCCAGCCATGTGCTTTATTGTTTATAATATTATAAATTTTGTCAGCTCTTTTCTCGAAACGAGAAAGAAAAACATCGTAAGGAAACCAGTACATCTTAAAACCAACAATTTAAAACCATGTGACATCCACCAACCCACAATGGGCCCGAGTTGTAACACATTCCTTCTCAAAGAGAAAAGACCTATGTAAATCCTATCTGTGGAAATATAGGTAATGATTATGAAAAAGATTTTTTGGATTCGAGTTTTTTGGCTTTTTCTGAGAAATTTCCCATAATAATGATACTTTTTTTTACACCATCAGAAACTGGAGATTTTGACGAACAAAAACCTAGCGAAATTATTAAAAAAAGAGATATTTTGACGTGAGAATTGTCGACTGAAAATTAGGGTTTTTTTTCGATATTAAGTCAAAATGAAGGTGAAAAACCAACATTTTAAATCAAAAAAAATTACAGTGGGTCTGGGACATAAAAAGCTAAGTTTCCATTTAATTTCCTGGAAAAAAAATTATTTTTGTAAAAGATAAAAATAAAAAACCAAAAACTTAGTTATTTGAATTTTTCACGGTCGGTAACATTCGCTCTGTGCCAGCTATCTCGTTGGATTATCAGTTTATCCGCAACGTATTGAAGCTATTACGGCTAGTCTTGTGATGCTATTAAACCTATTTATAAATAAAATAAGCCTGCTTTTTACTCTATGGAGGTTTGATCTTAAAGTAGTGTTTGGGTTTGATCGTGAAGAAATCTATGTGAATCCTATTATCCTACTGATATTTACTAGAAACGTTAAAACCAATTTATCAGGTTTTGAATTTTTGGAGATTTTTTTTAACAATTACTTAGTCAGGCTTCAAGGGCTGAACGGAACAGAGGTAGGTCAAGACGCAGGATTTTAACTGAAGAGTACCTCGTCTTTTTTTAATCCCTCTGAACCCCTGCAAAATTTAGTTGTATAGTAACAATTCAATCTATTAATCAACATTTTAGGAAAAATCTTATTTTTCAGAAAATTATTCGATGTAGCTTTCCAAAAAAAAAAAAAAACAAATAAATAATTGAGTACTAACTAAAAACTAATAAAATTGATTTCGTAATATTTAATTTATTTAACTTAATAAATTAAATATTACGAAATCAATTTGACAAAAGAAATTACCAGTTAGAAAAAAGAAATTACGAAATCAGTTAGACAAAAGAAATTACCAGCTTATTCAAGAGTATCATCCTTATTTTAATCAGTCAGTTTTAGAAAAATACTTCAAAAAAGAATCCTTCCGTTAAAATAAAATAAATCTTTAAATAAAACTCAGAAAATTGTGAACAATTCTCTCACATAGCACAGAGCGTGTCTTCGCTCCCTGTATGGATGGTATCGGGGTTCGATTCCCGGTGAATGGGCAATGTTCCATTCAGTGCACACCCGTCTTCACTACACGCTATGTCGTTTTGTTTGTTTGTTTATCTGTTGGTTTAAGTTATAAGAATATGGCTGGAAGTTTAGTAAAAAATGTCTGTCTGAATTAAGATGAAGTAAAGTCCTGTAAGAGTAGTCAACAGGAGGGGCCCAGCTGGGTCGAAGCCTACCGGGGCCGGGGTTATCCGAAAGGAAACTCGAGCCCCGGTATGAATGCTAGAAGGAACGGGGTGGGGTTTTTAGTCAGTAAGAGTCTGACACTATCTCCCGCTCCACCCAAGAGCGGGTTTTGCCATAAGATGATTTTCCCCATCGACAAAAAAAAAGGGTAGTCATGAGACGTGTACAGTGATGGCTTAATGATAACAGTTCTGTACTTACGAGTTACGAGTAGATCGTGGGTTCCAACCCAGGCAGGCGCTTTACTTTGTGTACTTTATCACACTACTCTCAAAGCGGTGAAGGAAAACATCGAGAAAAACGTTTTTATTTTACATAGGTCTACATTGGCACTTACAAAATGTCAGAAACTAGTGCACGGTTCCAAATTGCATGTTTCCTATACTGAAATGACGATGGTGAAATTGGTAATAATATCCGTTAAAAAAAAAATATACATTAGAAAAAATATCAATTATCTTACTTAATACTTCTGTAGCGTCATCTATGACGCTACATAGCAGATAACTAAAATAAAAATTAAAAAAAAAAATTAGGCGTTATTTGAGTTCTCCACGCTACTAGAAAATATAAAACAACCTGAAATCAACTATTAGACAGTTGCCTGGACCAGGCATAAAACCTATCTGGTCAAAAGATGCCGCCTTTTAACGGACGTTTATAGGACTTGAAATCCTGTTTCGCATGCTTCTAAACTTCTGTCTTCAAGCAAACAAAACCTACCACCCTGAATACTAAAACAACCTTAAGATACAGACTCATTTCCCAAAGCATCCCATTACCATTCCGTTCTCATTACTCTAGCTCATAAATAACAATTTAGTTCTAGCTCTAACCTCACCCATTTATGCGGCATAAAACCAGGGCTAAGTCTTAGCATGGCGAATTTAACGAGCCAACATTTTGTTATACTGTTCAGCTTTGGAGGAGTTGAGCGACTGGGCGATATACCCCACACATCGCCTCTTGTGTGGACGGGGTCTGTTTATACTTAGTTCAAAATACCTCATAATCATTTGTCTAGAACTCAGTACTCATAGCACAAACTCTGCTTAGTTTGAGACTAGATAGAGTTGTGTGAAAGTTGTAGAATATTATATCCCTCTCCAGAAAGGAAGTTTGAGTCCCAGCAGTGGGAACATTAAAAGGCTGATTATTCTTATATTATATTCTTATATAATAACTGCGGAATTTGGAAAACTTTGGACTTCTTGCACACACAGCGCACTACGGCGCTTCAAAAAGTTGTCAGCAAACACATATGAGTCTGGTAGACCCGGTACTTGGTAGGGCCAAAAGAATTTTGGAAAGATAAACCGTGGCCCTGGAACGCAAAGGGCTACTGTAGGACACAGGTATGTTTTAGTTAGTTAAAATTTAGCTTTTCTATTGACGAAAAATAATACTATAAATACTGCTCCAGGCTAAATTCTTTTTTAAATCCTAAAAGACCAATTCAATCTGCCACCATTTCATCTGCCAAGAGTCTCGATTACAGCAATAATTCCATCAGCAATAATAAAATAATATACGCGACTATATAATATAGCTGACCTAACAAACGTTGATCTACCATAAAAATTATCAAAAGAAAAAATGGGAGCGAGAAATAGGAAAGTGAAAAATAACTTACGTTCATAGACCTAGCAAATTACATCATCATCATTTCAGCTGATAGACATCCACTGTTGGACATAAGCCTTCCCCAAGCATCGCTACAATAAACGATCCTGTGCGTCTCGCATCCATCGGATTCCCGCAACCAAATGTACACAAAAAAAATCTTACAAGTCGTTTTGGAAGATTTCTATAACAAACATTGTGACACAAACATTTTATGTAGTAAAAGATTATTATTCGAATCAACACCTTCGAATTCTCCTTTGCAGGTTAATGACTCAACAAACCGACACTAACACATGAAGTAAAATATAACTCAACAGCTTGGCGGAGGTTATCATACAATTTAGCCGGTATAGTTGCTATCTGAGCTGCTTTGAATTTGTTACAAGTTCACGTATATCTGGCTGTAAGGAGTGACGAAAGTGATTGGATGTGGTATGTGTGGGAATAGAGTCCTATTTGTACCAACGGCATTAATGTACAACTGCCCTGTTGGTCTAGTATCCGTAGTGGCCCTGACTGTTTAGCCGGAGGTTGTTGGTTCAATTCCCACCCAAGATAAATGTTTGTGAGATAAGCACGACCATTTGTTGTGTCTGGAAGTAATTTATCAATTAACTTGCGGATTAATTATTACCAAAACATACTTTTAAAGGATTGGAATAAGTTTTATAATTAAAAAATTGGATGTTTTTTAATTGAGAATGAAGAGAAGCCTAAGGCATTAAATCCGCCTCTGTACATAGGTGCAAAAAGTGTTAAAAAAAAAAAACAAAAAAAAAGTTATTTGTTTTGGAATGTAAACGTATTACTTACTGAGAAATATAACGTTTCTAAATCTGGTCTCCCAAGTTTAACTTCTAGTCATTTACTGACTAAAAATCACGCGTGTTCCTTCAGCTGTGCATTGCGTTTACCTTGGTAACTGTTTGAGGGCCACTAATCGAGTGCACAATACCACATTTTCTAAATTACTTATTGGAATTTCACAAAATATCATATTCAATTGGAGGTGTGGCCGTACTTCTTTCTCCCCAGTCAGGAGATGACTGTGTCGAAGAGATACTCTTACATTTTAAAAGTAACATAATATTTGACAGGAACATCCATACATTCGCAACTCCTGCGCACGTATTAGCGATGCGGCTCGTCCGGCCCACGCTCGGCAAAGGGCACGGATGATCGTCGAACTCGCGCCCCTCCGAACTGTGCCGATAATAACTCCACTGCGCGCTGTTTCTAATGTTATGCCCTAGTTTCAGCCGTGGCTATGTAGGTTTGTACCGGGACTGTGTATGTGGGAGAGGGAGGGGGGGGAGGAACAGTATTGGAGATAATTTGAGTGTGAAACCTATGTTGTGTTTTCTTCATTGGTATCAATTTGATCGGAATTTGGTCCGACTAATATCAAGTCACCTGCATAGCTCGGTCGAGCATGCATGCTGAGCAGGTACAGGCCATGGTCCTAGGTGGAAGTGAAGAGGGAAGGGAAGGGAAGGAGTGAAGAGGAGTTGCAGGCGGTCGCCTTCTTCTGTGATGCAATAATGCTAGCAAAGGAGGAGGCCGACTGCATCAGGCAACGGCGCGCACGATCCAGCCGCCGCCAGGATTCCAATCTCGATTTCCGGCCAGGGCGAGCAATGAGTAGCTCGCTGTCGGACCGTCCGGTAACAGTCTAAACCGAGCTCGTAGTCTTCGACGGCGGAAAAGGGAGGCTCCAGCCCCGGTATGAAAGGCAAGAAGAAACCAGGTGTGTTTTTTTGTCAGTAAGAGTCTGACACTAACTCCCGCTCCTCTTAAGGGCGGGGGATGTCATTTGGATGATTTTTGCCCACCAAAAAAAAATTAAAAAAGGGACTATAGGCACTAATGCTGCATACTGTACCAATGCGCATTGCGTGTGCATAGAAAAAAAAGTTTTGTTAAGAAAACCACATAGTCTTTAAGTCAAAAGTGAACAGATCACTTCTACGCAAGTGTTAGTAATGATCATGTCCCACCATCTTCCGTCACGTGTCCTGTAACCTGTTAACGTAGAAATCAGTAGACAGCATTGCCATATCAAGAATTAATTATTTTAGGTTAGAAATGTTACTTATTTTGATAAATTACGCTACCAATGTTTCTTATATTATTTGCCTACAATTAGGATAGTTAATTTCTTAAAAAAATCACTACGTAACTGCATTTTCAGTACTCCAACTATGAATTTTTTTTTAAAATTAAGATGAATAAAGGTATGCATTGTAACGTAAAGAGTAGTGTTACATGTAAGTAAGAGTTTGAGTATAGAAGTGTAAGTGTAAGAGAGTAAGTTGTAAGTAAGAGGAGAGGAGAGTTAAGAGAGTGCAATAATGTGTGGTGTATATGTACCTCCAGGAGTAGCCCTGGCAAAGCACGTGTGGTGAGGAGTGACAGGAAAGAGTAACAGAAAGAATGTAATGAGTATGTAAGTGTACCTCAGCATGTAAGAGTAGCCCAGTGACATGAAAGAAAATCAACAAAATAAAGAAATATTATGAAAACTTGAAAAAAGATATGTAATTATTGTGAAGTAATGAAAACGTAAGTAATAATAACATTACGTCCTGCACCACGTGCCCGGTCACCTGCTTACGTAAGGACCTAATGACAGCATCAGCGGACGGCATTGCAGTGGCCGATTTCTGGGCTGGGCAAGGAATTTGACTGATTTTGCCATCGATACGCTAAGAAGAAGAATAACATTACAGCATTATTCTAAATGATTTAAAATGAATGGAGTCCTACTTGCTGTCAAATTCAGTTTGGATTCACATTAATCAATGTTTATTTCTAGAGAAACCCGATCAGAACTAAAAATATTCCTTCAGCCCAATCTACAAAAACCACACACAAAACTAATTAACATTTAATTACGTCAAAACAATTCACGAAGCTCAACTTACACTGGCGATGGTCCGAAGGTCGAACATTGTTGGTTCTACACCAGTCTCCTCTCACGGTCCCCTGACCTCTGGGTTCACGTGGGCAAATGAAATCAGATGCATCAATCATTTTACAATCACGTGCATATATTGTAAGCCGCATTATGTTGGCAGTGGTCGGTGATTTCATTTAGGTACTTATAATGTTGTGGGGGGAATTTGAGTTGATGGAGCTATGAAGTAAGATTTTGTTGTCCAAGAAACTGGGCTGGTTGAAGAGTTGTAATTGTATTTATTTTTCAACAGTGGCGGCCCAGGTAACGGCCCTGACTTACGAGTTATAGTTCTGGGTTCAAACCTAGCCAGGCGCATTACTTTGAGAATTTATTTCATCACCACTACTCCCAAAATGGTGTAGGAAAACCTCATAAGTATTTTTAGTTCCTGGACATGCTGTGTTAGCATGAGGAACAAAAAATTCGAAGACATGTACTGTGAAATCTACCAATCCGCACTGGGCCGACGCGACGTGGTGAACTTTGTAAGATAAGTTCCCTCTTCAAGAGAAGAGGCCTAAGTCGCAGCTGTGCGAAAGTTAAAAGACTGAATATGCTATGCTATTTTATTTTTAATTTTAATCGATGTTTTACTTTTGTAATTTTTCTAAATATTTAATTTGTAATTTTCTAGATATTTTTATTTGTAATTTTTTAATATTTTATTTTTCTAATTGGATTGTTCAAAGGTGTGCAATATTCCTGTTCCACGTTGCTTAAATAAATTTTGGTCATTACAAAAAAATAAAATATTTCATCACACTCCACCTTCAAATAGAAACATCACGTAATCTAACAACCGAAAAATAGACCCAACAAAATCATAAAGCACTTAGACACTGAAAATTGTCCAAATGACATATCAATTTCAGCGACAAACGACAATCGCACATTAGTTATTCGCGTGCGACAAAATTAACGCATTAACGACACAACTACGCGATCGCAAGGTCGGATGAACCTTGTGGCTTCGCAAACGGATATTGCGACTAGACAAAAACGTTGTGACTTGCATTATATACGAAATTGGGGTCAGTTGGGTCGTGTAATTTGTTGTGGTTCGCTTGCCACTGGGGAGTTAGGTGCTGGTTTAGTCAAGAAGAATTAAAGCATTTATCTCAAATAAACCATTTACTGGCACTTTTGAATTGTCAAGAAGTCAGTTAGTAAAAAAAATGGGTAAGTGCGATTCGGACTCGCGCTTTGAGAGTTCTGTACAAAATTACCTATGTAAATACATAGTTCACGAGGACTGGTTAGAGATAGCGCAGGAGAAGAAATTTTGGAAGGACTTGGGGAGGCCTTTGCCCAGCAGTGGGACAGCAATGGATAATTAAAAAAAAATACATAGTTCAATTCCGAAATGAAGTCTCGATTTTTTCCGAATGGCAAAAAAATTGTGACGTGACAACTTTAAAGTTTTGAGATTTATTCCTATACGGTGCTATAAGGTCTTGCTTTATGCCAAATAGGATTTCCTCGAGATTGTCAAAATGTACGTTTTTTTTTTTCACATAAACCGAAGTATTTTTTTTTCTTTTACAAGTTTGATTTTTTTACAGTTTCAAGAGTCTGCAGACCTCGATACTTCCACGCGTTCCCGAGACAAAGGGTCTTGATAGACAGACGGACGGACAACAAAAAATTTCTACAAGGGTTCCGTTTTTTCCTTTTGAGAAGTAGAGTAGTGAAGAATTTGACGTGTGATAAAGATTTGAGGTGTGTATAAATCTCTACGGAGAAGAATTTGCAAGAATGTTATGTATTACAAATATCTCGGTTGATCAATACTCTGATAAAATAAAGCTTTTGGCAGTAGTTGCTGATAAAGACTGTTCTATATTAAAACATCAAATAAGGGTGCTGATGGAATAGATTTTTTAAATCTGATATAAACTTTTGCTTGAATGCAATCCCACCTGATGGTAAGAAGAGGTGCAATTGTTGATGATGAGACGCACTAGTTTATTAATAGCCTATTCACTCTAGCCCTGAAGACACTGGCTGGCTACCCTACGTCTGTGCTCAAGGCTTTGACGATTGGACTTAACCAAATCTGGATCACCAATTAGCTTTTTTGCACGCCTTTCCATCGAGTTGAAAGCTGCTGATGGAATAGAGTAAACAAAAAAAAAGCTAAATTATAAAAGTGAAGTAACTTTGTTTGTCTGGCTATTACGCTATCATGGTTAAACTACTGTACCGATTTTGATAACATTTGGTATTGTTTGACACGACTAGCTGTAGCTGATCGCTGAATACTCATCACAATACAAAATTTGATATTGTGGGCAAAAAAATATTGCTGTATAATTTAATGACATATATGCCACTCATTTTTAAATTGTTCTGCCTGTCCTGAAAGGTCATTTGGAACAATCTCAGTTCTCAATTAACCAAACCTCAACATTAGAAGAAACACGCAAAATTCATTACAGAAAAATAACACAATCTTCATTATCCTGTGTTTTAAATCGCTACATTATTGTTAATAAACATACAAGGCTGGCTCTAAGTATACCATTATGACACTAAATAAAAAAACACAGAAGCTTCACAATATTTGAAAAAAAAACAAGAATACACTCTTCATCATCATTATCATCAGTCTTTTTTGTAATTTTCTCACTGCTGGGACTCAGGTCTCCTCTCTAGGAGAGGGAATGGGCCGTAATCTACCACGCGGGCCCAGTGCGGGTTGTTGGATGTCACATATGTCTTCGATTTTTTGTTTCTAGGACATGCCGGTTTCCTCACGATGTTTTCCTTCACTGTTTTGAGGGCAGTGGTGATGAAATAAATTACACAAAGTAATGCGCCCGGCTGGGTTCGAATCCGCGACCTACAACTCGTAAGTCGATGTCATTACCACTCGGCCACCACTGCTCTCTTCAATACATTCTTATTATTTAGAAATCAAACATTAGGTCAGTAAATATTAAATATTTGATGACTTTTAAGGTAACAAAAAAAACCTGTACCTACAAACCAATGACGCAGTCTTATTCACATAAAGAACACAGGAATCCTATGGATTCGAGACGCTCAGGATCGATCGTTGTGACGACTCTTGGGGAGGCCTATGTCCAATAGTAAACGTCTTTTGACTAAAATTAAAGATGCTGAAAAAAATTCCTTTCTTTATGTATACAGACGTTTTTCTGCTTTATGAAACGGTTCTTCTTCACCCGTCTCTCTCATGATTCCCAGCCATCATTACATCAGATCATGGCCAAATAACGTCGCAAGATCGTAAAATAATAACGCAATGGTGTTAAAATTGTTGATCTACCAGCAAGTGATTGACGCTTGAGACCGCGATAGGTAGCCTGTGTCAATCAAATGAGTGCAGTGACCACACGTTGGAACGAAAAATAATAACTTGAAAGAAAGAAAAAAGAAAACATGTATAGTTATCATACTAGTAACAAAAAAAGTAAACAATAAAGACGTGTATAATAAATAAATATAGCAAAAAGTTATCAAAGAATTGCAATATCGACAAAATGTTTTTTTATCCTATGTAGATATAGAATAATTCTACTCATTTACAAATGAAAACGTAAGTTGGTCTGCAAGAGTAGTGGGATTATTCGAAAGAAAGACCGTAGTTTTAGAACAAATCGAGCAACAAAAGAATCACAGGTAGGGTTTTAGTTATTAAAAGTCTGACACTCCATCCTCATCATCATCATCATCATTTCAGCCGACAGACGTCCACTGTTGGACATAGGCTACCATCCTACTTCACTCAAAATAGAAAGAAACATTTAATGATTTCTCACAAAAAAAAAAAACGGAAGACATTGGATTATGAACCCAAATGACAAATAGAAATTTTCCACTTTTTTTTTAATTTGTATAAAGTAGTGCTTGAATGCGATCACACCTGATAGTAAGCAGTGATGCAATCTCTGATGGTGAGGCGCACTAGTTTATTAAAATCCACTTGTCAAAATTCAGGTAAACAATAGGTCTTTTTTTAGTACACAGTCGTAGTTATACGTCATTGATATTGCTTGTTATTTGAAATGCATAGTTACACACACATTGGAACTTTTAAGTGTTCAAAAACGTTTTTTTTTTTTTTCAATAGATTTCATGGTTAGAAGTACTGCGATATTACAGAAAATACAAAACACAAAGATACCAATAGATACCAACAGATACCTAATTAAAAAAAAAGGCTAACGTACCTTTAATACAAAGTTCATTTGAACTTATAGTTCCAAGTCAATCCAAATGGACATACATAACACTCCAAAGCTCCCGTAATAAAAAACGGCAATTTTATTATTGAGTGTTAGTGACAGATTGTGGCTTTAATATAAATATTAGTTCCTTTAAAAAAGGAAATGGTCCCTCTAGTGCAAAGAGGAACACTCCTAAAATAATTTAAGTAAAAACAAATTCTGGTCCAGTAATTTTATAATTAATTAATTAGTTTAGTTTTTGTCGTGGTCTTCTTTGAGGTAATTGATGGTAAATGTCAGTTGGGGATTTTTTGTTTCATGAAGTAACTATTATAAAAAAATTGATATGTTATGGACGTCAATTGGAACGAGATTAAGAGCAGTCAAACACTAAACACTAAATATCGTCACTTTGAAAATGTCCTGTTTGAAAGTAAAGGTAGATATATAAATATGTTAGCGAAACACAAAAGTATGTGCATCGCTGCCTATCCAAGTAGCTTAAATATCATAGTGACATACATCAATCAGAATTTATTGTGATATACTGGCACGTCTTCTACTTATATACTTTTATACCTGTTATGAGCAAGTACATTGTCACCTTTACGTAGTTAGTACTACCAGACGAACGACGATGCGCCACCGGTACATGGTTGACGTCCCACCTACAGGCACAAAACGTTTTGGGAACACATTCATTGTGCGTGCAGCTAAGGGGTGGAGTTCCTTGCCGGAGTTTGTGTTTCCTGATAGCTACAACCCGGGAATCTTTAAGTCGAGAGTGAATAGATTTTTTCTAGATTTTTTTTTTTTGTTGGACAAAAGTCATCAAATGACAACGCCCGCTCATAACAAGCGCGTCCCATCGTCGACCGCATCGTCGCTTTCCATCCATCCATCCATCAGGTGAAATGGCGGTCAAACGCAAACCTATCAACAAAAAAAAAAATAGTAGAAGTTACCAGTTAGAAATCATATTTATGACGGACTTTATTTTTAAGATTTGCAAATTATTTTAATTTATTGACAAACATTAAATGTTTAGTCTTACCAATAACATAAATTATGAATGTAGTGCATTCCTGCAGTCATAGCAAAAGATGGCCACCGCCGTGTACGACACCGCTAATGTCAGCATTAAGATTAAAGACGTACCTAGTTGCTTTACCGGAGATCATGTTTTTTTGTACCACTATTATAATTTCAACGGCTGCCATTGCAGAAGGTATGAGAAGTAGATGCGGCATTTGAAAAAAGATTTAAGAATATTTTTAGCCCAACTTCTTGTTTTGTTTTCTACCAATTTTTAAGTTAATGTTGCTTGTAACTCTACCTGTTACCTTAAACCCGAAATAAAGGAATTCTGCAGCAAAATAAATCCATCAATCTGCCTTAATTTTCCAACTCGATATCATTTTTGTGTGGTAGGAAATCTTAAATGACTTATCTCGCTCTAGGGGTACACTCCGGACTTGTGCCCAAAGTCTGGGTGCCTTCTGAAGGTTTCCGCTCGAAAACCAAAAAAAAGGGGGACACGTCAGATTATAGCTGACAAAAACTCAACTGTGTTCTTGCAGTTGCCCTTTGCGTTCCAGAGCTGCAGTAACTCTTTGAACATTACCGCCGCTTCCTTTTTGCGTTGTGTTATGTTTCATTCTGCTTACCATTATGTGGGATTGCAGTCAAGCTCTAGTTTCGGTAAGTCTCCATATCTACTGGACCTGCGTCCGCCGACGTCCTGGAGTGGACGTGTTTCATCTCATTTTTTTTTAACGTTACCGTGCACTAGGCTTTACTTCTCTGTCGTAAGTACATTCATAAACATATAAACTCACATACACAGCACACCCGGACCCAGAACACCTATCTGCAGGCCATACAGATATTTGTTCCGTGCAGGAATCAACCCTCAATCCGCAGCACAACTACTGCGCCAGCCGTGCCGTCGAAAGACGTCCACTGCTGGACATAGGCCTTCCCTAAGCGTCGCCACAGCGACCGCTCCTGTGCGTCATACATCCATCGGATTCCCGCAACCCTGACCATATCATCGGTCCACCTTGTTGGAGGCCTTCCAACGCTGCATCTTGCGGTACGTGGTCGCCACTCCAGAACCTTTCGTCCCCATCGACTATCTGTTCTGCGTGCAATGTGCCCTGGCCATTGCCACTTAAGTTTGGCGACTCTTCGAGTTATGTCGGTCACCATTTCTGATGTGATCACGCAAGGAAACTTCGAGCGTAGCCCAAATTAATATGATGACAAATTGCCACATCAAAAACTCAAACAGATATCACATCCTAGTACTCAGTATCATTATGGCGCGAACTCTGTGATCGGTCACCTTGACTTTTCCCGATCGGCATAAAATAATTTGACATAATACAACGCAAGTCATTACCGATGCTCTGTGTACTAATGCAGACTTTAAATTACGAACATTTTAGTTTTAGAATTAAGTGTTCATTTGGGTAATGGACGTTTCCTTGTCTTGCGGTTAATTAGACTACGTTACTTCCTCTTAGCGCTAATAAGTACCATATAAGATGTACGGTGGCTGATTGCAGTGATTTAATGAGATTTTTTTTTTATTGATAGGCTTGCGTTTGACCTCCATCTCACCTGATGGTAAGCGATGTGGTCGACAATGGAGCATGCTTTTTGAGAAGGATCGGGTCACCTTGTGGGAGGGATTCTAATGCTGCTTTTTTCAGGATGCAGTCGCCGCAGGACGCAGATCCTTTCAGTTCCATCAACCATCTATTCTGCAAGCATTGTGACCTGCCCACTGGCACTTAAGTTTGGAATGTTTTTGCGTTATGTCGGTAGCTTTGGTTCTCCTGTAGAAATCTTCATTCTTGATATATTTAATATGTTTATACCTATTTGAAATAGTTATAATATTGTTGATTGTTAACAAAATCATTTATGGTTGATTTTATAGGAGCTTTGAGCCCATACACTCTGGTTTGACTGGAAGCCAAATCTGACATAGTTAGGAAAAGGCTAGGTACTTGATAATCATACGAGTAGACCATATTCTGCTACCCAGAATAGAACATCACCGTCGGGACCATTTTCTACTATTAAACGGGTGACGCAGCTGGCAACAGTTAGTGTTGCCAGCTAAATGACTTTGGTTCCAAAATCAAAATTTAGATGTGAGTCTAATATTTATTTAACATTTAGCAGCCTTCGATATCGGATAATAATATTAATAATAATAAATTAATTTATTTCAGGCTAGAAAACCCATAGTAAAAATACAGTTTACAATATAAGGCTCATGTTTAAAAAACTATCAACTTATAATTCTGAAAAAAAAAAACATTAAAAGTACCTATATGCACAAAAGTGTTCACATAAAAAAAACCACCGCTTGAGTTTAATGCCCCGAGCGATAGGTACCACAAATCGTACGCCGAACTACCGTTTAGCGAAGTGACACGCATTTAGCGTGATAACTGGCTATTAAAGATTATTACACACACGTCAATAACACCGTGAAGAGATTTACTTGCTTCTACACACATTATCCTATACAGCAAGAAGCGTGACGGATGGTTGCGCACTTACTTGTTAATATTTTTGACAACTGAAGCTGTACATCCTTCTGCAGATTGCATGCGTGCAGTTTCGTAAAAATTTACACGAGATGCTATTTTTAAGCAGACTTTAACTTCTTTACGTTAGATCACGTTCGTTTAGCAAAGATTAAAGAAGCCAGACAATATAGGTATATATTTTTTTATTATAGATAGGATCGTGCTTGATCCCCAGATGGTAACCGATGATGTGGTCGACGGTAGAGCACGCTTGCCTAGAAGTACCTAAAATATTCACTCTTGACTTTAAGACTCATAGATTGTAGCTATTAGGAAACAGCGCTTTTTTTTTTTTTTTTTTTTTCTGTCGACGGGGAAAATCATCATTGACGAAACCCGCTCTTGGGTGGAGCGGGAGACAGTGTCAGAGTCTTACTGACTAAAAACCCCGCGCCGTTCCTTCTAGCCTTCATACCGGGGCTCTAGTTTCCTTTCGGATAACCCCGACCCCGGTAGGCTTCGACCCAGATGGGCCCCTCCTGTTGCTGACAACTCCTTGAGGCGCGCGGGAACAGTGCGCGCCGTCGACGCCTTGGCTCGGTCCGGACAGTTACCGGACGATCGGACAGCGAGCTACCCATGGCTCGCCGTCCGCGAGCCCGCGTCTACGGTGGCTGGAAATCGGGATCGGAATCCCGGCGGCGGCGGCGGGGGCGCCGTTGCCTGCTGCGGTCTGCCTCCTCCTTTGCTAGCATTACTGCTTCGCAGAAGGAGGCGACCGCCTGCCACTCCTCCTCGCTCCGGACATTGGCCTGAACCAAGGCCCGGCGCGAGAGGTCTCCGCCGCCGATCGCCCCCACGAGGGCACGGCGTTGCTCCGCCCAAGCAGGGCACACCTCTACTGTGTGCTCCACCGTGTCCTCCGGGCTTTCCGCACAGTGGCGGCACCCGGGCGTCTCTTCCGCTCGAATCCGATGCAGGAACCTCCCGAACTTGCCATGTCCGGTGAGGACCTGCGTCATGCGGAAGGTAAGGACGCCGTGAGGTCTTTCCAGCCACGCCTCAAAGAGGGGACTTACCGCCATAATTGTGGCGTGCCCAGTTAGGAAACAGCGCTAGACTTCTTATTTCAATAAGTAATATTTACATGACTTTTGTTGTAAATTCATATGTGAATAACGGGATTGGTTGAAAGAAACACAGCAGCTCAAAAATACATGGCCACGCCATAATTATGGCGGTAAGTTCCCATTTTGAGCAGTAGGTAGAGAGACGTCATGCGATCTCCTTCTGCAAAGCAATAATGCTAGCAAAGGAGGCGGCCACACGCGTGAGGGAACAGATATCCTCACATCTCAGCCACCGGGAACCCGACACCGACTACCAACCACCGTTGGTGTGGGTTGGAGGAAGATGAGCAATATGTGCTATGCCATCCGGCTATCCGATTCATTGTTTTATAAGTAGGTATCTACTGCACACTTTAAGATGCAACAACATAATCCTAAAGCAAAAGTTTTTTCTTAATAATTTATAATTTATTGTTTCCAAAAAAATAATACAACACCTTAAAATTATTGTAGACATTTGAGTTGAACATTAAATTTTATGTAAGTTATTCTTCTGATAAAACAACATTTATGTGTTTTTTAGAGATTATCAAATTTACACAACAGCTTAGAGAGAGTTTAAGCCGTTCCCGTACACACCCGTTTTCATAATCAAGATAATATTTTATTACTGTTGGATCTAACAATAACTTTAACACCTATACAGGTGTGAAATTGCGAATATCTTACTAAAATGAAGATAAAACTTTATAGTTTTATTGAAAAGTTAATGACACCTGTCATTATTGACGTATAAGTGTCACTTCGTTGCGTGACGTGACGTTAGCTATAAAAGGGTTTAAAAATAATTGCTCACACTTTTACTATGATTGTCCATGTCGGATTTGAATTAATTTGTCACCGTAGGGCGATTGTTTAAACTTTTGTGAAAGTTTATGTTGTGAATTATAAATATTGTTCAACACTTTTTTGACTAACTGTACTTTACTGTCAATTGTACTTTTTGATTGGTGATAATTTTCGGGCGAGATCAATTTTCGAATCAGTCTTTACAAATCATCGTTCGAATCCAATAGTTCACACGGTGTGAATGACCTATGATCGGTAGAGAGAGCAAAAATCTAAATGTTGTCAGTTCTCACTATTGACTATATTTCTCATATCATATCGATTCTAAAAATGGATAGCTAATTAAATGGATGATTCTTGAATATACTTTCATTACGTGCAAGATGATAGCGCTTTACAAATAATACTTGGGTATCAGATCGAAGTAGGGTTGTCGGCTTTGCTTTCTTGAACATTTTATTTTTATCTTAATTTAATATGAGTTTTTCTTTTACTGTTTACAGGCTAAAATTTGATCATTATCTCAACTGATGGCCAGCGGTAAAGTGGTTGATGATGGAGCACGCCTTGAAGTAAATTGACTTGCTGGTTGAAAATAAAAATCTGCATATAACTTTTCTGCTAGCGATCTCGCCAAACGCTAAGTACAAAATGTATAGCAGTGACATGACCTGTCACGTCACTTGTGACGTAACTTTTCTTCAAGTAATGTAATTGTCTTAGCGTTTGGTGTGAACGCTGACAGAAAATTCATATATCTAAGGACTACAGCTAGTAGCTAACAACGCTACAACCAAACAGCTACAACCAAAAAAAAAGTCAACTTCGTTGAAACTGCTTTTCTAAACATGTATGTATTAACTAATTTTGCATGGGGTAAAAACGTTCTATTATGTTTATCAAGAGAAGATTTTTTTTATAGAAACTATGGTATTTTCTTTCTTCCCCGTAAAACTTACAAGACAATACACCAATCTTTGGTAAATTTGATAAAAAATAAAACGTACGTTTTGACATTTAACCCTTCAGATACCGTCAATTAGAGACACAATAGTAAGACAATAGATGCGCGGCCACCGGTGGTCGCTTGGGGATTCATGAATTAAGAAAGATCCTAGAATGTTACTTGGAACGAAACTGAAAGAAACAATAAAATTATAATAAAGGCTCCGGCTTAGTAGTAGCTATTTTAGTAGTAGCTACCACTACACTGAACGAGCCACTAGGTTGTCAAAATACAAATGTCAAATCGGGTCTTTTCTTTTTTGACAACTATAATGCACATGGGTTACTTTTTAATCTTTTCGTATATTTTTCTAAATCATTATTTCAGCCGAGTGACGTCCACTGTTGGACATTGGCTACCACCAAGTGTCGCCACAACCATCCAGTACATGTTACATCGATCGAATTCACGCAAACCGATACACGCGTGGTTGAAGTAAGTTAGAAGAAAGAAAGAAGACAGAAAAATATTTTATTTGGCACACGCGCACAAATACACATAAAGTAGATGTAAAATAAACTCTCTGCGTAGTGCCAACCCTACACCAAAAGACAAGTAAAAAATAAGCCATAAAGCTCACGTTAACGCCGATCACACGAATGATTAATATATTTAGAGTTGATAGTGAAAAGCGCTCATTAATGCTCGCGCTTGCCGCTCGGTGCTAAAGTTCAAATATTTACGCCTCTTACTTTCATCGGGTGAGCAGGTTACGAAGTATTTTGTGTGATGATATCTTTATTTGATGGAATGACTTATTGACAAGTATGACGTGAAAGGAGTCAGTGATAGCGTGACGGTTGATAGAATGGAATGGAAATACTATTCTACTCTACCTACTCATTCGACATTATCAGAATAGATCACGAGTTGAGAAATGTAATTCAGCAGTGATGGGTAAATCTGCCCCCCTAGCCAAGTTGCTAATCTGCAATAGTTAACGCTAGTAGAAAGCTTCAAATGTATGGATGACGCTCAGTCACGTGGTCAGAACAAAAGATTTGGCGGCAAGGTCAACTCGAAGCGTTCGACGCAAGCGAAACGATTGTAACTTGGCTGGGCCTAAGTTTAGGCCATGGTCCGGAACGAGAAAAAAGAGGAGATATTCATGCACTTGCTTCTAGGAAGCAGGAAAAAATAAGCCATAAGCAGTTCGCAGTTCTAGCCAAGGAAACTGTTGCAAACGTGAGGAAACCGAAATGCAGTCACCAGCCACCGAAAGAGCGGGCTTGCGGACTGCGAGCAGCGGTAGCTCACCATCCGACCATTCAGTACATAACCGTCTTGACCGAGTCCGACTCGTCGCCGGCACGTAGTGTTCCTAGCGTGCATCTGCAAACAGACAGAAGGCCGATACCTGCTGAAATCGCGGGGAATTCCTGAAAAGGAACCTCCTACACACTACAGTCCTCCTCATACTACAGTCTTAGGAAGCAAAGGCTAACTGAAGGGCACAAGTGTGTTAGTCAGTAAAAGTCTGACACGCTTTTCCACTCTATTATAGAGTGGAAAAAGTCATTGGATGATTTCATGTCTCAAAAAAACACTGATGCGTAAAAGTTTATTAAAGCTAATGTTATACAAGGCATTAAATACGTTTTTGTTATTATAATATGTGTTATTTTATTTTATTGTATTTATAAGATTATTTTATATTTATTTTATAAAATAAATGGTTTTTATTATTATTATGAAGGAATCAATTCAGAACAAGTCTGAAAAAATGTTTGCTAGGGTATGATATTTCGGAATATAATTGACGGAGGAGATCTGATTTTACAATTATTTGGACTTAGATTTTTTCATTTTCTATTTATTTAAAACTCCTGAAATATTTAGGATTCAGTATCCAAAAACAAAATGAGACCCTGTTCTCATAAATCGTGATAGTTGAAATTTTTACAAATGATGTATTTCTGTTGAAGACAGAAAGATTGCATGTTGCGGAGATGAGAATGTTGAGATGGATGTGTGGTGTGACGAGAATGGATAAAGTGAGAAATGAGTATATTAGGGGAAGTTTGAAAGTGGCGCCAGTGACTGAAAAGTTGAAAGGAAATCGTTTGTCTTGGTATGGTCATGTAAAGAGGAGAGATGAAACGCATGTTGTTAAAAGAGTTATGAATTTACATGTGGATGGATGGAGAGGGAGAGGGAGGCCAAAGAAAAGATGGATGGATTGTGTGAGAAGTGATATGAATGAAAAAGGAGTTAGTGATAGCGTGACGAGTGACAACGGGATAAGGGCAGGAAGATGATGATGTATTTCTTTTGAAGCTATAACAACAAGTACTAAAAAAACAGAATACTATTAATATTTAAGGGGGCTCCCATAGAACAAACGTGATTTGTCTATGCTACTCACTCTCTCACACAGAAACGGCCTATGTCGCAGCATTGGCAACAAGTTTATAATAAAATAAATAAACTCAGAATGATGACGAAGATGTCTTTTTTATTTTTATATCTCAAAAATTATGAACTTATAACTTCAAAATTATCTTTTCCTAATTAAAATTAGTGCCACACGTGTTTATATTTTTTAATTCAAAACATAAACATCTTTGCCGATTAACGTCTTATAATAACCACAATTCATAATTAAAACCGCAATTAAAATTAAAAATAATTACGACACAAACACTTAAACTTAATATAACTCTAGCTTAGAACTGTAATAAATTCTTTAATTACGTATCAAAATAGATAATGAGAGCAATTTCTATGCAAATGATATCTAAAACTAGATCGATAATGGTCGGTATAAGTTGTATATTTTGAACGGTGACATTTACTTCGAGGGTCATGCGCACATAAAATGTTCTAAATAGTGCAGTTTAGATAAAGTCTGCATTAGTGTGGCTGGACGGTGGTCGCCCACCTTCAGGTGGGTTGCTTGTGAGAGCGAGGAGCGATTTATATCTTCTTCTAGCTCGGCCCCGGTATGAAAGACAAGAAGGAACAGGGTGGGTTTTTTAGGTAATAAGAGTCTGGCACTATCTTCCGCTCCACCCAAAGGCGGGGGGTGTTGTTTGGATGATTTTTACCCACACAAAAAAACCACTGCGTGTCGTGAAGTGCGATTTCTGCACTGTTACACAGCCTACAGATAGATGTTCTGGGTCAAGATGTCTTGAGAATGAGAGATTACATGTTTGTGAACACACCCGCGCTGCAGGGGTAATAGTTATATTGTAGCTAAACATTGAAAAATTCACGCCAGCAGTCGGACCACGCCTCAAACTTAATAAATCGTCATTAAATTTATAGAAAACCAATAAACTAATTCAATCTAGGAAACTGGTTCGACGAACTATGAAATTCCATTTAAAAGCTTTTACCTAAATAAAAATGTGTCATCAAACCGTTTATGAGTCCAATGAGTTTAATGTCACATTAAAAGTCATAATTATTGTTTTATTCGTTAACAGTAATTATTTTGAAAGCTAATGTTATTCTCTCAAACTTGGGCAACGGATATTATATTGTTGTCTATCTTGTACTGTCCTAATGCTGGGCAAAGGCCTCTCTCCATTTATTTAATTTTTCCCGGCTGTGGACTATTTCATTCCAAATCCTTATCCTTGAAATAAATAATTTCCGGGTGTTGTTAGATAAAATAATTTCATATTTATTATCCTCATGTTTCAGCAGCAATTTAAGCATAAATATAATCAGCATTATAATGTTCCCACTGTTAGGACTCAGGTCTCCTGTCTAGGAGAGGAAATGGGCCGCAATCTACCACGCAGGCCCAGTGTGGGTTGGTGGATGTCACATGTCTTTGATTTTTTGTTTGGTTCTAGAACATGCCGCTTTCCTCACGATATTATCCTTCACCGTTTTAACAGCAGTGGTGATGAAATAAATTACACAAAGTAATAGAGCAGTGGTGGCCGAGTGGTAATGGCTACGACTTAAGAATCGTGAATCGACTTAGTGGTGGGTTCAAACCCAGCCAGTAACAATTTAATTGAAGGTATTTTGTTGTCAGTCATTTTATTGGACGTCATTTTTGATTCCGTCTGCGGAGTTGTTTAAAAGAGTTACGAACCTAGACCGCAAAGGGCAAGTTAGTCAGTAAAATTCACACAAGTCATCCACAGTAAGAGAAGTTATTTGATTTTATACTAAAAAAAAGTGTTAATTTAGTTATTACTTAACGTCAATTTTACAAAAACCAAAACCTATCTATCTAATTTTAAGTCCGCTTTTAACGTCTGAAAAATATTTTTTTTTCTTACGTATATTGGTAAATTTTGCATGAAATAAAACCTTTAAAATAAGAATTAAAACGTCTACTCACCAAAAAAATAACCTTATCGTAATTTTTGAGACGAACTCGACCAATTTTTTTCTCCTTCATAATTCACCACCTTTTTGCTTAACATCAGTACCTACTGAGTGCTGTAAAAACCTAATCAAATCCTCAATTGATGTAGTAGATGTGTACATAATGATTTTGTAAACTTTGTTATTAGTTAAATGATTTTAATCATAAGGAAAATTACGGGTTGATCCGAAAGACGACTGTTTTTTGGGATGGATTGCGGTGATCTTTTTATTTAAGACGCAATTGTGTTATACTGGTGTCGACAGCTCCAATGGGTTATAAATAGAGTTAAATGTGCAAAAAATAACATAACAAGTCTAGTACTAGCTTACAGTAACACAAAAAGTAGCAAAAACTCATCACGTATAACCTTTTTTATTAACTAGCTGTCTCTTACGGATTCACCTGTGTATTTGGTTACTGCTTCACTCCTATTAGTTGCAGTGTGATAGCATATAGCATAGCATAGTCAGCTTAATAATGTTCCTACTGCTGGGACTCAGGCTTCCTCTCTAGGAGAGGGAATGGGCCGTAATCCACCACGCGGACCCTTTGCGGGTTGGTGGATGTCACATGTCTTAAATTTTTTTGGTTCTAGAACATGCCGGTTTCCTCACGATGTGATGCAGTGTGATGTTACATGCTATATACTTTTCTTTTAAGTATTAACATAATGTTCCTACTGCTAGGACGCCTTTTCTCTAGGAGAGCGATTGTGCCCATTGCGTGTTTGTGGATGTCAAATATCTTCGAACCTTAGATTTTTTGTTGTTAGGTTTCCCCACAATGTTTTTCTTCACCGTTTAGAGAGCATTGGTGATGAAATAAATTACATAAAGTTATGCGTTTGGCTGCGTTAGAACCCGTGGCCTACAACTCATAACAACAATCAACACAACTCATAAGTCGGCACCGTTACCACTGACACAACAGTTTCTGAGTCGTTTTTTGTTTCAAATTATGTTTATTTTACTTTAAAACCAAATTCAGACCCTCTATGTAACCTGAGAAAAGTTAGGTCGGTCTAAGATCACACTTCACTTTTGACGACAGAAAGTTACTTGATTTTTTTTCTCGCCACTTAAGTAAATCAGCACGTTTACGCTAAGTACGGTACATCGTGATGGAAACTGTCAATGTCGCCTCTGAATATACATGATCTACTGGGTAATTTAGTTTAGTATTCCAGAATTTCACTTCTAGAGAAAAAATACTTGCAAAATCATTCGGTCGTTACTCTTTATTGCTTACTGTGTCATTGGGTAGGCGCCTTTTGTCGTCCATGTCGGCATTGGCAATTAGTATCTGTAGGTTTTCATTACCCAGGCAATGTGCAAAACAAACCAAATTATAATGATTTAGTTTGACTGATGTTTTTGATGTTGTTGATAGGAGCATTCAAACAAAAGATTTTCATTCTATATTTGTCGACTAAGTGTAAGTCAGAAGCTAAAGTTATCCAGTAGATGACAGCCATAGATGCAGTTGATTATGGAATTCTTAGTGTACAAATAGTTTAATTGTGTGAGAAGTAATATGAAAGAAAAGGGAGTTAGTGATAGCGTGACGAGTGACCGGAAAGAATGGAAGAAAATAACGTGTTGCGCTGAACCCAAATAAAACGGGATAAGGGCAGAAAGATGATGATGATGATATACGTATAAACTATTCAAGAATAAAAAAATACAACCACAAGACCGTTCTGGTATACAATATCATACCAACCATTTCTTCCTAATCTACTCTATTTAAAGTTTGTCATACACAATGACCGATGGTACACATGTAAAAGGCATTGTTTTACTCATTGATCCAAGCGATCTACTTAGTCGGCACACGTCGGTCCGATGATAAAACGGTAATGTGGACCACCCAAACGCTGTGCGTAAATCGGGTGTTCGGACTTTAGTGGTAGATTAGTATGGACTGTGAAAGCTAATAAAGTTAATTTTTCTTCATTTTTTATCTCTATTTTTAATCAGAATTATTATAGCATTTTCAGCGATTTATAACGTAAGTATAAGCATAGGTATTAAAAATCCTCAACTAACCAGAATTATAATTATGCCCGGTTCACACGTGATCTCATAGGGCAACTAATTTTTGTTTTAATTTGTTATTATTTTTGTTTTTTTGAAAATTATTTGTTTGTCGATACGGGCAGAATAAATATGTTTTCTTTCTTTTTTTTTTCTTTTTACTTTTTTTTTAATTATGTGTACTTATATAATTATATTATTTCAGAAAATACTGGTTTAAATTGAAAATTTAATTAAGTGTTTTATAGCCCATTTATCGATAAAGACTATAAACTATCAAACTACAACCATGACGAAGCAAATATGCGAGTGGAACCTCGAAGAACATATTTTGCTAGTTTAAAATGTGGCATCGAAAAACTCGATCCTACCGACTAGTAATTTAACCAAAATACTGGTGGCAATGCCACGCTATAAGGTAATGCTCATGCTAATTATCTTTAATCTGTCTAAGAGAAAAAGCAAGCCGTAGATCACGCGTAGTGTCAACAATGTGTTTAGACTGTAGCTTAGTTTCTACATTTGTTCGTTTAATGTACTTTTCTAGATTTTGCTTATTTGTCTTCCAAGGAAAATTTAAATTTCAGTTTCTAGAACATATCTTTTTTTATATGTTGCCAGAAGTAGTAGTGATAAAAGTTGTAAAACATATTTTTACCAAAATCGATCTAAATAATTAATAAGGAAACAAAAATCAGACGATATCTGAACCACTTTTTTTTGGAAGCCGGATACAACGAACAGTAATTTGTGTATTAAAACAAAATCATTAATTAAAATTTCACAACGTACAAAAGCAAATGGTCAACTACGCGACAGTTATAATAATAATAATTATTGCTAGATATAATAATATTATAGAAAGCTCAAGCTAGGTGATATTTTTCTTTGATTTATTTGACAGAACAAATAAATCACTAAGAAAATGTTACTAACACTGTTGACCCTCACAAGTCACATCCACACTAATCTTCCCAGGCCCCATGTATATGGATCATTGTAATTGGATTAAACGATTCTTTTTCTGTCATTGTTTCCTGTCGGCCATTGTTCTTATTTGTCCGTCTGTCTGCCCATTGCTACGGAACTCGTGTGCTAATAAGCTAATGTGGATCAATTATTCATGTAGATAGTGACACTGTAAATACATGTAAGGCGTAATGGACAGATTATGTTTGAACTGTATTTGGGTGAGAGGAGACGATTGTAGCCGCATCGTGATATATGGAAGAGGTAATGCTACTATGAATTTGTCAGATGTTAATTCTTGTTTGGTTACTTTGTGATAGGGGTAATGCTTTTTATATTTAGGCCTGTTTCGTTTCGTATTGAGCGTGGTTATTTTAAGATTATAGTGACAAGATTCGATATTGTAAATTGTGTGTAAAAACTCTAGTTTGTCTTTCTTCTATTCATCATCATCATCATCATTTCAGTCGAAAGACGTCCACTGTTGGAGAACCAAGGTTATAAATATAACCCAAAGAATCATCACTTAAGTGACAGTGGTTAGGGCACATTGCCTGAAGAAAAAATGGTCGAAGCTATGAATGAATGCGAATGCTAGAAGACGCAGCATTGGAATGCCTCCCATATAGTAGTCCGATGACCTGATGAGGGTCGCGAGAATAGAATGGATGAAATTTTGATCTGGTTTTGAAGTCTCTATGTCGATTTTTCTATGTGAAAAACGTTGTATTGTGCTCACAGCTAAAACAAGTCATATAAGATCATGCGGTGAACGCTATACCTCTGCCACTTTGTTTTATAAGTATTTTGAAGCCAAACTTTTGGTTATCAGCATCCGATTTACTCTTAAACTGCAGCCAAAATATTTAATTTTATCGTTATTATAAGCTGTTCTCACGACCTACCATTACCAGACAACCAAGCCTCATAAATTAATCTACTTACGAACTAATCATGCCCAACATTGGCCAATCAGAACTAACTTGCACCTACCGTCCAATTTTTACTCAATATACAATTTGGCCACATTATAAGAGCAGGGTTGGTTCAGTGGGTATAAATTTTGCAAAATTGGACCTGGGATCACGTCATAAATTTTGAAATTAAAGTTTTCGGCCGTCGTCAGTGATTGTATGAATTAAGAGCTTTCTTTTATGGTTAACTTGGCACTTTATACTCTCATTATTATGGTGTTCTGTAATTTTGGTACCGCTGAGTTGGTTCCCTTGCCTGACCTAGTTGAGTTACGGTCTTTCTGAATTTTTCTTTTAATTTTTTGTTTGTACCTTGTATGGTTTTTTAAGCGATATTATCCGATAAATTATTTTGTTTGTGGTTTGTGGTTTCAGAGAGTAAAGGTGACCCAGTGGTAACGGTCCCGATTTATGGGTGGAAAGTCACAGATTCAAACCCAGCTACGCGTTTTTCTTTGTGTAATTTATATCATTACCATCACTGTTTTCAACAACAGTGAAGGAAAACATCGTGAGGAAACTGGCATGTCCTAGAACCAAAAATTCAACGTCTTGTGAGATTCACCAATTCACACTGGGCCCGCTTTACGGCTCTCGAAGTCTCGAAGAATCAATCATTAATGTGCGTTGCTGTTTTTATACCTTTTCGTGGTAAAAAAGAACGGGACATTTCACGTATTTCTGTAAGGACTTGAAGATATGTTTGAATTAATTTAAGTTTTCTTATATGATCCGTTTATATAACGAATATGATGCGATATGGAAGTATGATCATTAATAATATCTTATCTTATCTTTTTATTATTCACAGGCTGGACAGCTTCGATTACAACACAAAATTGACCATCAACCTTTAAAATGTCATCTTATGCAAACACCACACATTATAAATATCACTTATCTTCAAGCAATACTCATTATCCAAAAGTGTACATAATAATTTATTTAAAAAATATCATCCGTTAAGAATTTTTATGGTAATTATTCGAGTCAAAAAATCGCACTCTCTCTCGATATTATGATAATCGAGTACCATCTTCATCAGTGGTTACACAACCATCGGTATCGTTAATATTTCATTCTTGTGCAGATATCTCGATTCATATCAATTCGAGTTTGTAATCGATACTTTTTGTGTTTATAAATGTTGAACTGCATGACTTTCTCACAGTAACTGAGAGGCTTATTGACTACTTTAAATTAATATTTATAGTTGTAATTTTTGCTCTTTTCTTTGGCCGGTATTTATAATAAACTTGGGCTTGTTTCAAGAGTTGAATATCTGTCGTATGAGCCAGTGTTTCATCAACCAAGTGGAATACGATTTGAAATTTCTCAATTTACATACTTATGATTTAAGTTTGGTACTTATGTATATTTAAAATACTTTTAGTCCTGAGGTATAAATTTCAATTTAAGAAACTATAGTAAATCGTATGACTGAAAACCACCTTTGTTAATAATCGCTTTTAGCCTCTTATTTGACTTTTGATTCGAGTGGCCTGTTGGTCTAGTGGTTAGTGACCCTGACTGCTGTACCAGAGGTCGTGGGTTTGATTCCCACCCAGGACAAAGGTTTGTGTGATGAGCATAATCATCTGTTCTGTGTCCCCAGACAATTAATTTATCTATAATTATGTATGTATTTACAAAATATATAAGTATGTTTATCAGGTCAGTAACCATAACACGAGCTCTGCTTAGCTTGGGACTGGACGGTGTTGTGTGATAGTTGTAGTTGTGTAGTTGTGGAATATAAGTAAAAAAAAAAATAGTCACTATGTCTGTAAAACTCATAGTGCAAAACCGAATGATTCATAGGTGAATGTATTTCTTAAACCAAATACTAAGCTGATTTAAAACCCAATCAAAAATCAATTCGAATAATCAACAATAATTGATGCCATTTTAATTTTATGAATCGATTTCTAAATCGATTTTAAATAGCTTATTCGACTCAAAGTAAAAATCTGAATTTGAAATCTATTTTCGCTTCAGACTATCATTTATTACGATTAAAGTGAAACTCTGCAATTAGACTTCAAATATGAATATTATTATTGATATTTGAACAAAACTGCGAAATTTTTAAGCAAAAAAAAATGGTATAAAAACTGCGCTCTCTCTTAGTTTAGATTAGCTAGACGAACGATATCATATCCATCACTCGATCAACTTTAAAATAAATAAATCATCGATGTTGAGTGCAATAAATCAATCGACTCATAGCAGTGGTCCAATTCGATTCATCTCTCGATTGAAGCGAATCGGCGCAAAACAATCAGAGCTCGTAACTAAAAACCACTTATGAATAATTCGCGTATGAATGTAATTGAATGATTTATGTCTGTATGTTTGGGCCTAGATGGTGCTGCTGGGTAAATTGACTATAAGTGTTTAGAAATTGGTATACATTTAAATATAGATTAGGTTAAATTCTGTTTGTAAAAGAAGGCTAGTAGGACAAAGATATTGTGATATACTCGTCGTAAACTTGATATCTACCTAAATATGAACTTGACTTTTTTATTTCTCATAGTTACTTTACAGTGTCTATCAATCTATAAAACAGAGAGTTGGGTTCTATGGTTCCTTCTGCCTGATTCTGAGCCTTTTCTTTGTAGTAGCTAGATGTTCCTACTACATTTTCACTTTTGCCCATCCTAAAAACTAAAATGCTAACTGTAGCTTCATTTACTTAATTACCAATTTCAATGATCATCTTTTCAGTCGAAAGACATCATAGTGGTCAGAGTCCTCCCCAAGTGTCGCCACAATGAACGATCCTGTGCGTCTCGCATCCATCAGATTCCGGCAACTTTCACTAGGTCATCGGTTCCGGCCGCCACTCCAGAACCTTTCGGCCTTGCGGCCATCTGTTCAACGAGCAAAGGAAAATCACTCAAAGGGCAAAGGGCAGTGTTTGGAGTTTCCTCACGTGATCGAATCAGAAATGAAGATATCCGCAGGAAAACCAAGGTTGCCGACATAGCACGAACAATCGCCAAACTTAACTTACTTTTAACTTAACTTAACTTTACTTCTACTTAACGTGGCAATAGGCAGGGCGAAATATTGTACATTAATATAATCCATTGTGTAAGTATCAAAAATAATAATTTATAAGCTTAAAACTAGGTGATCTATATCCTTCACCGCCTCAACACCCAACTACACAACAACACACTATTACTACACAGATTTAATAATAATAAAAAGAATCAGTATTGTAAGTGCGTGCGTCCATTGTCTACTTGCGCCCACGCAGCTCCAGATAAATTATTAATAGTGAATTTGTAATGAATTGTAGATCAAGAGGAAAGAGACGGGGCAATGTTGCTGTTTTGATTTTGCGTGGAGCAGTGAGTGATTATTGCGTTACTGTATGGGAATTTGCTGTGTTATTTCAAACAGGGATGTTCTAAGTATTAAGATGAGTGTAGAGTGACGAAAAAGAATAAAGCGAGTTTTGGATTGTGCGCGGAAATAACATGACTTGATTCTCTCATCACTTTTCTACCATTAAACAATCCGACGTACAGCTAGTGTCCATTCTTACATTGATTACACCTCTAATAAATAAATAAATAAACCTCTATGGCCAGACTAAGTGTTTTGCTTTGTTGCCAAAGTACATCAAAGGATTGGAACAATTTGCCTGCTGCAGTCTTTATGTCTTATTATTATTATTATTATTTTTTTATTCGTATAAACTAGTGCTTGACTGCGATCCCACCTGATGGTAAGCAGTGATGCAATCTCTGATGGTGAGGCGCACTAGTTTATTAAAAGCCTATTCACTCTAGCCTTGAAGATACCCAAATTATAATCGGACGGGAAGACCACAGCAGGCAGATTGTTCCATTCCTTCGACGTACGCGGTATAAACGACGAGGCGAAACGCTTAGTCCGGACCGTAGAGGTTTCAACAACGTATGGGTGGATACACGCCGTACGTCGGGTTGTCCCATGGTAGAATTGAGATGGCGGAATCAAGTCATGCAATTCCTGCGCACACTCTCCAAAAAGCATCCTGTAAAACACCGAAAGGCTGGCTACCCTACGCCTGTGCTCAAGGCTTTGAAGGCTGGAGTGATTAAGCTCTAAATAAACTAACTCTTTACCATCAACGTTTGCATTACTGCATACAACCAGGTGGGATCGCAATCAAGTACTGGATTATATATCATTAAAATATATTCAGCATAATATTTTGAGTTCTATTCCTTTGCATATTCTCCAGGGCATCTTTAATTCGTGACAATTAACATCTACTGGTTTTATTTTCTAACGTTTTTTATTGTATAATAAAATCCACAGTTTCTGTATTAGTATATTCGTGATTTACATTACATTATTTTGCTCACATGAGTTTGCTCCTAACCTTACAAGAGTTATTTTTTGAAACCGAGGAAATTCGACTCATTCATCTGGCCTCTTTGTTTTTTACAATTTGATAGTTTTGTTCCAGTCACTAAATTTAACAAATAACATCACAATCTAAGGCGCTCATTTGGTAGTAAGAAAAATAGGCCACATGAATGAGTAGTATTCCCGCAGTTTCAAAGGCTCATCCTAAAAATATATATTTGTCTACTGTCTTTTCCTATTCTTACACTTAGTTAATCCTACAAATCTCAACTTCTGTTCCAACAAGACAAATATCCAACATAACTAACAATTACAGAGCTGTCTGCACTAATTAGTCTTTGCATTTGTCTAGCAAGCCCGGTTAGTCACCGCGCGACAATGACGGTGTCAGTTACAATATACCACTGAGATATCGGCTCTATAAGGTATTTAGTTCGACACTGGTTAAATATATCCCTTTAATATCGAAACTATTTGGATACTGGTAGGCAAATGGTAGATTAAACCTGGATTTACTTGAGTTTCATGAAATTATGAAATGTTTAATCTGTATTGTCTTTAGGTAAGATGTTTAAGAACAAGCTATGAGGCATAACCGTGCCTGTTATATTTTGTTAGACTGGCTTGTTGGACTGCTATGCTGGAGGTCGTGGGTTTTTTTTTTTTCTCTCGACGGGGAAAATCATCATTGACGAAACCCGCTCTTGGGTGGAGCGGGAGACAGTGTCAGAGTCTTACTGACTAAAAACCTCGCGCCGTTCCTTCTAGCCTTCATACCGGGGCTCTAGTTTCCTTTCGGATAACCCCGACCCCGGTAGGCTTCGACCCAGATGGGCCCCTCCTATTGCTGACAACTCCTTGAGGCGCGCGGGAACAGTGCGCGCCGTCGACGCCTTGGCTCGGTCCGGACAGTTACCGGACGATCGGACAGCGAGCTACCCATGGCTCGCCGTCCGCGAGCCCGCGTCTACGGTGGCCGGAAATCGGGATCGGAATCCCGGCGGCGGCGGCGGGGGCGCCGTTGCCTGATGCGGTCTGCCTCCTCCTTTGCTAGCATTACTGCTTCGCAGAAGGAGGCGACCGCCTGCCACTCCTCCTCGCTCCGGACCATGGCCTGAACCAAGGCCCGGGAGGTCGTGGGTTCGATTTCTACCCAGGACAAATGTTTGTGTGATGAGCATAATCATTTCTTCTGTGTCTGAGTGTAATTTATCTATAATATGTATGTATATAGAAATATATAAGTATGTTTATCATTTGTTTAGTACCCATAACATAAGCTCTGCTTAGCTTGGGACTGGACGGCATTGTGTGATAGTTGTGGAATATTACTATTATTATATTATTATTATTATATCGCAAGCCTATTCGTTTTGGGAACATGTTTATTATATGTAGGTATAGCTATAGCTCTGTGACTCCTGATAGCTACAACCTAGGGGTCTTTAAGGCAAGAGTGAATAGGTTACTTCTAAGCAAGCGTGCTTCACCGTCAACTACGTCATCAATAACGAAAGCATTATCATCTTAAAACAACTGTTTACATTCTGCGAAATGGCAATCAGCTGCTTGATTTGACTCTGTGGTCTTTTCAAAATACTTAAATCCCTTTGACATTGTATTAACTGTCTAGTTTAATATTCTCAGATCGTTCTTTATAACACACCATATCTTAAATTCAGCGAGCAGCTTATACACCGCACCCAACATTGTTGACATCGTCATCTATAACAAACGATGGAGATTACTATCAATATCCCATAACTGGGCGATAAATAAAGATTTTTTCTTCAAGCCTTGTTTAGAAATATCAAGTATTTATGGGACTACTGCTAACAAATCATGGTATTGTTAGAAATCGTATTGAAAGTCGACGATGTGTTTAGATTTATTTCTGTGTTTATGCCATAGGTGTGTCTATGGTTTAAAGATTAGGGTTCTTGGTTGATGGGGACTGGTTGTGATGTAATGGGGAGCGTGGTTTGTGAGAGTGTAGAGTTTGGTTTGTTTATTACAATTGATGTTAAAATTATTGTGATATCTTGAATATATGTTTTGGACTCGTGTTTCGTCTGTATATAGTTTTCTGCTCAAGATGAGTAATGTTCTATGTATTTGGCATAAATAAATGTAATAGCAACCGTCTTGAAATTATTGAAAATATAATACCTCCGTTGAAAAGGGAGGATCCTCCGACCAGATGGATCTTATGTCTGGTGAGACCAACTGCCCGATAGATGATTTTGGGCTGTATTATATGCTCAAATCGCGCGGCGAACTCTAACTCCGCGATGCAGTATTTCGTAGCTGTGCGATGTGACGCCTTAAATGTCGATTCGGGCTCTCAAAAAAGGCATGCCTGTGACACAGGCATCAGTGTGAAAACAAGTAAAAATATGCAAAATGGGATACCACACATTGTAATGTAGAGAGAGGTGGTATGTGTTGGGTGTGTTGTGAATATGCTTCTGAATTCAAAATCACTTACAAACAACGATAGTTGTTTCATATCTAACAACGTAGAAAGATTCTAAAGAAAGTCTTGTCTAGTATTGTCTAAATCTCTTTGTCGGAACTTCATAAATGTCAAAATATTTCGACCCTCGCTATTATGGGTTAACTAGGGTGGCAACCGTTTGTAGGGCATCGCGCCTAATTTTATTTATGTACCGTGATCTCTCGATTTTAAACCAAAAGACTACTCTTTATAGACTGTTTCAACCAACTTACTATTACCGTTTAAAAAAGACATTTCAGGCAATTTTCAACCTTAAGCATTTGTGACAAGGTTGACACGATTGCTTGGTCGGTGAAGATTTAAGTTAGTTTTTGTGCAAGAGTGTCCATAAATTTTGCTTTGAGAACAGAATTGTAACAATCGCTCGATTTAAAAACTACTTATTGTGAGTTAGAGGGCGCGTCACTTGCATTGACAATTTGTTCAGGCCCTTAAATAAAATCTAATGTGCTTTTACAGGGACAAATGTTACTTAAAAAAAATCGAACTAACTTTCTTTAGGCTTTTGTATCTTTTTTCGATGATATTTATTACATTTAAAATGGTAACGCTAATTTAGTTATAAAGCAGCTGTTAGAAAAGATATTGATCTACGTTAGGTAGATATTAGGAAAAAAATAGGTAGTGTATGGACGTATAAATAAGTCAGAATTAAATATTATTTGATCAAGCAGGACCTATTGACCTATAACAAAGTATGTATTTCAATAAACTAACTAACTTTTACAAAAACATCGTGAGGAAACCGACATGTCCTAGAAACAAAAATTCGAAGACATGTGACATCCACCAACCCTCTCCTAGAGAGGAGGCCTGAGTCCTAGCAGCGGGGACATTAAAAAGGCTGATGATGATTATGATGATGACGATACTATTTAATGTAGCTGATTCTGTTATTGATAAGAACTTCAGCCTAAAAGTTATGACCGAGTCCAAGACGTCGACGGCGCAGGCCGACCGCATCAGGCAACGGCGCCCTCGCCGCCGTCACCGGCATTCCGATCCCGATTTCCGGCCACCGTAGACGCGGGCTCGCGGACGGCGAGCCATGGGTAGCTCGCTGTCCGATCGTACGGTAATGGACCGAGTCCAAGACGTCGACGGCGCGCACTGTTCCCGCGCGCCTCAAGGAGTTGTCAGCAGCAGGAGGGGCCCAGCTGGGTCGAAGCCTACTGGGGACAGGGTTGTCCGAAAGGGAGCTCGTGCCCTGGTATGAAGGCTAGAAGGAACGGCGCGGGGTTTTTAGTCAGTAAGAGTCTGACACTGTCTCCCGCTCCACCCAAGAGCGGGTTTCGTCAAAGATGATTTTCACCGTCGACAAAAAAAAAAAAAAAGACGTCGACGGCGCGCACTGTTCCCGCGCGCCTCAAGGAGTTGTCAACAGCAGGAGGGGCCCAGCTGGGTCGAAGCCTACTGGAGACAGGGTTGTCCGAAAGGGAGCTCGTGCCCCGGTATGAAGGCTAAAAGGAACGAGATGGGGTTTTTAGTCAGTAAGAGTCTGACACTATCTCCCGCTTCACCTAAGAGCGAGTTTTGTCATAAGATGATTTTCCCCAACAAAAAAAAAAAGCTAAAGGTACAACTAATAGTTTTATGCGTTCATCTAATTTCCATAACCAGGTCATCGGTCCACCTTGTGAAGGGCGTTTCCAACTTTAAAACATTTCGACCACATCGACTATTTGAAAGTTACAAGTAGGTATTTTAAGTATAAAGAAAATAACCTTTTTATTGAACTTGCATAGTTTCGTAAAGCTACGATCTGAAATTGGTGATGATTCGAATGCAATGGTTTTGCTAGTACAGGATATTCATTTCACAGCTTCTCCAAATCAGTCTGATAATTTTCTCATTGGTAGACTCAGGTCTTCACTCTAGGAGATGGAATGGATCAAGTTTATCAGTTTTCCTTGACAATTTTAAAAGCACAGGTGACAAAATAAGTTACTTATGCGCCATTGATTTAAACCTTTTTTTAAATGAGAAATCATCTAATGACTTCTCCTGATCTGGAGTGGAGCTGGAGGGTGTGTCTGACTTTTACTGACTAAAAGCACTCCTATGTTCCATCATTCTGCCCCTGATAGTTAAAAAGAGGTATCTAACAAAAACGAAAACGGATAAAATTTTTTTTTATTGAATTAAACGGAAAATCGGGTCTTTTTTCCTGTGTTAAAACCGCACTGGAGAAAGTTAGCAAAATATAAAAAATACAGGCAGATGCGCCATTATATCCTGATTCCGGAAATGTATATAATTCAACTCTGGAAAAAATTTTAGATGCGTCTTTTTTACTAACGGGGGCAGCATTGCTTTCGCGTTTCGAGTTTCCCTTTCGGAATTCCCATTGGCTGGCTTGGGCCTTAGGCATTACTGTTCCTGTTTCCGAAAGTAACCTAGGAATATTCTAAGTGCATTCTAATTTTACCCACAATAATTCATACTCGTGACACTTAATTTCCTAACTCAAGCACCTCCACCTAATAACTTATACCGAAAAGGCAATTTACGCTACAATTCAGTTCGAATCTTAATAGCTGACGTGATTGGCACATATAAAACTAACAAACAGACAGCCAAGCGAGTGTTTAGCGCATTAGTCACCGGAACAGTGCCGATAATATTATGCTAATGAGGGTAGGCCGGAGTAAATCATGCTGCGGCCAAGGTTGAGTGTAGGGATGGGAACACCATGAAGTTTGAGAGTTGTTTTGGTTTAAATGAGAAATGATATTTATTTTGCAAATAGTTTAAGGTTTTGTGAGTAGAAAGGAAAAGATCTGCACTCCTCAACTCGGTCGCAATGGCAACGAAAAAATTCTCAGCATCTTGAGTAGGTAATGTAGAACTTGAAAGGTGGTGTTTGCTTGCTTTTAATATCCATTAAACTATTCTCCTTTTGGTACTTACGACAGATTCCTAAACAGGGCTTAAACGTCTAATGTTCACGCTTTCTCTCTAGGAGAAGGAGTGGGCTGTAATAAACCACGTGAGCCCAGTACGGGTTAGCACTAAATTACTCAATTCTAAAAACTGCTGGCAGTATGAATAAAATCTAAGTTAAATTCTAGTTTTAGTTCATCGCACAACCTTTTTTTAAAAGTGTTTGACTGTGCAATAAACCAAACAAATAAAAATATATCGTTATCACTAGCGCCATCTGTTGAAAACTCTAGTAACTTTTTTGACATACATTTCAAATTCTACTTTTATCAAAAACGCATACGGTTTTTTCCCACAAACATCACAGTATAATGATCCCATAATGTTCCTACTACTTGGATTCAGGCCTCCTCTTTAAGAGAGGGAATGGGATGTCACCCACTATCCAGGTCGAGTGTAGGTTGGTGGTTGGTACTTCTACATGGGTTGGTTGAAATTACAGAACCCCATCTTTTACGATTCTAACTTCCATTAATCTTCTATTTTTGCATCAATTACGTTCACATCATCAGGTCACACCAACCTAACAAAAACTACTTTAAACAAACTAAAAATAGGACCCAACCACATCGTCTAACATCCTCCAAATTGTCTACATCACTATCGACTCCGGCGCACCGCCCACGCGTCATTTCGCGCCCGATATGCGCGCGCGCAGTTACGCAACAGTTGACACCTAGATCAGCGCCGAGCGCCGGGAAGCAAGCTATTGTCTTACAGCTGTTTGAATGACAACGTGTGAAACTGCTAGATAGAGAACAACGAACGAGATATTTTGATTGATATAGTAACTGTTTTATTTATCTATAACCTCTCCCGCTTTGCGGCGGAGCGCGAGATTATGTCAGACTTTTACTGGCTAAAATTTGTTTGGATAGGCTCGCGTTTCACCACTATCTCACCTGATGGTAAGCGATGATGTGGCCGACGATAGAACACGCTTGCTTAGAAGCTATCTATTCACTCTTGATTTAAAGACCCTAGGTCATAGCTGTCAAGAAACACAGACTCCAGCAGGGAATTCCACTCCTTAGCTATACTCATAATGAATGTTTTCTCTAAACGCTTTGCACGAACGCACTCCTGTGTTCCTTCTTTGCCTTAGTTCCAGGGTTGCTCGACCATTGGGCAGCTTAGAAGCAGATAAGTTGCTCCCTCCTCCTTCTTCATACAGCTGTCGGTAACGACAAACCCACTTCTTAATAATAAGAAAAAAAAAGACGTGTGGCACTCGGAGACTGCCGCGGTAAAGCTATTGCATAGCATTTTTTATCAACTTATGCAATTATCATAGAAAAATATTATTTGTGATTGAAGTTGACAATTTGCCATGACAACCATTTAGTGGGGGGTGTTAGGTTTTTTTCGTTACGGAATTTCTGGATTCGGTCTCCACGCTCAAGGCCCGCGATAGAAGCTATGCAATAGCTTAATAAATCCATTAAATCTCTTGGTTTTCTTTAAGTCAAGAGGAAGTAGGTTACTTCTAGGTAAGCGCGGTATATCGTCGACTGCATCGTCACTTTACATCAGGTGAGTTAGCGGTCAAGCGCGAATAAAAAAAGAGTTTAAATAAAATATATTTCAGAATAGTTAACATCTGTCGATCCCCAAAAAACTATATAACAGACCTGACCTAACACCCCAGACAAGTCAATTTTACACTTGAAATTATTTTACACAAACCCGATAATGAAGTCTTAGTTTCGTATTCCCTTCCACAATAGTAGCAAAAACGGCAGTCACCAATAAGCATACGATCCCATTGACGAACGCAAACCGTCTGCTAAAGATAATCTAGCGTTAGTAAAAACTAAGATCTCAGCTAACGAACTGTATTGTGCGATATGGATCCACGGCAAAATCGAACGGAGAGCGCGTGTAGTGTAAGTTATGGGAAAACAGCGATTCCATCAATGAATGAATGTAAATTGTATTGTATTATCTGCTATAAGAAAAATTATGAATTTCGGATAAATAAATCCATAACAGATGCAGAAGACCTAAAGTTACCGGCATAGGACAAAAACTCACAAGTTACCGTGGGCAGGGAACGTTGCTCGCAAGAAAAAGTGATCAATATGGTGGTCAAAAAGTTTTGGAAAGGCGTACAAGGTGAACCGATAACCTGGTGAGGATTGCGGGAATCCGATGGATACGAGACTAGTCTTTGTGGCAACACTTGGGGGAGATCTACGTCCAACAGTCACGGTGGATGTCTTTCGACTGAAATGGTAATGATAATAATCTAAACATAAAATAAAACTTTAGTGAAAACTAACAAATCGTTAATACAGCTGTTGGTAACCTTTCAAATACCATAAATAATGACACAATGGAAATACAACGAGAGAGCAAACGCCGACGTTAGCTTGGGGTTTAATGAATAGATAATAAAACATTAACCCAAAAGGTATACCTAATTCGTTAGTAAACAAAAATAATAAGATAAACAAGAAATAATGTTTCATTAGACATCTTTTGTTATTTTCTTATATTTCTTATGATTGTTTAAGGATAAATGAAGATTGAAGAAAGCTACCTACACATTACCTATGTGCTTTAAATACTTAAATGTAACGAATTGTACTTTTATTTTGATAGCTATATTACCAATTTGCTAAAATGAGTCATCTGAATGAAATGAAATCGTGAACGCTCTAAAAAAGGGTCCCGGGACTCACTTAAAGCTTATTTATGCTTATTTTGCTTTTGCCCGCGGCTTCACCCGCGTACATAATCCCAGGATAAAAAGTATCCTATGTGTTATTCTGGGATATGGTCTACTCGTGTACTAAGTTTCATCGAGTTCCGTTCAGTAGTTTTTGCGTGAAAGAGTAACAAACATCCATACATCCATCCATACATACAAACTTTCGCATTTATAATATTAGTAGGATTTAGATTAGCGACGCCTAATTTTCAACTTTACTAACGAGGTATTTGGTTATTATTCATCATCATACAGTTATAAGTCGCTTAGCTTATGGTCTCGCTGTTACTTCTAACTTGCACCAACCCTAAACAAATCCGAGCAAAATCGAAGTGCCACGCAACAATAGGGCGTCCTCAATACAAAATTGACAATAGCTGGAGTGAGCAGCAACAAATTTATCACCTTCTGTTTCTTGCAAAACGCTGTCAAATACACTGTGACTAAATTGTTGAAAAACGATATTGTGTTCAGTTCTGTGTTGTTCGGTTTCATTGAAGAAGATAGGAGGATTGTGGATGTTTTGTCTGTTTGTAGAGAGAAATGGTTGTTCAATAAATCGTGTACAAGATTTTATATTTGTTTAATAATAATAATAACGTTTGCTACCATAAGATGGACTGATGGGATGTGGTGAGTGTCGCGGGAAAGTAAAGGATGCGAGTCGCACAGGACTGTTCATTGTGGCGGTAAATGGGGGAGTTGGAGGAATTCTATGTCGACGTTTTTCAACTGAAATAATGATGACGACAATGAATAACATTTATTAAAAAGACGATAGTGGTGGAAAGGTTAAGACAACTTATCAACTAAAAAATTTGTAATAAATAAAAAATATAAAACTAAAACGACTTCACCAATAACCGCAACTAGTTCATTAATATTTGACTTTTATAATGTTCGTACAAAAGCCAGGATCAAAATTATTCTTTATTAATCAAAATAACTAACAATATCCAACTCATACATACAAACATGCACAAAAACTTATTGTATAGCATTAATTTCATATTTTCTGATATTTCTTGATACTTTTACCGATTTTTTTCTTCATAACTAGTTAACAAGAAAAATCTATAAATTCTTCGATTGTTTCCTAACGAAAATTGCAATAACTTTAATTCTTATAATTAATAATACTTCACAATTCACCACTATCATAAAATCACGATCAAACTGATCATTTTAAAAATAACATCATCCAATCCCTAATATTATTTGCAACCAACTTCCCAAAAAAAACAACATAAAAAAATCATTCAACACATTTACGACCGCAAAAACTATGGCAAACATTCCACACCCTACATTTGGTTGTAAAAGAAGAGTATAATATTATCACACATCAGTAGAATCATTGGAAATCACGCGTAAATCAATGAAATGATAACGATCAACCGTTTGGCTGCAGCGGTCGGTAGTTAGGACCCACTCGTTGGTAAACAGATGCTCCGGTCACAATAGGAATATTTGGTAGGCGGTGACGGGTGAGCTGTGGCACAAACGTGGTAGCGGGATATGGGTTGGAAATGTATGGATGAGACGGTTTGGGAATAATGAAGAATTTATCTGCCTAGTGATGAATGATGATCGTCCAGAGGCGAGATTAGTAGATGATATTGTTGACATCGTGGGGGTATTTTTGAAGTGCGCGGGAAGGTGTACAAGGCTTTTACTGGCTTTGCGTTCTAAGACCATGGGTTTCCATTTCAGAAATACCCTTGCTGATTTTGCTGATATTTCTTTGTGACGCACATGGAACACTACACGTCGGCGACAATTCGGGCTCGATCCGGAGGGTTGCTGGATGCCTGGATGGCGAGCTTTCCATTTCTCAAACCCTGCTATGAAAAATAAAAAGAATTATTTCCTCCTTCATAGCTGTTCTGGAAGAAATTACCATAAAAATAAAACCTTTAGAAAACAGGATCTTAAAAGTCTAGTTTCACGTTCTAGCTTAGAAATCTTTTGTAATTCTGTTAAGAATAAATTACAAACTTTATTGTTAAGAAACTTTTCTCCTTTGTATGGCTTTAATAACTTAAGTAAGATTTTTTTTTAAATTGACGTTAAAAATCTACATATAAATTCTAACAAGTGCGTCTAATTTTTTAGTACTATTTATCATTTAACTTCCTAACTTAACTTAAGGATTTTCAAAATAGTTTTCTTATAGTTTATTACATACGTGACACACCACATCCATGCTAACATAGCACACTTAACTAATCGTAACAAATTATACTACATTATATTACGTGAATGGCCACAGTAATTTATCTTCACCAACCACAATGGTAACGACAATATTGTTCAAAATATTGACACGTTTTTGTTCAGAAATATTGTCAGGGGTCGAATCGACCCCCACTTAACATGGTATTGTCTGATCAGATGTTTGTAGTTTAGTGTTAATGGGTGGAATGCTTTCTTGCTACTAAGTGTTCTCTTGGACTGTTAAAAGTGTATTTTAACAGTGGTGCAAGCAAAACATTAAAAAAGTCACATTCATTTATACGACTTGTGTTTGTGTGATTAAAAGTATGGATTCCCATTTTATTTCCTTGGGAATGGATTTCGAAAAAAAAACTATTTTTCCTCGCCTACGTCATAAATGGAAGCATTGCTTAAAATTTCACGTTCTTTTTTTTCGCGGTGGGAAAATTATCTAATAACATCCCCCGCTCTTGGGCGGAGTGGGAGATAGTGTAGACTGTGTAGAGTTTCACGTTCTTAGTCCCAGTACTTTTAGCTGTACGTTGATTATATGTCAGACAGTTTCTCATTTTACATTTATGTTTATAGATTAAAATACTGAAGAGTTTGTTTGAACGCAATAATCTCCAGAACTACTTTTAGTATTGGATAGCCTAATTTTATTGAGGATTCAGGAAGGCTATAAAGCTGTAATACGATATCACGCTATGATTGATATGAGCGGAGCAGTAGTAACCAAAAACGCGAGTGAATCTGTGAGAGATAACTAGTACCTAAAGTATCGAAATCCAAGGAACAGACAAAAATATAACATTTTTTTTTTTAAATGATCAACCAGAAAAATAAACTACACTACACTATAATATAACTATAATAGTTTTACAAAAGTAAAATAATAAACGAGAAAATAACACGAAAAAAAAAAATTGCCTGTTGACCAACAACACAATTTATCTATAACAACACTTACAGCATTTAGAACAGTACAGTTTCCAACCCGCTATCGCTTATAACTCAAATCGCTTCACATTGCGCATTTAGGTCCGCAATATTATGAAAGATCATGTCAAATGATTGTATCTGTCCCTATTGGTTTAACACTATATCCTATAAATATCTCAAAAATACATTCACTGAAATACCACCCTTACCTTATAATCAATAAGAAGTATTATAGCTTGCTCCTTTAAAAGTACTGTCGGCCGGGTAAATGCATAGAAATTGAACGAACGTAAATTGTATTCGAATTTGGAATCATTCGTCAAGGTACTTGATTTCATTGTTACTTTTTTTCTTTTCATCCAGTTGTATTGATTTGGTAGAAATGTATTAATGTCCCGCTGTTTTGAAAAATGCTACTATTTTGTGTGTTTCTTCACGGTTATGTTTTCTGGGCTTAGTTAATGGTATGTCATGGTGGTGAATGGGGTACTACGTGGTTTGGTAGCAGCTGTTTTTAGGGCAGGTGGCGCTACTAGTTTGAATTTCAAGATATGACATAGTTGAACCAATAGTATTTATTACATTTAAATTTATAAAATTTGGTTTAAAAAATTGTGACAATAATCATTATCTTTCTACATTGACATTAATTTACTTATCATAAAAATAAAACCTATAAAATAAAATTCCTTATTTAACAACTTAAATATTTAAGCTTGTAACATTTCATTGTGTGATTTCATTGTAGTCATTTTTTCATTGATAAAACTAGTGCTTGACTGCGATCCCGCCTGATGGTAAGCAGTGATGCAATCGTCAATGATAAAAAGCAACAGTTTACTAGAAGCCAATTCACTCTAGCCTAGTAATAAATTAAATACGAGTAGCACTAGTTATTATCAAAAAATTATAATAATTTCATCATAAGTCATTATTTACTTACTAACTCAAGATCGTTATAAGGCCTAAGGTCAGACTTAAAACGGGCTGATATTAAGTTACTAAAAATATTGATTTGATAACTCAGTCAAAATCTGGTTTCAAACCGACGACACAGCGGTTACACAGCCCAATATTTCGCAAAGCCATCACCGCTTTAATAAAATATCACCAACACAAATGAATGACAGAATATCTCAGAAGTGACACAAAAAAATCGCACCACATTGAAAAAGGATGGTCCAAAAACGATAAAAATACGAGCGATGCGCAGTCGCGCATTAATCAAAATGTGGATCGCAAAAAAATATTGTGTCGTGTGGGCGAACTCCGATGTAGCCGAAAAAGGTTAAATGTGAATTTGAAATACGATGAAGGTTCCGTAGGTAGTGTGAAATATATTTGGTTGACAAATTATGAAGAGAATTAGGAACTTTCGAAACAGTAAAATGCTGAATGAAATGAGATTTTACAAAAAGAACGTATGTTGCTTTTTCTTTGAAGTTAGATATTTTTATAGATAGGCTCGCGTTCGTCACTACATCGATCACTTGATGGTAAGCAATGATGTGGCCAGCGATGGAGCACGCTTGCCAAAAAGTAAACTATTCACTTTTGGTTTCTAATGACTTCTAAAAAAACAGTTAATGACTTCTCCTGCCTTAGAGAGGGGCGAGAGGACGAGTCAGACATTTACTGACTAAAATCACACCTGTATCCTTCAGTTATTCTTTGTGTTCTTGGACCGATGGTTTCTTTTCCAATAAAATAATCCCGTGGCGCTAGTAGGCATCGGCCTTCTAGGCTTTTATGGTGACGTATGTTAGTTGGTATTATAATTATAAGTATATATTAATGAATCATCGTCATCGGCTAGATAGCATCATTAGATGATAGAGTGATGTGAACCTATTTCTGAAAATCTAAATACCCAAAACGTAGCAAAAATCTTTCGTAAGTGTGGAACCCTAAATTTATTTTATTTAAGTTTATTTTTCTTTTGTAACGTTCTTTGCCCGCATTTTTTATCATATTACTTTGAATTGGGACAACAATAAAATATAGAGCAAAATATTAGTTTCATAAATAATGATATGTCTGTAGAACAGTACTGTCTAAGGTTGGTTTGAGGAATTCTTTGCAATACAATAAAAATAATAAGAATTTGCAGGTAAGATCCAAAACTAGATTGAAGTCCCAACGATATACAATATTCATATACTTAGCTGCACCTTTGTGCCGATCTATCTGTATTTGTTCTTTTAATTTTTAAGTGTTTTCGTTAAAATAAATACATAAATATAAACTGTTGATTGTGATGTTGACATTGGTATCAATACATATTATAAAACAAAGTCCCCCGCCGCGTCAGTCTATCTGTCTGGTCACGATAAACTCAAAAACTACTGCACCGATTTTCAAGCGGTTTTCACCACTCGGTAGCGTGATTCTCGTGGAAGGTTTAAGGATATAATTTATTTAGTTCATAAGTTTGCATTTTCAATAGGATGTCGCTTACGATAAGTCGGCGTTAATGGCTCGATATGCTGACTATACACCCATTGACTGTTAGGCGGAATCAAAGTTTGCTAGGTCAGTTAGTTTTAAATAAATATATGTAGGGTATCTTGTTTTATTTTAAATCGGCTACATTTTTGTAGTTAGCAACAAGAAATAATTTAAGATCATTATGAGTTGTAATGTGTGACATAGAACTGACTAAGCAAATATGGTGGAGTAAGTAATATTTTTAATTATTCCAGTCCAAACACATAAAAAATGACTACTTTGTACAATGATTCGAGGCATGATAGCTGTAACTTCACTTCTTTATAGATCTTATCGCGATTGCAAGCTCACGTAAGTAAACAAAGAATGTTTACGATGTTGTAAAAGCACAATAAACATGTAATCGTACTAATATAACCATGATGAGCATTTGCCGTGTTTACACGAACCATTAAAACTATGACAAACTTTGTCGCTGTTTAGTACTGGGTTAAGGTTCAAGGGATAAGCGATTGTAGACGGAATGCACTTCGAGCCGATATCTTATGGCTCCGAAACGTGGTCACTTACAGTGGGCCTTATAAAAAGACTCAAAGTCACCCAAAGGGCGATGGAAAAGGCTATGCTCGGAGTTTTCTTGCGTGATCACATCAGAAATGAAAATATCCGTAGGAGAACCAAGGTTACCGACATAGCTCGAAGAATCGCCAAAACTAAGTGGCAATGGACAGGGCACATTGAACGCAGAACAAATGGTCGATGGGATGAGAGGTTCTGGAGTGACAACCATGTACCAGAAGACACAGCGTTGGAAGGCCTCCAACAAGGTGGACCGATTACCTGGTCAGGGTCGCGGGAATCCGATGGATGCGTGACGCTGATATGATGATGATGATGAAAGCCGATATCTGTCAAGGCTGCGAAGTTGTTCGGAATAGTGCTTACCATCAGGTGGGATTGCAGTCAAGTACTGGTTCATATCAGCCTTTCAATGTTCCTGCTGGGGCTCATGTCTCCTCTCTAGGAGAGGAAATGGGTTATAATCCACTACGCGGGCTCTGAGTGGTTGGTGAATTTCACATGTTTTCAAATTTTTTGTTCTAGGACATTCCGGTTTCTTTACGATGTTTTCCTTCACCGTTGTGAGAACAGTTGTGATAAAATAAATAACACAAAGTAATGCATTTGGCTGGGTTTGATCCCGGGACCTACAACTCTTAAGTCAGGGGCCGACTTTAGAACGCATAGAGCAACTGAAGGGCACTCCGTCATTGTCTCCATTAAGTGCAGGTGAAGTTATTTGATGAATTCTCGCCATGGTCCGCCGCTACACTCTTGTGTGCATAAAGAATCAATTAAAATTAAATAAATAAATAATTGAGCGGCAGATGCCTCCTTCTGCCAAGCAGTAATGCTAGCAAAGGAGATGGCTGCACGCGTGAGGAGACTGATATCCTTATGCCACTGTCAGTGTGGGCTTGCGGAAGACCAGCAATGGGTAGTTTGTTGAGCGGCTTTCCGGTAACCATAAGGATTGAACTCATGTTGTCGAAAGCTTGTAGTATTAAACGTGTGCTTGAAACTAAAATATGCCAACAAAACCTTAAGTTCCTAGCAGAGCCAAAGCCTATTAGGGCCATGGATCGACTTCTGAAAGAAGTTACCCGTAGTTCTAGAATCGCCTTTGCGATTCAAGAAACAGGTGTCGTTTTAGTCAGTAAAAGTCCGACATGTCCTCACTCTGATCCTAGGGCGGGAGAAGTCATTAGATGGTTTTTCACCTAAAAAAAAACCCTTATAAAAACAATGCTACACATGATTTCGTTCAGCCATCAGTAGATGGACAAAATCTGCACAAAGATTATGTAGTTACATACGTGTAGCGACATCTATGACGCGACGTAAGAACTAAAGTTCAAAATAATGCAAGACAGTACTAGAGTTTTCCGCTTAATTAAAATATACTGGTATTTTGATTTTCTTATTCTCCACTGTGTTTATAAAAAATATTGTTTCCATTGTATTTGTAATCATAGCACATTTTTTTAAACCTGTTACTGTTTATATTTTCAACTAACGAATTTTGTTATGGCGATTAATTATTTTTTCTGTCGGTGCTCTGCACATCTGTAAGTGTTGAATTCACTATGCTTAAATCTATAAGTGATTTTTGTTTTTGTCTTACGTCTTTGAGGTCCCAAATTAATTAATCTAAACATAATATACTTACGCCAGTCTGCAATCGGCTATACCATCAGACACATCTGACACCCATCTGGTCGGACAATCCTTTTTTTTCAACAGAGGTTTGCGGCACTTTACACCCTGTTTGGCATACCACCAAATACTGTAACTCACATTTAATCGTGGTTAATCGTAGTAATCATCATCATCATTTCAGCCGAGAGAGGACCATTGTTTGACTTAGTCTTCTCCCAAGCGTGGTCACAACAACAAATTCTGTGTGTCTCACATTCACTGCATTCCTGATCGTTGTCGGTCCATCTTGTGGGAGGCTGTCCAACACTGCGTTTTCCGGTGCGCGTTTGCTGTTCCAGGAACTTTCGACCCCATCGACCATCCATACCACGAGCAATGTTTCCTACTCATTGCTACTTTAGTTTGACGATTCTTGTCAAATCAAACCGTGAATCAGCTAATGAGCAGTCGTGACGTCAGTAAAGTCCCCAACCCCTTTAAAGTTGGAGAATGCAGAACACAGAAAAAAACAGCCTTCATCAGCCCATAGCTTAAACTACTTCATACATATTCGTCCTTACAAATGTGATGTTTGTTTATAGCAGTAAGTTGCAATTTAATATGCGCGTGGGCAGAAATAGTGCAGTAAAAATTATCTCTATATAAACTGTGAGAACGTTTTTGTGGCAATTACTTTTATGATTCGTTTTCCTGGACTTCTTTTATGGGATGAGCTACTGAGCAATAGTCGCTTTGATCCCGTAGATAGGCTTTGACACTTTTTACTTAAACTGTCGTTCAAATGAAAATATAGGGAAAAAGGATACTTTATCACGAAGGAGATGGCGGGACGACCTGGATGGCTTCCTTAAGAATTGGAATGAGAAAGCAAGGAACCGTGATCATTGGAAAGAATGGAGGAAGGCCTTTGCCCAGCAGTGGGACAATATAGACTAAAACAAAAACATACAAATAACAAAAACATACTTTATATCGGGATTAGGCATATGCCTTTGGTGCCAATTTTCGACATTCAGGTGAACAACGCTTCTAGTAGAAGCCAGTTAGGTAGTTAATCATGATAAATAACATTGGCAAGTAAATTATATGTAGTTTTCGAATGGTTTTTGGGCTTCGAGTTCGATGAGTATTAAACATTTCCACTATTCTTAATAAGACATATTATTATAATATATCTAATAATTATTATTATTGTAATGGTTCGGAAGAACCTTCCAGTCCAATACAAGGTGTAAAGGACAGCCCTCCGCAAACTTAATGAGCTGGCTCAGTAGACGAAACTGAATAACCTTCCACAAGATTTCTATTCAGGAAACGAAAAAAAAAAGTCAGCCTCATCATACAAAATTATAAACTCTATTGGACAATTTGCACGGCGAGGCCGATTTTTTTTTCGTTTATTAGCTGTACACTTGAAAGTACAATAAATTTTTCAATATAGCCAATTAATTCCGCCTAGACCGCGTTTGTGTTGCAAAAGTTTTTGTAAATAAATTGATATCAAATGATTGATTTGTTGATTTAATCAATTAAATCAGTCAATTCTCATGAGGATACATTCAGTCATGAATGTCTTGTGATTTACGAGAAGACTGAGTGAGAGGTTTTGTTGCATATATGTGAAATTTTTTCTTTTAATCTGCTTGACATAATTTGTAGATATTTAATGTAATCAGGGTAATTGGCATTTGATCGTTCTGATTAATAAACAAATAAATACAAATAATTAACCTATTTATGCAATTCATAAAAGATGATCTATTCCTAAATAGACCATTCAATCATATTAACTGTATAATTTGAAAAATGAAACCTACATTTCTGCAGCACCACCAAAAACAAATAGTCACTACAACCAAACGCCCCTACTAACGCCATCTGTCGCCACAAGCTTGAACTACGTCGACAGCTTGCTCACTTGAGTGACAAGTTGACGTGCGCGCGCGCATCTTAACAGCGAACCTATGAGTTATGCGTTGGAACTAAATAATTGTTTGAAATTAGATTTCGTGAGAAGCTTCCTTGTTTTTGCAAGGAATATATTCTATAAATCACTATTTTGTGGCATACAAATTGATTTTGGTTGATTGATACGAAATTCGTTAAGTTTGCTTTGCTGCACTTTATCGATACGCAAACAACTGATAATTTATGTTTTTTTTTATGTAGTGTTATTGGCTTCTTGTTCACTTACCATTATTTTTTTTTTATTATCATTGGAGTTACTTTTTAATATTTTTTCGAGAACTTATGGTGCTTCATTTCCCTGTGCGATATCAATTCTGTCTGCTCCTTTAATTGGCTCCTCCATGTCTGTACTTTCTTTTGGACCAATTTGGAGTCGGCATTGGACAAACAAAGATGTAGCTTGTTATAACGATAGCACCTAAATTATTGAAGTTGGGATTAAGATTCCAGTTCGAAATGAAATAAATATATCTAATATCAATATTGGAGCGAAAGACGCAGATACCTACACTGTGATTTATTGTGATATTTATACTTTAATAGGTCGAACGCTCTTGATACTATAAATTACAAGCGCGTGATTATACAAAATCGTATTTTATAAATTGAGATAAGCGTATAGAGATTTGAATTGGAAATCTTAATTATTCTAATTGGAATTTTAAGTTAAAATAACCGTTAACTTACGTAATGTACTGATTAGAATATATTTTACTAACATTTGAATTAAAAAAGCATGTGAACCAAATAACTATAGATGTAGACTGAGCTATTGCTGTTATTTGATTGGAAATATTGGAATAACATGAATAGATTCAATGAAAAGTTTATGATGGAAAGTTAATACATTTTCGTTTTGATAGGAGTTTTTGTAATTAATTGGTGCTTAGTTATGATTTCTATTAAAATCAATATAATATTAATTTTACCGTGCATTAATAGTCTATGGTCCCATTTATTATATACGGAGATGATTTGATGGAAATGTTTCATTACTGTAAAGTGGGTTAAGTATTTCAGAAGTCAATGAAGTTTTTATAAATTTTGATGAAATGGTTAAAGAAAATTTTGGGACAAAAATAAAAACACTATCTTTAGATTAGTTGATTATAGTGTATTCGAGATTATAATATACCATATTCATGAAGAAGTATATTTAGAAGAAATAACCATTAAAATTTAAACACTGTTTTAAAATCCCGCTATTTGAAAAAGTTTACTTTTAAAACTTCCTGCAGGCTTCACCGCAGCCCAAACTCGGCGAGCGACAAAAAAAAAACGTCGACTGGTCCGCAATTTGTTGCATCGGCCGGCCCAACGATAAAGCCTTAAATGTTCTTCGCGACAGATTGCGTTCCATGTTTGAAATCCGATTATAAAGTAGCCTCCTTTGTGTATTGCCTTTTCTCTTTGGAAAATGCCGAGATTGGATAGATGTTGAATTTAACTTTAAATGATTGGTCATTGGTTTGGTTGATCATAGATCAAAGGGATCGATATGTTAGCTTGATTTGCTATATACTGTTTATCTTAAAGATTGAATTCCGTTTCACCTGTATCCTTTCTGATTTAATTTGTACTTTGTTTCAATTAATTTATCAATATCATCATCATCATCAATATTGAACGTAGTGTCTTTACCTAATATGATATTTGTATTATAGAAAAGTCTTTTAAATTGTTTGCATTACGTCGTCGTCATGTCTTTGGTATTTTCGTTCCAATAAGAATAAGTTCAATTAGCAGTGATTTCAAATAAGCAACCTTCTCAAATTCAAATTCTATTACAGCAGTTTCTTCATAAAATTATATTTGAAACCAAAGTATATTGGAATCTTCCTCTGTATATGTGATATGCTCGTTTAGTAGTTTCCTATTTTATGCACCTGCTTATGAAATGTATAATTTTGTGTCAACTAGCATTATTAGAGATGTGTGATCATTGCTTATCGATGAATATTATCGATATATTTTTAGATTTGTCTATTTCTTTAGCAGTTTATACCTTTAAATGGTGATTTTGATGACGACGACTATGATAGTTGTAAACTAGCTTGTGGTGTTAATTTGTATGCTTCATTATTGTAATCAGTGTTATTTCGTAAACTGTGAGAACATTATTTCAGAAATCTCATTATTACCGTCCAATATAACTATGGCTGTTGCAACTCCAAATTGGAGACGTGACATCGTTATATCTGCAATCAGTCTAACAATATCTCGATGTCCCATAAAATCTAAAGCAATTGTTCTTCCTCAATCTGTCGAAGCACGTAGGTACGATAACACCTCTAAATATCAAGTTACATCAACGACATTACCTAACGTAATGTTATGCGAAATGGTCATTGGACATAAAACCTAGACTCGGCGACCTCTGACACACATTGATGCAACGGGGCACTAAAACCCAACGCGAATGGCATTAGGCCCGTTTTAAAACACGTTCTATAATGTTACTTAGTTTGTGACCTTTCCGTATGTAATGATGCGGGGAATCGCTGTGTTGAAATTGAGTGAAATTTTAAAGGGACACCTTTAATTGGCAGTTCTTATTTTTTTGGGAAAGATTAGACTTGTATAATTATCTTCTTTTTCGTATTCATGGTTTTTATAGTTAAACTATGTTGCCCTAATACTTGAACATCGACTGTGACAGCTCATAAATCACTTGACTGTAGATGCACTTCTAAACTTCCACCCCGTTTTTAGCCTCAACTATTTTGACAATAAGACAATTAGTCAAGCAGCATTTAAAGTTAGGACTATAATATGTTCTGTAGTAGAATTTAAGAGCACATTGTTTCATAGCTATTTATGTTAATGATTTGTACGAAATATCATATTAAAAGTAGGAATAAGGCTATAGATATTAATTGAACTCTCATGAGTTCCAATTTGAACATCAACAAAAACGTAGTTACCCTTAATTTTCTTAACAGTTACTTCTTTATTTTCAGGTGCATGGTACTACGTTATGGTAACTTCATGGCTGCCACCAGGATACAATTATATCGATGTGAGATATTGGTGACGATATCTCATCATCGCTTTTTGCCTTGCCTTTATCAACTACAAGCTTCTATCCTATTTCAACCAAAGGACGTCCACTGTTGGACATAGGCTGGACTTCCGCGACCCTCACAAGAACATCGAAAGACGCATCTTTGGAAAGCCTCCCAGAAATTTCATCTACGTGATGTTACACAGTGATAAAACAGCATTTTCCTAGTTAAATAATTTTTAAAATCTGTCCAGTCTTGTCTTTATAATAGGATGTTGTAGTAATAATGTGGTTTGTGTTGTCAGCTTTCCTGAAAAACATATATATAACTATTATTTTAGTCTAATGGTTTCCCATTTCTAGCTCTTTCAATTTTGCAAGACCTTTAACTGCAAAATTATAATAAAGATTAATACCTATGTGAGTACCTGTATCTTCTTGTCACTGAGTAATATCAAGTATCAAGGGAGATATTAGAACCTCGTATAGCATTAATGTATTCAATTTCAAAATACTCGTAGAAGAAATGCTAAACATATGCATCGTGAGCTGTGATTTGTCTTGTCTGTTTGATTCTAAAACGATTATGAAGAATGGTTTATGTGATTTTGTGATCAGCTTTAAAATCAAATACTTCTTTGAATGATTGTCGGTTTCAGGATTGCTTGCAAAAAAAGCAATTACTATTGTTGAAATAAGTGTCATGAACAGATACTTTTTTTCTGTCCGTAAATCTTATCTATTTATTGAAAAGCAGTTCAATTTTTTGTAATGTTTTTGTAATAGATAAGCTCTTTGTAGTACTATTGTGATTTAATTGTGAACGTAACGGTGTCATATCAAGTGGTATTGGTCTTGTATATTAGAAAGATAGATAGATAAATTCTTTATTGTACACCAAAAACAAAAATTACATAAGAAACTTATAATTAATAGGGTGTTACAATGGGCGGTCTTATCGCTAAAAGCGATTTTTTACAGACCACCTATTGTTTGTACTTTGTCTTTAAAATTGTATCAATTTACAAAATTATATGAAAATTCAAATGAATAATTTGTATTATATTATTATACTTAATTTATGGATTTAACTTCTACTTGTTCACGTAATTTAAAAAAAACTTGATGAAGAGAATATTTGCCCACGCATGTGTTTTAGAGATTATTCAACTTTACTCTGGACCAGAAAGTACGGTCATTTCAATCAATATTTGCGTGAACTAATTAGTATGTACGGCGGACCATGTCGTCCGTAGACAAAGTAAATAACCGAATTGTATTTGCCATTAACGGTACTTCAACACGTTTTCCTTGTGTCGCATTTACTAAAAATTACTTTAAGTTTTCTTCAATTATAACAAAAGTAGGTCACGACAGATCAACGTTATATGTAAATATAATAACGACACATTATGAAAGGGCCGTGAGCAGTTTTAATTAACCGACACATGCCATATGTCACAAGTCTCCACCAATTACGCGATGATCCACAAATCCCCACTTTTAGGGGGGCAGTCAATGCCCCCCTATAACGGTACAGGCGGGGCCTGCGCGGGACACGCCAATCGGCGCAAATGCGGCGCGCGCGCATGCCGATGATCTAAGCGAATGATCTAGCGTGCTTGTCATTTCGCGAGCACCGGATTGGTCCGTGATAAAATATTTCGTTACGCGATCACGATTCGGCGCGATCTAGTTTCGGTTGCGCGTTATTTTATTTTTTATTGATCGTAAATGTCTTGTGGCAATTGACATTTTTACGACATAAATAAACTTTGACCTAGTTAATTTCATTCAACAAAATGAAATAAAAAAAAAATGAAACAAGAGAGATCGTGTCTTAATGGGTGATATAAATCATGATTACAAAAGAACGGCGCATCAATAAATTGAGGGTGCAGCACCTGTGCATGCGCACCAAACAAATAAATTACCCGGGCAGCGACGAGACGACAAAATAGCTGCTCACACTGCCATACGGTACGTGTTTTATGGTCCTACAACATAGAGAAAGTAACGGTACAGGGAGCACGGCCTTCCCACCCGATGTCCGACCGCTGACTGACTGATGGGCGAAGCTTAACCTCTGATAATAAGAAAGCGGGACGGCAATACTCGCGGTCCGTACGCTAGAAAGGGACGCAAGATGTATCTTCTTCGGTGATCGTGAAGTGCAAGATGAGTACACAGTCACACAGTCACATACGGACCACATCCGAGTGAGGCCCGGCTTCGGTTTTTAAAAAACGAAACGCGCGATCCGCGGTGCGCGTACGCACGGACGCGCGGACGAATTTCGGATTCGCGAATTTATGAAAAACTTTTTTTTTATTATGACGTTTTGAACTGTAACAAGTGAATTTTTCTGTGATTATTTTTGTGTCGTTTTTGAAGTGTAAATATGAGGAACGAGAAGTAAACGTTGAGTGGAGAACTATTTAATTTTTTTGCAAAAATTAAGGAAGTCCAGTTATCAGCTGTAGCAAGAAACAGGTGCCAAGGTAAGATTGAAATTTTTACAGTAGTTTATTACTTGAATACTCATTATATTTTACGAGTTTACAAGAAAATTAAATATAAATTTATTAAAAAAAACGTTTTAGTGCATATTTACGCGTTTCGAATAATAATTTAGATTTTACAGACTTTATAAAGGACAGGCATATTTTTCCATTCATCTGTTTTTTATGATCGTGTTTTAAAGTTTTTTAATGGTTTAGTTTTACGGTTATTAGCTACCAAAGAACATTTGTATTAAGATTGTTTTTTCATGGTATCATAAAAAATATAAATATAAAATATGATTACATATATGAATCTATAATTATACGGATTATTAGAATTCGTCATCATTATTGTGATTCGGAAATTATTTAAACAAATATATGTGCTTATTTTTTTTGTTTATTTACAAAAGTGTTAAATTAAATACTGTAACATATTACAATTTAATACCTTATTACATGTAAATATAATGTCTTTAATTTAACTGATATTTTGTAAAAGTATTTAAAAAAATATTTTGACATTAAATCATGACGTAAAATAATATTATTCCTACTTTTTGTTTTTTTATCGTTTCTTTCTGTCTGATACTTCAGATAATTATGTATTTAAGAACCAATATTTTCCTTTGGCATAAACATAATATTTTTCTTAGTATCATACAACTGCGTATGCGTATTATTTTTAATTAGTTACTTTATAGCAAAAAAAAAACTAACAAGATGTTTGTCCGCAAATACCGGAAACTTGGAAACATTTTAATCCTTTAACTCTTTATGGCTTAACCACACCTTGGATAATAAGGTACTGTTAATTAAGCTTCATTAAATTATGATTACTTATATATTTGAATTTATATTATGATTATGATCAGATAATATTTTAGTCATTAATTTTTTGGCTTTTGGCAACAATATGGTCAATTTTGTTAGTAGATAACTTTTCTAGTGTTAGTAATATTGTAGTAAACAGTTAAGGCTTCTAAATGATATAGCAAGGACCTGAACATTGTACCACATAGTACCTCAGAATGTGGAGTACCTTACTACCACTCTCAACCAATGTTTTCATTATATAATTTCTACATAGCACTGAGCAAATACTTTTGAAGTAATTTTATTCAAAGATACCCTTATCTGATAACAGCATAGATAATATATTTCTATGGATAACAGCCTTGTCAAGGGGTATCGAGTTGCCCAGTTACTGGGTTGTGGAGGTCTGATAGGCAGTCATTCCGTGTAAAATTAATACTGATATTATAACTGATATTTAGGTGCATCTGGTAAGACTGGAAGCCAAAACCAATGTATGTATTAAGAAAAAAAGGCTGATTCTCGACAGATTGATTGAATGTTATTTTAATGTAAGAAATAATATGAAGTACTTCGATGCCGGAGTGTATTTTGCGCTTTATAAATGTACCTATCTACATACATGATGTGTGTAAATATGTTTGTGCGCCAAATATAATATTTACCTTTCTAGTTTTAAGTTTCTCATGTATACATAGGTAGGTAGATATATATTATTATGGTTACAAATAATTATTTTAATTGGTAAAAATTATATTTAAACGTCACAATATATTTTAAAACACATTATTATTTTTATACATTTTGTATTGAGGCTGAAATAATGTTACTTGTCAGAATAATGAAGAAAATTCCGATGCCTGCTACTATTGTCATTTAAATAGACAACAAGTTCTTTCAAACTTCAGAAAATATTTATAGATTTTAGTAGGATCTTTTGTAATAGTATTTTAGCATATTTATTATTGACTAGAAGCCTAAGCCACAGTTCTCGTAGCGAAAATATATTGCTAAATGACTGTGACGAAATTTTTGACCTATGTAAGCTGCCGATTGGTTAAAAGAATTTTTAATCAAATCGCCTTACTTGATTTACTTTAGTCGTACTTTCTGTGATAAAAGAAAATTGTTGAATTAATATTCATAAAACCCCAAGCGAACTGCGCGTTCGCACTGTCAATGCCTTTCTGTTGTCTCTAATTGACGGTATCTGAAAAGTTACAAATTGTAAGACGAATGTAGGCTGCGATTGGTTGAAAGAATTTTATTTCCGATTGCATTACTTCATCTACTTTTGATATGTGATCTATCGATCATTCCGTTCCAAACTACTAGTGCAATATAATTCAAACATAACATGGAACTACCCACACAACCTCAAATAAATTCTCCACACGGGAACTAAAATGTTTGGCGCCAAATATTTCCGTATGGCAACTATTAATCTTACTCACTTGTACCAGCCACGCATTCCGATCGAGATAAGATTCGAGATCAAAGTTCACACCTAGTCGATACTTATTGTTTTTGCTCGTATAGTAGTGTTCGTAAGAAAAAGTGGGAACGATTTTAATGACGATTTTGGTAACTTTTTGTACTATGGTATTGCGGTTTTTTGTATGTTTTTTTGCTGTTGTGCAATCCGTTGCTATAGTTTTTAAAAACGATTAGTTTCTGGGGTGAAAAATATCGTAAATATGGTGGGCGATGTTCGATAGGGCCGGAAGTTCTGGAATGGTGACCGCGTGCCACAAGGTGGACCGATGACCTAGTTGCGGGTCGCGGGAATCCGATGGATGCGAGACGCACAGGACCGTTCATTGTTGCAATGCGTGGGGGCCTATGTCCAGCAGTGGGCGTCTCTCGACTGAAATAATGAATGATGAGTTTGACAAATTGCCAGACGGGCGTTAACTGCTGCGATTGGTGCAGCTGCCAATCGTGACGCTTTACGAGCGTTTAATTTTAAACGAGTTGAAAAATCTGATTTCAGAAATCGGAGATTTAAGTCGTGCTATATATTAAACGTATATACGATTAGTTTGACTTTTGTGATACCTAGATACTTTTTAAAGTTACAAGTTCGTCTTTAACCCTTCAGATACCGTCAATTAGAGACACAATAGTAAGACAATAGATGCGCGGCCACCGGTGGTCGCTTGGGAATTCATGAATTAAGTCAAATGCGAATAGGTTACTTCTAGGCAAGCGTGCTCCATCGACGACCGCATCATTGTTTACCATTAGGTGAGATAGTAATCAAGTGCAGGCCTATCAATAATGATAAAAAATAGTTAATTACGGTCAAAAATTGTAGTTTGAATGTCTTTTTGCAAAATTAAAAAGTGAAATAAGTTTCCTTGATTATATTTTGTAAGTTATCTTCCTTTTTTTAATGTAGAAAGACTTTTTGACGGCATATCTTAGAACTGGTTGCTGCCAGAGCGGCTTTGCCTATGATATTAGAAAATGATATTGTTAAGAAGTGACACACATGCGCTCACAAAATTTTCTTTTAATAATATTAACCCTTCAGATACCGTCAATTAGAGACACAATAGTAAGACAATAGATGCGCGGCCACCGGTGGTCGCTTGGGGATTCGTGAATTAAGTATCATATGGAATATACGTTTTAAGTGTATATTAATAATATATGTAGATGATTCCTTATTTTTGTTAATCCCTACTATCCCTACTAATATTATAAATGCGAAAGTAACTCTGTCTGTCTGTCTGTCAGTCTGTCTGTCTGTTACGCTTTCACGCAAAAACTACTGAACGGATTTAGATCAAATTTAGTAGGTAGGTAGAAGAGACACTGGAATAACACATAGGCTACCTATAATTCCACTGGTGAGCACGGGTCTCTGCCCGCGCGATATAAACTGTAGTCCACGCGGGCGAAGCCGCGGGCGGGAAGCTAGTAAATTATATATCTATTTAAATAAAAACTAATACAATGTGATTTTGTCTAGAGCCCGGAACATCTTTTCGCATGAAAAGAGATTTTGCTGTCTTGAATGACATAGGTCGAGTAATTTAACATCAAAAAGAAAGTAAATTGAAAATCTTCGCTTTTCACGATTAACTCTTATTTCCTTATAGGTACCAATGATAACAACAATAATTATCAAGTTAATTACAATCTCATTGATTACTTGTAATTAACACTTTAAGTTTAACAGTTCACATTCGTTATTTTACGTCTTATCTTGATTAAAACCATCAGGTGAATTTATTGCAATTTTGTTGGTAGGTTATTATTCTGTTGAGTAAATTATTTATCTATAGCTATGGCTGGGGTAGGCACTCCAGTACAAAATCACTTTCATATTTATGGCTTTTTCTGCTACGTGAAAGTCGAATGTTCTCCTGAGGAAACTCTCACTGGCTCTCCGTCCAGCCGTCCGGTAAAAAGTAAGCCCGAATCAAAGACCCTTAGTGTTTCCACGCGCGCCTCAAACAGATGTCAGCGAAACTGAATATATCCAGTAGCACCAATACCTGCTAGGGACTGTAAGAATGCCTGAAAGAAGTATGGGGACTCTAGAATACAAAGAGTAGCTGAAGGACACAGGTGGGTTTTAGTCAGTAAAAGACTAACAGGCCCGTCCTCTCGGTCCAGCCCAGAGCGGGAAAGTCATAAAAGGGAACTACCATGAGCACCCGCTGGGATCACAGCCGAGATGAAACGCTGTCAACGTAAGGATGAAGGATAACAGGATTTTTTAAAAGGGTTGCCCTGAAAGGCAAGGAGCAACTAAAGGATAATAGCTAACTGAAAGCCTACACGAGAAATATCATAACTGGTGTTTTAACAGTACCCATATACGAGATATATCGTATGCGTGATGTATCGTATACGAGATATCTCGTAGCTAGCAATGTATGTGTTAATGATTGATTGCAATCTAGCCTAAAAGACTGATTAACAAGTGATTATAATTATGATATGGGTATTTTTCAGAGACGTGGTGTCCAAGTGGTAACGGTCTCGACAACGACGAACAGTCGCGGGTTCAAACGCAGCCAGGTGCATTACTTTGTGTAGTTTATTTCATCAATACTGCTTTCAAAACGGTGAAGGAAAACATCGTGAGCATGTCCTAGAACCAAAAATTTGAAGACGTGTGAGATCCACTAATACGCACCAAGCTCGCGTGGTTAATAACAGCCCACTTTCTCACTAGAGAAGAGGCCCGAGTCTCAGCAGTGGGTACATTAAAAAGGCTGATATATGCTACACTATTTCTATAATATGACTAGCTGCTATCGTTTACGCGAAAGTAGAAAATTGACCCAAAAGAACATACTCCTGGGATAAAAAGTATCCTGTATGCTATTTCAGAATATGGTTGATCCGTGTACCAATTTTCATCGAAATCCGTTTAGAAGATGTAACAAACACATACATACTCACAAACTTTCGCCTTTATAATATTAGTGTGATTACAACGCTTGCATAAGTTTTAATTACCTTCAGATAATTTACTATTTTCGCGCAGGCAAAGCCACTTACGACAACTAGTAAACAATAAGGCGATTATCACACCGCCACGCATCACGTTACACGTTGCGTGTCAACGCATCTACGCGCGTACTTGCGGGGTGCAGATCTGCATAATCGTGCGGGTTTTTTACGTACTTACGCGCTTAGTTGCATTTTGTAGATTCACGTAAGCTCTGACTCATTTTATACAAAATCGTGCATGGCACTACGAGACTCAGTGTGCAATACCTTGCGTGTCGCCTCGCACCCACGCGCGTGAGCGCATGTTTCTTCGCTTGTAGGTGCGTGATCTGCATGAACGCGCATGGATGCATTTTCGGTGTGCTGAACTGTGCGTGTTTTCTATACAAACGGAGATACTTACAAGTAAAGACATTAAACATATATAACCAATAGACGGGACATAGCGAACAAAATTGTAATCCGAGACTTGTTACTAAAGTAGTAACCAGTCGCTGTCACCTGACTTGACAGTCGCGTTTGTGTCCGCTATACGCACCAAAAGAAAATATTTTTTGGAGAAATATGCCGAGTTGCTCATTGCACCATTATAAATCGTATTATGGCAAAACGACTGGACTGAACTCCAGTTTATTTTTGTAAATATTTTTCGTCTTCACTGAAGGATAGGATGACAGTTTTTCTAAGACGTTTCTTTTGATGGCCGCTCTATTGTATCTATTTAATCTCTTTGCTTACAAGCAACGTTAAAACCTATTCACGCTCTACGCTGCGTGGTGCATGGCAGTCTAATAAACGCCTAAGAGGTCTTTTAAGTGTAGATGTAAACGTGTTAATGAGTGATAGTAAATCATCCTTTAATTCATTTTACACTAATTGCTTCAGGGTAATTTGTAACTTTATGTTTGAAAAGTTAGATACGGCAAATGAAAGTGAACATTCGACTTTATGACTACCTTATTAGGGTTCATTTATGCTTGATTGTACAATATTGTTGTTTAGTACTAACGTTTTTACCTCAAAAGGAAAAACGGAACTCTTATAGGATCACTTTGTCTGTCTATCTGTCTGTCTGTCAAGACCCTTTATCGTGGAAACACGTGGAGGTATTAAGTTGAAATTAAAACCATATACTGAGGTTTGCGGTTTCCTGAAGCTGTGAAAAAACCAAACTTTTTAGTTATCGAAAAAAAAAGATACGGACGTCGAAAATACGAACGAGTGTCGAAATATACCTAAGTTTTTTGCGACATAAAAAAAATATTTTGCGATTGGGAAAAAATTTGGTAACTCAATTCGGTATATAATTGAACTTTTTTCATAGGTAAGTTTGTATGAAATTCTCAGTGCGCGAGTCCGATTTTTTATTTTTTATTTTTTCTAGGACTTTATTAGCCGTACCTCGGAAAGCACATATTGCTTGTCATTCATAGATCTTTGACAAGTAGTTAGACGCCAAAAAGTCTGGTAACAGCTCACAATAAACTAATGAATTTAATTCATGAATCCCCAAGCGACCACCGGTGGCCGCGCATCTATTGTCTTACTATTGTGTTTCTAATTGACGGTATCTGAAGGGTTAAATAAAAAATGCTAATGTTATCTTTTCGATGTGACAAAAAACCGTATTATAATCATTTTTATGCGTACACTTTAACGCATTTGTTACTGTCACATACTTACAGTGCAAGATTATAACTATCATGATATTTCATCATCATCATCATCGTCATTTCAGCAGAAAGACGTCCACTGTTGTACATAGGCCTCCCCCAAGCGTCGCCAAAAGGACCGATCCTGTGCGTCTCCCATCCACCTCATCCCCGCGTCTCCCATCCACCTCACCCCCGCGACTCTCAACAGTCTCAACAGGTTGTCGGTCCACCTTGTGGAAGGCCTTCCAACACTACTTAATCCGGTTCTCGGTCGCCACACTAAAACCTTTCAGCCCCATCAACCAGTCGTTTTACAAGCAAAATGCCCTGCCCACTGCCACTTAAGTTTGGCGATTCTTCGGGATATGTTTGTGGATCCCGCCCATACGTACATAGCGTTTTGGGAATACATTCATTATGCGTACCTGCGTACCTACAGCTAAGGAGTGGAATGCCCTGCCGGAGTCTGTGTTTCCTGATAGCTATAACCTTGGGGTCTTTAAGTCAAGAGCGAATAGATTGCTTCTAGGCAAGCGTGTTCCATTGTCGGCCACATTATCGCTTACCATCAGGTGAGATAGTGGTCTATAGGCGGCCTATAAATAATAATAAAAAAATAAAAAAATCGACAAATGTGGTTCTCCTGCGGATATCTTCATTCCTGCCCCCTAGCCAAGTAGCTAATCTGCAATAGGTAACGCTAGTAGAAAGCTACAAATGTACGGGAATGGCGCTCAGAGACGTGGTCAGAACAAAAGAATTGGCGGCAAGGTCAACTCGAAGCTTCCACGCAAGCGAAACGGTTGTAACTTGGCTAGGGGGGTTGATGCGATCACGCAAAGAAACTCCGAGCAAAACCCTTTCCATTGCCCTTTGAGTGACTGTAAGTCATTCCAAACTATTAAACTCAAAAGTAATAATTACGTAAATTATTACATTATCGTAACTTCGTTGAACACATCAATGATTATCATGATTTCACTCAAGTATGTACAATAATAAAATACCTCAAGGTTCAAAACATCTTGTTTATTAAAACGATCGTGTATAGTCACGATCGTAAATATGTGAATACTTGACGGCGTGATTAGCGCAGTGGTTGAGCGATTGGCTGCTGCGCTGCGGGTCGGGGGGTTCGATTTTCATACGGAACAAATATTTGAATGGCTTACAGATAGGTGCGTCCTAGTCTGGATATCATGTCACCAACGATACAGGAGTAATTCGTAGTGTCAGACTATTAAAAAAAAAATGAAATAAAAAAAATGTGTTTCTTCAGAAATTATAATTCCAAATCATAAGCTGGGGCACATTTTTTCAAATACTGTTAAACCTTATACAGTGTTTAAAGAAAAGGAAATGTAACCACCGATACATACAAAACGTTTTGGGAACACATTCTGCGTACAGCCAAGTTATGTTTTCTGATAGTTTTTAATTCATGAATCCCCAAGCGACCACCGGTGGCCGCGCATCTATTGTCTTACTATTGTGTCTCTAATTGACGGTATCTGAAGGGTTAAATCAAGTGTGAAATAGGTAAGCGTGCTCCACCTTCGAGTACATCATCACTTACCATCAGGTGAGATAGTGGTCAAGCGCGAGCCTATCAATAATAAGAAATAATATCGTTTATTGTAACAATTATTATTTGTAAAAAAAATTTAAAAAAAAATTACTGGTAAATACATTTTTTGACTTAAATTTCATTTGAGATACGCCGAAAGTATCTTTTCTGAAACCGGGTTTAATTTTAATTTAGTGTTTTTTTAGGTCAATGGGTGTGTTGTGATGATCCTACCACTTAAGCATGAGTAGTAGGGAACTAGGTTGTGGTGGTCTGATAGGCACTAGGTCCATGTAAAACACAGATATTCAGCCGGCTCCTGTTAGACTAGAAACCGAAACCAAGTTAGAAAAAGCCCTAAATAAAATAAAAAAAATTGAATTTTGCCAATTGTGAACATATTTATGACTATCACTGTACTTTATGTGATTGGGCAATGTGTGTGTTTGATACATTCTGATAAATGTGTGTGTGTGTTAGGTAATCAATCAAATGCTGTGATATATCTGACACGTGTTAGAGATCATATTCATATGTTCATGTCACGGATGTTTGTAGGTTTTTGTTTATATGTTATAGGGTGCTGGGTGGTATTATGTTTATTTTTAATTGTAAGTTGTTACGGTTTGGCTTTTTCTTAGTAACAAAGTGTTAGAGAAATGATAAATCTGTAAGAGACACGCTGTTCTTATTTAAAACGATTATTTAATAAAAAACATGAAATGTAAACAATATGTCATAGTCTTTTTTTTTTCAAAATACATTGTTGAAATGTGAATAGAACAACGAAATCTTGAAAGTTTATAATAATAATATAATAATAAAAAAAAAGTTTGTTTTTGGTAAATGAATTATGTTTTGTAAAAGTCAAAGAACAAAAAAAAAGTTTTTGTTAATGATGTTAGTAGGTAATACAGTCTGTAAGGTTGTTAGTTTTTTACAAATAACCCTGTATATAGCTTATATAAAATATATTATAAAAATAATATATTTCATATAAGCAAACTTAATAAGTAGGCTCCCGTTAGTAACTGAAGCTTACATATTATGTTTTGTTGTGTTCATGAGAGATAAGCACTCGCGTAACTCAAGCAACCACACTGCCAAAGGTTTCCACAAACCTACCTATGTAGTTAGCTAAGTAAATAGTTTTCTCTCTTTATCTAAAGCTACAGTTGAATAATTCCTGGATCCTACGACAGTTTCTAACTTATCATCATGCACTGCTCGTAAAATCATGGCTTGGACTCTTAAACACTTTCGCTATGGGTCTCAAACTAAATGGATTCCGTTTTCCGACCTAGAAAGATGGTGGACCATTTTTGCAGATTGGAACCAAAAGATTTTATTTTTAAACTAGGTTTTGCCCGCAGCTTTGCCCGCATACATAAAATTTAGTCTATGTCACTCAGGAATAAAGCAACATTCTATCGGTGAAAAAAATTTAGTAATCAGACCTACAGGTCTGACAGGTAAAATGTTTTAAATAATGATTAATAAAATGATAATTTATTACATTAGTGCAGATATATATATATTTTTCTTATTGATAGACTCACGTTTGACCACTGTCTCACTTCATCGGTGGTTGGTGATGAAGCACGCTTGCCTAAAAGGAACCTTTTCACTCTTGACAGCGGCGCAAACTTGATTCGAGATCGTCCAAAATAGAGAAGTTTGGAAGAAGAAGAGGGAGGCATTTGTCCAAAAATTGGACACAGTTATGGGCTATTTTTTTTTTAATATTCTTAAATTGTTATACTTATCTTATCACTGATAGCTTTAATACACTAATTGGTTGAAAACATTTTTTTTGTCTTGAGATGGAAAAGAAATGAGGTCACAGAAAAAAGGCACTTTACAGACGTAACAAACAAACAATCTCACTTTCGCTTTTATAACATAAAAGTAAGGAAGTAAGGATTCTGCTGATGAATGAATTCTGATGATGATGAAAAAAAATAATATGTTATTAAAAAAAAAAACCAGAGATTCGGCAACGAACGCTGAGCGTTCGTGAGCTTGCTGGACAATCGAATCCCAGCTATCCACACCAGGTCAATGGTCTACTTTATAGAAGGCTAAAAAACTTAAGTTATGATTAAGAATTATCATTATTGTGAAAGTGAAATTGAGTACTAAAAAGCCTGAAGCATAGCCAGAGAGAGCACATTCATATACGAAGCAAGGTACCGATAGCAGAAAAATAAAATCAATTCAATACAAAAGCGATAGCAAAACAAGTTGTCAAAGAATCTCTACTCAAGAGTAAAAGTTAAATTTATTAATGCACCATTAACAGGCGCCTTAGTTTATAACAACAAACAAAAACACCGCTTGTCATCATGACAGCTCACATTTGACAGCCATGACAGTTTGCCAATGAGACGAAAAATGAGCTACGTCATGAAGAATTTGAAATAAATGCTGCGATTACAATCAGTGAGTTTGACTTGAATCAGTGGGACTTCAATGTTTTGGTTTTTTGCTAAAGTCATCCAATTTGCATTGAATGAGTTTTGTGTTAATTAGTTTATTGTCTTTTGTTTTATATTTTGTGTTCTAAGATTGGTAATATATGTCTCGCATCAATCGGATTTCCGCGATTATTGGTCCACTTTAAGGGAGCGGACCAACACTCCAGAACCATTCTGACCTATCGATCATCTGTTTTGCGAGCAATATGGTCTGACCACTGCCACGCTAAAGTTGACAAAAAACAAAAGACCCGTTTTGACATTTGCCGAACGAATACGCAAAAAGAATACTCGCAATATTATATAACATATATTATTCCATAATATTATAAACCCTTTAAAATATAAATCCTGTTTTTTTTAACACGTTATGAAATTAATAAATGTTTTATTGTTTCATTCCATGTTAAATTTTAGGATCTTTCTTAAATAATATAATATACTAAGAATAATATTCCACAACTATCACACAACGCCGTCAAGTCCCAAGCTAAGCAAAACTTGTGTTATTTGGGTACTAGACAACTGATAAACATACTTATATATTTCTAAATACATACATGTTATAGATAAATTACACCCAGACACAGAACAAATGATCATGCTCATCACATAAACCTTTATCCTGGGTGGGAATCGAACCCACGACCTCTGGCATGGCAGTCAGAGCTAATAACCACTAGACCATCAGGCCAGTCAAAATGTCAAAACGGCCTTTATTATTCTTTAAGCCTTAAAGAATAATAAAGGCCGCTTAAAGAATAATAAACTCCTTAAAGTTTAAGGAGTTTAAGTCAGTAACATTTCATTGCACTATTTCCTTGTCTCACTACAATCAAGTATAACTTCTCTCATAACACAGGTATACAAACGTAACTTAACCAGCTGAAAATTACGCAACTCGCTTTCCACTTGTAACTTAAAACTCATCTTTGGATAGAGTAGAAAGTCAAGGAAACGAGAAAGGTTTTTACACCAGGGTGTGTCTGTGGTCAACTAAGCTTTTCTACACCGATGGTATTTTCACCTCTACAGATTTAACGGCGACCTGTCGCGTGTGTGTCGGCAATTGTCTGGTGAATGTTTGTTTGTCTGTCTTTGTGTTTATCTGGCTGAGTTGTATTTGTGATTTTGTGTACTGCTTTAGCAAGTTTGTTAGTCGCTTCTTTGTGTACAGGGTAACTGTTTTTTTAACATTAGTACAATGTAAAAATCATCATCATCATCATTTCAGCCGATACACGTCCACTGCTGGACATAGGCCTCCCCCAAGCGTCGCCACAACGAACGCTCCTGCGCGTCTCGCATCCATCGGCTTCCCGCAACCTTCAACAGGTCATCAGACCACCTTGTTGGAGGCCTTCCAACGTTGCGTCTTCCGGTACGCAGTCGCCACTCCAGAACCTTTCGGCCCCAACGGCCATCTGTTCTGCGAGCAATGTGCCCTGCCCATTGCCACTTAAGCTTGGCAATTCTTTGCGCTATGTCGGCAACCTTAGTTCTCCTGCGGATGTCTTCATTTTTGATTCGATCACGCAAGGTAACCCCGAGCATAGCCCTTTCCATTGCCCTTTGGGTGACTTTAAGCCTAATGTAGAAATGATAGTCGCCTTTTCTGTATTGACTACTTGTTAATTGTTAAAATTTATTTATTATTTGAACCTTGTAGGTGTGTATTCTTTTGAAATTATCTACCTATTAGATATAAAAAAAGTTTTGACGGATTTTCGAGGTGGAGTGGGGTTTGACGGAAATTTGACTTTCGGAGGGCGGAGCATAGTATAAGTATCCTTACTTAATATTATAAAAGCGAATGTGAGTTTGTTTGTTACGTCTTCACGCCTAAATGGCAAAACTGATTTTGATGAAACTTGGTACAATGATAGACTATGTCCAGGAATAGGACACAGGATACTTTTTATCCCGGAAGTATTTTTCCTCAGGATAATTTTCTGCAATCACGTAGGCGAAGCCGCTGGGAGCAGCTAGTTTATAATATTGTGTCATATGTAACAAACGAAACAAAATGTGATACACAAATATAAAAATTTATACAGCTAAGGAATTAAAAATCTGGATGGCACAATATTTAAAATATCTTCATTATATCATAAATCTAAGCATATCATTTCTGTAAACAAAAAGATAAAAGCAATTTTTTATCAGAACTAACCTACACATACGTACACACTACACACTGAGTGGAATTCCCTGCTGGAGTCTGCGTTTCTGAATAGCAACCACCTAAGTCAAGAGTAGAATAAGCTACTTTTAGGAAAGCACGCTCCATCTTTGACCACATCATTGCTTTTCATCTGGTCCGATAAAGGTTAAGCGCGAGCTTATCGATAACAAAAAAAAAGTATTTCATTGTTCTAGTTTTTACATTAAAACAATTCGATGTCCATTCACCCACGATGTAATTTACACATTACAGATTCAAGTGGATATCCGACTTCTGTCATCTGCATAACGGCAGTTACTGTAGCGTGAAGATATATTTATTTCGTAACACCAAAGTATTGAGATTCACCGTACGCTTAAGATTTAAACGTGTAGTGCCGATGTCAACACGCTCCGTGATTAATAGATTTTGAGGTTAGAATTAAAATGAGATGGGACCGTATCGACTTGTAAGGCACCTTGCAGACTAGCGACTGATACCTATTTAATTTTTTTTTTTTTGTGTGAATATGGATTCCATCATTATCAACAGTGATCCATTTGAAACTAATTCGATTATATAAAACATTAATAAAATTAATGGTTATCTATACTAATATTATAAAGAGGTAAAATTTGTAAGTTTGTAAGTTTGTATGTAGGGGGTAATCTCTGGAAGTACTGGTCCGATTGCTAAAATTTTTTCATCGATATAATATAATATAATATAATATAATATTCAACAACTATCACACAACGCGATCTAGTCCCAAGCTAAGCAGAGCTTGTGTTATGGGTACTAGACAACTGATAAACATACTTATATATTTCTAAATACATGCATATTATAGATAAATTACACCCAGACACAGAACAAATGATCATGCTCATCACATAAACATTTGTCCTGGGTGGGAATCGAACCCACGACCTCCGGCATAGCAGTCAGGGCCACTAACCACTAGACCAACAGGCCAGTCTTATAAATAGAAAGCTGCTTTATTCCTGAGTGACATAGGCTATATTTTATGTACGCGGGCGAAGCCGCTGGCAAAAGCTAGTATCCTATATTATGGTTATTCCATGCCTTCAAATATTATGCACGTTTTATAATTAAGATCAAGTCATTTTCACATTCACAATTAACACGGAATGGCTTCCTAAAATTAACGCGAAACGAATCCTTATATATTTTTACTATTAAAAGTTATAAATGATCGTCACACTTAATTTCAAATGGGAACAAGTGTTGGAGTTAATTGGCTACCAAATCAAAAGTTAAAAAAAAAATCTGATGAATTTATTCAGATTCTCCAATTGACATTTGAAGGTGAGAAAAATAAAACAAAACGCAACAAGTAGAACGAGATTATAAAATACAAATTAACAGAAATCGATTTTATATCTGCACATAATTAACTATAAAATCTATGTTATTCAATCAATGTCATTTATGTGTCAGACATACAAGATGCGGCTTTTAATAATAAAATCGTTAAGTTTGTCATTTTTTTTTCTTTTATGAAGTGTTTAAATATCTTCAACTTCATTCATTAAAAAATCCTTTTAATTGTAACTGTATATCTGCTTTTAGTTATTTTGTAGTTTTTGGTTGATTGTTTTACCTAACGACAATTAAATGAAAATATTTGAGTTTATTTCGGTATACTCTCCAAAAGCATGTTAAGTTGCCGACATAGCCCAAAGAATCGCCAAACTTAAGTGGCAAAGGGCAGGACACATTGCTCGCAGAACAGATGGCCGTTGGAGACGAAAGGTTCTGAAGTGGCGACCGCGTACCGGCAGACGCAGCGTAGGAAGGCCTCTAACAAGGTGGGCTGATGACCTGGTGAAGGTTGCGGGAAACCGAAGGATGCGAGACGCGCAGGATCGTTCGTTGTGGCGACGCTTGGGTGAGGCCTATGTCCAACAGTGGACGTATATCGGCTGAAATGATGATGATGATGATGCCGTTATATGTAAAACTAGCAGAAGAATTCTGGTTCTTATCGCACAAGTTGGGTACCAGAATTCAATAAAAACACTACTGATACAAACATAAATGGTTGTTATTTATATTGCTTGTACGAAATAATGTACAGCAAATGACTAATATTTTACATATTAATTAAGTTTGTTAGAATAATCACTCTGATAACTTCATCCAACAACGGGAGGAGTAATTAGACGATTTCCCACCTCTAAAAAAAACATCAGTTACGTTAAACACGAAGTTATGAATATGTTTGCGTTATTCAACAATCTACCCTCCAAGTTGATTGGCTGTGTAAATCTTCATACGAACAAAGCCGCAGGAAAATTGCTAGGTAATAATGTAGAGAAAAAGTCTCTCACCGTCAAATGTACATTCCCTCTAACCGACCGGTAAAGTACAAGGAATGCGCCATCTGCTTCAACCAGTTAATGAGTGCCCGGTTAAGATTTATTTAACCTTATTCTTTTATTTTTTTACTGCTTATCTTAAGTGAAAGCCTTAGTTAATGTATGTGTTATAGTTAACAATTTACTACGCCGTGTTAACGTTTGATAAATTCTTAAGTTCAACAAAACATTGTTGACACCTCTACGGTCCGGACTAAGCGATTAACCTCTTCGTTTTAGTTAGTTAGTAGGACTGTATCATTTTGCCTGTTGCGGTCTTTCCATCTAATTATAATTTAGGTGCCTTCAAGGCTAGAGTGAATAGGCTCTTAATAAACTAGTGCGCTTCACCATCAACGATTGCATCACTTACCATCTAGTAGGATCGCAGTCAAGGACTCTTCTTTTTCTTCCTGCTCCCATTTATCTGGCGTCGGGTCTCCTCACAGTTCTGAGCCAAGACAGAATGTCTTAAGAAACTAAAAACCTTTTATATTAATAAAAAACCGACTTCACTAAAATATTGAATTGAATTTGAGGAGACCCCTCGGTCTCGCCAAGATTCTATAGCCAGATCCCAACTTGGTGAATATGGGATCATTTGGGAAGTATTCCCTTTCCATTAAAAACAGAATTTTTGGAATCGGTGGGCAAGCGACGAAGTTATGCGCGAACAAACATAAAAAATACAAACATCCAAATTGAGAACAAGTCGGTAAAAAAAATACAAAAATTGTGTTACATTTTTTTTTCTAGCAAGGTTTTTTTACGGCAGTCACTGGTTTCACTAAAAAACGGTTGACTTCAATTTATCTGGTCAAACGACAAAAATGCATCAGATTATTAATTGCCTCATTACATACACATAAATCTAATAACCTAAACAGTCGATTTGACAGTAAAAAATCGTGGGAACGCGGCCGACACAGGACAGTTCCATCGATACTTTATGTGACATTTTACTGCCGAACGTCCATTTTCATCGATTAACTCCACGATCAAAACTAGTATTCATATTAAATAAATACTGAATCTAGATTATATCTAGCACTAAACACCCGTCATTACAGATTTTATGATAACATATATATGAAATAATAAAAGTTTTATTTCCGTATAAATATATCGTAATGGCATAGTTTAATTAAAGTTATTTGCAATAAAATGGCGGGGGCAATTATTCAGCAAGTCAGGTCTTGGGGTTTACTGCACTGCTGAAATGTGATAACGTGTTATATTTTAGTGATGTGCACGTAACTTGTTTATCTGACACAATAGAAAAGAATGTCGTTACGACACTATTTGCAAAATAAATATCATTTATCATTTTACAGTATAAATGTGTCAGTATCAGCTATAGTTTATAACATTATAAACTATGTTATTCTGATGTATAAGCTAAATTGCTGTCAAGTTTCATTTAAATCCGTTCAGCGATTTGAGTGTGAACGAGTAATGAATATACCCACTAACACGTAAATACATAACCATTTTCATACAAGTAAAAACCCGTGGCTTTACTTGTGTACATAAAATATGGCTTGAATTATTCAGGATTAAAGCAGCTTTCTATCGGTGAAAAGATTTTAGCAATCGGACTAGTATTTTCCGAGGTTACCTCCTTCAAACAAAAAAATAAACTTTACTTCTTTATAATAAAAGTTTAGATTATATATTAAGCATGGTCTGTGTTATAAACAAGGAATTAAACGGTTTAAACATAAACAAATCCAGTTAGAAATTCAACGTATGTGGAATAAAAATAACTGTCCCATCCCTCGTGAGTAGCAAAGGTACCTCTTAGCAAGCAATTCTGAAAAAGTGCGCAATGAAGTTTATAAAATGGTGGTTTTATTTCTATATTTAATACCCAACAATTTCCTACCATGAATGTTCTTTTAAATTTAATAGACGATACTTTTATATTAAATAGTTTTAAATATAATTTTAACGAGACATGTTACCGAGTCGTAATTTACAATACAGTTTTTTTTTTACATCTTGAGATAACTGTCGAGAATTAAATGCTTAATGCAGCAACAAATTATTATCTATATGACATTCAAATAATAGTAAAAAAATATTCTTCTCATTCTAAATTCAACTAAGGTTATGTATTATATATAGTTTACAACAAACAGCATTATTTTTTGTATATGCGGAACCTGTATATATGTAATAAACGACACAAAAATCTATACTAATATAATAAAGAGGTAAAGTTTGTTTTTATGTTTGTTTGTTGGTGGTAATCTCTGAAAATACTGGTCCGATTGCTATGAGTTTTTTCACCCATAGATAGCTGCTTTATTCTTAAGTGACACAAGATAATTATATTTTATGTACGCGGTCGAAACCGCAGACAAAAGCTAGTATTGTATATTTTTCACTGAAGGATAATCTTTATTGTCACAAACAAAACATAGAACATCACTCGACTGTCCCTTCTTTTCAAACCAAACGCAGCACAAGAAGCTCCATCATCCACAAATATGTCATAATATAAACTAATAACAGTCTTACATAAGAACCACGTTATAAGCGCAGTCTACATTTCGCACGTTGTTCAAGCGTGCACTATATAGGCACTGGTTCGCATAGCCAGCGTTCTAGACGCATTCTGCGTTGACGACGTGTTTAGTAAGGGGATAGTACTTGCTCCAGTACTGGCTTGAGTGTGAAGAAACATACAATTTTGTGTTAGGTTACGAGCGTTTAAATCTGTCTTCAGGGTTGTTTTAGGACAATATGTGACTTTTGTTTGATGATTACATAAGGAAAATATTAGTTTTACACTGTAATGCACTAATGAAATGAAAAAGTCCGTCAGTAAAAATTCAAAGGAGAATCAGAATAAAAAAAGTAATAATCCACAACTATCACACAACACCGTCTATACTCAAGCTAAGCAGAGCTTGGCTTATAAGTCCAGACCACTGATAAACATACAAATAATATTTGATGAGTAATAAAAATTGATTTAATTTTCAAAGTAAAATCATATTATGCAACAGTAAATATTAGCACACCTACACGCAGTAGCTTTGCTTCCATATAAAAAAATAATTAACATAACCCATTAAAAATAATGAGTTTGCTCTACAAATTCTTCCTTTATTAATTACCAAAAGTAGGCATTGTCCTTTGAGAATCACAAAATAATATTATATTTTATTACCTACACTAAATATAACCTCTGAATAACCCCACACACTGGGCAATAATCATAAAATCATAATTAAGACGACATTTTTTGTACTAAACAGTTTTTAATTATCATATTTTCCGTGAAGGTTTTAATGTGTTGGTAATAAAATATTAAAATGTGTGCCCTGAGAAGTGTTGGATTTGTCACGTAATCAAATCATTAACTACCGCTAGGCTAAATAACGAAGAAGAAAAAAAAAATCTACGAGAAAATGTTGGTAAGATCTTCATACTCATTAAATTAGATACAAGCCACGTGTATGAGATCATTCAACGACCACATACCAGCCGGCCAACATATTTGATTGGGTTTATTACCCCAAAGGTCATTCATAAAAGCCGTGTAACGGGGAAGCCCGTGCGCAATGAACGTCCTTGACTAACGTTTGTGTTTATTTTTATACCTAACTGTTATATTTGTTTAAACCTACATAGATTTACAACTACTGGTCTTAGAAAATAATCATTGACTGCCACGTTTATTTAGTAGCTGGCTACATTAACAGCTTAGCATGGAATTCTCAGTTCTATCCTTTAGACTAATATTCTTAGAATTTTCCGTACCAGATCTTATTTTAGATTTATGATCAGTTAGTGACAAACTTGCCCCTAATACTTTAACGTCACAGTCAAAATCTGGGTTTACTGTATATTTCTACCCACTATTTTATAGCCATGATGCTTATGATTCTATACTAACAGTACCTAATATTTGTTCGAGTTAATCCATAACCACTGTCTTTAGCAAATAATGATCGAGTAATTACAGCAAGTCGGTTCAAACGCAGCACGATGGGCCCAGTTTTGTAATTACGTCCACTGAATAGTGTTAACTAACCTAATGCGTAACTACTACTCGGAACACATACTGTTTGCTGGGCAAAAGTCACTTGTCTTGATTATCTCAGTTTTCCTTTAAAGAAAGATCGACTCATTTGCCTAGTAATTACTGATTCAGACGTTCCGATTGCATTCGTTCGATATGGAGTGAATACTGGTAAACAAGTACCGGTAATGTTTCTATGTTACTGCAATTTTCTTTAAGAGTCGTTATAAGGATCTTTACAAACAACATATGCATTTTAGATCTAAAAGAATGTCATAGAATAAATTCTACATCCTCTTGGTCTCGGTCCTGTTATAATGTCTTATGTCTTTTTCTGTTGGTTCCTTATTTTGTGATAGCTGCTTTACTCGAAGTTCTTGGCATCTGCTATATGTTCTTTGATTTCAATTTGACTACGAAACTTGACTTTAGAATAATTTTTGAATTTAGGTTCATTAATAGTGATGAGCTAATTTAATATTAAAATGTTAAATTAAAGTTCAAAAATATGTGGATGAAGAAGACGATATAGTTATTTTTCAAAATATGTTGCATATATACCAATTCCAATATACATATAACAAGTAAACAACACGGAAGGGGAGCGGCTTAACTCTTCAGATACCGCCAATTAGAGACACAATAGTAAGACAATAGATGCGCGGCCACCGGTGGTCGCTTGGGGATTCATGAATTAAATGTAATAGTGGGTGGATAAGGATGTCAACAATGCAAATGATCATTAAATGGTGTCAATTATCATAAGTATTTAAAATAAATTTACAAACGCCAAAAAAAGAGTTAAATGCAAATCTATATATTTAATTACCATCTACAACAAATATTCATATTCTAACATCTTGCTTTGAGCTATATTAAAATGGCTAATTTAATCAATTAAAAAAAACTAAATTCATTAATTTAAATATATTGATCGAGCAAAAAATCAAAGTATAATATTGATTAGAGATAAATGATGGGACTACAAAAGGATCATAAATACTAGAATACTGATAACATTTTATAGATTGGTTTCGGATAGTTCAAATATTTGGCTAATAAGAATTCTTTTGAAGTCTAGACTTTGGAATAAATAGCTTTATATTAATAGCATTCTTTGCTAAAAAAAGGTGTTCTTCAGGGTAGTATTTTGTGTCCTCTTATTATTAATTCTAGACTATGCCAGAGAGAGAAACACCTGGAAAGGTTTAGGAGAGGCCTATGCCGCAGAGGCGACTACTACCAGCATAGAATAAACTTATAAACAGTATTTATTATTTAAGTGTTCTAATGTATTTTTTTTTTGAGTAAAAAAAAATGTAAACAATTCGATGTAGTAAGTAAATAAAGGCTATTTTTATTTTATTTTATCATTATTAATTCTAAATCAATATTCCTAATGTTTGATATGTTCCGATTTTTTTCTGAGATTGGTATGTGATACATGAACTTAATAGCCGCATAATTATCTGTATACACCATCTGAAGCCATTCTAATCGTTTACAATGTGTGTTAGCCAATTTTACTTACAAACATTAAACACGCTACCGGTTTGAAAAAGTCACGTTTTAATCGTAAAACCGTAATAGTATCGGTTTTATTAGATCATTTCTGGGTCAGCTGTGGTGTAAATAATTAAAAATGTAAATGATATTATAATTTTTACTATCACCAGAAAATGATAGTATCATTTTTAAATAATCGTGTAATTTATATTAGATCCACGCTTTAAGTGTTTTGGTGTATGATATTGTATAATTTTTGGGTTCCGTAACCAAAGGGTAAAACGGGACCCTATTACTAAGACTCCACTGTCCGTCCGTCCGTCTGTCTGTCAATCCATTTGTCACCAGGCTATATGTATATCTTATGAACCGTGATGGCTAGATAGTTGAAATTTTCACAGATGATGTATTTCTGTTGTCGCTATAATAAAAAATACTAAAAACTGAATAAAATAAATATTTAAGTGGCGCTCCTATACAACAAACAAGATTCTTTTTATCGTTTTTTAACCCCATGTGCGTGAGCCCGACTCGTACTTGACCAGTTTTTTTAATACTTTGATTCGTATTATGTTTATCTTTAAATAGATCTGTCTCATCGACAAACTAGTTACAGATGAAGAAGAAAACGTGTGTTGTTTTCCTAGTCGTGATTCATCGGAATCGATCCAGAAGGTTCGGAGCCACCGAGTAATCAAGTTTACCTTTGGTTAAACCCGATTAATATGTATCATCTATGTCTATATGCTACGTGTTTCCTTCTAATCGCTATTTTTTTGTGTATTTATTTTAACAGTTTTTTTTTGGCTATCAATCGATAGTGATTCATATATATACTAGTGTTTCAGTATTAGCATAATAAGCTATATAATGTTCCCACTACTGAGACTTAGGCCTCCTCTCTAGGAGAGAGAATGGGCTGTAATCCATCACGCGAGCCCAGTGCGGATTGGTAGATATCATATGCCTTAAAATTTTTGGTTTGTTGTGTTTTCCTCCACCGTTTTCAGTAATACTACTGGCTGAGTTTAAACCAATGACTTACAACTTGTAAGATAGGGATATCTACTACTGAGTGACAACTGTTTCGATTTCAGTAGTAGGTATTCACCGTATTTAGCCACATTTTGACATTAATGGTTTAAGCATGTGTAACACGGAAACCGTTATAATTATACTAACACGGACAAATATGTAAGTACTTCAAAACTGATTACTAAATGCTGCGATCAAAACTAACATCAACCAACGAAATAAGTAAGTATCACATTTCGACACAGCGTTATCTTAAAAAATGACTCACTAATGATACAAAAATTAAAGCGCGAAACAAAATCATCAAAATCATTACTCAACTCTTGAACTGATTACCAGTAAAGTTAAAAAATCGGTCACGCTCACACGCTTGACGTGCGATGACGTGACGATGACGTGACGGTGACGTGCTCGTCAAAGATCGGGATGTTTCGTGACGCATCGGAATAGCAGTGCACGAGTTAGATAAGGGTACGGTTGCAGTCATGAGTGGAGCGAGTTTGTAGAGGATGTAATATTGAGTAATGAATGCGTAGCGGGTGAGGTAATTGTAGAAGAAGAAGCAAATGATAGCTTTATCTCATTTTGCAAGTTAATACCTGCAAAATGAGTTCTTCTGTTTTTAGGCAAGCAAAGTCAATAATGATTTTAATCAAAAAATATGTTGAAAATAAAAAAAAATACAAATAAGAAAATATTATGCTCAGATTGATGACAGAAAGATCTATAGTAAAAATAAAACAATATCATTTTATTTCTCATATACCTTCATATAGGCACTTAAAAAACTAGTAGCACTACTGCTCGGTTCCAAATGGTCGTTTCTTAACCCTTCAGATACCGTCAATTAGAGACACAATAGTAAGACAATAGATGCGCGGCCACCGGTGGTCGCTTGGGGATTCATGAATTAAAGAGAAGAACCGGAAAGAAACTGTAAATAAATCAGTAAGCAGTATATTTTACTAGTACCGACTTTAATATTGGCTTGGTAATCACGTTTCATTTTAAATAATGTTATGAAAATAAAAGCAATAAACCCGTCAGACGAAAATATTACGATATTTGCACCAAAAGTTGCCTCACTCGACCAACGCTTTAAAATGAAGATGAAATTAAAACAAAATTATTCTAATTCTAAACCTAATTACTGCATGCTATGATAATTGCACTACCATCACTCAATGTCACTCTTATTTCTACAATTTCAAAATACTAAAATATCATTTTAAATTCATAATCTCGCCTTCATTTTAACATGATCGCAACCTTTGCACGTTTTTTTAAGTAATTAAAGCATTATGATTTAAATTGTTATTTATAGCAATTATTCGATGACAACATTGTGAAATTATTTATTTATTAGCTTGTCTGACTCATTAAGATTGAGTGTCGAGATTTATCGATTATTAGTAAACCGGAACTGTTTAATCGATCGACAATCGATAAGAATGAAATCAATAAGAATGAAATCGATATTCGTTTGTCGCAATCAAATTAAATTGATTGTGATACTGTAAATGTATTGTGGATACCATTGTTGGGTTAATTTGATTTGATTTGGATTGTAAATTTCTAGCTTTGATATCTTGCGATTTAATGGACTACTGTTTTTTGCTGGATTTCCTAATGTAGAGCGTGAGAATAATGTAATAGGAATTTGTGGATGGCTAGCTTTTGCCAGCGGCTTTGCCTGCATGAAAGTAGAAAATTATTCCAAGGGAACATACTGCTGTTCCAGGACCAGGCCTAACCGTCTGTCGAATTTTATTCGTATCTGTTCAGGTGTTTGATACACTTATAAATATACAATCCGTTGCCTTAACATTGCTGCTTTGATAGTGATTGTAATTGAAATAATTGTACGTTTCATACTTTTAGAAATAAGGTCTGTTTCATTTACTCCTGGTAGGTAAAAACGTTATTGACGGAACTCAGGTTATGCGTTTTTTTAACTAATCACATCAGTAAACGCGCATCTCGTAATCATTAACAAAATCTAAACCCTTTTTTCAAAAGATTAGTCGTATTTCAGTAATCTCAATAAAATTAAAATACACAGAAACAAAAATAAAATCCGAGGGCTCTTCAAAACTTCAAATTACGACAAGAATCGTGATCCAATTTAAATTGTATCTCATTTTGACGTGACGTACGAATCTTAACGAGCGATCGTCTCGGCCGTCACCGCCGTACGCAAGTTGACAAGCCACGTCAAAATCAACCAAGTAGTGACAGACGAGTTAATTTGATCCCAACACTTTAACACGTGACGGGTTAGGGTTCAGTGGTTAATGTGCCTAAATGTAATTAAATCGTGTTTTAGTTTTAACACCAAAAAATATCTACACTAATAAAAGAAAGAGGTAAAGAGAGAGAGAGGGTAAGAGGTAAAGTTTTTTTTTCGTTTGTAGGAAGTAATAATCTCTGAATATACTGAGGTCCTAGACAAGAGGCATTCGCGCCGTGTCGATTTTGCTTCGAATTTCGATTTCGCCTTTGCGCTGTCGAGTCCGATTGCTGAAATGTTTTTACCCACAGAATACTGCTTTATTCTAGGCTATATATTATTTACACGTTGTTTCCCAAAATAGGGACAAATGGAAGGAATTAGAGGAGGCTTTTACCCCAAAGGGGTTCGTGTAAAGGAACAGCTAGAAATATATTATATAACAAACATAATCATAAACTAACCTAGTTTAAGTAATCTACTAACACTTTTAAATGTAAACATACTTTATACCGAAATAAAAAAAGCTTTATTATTATTATTATATATTATTTACGCAGATGAAGCCGCGGGCAAAAGCTAGTCTTAAATAAATTTGGAATTTAGGCTACCTTGAAAAAACTACGTCTCATAGCCAAAGACACTAAGGAAAAAGAATCACGCTAAAATAAAACTACACATCCAGCGATGCAGATGAATCATTATGCAATTACACCTGGTTGCAATTAAATGGCTTCAGAGTTACTAAGTTAACACGGTACGGCCCTGAAACGCAAAGGACAAATGAAATAACACAGACTGGTTTTAATCAACAAAACTCTGTCACTCTCTCTCGCTCAACCAAGAAAGGAAAGAGTTATTTGATAATATCTCACGTTAATAAACATAGCTGTATTTTTTTTGAGACAATTGTAGTCATTTTTATCATAGTTACTGTGGTATTTTACTATAAAAAAGAAACATTTGACAATCATATGAAAATATATTAGGTAAACTGTCAAATTCATTTTGACAATCAAGAAGAATTTGATCTTCAATCAAAACAATGAAATATACGGAACCAATCTCACAAAAAGATGTCTAACCAAATTAAACGAAGCATTGCTGTCCCGATTAAGAAAGGGTTCTTAAACTTTTTTGGTACCTTTTTGGGCATTGTCAGCCATAATAATGAGGTCGGACTTATGTTTACAAAATAAATTTGGAAGTTGACTTTGGAGGCTTGGCCTCGTTGACAGGTTCTTGACAAACCATTCTGTATTTGTATGCTCTCACCTACATTGAAGATGAAGATATGTTCTAAGAAAACGCACGGAATAACTTGGAATTCAATAACATAAATATGTGGTTCCGTTCATTCATGATTGCCTGGTACTTCGTGACTGAGAACTTAACTTTATAGAAGCGAATGGTGTTTGAAGGATGATGATGATCGGTGATGTCAGGATGATGTCATGGTCAGAAGTAAATCCTGATTCTCACGTAATTGGAATATAGAGCAAAATATATCGTTTTGCTATTATATTATCTAATACAGGCACAATTGTGAAAATGAATACAAAAATACACTATAAAACATTAAAAGACAAATAAAACAAAATGAATGTAATTAATAGACGAAAAAGGAACAAAGAAAGCAGAATGATAAAAAATACGTAAAAGTACGCACATAACTAGCTAAATACAAAATACTTGGGAAAAGTCAAGAAAATCTTTAGGTCTTATTGCTGACAATGATATCTACCAGATAACCATAAGACGCATCGTAAGAAAATTAAAATAATACAGGGTTCGTGGTATACTGCTAAAAAACGAATGATACATCAGAATCAAAACAAGCATATAAATAAAGTAATTGATATACCTATATAAAATATAACTTAACAAAAATTCAGTCAGTCAATATTCAGTAGTTAGAAGTCTGTTGGCTGAAATGATATAATAATAAAAAAATAAAAATAGTTACTTCTTCAACAAGTATTTACAATGTTATTTAGTTGCCAAAACTACCCAGGAAGCATGTAGTAATGCTTGTATTGGGTCGTTCCGCTCATCCTAGGAACAATGCTCAATGCTTAGGTACTTAACTAAATATTAAACTATTTTAAGCTCTCATAGAGATACTGGTATGGCTCTGTGTGTGTGGATGTGTGTAGGTGTGTGTGTGAGTGTGTGTGTGTGTTTATTTGTGTCAAATAATCTGTGTTGAAATGCCCTATTTCGAAGAAGAAATCTATCCCTACGATGTAACATCATGGGATCGGTAACTTAGTTACGTACCACTAGAAAAAATGAACAGTGTCTAATGTTCGTATTTAAATAATAAATTTTCTATTTCGCTGTACCCAAGCGGCTCAAGTTCTTGGACAATTGTTTTTTTACATTTATGAAATAGTAGTTTGTGTATTGTGTTTGTTTGTTTGCTTATTGTAAAGGTATACAGAGTGAGCAAGAAATTGTCGCCTAGCAAAGAGAGTCCTACAGGAAGGGGTGGTAGCCACGTTACATTTTCATATAATAGAACAAAATAAACTTTATTGTATACCAAAATAGTAGCAATTTCACAGAAACTTAAATCTATGGCGGTTTTATCGCTGACGACGATATATACCATACTATCTTAGATAGACTGTAAGAACTTAAACTAAAAACGATGATGATGATGATAATGCCAAAGAGCAGCAAAGAAACAATGTGCCAGTTTTTGGTACAAATGTAATGCTAAGCTTAGGTAATTGAAATATGCCAACTATGCCAAAATTTCTGAATACCTTACAGGGAGTATTTCGTATTTCACAACCGTTCAACATAGTTTCATTCATAGCACAGTCTACACTTATCACATACTCGTCTAATTCATCAATGGACGTTCACCTGTCTCCCACGTATTTTATGAATCGTCATAAAATCGTAGAGAAATAGATTTCTATAGTCTTTATGGACGTCAGGCCATTTGTGTGTAATTGTGAAGTCACACTAGGTTGTGACATTCTGCCTCAAGCTATTCCACCTAAGGTAGGTATCAGGGAAGTTGTATTGCCCTCAGGTGTGCTAACAGCCGTTATAACATGAGTCATATTGCATTTTTTTTTCTACAACTATCAGACAACGCTGTCTCGTCCCAAGCTAAGCAGAGCTTGTGTTATGAGTACTGATGTGATCGGTGATAAAGACCGCTTGCCTAGAAGTTACCCGTTCATTCTTAGCTCAAAGGCACCTAAATATTGTAGCTACGAGTATCAGGAAATAGACAGGGAATCCCACAACTTATATGTACGCATGTTGAAAGTGTTTGTTTGTTCATCATAAGCACGAATTTCTCACCACAGCCGCCCTGACGACATTTTACTATTACTGCGCCAAATCATCCTATTCTAAATACGAAACACAGTCTTACACACTAACACTATAAGTAACTTGACGATACCAGAATCAATGAGATGATTATTATTGATTGATGATGATTGTGATTTTGATTGTCCCGTTGGGGATTTTGCTCTGAAAGTAACAAATTACTTTATCTCATTTGCTCTAAAATTTTTTAGGGATGGAAACCATGAAATGATTTCTCTCGTTCTAGGATGGAAGGAGAGGGCAATCAGACTTTTACGGACTTAAACCCTCCTTTGCGTTCCAGAATCATGGTAGCTCCTTAAAAAATGCTGTAATCGTAGCGGGTTTATGCTGGGTCCCTACGATTTGCTGACATCTCTTTGAGGTGGGCATGGAATACTAAGTTCCATTGATGACTATTATAGGGCTCGGCCCTTACCAGACAGCCGGACTTCGAGCAACCCATTGCTGTCATTGGCAAGATCGCAAGCCCATAGCCTAAACATTGATTGCAAGATAACGAATTTAAAAAAATGCATCAAATCTATTAAATTCTTATTCCAATCGCGTTCGACATTTGAAAATTGCAGTTTTGCTTTTCAGAATAACTAAATTGTTTCAACCAGCCAGTTTTGTGGGAACAAGACCTTTGAATTTTAAAAATAAAACCCTAAAAACGCATTACAAGGTCCCATATATAATCAGTTTAGCTTCGAATTTTAAAATAAGACGGCCCTATAATATAATCCTTTTATCGTTTCGTGTCCCACTGATAACTTTGAACAAGTGACAGAGTACACCATTTTCTTCACCGTTGTCAACTTTGGTGACCCACATGTGGGTCAAAGTGATTTCCGTGGCCCACCCACGAAGTGACCCCTAAACTTCAAGCAGTGCTGATGGGAGCCAGCGAAAAAAGTGGTTACTGCGTGTGGCATTTTAATGTACGCAGTTCGGTTCTCGGCTGATGCTTTTTTCGAGTTAATCTGGTTTTTATTAAATTGATTTTTCGCGGATTCCGGTGTTGTGAGGAAATTGTTTGGGGCGTCTACTTTTTTAGGTTGTTTCAAGGAATTGGTTAATTTAGGCAGATTGGTAATGGCTGTAATTTTTTTTTGTTTGTTGTTGATAGACTCGCGTTGGACCTAAAAAGTCAAGTCAGATGAGATAGTTCTCACTTGACCTGACTTTTCATTTTTATTATTGATAGTCAAAACCATAACCCTCTTTTAGCTTTGCTTAAGTCGGGTAAAAATAGAACCCTTTATTTTTTTACTGGCGCTCGACAAGCCCTTTTTAATAATTATCTACCAAATTATTTAATTTCGCTCAAGGAACCTTAAAAAATCTGTCACCATTAAAGGTGAATGACCTGATGTGCACTTCATCGAGAAGCTCTTACCCATCGCCGAGGTCATTGACACCGGACCAAATAAATCCACATTTTTCTGCGAAACTGTATTTATCGATTGAATCATGACTAAAGGTCATGGGTTCGAGTCTGTTTTGGTGAATTCTAGTTTTTTTTTTTTACTGTTGTAAAATTATTACGATATTGAGTAAAAGTATAAAATGTTGTAAATATGCTGATCTTAAAAAAGTCGCGGTGGCTCTTTTGGATCACTTTGCTTTAATCATAGTTTTAGTTTTTAACCTAAAGCGTCGTTAAAAAACCAGTATCTAAGGAGCCCAGCAGGGTCGAAGCCTACTGGGGCCAAGAGTCTATTTCTGAAAGAGAGGCTCGGCCCCAGTATGAAAGGCAACGAAGGAACGGGGTGGGTTTTAGTCAGTAAGTGTCTGACACTATCTCTCGCTCCGCCCAAGGGTGGTGTCATTTGAATGATTTTTACCCACTGACAAAAAAAAGTCTTAAATATTATAAAGAATCCAGATTTTAAGAAAGTTGCCACGCCCTCCCACTCCACCCTGGAACGAAAAACATCAGATGATTTCCCTCATAAAAAAAAAATCCCACTATTAATATAAAGGCGAACGTTTGTGAGTTTGTGTGTGCGTGTATGTTTGTTATTTCTTCACACTCGAACTGCTAAACGGATAATACACATGGCATACTTTTTATTCAAAGACTATATTATTACCTACCTTGGAACAATTTTCTTTCTACTCCAAATGTTCAAGGTACAGGTAGTGGGCGGGGTAACAGGTCTTTCTACTTCTTTTTATGGTGGAGAAAATCATCCAATGACAACCCCCGCTCTTGGGTGGAGCGGGACATAGTGTCAGACTCTTACTGACTAAAAACCCCATCCCGCTCCTTCTAGCCTTTCTACTATACTACTATATATAATTTTCTACTATCACGCGGGCGAAGCCGCTGACCGCAGCCAGTATTGTATAAAGGTAACTGTTAATAGAAAGGACCTGAAAACTTGGAAATGAAGGTTTAAATAGTTACTATAAGACTACTGTATTTAAAATAATAAAAATAAACACCTTTCACACCGCCATAAACACAAAACATTACTGTCACTATAATTTCTTATCAATAAAACAAGATAATACCCGCCATCTTAGTAATGTACGTCTTGAACATAACCACAGGTGATAGTTTTTAATATACCTTAGCACTTCTGCTTCTTACGATGAAGACGTGCTAAGGCCCCAGTAGGCTTTGAGTCAAAGCCTTTGACCCATCTGGGCCCCTCCTGTCGCTGACAACTCCTTGAGGCGATCGGGAACAGTATGCGCCGTTGTCGTCTTGGGCTCGGTCCGGACAGATACCGGATGGTTGGACAGCGAGCTACCCATGGCTCGCCGTCCGCGAGTCCGCGTCTACGGTGGCTGGAAATCGGGATTGGAATCCATTACTGCTTTGCAGAAGGAAGCAACCGCCTGCCACTCCTCCTCGCTCCGGACCATGGCCTGAACCAAGGTCTGGCGCGAGAGGTCTTCGCCGCCAATCGCCCCTACGAGGGCACGGTGGTGCTCCGCCCAAGCAGGGTACACCTCGACTGTGTGCTCCATCGTGTCCTCCGGGCGTTCCACACATTGGATTTTTAGCTTCATACTTCCACGCGTTTCTGAAGAAAAGGGTATTGACAGAAGGACAGACGGACATCCAAGTGATCTTATATAAGAGTCCCTGTTTTGCCGATTTAGATACGAAATCCTAAAAAGCGACATTGCGATAATGGGTTGATATTGTCACAATGTCGCAATTCATTTGTCTAAGCGAGTCTTAGTAAAAAAAAAAAAAAACCATAAAAAACAGTTCTATATCAGCTGCTTATGATACTCATCTAAGTGTCAATTTAACTTTAACTAAACAGGTAGACTAAGCAGGTGGTGTAGTGTTTTATGTATTATTGCAAACTTTGGGCCGTCGTCGTACTGTGAGCGGTTAGCGAGTTTGAAATTTTGTTAGAGTGGAAGGACACTGCTGAAGTTATTATATCTATAATAATGCAGTTATTTACATTACAGTGACGATGAAAACTTAGCTTCATCAAGGTGGTATTAGAGACTCTATTCTGACTTATTACATATTTTATGCACACTAAAGTACAGAGGTGAGCTTAATGCTTTAGGCATTTTCTACTAGGTAATCTTTGGTTAATGCAAAGAAAATAGTGGTGGGTGCAATAAAATAAAAAAAAGGCGAATACTATTTACTTTTTATTATTTTTGATGATATAATGTCAGCGCAACACTTTAATTATTTTATTCTTTATTGTACACCATGATAATTAACAAAATATGTGGATATTAAAGTTCATGTACATAGGCGAGCTTAACTCAAAGTTGAGTTCATACACACAACGCAATACAACAACATAACACTTCTGCTTTTTAAATACCTACTTCTGAACTATTGTCACCATCTCAGAGTACTCCAATATTTTTTTCGACTTGTTAATTCTAAGGTATAGCTAACACTCATACCTAATAGCTAGATATAAAAAAAAATCGCCAGTGACCAACTTATCACAACGATGTTCTATGACATGCATTCCGCTCCCGCTTACGCTCGCAGTGGCACCTGAGCTCATACAGTTGCTTTAAAGTGACAGTATTTATGCACTTTTACGATATTTAAGTTCGACATTTTATGACTATCATTCGTGTTAGAATTGCTCGAAGTTTTCACATCGTAAAAGTAGCCATAATTACAGAGCTATAGAATATTGTATTTATATATTTTATGAAGGGTTGTAAAGCTGCATCTGAATGAATTTGCTCGGAAAATTATAGATTCCAAAGATCACGAAAAGCTGCCATATTATTATTGGTATTTTCATCCAGGAACTAGATTAAGATTCTAGGAATTTTCTATCTTGTTTAAATATCTATTAAAATCTGTATAGTTTAATTTTAAGAGCAATTTTAACTGTAGACATCTCGGTGGTGTCTTTTTCTCAGGAAAAATTTGTTGAAAATCATCAGTTATAGTTTTAAATCTCGGGAAAATTGAAGAGAAGTTACTATTGAGCCTCTAATGTACATGTGTATATTTCTGAGTTTATGAAATTATCTATCTTTTATAAAATATACTATACATTGTTAAAAAAATTTATATAATTTTTTTTAACAATATTTAGGTATGTAGTATATTTTAAATGTTAAATTTTGTCTCATTATTTACTTTTTTTTCGTACCTAGATTAGAGAGTAAATCTTGGACAAAAGAATAGAACCTAGCGACTAGGTTTGTCTGCAAAGAAAAAGTAATCATAACCAGACTGTTTCATAGCCAATTTTATCCCATGCTTACATAATATCACTGCAACTTTATCTTCTGCTTACACCATAAAGAAACAAAGCACGGTGACATCTCAGTTGAAACCAAACGACGCTAGTGAACAGTACTTTTCCTGCATTTTATGTCAAAAGAAAGTTAGCGGTTTGTAGTAGAAGTTACCACTAAGGAACACCATTGTTGTCGAGTTTCCCTAAGACTCAGTCTTACCATACATTGTAAGTTGGTCTGTTATTTGTGCAGCTAAATCATAGAAACAGGGAAAGTTCAGTTTGTCATGTCAAAGTATAAAATCTTGGATGAGTGCTGCTTTGAGCTGAATATTTCCGTCTTTTGTTTGTGTTAGACTATAGAATATAATGCAGTGTTTTGTTTGTTTACATGGTTTTATTTAAAAGGAAACACCTGATTCCGCTAAGCCAGTTTCATCAGCGGACCACCAGCCGTACGGTGATGCGTCACCGGTACATGATGGAATTCTCATATACAAGGTGTAACGTTAAATGAGCAAAACCTGAAATTAGTTTGATCAGAATAACGAGCAGATTCAATTGAACCACTTTTTAATATAGGTTACATTTTTCAAAAAAATCTTCATTAAAAACTTCGACCTGTCTATTTATGAATAGGTCAAACAAACACAAATAGCTGTAATCCAATCAAATTTCCTCATACACGGGATAATAAAAGTTCTTATTTCAATGCAGATATGAATTTTAAGCAAACTAAAACTGCACATAAAACCTTTAATATTTTCTTAAATATTTTTTTCTTACATAATTAGGTAAATCGAATTAAAAATCATTTGGGGTGTTTGAAGTTTTGCGCATTTAAAGTTACACGTTGTATACGCTCAAAATGATCTGGGAATACATTCGTTGTGCGTACAGCTAAGGAATGGATATCCTTGCTGGAGTCTATGCTTTTTAATATCCTACAACATTAAGTAAAAAGTGAATAGGTAACTGTCTTCTAGGTAAACGAGCTTGCAGGAGGGGCCCAGCTGGGTCGAAGCCTACTGGGGACAGGGTTGTCCGAAAGGGAGCTCGTGCATTATGAAGCCTAGAAGGAACGGCGCGGAGTTTTTAGTCAGTAAGAGTCTGACACTATCTCCCGCTCCACCCAAGAGCGGGTTTTGTCATAAGATAATTTTCCCGCGGGTTTTGTCATAAGGTAAACGAGCTCCATCGTAAACGTGAGCCTACTAACAGTAAAAAATACCGTGCTCCTGGAACGTCTGACACGCTCTCTCGCTACACCTTAGAACGAGAAAAGACACTAGATGATTTTGTCCTCCTCCTTGCGTCGTATTCCTCAATGCTGAGGGTTGAAACCTCCCCTCAGCATTGAGCTTCATCACTTTAACCGCCACACCACCACACCGCCACAGACAGAAACAGATGGAAGAATATCATAAGGGTTAAAGTGACTAGATGATTTACCACCTCAAAAATGGTTTTTATATTATTTTCTCACATTCAACCAATAGGTACAAACCTAATGATTATAAATTGAAATGAATTGTAACCAGTTGACATTTACCCATCTGTATTCATTTTGGGAATATTTTCATTTTGACTACAGGTGTGGAGTTTGATTTCCAAACCGAATCTATGTTTCCTGGTAGCTATTACACTTCTAAATTATAATAGTTTGTCTCTTCATAAATAAAAATTTAACTCCTATTGATTTTCCAGACATTCGAATACCAGGAAAACCAATTACTATTTCCCTCCCAGTAGCCTGTACATAAATGATGCTATCGTACCTTCCCAAGAAAATATGAGACAAATAGTTCACGATTTGTTAGACCATATAGACACACGATCTACGACTTGCTCTAACTTAGAGTCGGAAATCGAACTTAATTGTCACATAATAAATAATCAGGAAAATAAGGTAGTGCAACCAATTATCAGCCATGTTGTAATTATTGACACTTCAGACGTTTCATTAGAATAAAGATCGTGGAAACGTGTAATGCAATCGTTTGAGTTATTTAATAGCTAGGCTTTCTTATTTTATTTAGATTTAGTTATGACTTGTAATTTGTTAGGCGATTTTTGATTGCTTTAATATTAATTATTTTCTTTTCTTTCTTTTCAGGTACGATTACATCCTTTTCCTTATGAAGGTCGCGGAAATCTGATAGTTGAGAGACGCATAACACCGGTCGCTATCGCGACACTTTGGGGAGGTCTATGTCTAACAGTGGACGCCTTTTGGCTGATATGATGACGATGATGACTTATGAATCTATAGTATATTACTTGGTAAGTAAAACAAAACTAAGGTAATCGTCATAGCCCGAAAAATCGGCGAACTTGACTGGCAGTGGGCAGGGCATATTGCTAGCAGAACAGATGGTCTATTAGGCTAAAATTTCTGCAGTGGAAACCGAGTACTGGATGACAGAGCGTCGGAATGGCTGCCATAAGGGACCAATCAGGTGATCAGTAGAATTTCTGCAAACCCACGAGGTCGTGGCATTGCAGGAATTCTATTGATATGAAAAGCTAAGAACCAGTCATTGTGGCGACGCTTGGAGGAATCCTATGTCCTACAATAGACATCTTTTGGCTGAAATGATGATAATGACGATAAATTATGAATTTGTGAAATGCGATTCTCAGAAATTTCTTTCAGTTAGTAATTGATAAAAAATAGTTTTATGCTTTAAGGTGGTGCATCATGACTCACATTTTCACTGTTTTTCATACAACCGCTCATAACTGATTATGACGTTATTACACATTTTTCATTAGATATTTTGGAAACACAGTATCTTGTGGATAGTATCTAGGTTTCTAAAGAAACCGATTTTTTAATTTGTGTAAAACTAATCCAGTAAAAACCTCTGAAAATGTCCTATTTTGTATGAACTTTGACACTTCATAATTTGCCTAAAAATTAAAAAAGTCAAAAAAGTAATCCTCTAGAGACCTTGCAAATTTTATTAAAATTCTAAATGATGACAACTTTTTCCAAAAACTGTTAAGGGTTTAAAAAAATCAGCTATTTCCTGGAGCAAGTTTTGTGAAATTTTCGAGTAAATCTCGGAATTACTGAATACTAACAGAGTTATCAGGCGTTATCTCTCTTTTTTTGCGTTGCCTTTTCGTCACACATTGCGTTGGATTGCGTTAAATGAAGTAACCAGCTTTTAAACCATTTTCGATGTTTACGATAAGCGAGTGGAGAAGGACTCTCTTAAAGCACCACATTATTTTACAACAAGCCTTTTGGAAGATTACCTGGTGACTCCCTAATCAGCGTAACGCGGCCATTTAATTAAGAACTTGCATTCATAATTGATAATTATCATCAAATTAAAATAATCTTAAACTGTTCAGTAATAAAATTGAACCGGCCTTTGATTTGATGCAACTTTGTGTTATTTATAACGTTCATTATGGGTTTAATGGTTCAGCACATAAAGCACGATTGCTTGGCCGACAAAACTATCAATTTAAAAAAAATATCAGTCAAGTACGAATCGAAATTGCTGGCAAAGGGTTCTAAACGAATCTTATTTTGTTAACATCAAATTATTTTTAATTAGTCTGGCAGATTCCTAGATCGCAATTTTTTAAGGGTTACCTACATATGATTTTTAATTAAACTTTCGGAAGCCTACAAATAACTAACTTTTAATTGACAGTACAGTTAGCGTAGTGGTTGAGTGATTAACTGCTATATTGCGTGTCCCTGGTTCGATTCCTGAACGGTACAATATTTTTATGAATATTAAGGTGAGAGTTATGACGAGGTATTTGCGAACGCATCCACGTTTCAAAAGTCAATTTTAATATAGGACAACGTTATTCTAAAAAAAAAAAACACAAAACCTTAATAGTTTTGACACGTCATAACACAATTCAATCTAAAATGCAAAACATTTTCTATATTTGCGTAAACAGGCACAACTCAACCAAGCAATAATTTCAATTTCACTAACTCTAGCCTCGCCTTCGCATGACAATTCAAACAAAATGTCATAAAATACAAACTTTACATATTTAGGCTGAAACAATAATGGAAACATCAAACGGTATACAAAGCGATTTAATAATGCACACACACTTTCACGTCCTTATTATAAACAGTAATATCGTTTAGAAATTATCGGCTGTTTGGGCACATAACTGTTTGTTTTACCCTATGTTTACATATTTTTAAGGTGTGGACACATTATGTTACAGTAGTTTGGTTACAAATGATCGAAATGCCGCGATTTGTATTACACATTTTGTGTCATGTTCCCATCAATGTCACCTGTTATGCGAGGAAGCCGATGTATAAATGTATCCACAGTCCGTGTGTACATGATAATATTACACTTATGTCGTACATAGACGCTAGAATTTCGCAGACCACTGTTAGACATAGGACTGTTATGACTGCTACATATGATTTAATTTATAATACATTTTAGATGTATCCTTTTGACACATAGGTAATTTTTATTACTAAAAAATCGTTCGTAAAAGTGCGTGTTTTTGAATTAAAATAAATTTCGATTTATTTTTTTGTCAAAGATTGATAATTATTACACTGTAGTCAAGCATAAAAAAGCACAATCAACCTACTAATGTTTTCATATTTGTGCTGGAACCCTCTTCTCTAGGCCTCTCCTAGATGCCATTCCCTCGAATGGTCTGTATTTCTCCACGTGGGCCAGGCCCAGTGCGGTTTGTAGATAACATTGGTCTTAGATTGTTCTGTTTTAAGATATGCCGGTTTTGTCACGATATATTCCTTCAACGTTTTGAGAGCAATCATCTATACTAATATTATAAAGAAGTAAAGTTTAATTTCTATTTGTAGGAGATCATCATTCTCAGAAAATACTTTATTTTTATTTTTGATTGTTGTTAGGCTCGCGGTTGACCACCATCACACTTGATGGTAAGCGATGGTGTGGTCGACGATGGAGCACGCTTGCCTAGATAACCTATTCACTCTTGACTTAAAGACCCCTAAGTTGTAGCTATCAGGAAACATAGACTCCGGCAGTGAATTCCACTCCTAATACTGATCTGATTGCTAAAAATTTTTCACCGATAGAAAGCTGCTTTATTCCTGAGTGACTGGTTATATTTTATGTACTCAAACGAAGCTGTGGACAAAAACTAGTGATCAGCGACTGACTGAGTTTAAACCCACATTGTACAACTTCGTAAGTCAATACTGTTATCACTAGGCTACCAACTTACACCCGTGTAAGTTAGAAAAATGGATTTTTCTCCAGCCAATATGGATACATCTCTATACCGAAGGTGCCGCAGCCGTGTGAAACTAAACTGGTCTCTCTGATAGTTCTGTTTCTAGTGATTACATTAATTCTACAAGTAAACATAATTATGAATGTATTAAGTGCTTTGCCTTGATAGTGTTAATTGAAATCGAACGAGGTGGAGCGAAAGAGTTCGTATAATTTTATTACGTTACAACCAAGAGATGTTCAATTTCTTGAAAAGATTAAAACTATAATCAAACAATAAATTGCTGAACGGTAAACAAACGTAGATATTAAATATATGTAGTGACAATCGATGATGAACTGTACTTATTTATATTATAAAGATATTTAATAAGTTTGCGTTTGACTGATAGTAAGTAATAATGGTACACAAACTGGTATCCAAGAGACGGAAAGAGAATTATGGCTAGACAGACTAGAAGATGGGAGGATGAACTTAAGCTCACGGCGGGACCTTACTGGAGAAGAGTAGCACTAGACAGACGGCAATGGAAGCAGCTAGGGGAGGCCTTTGCCACCAGGCACACTGAAGTGAGAAAAAATTTAGACGTGAAAACGCAAAGAGTATGTATGATGTGTATTTTTATTTGTAAAGCTCCTTCAGTAAATAAAGGCTATTTTATTTTATTTTTATTAAGTAATAATGTGGTCGACGTTAGAGCACGCTTGCCTTTAGTGTGATGTGATGTGTGATGAAATGCGTCTTGTTTTAATTAGAAGGAAACATATACTATGCAAGTATTGTAAAACAGTTTTTGTGCAATGATTTCAAACGTAATGTGTTTGGCGTGCCGTAAGGTATACCATAACTTTCTTAGATTAAAAATTGCACCCTATTTTTTTTTTTTTGAGGCAGGAATTCATTATATGAGTTTTTCTGCTCTAGAGTAAAACAAGAGGGCATGTCAGGCTTTTACTGACTAAAACCCACCTATGTACCAATTCTACCGTAGGAGCCTATAAGGGCCAAAGCCTACTGGGGCCGTGGGTAGTCCAATTGGGAACCCCGGCTCCTGGAACGCAAGGAAAAGAAGGAACATAGATGTGGTTTTACTTAGTAAAAGTCTGACATGCCCTTCCGCACTACCCTAGACCGGGACAAGTCATTGGATAATTTCCTACCTTAAAAAAATGGTTTTTTTTTTTTAATAAAAATTTAACTTGTGTAAGTGATGGTGCTTTACAAAGCAAGTAAAACCGCAGGCAAAGCTAGTCAATTAATTAATAACTTCAACATACTAAACAGCTACTACTTACCAATACGACAGTATGTAAAATAGAAAAGAGGGGAGGTATCGATGAAAGAGAATCTCTGCGATACTCATCAGTTCAACTCCTGACCTCCCTTCCCCCGGGCGTGTCTTCTTCTTATCGTCTAAGATCAGCGTATAAATAACACCAGAACCCTCGAATTGAAAGTTGAAGGCTCCACAAGAATAATGGGTAATTACAGCACGCGTAGCACTTCGCCTTAATGAAGATCAACTTGACCTTATGTGATCACTTTCTAAGTTAAGACTAAGTTAGTGCTAAGTAAAGTTGAATAACTTAGGAGGTGCTTAGTATTTATATTTTGCGACTAGTTGTTTGTGGAGCAGAGGTGGTCGAGTGGTAACGGCCCCGATTTACGAGTTGTAGGTCGCGTGTTCAAACCCAGGCAGGCGCATTACTTTGAGTAATTTATTTCATCTCCATTGCTCTCAAAATGGTGAAGGGAAAAATCGTGTGGAAACTGGCATGTCCTAGAACCAAAAATTCCCGCACTGTGTCCACGTGGTGGACCGCCCATTCCTTTTCCTAGTGTAGAGGACTCAGGCCAATATTAAAAGGCTGATTATGAGTCCCAGCTGACTAGTTGTTGCCAGTATTAGTTTTTGCTTGCGTGAAAATACAAAAATGTCTCAAGAAAACATACACTCGGTATAAAAAAATAAATATATATTCTAAGTTCTAAGTACTTTCCCTGGCCTCCCTAAGCGTGTAGAAGTAGAAGTCATACAAACACTCTCAAAATTCGCCTTTATCTATAAGCTTAAAAAAATAGTAATAAGTGCAGTATTTATTCGATCTTAGATAAGTTAAAGATGTGTAAAACGATGGTAAAATGTTTTAAATTAGGGTAACTTATAAGTACCTAGTTTTAGTTTATTTTTTTGGCATAACAAAATGGCAAGGCAGATTTGTTAACAAAAGAAAATTGTTCTTTTTACGCTTTTTGTTTATTTGTTTTTTCACTAATCAGTGAGCTTGTTTTAATCAGTACGTATGAATCATAAAAAAGTAGGTAAGGTAATATACATACCTAAACTTAAAAATTTAAATCCAAATTGTTTATATGAGGTCAAAGTCATGGCTTCAAAAAATCATAAAACACGACTAGATCACTAAAATATTTTAGTGCCCATTCATTGAAGTAACATTTCGTAATACATAGGAAGTCAAATAAAAATTGATTATCATAGAAATCGTGCATTTCGATCGTAATATTTGTAATCTTTTGAGATATGCGACCGCCATCGTAAACGATATTAGAGAATGCCTACCACTTTACGTGTGACATTCTTGGGTACAGTACCTGTTAACAAGAAACCTTGAGGTTTTGTACAATTTGTGGTAATGCCTCCAGTACCTGAAAAAAAAAGAAACATTTAATGCAACTGTATTGTATTTCTGTAGTTTTTATTTTATTTTTTATTATTATTTTATGTTGTGGTCTATTGTGTGCTTGCGCCGAATAAATGCTATTCTATTCTATTCTATTCTAAACAGTTTTCTTTGATCAGTTTCCAAAGAAAGACGAAGAAATAAGTTTTTAGTTAATTCATGAATCCCCAAGCGACACCCGGTGGCCGCGCATCTATTGTCTTACTATTGTGTCTCTAATTGACGGTATCTGAAGGGTTAATTTTTCAATCCTTTATTTATATTTTAAAGTGACTACAAAAAAGGTGGTTATTTACATTTTATTGTACACCCTGTAGATTAAAACATAGCTGTTCGTAAAATATTTAATCAACCGCATCAATCATCACCATATTATGTACAATAACCTATAATCCACAAAAAAAGAAAAAAAGAAAAGAAAGAAACAACGTTTATTTTTACCTCACACTACATTTTAACTTAAAACAGTTGAGTTAGGATACATAAAAAGAAAATACATATTATTTCGTATGAAAAACAAAAAGATAACTTTACAATCTGTGTAAAAAAGATGATTTGATTTGGTTCTCTATCTCTCTAATCTCCTCTAACCCGTGTGTAAGTAAGTAATCACTCATTGAGCTAAAAGTAAATTAGCCTACAAATTATATCAATGATGAAACTCCAAAACTTGAAGTGGCATATTTTAAACGACCACTATCCTAAAAACTAGGAAATAATGTTGTATTTTGGAGTACAGTGTACTTTAAATGGACTAATACAGATGGGTTGATTGTAAGTGTATACATAAATATTAATAAAACATGCTTGCATGTTCGCGTTTTTCTCAAAAACTTTTTTCAAACCAAGTAAAAGTCACGGAACCCTTTCTCAACTCGGTTCGACTCACACTTGGCAGGTTTTAATGTTTATTATAATGAAAAAGGTTTGATTGTTATTTTAAAGAGTTTTATTGCGATGGGTTCGTAGTAGCCATAACTAAATTGATAAACAATTGGATGCTGTTTTACGGAATTTTTATATTTCAGTCGTAAAGTTCGGGAGCGGTTCGTTTTTATCATTTATTGGGTTTTTGATAGTTTTCTTTGTTTCATAGACTTTTATGACTTATTTTTTATTTGAATGTAGAGCGTGTGGGTGTTTACTTCACGGAGTTATTGGTTTTATAACAGACGAAAGTATCTAATGAAAAGCTAAAAAAACAGGTATACAAATAAATTACAACATACTTTCTGGCTTTTTCTGACAGTTTTAAGTATTTGATGCGGCTTACCCAAATGTCCTATCTTTGGTATTATTCGTCAAGTCGTAGAGCTCCTTAGTAGTCCTAAGTTTGAGCTACACGAATACTGAGAAATGCTGGCAATGACTGGACAGGTCCACTCAAATCTGTGTGGTTATTTACTCAAAAGATCATCTGAGACACTAATTTGCATGGTTCTCATATGATTTCACCATTGCATTTTCTTTACGGTATGGACTTTAAAAGAGACTTTGACCCCTGAGTTTGTTTCTATGTTTCTTCTCTCTCATCTCGTTGAAACTGACTGAAAACAAAATTGACGGCTAAAAGTGTTTTTTGAAAACCTATTTACAAAATAAAGATCATATCATAATATTGTTTTGTAGAATTCAATACATCACTATGCACCTGTACATCTAGTGAGATTGTTTGAAAGAGTCACCGCAGCCGTGGAATGCAAAGAGCAATCGAATGAACACGGGCAGCTCTTATCTTTGTGGTCTGGTTTCCGCACCTAGTCCTTATCAGATCATTGTGCGTGGTGTAACATGGTCGGGTTTTAGGCAGTCTGACACTCCCTCCCTTTCACTTCACCCAGAGTAGGAGAAGACATTACACAATTTCCCACCACAATGAAAAATTAGGCTAAGAAAACTTTTTATAATCTACACTAATATAATAATGAAGTTTTTTTTTGCTTATAGATAGGAGGTAATCTCTCTCCTACTACTGGTCCGATTGAGAAAAATTTCTAAGACATAGGTAGCTGTTTTATTTCTGAGTGACATAGGCTATACTTTATCGTATGCGAGCGAAGCCGCGGGCAAAAGCTAGTAAAAATATTTAAAGGCGAAAGCTTACGTTTGTCTATATTTTTAACCTCTTTACGTACAAACAGCTGAACGTATTTCGATGACACATGATTCCCAGGTACACCATGTTTTGGTATAGTATAGAATACTTTTTACCCCGAGAGAACGTTGTCTTCGGAAAATTTTCTACAATCACGCAGTTAAACTTAAATCCGCTGTAAGTAGTAGTCTTTTAATAATTTAAACTTAAAACCGCAGTCAGTAGCTAGTCTTTTAATAATTTAAAAATGGTGATTTTGCCTCGCATTGGGTTGAAGGTCTAGCAAAAGTGATTACCTCCTTGAACTTTCAATTATTCTAATTCACTCGTCGCCATTTAATTAGATGTCATGTCCGATGTGCGCGTGCGCTGTTAACACGTAGTAAAGACGTATTTGGAGCACTTTGATGATCAGCCGTCACGATTATAAACCACTAGCTTTTACTCACGGCTTCGTCCGCGTTTATTAATGGTGAATGTTTAAAATTAGCCTATGTCCGTCTCTAGAGTCCCAACTATCTCTGTACCAAAATTCATCAAAATCGGTTTTATCATTTAGGTGTGAAGACGTAACAAACAAATAAACAAACTCACTTTGGCTTTCATAATATTAGGATTTAATAAGTAAATTCTTAGAAACACTTCAGAATATAGATTAACTAGTCTTTGCCAGTGGCTCAACCCGCGTGAAATTTGGTTTCTCCATACAAGTAAGAGTTTTGTAAAATCCGTTCTTAGCAGATGTCTACACTTTATAAGTGTTTATAAGTGTATATTTTTTGAGATTTCGTGATTTATTAGCGAGTGGTATTTCGCTTTTATTTATTTATTTAACCTTCATGCAACAAAAAGTACATAGCACTTTTTATACATACATTAATTTTAAGTTTCTGCTTTTGCGCGAGCGAAGCCGCTGCCAAAAGCTAGTAAAATATTTAAAACTAAATATTAGTGTTTATTTTTTAATACTCTAGTAATGTGACAACACGAAACATTTTTATTTTTATGGTCCCGCCATAAAATGAAGAAAAAATGGTCGATTCCTCACAATTTAGTGTTGCTATATAAAATATTCTGGTACTATTAAAAATCGTAACGTCTTATTTCAGTGTTTATCTATTATAGAGATCTAGAGAAGGCTAATATAACTCTAATGAAGTAATACAAGCCGATAATGCGTAAAACTAATAGCGTTTGGCCTATTTCAATAAAAAAATATAGGTAATACCGTAAACAGTAAGCAGTAATAAAGATTATAAGATACTGTCTTTTTTTTACTTTTGTGGTATATTTTTAACAAAACAATGTATTTTACACTATGGTATACACATGAAAGAGTAATTTCAAAGTGTTTGATTTAGTGGTATGTTTTTTTTAAGACTCGGCAAAAGCAAATAAATGCAGTAGGCAGCAGAACCTGGCTTTTGATATTTTTCTTAAGTGTTCCTATAGTATATAATAGTAAAAAATAATTAGTATAATTATGTTCCCACTGCGGGGACTTCTTAAGTCTACTCTCTAGAAGAGGGAATGAGCTGTAATTCACAACGCGGGCTCAGTGTTAACATGTATTTAAAGTTTCATCTGCCGGTTTCCTCACAATAATTTTCGTCACTGTTATGAAATTACATTTATTTAGATTAAAAAAAAAGATTGGAAATAAAAAGAATGAAAATAATTGCATTGTGACAAACGTTATCGATAAAGCTGCTATCAGTTTCTACGAATAAATTTCACCAATCGAAAATCTCTTGACTAGGTATAAATGCTAGATAAATACATGCACCAGTCAAATAAAACAAAACCAACTTATTTCAAACAGCTCATTACAAAGATTTCCTGAGAATAAATTCATTCTTGATTTAAGCTCACCTTTGTACCTACATGAATCGTCTTATCACTGTGGATTAAGTTGAGTTTTTTTATGTAAATTCTATATTTATGTAATACATTTCATATAATCAAGCTTACATATAATATTATATTGATATATTTTGTTTTCCTAAAGCAATTATCAAAATCCCTCAAACATTGAGTCGATGGCTTTTAAGCCCAAAAATAATCGACATAGAAATGAAAATCGTTTTGTAGAGTAGTAAAGATTATTGGTATTTCATTTCATCAAAATATTCAAAACATGTACCTTTAGGTACCTTAATAATTTAATTAGAAACCCAAGAAAAATTAACAGAACGTCAAAAAGGACTAATCAAAACATATTTAGTATAGAAATTATTGACAGTCATACACATTTACGATCCGACCATCATAAAAGTACCAACATTCCACTTTACAACAGAAAACTAAAGCTAATATACATACTGACAGAAAAGACGTTTCATAAAAGGGTAAGTCGTAAATAGATATAAAATTAACATGGAATTACAATTTGTAAGTGAGCGCGGGCGACTAACGAACGATCGCAGCAGTCTGCGACAAAAATGTCGAGAATGTGTGCTATGGTACTCATTTAGTTCAGTGAAATAATGTAATGTTCTGTTCTTGAATAGAAATGGCTAGTTTATGTTGTACCGTTTATCTGATAATTAGTTTAGTTCCTTATGATTTTTAGAGTCTTTTGAATCTTGAAGATGATAAGACCGCCCTTTGTACACTTATTTTAATAATGTTTGTCCTGTATTTTTGTTTATGTGGGGTAAAATAAAAAATATAATAAATATGCGAAAGGTTCACAGATTCGGTTTTGAAGACCGAAAAATTTTAAAAACAGTTATGCACAAATGTTCTGAAACAACAGATTCACATTATTAAAGAATCCTAAAAAATATACTAATCATGCAAAACTATAATTCTAATAGGATCGCTGCACGCTTAAGATTTTGCGACAAACAACCATTTCGTCGATCGCAAACGCACGGATGACTCACCGCCACAAATCTGTGTTCTATTATTCAAATTCGAATTTTCATTCCGATCTACTATAATCGGATTTGTAAAAGTCGTGACAATTTAAATCCAATCTTAATAATTTTGTCAGTCGACTCTCTACCTTATTACTATGGTTGTAAAGAATGTTAATTATCTGAATGGCTTGTGATTTAGTTACGTCCAATAATCACGTTTTAAGTTAGCTATTTAGCGTTCATTATGGATTCGTGTTGTTCGAATCATGTTTAGACGACTTATTTGGTGCAGGTTTGTACTTTGCTCTTTAGATTAATCAGCGATGAGCTGTGTAATATGGAATTGAATATCAATTTGTTTTTTGTTGAGTTAAATGGAGGTATATTTACCGCTACTTTTACTTTCATTTTCATTACATACATTTCATTTTTGTTTTATATTCTGGATTGAATTATTATATCATCTATGTAGACAACATTTGGATTAGTTTTAACTACTTGTATGATTTTCATTTCTAAAATCAATTATATCCATTGGCACAATATTAATTAGGGAAAAACACAATATATTTCTCCCTTTTGATGATACAGTAGGAACCGCTTATAAACTGACACGATATCTTAGATTTAAAAATATTTTTCTCAGGTCATTACTACTTATACATATTATCATATTTTTACATCAAACTACTACAAAGATGTAAAGAAATTGATATGAGACATAAAATCTACTTTAAATTCACGTCTAAAGAACATATTTTACATATTTTTGACAGAAAATTATGCATAATGACAAAATATTAATTAGACCATTTTCTTTGCCACCTTACTCAAATTGAACATAAGTTATTCATCTTTTAATTTAGTGCTGTTTTTGATCTAGAAAACTGGATTTTGCCTTCATATCCAGTTTTTATTTATTTAAAATTATCTTCATATTAGGTGATATCTGTTGATAATGAATTTCATTTTATTTATAGTCAGTCAGTTTGCATTTTAGTCAGCATCACTCCTACACATACACATACACACATACACACCCACAGGTAAGTACTCGCATCCACTTTAGGAACCACAGAACTATAACAACTTTTTCTTTAAATCAACATAAATCGAAGTAACATAATTATAAAGTCAAATCGTCATCTACCTACAAAGCTGTGCGTAAAAATATTCCTTTAGACCTAACTATTGGTGTGGGATACTTCATAACCATCTCACTAAAGTTTACTCAACTGCGTTGGTGAGAGTTATTGGGTAACACAATACTTCTTGTGTAGACTGATGGTCAGACTTTCTGGCATCGGACTATTTGTAACGACTGTAAAAAATCTTAGAATGACAATGTCGTGTACTTCAATGAAGATTTTACTATTGTCATACGCTTCATAAAAAGTGCCTTCTCCTTATATTATTCACCGACCTCATTAATATATTTATCTTTTTATAATATTCATAGCTTTCACTATCGTATACCTATGGTATACGACTTCTAAAATTTACAAAACCTTGAACTATAAGTTTGTTTATTTTCTTCTCAAGAGCAGGTTCAAATCGCCTGTACCGTCTTACCAACTTAGAAAATGATGTCATTTGTATTATTAATCGGTCAATATTAATATTAGCTCCCAATCCACCCAGCCCACATTTTACTTATAATTAATTTAAAACATTAATTTCTCGCATATTTCTGATAATCTGTTTTATTAATACTTCAAATTTAAATGTCAATTGATCTAGTTATCAAGTAGAAGAATTTCTATATTCGGATGTTGTGTCGGTAGCCATTAAGATATTAGGTTACTCACCTATGGGGCTAATATGGTGTTTAATTCTGTCGTTAATGTGATCGGCATCTTCTGATACCGTAATATTTGGAGATTTTAATTTCTTCGCTGCTATGGGAAGATTATTGATGCAAGAATGGGTTTATATTACGTTATACGAAGGTAGCATAAATTCGAATAAAGTAAATAAGGAAATTAGGGACAGTTTGCAAACATATATAAAAGAATTGGAATAAAATATTGGTCATTGAATTATAAGAAGTTATATATTTAATAGAATATTGACGTAATTTCAGAAAAGTCGAAATTTAAACAAGTACAGTTTATTTTTGTTTCTAATAAAACATATACGAGTAATAGCGGAGAAACAGAATTTTCTAGACAGTAAAGAAACCAATGAAATCAAAAAGATATAAATAATAAATTTAAACAAAAAACATATCTCCTAAAAAGCTTTTCTGAAAAATTATTAAAATGTAATTGCGTCATTACTCTGTTACATGAGTGATATGCGACATACAGGTTTTTTAATTTTTTAGTGCAAATTAAAACACCAATCATCAATATCTTATAAATCCTCATTTGTAAATATCAAAGTTCAGTTGCCTTCGGTAAGTCCAATATCACGTATATCCTCTACCGCTTGCGTTGAAGCAGTAACAAAAACATATTCACAAAACCGCTCTGATTTTTATCCCCCTTATGTAACGACACAATTTTAATACAGTCATCACCCCACAACGTCTGCATAATCTTTTGATCTAAATTCATACAATTATCCCTACTTATTCAACAATAGCGACTAACATGACCCAATGCGACATTTAACCGGTTTTCATACAAACATTACCATTGAAGGGTTAAGTACTGTTTTTTTTTTTTTAAATTAAGTCTATTATTATAATATTACGCCACTTATACAACAATGAAGTACATACCAGAAGTCAATATCATGGAACTGGTTCAAAAAAGTGATAATAAATTATATTTGAGACAATAGTTGTGATTTATGATAGCAGTCTTAATGTCATGGATATGGGAAACGTTTTTTTGATCTTCAAAGTCAATGTTTTGGTCTGTATTGTATTAAAAAGGTGTTTTAATAAACAAGGGGTATGACCTCTTGAGAGGAAGAACTAGTTTTTTGGTTACCACTACTTTATATTCATCAACTTCTTTTTCGTTAACTTGCAAATTATTGTCAAAGGTTATGCTGACTTATGTATCTATCTAGAAACGATATCGGCTCTAATACATTCAGGTAACTAATAATCCTATCATGACTATTAGTCTTAATAATTCTCAAATGTAGTACCGAAAACATTTATTTTAATTAACATAGATTCTGCTACACGTATGTTCGACATTATAAATCCATGAATAAAAATTATATAAAATATAATTTATATAAAAAATACAATGTATATATTACTTTATTATACGTTTGTAACTAATTAAAATACTTAAAATAGTGGTTAAGTGCCAATTTGCATTCTTATTAAATGGTAGAACACCCAGATTTCGGTGTCAGATCGAATATCTGAGACAATGTAACGAAATCTTCGGAATAGTGCTAATTTATTTTGAATAATCGATTTCTAAATGCGATTAAAAGAAAGCTCGCAAATAATAAAATCTATAATATTTTGACTTGCCTGATCACCGCTTTGTATCGATTTAGTAGTATCGTCTGTCGATACAAATAATTTAGAAGTAGATTTTGGTTATATTATAATCAGTCTAGTAACTGTATTAAGGTGTCACAATTTATCAAATATAATCTGTATGTTTGTATATTTTTCAATTTATATTAGAATTTGAAATCTGTTTGTCACTGACATATTTATTTTGTTCAATAATTTTCTATTTTTCGGTTCTAAGTTAAGCGACTGTTAATTTTACTTGTGTGAATGGTCCACAAAATTGACTTTCTATCAATAAAAAGATCTTGAGATCCATTTCTCGTCCCGAAATTGCATGGTTATAAGACGACAAATAAAATGTCTTACCGAATGACATTTAGAAATCACAAAGCTACGATTCTTTGACTTTCAAAAGTGCGTGTCCAAATCTAAGTGATTCTTGACATGTTGTGACTTATCCATTGTTGATATTTTTCATCCAATGTGTTGTTATATGAACTCAAAGTTATTTTATTGATCGCCGTTTGACGTCCATTTGTAACGGTATGTTTGGATGATTAGTGTAATTGACAGGTTGGTATCATCTGCTTTTTTGATTTTTATCTTCAAAAGTTGGAGGAGTTATGTCAGCTGTAGACTATTGCGGTTTAAAACGTGACTAATGTGATAAAGATCCGTGGTACCCAAGATGTTACCCAAATGTGCTAATATATATATGGAGTGCAATAAAGTATTGAGTATTGAGTATATTTTTCGAGTTTATATAGATACGTATATTTCTTTGAAAAGCCCGAGTACCTAAACGACTTGTTACATTATAGACTGATATAGTATGTCGTTTTTGTCTTAGTTGTGAGAATGACACTAAGTACAAAAAACTGTAGGTCTGTATTTATTATATGCATTATATAGGAAATAAAAAGGTTGAAAATCTCAAAAAATCTGACTGCTAATAACGACTAAAAGTTTTATAACAAGTCACTTTAAGTAGTCTGATACAGTTGATAGCTTAAAATATATGAGAACTAAAATGAATAACTTACTGTTGATTTGTTTAGAATTTTTTTGTAATTTTATTTTGCGGTCAGGTTTTTTGACACTGTCAAGTTTCTTTCGTCATAAAAAAAACAGGCAGCATTGTAGGTACAGAAAAATTAGTAAAAAGATATTTTATGTTTAAAAGTTAACGTTTTACTGGCTTTTCTTATTTTTATACCAATACTAGTTTCGGCCAGTCAAAAATTATCTCAAAGGAACTAATAACACTCCCAAGATTAAAAGTATCCTCTGGGCTACTTCAGGACATGATGTACCCAAGTGCACCTTCTAAAGCCTGCTTCTACCATGCAAATGCATGCGAGGGAATTACAAATATACACACACACAACACATACACATCCGGCAGTCCGGTAAACGTGACCAAACCTGAGTCATCGACGGCACATACTGTTCCACGCGCGCCTCAAAGAAATGTCAGCAAGACCGTAGGGGCCCAGCAGGGTCGATGCTTACTGGGGCTACGGGAGAAGTTTGGAAAAAGTAACCCGTGAATCCGAGAACGTAAATAACATCTAAAAAAATATGAGTATGGTTTTAATTATTAAAAGTCTGACACGCCCTATCTCTCTGTCTTAGAATAAGAGAAGGTAATGATTTCTCACCTAAAAAAATACGAACTTTCACCTTTATAAAATTAATGTAATAAATAAAGCTCCAATCTCGTCGCATTACCGTTTAGTGAACTAGAATACGGTCAAATTCTTATAATATTCTCGCTTAGTGGTATGAATATTCATATAACAATAATCAGCTATTTTTATAAACCTAATATTACGCAAAATTATGCATAGTTGCATAATGAAAATCAATAAAGTTTCGTAAATACCTTTTGTTATATTTTTATGTTTTTGAACAAGATAAGAACCGAGATTAGCATTATTCTTTTTTTTATAAATAATTAATTCGTATTTTTATTTATATTTTTAAATATTTATAAAGCATTAACTTGTTTTAATCTAACCAGGTAACGGTAATAAAACATTAGCTGATGCTAGATGATTTAAAATGCAACGATAATTAAAAGAATTGCAGATAAAAAATCTTTCCTTTTTCTTATTTTTAATGTTGATTCACGCTAAGAAATACTTCTGTATCATAGGATCGTTCGAAAATCAGTAAGTCAAAATAACTGTCTCTAAATAGTTTATTTAACAATTCATGTACACAGTTATATAATAAAAGAAAAGTAGGTACAAATTTGATGCTTATTCCAACAGGAATCTCTTCCAGCATACCTACAAAATGAGCATTGGGAAAAAAAGAGAAGTAGACACTGTAAAAGTTAAAGGAAAAAAAGTGTACAAATAAAACAATTATCAATAAAATATACAAAACAAATTACTACTACTAATAAATACCGCATTAATACATACTGTATAATGATATATAATAATACTTACTTACTCGAATAAGCAATACGATGGAATGGAAAGATAGTGTTGTTTCATTATTTTATTGAAAACTGCAAGAATTAATACAAAACAACAATACAACGCATTGGCCAATCGCCCAACTACTGCAACCACCGTCCCAAAGGCTTGCAGTGGGTGATTTTGCTTCAGCAGTAATGGTGATGACGATGTATAAACTTTACCATAACTTTACAACCAAAGACACCGACAATCTTCAAAATTTGAACCGTCTATTACGAAAACATCTCAATCTATTCTAAAAATATAAACTGCACTTACAAAATACGTGTTGGAAACCAAAATTCAAGCACGTATTTCAAGAATTTGGCTCCCTTCACAAGTTCGTAAGTGAAATCTTGACCTGCTGTCGTAATGACATTATAATAGAGTAAAGTGGTGATGAGGTCTAATGAGGCTCAGTTTGAACCGATTGCTGTAATGATATGCTTTGGGCGTGATCTGTTATGCTGGTCAATTTTATTACGGTTTTTTTCGATGAGAATGTAATGTTGGATGTTAAGTCATTTTGGAGCAAATTTTATCAAAATTACTTTTAGTTCAAGTAATGATGGCATAATTTAAAGGTCTGCTTTCAACTAATCATAAATGTAACAAAAGTTTAATGAATAAAACAATTTGGGGAAGACCTTTGCCCATCAGTGGTATAGTATTATCTATAAAAAAAATAATAAGAAAAGGTTAAACAATCCAACAACAATCCAAGTTGATAAGCTTTAGATAAATCTACACGTAAAAAACCACAAAAATTACAAAACTATTGAACTAAAATACTCTCTTACCATATGCTCCAATATCGCTCCATCTCTCGATAAAAAAGATGTAACCATCAATCCTTTGCCCGAATTTATTTGAGAATCCCAACATAATGGGGTCGGTTGTTCGTAACAATTTATTATTTTGCCCAACAATGGTTCACAAAGGCATTGTTAAAAGTTTACCAACATGTCCCGTGATTAATTTTAGTGGTAATGGTAAGTGCTCCCCTTAAGCGGTAACTCTTAAAATCATGGGGTTTGCCGATTATACGTTTTGTTGAAGTTTAAAGTATTCAAATAGTTTAAGGGCTTTTTTTTTTCTGTCGACGGGGAAAATCATCATTGACGAAACCCGCTCTTGGGTGGAGCGGGAGACAGTGTCAGAGTCTTACTGACTAAAAACCCCGCGCCGTTCCTTCTAGCCTTCATACCGGGGCTCTAGTTTCCTTTCGGATAACCCCGACCCCGGTAGGCTTCGACCCCGATGGGCCCCTCCTGTTGCTGACAACTCCTTGAGGCGCGCGGGAACAGTGCGCGCCGTCGACGCCTTGGCTCGGTCCGGACAGTTACCGGACGATCGGACAGCGAGCTACCCATGGCTCGCCGTCCGCGAGCCCGCGTCTACGGTGGCTGGAAATCGGGATCGGAATCCCGGCGGCGGCGGTGGGGGCGCCGTTGCCTGATGCGGTCTGCCTCCTCCTTTGCTAGCATTACTGCTTCGCAGAAGGAGGCGACCGCCTGCCACTCCTCCTCGCTCCGGACCATGGCCTGAACCAAGGCCCGGCGCGAGAGGTCTCCGCCGCTGATCACCCCCACGAGGACACGGCGTTGCTCCGCCCAAGCAGGGCACACCTCAACTGTGTGCTCCACCGTGTCCTCCGGGCGTTCCGCACAGTGGCGGCACCCGGGCGTCTCTTCCGCTCGAATCCGATGCAGGAACCTCCCGAACTTGCCATGTCCGGTGAGGACCTGCGTCATGCGGAAGGTATGGACGCCGTGAGGTCTTTCCAGCCACGCCTCAAAGAGGGGACTTACCGCCATAATTGTGGCGTGCCCAGCACTGGGTTGCGATAGTCGCTGACGCCATTTCACCGTGAGATCCCGCCGGAGCTCTGTCCGCCATACCTCGACCTGTCGCGGTAGTGGACTTTCACCCCGGCGTTGCATCTCCACGCGCTTATCGTGCATGTGTGCAAGGACTGTTGCCTCCAGATCCCACGGTGGTAGGCCAGCCAGAAGGCTCGCCGCTTCGCGGGAGATCGTGCGGTAACCCCGCACCATCCGTATTGCCATGACCCTCTGGCAGGCGTTCAGTATGGACGCCGGTCGCTTTGCCAGCGACGGCGCCCACACCGGCGCCCCGTAGAGGGCCATGGACCGAACGATCCCCGTAGAGCCTCCGGCAGGAGGCGTCTGGACCCCCAAGGTTGGGCAGGAGCCGCTTGAGAGCAGCCCCGGCCCGGTTGAGTTTGGGAGCCAAACGTCGGAAGTGTTCTCCGAAATTCCATCGGCTGTCGAGAACGAGTCCCAGGTACTTCATCGTCGACCCGACGCCGATGCGAACTCCTCCTACCGTAAGTAAATAGTTTAAGGGCTGGAAAGGTAAAATTTTAAACAAATAAGAATTTGGATATACTATCTATAAAGCAGCTACCTAATTGAAAGTTTTGATTTCAATTAAAGTCAAAAACAGTTACAATTCAACGTACTTAATTTATTATAATAAAATACCAGTAGTTATTATGTATCTCATTTATATGATAACCACAATGATTGATGAAAGGTAAAAAATAACAAAAGAGAAATAGATTTAACAATATGATAACAAGTACATGAACCAATTTAAAAGAATTAAACGCAGAATTGAGCCATTACATCTCCTTACCTTATAACCGAAACACTTCAAATAACGCATAGACACACGCACATATAAACAACGTCTATTGCAACATATCAACTGTTTTTTAGATGCTCCACAAAGAAATAATCATAAATAAACATTACCAACGGTACACTTTAGATTGAGTTATATCTCATTGTAACTATTGAATTGATCGTGACTGAATCAAATCTGATACAATTCATTGATTTTATAAAGAGAGTCGACGAAGAAGATGTGATTAATGCTATACTGTTCAATATGGAGGACCGTTCAAGTAATGAAATAGTTTTTGTAATAGACTTCTTGAATTAATTTAGTGGTTTGATTGATTTTATGTCAATGAGCGTTAACGAAACTACTAGAAAGTCAAATGGAATAAGTACTCTTGTGATTAGATTGGGTATATTAATTGACAGTATTGATTCAGGAGATATATTTATAAATGCTATCCGGAAGATCACCGGCTTTTTTCTGAGCTTGATTAATTTTTTTGAACGTTTATTTTTCACGTTAAATTCAATTTCATCAAGCTCACGTTACAAAATTTTCAAAGGGTATTAAACCAACGTTTGCGCACCCGTCAAAAATCTGCATCATTAGTCACTCAAAGAATTTAAACGTCAATTGAACAAAAACAGACGAAGTAAACAAATTGAATATTCCCACATACGAAGGTGAAAATCCAAGGGCAAATATGGGATCGAATACTATAATAAATGATCTTGTTTAAGTTCAAGCAAATATGGTTCTTATAGATAAGAGAATGAACGCTAAAGTTAATTGAGATAAACCAACAATCGTTAGTGAAGACGGTGTTAAAGTTTACAATCAGAACAAAGTTTTGTGTGATACAGTAAAAAGGCTATATCCACATGTGTTCTAAGTGATTAATGATGTAACTACTGAACTATTATCACCGGCGGAGGAAGCGGGACAATTGTCAATGTAAGACCATGACAAAAAAGATTGCCAAAAATCGTTTACTGGTGAGAATTCAAAAAACGAAAGGAGGCCAGCTTTATTTCAATGACAATAAAGGTAGTTTTAGTGTAGCAATTCTTCTAGTTACTGCTGATATCTTTAAGAATCGGGTTCTAAAAAAAGTTGACTAATGATTCTGGTTTGGGATCAAATATTCATGCATTTTTTTCAGCGATCTGACTTGTTTTGTTCCACTTAACGCTTTTTATAGTGAGCATCTGTTGATGACATTAATTTTTTTATCATGTTTGTTTGTGTTTGCCGTTGATATCCTTTGTGAAGTGTCTATAGAAATATTTCTCTTCTTATGCAAGGTAATAACCATCAATGTTTCTTTACCAGTTAGTATTTAAATACTTTAATGCTAATTTTGATTTGCACGTTACAGTATTACTACTGATTATTACTTATACATTTCCAATCTCTAGCAACTCCATAAAATTATAATAACCCAATGTCAAATAAGTATCTATCTCAGCATTACTATGTATTAGCAGCCCAGTTACCACGATCCCAGATTTAGTACCTCCAGTTATAGGTTCACATTTGTACAATATTTATTGGTGCACTTTTGCACCTACGGCTACGGGTGCACTAACGAACCAGTTGATATCTTACGTAAATAACGCTAGTTTGTATGTCTTTTCTTGTGGATAATCAGATGGGATGGATGGAACTTGCTTGCCTTGATAAGTTGTGTAGCACGCAAAGGTCTTTGAAGATCTTGATTCGTTATTTTAATGTAGAATTCCTTCTAAGCTGTTATATGACTTTGTAATTATTTGTTGATATTTTTGAATACATGTGGATAGTTGAAGTATAACTTCAATAATGAATAAAAAAATTGAAGTTTAATTTATTTTGAGTAATTCAAGTAACAATTAGTTGTTTAGGTCAATTTGTAGTCTAATTAATATTATTAAATTCAGTGCGCGAGCGTACGCTGCTCTGTGTTGACGTGCGCGCGAGTCCGTTCTGTGCGTCTGTCACGTGTCCTCAGCTGTCGTTCGCGATACAGTGTAGTACAAATATCGTAAAGTATTTTTATACAACTATGTTTGTTTGTGGAAGATGCGGTGATGAAGTCACCGAGGCAATTCAGTGCTCGGCATGCAACAGCCATTTTGACTACGCGTGTTCCGGAATAACTGAGATAGGGTACCGCAAGCTTGGCGAACGTCAGGCTACTTGGAGGTGCGCCAACTGTAAAAATGCGGGGCGTGCCAGCGCCCAAACCCCATCAAACGTCGCCTCTCCAGCTGTTTCCCCACCAGCGACTTTGGAGGCAGTTATGCGGGAGCTGGCTAGCATTCGTCAAGAACTCGCTCCTCTGTCCAGCCTAGCTTCTGAAGTTCAACTCATGCGACAGGAGCTGGTCAACCTCAAGCAGCTTCCCCTCAAGGTTCAAGAGTTGGATACGCGGCTCGACACGGTGGAAGCTATGCACAAGGATGTAACCCACATCAAGTCGGTGGCTGCTAAGCTTGAGGATGACCATCACGACATTGACCAGTGGCTACGCAGCAATAACGTCGAAATTAAAGGTGTACCGACGAGGGACAGGGAGAATCTCTTTGACATTGTTGGTAGAATTGGCGATAAAGTCGCATACCCCATAAATAAAAATCAAATAAATTTTATACACAGAGTGCCATCGAGCAACTCTTCCAACAAAAATATTATTATCTCATTCCTGCAACGGTACGTGAAGGAAGATTTTGTCGCAGCTGCCCGCTCCAGCAAGGAACCACTACTTCCTCAGCATATTGGAATCACTGGGTCAGGAAGAATATTCGTCAACGATCATCTGACTATCAAAAACAAAACGCTTCTTTCACGCACTAAATCTCTTGCTAAGGAACATAATTTCCAATTTGTTTGGGTAAAACATATGAAGATCTTTGTAAGAAAAGATGCTACCTCCAAAACATTTGTAATCGCGACGGAACGCGACCTTCAGAAAATAGGTTAATCTGCTTTTGCTTGGTTGCCTTATACAGCAGTGATTGTGCATTTATATCTATATTATTTATGAAAAAAACAACACCGCCTTTGCTATTCCATGTAAATAATAATTATGTTCAAACTAAAAAGATACGACTAGTTAAAAGTTTGTCAATGATGCAGTGCGCTTGCTTACTTATCTCGGTACAAAGTCCATCTAGCTATGACCGCTCTGTTGTTTACGCCAGGTGCACATTCACTATTTTATTTAATTGTGTATCGTATTGGTTTTACTTATGTATAGATCGGTCTGTTGACAAGCACCATGTGTTGGATGTTAAGCTGCTACGAGTATATATTTCTTGTGTAATGCTTTCTTATGAATGTTATGTGTTGAGTTTGGTAATGAGTTGCTATCGGATTTATACTGACATAGATATATTAATTAAGATTTTTCCTGATCTATCCTTTATTTTAAGCGCTAATGTTTATGCAAAGGCTTTAAATATGAATTGCTGTTTCTTGATAAAATATAAGCAAGTATATTATAGTTGTAACTTCTTACTTGCGACTGTGTATAAACGGAAGCTTATTTATCCATCCTGCTTTGCTATATATTATTTATATGTATCAGTATTTAAAATACCCTATTTTTTGAAAAAACATAAAGAAGTTTATTATATTTGGAACTTTTTACTTGCGAGCGTGTACAAACGGAAGCTTATTTATTTATCCTGGTTTTTTAAATATTATTTTTGTGCCTCACTTTTTAATTGTCCCTATTTTTTAAAAAAAATTGAGCAAGTATACTTTAAGTGGAGCTTATTATTTGTGAGCGTGCACAAAATAAAGCTTATTTATTTATCCCGGTTTGCTAAATATCATTCATATGCCATATGTTTCAAATTACTTGTTTATAGATTTCACCTTTACAATGTATGAGTTAAACATTTATCACCAGAATGTTCGAGGACTGCGGACGAAGTCTATTCTCTTTTATAGGAACTTGGCTAAAAGTAACTACGATTTAATCACTCTAACAGAGACTTGGCTTGTTGACGGAATCCTGGATAGTGAACTTTTTGACGATAGGTACCTAGTGTGGCGGCGCGACCGAGACTATGCTGCCACAGCGCAGGTGCGCGGTGGCGGCGTCTTGGTGGCGGTTCGCCGCGAACTTGCTGCGTCTGAGAATGTTGAATGGAAGTCGAGTGCTGAAGACATTTGGATTTCGATTCAACTAAAAACCAGATGTGGCAAACGTAGTTTTCGGCTCAATCTATGTACTTTGTATCTCTGTGAACAAAATCTAGGTAACAGTTACAGTGGTCAGTTAAACGCCTATCTTGAAAAATTATGTAATTTAATAACTAACCATCCCACTGACAAATTTATTATCCTTGGCGACTTTAATATGAGTTCCATAACATGGTCTGCTTCTCATGGAACTAGGCCTATTGCGCCTCAAACTAGCTTATTCACTTATTTTTTTGATACTATTGATTTTTGTGGTCTACAACAGTTTAATCTCATTAAAAACCGGCACGGTAAAATTCTAGATCTTGTTCTCGCAAATATGAATGTTTCCGTCGTGGCATGTCCAGACCCCCTAACTATCGAGGACTCCTATCACCCTGCATTATTAGTTCAATTAACTACTGTACAACCTTATCCACTAAAAGCTAATGCACGTTTAGTTTATCAGTACAACAAATCCAACTATGAGCGTGTTCGCTCTGCACTACGTGATGTTAACTGGGATGACATATTAATGAAAGGAACTGTCGATGAAGCTGTCGGGAAGTTTTATTCTACATTATTTGAGATAAGAGACCAACACATTCCGCAAAGGCTGTGCAAACAATTTAAGTATCCCCCTTGGTATAATTCTGCACTTACTAAGATTCTGAAAGAAAAATTTAAATACTACACCAGATTTAAAGTTTATGGCAATATCTCTGATCGTCTTACTTATCAATTACTTCGAGACAGAGCTAATGACATCGAACATGTTTGCTATACAGCCTACATGGAAAAAATCGAGTCTTCAATAGGTTCAAACCCGAAGTTATTCTGGTCGTTTGTAAAAAGTAAACGTATGAACAATAATTTCCCTTCCAGTATGTCATACAGTGACAACAAAAGTGATTCAGGGGAAGGAATTTGTGAACTTTTTTCTGATTATTTTCAATCTACATTTCTTAACACTTCCACTAATGTGAACACGTCCGTTGGTACTTCTGCTACCATCCAAAGGTATGGTTCGACTGGCTGCGCTTCCAACTGTGATATAAGTACAGTTGAAATTGATGTGTCAACTGTACACAAACTTTTGAAATCCCTTGACTTATCCAAATCTGCAGGGCCAGATACTTTACCTGCCGTGTTCATTGTTAATTGCGCTGATGAACTGGCTTTACCTGTTTCACTGTTGTTTAAACGGTCAATTGCTGAGGGGATTGTACCATCTTTATGGAAATCCGCCTTTATATCTCCCATTCATAAAAAAGGCTCCAAAGAAAAGGTTGAGAATTATAGGCCAATCTCTAAGCTCTGTCTTCTAGCCAAGGTATTAGAACGCATAGTTTATAACCAGTTGTACAGCAGTCTGACCTCCAGTTTGAACTCTCAACAACACGGGTTTTTGAAGGGAAGATCCACAGTCTCTAACCTAGTCCTCTTTACAGAATTTGTTACGGAGCATATGGATAAGGGATCCCAGGTTGACGCAATCTATACAGACTACAGCAAAGCGTTCGATAGGATCGACCATGACATCCTGCTGAAGAAGCTTTTCAACTTAGGCATCAGAGGAGATCTGTACAGATGGTTCTCATCGTATGTACAAAATAGGACCCAAGCCGTAGTCCTTAGTGGCTTCGTATCTTCCTGGGTAACTATTCCTTCTGGTGTACCACAAGGCTCCCTGCTTGGACCATTATTATTCATAGTGTTTATAAATGATATCGGTGAATGTTTCAAGCACTCTGAGTACCTAATGTTTGCAGATGACTTGAAAATATTCAAATCAGTTACAAATTTAACTGATACTAGTCTATTGCAGGAAGATCTATTCAGATTAGTTAACTATTGTAAAATTAACAAACTAGATCTTAATATTTCAAAATGTTTAGTAATCACATTTACACGCAAGACTCAGCCTGTTATATTCAACTACTCGCTCGAGAATCAGCCATTATCGCGAACTAACGTTACCAGAGACCTTGGTATTTACATCGACAATAAGCTCTCCTATGAATGTCATGTCGATCATATCGCCAAAAAAGCTGCCAAAGCCTTGGGATTCCTTATCCGTAATTCCAGTTCGTTTAAAAATATGAAAACCCTAAAAATTCTGTACTGCACTTACGTCCGTAGCCACCTCGAATATGGTAGTCAAATTTGGAACCCTAATTATGCTGTTCAATCTGACAGGTTGGAACGAATACAACGGAGGTTCACGAGGTACTTGGGGTACAAGTTCAAAATCCCTTATTTGAATTATAACGAAAGATGCACTCGACTCCACTTGCTGCCCCTGGTAACTCGCAGAAATATATCCGATATTCGTTTTCTAATCAAAATGGCACGCTCTATGATCGATTGTCCTAAATTATTGTCGAAGCTATCTCTGAATGTTCCCCCTCGGCACTGTCGGATTAGAAATCTTCTTCAGGCTCCTCATTCACGCACAGTCTACCGTAGTAACTCTTACTTGATTCGCGCAGCAAAAGCATTTAACAACTTAATAAAAGAGCACACCTCAGTTGATCTCTTTACAAGCAGCTTAGCATCCATTAATACGGTTATGTCTAAAGGCAATGTTTTGTAATTGCATTACATCGTTGTATTCTATACTATCTTGCCACCAAACTTTGTAACAATTACTTAATTAACTGTAACTTCCCACAATACTCCCATACTATATGTGGAGGCTTGTAAATGGCTCATCATGATCTATCTCGTCGTTTATCTTGTATTATTAGCTGTAAGCCACCCAAACAAAATAAAATAAAATAAAAAAATAAAATAAAATAAAATAAATAAAATACAAAAATTATCAAAATAAGCAGCAGCACAAACTTGGCATATTACAAATACATGCTTACCTTTTAAGCGAGAACCTATAACATCAAATCAAATTACATTATGAGTTTCCCACAGAATTCTGACTAAAAGTACTAAGAGATCATAACCATCACGGAGGCGTAAGCGAAAGTGTGAATAAGTAATTTTATTATTAAAGCGTACAATATTCTACTGTGCTCTAAATTCGAATCAGGAATTTTATTACGATTGCCACAACCATACTAATCTAATCTCGCTTCCCACACGCCTGTTTATAGGCATGGAACTAGGTATTATGATGATTTTAAAAATTTAGATAAAGACGCACATATTTGGTACGATTTTTTATAATTAATTAAAAGTGGATGATTAAGAAGTAACAGATTATTTGGTAAATACTTTTTTATGAAGCATTTCTCTCATTCTTGTTATTTTGTATGTTAGGTAAAACGGGCTGTTATCCGCAACTCCACGACTAAGGCTCGTATTTTGCGTACGGATTATTTTGTTATGTTATTTTTTAATTAACCCTTCAGATACCGTCAATTAGAGACACAATAGTAAGACAATAGATGCGCGGCCACCGGTGGTCGCTTGGGGATTCATGAATTAAAGATAAAATATTGTGTGTTCTATTCGAGGACATGACCTATCCGTGTACCAATTTTTATCCGGAGACAAAGTATATATTCAGGCAGATAAAGTTACTTTAGCATTAATAATATCCATACTTTACTTACTTTTGAGTATAAACAATAATGCCTTAGATACAATAATGTCTCATTTATTTTTATTTCATCATTGACAAGTTTACACAGTAATAATTTCATCTGTTAGGTCCCTCGCTCCAACTATATAACAATTTCCATTTCCAATATTTGTTTTGCAATCACAATTATCACAAACATAACGCAGATCTAACTTCTATTACCCAAAACACCAAAATTAAAGCAAGCACTACCGATTTAAATCACGACTACTAAGATTTATGAGCAGCCGCTGCATGTAATTGCCCCCTTCTCATTATAGTTACATCTGAATTGATTCATGGCGTCAAGCACGGTAAATATAAGAGGCAACAGAAGGCCTATTTTTAAAATGTACGTACTCTAAAATGTAACTCCCACGTACATAGATGTCGCATATAGTTAAAAGATTGAGCTACCGTGACTGAGGAATTTTGTTGGAAATTTAAAGCTAAAATGAAAGCAGAAGGTAAAAAAGTAAATACAGTAGGCAGATAAATTACTTGAACTATTTCATAGCTAGCTTTTTAAATAAATAACTGGCTAACAATAAATTTGCTTTGCTTGCTTAAGGTATTTATGTCAAGAGTGAATAAGTTACTTCTAGGCAAACATGCTTCTTCTTCGATCATATCGCCGCTTACCACCAGATGAGTGTAGTGATCCGACGCGTTCTTAATGTCGTTCTTCCTGAGTGTATCTTGTTAAATTTAACTTAGGGAACACCTCATTGTAATTTTTGTAATACGACTTGGTATTTCCTTTGAATATCTGAATCTAGTGCTAATTTTATAGTAGCACCACCAGTAGTTTAAAAAGCTGTCAATATACAATTTACTGATACACCATTTATTGCTGCCTCAGAAGTTGCAGCAAATAGAATGACACTGTTTGTGTAAAGTGTTCCTTCTGTATTGTCCTCTTCTGAGATATACTATCCAAACTAAACGTTACTAAAGCGCCATTTGAATATCTTAACTAGTTAACGAATAGGTTACAGGTACATTTTAATAAATTCAAAGAAAGTTTTTTGAGATAGCGTTCTGTTTGTTTGCGTGTGTTACGTTTATCTTGTTAATGCAATATTGGTGGAACTTTAACCTAGAACTGGGAGAAACAAATTTGTTTAACTGTATGGTAATGGAACCCGTCTTTTAAATTTTGTATCAGTTGTACTTTGGTAACAAAATACTACAAATTAATGAAGTCTCTATTATGTACGATAGGTATGTAAATGTGTAATGCATTCTTAATCAGTAAAGTATTTAAAGAATTAAAAAATACTTTAAAAAATTATTATATATTTAAATAATATTACACTTTCAAATATTTGCTTTAAAAAATAAATAAAAAAAAGCGGAACACACAAAGGCTAACAGCAGACACACAGTAAACATAAATAATTTAAAAAGATAAATAAAACTACTAATTAATTCTAAACAACAAATAAAACGACACCCACTTAAACAAAAGACGTTATTATTATATATTAAACAATAAATAAATAAATACGTTAAATAACTTTGAATATGGATTTTATAGTAGTTTTTACGACTTGGTGCACAATATTGTTAGTTAACGGAGTGTTCCTTTGAATAGCAATGCTTGGTTTTATTGCTTTTAAAACAGTTTTAGCTCATATACTGGAATACTGGTCTGGAAATCTTTATGGTGGTCGTACACTTGCATATGTTCAAGCTGTTAACGGAATTCCTAGCTGTTGATTTGCTGTGTTTAGCTATTGTTTTGTTTCCTATGAAACGTTACTTAGGCTTCCGACTGTAACATTTTTGGGAATAGCTGATTATGATGGAGTCAAGAGTGATGTTTAGATAATATAGTTCTTGACCATTCACTTTCAACACTTTTTTTTTTTATAAATTTTGTAAATCTTGGAAATATTTAAAATCTCTCTCAACTTATTTCTCCAGTAGTAAGCAGTCATAAATTTAATGTAATAAACGAAACATCTTTTTTTTTTATTTATGCTCTCGATAAACTATAAATGACCGACTAGTTTCGCCATCGACATTTCCTCTGCACCATTTATCTACAGTAAAGTACCAGTTACCACACAACAAAATGAAATAAAAGACAACAATTTTATCCGTTTGGTTTCGCTGTCAATAAAATATACACTCCTAGAGTAAAATAATCTGAAGCGTATCTGATATTATGATTCAGATAACGATCTAAAGTCAAATTGTGTTTATATTGTCGTAAAATTTGCGATATATGCTGCGGTTATAGTTTTTAATGCAGGCCCTTGATGGCCAGGACTAGTAAGTAAATGCCTTATTTAGCAACAACCGAAGAACGTTTAATAGTATCGAGGTTATAAACCCTACTGAGATGTATGATTTGTTTGTTTTGTCAAATAATACAATTGCATATATTGCAATGATGGTAGAATAAGCATAGCATATGCATAATCATGGTTACAATGTTTCCACTGCTGGGGCTCAGGCCATCTCTTTAGAAGAAGGAATGGGCCGTGTTCCACCAGGCGGTGGATGAAATATTTTGTTACCACTTTAAAAGTTGACTGCAAAAAGAGCGCGTAATTCTCTGTTCGACTGTCCAAGATATGTGCGGGAGCAATAAGACATAGCGTCAATAAGGATGCACGCATTTATTGACTTTTTACTTTAACAGTACGTACTAGAATATATAAATGTGCGAAATCGTCAAATATCAACAGCAGTGTCAGAATTTTACGGATTAGAATCTGCCCGTAATATTTCAATTGCCCCTTGCGTTCCAGAGCCGCATCATCATTTTCGAACAGTGCTTACCGAGGTCCAGAATGTCATGGTTTTTTAACCCAACATTCCGGAATTGAGGTTGAATAGGCTAATATATATATTTTTTTCACAAAGCCTTAGGTCTTGCATTAACCAGAGTTGTGGGAACTACTTCCAAGTCTTCCAACTCCTTTCTAACACCACCTATCTTTGTCCTAATATCTTATGACTAAAAAAATATCTAAAGCCAAAACGGAAACATATATTTTTAATCAGCAGAATTCCCAAGCGATCTGACTGTAGCGTGTCAAATCACATCATTTATCAAACCTTCGTTCTCGGCCTAACATTCAACTGCCACACACGCTGAACAAAATTAAAAAACACACATGTATTTAGAACTTTAAATGGTTGTAGATACAGTTGAATTTCCTTTGGTATGTTTTAAAATTTTTTTCAAAACTATCAGGGTTTGCACAAGTATTGTTTATTGTGAAATTGTCACAGAAGGACAGATGCATCGTAAATACTTATTAATGATTTCGTTGAAGCTTAAGTGGATGTGAAAAATCGTTTTGCGTAGCGAGAAGTGCTGTGTCACTGTGGGTTTTGTTATTTTTTCGAGCTAATTGTTAGTAAGACTTTGGTCAAAAAATTTTTGCGGGAAGATGGCGGGGTTTTAATATTTGAATTTTTGAAAAAGGAATGGAAGCAGAATATATTGTATCAGCGACCACATGACTTTTTGATGGCACATGTCAATCCTGTTGATTGTGGACTTTTTTTTCTTTTAGTTTGGAACAGTCTGTGTATTCAGCCAGTATCAAGTTTAGAATGTATTTAGTTCTAGATACAGAATATAATCATTGTCTTTAATATGCTGAATAAGACATTTTTGTGTTTTTGCAGTATTTGGCAATTTTACAAAACCAGTTTTACATCTCATATCATATCATATCTACTAGAAATCAATTTTTAATTAATTAAAATAAGACGCTGAACTTCACTCGAAAAATCTGCCAAAAAACTTAGTTTAGGATTTTATAAAATAATAAAATATCACATTGTTACGGTCCTATAAAATTAAATAACCACTACCTGAGATAGTTTATGTTATATAAATTACTTGTTTTAAATAGAATTGTACAAAAATTTTAATGAACTACCCTTACTCTTACCTTGATAACACAGAACAGATGAAGGAGGTCCTTTCTTATCTTTTCTGTTGTTGTGTTACGCCTAATCGTTTGATTAGATATAATTTAGGTGTTTTCAAGTTGAGAGTGAATATGCTCTTAATAAACTAGTGCAATTCACCATCAACGATTGCATTACTGCTTATCTTACTATTAAGTGAGATCGTAGACAAGCACTAGTTTGTATCATAAAAAACTAAATAGTGACAGTAACTTAGCAATATTAGCATAGCATAGCATAGCATAGTCGGCTTTGTAATGTTTCCACTGTTGAGACTCAAGCCTCCTCTCTAGGAGAGGGAATGGGCCGTAATCCACCACGCGGACCCAGTGCAGGTTGGTGGATGTCACATGTCTTCGAATTTTTGGTTCTAGGACATGCCGGTTTCCTCACAATGTTTTCTTTCACCGTTTTGAGAGCAGTGGTGATGAAATAAATTGCACAAAGTAATGCGCCTCGCTGGGTTTGAACTCACAACCCACTCGGCCACCACTGCTCTCAGTAGTCGTGCATAGTAATATTAATAAAATGCAATACAAAATTAATTTTATTCATAAAATAATATTTCGATCACAGAGTGCGGTCAAGCCGTTTTTCAAGATCATAGAATATAAAGTATGATTTTAATAAACACTAAAAATAACTTAGATAAATTAATAGCAGCTTAGGAATCAATATCACACTTTTATACCTAAAGACATGTTTTACGGCTTTGCACTAGATTCTAGTGTTGATAGCCGGTCAATTAGAAACCTTATTTAACAAATTGGTTCCGTAGTTAGATACATTAAGGACTTTTCAAAGTCAAAGGAGGTTACACCATGGTTCGAAATTTAAATCTTTGTTATTTTCTGAGAATTTCGAATTACCTATATAAAAAATATTCTTTTGTTTTTTATTGATAGACTCGCGTTTACCATCTCATGATAGCCAACGATTATGTAGTCGATGTTGGCACATGCTCACCTAAAAATAACCATTCATTTGCTTAATTAGTAATGAAGGTCTGTTTCGAATAAACTTTACAACAACTTACACGGTGTAAAACCACTTCTAATTCGAATTAGAAAATATATACTTTAATTAAGCACACCTCCCATAGATTTAAGTTTGTGTATAAGTTGTGTTACTTTTTTAAGTTGTTTTTTTTTTGTCAATTAGCAGATTTAAAAAAATCCCACTGCCGAGACTGTGGCCTCTTATCTAGGAGATAGTTTGGGCAATAATTGCAGAATTAATATTCCACAGGTTTCACATAATGTCATCTAGTCTCAAACTAAGCAGAGTTTGTGCCATGAATACTAGACAACTGATTAACATACTCACATATTTCCAAATACATACATAATATAGATAATTATAGGTATATTACACTCATTCACTCACTCGTTTAGACCTATGTCCAACAGTGGACGTCTTTCGACTGAAATGATGTTGATAATGATATTATCAGACACAGAACAAATGATTATACTCATCACACAAACATCTGCATATCAGTCAGAACCACTAACCACTAAACCAACAGGCCAGTCAAATTAAAGCCGCGAAGTTGCGGCTCCAGTGCGGGTTGGTGGTTAGTTTAATTATGCTAAAACTACTCACGGAACCCTGAAACCCAGCGACCACCTAAGCCGCGAGCAAATTGGCGCACACACCACTTGACGACGGATTAGACGCTCGTAAAACGCTCAGAATACGCGCTAAGCTTTTAATACGGCCTTTTGTCACACCGTTCTGTATCATACTGTTATTTAAATACATATAAACTTGTTTAATATGGTCTCTAAATGCGATTTTGAATGTAATTCCAGTTCTATGATCTATAAAGTTAGTAGATTACTAATATAAAGCTTGGTAATGTATGGTTGCGAAGACTTTGATCTTGCAGGAAATTAACAGCCTGTTTCATTACCTTCTGTTCTAGTAGACGATGGAATGAATTTAAAGTTTTTTTTTTAAAGGATATAAGGATATTGATGATTATAATTCTGTAAAGTGTAAATATATATGATATACGTGTTACGGTCGCAAATTATTGTAATGAGCATCGAACCTGACACTGACCAGTAAAATTCAAAAAACTTAAGAAAATCTGAAAGAATAAATCTAAAAACAGTGATTTTCTGTTACGTCACATGAAAAGTATTTTTTTTTTTCGTTTTGGAAAAATCTGCCCATTTGGGAATTGAACTATTTATATAGGTGAGTTTGTAAGGAACCCTCAGGGAGCAAGTCCGACCTGCACTTGCCCTGTTTTTTTGTAAAAATAATATTTCTCATTGAAAAATATAGAAAGATTACACTTCCGTGTAAATTAAAACCAAAGTAGACCAAACACAGAAATAAACTCAATTTAATTCCGTAATCCAGAATCCGGAATCTAAGTTACCTCAGACAGCAACATTTTTATAGCAGGACAAATTTACAATATTACAACAGTGTTTAAATTGTAAAATAAATAATTGAAGCTACTAAAATTAGAGTAGGGGCAATTAATTGGATTTGTTTTAATTCAATTAGACGGTTTCTTAGTTCGTAATTTATGAGTGGCGGTGGGAAGCGGATGTAGAAGTTTGTTTTTCGTTTTGTACTGCTACTTGATAGGCCTAGTATTGATTGACCTTCGCATTTAATTAGCACATCATTGAGTTTCTTTTTTAGGGTCATAAAATGTTTCATGGCCAGCTCTGTAAGAGGTAGCGAGATGACTGGTAGATGTATCATGAAAAGTTGTTCAAGACGAAACAGAAAAGGGTAGAGGACCTAGGAGTTCGAGCCCCGGTATGAAGGCTAGAAGAAACAGGGTGGGTTTTTAGTCAGTGAGATTCTGACACTATCTCCCGCTTCGCCCCGCGATGGTTGTCATTGGATGATTTTTCCCACCATAAAAAATGCTATGCTTTTGGGAACAGTCTTGTCAATACTATAGCTGTAAAGCTGCTCTTTTCATTATCTTCGCCTAGGTCTTCCTGTGATATTGATTTGTCTTGACTTGATCATTTTTGCCTACCATAAAAAAAGGAACTGGAGTAGGCCTGTTCCACTGTTGGGGAAAAATAGTGAGACAGCATCGGTTGTCAATTGGATAAAAATTACAGTTAAACTTTTTCAATTAATTAAAAAATTCAGTTAATTAAAGTTAAAGTTATTGTATAACTAACTAAGCCTGCGCCTATGCTAGTCTAAGCTCTATTTCAGGAAATGGTCTACCCGTCTATTAAATTTTATAGAAATCCGTTCAGCAGTTTGAACGTGAAGCAGTAACAAGCTTTTGCCTTTAACATTTTTATGCGATTTAATTGTTGAATTCTTTTTGTACTATGTTTCTCTGTTACTTTGTGTTGTCTGTTTTGAATAAATATTTTCAAATCTAATCTTTACTACTTTATGCCATATTTTTTCATTTCATTTGTAACTGACCAATATGTTACAGTCGATTCCAGACATTAAATTCTACTCAAACAGGGATATAAAAAGGCCGTAAACACACATCAGTAAGATGAACACATCACTAAAACTGCAAGTTACATTGTAAAATTTAACACGACTTACAAACCGACTGCTTTACTAACTAGACCACTATCTGTCAATCCAAGTTGGTTCAAGTGACAAGTGATGGCATTTTGTAAAACCAATCTATATATATAAAAATCAATGCCACTTTTCGTTGTTATTTTATAACTCAAGAACGGACTCACCTATCCAAACCAAATTTTTAGGCTTTGTTCAGACTATTTAGTAGATGGTTTATGTGAAGTTTGGTAGGGTAGAGTAGGGTAGAGTAGGGTAGAGTAGTGTAGAGTAGTGTAGAGTAGTGTAGGGTAGAGTAGGTTAGAGTAGGGTAGAGTAGGGTAGAGTAGGGTAGAGTAGGGTAGAGTAGAGTAGAGTAGGGTAGAGTAGGGTAGAGTAGAGTAGGGTAGAGTACGGTAGAGTAGGGTAGAGTAGGGTAGAGTAGTGTAGGGTAGAATTGGGTATATTAGGGTGGAGTAGGGAAGAGCGGGAGCGAAGCCGAACCGGGCAAACGCTAGTAGTGTATAAGTTTCTAAGAACTAGGTTTTTATGAAAACTTATGTGTTTTATTGTTCTTTTTTTTACGATATAAACCAGTGCTTGTCTGCTCTTGTAAGCAATGATGCAATCGTTAATGGCGAAGCGCACTAGTTTACTAAGAGTCTGTGTGTTCACTCTAGCCTTGAAGACACCTAAATTATAATCGGACGGGAAGACCACAGCAGGCCAATTATTCTAGTCTTGTGATGTACGTAGTATAAACGATAAAGCTAAACGCTTAGTCTGGGCCGTAGAAGTGTTAACAATATAAAGGTGGACACCCGTCGTAGATCAGGCTATCCGATTAATTTAAAAGGTTTAACGTCACACGTAACTTTAACGGGCTATAATAATATCTTTGTTATTTGTTGTATAATCTAAAAAAGAAAAAATACGTGTCCAATATATTTTTATAATCTAAAATACGGACTAAAATGTAGTTATTTTGACCCTGGAAACTACCCTATTTTTATTGTATTTTAGCGAGAGCATTTTCCCTTGGGATAATAATTATATTTCCACTTATACGAAGTTAGGAATGAAACAAATCAAAAAAGCACTACCTAAGTGAAGCTTTCGATAAGCTTATAGCTTAGATCTACAATTCTGTGGGTGGTAAAGAGCTGATGTACGGAATACTAATGACTGGATGCATTTGTATGAAAATTAAGAAGCAGTAGAGTGTTGACGTGTTTGTCTTGAAGAATTTAATATACTGGTCATAATATGGTCTACCTATTATTAGGTGCCGTTTATCCGTTTATCCTAATATATTTTTTGAGTTGTAGAAGTAATATTATTTATTTTACGAGTGGTTAAACAGAACCATAAAGGTAGACACTGCTCACACGTGTTCCACACACTCCAATCTGGGCGCGTCGGTCGCTATACATTTTATATGAAAACTAGACTTGTAGAGCTACACTTGATCCATGCCTCGCGACGTCTTTCTACTTACAAAACAGGCATGTTACACGTGTGCGACGGTCTAATGTAGTGCTAGATATACTCTGATCATTTTATTCTGTGGTACCTAAATAAAATAAAAGTGAGATATTCTGGTACTTTTTAAAATGCTATACATTATTTTAAATTAGATAAACTCAACTAGTGCAAAACCCGCAACCCCGCTTAATAGTTTGCTGTGATGCAATCGTTGATGGTGAATCGCACTAGTTTATTAAAAGCCTATTCACTCTAGCTTCATTTCATTTATTCATTTAACAATTTACATTGTGTCTGAATGTTTTACAAAAAATAACAATAATAATAATACCTAATAGAAAATAAATGATTAATATTTAAAACATTTCCAATAAAATTAAATAATAATCACAATTATAAAACAATATCACCACACTTAGAAGACATCTAAATTATAATCGGAAGGGAAGACCGCTGCAGGTAAATATATAAAAACATAGCACAAACATTTATAAAAACAAGTGTACAATGGGCAATGGGCGGTTTTATCGCACAGGGTAATCTGTTACAAACAACCTTTGGATGGACTGAACGAAGGAAGAGAGTTTTGTATTAACATTTGTATTGAATTGATAATAATTATGTTGGTGCACAATATGAATACACAAAACACAAACATTTTTGAAATCAAGCTACACTACAGGCCAAAAAAAACAACACCGTCACAAAAATCGTACCAAAAATCGATTCAACACTTTAAACGCAGCTGCATTATTCATAATCACCGATTCTCACCGATTCCTTTACCGGTGATAAATGACCAGTAATTGTATCTGAGTATTAGTGTCTGAGCAAAGCCCGAAGTCTGGCTAAAGCCGAAGGTCTGATAACATAAAAGAAATTGGCTAAAAGTAAATAATGTGTTTTTTTGTAAGTTGCCTGTATGATTAAAATTAACTTGTAACTTGTCAAAAACAGTAATTTAGAGATATGCAAAACAGAGTATAAAGTTCCATAAACCTCCATTAAAAAGGTGCAACTGCCTGATAGTAGATGTTGGGCTATTTTATGCTCTAATCGCGTGGAAACACCTAATATCGCGATGCAAGATAAATTGAATTTTTAGTTCCAATATGACGCTGTAGATGTTACTACAGTAACATTAAAAATTATGTAAATTTTTTGTTAATTATCGGCCAAAACTTCGGCCGAGTTGTGAACAAAGGTAGCCGAAGATGGCCGAATGTAACCGAAGCCGAAACAAAACTTCATTCACACACTACCATATCAATGTTTTAAGAAAAATCGCCGAGTCATATGACCGTGTGTTTCCTATCGATTTTGCGATCGGTATTACAAGTATTGATGTGTGTTAGGGAACGGTTTGTAATTAGATACTTGTAATTGTGAGCGGATTTAGTTTTTGCTTCTTTTAAGGGCATGAGATATGTTTTTTTTTTTTAAGTTTTTGTGTTTGTGATTAAAGGGGTATGGGTGTAAGGTACCGTAGAGTGTAGTATAGTCTTTTCTGAGTTGATTTGTTTTCTTTACTTTTTGCGTATGTGAGTATTAACTTACAATAAAGCTTAGTAAAAAAGTAACAGTTCCGCTGTCTTAAAATTTGTAAAGAAAGTCAAGAAATAAGAAAAAATCTTTTCATAATGTTTTTCTTAACACTTCTTATTCAAATTCTTATAAGTAAGCTCAGTTTGAATTCCAGATACAAAAAATAATTCTAATTTCTTGTCAAAGTGCTTTTTCGGAGGCCCAAAGTTATTATGGATAAACCTGCTTTCAAACGGGTAAAGCCACAGGCAGAAGGATATAATAAAAAACAATTTCTCCGGAACTTCCAGATATTTGTTTATTATAACTTCATCTATACTTATAATAAATCTGTAGAGAGGTCAATTCTGTACATGAAATATATTTCCAAAATAACTATCAGGGGGTGATTAGTGATCGATACTGATGCCAAAAATGCAAATAGTACAGTTTTTGTCTGTCTGTCTGTCTGTCTGTCTGTCTGTCTGTCTGTCTGTCTGTCTGTCTGTCTGTCTGTATGTTCTTTATAGAAACAAAAACTACTCGATGGATTTTAACGAAACTTGGTACAATCATTCTTCATACTCCTGGGCAGGTTATAGTATACTTTTCATCACGCTACGATCAATAGGAGCAGAGCAGTGAAGAGAAATGTTGGGGAAACGGGAGAAATTACTCGACGGAATAAGCAACAGGATCCGCGTACGAAGTCGCTGGCAGAAGCTAGTACAACATAAAAGTACACAGGCGGATATTGATGTATACAAATAAAATAAAATCTGACTCAACAGTGCAAATAAATATATCAAGCTCACACGGAAGCTACTTTTCACACCAATATCTTACAATGAACCTACTTTAACCTTTTACCACCGATTTTATAAATGCTACAGCATTTAGTTCCTGATTACATTGAAACTGTGATTCTTGAAGAAACAGATCACCATGTATTAATTACAGATATGGACAAAAGGCGCCTTAAGAATAACGGGCGCGCCATACCCATTTACCAATGTCTACCGATATTAAAATCGATTTTCCTCAATCGATCCGACGAGTAATTGTCGGTAATAATCCGAAATACGGAGCGGAGGTGTCGATGTAAGGAGATATAGAGCCCGTTACTTGCAATGTGCAGGTGGTCGGTGCAGCATCGATATTTTTAAATCGATACGCAATGAATCGATGATTCTGCACAATTTGATCGATCGCGATCGCTTTTTCGGTTGTGTCACGCTGCGTTCTTTATTTTTTTTTGTTCGATTTTTGAATTGAGCGATGATGTTTTATGTGTGGATTGGTTTTTTAATGTTATCAGCCAGTGAGGTTGATACAATTCTTTTGGTGAAAGAGATGGTTAATATTTTTTTTAATGTATTTTTGTACAGTACCTACTACCATTACTGGACATTTTATTTCGGTCTCGTGGCTTGAAAATAGGTCAATCCTCTCATGCACTCATCGAGTGGTTCTTATCACCAATTTCGCACATGCTTTAAAAATCTTTAAAATTTTCGTCTTTTTTCTACTACAATAATATTAGGTATGCATGTGTTATTCACCTAAACCATAAATGTCAATCCGTTTAATAGATTTTGAGTTTATCGTGAATAGACAGGCAGACAATACTTATAGGGAGACTTGGTTTTTTATTATGTAAGGACATAAAATACATGTATAAAACTGGTACTGGTGGTGTAAAATGGTATTTTAATATAAAATGGTATTATCTATATATATAAAAATGAAACCCGTTTTCCGTTGTCACGACATAGCATGAAAACGGCTTGACCGATTTGGGTGTTTTTTTTTTTGTTGTGATTGGTATTGTGAGGAAAAGGTTCTTATGGAAAAAAAAAATAATTAGGGTAGTGTAGTGTAGAGTAGGGTAGGGTAGAGTTGGGTATAGTAGGGTGGAGTAGGGAAGAGCGGGAGCGAAGCCGCGCGGGCAAAAGCAAGTATTAAACTAAAATACCATTTCTCTTCAGATTTATTTATTAATAAGAAAAAGCTATTTTGCAATATAGTTTCATTCAGCTGTAATAGTACCTATTCCTATTCATTTTCTCTTAGGGAAAGAAAAACTCCAACTTCAGTAATCCATAAACCTATGGTTCCACTTACACTAGTTTTCAAACCCCTACTCTAACCAACCAGCATATCCAGACACCTAAAAGAACCACAGACTACATAGCCACATTAACACAAATAGATTTCTCTGGTTACTAATAGCAGAGCGTGTGTTTGTGGAGCAAATTGCGTATCGGCAAATTTACCGAGTCTAGCTTCACTGTGGCCATATGGCTCTATGGCCAGAGCCGTTATGTACTGTTGGCTTTTCACACAAACGGTTCGCGGGCTGAGCTTTGAAAAGCATAGACGGGCGGGTAAAAAACGCTTGAGAGTTCATGAAATATTATATTTTAGATTTTAAGAATAAGAAAGTATGATTCGGGACGGTTCATAATATAATAGATACTTGATAAATACTGTCTAATTGTAATATCTTAAGATTCCCACAAACAGGAGCGCTGCGACAGTGCAACAATAATGCAACAACCCGCCTTTATTTCAAATAATCTAGACACGAACTAGCATTTTAAACAGATTTTTTTAAAGAAAACACATTTACCGTCTTACCGTACCGGTCTGTAAACGCCTTAATTTTTTTAAATTATATTAACATATTTTATTTTATATTATATATTTATTTTCGTTTTGCTTTGATACTTCGGGTTTCTACCAAGACGTAATAAAAAAAAAACTCTTAGTAGAATTTAGCATAAATGTAATCCAGTAAGGAACTTTTTGTCTACTTTTTATACTTTCATTGTGGCGGCACTTGGGGGAGGCCTATGTCCAACAGTGGACGTCTTTTGGCTGAAATGATGATGCTGATGATGATGAAGGGACTTTTTTTATTTATATCAGAAAGAGCTTGTAGTTAGAATAATAAAAGCCACACGGGAATAACTCCAAAGTTACCAAGTTCAGTTCTCGGATGGGTTTACTATCTCAACATACCTACCAAGATTCCTTCATGCCTTGAAAAATGTGTTCAGCCTTTTAGTCCTCGCTCTCAATCATAGACCTATAACAGTTGTTACGGATAGCCAAAAACTTAAAAAAGAAATCTGACGGCATTCTTGTCAAGGAACATCTTGTTACCCAGTTGTGGAATCAAATAAGATATAGTTATAAAAAGCTTACGTAGATTGGAACGTTTATATTACAATAAAAAAAAATTAAAACCGCCAGTCTACTCAAAAAATTTGAATAAAGAACGCACCTCAACAAACATTGCTTATTGCTGCTTTCGTGTTGACGAACTACAAGCTTTGCAACCACCTCACTAAGAGCCGCGATGACCACTTCACACACCCATTTTACTATGAAAACTTTCCAGTGAAAGGGACAAGAGAGGTCTTAGTTAACTGGCCGCTAACTTTACATGTGTTAGCTTTTTAGAAATGGGATCGTAAGGTTGCGTTCATTGTTTGACAAGCTATTACGAACTTTTAAAATTGGAATAATAAATGTTTCTTTGGACTTTCAATATTTTTTATGGCGGCAATTCAATTGGTATGTTTTTGCGCTTAATTTGACGTTTCGTTTGAATGATATTTTGAGTGTTGTCGTTGTACTCGATGTACGTGCAGTTCCCATGAAGTTCAAATAAGATTCCGGTTGGATGTAGGCCAAGATATCAACAAGATTTTTGGTTTTTTGAAATTGGAATTACCGTTCCAATAGAAGACAATTAGATCTGATAAGATGGTTATATTGATATGATAATCTAATATATATAAATCTCGTTTCACAGTGTTTCTTATCTAACTTCTCCGAAACAAGGTCAAGCTGACCGATTTTTTTTTTTTTTGTGTATATTAGGTAGCTCTGCCAATACGTCATGAGCTATTTTGTTTCCTCCTATCCTTAACCCTTTTTTTCAGAACCAATATGACAGAACGACGTTTGCTGGGTCAGTTAGTAATATATAAATTAATTCATGAATCCCCAAGCGACCACCGGTGGCCGCGCATCTATTGTCTTACTATTGTGTTTCTAATTGACGGTATCTGAAGGGTTAATCGTTTAAAAAGGAAGTTGTGTGAGTAAAAACAGTTTAATTTCTGTGTTTTTTCTACTTATGCTTTTTTTAATTTTACTTTTTCAGTAAATCCGTACCTGTTTTTCTTTTTCAAATCTTTTTGTAACTGTGCAAAATCTGATTTTATTTATCAAAATATACAACGCGTAACGCTAAATGCGCAAAATCTAAAAATAGTCTGATCAGAATCAATTAAAACGCTTTTTAATATAGGTTAAATTTTCAATAAACTTTATTCAAAATGACGCCCTGTCTATTTATGAATAGGTTAAGCCATTACGTGCGCAAATAGGTATACAAACACAAATGGTTGCAGTCCAATCAAATTATCTCATACACGGGATAATAAAACATCTTATTTCAATGCAGATATTAATGTTAAACAAAGTAAAACTGTACATAAAAGCTTTATTTTTTTTAAATGTGTTTTTTTCACAGAATTAGGTCTTTTAAATTAAAAATTATTTGGGGTGTCTGAGGTTTTTGCGCATTTAACGTTACACGTTGTCGATAGATTTTCGAAGATCATGCAAAAAAAAACAACCATGTTTTTTTTTTATAAATTCTGTATCTGTGTCCTTTCAAATTTATTTTCTTAAATACTCTTAAGAAATGACGCAACACGCCCTTTATTAACATCTCAAAACAACACAAAATCAAGCATAATAAAGACTTATTGTTTACAAATCCTCTAAAAGCGACGCATGAAACTGCATTTACATAATTCAACTAAAGGTTACTTAAAAATATGAACAAACATCTCCACTAAGAAGTTCAAGAGATCAAATGTCATTATTTAACATTATAATTTAATTAAGCTCGTAATTGACAGGTCTAATAATTAATCTATGACCTGGTAAATTGGTGGAGCGAGTTAAGCAAACTGTTGGTAATGTTAAACTTATGTAACTAAGTAGCTTTTGCCCGCGACTTTGCCTGTACTAATAGTGTTTTATTAATAATACTAGGTTTCCGCCCGCGGCTTCACCCACGTGGACTACAATTTATATCGCGCGGGCAGAGACCCGTGCTCAGCAGTGGAATTATAGGTAGCCTATGTGTTATTCCAGTGTCTCTTCTACCTACCTACCAAATTTGATCTAAATCCGTTCAGTAGTTTTTGCGTGAAAGCGTAACAGACAGACAAACAGACAGAGTTACTTTCGCATTTATAATATTAGTAGGGATAGGGATTAGCTTAAAGCAATATATTCCAGGGGTAAAAGTTCCCTTTGTCCTTCATCCAGGTCTTGGTCTACCTGTTAGTCAAGCTTTATATAATGACATTCAATAGTTAAGTCATGAGAAGGTAATAAATGAACAGACAGACAGAGATACTATCGGTTGTTCTTGCTCATTGATCCTTTATAAATAATTAAGTATAAAATCATCAACATCATCATTATTATCTACAGCCTGGCTTTGTCTATTGCTAAGTACAGGCCTATCTTTTCTTATACACGTTTTGTACTATTTTCATCTTGTTTTGACCAGTGATAGCAAAAATGTCATCTGCCTATCTCACCGTTAGATGACCAACACTTCTGTTGCACCCGCTCCATTTCACCTGTCATCGCTGTTACTTGACTGATGCCCTGCCTAGCTACATATGAGAGATAAATTGTATTAGTGAAATACTGGAATAATGCATCATTATCATCATCAGTTTTAAATTTATTGTTGTTCTTTTAAATTTATCAATGATTAAGCATCAGGATTAGTCAATATGATGATTCTTGGAGAAGGCCTATATCCGACTTCGGAATTTTTTTGGCAGAAATGATGACAAGAAAAACATTTGTTTCTAGCACTGATAGAATCTTTACAACTCAATTTATTTTAAACATAGTTGAGCCAGAAGATGAGAGACAAAACAAAATTGTCGTAAGACAAATTTTGAGTTAAGTTCTAGAAGCTTTGTTTATAAAAAATTGAATAGTCCAAGAATCAATTTGAGTTGTAAATCAAATCATTCTAAACACAAGAACTTAAGACGCAGTATCAGTTAAAGGTCTCCTATTTGGTTTTTAACTTCCTATTCAAATCAATCAAAGTACTAGAAATTCTCATCAGAAATGCCAAATTACACCTGTCTCAACGGATATCTGACTATCATCTTTAAGTGTTATAATTGACAGGCCCAATAATTATTTCATGACTTAGCAAAATTGCTCGAACGAATTATTGCGAATATAATTGCTCTTTTGTAAACACGTTATCATTATTTGTTATTGTATTATGTACTGGTTCATCTTCGTTAAATAGGTTATTTTTTCGATTGTTATAATCTGTGGTTGTTTCTGGAACACGACTTTTGGTTGAATCTTTTTTTTTTCATTAAGTTTGATATTTATCATAATATTTATTAGTTTATTACCAACCGATTCACCCGCAAGAAAGTAAAAAAGATATTCTAAGGAAAGCGTCGAAATAAAAAGTATCATTTATGTGCTATTTGGATGGGCTACCAGTGTACAGACGTTTATATGTATGTAAAAAAGTAGTAAACATATACATACACAAAACAAATTTCACCTTCATAATATTATTATGATGTAAAAATTTAGCAATGTCAATATTACTCAATTATTTTGTCATCATAGCTTGAAAGATGCTTAAAAATTTACCTGATGGGCTGGTTACTGCCAATCATGTACTTAATAATGACTATTGATTTATACATAAAGACTCACTCAAACGATGTTAGTATTAACAACGCAATATTCAATGAATTCTCGCCAATTCGAAACACTATATTAACCAAGAGTTTAAACAATATAGTAAACACTTACATTTAGCGATATTAAGAAATAAATATTAAATATTCAAAGCAATAATGGCTACTTAAGTTTCAATATTCATTAAGTTTCAAGTTATTTACAATAAGTAACGGCTTTACGTTCATAATATATTATGTCGTGTGCTGCAACCTTGCGAACACTTGTATGTTAATATAATATTGTTAATTATAATTACTGCTACATTGTTGGTAGGATTTTGAATTTATATTTCAATAACTGCTTATAGCGAATTTAGATCTTCCATAAAAAAGCATATTTCTGTATGCACAATTGTACATAGTCGTTTATGAAATCCTGGTAAGTCAACAGTAGCTATTTTATAGGACAGTAAAATAAGAACAACATTTAGCTTTTGCTTTCTCAATAGTTAAGAAAAAGCACTTTTTTTATCAAATGGTAACCTTTTTCATACTCTCAATAATATTTTCACACAGCAAAAAATTAATTAAGAACGATTTTTTGGTAACTTTTAATTAAGGAATAAAAATGGCTTTTGGACGAGTTTGCCAATTTGGTGTCTATAGCCTATCCCTTCTCTGAACTAGCTTGCACAATTCTGGTTTTCCTCAATACCTTAGATCTTACATCTATTATGATCTAATATTTAAAGTTTGTTGGGAGATAACTCGTCAATATTTCTTGATCCTGTGCGTCTTGCATCCGTCAGATTTCCGCAATTTTTACTAGATCATCGATTATGTAAATTGACCTATTTTCAATATTTTATAAATCATTTTTGTGTACAAAAACGATTTATAACATATTATGACAACTCATCATCCACTTGTAAAAAAGTAAAACAAAGTTAATTTTCCCAAGGTTTCCTTTTCATATGAAGTTCATTTCATAGGAAAGATCAAATCTTGTGTTCTGTGGCTGCACGATCATTTTCTTCGTCTCAGATACAACAGGTTTTCAATTTTACGCTTAATGACTCAACATCGCAACCGCACTTTAAACTATACCGCCCATCATGTACCCCTCAGGGTAAACCTACGAATCGAATGATTTAATATCGATTAATCAAGAATCGAGTATCCAGTTAATTAATAATTATGTCGTTGATTTGATATAATGGCTTTTGAATATCCATTAAGACTTCTGTAACAAGGCTATAGCTTACGCCGATGTCTCCGTTCGCCTGAAGCATTGATTGTTGACAAAAATGATCAACTAGCTAGATTGGGCAAACTATACTTAGCAATAAAGGATTCTGAACTCAATTCCAACATGATACAGTTAAAATTGGAGTGTAACATTTTGACAGCTGGATAACCATGACGAATCCCACAATATACCGACGTTACCATTATTAATAATAATTATAATTAATTTTCAATAACGTCTATAAATTAAAAAGGGCGACTTTCGCTTATTAATCGTTTTCGTTCGTGACCAATCGGGCGGGTTCGTGAAATGTTCGGGCGTTTCCGCCGCCCGTCATCTTCCCTCGGGCGCTGCCAAGGGATTTGATTAATGGAGTTCCATGTCCAAAAATTTGGGCTGTTTTTTTTTTAATCTTTCCCCTGAAGGTGCTTGAACTCTTTTTAGGGTAGCCGGTGGTAATTAGTGGTTATTGAATATAAAGTTTTGACAGGTTTCTGAGGGGTTAATTGCATTGTTTCTTTTGATCTCAAGTTAATCTATTTTCTTGTTTATGTTCCGCTTTGAGTGTTAAAATGAGAGTATAAATTCGTTGAGTTGCAAACTGTAATTATATTGAAACTTACCACTGCTCTTATAAAATAAATTCCATTCATATGGTTTAATAATTGTTACTATGAATTTAACTTTGTACACTATTATTTAATAATGGTCTAAATATTCTCAGTTGGCCGGGATTGTTCATAAAAATCAATTTGCATACTTTAATCAAGTATTAGAAATTGTACTTTTTCCATCCGAAGACCGACATGTAGCTGCACCAATTTTCATACATTTATTGCCAATAAATGTTAGTTGATTTAAATCTAAATACCAAACATTTTTATTAATTTATAAAACGTTAACTTACGAACAAAAATATGAGTCAAAGATAAAAATACATAATTGCTTAAAACTTAAGTTTCTTCTTTTTTTTTAAAAAAAAAAAAAAGAGATTTTAACATCATTCAAAACTCCCATTAACATTTGAACCGTCGAAATTAGAATCCTCAACGGGAGCGAAATTCTAAAATGAACCATTCAAATATCTGACAGAAGAAAACATTACAACTTACACCATTCATAACCTTTTTCACTTAAAAAATAAAGTTCAAAACAGCTTGCTCGGACCGCAAAAAGATTTGTAAGGACAAGACAATATTTCACAAAACTGGTGCATAAAATTCTTCTTCGCTTATTGGGCGTTGACCTCATATTTTAACGGTCCTAGCACAGTTTAAGAAAAGAATTCCTAATCAGCCAGTGTTTTTGTAAATTTTAGCGTACATTTTTTTCTTTGAAAACAATATTTTACGCTGTGTGTAAGCTGGTTTCACGTTAGAATTCGGAGCGTGTAAATCGCCATTTAATTCTATTCGCTTCTGTTTGACCGTGGAAAAGTGTAACATGTGGTTGTTTTTCTAATATTTTGACGTTTTATCTTTGACGTTGCGAGGTCAGTGACTTTACTGTCGAGGAAATATGCTTTTGTTTTACTAAAAGGAAAGACAGCAAGTGATTTAAAAAAAAAACATAAGTTGACTGGAAATGAGGCCATCTGGAGTTATCACTGTTAATTTTAATCATTCTTAAATAATTTCAATTTTAGGGACTTAATTATGACAAATCAATGCGTAACGTAAAGGTATCAGCACGGTTTGCGCAGTGGTTGAGCGTTTGACTGCTACATCAGCTACGTTGTTTATCGCTGTTTAGATTCTGGCGTAGAGCAAATTTTTGTATGACCAAGTTTCGGGTTTGAGTTCACGTGTTTAAGTAGAGTGGGGAAAAGTAAAAAAAAATCCTTAGCAATATTAATTAACTACCTATTTTATTACATAGCTATTTTTAATGGATATTATCCATCCTTCTCTCACCGCAGTTGGTAATTTGTTTGCAAGTGTGAAAATACAAGTGTAATTAACACTACTACTGTAAACCATAAACTACACCAAAAATTTTCGAAATATTACAGTGTTGGCCAAAAAAAAACGTATCAACATAAATTTCGCACATCAACGTATCCAATTAAAACTGTCTCGCGCCCTTCAACCGTACACTGCAAGCCCAAAAAACTGACACACAAAATTAATTTAAATATTAAAACAAACACAGTTAGCTCTTTTTCTGGTAACAAGGTTGTAATGTACCTCATTGATTCCTTTAACAAAAATTATTTTTATTCACTTGTAATACGGTATGTAATTACGTTTTGATAGGTCTCAGGTCTCGAGGCGTGGTAATATTTAGCTGTCAGCACTTTCCCCTGTGACTTCGGATATATTCGGGTTGCCCCGTGAGGTATTCGTTAATTTGGATAAACCTTTTTATTTGCGATTGTTTGTACTGTTGCCAGGCGGATCGGCATTTTCAGAACAATTATTTGTAATTACATTTTAAAGTGTTGTGTTGTAATTTGTTTTCTGTTCACAATTGGAGCTGTTGTTGATTTATTTCAATGTTTATTTTAATTGGAATGCTGGAAAAGAAAGTTTATTTCCATGTTACTGTAAAATATACTTTGTTTAAGTTGCATTTATCCTACAAATTGTATGTGTGTAACTGTTATAAGATCAAATTATTGGTATTTTACATAAAAAAAACTTTGTTTGCTATTTCGTTGTGATTTCCTAGAACCTCTTATCAACAAGTCGCTGGTATTGACAAAGGTCAAAAGTAACGTCTTAAAGACATGGTAATTTTAAAACTTATTTATGTGTATTAATTTTCAATGACGTCTTTATTTTTGCAATACAGTTACGGTCATTTACGTTTTTATTAATTATTTTAACATCTAAAACATGTAATATTTCCATATTCATGAAGAATTCTATGTAACCCAAATATATGTATTAATTACTTTTTGACAGCTGACATTTTGTAAAATCAAGCTTACCCACTTAATTTTTGAGCTTCTAAATTTAAAATATTGATCTGACCTGAATATGTAATTATTAATATTTATTGAAGAGATAAATTTATTGTTTCTGTCACATATTTTAGTGGTCGAAGTAATTGTGAGTCATTTCTGATTTTTATTTATGGGTGGATCGGTTATATTATTTTTGTTTAAATGTCAAAACTCATTTATAATGCTTAATGGATTAGTCGGAAGCACATATTTGAATGATTTAGTGAACTTGTGAATATTTAAAGGTAGCGTAATTTAGTTAAGTATCTTGAATTAATTGTATTTGATCTAGTTTTATTTTTATTGCTTTGGGAACAACAATATGTCAATCAAAATTGTAACGGTATCAAACATTCATTATCTGTATCACAAAAAAAAAAAACAGATGTCTTGGCACGCAATTTTTGAATGACTGATGAATACGACGTTCAAAAACAATTATGTTTTTACACACATTCATTTAATTTGTCCCCCACTGTTAACAACCACTCAATTACTGATAACAATCGTTATTACACGATTTAATTTATTTCACTCGAAAATTGAGGTAACGTCTTTATAAAAACATCCTTTTATGACGAAAAGCAACAAGAAATTCATTAAAAACTTGATGGAAATTGGTTTAATTGGTGCCAAGTTATTTATTTTACGTAAAAATGCTTGATTGAGTTGTCGTCGGTTTGACTTTTTTATTAAGAGAATTATCAAGTCATCACATAAATTGCACTATTCATTGTTGTGTGGACGAAGGCGTGGTAAAAGATTATTCTGAATTATTAACTGGATTGCCAATTACCATTAAAGGAATTGGATGAAAAAGTGGGTCATCACTTTTGCACGCACTTGTATTTCTATAGATTTTGATTAATAATTATTTATAACTTTACAAATTGGTTATAATTTTATAGTGTAATTTTAAAAACTACAATATATCTGAATGGGTTCCAAGTTTTTACACCATGTTATATTTTTTACCAAAAATATTTAAAAAGGTCATAAGTTGGACACTACCGACACAGGTCACAGCGCCATGGTGGGTAGCTCGCTGTCCGATCGTCCGGTAATGGACCGAGTCCAAGACGTCGACGGCGCGCACTGTTCCCGCGCGCCTCAAGGAGTTGTCAGCAGCAGGAGGGGCCCAGCTGGGTCGAAGCCTACTGGGGACAGGGTTGTCCGAAAGGGAGCTCGTGCCCTGGTATGAAGGCTAGAAGGAACGGCGCGGGGTTTTTAGTCAGTAAGAGTCTGACACTGTCTCCCGCTCCCAAGAGCGGGTTTCGTCAAAGATGATTTTCCCCGTCGACAAAAAAAAAAACACAGGTCACAGCAAGTCATAGCGGGTATTAGAAGCCTGCAGACCGCTGGATGCAAGTGCAAAACAACCCCGCCTCAGTCGCTGCCTCAGGCCCGGTGACTATGTATTTTGCTGACATAACATAACTTAGAACTTAGATTTTGCATGATACGGTTTAGAAATTTTGTACATAAATTCTTTACATAAAAATACTAGACAGGTGTTTCAAGTTTCGCATATACTAAAACTAAGATAGATAGATAAATTCTTTATTGTACACCAAAAACAAAAAATAAAAATTACATAAGAAACTAAGGTTATATAGGTACTTGTATCTTACTGTCTCCGTACACGGGCTTCAAAAAAACGCCGCTTGAAGCTTCATTGTGAAGCGGCCTTTTTTTGGGGCTCGTGTGCGTCAGTGCCGCCACCAAAAAACGCTTGAAGTGGCTTCAAGCTTCTTTTTGCGGCGTTCTTTATAATAATGACGCCACCGCATACCATTTGCGTATTTAATACTTCTTTGTCAGAGTCCATTATGATGCTGCACGCATGGCTACAAGCTGACGCGTGCTTCGGCTTTTTTTGTGGTCGCATCTAGCGTTATTATGTGGTAGCGTTTATTTGTGGCGGCGTTTTTTGAGTCCCGTGTGCAGTACGTAACTGACAGAACTACTACGCGGAAATATAACGAAACAAAAAATCTGTGTCACTTACCTACCACAAACTAAGAAAAACAATTTATTACAATAACCCTTTCATGTTCACCGCGCTATCTCACAAAAACTTCAAAAAACTTCAGTCAACTCTTAATAAAATTCTAATTAGTATTTGCTAAGACATTTTCCCTTTTTAGGGTTCCGTAACTACGTAATTTATGTTTCGCGTCGACATGTAGACATATTGTCGTAGGACGGCTAGATTGATTGATGGGTATTAGTGGTTCAGTAGGTTTTTTCTGGGTTTGTCTCGGAAAAACTTGATCTGTATTGATATTATTGTATGTGATTAGATTGTGCGCGCATTATACGATTTGCGATACGGTTTTTTTTTTTGTCGTAGTTGTCAGGTTGTTTTTTTTTTGTTTGATAGACGACCGTATCGCATAAACTTTTTAATTTTTTTATTATTTTTAGTGTTTAGTTGAAATAAAATCTAAATAATTAAAAAGATGATGACATGAATTTCTGATAGCATAGCCGAAAGTTTGTACCATTGTTACTTCTTCATGCTCAATCGGCGTGACTGATTTCAATGAAACTTGGTACACGGTACATAATTTTTTTTTATCTTGGGAGTATATTTTTTTTGAGATGACTTTTTACTATCACACGGGCAAAGTTTTTGACAACAGCTAGTTCTAATTTTAAAAAGTCCATCGTAACTTTTATATTTCTGATGAGCTGTAAGCGTTCTCAACTTCAATAATGTATCGTCTAACAATAGCTCTCTTTGTTTATAAGATTAGGAGACCAACATGACCTCAGCACAGTTTTTACCAAGTGTAAACTCTTGTCTTTCATCTTCCAACTTGTTTTTTTTTTTTTCATAAACCGTAAGAAAAACGGTGTAACTTACTATCTTATCATGATAATATCTACATTTCTCATGTAGTTTAACAGTTAATAAAGCAATACATCTTTAAAACAAATCATGTTTTCAACTCCAGCAATTACGACATTACCACATTTTCCAACGCACACCACAGCTCCACGATATACAGCACGAACATTAACACAAACTGTCAACTTCTTCATCAACAGAAAACACAGCTCTTAACATAACACTGATTATTAATTCCCTCCATAATCTTTTACACTACCATATAACATCTCATCAATTATGAAATCAGAAGTGATCAAGTCGTATTCCGGACGCAAGTGCGCGCCTAACCTTACTAGTGTAATATAATCGCTTTTTAATAGTTGCATTAAGAGGGCTGTAAGGAACTCTTAGATGCCCTTTTTTGGAGAGATAGCAGTGTAAAAAATAAGGTGCAGTAGGCTCATTTCTGAGTGGCTCGTGGCTAATGTGCCCGCAGCAAATCGATCAATCTGTGCGATTGAAAAACGGTATTACGGTGAAGCCAGAATGAATGGCCCTTCTTTACATGTTTGTGATTTAATGCCGTCTTTGAGTTGGTTGTGATAGTCTTTTGACCGTTCGTCAGTGTTTAAAGTATTTTAATACTGTTCTAACAGGACTTAGTCAACTTCTTAACATCATAATGGGATAATTTTCCATAACGTTATCTTGCAAATAAATTGAGAAATAGTTTTCCTTTTAGATGTTAACCAAGAGTGTATTAGTAGGTCTTGAGATATTCCGTTGCCGACCATTATGGGAATATTGCTGGCAATATTCCCACCAATATTTATACTTCAGAAAATATTCCCGGCAATATTCCTACTAATATTACCACTTCACGGCAATATTGCCGGCAACGGCAAATCACGTCTAGCCCTGCAGCCACGAACCTCTTTGCTAGCACCGATAATGTCATGAGTGCAGAATTTTTGGGCTACAAGTCTGATTGACTGTCCAAAACAGAAGATAACAGACTCAGTATTATGATGATGTAACATCATAGACATTTTCGCCTGACCACCGCTAAGTAAATTTTTGCTTGCACTCGAAACGAAAACTTTAAAGGGTTTGGTTTGGCACCACGTCGCAGGCTTCAAGGGATTTTTTGAAGTGATCTGGCAGAAATTACCGCTATGGTACAGTTTCTATTATTTTCAAACCTTCTGCTTATATCTTCTTTATGACAACAGCACACCTCCTTTTTGGGATCGATACAGATCGATTTTATTTCATCTCATTTATTTCAGTATTTTAAACGAATGCACATAATAATACTGTAGTTAATATCGCGACTTTATAATGTATCATGCTCCTGAAATGGGGTGGGCAGACCGTCAGGTGATCAAGTTGCTTTGGCATTTTTAGTGCTATATACAGAAGTACAGTAATAATCTTCACTTGTGTTTTGTTAGATAAGTTTGTGTAAACAGGTATTTTATAATGATATATACGTTGTAACTACCAGCACCTCCATAGACACTCACATCATAGACACTCCAGCCTTAAAAATTAAAAATATAATCATGAATAATTATTATTATTTACACAAAAAATATTTAAACTTTATTTATTATTATTATTTATTTATTTTCAAGATAAACAGATATTTTAGGCACATACATCATAATCATTCCATTTTATTTATGGAAAAAAAATATTAGGAGCCAACACTATTGGCGCAACAACAAAGTAACAAGACTTTCACCAAATTTCCTCTTTTCTTGGAATACAAACAAAAATCGAAGTAATTTCCCCGAATTTGCACAACTCGCCATTTCCAAAAATACGCAATAAATCAACAGAAAATCGTTTAATACTATCTAGAAATCGTTCGATTCTTAATTATTGTGCGCGAATTCCACCAAATACGAATACGCGCTCAATACGCGATAACGCGCGAAGTAGCCGCGTATCAGATCGACACGCCTTTGCGCCCGCGCATGATATATTGTGGCAATTGAACTCGAATTTAGGTCTGATATCGACAGGTGGTAAAATATTTGTCGTATTTGCTGAGGTTTACTTGGATTTGTATTAATTTGTGTTTCTGGGTAGGACGGATAAGTATTTGTGCGAATATTTTCACCAGTGTGATTAGGATTTGAAAGAAGTTTAAAATGTGTGAGTGTGTATGTGTATTTTTTTTACTTCTTCACGCTCGAACGGTTGAACGGATTTCGATGAAATTTGGCACACGGTTAGACCATGTTCTGGAATAGCATATGAAATATGTTGTATTTCATTAATATGTTTTCTCTAAAATAATTTTCTATTATCACACAGGCAAAATAACAGGCAGCAATATAGTCTAATAAATATTTATTTGAAAAAAAAAAATACAACGCAATATATTTTGAATTCTGTATCTTTTTTTTTATTGATATAAACTAGTGCTTGACTGCGATCCCACTTTGTCAATTTCAATTTGGATGCACTACAATTCATCATTCACAGCCCAATTTTGTCTATCGCTGTACCAGTTCTATTTAGGCTCTACCTACGATGTCAACAATGTCGTTTACCTAACTTGTTACTTGATAACCAACATTTTTGCTTTCGGTCCTTGGACACCTCTCGGTCGCCACATTACTTCACCAATCATCATCGCAGCTTAGCAAGTATCCTACACTTCCTCATTCTTATAACACATACGAGCAAGCCCCACATACCTTTACCAGACTAGATAATTGCCCAGATTAAATTTAGAGTCAGCGTCTAGAATTTAAAACAGACCAACCGCAGCTTTTCCAAATCAAGTCCTAAAACTAGTCACAGCACTCCAAGTAAACATACAAAAAACTAGTCACACACTTAAGTTAAATCAAGAACACACGACACCAATAAATCTCAATACAGTACCTTACTAAGTGAAGAAAAATCGCCATCTATCGCTGGAGAAAACACCCCATTGAATAGAAAGTTGGTCCGTATCACACGTAGTGCGTGCGACAATTTCCTTTCCCGTTTTTGATGGTCACCAATTGTAAATCCAGATGGTGTATGCAAAATAGATAGGCTGGACTCCAAGTATAGGCAGAGAGCCTTAAATGGGGGTGAACACCTTTCCTGCAATGATGTGCTTTGGTTTAAGAGGCGAATACGTAGCTGTTTTTGTCGTTCGTGTGAATGTTTGGTAGGAGTTGTAAGTGGAGAGAGTTGAACAGTTTACTGTTTAAATTGTATATGCTCAGAGATGCTTTTGAAGTATGTGCTTTGGCATATTGATAGATGGCACACATAAACCAACATCTTGCACTGTGTGATCGTTGTATTAGAAATTGTCCTAGCTTTCAATTTCGTCTAGCTTAACTTGATCTTTTTCGAGTAAATTCAGTACTTAGATAAACACTTTGTGTAGCTTATTCAGTCTTTACTAAGCCTGATCAACTTTTGTTTGGCTAAATGTTTTTACTTAATATGATCATTTATCTCTAAACATTTCTTCCTCAATACATAAAAAAAGACAAAATCTAAGACTATATATAATCATATGTTACATATTCTTACCTCTCTCTGTCTAGAACTTTTTTGGGAATACATTCATTATGCGTACAGCGGAATTCCCTGCCGGAGTCTGTGTTTCCTGATAGCTATAACTTAGGGGTCTTTAGGTCAAGAGTGAATAGATTGCTTCTAGGCAAGCGTGTTCCATCGTCGGCCACATCATCGCTTACCATCAGGTGAGATAGTGGTCAAACGTGAGCCTATATATTATGAAAAAAAAACTGCATAAAACTTTCGTTATAGAAATATCTTTATCACAGAAATCTCTATAACACCTCCATCTCTGTCTGGGCCATTTCATTTCATTTTTCGTTTTTTTCATTTATTTATTCGTATAACAATTTGCATTGTGTTCGAATTTTTGCCTGCCACGATAAAATAATAAAATCTAATTCGGTTCAATTCTATTATGCAATACAAACCGCTATTTACTCATTCCTTGTACCACACACCGACATGCTTTACAGCCAAACGTCGGCGCTACATCTTCGCCCGTTGTAAATTGTATACAGTTTTCGTCAATCAGTGTTCCGATTAGCCCCAAGCGACTGTTTAACGACTTCTGGTGTTCGTACCATCCTTAATACGTGATCGTATTGTTTTGTAGAACATGGACCTTGATTTGACGAAGGGGGAATGTATTAGGTTCGTTTGTGTGGTTGGAGATGGGTTTGAGTTCAGTCGTGAGAATGGTGCCGGAGTCGGATTTGATATTAATAGTGTTGATATTGATGACAGTGTGTGTGTTAACGAAACAGTGAATAATAATGATATGCCATAGATTAATGGATACGTAGTAAAACCTGTCTATAAGGAAGATGACTCATAAAATGAAACTAGATTTATATGTGAAATACATCTAGACAATATTTTTCAAAACAAAGATCGAAGTTAAAAATAATCTTAATCATCATAATTGCATATTCACACATTTCATACACGAGCATACAGTTTAAAATCGACAAGTCAAGTTTGGCATTCACCAGCAATCGGTTACATCCATATTAAAAAACATTTTGACACCGAAGATATTTCTCAAGACAAAGATTACGGTATTACACGCGGATGATAAATCGCAACAATTTGTATTTATACCCGAAATGGGCGATAAGCAAGGAAAGGAAGCGATAAAAATCAACAATGTTCAAACTTTGCAAGAATTACTTAATTAAACCGTAATTTTAAAGGATCTGATAAAATTGTTGGGATTGCAACCCAAATATCGGACTTTGATATATCATTCATTTGCCGATTCCGGTGATTCCAAATGATAAAATCTCTGAGATTTATAAAATATTCGCAGGCGTGGTAAATTGATCTGAGTACAAATTAAGCGAAGAAATATGGTATGAAATTAATATTGTTCCCTTAATATAGTCAAAAGAGAAACTGGATATGAACAATACCTGTAAAAATTCTTCTAAGAAGTTTCCTTCATAAATTTTGTGATAAGTCGAATATTAATAGGTTCCATATTTTGGGTTGTAATAACCCTTACCAAATGCTCTTTTATCAGGTATTTTCAATTCCAGTTTTTGTAAGCGTACCAAATTATTTTTTAATAATGCAAAATGAACATCTTGTACAACGTTGTCCAAAATTCGTTCGCTGATTACTTTGATTAAGCATGTACTTACTCTGAAAATATTACGCTCAACCTTTCATTTATCAGCCTTTATTACCAGTAATACTTATAAAAATATCGAAATCAGACCAAGCAATTCATTCGCGTCAGCCCCTGATGGAGTATCTTCACCCAAAAACATCAAAGATTATTCATAAGAGTTGAATCCATTACTTCGGACCCCTTGTCTTACAGACGTGCTCAATCCTTCATCGCTCGTTCGCGAAGCCCAAAAAAGGCACAAAAAAAAAAACCATTTCGGATATGTTAACAGTGCCCAGTCACGCCAACTTGTTAGCACAGGCCGAAAACATGTTATTATTCAACATTTATTTAATTTTTTTAAACCTGCGTCCGTTTGTTACGAGAACGGGGGAATCGGTTTAACAAAATACACAATTGCGCACGCGATGGCTCGAAAGTGATTTTTTCGGAAATTTTCGCTGTCGTGTTCTGTCAATGTCGGGCGAAAAGTGGCTTGTCACTTTTGTGTGTTTATGTGGCATTTCTGGGTGTGATTTTTGAAAATCAATACAGGCATTCTTCTACGTTGTATCGATGATTCGAATTTAAATGCGCTAAGGACTTTCACAGGAACGTTCGTTGTAGCGACGCTTGGGGGAGGCCTATGTCCAACAGTGGACGTGTATCGGCTGAAATGATGATAATGATGATGAAGGACTTTCACATAAACTTATGAGTACAGAGGTTTGGAATAAGAGGTAAGGCACTGTTTGAGTAGCTCCGCAATCACATCCTAGCTTATTGAAATCTATTCTTTGACTAAGTTCTTCTCGTAAAACTGTAAATAAAAAAAACTTTAAAGTTCACTGAGGTTCTTCTGTATAAATAATTTAGACCATCTATTAGTTATGAAAACCAAAAAATAAATTATTCAAGTTAATCTTAGTAAAAATCTATCAAAATTAAAGATATTTAAGAAAAAAATCCACTGCTATTCGAACCTTCCTAAAAATGATCGAGATTGCCCTTCAGTTTCATTACTGATTCCATCTCATTCTTGAAAACAACACTGCTATAATTTTATTGGTCCTGTTAAATACATAATTTTTCCAATCTAGTTCGTTTGTCACATTCACATCGCCTTTCTTGTCAACCACGATAAGATCGTAGAAAAAAAACATAAACTAATTCTTAAAAAAAAATATCAAACATTCTTTCACGTGTATAGTAAGTGCCATCGACATCTTCACAATTTTCAACCATTGCCTCTAACTCAATACCGACCGCACTTCGCCCATACAACCCACTCATACAACATGGTCTGACCTCTTCAATGACACTTCAGATCTCGACCACAATATTTGTTCAGTAGGAGTCCGACACCCAATTTTTTGGCTCATCAAGGCACTTGACCGTCATAACACTTAGCTGGCTTTCGGTGAATTTTGAAGTTTTACTTTTGGCGTTCTTAAGGTTGTCTCTTGAAGTTCTGAATTTAGTTCCTGTTTTTATATAATGCTTGGTTTTGAGAAGTTCTTTTGTTGTGAATTTGTGTTATTTATCAGAATTCTATTAATTCAATTCGAAGAATGTTGATGACTAATAAATTATTTTATTTTTTTCTATTATCTGTAACAAATTTTTCAATTTAGAAATTGGAGTAAAAACATGCATAACTTAGTCAAAGGAAGTATTTCAATGAGCTAGGGTATGATTACGAAGCTAGTCAAACAGTGCCTTACCTTACATCTTATGCCGTGCCTCCGTTCTCTCTGCGTAATAGGTAACGTTTGCATTATGAAAAACCTTAACAAGGAATTTTGGCTAAAGCGTATTTAATTTAGAATCATCGATACAACGTAGAAATACGTCCGTATTAATTTCCAAAAATCTCACCAACCCAACTGATTTGCTCTGTAGACATTAAGAAAAAATCTAAAAGAGGAACCAGTGATTGAAACGATGTGTAGAAATTGGTTGTTGTGGTAATGTCATATCAAGCGGAGAAATGAGGAAGTGATCGTGAGGAGAGTTTCAAGTATAAATATGAATAGTTTGAAGAGCCTTCTTAAAGAAAAATAAGCTATGAGTAGATTGTAAGAAATGATGATATGTCTACGGATAGGATGCCTACTGCGATGGCAATTAAAATTACTACGGCTGAACAGAGAACCTCATTATTAAAGAAAACATATTTGGTTGAACTCAAAGAAACTATCTAATGCATAGAAAACTTAACCGAATCTATTGGCAAATAAAGAAAACAACATGAATTTACTCTACAACACAAGTATTATGTATATTTTTCTACTAACTTATTTGGTCTGTCAACAGATTCATATTTTCTTAAGATCATTTTTTACAATATCCAAGTTGACTTACAAAATAAATTATTACATCATAATCAGTTGACATCCTTTGTGACATAAGTAGTGGCTACACATGATAGACTAACAATGAGTAACGGATATGCTTGAGCATTTATTAGTATTACGATATTTGTGTAAGCTTTTTTGTTGTGTTGCTAATAAGGTCACTCCCAAAGTTATCAAAACATATGTCTAAGTTTTTATTAGTTGGAACGAGATGAGCAAATTCTTGACTTTTTTTCGATATTATAAATATTTATACATTTATAAAAAATTTACACGCTAACCCAGGCACCTAATTATTTTTTGTCGGTGTAGTTCTATCTCCACAGCCAAGAATTTGTTTATCGTGCCCATGAAATATTTCTATCTCGGCATTTTGCAATTCCATTGAACTCAACTAGACATTAGTAGACATATGGAATATGTTTTTTTTTAATGGAGTTTCTTTCCGGTTCTTCTCTATACCTAAGTCCACTTTTTGTGCTGGCGTCTAAGGTCTAATTAGCTTTGTCACTGTTAAAATCTCTGTTAAATATCAGTTTATCGTCAAATGTCAATGTTTTACTAACAGTGTGTGAAAATGACACACCTAACAAAAGGTTACGCGGTTCAACAATGTGTATATTTTAATCTGAAATATCCGCAATATGCAATATCGTGTAATCAAATTTTATAATTTACACAATAGGTATCTTCATTTGAACAATTTTGCATATCAATGACCAACCAATCAATAAGCTAGTCTTTTATTTTGTTAGAGGAGCAAAACCATCAAATAATTCTTCGGGATCTGGGTAGGACGACATCGAGGGTTATACTTTTATCGATTGAAATCAAGTCAGAGGGAACACTCAGATTTCTTTTGTGGCGTGTTGGCGGTAGCTCATCCAAACCTCTACAGTCTTCTACGAACTAGCCTGCTATAACAATGTTTTTTAACGTTGTATACAAAACTGCAGAAAAAATTACCCTGCCTTTTCTTTATTACATCTATGTTGGGGTCGGTTTGCTGTCAAATTATATGCAGCTGGATACCAGTATTTTATGCGGTGGCATTTCCTATCTGACTTCTACAACCCTGTGATTAGGTTACACAGAACGGATTTTCGATATGGCCAGAAGGTTCTGGAGAAGCGACACGACAACCTCCCACATGGTGGACCGATGACCTGGTGAGAGTCGAGGGAATTCGATGGATCCAAGAGACACAGAGACCATTTGCAGTGGTAACACTTGGCCTCCCCATGTTCAACAGTGGACGTCTTGCAGCTGAAATGATAATGATGATATTGTTCGTTTCTTTTTAACAACCGAAATTATTTCAAAATACCACGAGTTTTTCCTTAACCCTTTTAATACTGCAGTTTATGACCAATAACGAGACTTAAAGGGTGAACTAGGCTGAATAAATTATCACATTTCTTCCTTGTTTACAAAAAACACAACCAACTTTGCAAACGAATGTAGTTAATTATTGTAAACAGGAAATGTCGTTTGGTTTTAAGACCATTGCTGCTTATGTATGACATTCATTAAAACCTAAGGAAGAGAACCAGCAATGGATGATGTAGAGAGAATAATAAAATTGTATAATTTTCGTTTTAATGCGCAATGGAGGTTTTAAATACTTTATAGTCATTATCGAAAGTTGAATACTTACATGAAGATGTGTTAATTTGTTATTAACTAAGTGATGTATAACTTCTTGTATGTTGTGCAATGTAGGAAAAATAAGGAGTTAATTAAGTTAATTTGTGGGAGTGAAGAAAATTTATTACGTTTATGGTGAAGTGTTAATAGACCAGCTGTTAGAAAAAAAACCTTTAAGTTAGTTATATTTATAGAAATACATCTGGATACTATACCAAGGCTTGATGCATAACTTCCTTTTCAGAAGCAAGAAAATTGGATAGTATTAGAATCATTTATAAATGAAATAATAAAATACATTGCATAAATAGTTATCTTTATCATTACTTCATCCAAAAGACGCCCACTGTCCCCCAAATGTCCTTTCGACGACCAGTACTGTGTTTCTCACATACACCCTGTAATCCTGCAACCCTCACAAAGTCTGAATAATAAGAGCTTTCCCAAATTTTCTCTCTCTTTTAACATTTACTTTTATGTCTTTGGTCTTGTAGGTAATTTTCGTCTTATATACAGGGTTATTTATACAATGCTGATAACCTTGCAGGACTGTATTACATTATAAACAACAAACGCTCCCCTCCGGTATTATACTATCGCTGGCTTTGCAAAGGCTTCGTAGCATTAAGAAAATTCAATTTAAATATTTTTATTTTTGTTTGAAATTCTGATTAACCCAATTCGTGATAATTTTTTCAAAGTCATGGAACAAAAGTTGTTGTTTAAAATGTTAGTACCATAACCCTGAAAGGTTACCAGTATTTTACAAATAACCATGTATATTTTTTTAAACCCTTGCATTTTCTTTACGGGTAATTTAATCGTTGTTTTGTATTGTTACAGATGAATCAACAATGTAAAGTGTGCGGAGAACCCGCGGCTGGCTTCCACTTTGGCGCGTTCACCTGTGAGGGTTGCAAGGTAAATAATTGTTGAATAAAAATGTATTAAAATTTTAATTATTTAGCTCCAATTTTAAAAAGGATCTAAGCTTTACGAAATATGCGTAAGAAACTTAAGGCAGAACTACATTGGGCACACGTGAACCAAGTACGCCGAAAAGCTCTGCTTCGGTCTCCATACATTTTATATGGCAACTAGACATCTAGAGCTATATAACATTCACGCCACGCAATGCAACGAGTCGCGACTCTCCGTACAAATCACGCGTGGGCCACGTGTGCTTTGGTCTAATGTAGTCCGCGCTTTAATCTGTGTACCTCTGAAAAAGTGTTTTTAAACAAATTAATTTTGTCCAAAAACATTCAATTTTATCATTCCAATTAATAAGTTTGAATGACCAAATAAAAATAAACTGACAGCATAATTTCCTTATTGTTGATTTTTTTTTTCTTTGTTGAAAAACGACTTATCTGTTCTGCCAATTTCAAACCAAAATCAATGACTATCGAATTTGCATATTGCAATTAATTTGTTAAGACACATTGATTAGCCACTTCTAGACGTTATCTGAACATCTTTATTAACTAAAACATGAAATCATAATAAATTAGATGTTTGTTTTTAAACGTTATGTTAATATAAAAATCTAATAAATCTACGAGACCTTTTTTTTCTGTCGACGGGGAAAATCATCATTGACGAAACCCGCTCTTGGGTGGAGCGGGAGACAGTGTCAGAGTCTTACTGACTAAAAACCCCGCGCCGTTCCTTCTAGCCTTCATACCGGGGCTCTAGTTTCCTTTCGGATAACCCCGACCCCGGTAGGCTTCGACCCAGATGGGCCCCTCCTGTTGCTGACAACTCCTTGAGGCGCGCGGGGGGAACAGTGCGCGCCGTCGACGCCTTGGGAAATCTACAAGACCTGTAAAAAAAAATTAAGTGAATGAATCTTAGAACTAAAACATAACTGATTGTACACACACAATACAAACAGTGTTTTAACTTGAATTTCAACGTATCTAAATAATATAAATCAAAATAAAACTAAATAACTCACGACAATGCTACCCTTTTCCTTAGGGCACTTACACATCATCCGATGCAAGTAACGTTAAATAATGAGCAAAAGCTCAAGTACTTTTTTATGAAACCTAATATCACAAATGACTAAAGTGGATATTATTTCCATTTAGATTCATTAGTATTTAAGTGTGTAAACTATAATTATATTATTCATTCATGGGTTTTATTTTATTTATATATTTAAATTTCTTTTTATAATTTAAATGTGAAAATACTGCAGACTCATAAATTATTTTCTATTTCGATCCACTTTGAAAAAAAATGCTATATGCTTCTATATTGTCTGATCTAACTGTTCTCTCATACCTGTAAATATTGTAATGTAGAATCATTGTAAAAGTATTTTTTTTAAAGAGTAATAGTAGATTTTCTTATCGGTTCTTTTCTATAGGAAACGATCAATTTTCTACTTGGTCGTCAAAAGTACCCATGAAAGCTGAAATGGATTTACTTAATCGAAAAAGAGCTACTGGACATTCCAATTATGTGCACTAAATGTTGAAGCTTTCCATCAGGAGAGATAGAGGTCAATCGCAAGCCTATCAACAAATAAAAAAGAGCTGATGAATTCAAAACATTCAATCGCGTCCGTTCATATAAACAGGCCCTAACCCTAGACGACGAGAATCTAAAACTCGATGGTATACGACGTGAGCCATATAGAATGGAACAGATTGACGCGTGAATGGTCGTCAGCAGAGCCGGTGGTCCGTCCTGCAGAATAAATCACGGTACAAGTAAAATTGTCTGATTGTTCCAATGTATTGGTTTTATGGAGAGGCTCGGTATTTAGATGGATGGCGGAAGAGATACGTCTGATGTGGGTATGGCGAGACTGGATTAGAATATTGGACTTTCCTTTGGTTTTATATATTTAAAAGTATTTTTATTAGATATAGCACGCACAAAGCAACATTTGTTTTCGCTTTTTTTATGGTGGAAAAAATTATCCAATGACAATCCCCGCTCTTGGGCAGAGCGAGACTCTTACTGACTAAAAACCCACCCCGTTCCTTCGTGCCTTCATACCGGGGCTCGAGCTCCCTTTCGGATAACCCTGGCCCTAGTAGGCAGATAACCCTAGCTCCAGTAGGCAACATTTGTCTCTTTACTAATTAATTTCTCACATCAAGTTTTCTTGGGTATATAAAGTGATTAGGTTTATAAAGTGCACGCATGAAGCAACGCGATAGCTTAGAGACTTATTTGTTCACAGTTTCGGCGATAGGCCGGTGATGCCGCTATTGCCGGTCTATTGGTAGTAAATGTTTATGAAGAAAAACGTCGATGTCGCTTCCATGTGCGCAGCTTCCAAATCTCAGCGAGGAAACTGAGACAAAAATGTTGGTGCGCAACCAAGTTGCTCGTGGGCCCCCCTTGCGACTCTGGCAATAAGATCTTACACAAGCCAGAATATGAGTTTCATTGCCAATATAGACTTAGAAAATAGGCGTTTATGAGAAATTGGTTGGAGGAAACATCATGCTAGGAAGATGGATGATAAGGGGGAAACATTTTAGTGGTAGCAGGACATTATAGGCTGAATAAAAAATACTTACGTTGTAAAATACTTAATAAGTTGTATTTTTTTTTAAATGGATGCCAAATGTTTTTGATGCCTTAAGTTTATGATTTACTGTCCCCTCACACGGGCTTCCAAAAAATGTCGCTTTTTTTGTGGATCGTGTGCGGCTGTGCCGCCACAAAAAAAACGCTTGAAGCGGCTTCAAGCTTCTCCGGACACAAGGTGTCGCGTGCTCCAGCTGTTCTTGCGTTTATTTTTGGCCTTTTCTGGCGTTTTTTTGAGGCTTGTGTGCGGGAACAGTTAGACACTACCTTTCAAAATGATTATTAGATAAAAATAAAAAGTCTGAATGTCATACCAAAACATGTTTTTGTACCATCCCGCAACTTTATCATTGAAAATTAGACTCCACAATTCATATGAAACGATAACTGCTCAACAGGTCCTTAGAGCTCTGCCCACCCTACAAGCGCAAAACAGCGTAAAGATAGCCGACTTTAATATCATTGCTATCGGTCACATGTTATGTCAAATGATTAATGACAGGTACCGTCGGTATTACGTGTCGGCCTCGGAAGGCAATTGTGACGCACTTGCTATTGTAAATCGCTTTCGAAAGGTCAGGGAAATTATTTCATTGGTATTTTCTTGGAATATTTTAAGCTGCGCAATGTTTAAAATGTAGGTAGTTAAAATTTTTAGTTCTTTTTTTTACTTTTTTAGGTTATATTTTTGAGTTTTCAAAACTATTTCATCAAATTCTTGTAATAAGAAAATTATCCTACGATTAATGTCATTAATTTTCAAGCGTATGCCAAATAATTGTTTGGTTAGGATTACTTGAAAGTTTAGATAAAAAACAAATCCTTCGTTCACAATCCAGAAGCCTGGTTATTTATAAAATAAGGCCTTTAAATTTCTATATACTTAGCAAATGTTGTCTCACTGCTGAACAAAAGCTTCATTCTCATTCCTTGCCGGAGTCTGTGTTTCCTGATAGCTACAACCCGGGAATCTTTAAGTCGAGAGTGAATAGGTTTCTTCTAGGTAAGCGCGTTCCATCGTCGACCGCATCGTGGCTTTCCATCAGGTGAGATGGCGGTCAAGCACAAACTTATCAATAATAAAAATAAAATAAAAAACTCTCCATTTTCCACACAATTCTGTCTTTGGCGGACTAAAGGACTGAACGCACTACGTTCAGTCCTTTCGAGACTTGTGCTCGACTTTCAATATTATAATCTATATCACTTACTAACCCACAGCAATTTTCCCACAGTAACACGTAATACGACCGACTACGACAGCCAATCACAAATTGTCGCGCCCGTCGCCCGTCGCCGTCGCAATTTGCTACTCCGAATCAATTTGCGACGTTTTTGTCGCCCGTAATGTCGCCCGATTCAATTTTCTGTTAACTGCGTCGTTGTTTTGTTGCTCCAGCAACTGAATTATGGACGTAAAGAAACTTATTCTGATTTCGTAATTGCATTGCGTATTATGAAGTGAAGGCGTTTGAGTTAACGGGTTTTGAATTGAAGTAGAGTGAGTTAGCTTTATGGATTTTCTTTTGATAGGGATGTCCCTGTAGTACTTATATTTTAAAAAATATATGTATTTTGGCACAGACAAATACACAGAATGCAGAAACACTTAAAATACAAAAATCAAAAAGAAAACTAACATTGTGTGCCAATACTTAATAATAATAACTAATACTTAATATAAAATGTTTTTTTTTTATGATTTAATAAAATTACCAAAAAAAAAGAAAATTACTAAACAGTATCCTGTGCTTTATTCTAGGCCATATTTCAAATGTATCATACAAATTCGTTCAGCCGATGCAGTGTAAAGAAGAATCTAAAATACTTACACACATACATAATATATCTACTACTAATTTCGCTTTTGTAATATTAGTAAGACGACCTCAATTCCTTTGCAAATGCATGGTTTTAACTTATAAATTAACAAACGTTTACACTTATCCAGATAAAATTATATGAATAACAAAGTAATTAATTCTGTTAATGACATTAATCAAACAAAAAAAAAATCTAACTGCTTATTAAAAATAAACATGCAATGCTCACAAAGATCACACCTACTCACGCATGATTTTAAATAAGTATTTAAAATACATAATTTGGCATCAAAATTAACTCCGCCCATTGGTCGTAGATTTGTTGCGATCATTTTAAGACCACCCAGTATCAAGGTGAGTAAATATGTCGCCAAGTTATGAAGAGCCTGGCTAGTTAGTGAGTGATGATATATGTTATTTTCTTTAGCATGGCTTTTTTAGCGGATCGTGCAGTTCTAATCGTTTTGACGTAGACTTGATCTTTAAGCTATTGTTGGAAATAGTGATCATAGCATAGCATAGTCGGCCTTTTAATATTCCCACTGTTGGGACTTTTTTTATGGTGGGCAAAAATCATCCAATGACAACGCCCTCCTCTTAGTTGGAGCGGGAGATAGTGTAAGATTCTTACTGACTAAAAACCCACCCCGTTCCTTCTAGCCTCTTTATACCGGGGCTCAAATTTCTTTTCAGATATCCTGGCCCCAGTAGGCTTCAACTCAGATAATCCTGGCCCCAGTATGCTTCAACCCAGATAATCCTGGCCCCAGTAGGCCCACACTGTTGGGACTCAACCTTCCTCTCTAGGTGAGGGAATGGGCCACCACGCGCAGTGCGGGTTGGTAGATGTTAAAATTTTTGGTTCTAGGACATGCAATAGTAATCACACTATAAATATTATAAAGGTGAAAGTTTATGAGTGTATATGTTTGTTACTTCTTCACTCTGCAACGGCTGAACAGATTACGATGTAACTAGTTACACGAGTAGATCATTTCCTGGAATACTACATGGGATACTATATTTCCAGGTTTATGTTTCCTTGGGACAATGCTCCGTATAGTATAACAGCATGAATGAACAGAATGCCTAAGGCATTAAGTCCGCCTATGTACTTTGTGTTACATGAAAATTAAATAAGTAAATAAGCATGATCAGCCTGTAAAGCTCCTACTGTTGGTACACTAAGCCGCGTTTTTGTGATCATTTATCAATTGGGACGAATATAATTCATGGGGAGTAGCATAAAATATAGGTAACGTTTTTAGATACCATTATAAACTGCTATAATTACCAGCTTCATAGGCTTAGTGAATTCAAAGCGCGATGACGAGTGTGGGGTTTTGGGTTCATTTCTCAGGTCTGGAAGTCAGTGATGTGATAACCCGACCCAAAAAATCTAAGTAATTTTTTTTGTATAAGTACTTTGCTACACTGCCATAAGTAACCGATTCATAGGTCTAGTGATCGCAAATCGCGAATGCTGAGCGTTGAGTCCTGGTGTTGATTCTCGGATCAGAAGTCGATGTGATTATGTGATACCCGCGAGAAAGCGCATTGAGTCGATAAACTTGCGCCCTGATGTCTCTTTGGTTATATAGTTATCCCACCAGGCAGCATACGAGAATAAAAACTTTAATATTATACCTATTTACGCACTTCAGCACTATAATATCTTCACCGTATTTGGCTATCCTCTGTAGAAGCTGGCTATCTTAAAAGAAATTCGGTCGAGATAATTATTATTATCATTCAAATTATTATTGTAAGTAAGACAGCTATCATAGTGAAAAAAAAAAATGATAGCGCAGATATCTCAACCATTAGGCTTCTCCAATGTTAATGAGCCCAAAATTGATGACCAAATTGCTTCAATTAATCCATTTAGAAGCCTTAAGAATATTTTCACACAATGATATCGGACAGCTTAACTATGATAAAGAAAAAAATATTCCGCAAATGAATTAAAAAACTACATACAATACACGATGACTGACGATATCACGTATCTTTCAGAGGAGGCCGAACCTGTACTTGATTATACATCTCCAGCCGACTTTACTCGGCATATAAGGTAACAAATTGACCAATTTATCAGTGTTTAACAATTGCTTATTGATAAGGAGAAGCCGAGGATAGTACAGCGGTATAGCCAAGGAGACGACGGCGTTTTTTCTTGCGACATCCACGCGTAAATTAATTTATTGGTGTAATTATTGGGGATAATTTGATTTATTACCTGTTTTTGTAATTTTATTGCAGTATGAAATAGTCATTTATAAATTTAAAGTTTTGGACCTGCTCAAATGTCAGCCAACTGTTTACCTGTTTATTTTTCAAATACAAGCTGTCTAGTAAGTAAAAAAATATAAACTCACTTGATAAGTGCTCTCTAATTTGGTTTACAATAGTTTACCTTCTATTATATTATATATCCAAAAATTCTTCACAACAGCGAATGCATTTTTCTAAAAGATTACTGTAGTAATGTGTAAACACAACTCCTAGAAAAAGAATAAGTCCTAGATCTATCTTAAATAGATTTATTAGTCAAACGCAAGTCCGTCAATAATAATAATTAAAAAAAAACAATAAAATCTAAAATATAATACTCAGTATTTTATTGTCGATTTTTCCTAAATGATATTGTTTTACACCTAAGTTATTACATCTACAAATCTGTGATTTGCCTGATAATTTTCTCAAGTTTTTAGTTACATATCATACTAACAATCATACAAAATTTAGCAAATATCAGACATATTTAAAGCCCTCAGGGGTTAAAAGGCTTAATGTCTAAAGTAAAGGTAAAAAATCTTAACGATCTTAAGATATGAAAGTCTTGGTAAATGATAAGTGTATTCATTATTTATTTAGCTTATTCATTCGATACTACCTACTAGATTTTAGCATCATAATCATCCTTAAGCAAACACAAAAACTATCAACTTTCTCTCCAAATAATTTCAATTGCACAAAATAAAAGTTGTCAAGCTCTCTGACCACACCGATACGACACAGCCCATTTCTATGAGAACGAAGACAATTTGAGAAAGATAATTACAAATTCGATGTTATAAATCAATATATAAATTCATTAATTGTTAGGAAAATAACACAGCCGTAACTTTCGATAAACGGTTACCGAATGTTGTTTTATAATTGGTGTTGAGCTCTATGATTATCTTTTGTGATAGTGTGAATTATATTCATTAGATATCTTCTATAGTCGTGATTTCCATTTCTTCTTTTAGTTGTCTTTACATTCTAATGGATTCAAAATCATCAGATCCATGACCGAATTTCTTTTAATGAGACGTAATATGACACATCCAATAAATAAATAAACAAATACAGGGTGGCCGATTGATAGTAATCTATGAGTATTTTTTTATTTATTTAAGTTATATACATTTGTATTTTGTATTTAATTTTTTTATATAGTGGATAGGCTCACGTTTGACCACTACCTTACCTGATGGTAAGCGATAATGTGGCCGACGATGGATCACGCTTGCCTAGAAGCAATCTATTTGCCTAAAAGACCCCTAGGTTAAAACCAACATATATATATATATATATAGCTATCAGAAAACACAGACAATAAAGCACGTTCATGACTGATAGGTTTGTCTGCACAGTTATACTTGTCAGGTAAGGTTGTGTAGAAACCGGCTCAGTTGTGCAACATACACATGTCCTGCTTTACCTGTAAAACTCAAATGTACAGGCAAAGCTGTCAGGTCTACCCTTATACTAACTACATTTTACCGGCCACCGTAGGCGCGGGCTTGCGGACGGTGAGTAATTGATAGCTTGCCGTTCGACCGTCCGGTAATCACTTAGTGTTCCATGTGCGCCTCAAGGAGTTGTCAGCATCAGCAAACCGTAGAAGCCCAGCAGGCTGGGTCGTAGCCTACTGCGGCCTTGAGATCTCTTCTGAGAGTAATCCCGGACCTGAAATCCAAGGCAACGAAGGAATTAGGAGTGAGTTTTAGTCAGCAAAATTTTGACACGCCTTCCCGATCCGATCAAGGGCGGAAGATGTCATTAGATGATTTCTCACCTAAAAGAAAGGCGCTTGTCATCCCGTATAAATATTCCCTTAGGCATGCTTGGGCTTCTGAACGACATTTACGGTGATAATCCCCATTTAAGGGACATTACATAAATATCTTTCTGAACTTTTCAACCACACTGAGTTACGAAACGGTGATTTGTTTTCGTAATTGGTGCCTGCACGTATCAGTTATCAATATATTATAATCAGAAACGTATAAACATGATAAATGTCAACCATTTTAAGCGTATAACAAATATACTTTTCCTATATCTCCGATTATACTTAACATAATTAACTGTTTATTCAAATGACAAAATAAAAACAGGGAGTGGGCGAAGAAACGAAGATACTTTATGCTAATTACACCCTTTGGTCTCCAGTTTTAAGGGTCATTATTCATTGTTTTAGTATGTTGATTTTGTTAATCTTGTGTTTGTAATTGATCGTAGGTGTTCGATAGTTTTCCGATCGTTAGTTCGCGATTTATTGTTGTTATAAAAACCTTTGATATTGGAATCCACTGTTTGATTTTCTAATGAAGTTTTAGTATCAGAAGAAAACAAATGACTGTTGGAAGTTATTGCATCACCGTAGGGTCGTATATCCATACCAAATACCTACTTAATAAGATATTGTGGTAAAATTACGATTTGTTAGACTTTGATGACACTGTATTGCACTGCTCTAAGGGAGCCATAGGAAAAATAGTTCCCTAGTTCACCATCTTCGACATCTCTGCCAATGTCCACCCTCACCATTGCTCGAGCCAGCCCGCGATTCGAGTTTCAAATCATTGATCCGGCCCGTTACTATGTATTCTTCCCCAGCGGCGCCCTAAATCGAGGTTTATACACCACAAGGAGCTTTTCTAGCGTATAATCTATATATAATATAGGTTTTTTTTTTAATTTTTCTGTAAGTTCTGGTTTGAGGCTTTATTTCATTAAAGTTGCCGTAGACAAATCCGGTTAAACAGACAACAACCTCGTAGGTAGACCTGCGTGACGCCTTTCAGACAATCTGTTTGTCTTTCGGACACTGAAGTTTTATGTTATGTTAACTAACAGTGAAGGATCTATTCTTTCATTGACAATAATTAAAAACTTAGTACTTGAGGGTAACGTATTTTTTTTATAATTGATAGGCTCTCGCTTGACCTCTATCTCACCTGATGGTAAGCGATGATGTGGTCGACGATAGAGCACGCTTGCCTAGAGATAACTAATTCACTCTAGACTTAAAAAATTACAGATTATAGCTATCAGTAACGTGGATATTAAATAAATAAATAAGTAAAAATGCCTTTTAATTCATGCATTCACAATTATTGCATCGAAATACATAAATTAAATTACAGTCATGATTTGTTTACCAAAAGTCTTTATTTAAAAGGTATTTAATATATAATATAATTTTCATATTAAATCATTTAACTATTCAATCGTGATAATTATAGACACAATAGAGAGACAATGGGTGCGTTTCGGTGTTCGCTTGGGGTTTAATGAATTAAAAGAGAAACAACTCAGTAAACAATTCACTTATTAAATTACCATTCAAAATGACAAATGCACGTTGTATGCTGCATACCCTTCACAAAGTATGTCACATATTTATATCTCAGGTCTGCCGACATATACCATGCCGTACATTACCCATTTTATTTCACCATAGCACCCGTTCAATCTAAACTCAAAGCTAAAAACCTATTTCATAATTTACTAAAGGTTTAATACCTAAATGCATTTGGTTTGACATTTACTGTATTAATACGCTTTTTGTAAGTAATATTTACACAAGTCAAATTTAATTTAGCTAACGTCTAAACGCATTAATACGGCTAAATAGCTTAGTTTGGCTTTTTATTAAAACCTTGAGAGCTAGCAAATGAAAGGGAATTAGGGTTTGAATATTATTGCTCAACCTTATGTAGGTGCTGCGATGACACCTAAGTTATTATGAGGATTTTACCCTTTTGAACCGAAGTACTGCAATATGGGATCGTAAAATTCATAATTAGCTTTCTAGGATGTAAGGCTTTATGGCAAAACGAGGTTGTTTGTTGTTGTAAGTAGCGATTAAAATTTTATTGATCTTTCGTGATATTAGAACAAGGACAGAAGTAAATCACATTCGTAATGAGCGAGACCATGTCTGTTTTGGTATTTACAGTATTATGCACAAAAGACCCAGACCAGCAACTGCTGGAGCAACTATAATTATGTATACCATTATAGTAGATTATGCACCGATGAGCTAAAGTTGTGTCTTATGTCACGGGCGTCATATTGAATCTCGAGCGCAATGAAGGATTCGGGATTTAACTCACGAGCAAAGCGAGGGAGTTAATACAAGAATCCTGAATGCAGCGAGGGATTCAAGCTAGCCCAAGGCAAAGACACCTTTAGCCCAGATATATAGAAATAATAGTCACATTATTGACCAGCGGGTCATAATGAAATCCAGTACAATATTATTGACCGGCTGTGCTCCCGGCCCATAGATATAATATATTTCTATGCCCCGGCCACTAATGACTCACTTTAGGTTAAGGTTGCTTGACATATAATTTGACATTTTCGAGCAGGTGGTGTAAAAAGATATTTGTTGCGTGTGGGAATTTAATCCACTAAACATGTCATAGATCGAAACGTTGGTCTAGTGGTTTACAGCACAGAGCAGTCAGAATCATCATCAGATGTCACAAAAAAAGGATAAACTCAAAATCTTACCAAGCTTGCTTTATCGTAGACTACATCATCGCTTACCATCAAGGGAGATAGTGGTCAGGCCAGAGCCTATCAATTATAAAAAAATGTCAATGCAAGAATAGATCCGTCAACGTAAGTTAACTTAACATAAAACTTCAGTGTCCGAAAGACAAAAAGATTGTCTGAAAAGCGTCTCGCAGGTTAAACTAGGAGGTTGTCATCTGCTTTATCGGATTTGTCTACGGCACCCTTAATAAAATAGAACCTCAAAACAAGACTTACAGAAATACAAAAAAATAAAAAGTCTATATGAGTATACGCTAAAGAAAAGAAGGTCAAACGCGAGCCAATCAATAAAAATTATAAAAAAAAAATGAAAGAACACCTAAAAAATAAAAAAAAATAATCCAACCATTTAACACCTAAAAGAAATCAGAATAATATAACTAAAATCATAAATATATCGAAGTACACTTGACGCACGAAATATTTGGGCCATTATAAATTATAAAGAGTTTTAAACATGGAGTTGGGGTCAGTAATTCGAGCGTCCATTACCCACGAATAATATCGATGACCCTATAATTTGCACACTTTTCAATAATCGACATCGTACTCCATACTGATGGTACAGAGGGAAATTTAATTTCAAAACTGGTTGTTGCAAAATGTTGGACGTTGCGCTTGATTATTGTTTATGAGTTCGGCTAAGTTTTGAGACGGCTGACTGGGCAAAAAAATGTACAGGACATTTTTTTTGTAAGTTTTTTTTTACATCAATATTTGTCAGGTTTTTAGGAGCATGCCAAAATATTGTAGATATTATGATTAGTCTTAGCCATTTATTTTATGGACATTGGTTTATACCAATACTACATTAGGCACTAGCGACCCGCCCCGGATGTAATATTATACATATTAATCTTCCTCTTGAATCACTCTATCTATTAAAAAACCCCGCATCAAAATCCTTTGCGTAGTTTTAAAGATTTAAGCGCACATAGGGATATAGGAACGGAAAAAGAGACTTTGTTTTATACTATGTTGTGATAAAACCAGAGTATAAATAAGTGAACTCATAATACTTCCTTTATTATTAACATATCAAAAAAACAAGTACCTATACATAGAAATGTGCACTTTTTATTTTATCCAACAAACAATAGGTACTTATTTGTCACCAAACAAGCATACAACTTCACCAATTCATCATAGTAGATAGAGAGATAAAGCATTTAATAACAATAATATTAATAAACATTTTATTTGCCACGACACAAAACACGCCAAAGCACAATAAAATTATAAAATCTGAGCACTTTTACAACTATAAAAAAACAAACTGAAGAAACTTCTTCAAGCTACTACTTTTCTGCTGTCCATACCTGTAATGTACCGTAACACGAACACTCCGTATCGTTGGTTACGTATATTTACGACCATTTATGTATAAATTGAATTATTACCAACAGAACATCTTCGATTCGTATCGACACTTCGTAAAAAATGGCTGACCAATTTAAACTGTGGCATTTTAGGTGTCGGTACTATGTTTAATTGTGTGTATTATTAGTTCTACACACAGCTTTGTAATTCTTTTACTGAACTAAAAAAAATATTGAAATATTACCACTGAAAAAAAAGTGGCATTCCCTGCCGGAGTCTGTGTTTCCTGATAAATAAAAGTCTACAACCTAGGGGTCTTGAAGTCAAGTGTGAATAGGTTTCTTTTAAACAAGCGTGTTCTTTTGTCGGCCTTTAGTGATCAAACGCGAGCCTATTAAAAAAAAATTGAAACCAATGTATTTGACGTCTGTCATCATCATCATCATCTTCCTGCCCTTATCCCGTTTTATTTGGGGTCGGCGCAACATGTTTTTTTCTTCCATTCTGTCCTGTCACTCCTCACGCTATCACTAACTCCTTTTTCATTCATATTACTTCTCACACAATCCATCCATCTTTTCTTTGGCCTCCCTCTCCCTCTCCATCCATCCACATGTAAATTCATAACTCTTACATGTGGATGGATGGAGAGGGAGGGGGAGGGATTTGACGTCTGTCAATATATAATAAATTATTATGTAGGTAGTAGACACATTAAACCCGTAAAAACAGTATTCTGAAATCATGTCAAACACCACATTATTTTTATGAAAAAGTATAATTTAAGTTTTTGCTTAAAAATAACTTTAGATCCATAATAAGGTACATTAACTGAATTTTGCATTAATATTCAGAAAAGGCACTTTTTAAAATCAAAAGTAACAAGAAATTGAAATTTAAAGACAGCGGCATCGCTTGCGAAGATATCGTAATGACTTATAATGCGGGAACGCAATATGAATAATTTATAAAGATTTTTGTACATGTATGTATAGTATATGCAAATATATCAGATAAATATACGAGTCTTGTTGGAGAAATTTTAGAGCAAATTGTTTGAATAGTAAATGTAGATGGACAAATAAAGATCATTTAAAAATAAATACTTAAATATGAACTGGTATTTGGACTGAATTCTTTATGAGGTTCACTCGTGTTGTCTCAGACATTATCCAAAGTTATGCACTAAGGTAATTTGAAAGCTCTTGTTGAGTTTGTTAATTAACCGTATAGACAAACATCCTCATTGGCTGGAATTATTAAAGATTTGCATTATTTAATTTTCAGCAATAAAACTAGGGTCAAAAAATATGCGTAGTAAAGAGTTTAATTCAATGCCAAAGTCTATATTTCTTGAAACCTTTTTTTTACAACCTTCGCACGACGCCTGCTGTATAGTCCCTTGCTAAGCAAGCTTGTGTTATGAGTAGGTACTAGACACTGATATCTTTCTTTCTTTTCTGTTTACTTACATCTTTTTTTGGAGAGCAGTGGTGGCCGGTCGCAGGTTCGAACCCAGCCAGGCGCATTACTTTGTGTAATTTATTTCATCACCACTGCTCTCAAAACGGTGAATGAAAACATCGTGAGGAAACCGGCATGTCCTAGAACCAAAAATTCGAAGACATCTGACATCCACCAACACGCACTGGGCCCACGTGGTGGATTACGGCCCATTCCCTCTACTAGAGAGGAGGCCTAAGTCCCAGCAGTAGGAACATTAAAAAGGCTGATAATGATGATGTAACGAAATGATATCTTTTAAATACATAAATATTATAGATAAACGAGCGAAAAGTAGAACCTAGGTGTCTTTAAACCAAAAGTGAATAGGGTACTTCAGGGTAACCGTGTTCTAACATCGAACGTCGCTAAGTATTAGACGAGATAGTCTTCTTCTTCTTCTTCTTCCTGCCCTTATCCCGTTTTATTTGGGGTCGGCACAACACGTTTTTTTCTTCCATTCTGTTCCGTCACTCGTCACGCTATAATCAACTCCCTTTTCTTTCATATTAGACAGACGAGATAATATAGAGGTAAAAAAAAACGTTTTTTTTCATGAATCAATAATTATCTTAATTTTTTTTTCTGTTTTACTATAATCAATTGTCAATTTCACATTGAAAGCAAAGTAGATAACCGCATACAAAAAAAGTTTAACAGTTACCATAATTTCAAATAATGGACCATCAAAACGGATCCCTAAACCCAACCGTCCAATCTCCATTGATATTAAACTCGTAATGAGCCGGTCGACTGCTCTGATTATGGTGCGGTACTTGCTAAACCGATGCTCGTCGGTGCTCTCCTATTAATTATATAGCCATCCGCTTTCCGCTTACCAAACGTTTGTCGGCTTTATTGACTAGGTCTTATACTTGTAAAAAGCAACTGTGAGGTTTATTTAAATTTTTAACTGACTTTTAAAAAAGGATGAGGTTCTTTTTTCGGATTTTTGTATTTTTTTATGTTTGTTTGCGCACAACTTCGTCGCTTGCCAACCGATTTGACAAATTCTTTTTTTTTTTGTTGGAAAGGGTACTAGGGTACCTACTTCGTCACCAAGTTGGTGAAATGATGGAATCTTGGCGAAATCTAGGGAACTCCTCAAATTCAATTCAATTTTTTCGTGAAGCCAGTTATTTTTTTTATAACAAGGTTTTTTTGCGGTAAATAATCTTTTTTTTTTGTTATTGTTATTTGTATATTCAACTTCTTTACATATTTTTAACATATATCAAATAGGCTTAAAAAGACCATATAAAACATGTAGTTAGTTCGTCCTTCCGCGGTATGATATTTTTACGGTGTTTTTTTTTATGGTGGGCAAAAATCATTTTATGACGACGTCCGCTCTTGGGTGGAGCTGGAGATAGTGTCAGACTCTTACTGACTAAAAACCCACCCCGTTCCTTCTAGCCTTCATATCGGGGCTCGAGTTCCTTTCAGATAACCCTGGCCCCAGTAGGCTTCAACACAGCTAGGCCTCTCCTAGTTTTATGGTGTGGACATGGCGAAATAATAATGTTCTTCAAAATGCGAAAACGCTTAAACGAAACTCAAATAGAATGTACGGATCGCCAGGACTGCAGTTCTGTCATTTTTTCTTTCTTTCACGTGAAAAAGGTGTAAACAGACTAAATTAATCTTGGGTCAGGTCCAGGCAGCTGCCTGTTTCTGGATTTTTACGACGTACTATTGTATGTATATGTTTCGATCGCATAGAAAACCCTGAAACTGCGATGCTGGATAGCATCTATGTGAGGACAAACATATGTATTTTTAAGTGATACTTCAAATACTAGTAATTACTCCTATAATTCATGTTGTTGAACTTTTTACGTACATACTTAGTTATCGTACTTAAATCTCAGTACTCTACAAATGGACAAGGTACTTGACAACATTCGAGAACAACATAATCATGCTTCCTAATGAGGTGTTGACGCCACCTTTTGTTACTAATTCTAGATATGAAATGGCTAGATTGAATAAAAAACTGGCCAAGTACGATTCGGACTCGCCCACGAAAAGTTCCTTACCGTCCGTAACAAAAAATTGCAAAAAAATCACGTTTGTTGTTTGGTAGCCTATTCAATATTAATTTTATTCTATTTTCTAGTATTTTTTGTCATAGCGGCAACAGAAATACATCATCTGTTAAAATGTCAACTACCACGGTTCATGAGATACAGCCTCGTGACAGTCGGACAGACAGCGGAGTCATAATAATAGGGACCCGATTTAGCACTTGGGTGCGGAACTCTACAAAATGTAGTGTATAAAAAGTAGATCCAAACATTTGTATCATTGTCACTATAGTAAGATCAAAATCACATTGTCCCGATTTGACACTGACAGCTCCAACTGTCAAAACATTCGCGCAAAGTGAAAGCAGGAAGGTTGACATAAAAAGAATTCGCTTCGAAATAACAGTTAGTATTGGTAACATCTAACGCATATACCAAATTTAAACATCGTTAGCGGGCTAACACTTTCTTTTCTATTGTAGAACCATCTTAGTGCTGGACAAGGCGTCACTATGTCGATCATTGTATCGATACTGAATCGAGCGTGATTATAATCGATTCTATCGGCTACGAATGCTGAATCGGTAACGGTAGTGCGTTTTGTGATTTTTTGACGTGATTGGGTCTATTGTTGAAGTTTTCTGGTATCGAATAGACTACTCATTAAAAGTTCACTGCACATGTTTTGTATGAAAGAAATATTGAAGAACTGACTTAGATTATAACAAGATGTGTTAATAAAGTCTACTTTGAAAGCAGTAGCCGGTTGAAAAAAACATTGACATTTGACCATACCAGTCAATTAATGTCTAGAATTTTAAGAGCTGTATTTTTAACTTGATTTCAGCCACTTATTACAGATAAAGATTTCATAATGAATCTGGTTTTTTTTATTAAAGATTTGATTCGTTTCAAAATGACTCGACATTGATAAGTTAATGTTTATCTACGAATCAATTTATTGTAAAATATTGACAGTGATATGAATTTTATTAAAAAAATAATATTGCCATCTCATAATCTTCAGACAACTGTTATTCAACGCATTCATTTAAAGGCATGACATCTAATCGATTAAATAAAGTGAAAAAAAAAATCTATAATCGATAAAGTTCTGGCCACTTAAATCTGATTGGCGCTAATTTATCGATGTATAACTCGTAAAAGTCAACAATAAAATGTCAAATATATACAAATTGATTCTACTGAAGATTTTCGGTCAATTAACTCCAATTTTAAATGCAGAATCTCCATTCTTAAACGTATTGATTGACATTAAATGTCATTGGTATTGCCCCAGATTTGCACGCTATTTTGTTGAAATGAATCATATATTTTATTTGTTTGTGATGACATAGAGGTTAACGGACTTGAGCACAAAAGGAAAGACTAATAAAAAAAAATTAAGAAAAAAATATTCAAAGTATACCAGCAATTATCGAAACACCAAGTACAACAAGGAAAAAAATGTACCTACAGACCAGAAAAACAGTGTTGGCCTAGGTTATAATGGCTGGGTAGCCATGTCTAAGAAAAAAATAATGTTCGTGCTTCATACAATCATATAAACTAAAAATACATAATGAAAACAGACAGTTATAATCAATACGAGGCCAAAAAAGCACCTAACTCAGCACATGCTAACGAGTTGTACGTCGTGGATTAAATCAAATACAGTCAACAATTTCAGTTTGTGTAATTTATTTTATCACCACTACTTTCAAAATGGTAAAGCACATTAGGAGGAAACTGGCATGTCCTTGAATCGAAAATTTGAAAGCTTGTGACATCTACCAACCTGCAAGAGTAAATTATGGGTCGTTCTATCTCAGAAAGGAGACCTGAGAGCTAGCAGCGGGAACATTATAAAGCTGATTGTGTTTATTCTCATGACCTTAGATTCTTTATAAAGATGGATTTTTGAAAAGTAGCAGTGTCCAAAATCTTCTGGTACCATTTCTCTTATAATTGAAATACCAAGAAAAAAACTGTTCATCTTTTGCCCTTCAGCTTTTTCCGTTAAATTATCCCCACACGGCCTTATTATAAACGGTGATACAAGTACGAATTACGCACTTCAGTTTCAATCAGGCAACACTTATGGCAATAATGGTTGCCAATAAAATTATTGGCAACCCAGAGACCGATCCCGATGTGAATGATCCATAATAAAATCGATTTTCGTAGAAAACATTCGAAATCCAAATGTAATTGCAATGAGGATCAAATTGTGTGCAATCACGTATGGTTTATGTGCCAAAATGTTTGGTTACTCGCTTGGTGGTCCGACTTATCACTCAATATTCGATTCTTGCAGTTCATCGGAATCGATTCTGCCCCGCCCCCAACATGTAATGAAATCGATTGCTCTCATTCGTTGCACGTTTTTTAAACGTACTATTATAGTGTTGTTCGTAAAGATATTTATGGTTTATTAATACCCATGTAGGTATAATTAAGATCTATTACAGGTCAGGTCAGAGAAACAGTTTAGAAGCTCATCACTCAAATCTGTCGGAAGAGCTTTAATCAACTTTTCCGTGGCTCATGTTCGCTTGTTTTTAAAGTATTGCCATTTTTTCGTGGCATTCAAAACTCCAATGTTGGCTGATTTATTTGCTTGAATAACGTAACTATCTAGTTTTCTGCCGTCTGCAGAAATACTTGTTAACTAGCCCCCATTACAGAGTTACAAAGTGCTTGGTAAATTACGCTTACTCGTGCGACAATGCGCCATCGATGCATGATGGTTGAATATCTCACCTAACCGCACAAAACGGTTTTGGGAATACATTCAATAGGTATGGACTTAAGGAGTGGACTTCTCTCACGGTGTGATTCCTGATAGCTGTAACAAAGAGGTATTTAAGTGAATAGTGAATAGATTCTAGGCAAGCTAACTCTATTCTCGACTACTTTATTGCTGACTATCATGAGAGATAGTGGACAAACGTGAACCTATCAGAAATAATAAAAAAACTGCGTAGCAAAATGTCAATGATACATATTGAGCTAAATAGATGCTTTAGTGAATTATTAATGATCGTATGACTCACGAAGATTGCCATTTGTGTTCAAAAGTCCAGTGACATATCCCTTCAAAGTTCAAGCGTAAATTATTACAAACCGTGCAAAAATAGTTACCTACTCAAATTCGCGGTCTTGCGGACAGCGAGCCATGGGTAGCTTGCTGTCCGACAGTCCGGGAACTGTCCGGACCGAGCCCAAGACGTCGACGGCGCGCACTGTTCCTGCACGCCTCAAGGAGTTGTCAGCGACAGGAGGGGCCCAGATGGGTCGAAGTCTACTGGCGCCAGGGTTATCCGAAAGGAACTTGAGCCCCGGTATGAAGGCTAGAAGGAACAGGGTGGGGTCTTTAGTCAGTAAGAGTCTGACACTATGTCTCGCTCCACCCAACAGCGGCGGTTGTCATAAGATGATTTTTTCTCACCGATAAAAAAAAACCTACACAAATAGGGTAACAATATTATCATACATTTTCTTTTACAGCCCTAATCAGTAAATGACAAAATAGCATTAACACTTAATAAATCTTATATTAATGTAAATTTCGGACATTGATCACGAACTTAACATTATAATATAAATTAAGTCAATACCTGCTTTTGTGGAAACACGAAATTCTCAAAGCAGTATTTACATCTTTAGTAGTTCAAGAATGTGTCCATAGTTCTTATATTTGATGTATAATGACAACTGTATAATACTTGATGGTGTTTTCTAATTAAGAACTGGTTTTATTAATGACATCAGAAATTAATGAGTCACAAAAAATGTCGTGCGTGATCGAATTATCACAGATACAGTAAAACTAAATCAGTTTTCGATGTTCGGGGATTGAGATACAACAAAAAACACTTTAATTTATTGGGCTGGCTAATGGTTTTGCATTAGCACGTGTGGAATAATTAATCTACAACTTTACCTTGATGTTTACTCATCAATGCTAATGAAAATGTTTTCGACTGAGAGAATTCGATGTAGAATTACATTCCGTTTTTTTTTCCCCACAGTTGCAGAAAAGTGTGTATTGTAAACAGACCAGATTTTTCCTGTTTTGCAACAATCTATTTCCAATTTTCACTATAAGTTGTGTGTTTAGCCATCATTATTTTCCTGCGTTTCTTTCGTGTAAGATACTCGGTGCTATAGGGATTTTTTCTTCCATTCTATTCTGTCAAATAACCCACTATCTTTAACTCTCTTTCCTTCCATATCAATCATCAAACAACAGATCTATGTTTTCTCTGATCTCCCTCTCCATCTATCCATATAATAATATCTACTTATAACTCTTTTAGTAACATGCATTTCATCCCTCCCTTCTGATGACCGTATTGATACGATTTCTTTTCAACCTTTCAAATTCTCTCTGATATACCCATTACTTTATTCGTAGTCATCTTACTTTAAATCTTTATGAAAATCATGACAAAGAATGTGAAAATTATCATTATTTCCTCAAAAAACATCAGTTCAAGTCTAGAATGGACACAGAATAAAAAGTTCAACGAAAAAAAACAAATTAGCGAACGTAAAATACTAACCTAGAACATGCAAATAGATGACACCGCCGTACATGACCTTTTGAACGGCGCAGACGCACGCAAAAAACACTATTAAAATTCTTAACGCACACTCGAGTTCGTTACAAAACTGTGCCTTATGAGATTATGATTTGTTGCACTGGGAGCGATGCGATGCTTCTTTGCAGCTATTTTTTTTAAATCAAGATTTAAAAATTAAATGAAGCGAATTCTTTTCCGACTTATAGGTTACTTTAATATATTAGTACATCGTATCGTAATAATTAGATAGAACATTAATCTATCTATCAACAGACAGCCAAGACTAGTACGAAATTTTTCACGATACTTCCTTTTATGACGTAGTTAAGTATTAAAGGAAGATTTTCCTAAATTCATTCCCTTAGCGTATGCAAGGGGGTCCTAACTTTGTATGGAGAAACCTACTTTCTTACGGGCGAAACCCCGAAGCAGAAGCTACTAATTTATAATGGGCACTTCCTCGTTCCTATTGGTCTTATATGTATGTACGAGAGTGACATCATGGGTAAGTTTTTTCTAGTGTCTCAAAGTAGTCAAAATGTATATTACAATCTTATTAGTGGTGAATGAATATATTCATTCAATTCAATGTATTGTGTATTTGCAATCCAATTATCTGCATTTCAAGAAGCAAATGATAAAATAACGAATTATTATTTTTATGTTTACATTCATCATTGATGATATCCGTTTTCATTTTTATTTATTAAATAAAACGTAGCCTTTTTTGTGGTCTTTTGAGCCCTATTCAATATTATGATTATTGGTAATTGATTTTCTGTGACGGTCATTATTTGTTATGCAGTCTCTGTTATGAGAAGGTAAATTAGACTCTAGTTTTGGAATCACAAAAGATCAAATATATTTTTTATTCGTAATGTTTCATTGTGTCGAGGTTCAAAACATGGAAAACGGATGCAATTACAATGTCATATTTATTTAACAACATCGATTTAAGTTGCTTAATTGTAAGATTTCCCGTGAGATACAATGATAATAGTTAAGCCATTATTGATAAAATTATAATTAGGTAATTATCGACAAGTTGGAATCACTTATGGCATTAACATAACACAATTTAGTTAGAATTTGAGCTATAGCTACAAATATTACAATTAGAGATCAATTTTGGCGTACAGATGGTTGATGAGACAAAAGGTTTTAGAGTAGTGACCACGTACTGGAAGACGCAGCGTTAGAAGGCCTCCCAAATGTTGGACCGACGGATCTGATAGAACATGCAAAACGCATGAGGCCAGTTATTGTGGCTACACTTGGGGGAAACATATGTCCAGCAGTGGACGTTTTTCGGTTCAAATTATGATGATAAAAAAAATTGCCACCAATTTTGTTTTTCCAAAATATTTTTTTTATATTTATAGCATTGGTCCCTATGAATGTCGATCCTAAACTTTTACGGTCGTAATATTCAAATACTTACATATACAATTTAACCTCTGACCGAGCGGAACGAGGCGACTTGGCGACGTTTTCTGGTTTAAATTGCAATATCTACGTGTTTCAATATTTTCATAACATTAAATTTTATCAGAGATTTTATTTTGGGTCGTGGGGCTTTATGGACCGAGACCGCGGTCCCAAATTCCACCTATAAAAATGAACGAGTAGAAGCAGGTGGTCGGAGGAGTGGCAGGCAGTCGCCTCCTTCTGCGAAGCGGTAATGCTAGCAAAGGAGTAAGTCGAGGCTTGCGGACGGCGAGCAATAGGCAGCTCGCTGTCAGACCGTCCGGTAACGGTCCAGACCGAGCACAAGTCGTCGACAGCCTATACTGTTCTTACGCGTCTCAATGAGTTTTCAGCAACCATAGGGTGGATCCGAAGCCTACTGGGGCCAAGGGTCTGCTTCTGAAGTGAAGGTTCGGTCCCGTTATGAAAGGCAACGAAAGGACGGGGTAGGTTTTTTTGTCAGTAAATGTTTGACACGACCGCCCGCTCCGCCCAAGGCCGGGGGATGTCACCTGGATGATTTTTACCTACCAAAAAAACCTATAAAAATGTATTTTTTTATTGTGTAGTATTTTGGAACCACGTGGAAAAACGCAAATGTGTCACCATTTCCGTTCAAAGACTCGGTAAATGTCAAAAGTCGGCTTTCAGACTAGCTGGATGCCGCTAAATACCTTTTTTTACATAAAACGATTGCCTGTCAGAACTCCACAACCCAGTAACTGGCTAGCACGATACTTCTTAGTTAGACTGATGGCCAGACTTTCTGTGTAGACACTCATCTACACTAATAAAAAAAAAAAAAGTAAAAAAAAATGTGTATATTTTTTTTGTTTATAGGAAGTAATCTCTGGAAGTACTGGTCCGATTGCTAAAATTGTTTCACCGATAGAAAGCTGCTTTATTCTTGAGTGACATAGGCTATATTTTATGTAAGTGGGCGAGGCTGCGGGCCGAAGCTAGTCTAAACGAATATAATAAAGAAGTAAAGTTCGTTTCTTTGTTTTTTTTGTTTATTGGAGGTGATTTCTGGAAGTACTAGTCTGATTGCTAAAAATTTTTAACTAATAGAAAGCTGTTTTATTCCTGAGTGACATAGGCAAAACTGCAACCAAAAGCTAGTATTAAGTAAAAAATATAACCTCTCAATTCAGTAAAAGCAGCTATCCACATCACATTTCCCCCAATTTAAATTGCAATAAACACGTCTTGTCAGGGTGACTTCTTGTCCTATACACAGCGGGTGTCTGGACTCAGGCAACCGTCGCGCATGCGCCACAAGTGTCCATCCGCTGTGCTGACACATTACTGCAAGAAGTTTCTTCTTTATTTACAATTTTTTTGTAGTTGCAGTAAAAAGCTGTGGTTCAGAAGCTGTAAAAAAACTCGCTCTGGTAACTTTACTCGAGTATTTTACATGTTAAGTTGTGCTAAGCTAGGAAATAGATAGAGTATGCTTATGTATAAAATCTAACCATTTTAATGCGTTGAACTCTTTTATTAAATCTTTACCAAAATATATCAATGGAGAGCTACAATAGTTTCCAATTATGAAAAAACATAAACGTTAGATATTTTAATAAAGGCAGTCTTAGTAAGAAGAATCGAATTCTTCAAAAATATGTCTTTTTTTAAATCCATACTAAGATTATAAATGTCAAAGGAAGTCTGTCTATCTATTACGCTTTTACGATTAAACTACTGAACAGATTTTAATAGAGTATACTACGAAGTAAGCTGGAATTCAAAAGCTACGAGATAGGTTATTTTATCTGGTTTCCATTTCCATTTAGCCGATGATTAATGCGGACAAAGTCACTGGCAAAAGTTATGACTAAATCAAATCCTATTAATATTATAAATGCGAAAGTTTGTATGTATGGATGGATGTATGGATGGATGTATGGATGGATGTATGGATGGATGTATGGATGGATGTATGGATGGATGTATGGATGGATGTATGGATGGATGTATGGATGGATGTATGAAAATGAAAATGAAAATGAAATGAAATGAAAATGAAATTAATTTATTTGCTGAGAATGTATGTACAAAAATATGGTGTTAGGTAGTAGAAAGATCCAATACATCCTACCGTGAGGCATTTCATTCATTTTTTTTTTTTTTTTTTTTTTTTTTTTTTTGGATGGATGTATGGATGGATGTATGGATGGATGTATGGATGTTTGTTACTCTTTCACACAAAAACTACTGAACGGATCTCGATGAAACTTGGTACACGAGTAGACCATATCCCAGAATAACACATAGAATACTTTTTATCCTGAGATTACGTACGCGGGTGAAGCCGCGGGCAAAAGCTAGTATATCTATAAAAACGTATAGATCATTTTAATTAAACAACAACAAGCATTCATATTTATACAAACAAATCTCATAATTACATAGATCCCTATCGTAATCGAACGTACTCTAGCGTATAAGCGCGCGTCACGCATCGACGCACACAACACGATGTTGTGGCTACTACCTCTAATGGTGTAACTATTTGTTTTGATTTTTAATTAGACACTTTTTTTGTTGAGATATGAACTAGTGCTTGACTGCGATGCCACCATTGGTACGCAGTGATACAATCGATAATTCTGAATCGCTCTAGTTTTTTTTTTTGTTTTTGAAACGAAGTTCCTTATCGCGCGTTCTGAAAGGGGGCTAGACGGAAATTTTTTCACAAAAAGTTGTAACGACACTTTTTTTTATGTCAACATTTCTACAGATGAAATTGTTTCTTTTTATTTGTATATTTTTTTTATAGTTTAATAAAATTTTATTACAATTTCTTCACTAACTAATCGAAAGGAACTTCGTTCCATCCGCGTGTCCCTTGACACCTCTCAAGTTTTTTTTTGTTTGGATGAATAATCCAATGACAATCCTCGCTCTTGGACGGAACGGGAGATAGTGCCAGACTCTTACTGACTAAAAACCCACCCCGTTCCTTCTAGCCTCTTCATAACGGGGCTCGAGTTTTCTTTCGGATAACCCTGGCCCCAGTAGGCTTCGACCCAGCTGGGCCGCTCCTATTGCTGAGATATAAACTAGTGCTGCCTTGAGATATAAACTAGGGCTTGACTGCGATGCCACCTTAAGGTAAGCAGTGATACAATTGATGATTATGAATCGCACTAGTTTAGAGCCTATTTACTCTAGCCTTGAAGACACATAAAAATCAGACTGGAAGACCGCTTCAGGCAAATTGTTTCTGTCCTTTTATGTACTCGGTATAAAGGACAAGACATAATCACATAATAGAAGCAACATGAAATAATGTAAACAAACATTATAGGTAACACATAATATGATTTAAAAGAGTGTCCATGGAGTTTCTTGCACGTTCTTCTCCATAGAGATCTACGCTTTGGAACGTGCAATTTAGCTTCACTTTTCTTGGACTGACCGACATTTGACTATTCAAAAGTGCCTACATTTGGTCTATTTGAAATAAATGATTTTGAATTTGACAAAACGGGCGTTTCAGACTTTTACTGACTACTCAATCCTTCGTTGCCTTGCGTTCTAAGACCTTGGGTTTTTCTTTCAGAAGCGAACCCATGTCCATAGTAGTCTTTTGGGCCCTGCTGGGTTCCTACATAACAGTTTTGCGGACATCCCTTTTAGGCGCGCCTGAAACACTACCCGCCATCGATGACTTGGGCTCGGTCCGTTACCGGACGGTCGGACGGTGAGCTACTCATTGGTTGCCATCCATAAGCACACGCTGAGGTGCTCCATCATGTGGTTCTTTTTTGGACAAGAGCTAACGGCGAGATTAAATATCCTTTCAACAAAACATGCGCAGACGGGAACTATTTTTTACCATACTGACAACAATCTACGTCTAAAATAAAATTATAAGTAACTTTTAATCTATCGGTCGATACTTAGACCTCTAAACGGTCAAAACTGATTGACAATCGTAACTAATAATGATTGATAATCTTAAAAAATAATTAAAAAGGAACTTCTAAATATAAAGATAACGTTAAAATAAATAAAATCGGCTAAGTGTGAGTTGGACACGCGCACGAAGGGTTCCGTACTAACTGTAACGGCAAAAAAATCGCATTAGTTGTCTAAGAGTTTTACGTATATATTTATTATACTCTGTTTTAGTATTAATACATCAGCTATAAAATTTTCAACTGTCTAACAATCATAGTTTATAAGATACCGCCTGGTGACAGACCGACAGACAGACAGATGGACGAACTGCGGAGTCTTAGTAAACCAGTGCCGTAGACTCATTGCATTTTGCATAATATATGGTATGCATTATGCTGTGCGTTTGACCGTTTTGCGCCGATGTGGCGCATATTTTTCACAAAGTGTACATATAAATTGTTAGTCCGAAATTTGCGCCTCATTCCGCCAAATAAAATGTTTTCTTTCTTTCTTTTCTAGTTTTGCTAGGGTTTTTTATGGTGAGAAAATCATCTAATAACAATCCCCAATCTTGGGCGGAATGGGAGATAATGTCAGACTTTTTCTGACTAAAAACCCACCCCGTTTCTTCGTGCCTTCTTACCTCTCGATACTAACCCTGGCCCCAGTAGGCTTCGACCCAGCTGGGCCCCTGCTGTTGCTGACAACTCCTTGAGGCGCGCGGGAAGAGTGCGCTCCGTCAACGACTTGGGCTCGGTCCGGACAGTTAGCAGACTATCGGACAGCGAGCTACCTATTGCTCGCCATTAGAAAGCCCGCACCTACGGAGTTTCGCTAGGGTCATTTTACCTTTTAGGTATGGAACCCTAAAAATGGCGGTCATGAAACAACGGAATGATGAATAAGTTCGTGTCGAAACAATTATTTATTAGTTACAATTTCACGCTTCAAACGAAGGTGATAATGATTGTTTTGAATCAATCAATTTGTCAATCGGAAATAATAAATGCATGTAATAAAAATAATTTGTACCTTTGCTCTTTTGATTTGAAATCTCAAGGGTTTGTGGCAACCTTTATTATCTATTTATAGGTTGCCCTTTACGTAATGTTTTTTTTCATTAGTTCATACATAAAACTAGCCGACTTGGCAAACGTTGTACTACCATTTATATTTTCAGAATATTTTCAGATCTACCAAATAAAAATAAAAAATACCCAGAGTGAGAGAAGTTTTTCGATGATTTCCAACAAAAAAAAAATAGTTATATTTCGAAAACCGTAATTAGAGTCATAATAGAAAGAAAATGAAAAAGCGAACGCTTGGGGTTTAATGAATTAATCAATATCTACCTATTTTTTATGTTCAAAACTCCAACATCCAATGGATCTTCGAACTGTAGCAGTTAGTTTTTACTACATAACTTTAACGTAATATGATGAGATTACGCATTATAAACCATGCTCATCTAACGGTGGTTAACCAGGTCTATCCATTAATCCATAAAATCATGGTAAGCTTTAACCAATAAAATAGCTATAACGAGCTTAACGTAACATCGATTCCGATAAATCAAAAAAAAATCCAACGAACAACACTCGATCACAATTTTGAAATTCTATAACCGCATCGAAATAATGAAAGATTTCGAAGTAACCCTATCAGCTATATTCATACTCGAACAATAAACATCGAAAAACGAATTCAAACAAATCACGACACATAAGCTCGGGTTCACACGGGTGGTCCCATTAAAATGAGCCGACTGCCACACTTGTCCATGCCTCGTTTACATATTCCACTTGACTCGCGCATAAATTGTCATTACGGTAATCATTCGATACATTCTATCGATAACTACGCTCGCCTAAATCGTTTAGTCGATTTCAATCCACGGTTGGACGCCTTCAAACGACTGACCAAGAAATCTATTTGTAATGTACCCTTTTTTCACAGTTCAAAGTGTATGTATGTGATGCCGTATTCATATTTATCTTTAAGTTTATTGGGCTTTATCGGTTTAAAGTCGTAAATAAGGTTGGAATGATATGGAGTGAGCTCTAGTGCAATGTTCACTCAAATGAACACGCATTGTCGATTATTTTGATATCTTTGATGACAATTTATTTTTTAACGCCAGTACTTGACGCGTCGGATTAATCTAATATTAAAATGAGGATAGTAAATTGTAGTTAATGTTTTTTATTTTTTTTTTCCTAATAGTTTTGATGGTTTTTCGGAGATGCAATTAGGACCAATTACCTTTTTAGTTTTGTTTATGATGACCAAATATAGATTAAAATATAAATAGAACTTTGAACTTGTGATTGTTGAATAAATGAGCATATTTCAAATGAAAATTCTAACAATAATATAAGTCTCAATAAATCTTATTACCATTGTGATGCCTAACTTCTTCCAAGAACGCAACAATCTCATAACCACGATTGCAAAACCAACCTAAAACTAGACAAAATTCAACCACCAAAACAGGAATCCTCTTGAACCGATAACAATATCCGTATCCATACCTCGAACCAATCAAATATTTGAATCAGTGTACACTTCGTTCGAACTCGATTTCAGAATCGATTCTACCGTACCAGTTTCGAGAAACAGTCCCCGTATATGGAAACATTACTGTGAACATCATCGTTAGTTTCCACAACAAATATACTTACTCGGAGGCAAACAGTATCGGTTAGAACACGAGTATCGATATGCAAAAAGATTCGATTATAATCGCTAACGCCTCGTACAGACCGGGCGAGTAAACGGGCAAGTTAAGACTGGTATGTAAACAAATTAGCGAGTATGCTTCAGAGAAGAAATCTTATTTTATTTTAATGTTCTACTGGTATTCTAGAATCGATTAAAGGGGGACGTGTTTATTAAAATATAGTATAGAATTGTGTAATATTTTTGTATCTCATATAAGGGTGTTAGTGTGTTTTTATTAAAATTTAAATAATGACTTAGCATTGTATTAGTTAGTTTAGTGGCTACGGGACGTTTTGAATGAGTTACCGTGGCCTTGGAATGCAAAGGCCAATGAAGGAATACATTCAGGTGGGTTTTACTTAGTCTGAAGTCTGACATTTCGTCTAGCTCCACCCTGAGCTGGAAGAGTTACTTCATGATTTTTCATTTAAAAAAACGGGATTCTGTTCCATTTATTTTAGTACATTTAGTAGCTAGATGAATGTGGCTTGTGGAGGCTTTTTCATAAGGCACTAAATGAAAAATTATATTTATTTTGAAAATAGATTTTTAGAAAAGTGTTTTATTGTCATTTTAAACTAGATGAGGTCGGTTTAACTAGAGTTACTTGCAGCGCAAAATTAGTCAATTTATTTAGTTTAATTTGTTATACTTGGCCATACAAGCACTACCTGCACAGTTTCCTTCCCATATTCCACCTAACTGCTATAGCTATTTAAATACGTATCTTTAAATCTAAGCATTTACTTCTCTGCAGTTACCACTGAACTGCATATACATGGACATTTGAAATCTCTGATCTACTCATCCATAAAAAAAACGTGAAAACTTTAACAGCTTCGCAATAAAACGCCAATACATTCCAGTTGCGTACTTCTTCAAGGATCACCATAGACACTTGTCCAGCGTTCTCACAGGTTACAGGCACATTCTTGTAGATTATCAAAGAGCTTGAAGTAAAGGACATTACTGTGTAATCGAGAACTTGAAAACAAACCTGTTTACAAACTTACGGCCGTCAATAGAAAAACATTGTCTGTGTCATGTATATAAATGATCAAATGATCTCGAGAAATACCGAAGTTGGTTAACAAAAACTGGTCAAGTGTGAGTTGGACTCCCGTACCTAGGGTTCCCGAATCGACTGTCGAATATGTTTTCGCAAATCGTAAAAAAGTTTTTTGAAGTAACCAACAGTTTTTAGATATTTTCCTACTTTTGTGCTATTAGACCTTGATTCAAGTCAAATTTTAGATTCTGTGTTAACGGTAAGCTTCATGTCAAATTTCAAGATTCTGGGTCAACGAGAAGTACCTAAAAGGCTTTGATTTCCTAGTTAGTGTCTAAATATGCGTTTTTAGCATAAACGGCTTTATCTTTACATTGTGTTGATATAGAAGTTTAATTTTTTCGCTGCTGCTTAGAATCTTAGACTTAAGTATTAGATCTTCATTTCAGCTTCATAACTTGACGCGTTTCTGAGAAAAAGGATCTCAAAGCCAAAGTCAAATCCTTATTGCAGAACCCAATACAACCAATACATTTCTGGATGTCATGTATGACTACATCAAGTACGTGACATCCAGAAATGTCACACACATATTCACATGACATCAATTGTGTTTTACCAAATTAGGCATACAGACGATCTCGACAGACGATTGACAAAGTAATTCTATAAGGGTTCCGTTTTTGCTAACTTAAGTACGGAACCCTAGAAAAACAAAACCTTATTCCACATTCGAGTTGGTAAACATTTCCATGTAGATCTGTAGGAATCGACTTAATACTCGGCGTACGTTCCAAGTGAACGCATTGATGATTCAACTGGCAAATCCGTATAAACGCCACCATTTAAATGTATATTCCAAACGCGATACCCAACAAACTCAACGTGTGTTTACATTATGCAAAAAACAACTCAGTTTTCTAGATCATAAAGTTGAAATTACAATGGTAGATGATGTAGGTGTGATAATTAAGGAAACTGATGACGGCAGAGTGTGCGCTTCAAATATATAAATCGACACTTATTATGCCCCTTGCGACTATGTTATGTAAGTTTAACTAGATTAATGGGTCAATACACTTGTGTACAGTCTGTAATGCCGGTCGACTTTTTGATGATTTGGACACTGTATTATCGGATGCAGTGTCCGAATTGACACACTTTTTTTTACTGACATATTATCTGATTGTACTGAACAGTGTGTCCAAATGGCTCACTGTTTAGTATAGTCAGATTTAAAAAAGTTTTAAAATATGGAAAAAAAACAACGTTACCAAAATATTTTAGGTTGGATTTAAGGCGGCAACTTCGGGTAATAGATTTCTTTATACTATAAGACTTTTTATCTAACTGTACTAAAGTTGTTAAAAAATAAAAGATCCGTTTTAACATTTGTATTTAGACTACCTATCGGCTTATCCATTGTAGCTACTACTAAAATAACTAAAATAGAGCTACTACTACACCGAACCCTTACTTATTATTTCGTTTCAAGTTACATTCTATGGTCTTTCTTAAATGTCAAAACAGGCTTTTTTATTTTTTAACAATTTTAAATAGCTTAAATTTTGGTGGTGTCCGTATCGTCAGTGAAAAAATATTTAAAAAAAAAATGTGATGATTTGGACACTGTGTCCAAATATATGGTGTCCACATAGTCAATAACCCGTCTCATCGAGTAGTAGTACTATTGCCGAAACCAACGATTCTTTCTTCAACCATTATCGTCTTCGTTTTATGTCAATCATTCTTGTTTGTAATAATTCTTATATTTTGGATGCGTATTTGTTGTTACCCAATACAAGTACTTGACCAATCGTTAACATTTGTAGTTTTAAGTAGAATATACATAAAGGTACTTGATTCTAGACGGTTGGTGCGTATAAAAGTGTTTATGAGTGTTGTGTAATTCTTGTATGGTATTAATACAGTAGTCTGTGTTATCCGCTACTGAATATGAACAAATAAAGATACGATTTTTTGGATTTTCAGTAAATATTGTTCAAATTTCATCGTCACTATCATATTATCAGCTGAATGACGTTCAGTACTAAACATAATATGTCTCCCTTAACTATAGCCTCTGTGACCGATCCTGTGCGAATCGTATCCATCGGATTCCCGCGACACTTACTGGTCCATTTTGTAGGAAGGCCTTCCAATGCTGCGTCTTTTGGTACACGGTTTATTTTTGTATATAAACAACGATTTTATTTTTTAGAAAAAAGGCACACAATTAGACCTCTGGGGTCTGTATAATTGGTCAACGCGCTATTTTATTGTCAAGGTCCAATAATAGTTAAAGTTAAACCGATATAGTGCTCCTTCAACTTACTCTTTATGTTCGCAAGTTCATAGCAATTCAGCCCCAACAACTGTGAGTTTTGCAAGCAATATGCCCAAAAGTGTCCAATTTTACCGGTTCCTTTAATCTGCTATGCTTTATTTTCAAAGTTTAACGGGCAGTCCCTTTGAGACTAGATGTAAACGAAATATATTTAAAATATGCAAACATCATTGGCATTGATCTCAATAACTCAATATTCACAAAGGAAAATTCCGCGCGTATCGGCGCCTGCGCATATCGATACGATCCCGATCCGATTTCGTATGTATCGATTACGAATCTGATCACATTCGCTATTGTTTCGATAGCTTTTATTGACGATAAATGTTGGATGGATAGTATTATTAAACGGTGTTGTCAATTGTGAAACGGCACAGTCTAGGTTTGTGATCCTTGCTTCTATTTATTTCCTCACTAACTGCTACCAGAGACTTTGCCCGCGTAATAATATGCGGTTATCAATTTTATGTACTATATTAATTATGTAAAATATATAACTAGTTGGTAAATCTTGGGTAGAAATATCACAAAAAAGAACAAAAATTAAACTCAAAACATTAAAATTAAGAACATTACAAATAAGCCATTGTCAAATATCATTAGTAAGTAAGTAAAGTATTTCAAAAAGTTGAGTATTTTGAGATCTCCAGCTCTGCGTGGAACGAAAGAAAATTTCAGACTTTTACTAACTAAAATCTACCCGTGTTTCTTCTTCAATTAATGTTAGCACCCAACCAACAACAACCAACTTTCAACCTTAATCATCAACCTTAGGTCGTCAGAATTGTTATTAAGTTATCTTAATGATTTGATATTTTTCATAGACGCAGCGTCGAAAGGCCTCCTACAAGGTGGACCGATGACCTGGTGAGGATTGCGGGAAGCCGGTGGATGCGAGACGCACAGGATCGATCATTGTGGCGACACTTAGGGGAGGCCTATGTCCAACAGTGGACGTCTGTCAGCTGAAATGATGATGATGATTTTTTATAGTATAATTATTAGTTTATTATTTTAGCATATTTATGTATTTTCTTTAAATAAGTTATTTATAATAATAAAACACATAATAAATATGCTAAGCTAATAAATACTATGAAAAATATTAAATCATTAACAAAACTTAAAAAACAATTCTTATTCCTTAATTAATGCGAATATTTGCACAACCTCAAACAAACGTTGCTACTCATACACTTCACGTCATAAATACCAGGCGCGCATAGACGCGTGGAACCACAATAGCCAATAGACGATACACATCGATATGGAGTAGATTGATCCTCTTTGGCTCGCATCGGGAAAGCTGCGCGGACGCCGCTTACAAATTGCCGCGTGTGCGCACGCGCGAGTCTAGGGTTGATGCTTTACTAGAATATTACTATATAATTATTTTATTACAGAAATGGTTATTCGGTTGAAGGAATGAATACCTTAGATTCGTATGATAATTTAAATGTTTTTACTTAAGCCAAGAAAGCGAAAGAAATAGTTGATTCTGCACAAAATTAACACAGAAAATCTTTCAGTACAATTTAAAAAAACTGGCTTCAGAAGTTCAACATACGAGTATTTGAGATGTTTTTGACAGCAGAAAGATGAAATCACTTGATTCGAATATTTAAAAATACAGAATTAGTATTTAGATATCTATTATGTATGAAATAAATTGGTCTTTTTCACACGAAACTGTTACAAATGTTTAACAACATGTAAAATAAACGTTCATCCTGAAATTAGTTACTAAACTGATTTTACACAATATTTTAATTATTCTTGATAAATTTTGATTGGGTCAGTTGCGTGGCTGCGTGTATGTACATAGATACCAATATCGATGCGTGGTCGATGTAGCGTTTCGATGCTTTTTTTTGTGGTGGGCAAAAATCATCCAATGACAACCCCCGCTCTTGGGCGGAGGATAGTGTCAGAATCTTACTGACTAAAAACCCACCCCGTTCTTTCTAGCTTTCATACCGGGGCTCGAGCTCCCTTTAAGGATAACCCTGACCTCAGTAGGCTTCGACCCAGCTGGGCCCCTGCTGTTGCTGACAACTCATTGAGGCGCGCGGGAACAGTGCGCGCCGTGGACGTCTTGGGCTCGGTCCGGACAGTTACCAGACGGTCGGACAGCGAGCTACCCATGGCTCGCCGTCATATTATTATGCTCATATTATTTATCAACAAGAAAAATAACTAATTTCTTTAAAAAAAAAACTAAAGTAAAATGTCAGTGCTTAAATTAGGATTATAACTTAATTTCCCAATTGGCGTGTACAAGCGTATGTATTATTACAGTTACAAGTTTTATAATAATCATAATACAACTATCACACTAGTTGCAAGACCTCCAACACATAATCCCAGGTATGTGCCTTACGGAAACCTACCTTTACCGTTTAGAGGCACATAACATTAATCTTGCTGATAACTTCACATTCTTATGCAGAAACTAACAAATAATATGCGCAAATCTAATAAATAATTATGCACGAACATTATATTCATGGTATATAAACTTCTAGTTGTTATCTGATGGTATATCTTTGAGCGATGAGCTTGTTATATGTCACCGAGGTTATTAGTAAGTAGTTATGTACTTGGTACTAATTGCAATGTGGTATATAGTTGCAGGTTATGTTTAAGGCTGTGTTCAAACCAAACTGACTGTCAGCCGCCGAAAGTGAGTGAACGTTACGCAGTTAATTGTATTTCCTTACATATTCACTTTTTCTTTCACATCTAACCGACGATACGTTATTACGCGATGCGTAGACGCTGACATTGGGCAGCCGATTAATATAGCGTGCCACTACGCTCCGCGGACGCGTATTGTTTATTGTATAGCGTATTGTCAGCATACTGTGATCGAAAAATAACGTTTATGTTCACGTTTACACTGGGGCTCACAGTGAGCCTGCTCACAGTCGGTGGCTGACAGTCAGTTTGGTTTGAACACAGCCTAAGGTAAAAATCCTCCACGGTATTTGAATAATTACATTTTTCACACATTTTTTGCGATTCGCATTTCGGATAGTAACGTAAAAAGATTTTTCACAACAAAAATACAACCAACTTCAAAAAAGAGTATAAAGACCAAAATACCTTAATTTTAGAAGGCGATTTTCGAAGAAGTTTTGTTTAGTTAGTTTTATGTCGTCTCTTCGTTATTTACCAAAAACTTTCGAGTAGTAGTATAAACTTAGAATTAAAAATCAATTTTTCAAAATGTGTTTACAATCTACCGAGAAATCTTACCAATTTCACACAAAAAATACGTACAGCCAAACCCCCTTCTTTTTTAATTCTGTTTACTGAAATTGAGGATCCTGAAACTAAACAGGTTTGTCTGGTCCGCACAACTACCCAATCAATTTTGGCTTTAACTATTTTGTCTTATCAGCTAATCAGAATGTTGCCAAAGAAAATAAAATAAATATATTCAGTTTAATTTACAAACACAGTCGGCCTATTCCTAAAAGACCACACAACCTTCTTATCTTGTACTACCATTTAGTTTTCCGCGTACGCCATAAAAGAGAACGACCTTCATTCTCGTAACATATGCCACATAATTAAGCCAATCAACATAATTAAGGCCCAGATGCTACAATTTATTGGAATTTCTCCCAATGAGAGCCATAAACTTTCACTGTTTTATGATAGCTTCAACACATACATACCAATAAGTTACTCTGTACACAATTTGGAATTATTTGAAGACAAATAGAATAAATATATGTATTTCCTGATAAATACAATCTGGGACTGTTCATTGTGGCGACACTTGGGGAGCTTTATGTCAAACAGTGGACGGACACGTGGGGAGGTTTATGTCAAACAACAGATGTCTTTTAGCTGAAATGATGATGATGATGATAACCTGGGAAGCTTTAAGTCAAGAGTGAATAAATTATTTCTAGGCAAGCTTGCTTCATCGTTGACTACATCGTTACTTTCAATCAAGTGAGATGGTGATCAAATGCTAAAATATTAATAATGAAAAATAAAATAAAAAATATTAAAACGGTATTAGACCAGTGGTAATGGTCCCGACTTACCAAGTCGTATGTCGTGGGTTCAAATGTTTTACTTAGTATAATTTATTTCATCACCACCGCTCTCACAACGGTGAAGGAAAAAGTTGGTGAGGAAAATGGGAAAAAAGTTCTAGTACCAAAAACTCGAAAATTTATTTTTTGTTAGTAAAACATCCAATTACTTTTCTTACTTTAGTGCAAAGCTTAAAGGCGTGTCAGACTTTTACTGACTAAAATTCACTTCTTCTAAAATCCACCCCTTCTTTCTTAGTCTTGCGTTCCAGGAGGTTTTATTTTCTGAAGCCGAAAACATGTGACATCTACCAATCCGCACTGGGCAAGCGTGGTGGATTAAGGCTTATTCCTCTCCTAGAGATGAGGCCAGTATCCCAGTGGTGGGAATATTACAAGGCTAATTATTTATTTCATTGAATAAATACTAGTTTATCCCACACTTTGACCTTTACGTGGTGACCAATACTAATGTTCTAAGCAAAGATGGTATCGCTGTACTCTAATCGAATTGATAATTGTTAGTCATGTCTAAAGTTCAGAATGATTTCAGCCGACAGCACATCATTTGGACAAAGTGTAGTACAACTAAGAGCCTTTAACGCGATCCATTTTACAACCTAGAATAAAGTATGAAAAGGATGGAGCTATATGTGGTGTATATCTCCATAGCTCCATCTCTTTTTTTCGCTCGCACGACTGACATTTTAACACATCATGGTAAAACCCCTGTGGAGCTTAACTGATGTAGTTTAAACCTTTATAGTTACTTACTATTATCAAATTCAAGTTTATAATTTGTAGATCACCAAACAAAAATTTGAAACCTTTTAAAACACACACAAAAGGTAGCTAGCTTTTTTATTATTGAGAGGCCACTTAGTATGACCAGTATCTCACCCAATGGTAAGCGATGATATAGCTGACGATGAAACCCGCTTGTTTATTCACTCTTGATTTAAAAACCCCCCTAGATTATAGTTATCAGGCAACACAGACTGGCAGGAAATTCCCCTCTTTAGCTGTACTAGTGATGTGCCGTTGCCGGCAATATTGCCGTGAAGTGGGAATATTGCCCGAAGTATGAATATTGGTGGCAATATTCCCATATTACCGGCAACGGCACATCTCTAAGTTGTACGCATAACGAATATGTTTCCAAAATGCTTTGTACGTATAAAATGTTATCAGGCAACACAGACTGGCAGGAAATTCCCCTCTTTAGCTGTACTAGTGATGTGCCGTTGCCGGCAATATTGCCGTGAAGTGGGAATATTGCCCGAAGTATGAATATTGGTGGCAATATTCCCATATTACCGGCAACGGCACATCTCTAAGTTGTACGCATAACGAATATGTTTCCAAAATGCTTTGTACGTATAAAATGTTATCCATCACTTGGAATTAACTATACGATTTGCAAAAAATGCATAATGAAGTGTAGTAATATATTCAGAGGTCTTTCATTCAATTTCAAAGTTTGATAGACGTGTATTTAAACTAAAAAGGTTATTACCACAACAACAGCATCCAAAAGCAAATATTAAAACTAATTTCAATGCATCCACACAATCAGAATAAATTCAATACAATTGACCTTTACGTGAAGTTTTTAGCACTGAAATGAGGTTTAATATGTGTTGATTAGGTCTCGAAACTATTGATTTTGTGGCGAAGGAAGAATTTCAAGTGGTCTACGAGGCTAATGAAAGTGACAATGAAGTGATGACGTTTGTAGATAAATAATTAGGTGTGTTGAAATGTAGACTTGACATAGTACTTACGCTTATCAATAGAATTGTTTGCACAATTTATAATTATATAGAAGGAGAAACTGACTGACATATAAACGCACACCTGAAACAACGAGGTCTAATTGCGTAAAATTTTGCACGAGGTTTCCTTTTATGACGTAGACGAGCATAAAGAAAGGATTTTTCAAAATTCAGCGTCAAAGAAAATGAAGCGGGGGTCTAAAATTTGTAAGGAGAAACTTACTTCTTAGCAAGCAAAGTTGCTGGCAGAAACTAGTATTTTTATATTTCTAGAGTTATAGCTGAAACTCAACTATGCTAAGGATTAGCACAAATGATCAAGACCTTTAGTAATAATTTCAACAACACTACGGTGATAGATATGACGCGAGATATAAAAGCTGAAAAGACGTTCAATGCCAAATTACTAGAAACATCATTCAATAATTTATCTGTAGAAACTTTCGTACAAATGTTTTTTTTTTATTATCATTATTGATAGGCTCCAACAAGGTGAACTGATGACCTGGTGAAGGTTGAGGGAAACAGATGGATGCAAGACACACAGGAATGTTGGTTATGGCGACACTTGAGGGAGGCCTAACTCCAACAGTGGGTGTACCTATATCGGCTGAAATGATGATAATAATGATTGATAGGCTCGTGTTTGACCATTATCTGATGGTAAGCTATGATCTGGTCTACGATGGAGCCTGCTCGCCTAGAAGTAACCTGTTCACTCTTGAATTAAAGACCCCTAGGTTGAAGCTATCAAGAAATATAGACTCCGGTAAGGAATCACCAAGAATTTTCACGAAAGAAAATCGAAATGTGTAACAATATTTCCGCCAACCCTAATCCCTACATTGAAGGATATATCGTCGTCCACCGGCTTTCAACTCCGCCGACGTCACACATTCAACTATACGAAGGCAGCATTGTATTTTAATTCCTGCCGTGTTAGGAATTTTCAAATAAGTGCTTCTTTTACAACAGTTACACAATTCTGAACTCTAACCCCTTTACATAAAGGTGACATCTTTCAAGGTGACATGTACTAAGAGTTATAGCTAGGGATGGTCGTGAATTATCATTGCAACATTTAGTATAAATTTAGACGAATCGTATGTTTAAATCGAGTGATTTAAAGTTTTATGGTGTATTAATATCGAATGAATTAAAGATAATAAAGATGACGTTGAAAAACTAAGAAATTCCCTTCATCAATTCAGTGGTATTGATGAATCAAAATGGGTTGGTTCATTCATATCCTAGGATATTTCATGAATTTCCAGTTTGTTATCAAGAATCTTATGGTAGAGGGATTAGAGATGTGCGACTGCTGGCAATATGGGAATATTGCTGGCAATATTGCCACCAATTTTCAATATTCATACATCGGGCAATATTCTCGGCAATATTCCCACCAATATTCCCACTACACGGCAATATTGCTAGCAACGGCACATTTCTAAGAGGGATACGTAAGGGAAATTAATCTAAAATATGTACATGGGACCTTTTAAATGGTTAACGTAAAGGAATATTTTTCATTAAAGAATTGTTTATGTTGATGACTCGATACATAGTGTAGCATACGACAATTACGGTTTTTAAATGTTTTCGCTGCTGGAACTCAGATTTTCTCCTCCTATGAAGAAGATCTGCCGGATAGACGGGATGAGCCATAATCCGCCGGGTCCAATTCAGATTGTTGGATATCATGTCTTCAAATTGTTGGTTTTAGGACATGCTGGTTTCCTCACGATGTTTTCCTGCACCATTTTGAAAAAGTGGTGATGAAATAAGTTAAACAAAGTAATAAGCCTGGCTGGGTTCGAATCCGCAACCTAAAATTTTTAAATCGGGGCCTCCCTGTACACTAGGCCACTACTGCTTATTTCACGTGATACATTTACTGCTAAATACTGGAAAAAAAAGTATAATTTATAATATTCGAATTCAATATTAAAAATATTTTAACTGGCTAAATACATAAACCGTGCAAAAAAATCATACTACTTTAGAAAGTGCATTTTATAAATGAAGATGGTATAATGCCGATACGACTAACATCAAATAACAACAAAATCTATTTTCCAAAACACAGGTTTCTTGTCAAGAAATACTGTAAACAACTAGGTACATCTTAACAAAAAAGCCTCCTTTCTGAGACAATTGCAGCCCACAGGCCTCCCGCAGACTGTAGACGTTTTCCTTCCACAGTCCGCGTAACAACGCATTGTATAGTCTGCGATCAATGAAATTGCTTTGCTTCCGATCGTTTGCGTGCATCCTACTGTGCGACAAAAAAGTCTTTGGTCTGTGGGGGTCATTTTATGTATCTATTCGTATTCTGCTGTTCAGGGTTTGAAGGAAATTGGTATTTTTCTGTACATTGCTTGTTTTTTTTTTGATGTGGGAAGCCATCTAATGACTTCTTCCGCTTCAGGGTGGTGCAAGAAAGAGTGCCAGTCATTTACTGACTAAAACCTACTAGTGTTCCTTTAGTTTCTCTTTGAGTTCCTGGACTGGTAACTCTTTCGAACAAGCTTTCAACTCTGGACCCAAATGGGTCCGTTCCCCCCGTTCGTTTTGGCGACATCTGAAAGTTGGAGCATGATGCGCTGTCTACCCTACTACTTACTACTATTTCGAGTTATTTGTTACTCGTCATCCGCATGCGTGAGCATTGTCTTCTCTACATGATTACCGCCAAATGTGTCCCAAATCTTTCGTTACTACTTAAGAAGACATCAATTTCACTTATTATATAAATTAATTTTGACTACTTTGAGTAGCATCTTTAGCATTATTTTATCTTTTTGCTAAAGTACATCTGTAAACAAAATCTCCTGGTCTGAACTGCGCAACATTTGTACAGTCTCAGTAAAAAGTGCATACAAGCGGTACACTCGGGCAAAAAGCTATAACTATCTGATTTCGCATTTCACGAGCGTCACCCGGGTATCGCAACTACTTTATGAATTGTCTAGAGATGTTAAAAGGGCTGTTTATTTTAATAAATGTTTGTTGAATTTACAGATTTTTATTTAATTGTTTTCAAGATTTTTTTTACCAATCAAGCATGATTTTGTTAAAGAAAATTAGAATTTCTAAATTTATTTAGTTGGTGCTGTGCTAGCAATGTTTGAAAATGGACAAGCCAAATTTTTACCTGACAGTGCCAGGAGGAAAGTTATGTGTATAGAATTATAAGTTAAGAAAGGTTAAACATAGCATAATTAGCCTTATAATCTAGATTTTATAAATAATATTCCACCTTCTTGCGACCTCGACGAATAACTTTTTTTTTTTTTTTTTATCGACGGGGAAAATCATCTTTGACGAAACCCGCTCTTGGGTGGAGCAGGAGACAGTGTCAGACTCTTACTGACTAAAAACCCCGCGCCGTTCCTTCTAGCCTTCATACCGGGGCACGAGCTCCCTTTCGGACAACCCTGTCCCCAGTAGGCTTCGACCCAGCTGGGCCCCTCCTGCTGCTGACAACTCCTTGAGGCGCGCGGGAACAGTGCGCGCCGTCGACGTCTTGGACTCGGTCCATTACCGGACGATCGAACAGCGAGCTACCCATGGCTCGCCGTCCGCGAGCCCGCGTCTACGGTGGCCGGAAATCGGGATCGGAATCCCGGCGACGGCGGCGAGGGCGCCGTTGCCTGATGCGGTCGGCCTCCTCCTTTGCAAGCATTACTGCTTCGCAGAAGGAGGCGACCGCCTGCCATTCCTCCTCGCTCCGGACCATGGCCTCGACCAGGGCCCGGCGCGAGAGGTCTCCGCCGCCGATCGCCCCCACGAGGGCACGGCGATGCTCCGCCCAGGCAGGGCACACCTCGACGGTGTGCTCCACCGTGTCCTCCGGGCGTTGCGCACAGTGGCGACACCCGGGCGTCTCTTCCGCTTGAATCCGATGCAGGAACCTCCCGAACTTGCCATGTCCGGTGAGGACCTGCGTCATGCGGAAGGTAAGGACGCCGTGAGGTCTTTCCAGCCACGCCTCAAAGAGGGGACTTACCGCCATAATCGTGGCGTGCCCAGCACTGGGTTGCGATAACCGTTGACGCCATTTCACCATGAGATCCCGCCGGAGCTCTGTCCGCCATGCCTTGACATGTTGCGGCAGTGGACTTTCACCCCGGCGTTGCATCTCCACGCGCATGTCGTGCATGTGTGCAAGGACTGTTGCCTCCAGATCCCACGGTGGTAGGCCAGCCAGAAGGCTCGCCGCTTCGCGGGAGATCGTGCGGTAACCCCGCACCATCCGTATTGCCATGACCCTCTGGCAGGCGTTCAGTATGGACGCCGGTCGCTTTGCCAGCGACGGCGCCCACACCGGCGCCCCGTAGAGGGCCATGGACCGAACGATCCCCGCGTAGAGCCTCCGGCAGGAGGCGTCTGGACCCCCAAGATTGGGCAGGAGCCGCTTGAGAGCAGCCCCAGCCCGGAGAAGCTTGGGAGCCAGACGTCGGAAATGTTCTACGAAATTCCACCGGCTGTCGAGGACGAGTCCCAGATACTTCATCGTCGACCCGACGCCGATGCGAACTCCTCCTACCGTAAGCTGGGAGTCCGATGGTGGCGCGTTCCGAGGGCCGTGGAAGCACATTGCCTCGGATTTATGCAGCGCCACCTCGAGTCCCAACTCCTGGATCCTACCAACGGCTATCGCAACCCCGCGTGTCGCTAGAGCGACCGCCGCCTGGTGCGACTCTCCCTGCGCTAGGATCAGCGTGTCGTCTGCGTAGCAAACCACGCTGACCCCGTCAGGGAAGTCGCCGCGCAGCACGTAATCGTAGCCGATGTTCCACAAGGGTGGGCCTAGAACCGACCCCTGCGGAACACCGCACGACATCTCTCGACGATTCCAGTCTCCCTGGTGACCGGGGTAGACAATGTACCTGTCTGACAGGTACGCCTCGACCACTAGACAGAGGTATTCGGGCACCCGGTGGTACCGGAGTGCCCTCCGGATCGTACTCCAGGGCAGGGAGTTGAAGGCGTTGGCAATGTCCAAGGACACTGCCACGACACACCTACCCTGGGACACCGCTTCCCCTGTCGTGAGGGCTCGCACGCGCATGATGGCGTCTATAGTAGAGCGCGCCCTGCGAAAGCCGAACTGTCCGTCCGACAAGTCCGGCCCCACCCGTGTTAGCCGCACGACGAGGCGGTTTGCAATTACTCTTTCAAAGAGCTTGCCCACCTCGTCGAGCAGCACAATGGGCCGGTATGCGGACGGAGAGTCCGCAGGGCGCCCTGGCTTCGCTACGAGGACCAGTTTCCCCGTCTTCCAGCGAAGTGGGAACTGGCCCCTCTCCAGGCATGCGCTGAAGAGCCCTCTCAGTCGAGGCCCGAGAGCCTCCATGGCCAGGACCCAGGCTTTCCCTGGCAAGCCGTCGGGTCCTGGGGCGGTGTTTTTGGCACTCAGCCTTCGCACCGCCACTCTCAACTCTACCTCGGTCACTTCTGGAGCATTGTCGTCGTCGTCGCTGTTGCGATCCGCGTCAGACACCGCTGGCGGAGGCGGAGCCATGAGCGGGGGGGAGTGTTCCCCCCGTCGACGAATAACTTTCTTCTTCTGAATTATATTTCGCCATGTTGTCCTGTCTTTGGCGATGTGGATGGCATCGCTGACTGTGGTCTCCAGTGTACCACAGACTTAATCTGACCAACGTATCGGTGTCTTGGACCCTGGGTCTTTTCCCATCTACTTTTTCTGTCAGACTACTATAATAACACTAGTTTAACTTCTTAAAATTAAAATTAAAAATATTTTTATTGGCATAAAAATCTAATTTAGCAAGCGGTATCACCAACTCTATACAAACCAAAACATCGATTAGTAATCAAATCACTCGGTACTTGAATCACCAACAACTTTACATTAAATTTGTCAAGACCAACGACAATATACTTCACACAATCTAATATAAACTTTACCTCTATAATACCAAAGTTCATATTAGTTTAACGAGGGAGTATTATTAAGTTTTTTCTTAAAATGTGTTGAATTTGCAAGGTGATAAATGAGAGGTTATTAATTTAGCTCCAAGTGAAGGCTGTGTATTATATTCGTCATTAGGGCTAAAGATTTTGAAATATTTTATAAGTGAAGCCGACATTCAAAAGTAATTTGCCTCAGCAGCGTGATTTCCCGTGTGAGTCCTATTAGTATCGGTATTGACAGTAAGCTCTTTGATATTGCTTAATTCTGTAATCAACATAAATAACTGACAATCGTTTCGTTTTGAATTAGGAATAATTATGAGTTATGACTTTTTTTTAAGGTGGGAAGTCATCCAATGACTTTTCTCGCTCTAAAGCGAAGTGAGAGGTGTGTCAGACTTTTACTGACTAAAACCACACCTTTGTTACTTCTTTGCTTTTGTATACCATGGGTCCATGGGTTTCCCTTTCAGAAATCAATCCATGGCCCCAGAAGGCTTCGGCTCTGCTGGGCCTCTGTAGTTTTGCTGACATCTCTTTGAGGTGCGCGTGGAAAACTACGCGATGTTAACGACTCGAGTTTGGTCCAGACGGTTATCAGACGGCCGGACGGCGACGTACTTACCGCTTGTCGTTCGCAAACCTACGACTTGTGGTCTGCTATAATCAGTCTTATAACGTTCCCACTGTTGAGACTTAGGCCTCTTCGTCATCCACCTCGCGGGTGCAATACAGGTGATGCCACAGGTCTTCAAATCCTTACTAATATTATAAAAGCGAAAGTGAGTTTGTTCGTTTGTTACGTCTTCACGCCTAAATGGCACAACCGATTTTGATGAATTTTGTTACAGAGATAGTTGGGACCCTAGACACGAACATAGGCTATTTTTTTTTATTGAGAAATGGGGAAGAAAAAGTAAAGTATAAACGCGGGCGAAGCCGCGGGTAAAAGCTAGTACTTTATAAAATAGGTAACAGATTCAAAATAAAACAAAATATAATAGTTTATCGGTTCCTATAACAACTACCAACCGTTCAACGCCTCATAAGCACGTACACAGTGACAACCTCGTACCATGCCACTAACATCAACAGATCTCCAACAGCCGGCCAAGTCATTAGCTACGTAAACAAACGAACAGAAATGTTAACTATTCAATAAATATACCGCATGTTTGCAGGTACAGCACTTAAGTACCGTTAGTGTTACTAGTGGTAAATGATTTTGAATCGGGGTAAATTACATTGTATGGGCAAACTTTTTCCAGTTCCTATATTGAATAACTAGTCGTTTTGTTAAAAGTATTGTTAGTCTTTTTTTTATAAAGTAACTAGCTTTCCGCCCGCGGCTTCGCCCGCGTGGACTACAGTTTATATCGCGTGGGCAAAGACCCGTGCTCAGCAGTGGAATTATAGGTAGCCTATATGTTATTCCAGTGTCTACCTAGCAAATTTGATCAGTAGTTTTTGCGTGAAAGCGTAACAGACAGACAGACAGAGTTACTTTCGCATTTATAATATTAGTAGGGATGCTTGACTCTTTGTGCAAACCTCCGTGGTGCAAACTCTTGCCCAGCGGTCAGAGTGCATGCGACTGACGTGTCCCACCCAATCTCGTTTTAGCCTGCCAGCCTTTTTTCCTACGTCTAATATACCCGTCTTTTGACGTAGCGTGGTGTTCCTTATTCTGTCGGCTCTTTTGACGCCCAGAATGCTACGTTCCTTTGCTTGTTGGCACAAAGATGCACAAAGTGGGTACCTGAAGATGGACGACGCCGCCGAGCTGGCGAGATGACCTGGATGCCTACCGTGGGGACTGGTTTGATTTAGCTCAGGAAAATAATATTTGGAAGAAGTTGGAGGAGCCTTTGCCCAGCAGTGGGACAGCACAGGTAATTAAAAAAAAAATGCTTGTCTGGGATCCTACCTGATGGTATGATGGCGAAGTGCACTAGTTTATTAAGAGCCTATTCAGTCTAGCCTTGAACACACCTTAATTATAATCGTACAACTTCTCGTAACGCAGCAGGCAAATTGTTCCAGTCCTTCGATGTCTAAATTGGTTAAATCCTTACTAATATTATAAAAGCGTGAGTTTGTTTGTTTGTTTGTTACGTCTTCACGCCTCAATGGCAAAACCGATTTTGATAAAACTTGGTACACATAGACCATGTCCTGGAATAGGACATAGGATACTTTTTATCCCGGAAGTATGTTCCCTTGGGGTAATATTCTGCTATAACACGGGCGAAGCCGCTGGGAGCAGCTAGTAACATGTAATGAACGACGAAATTCTCATCGGTTTTCAGTTACGCGTTTATGTCTTTTGTACCACGTCGTAGGTACTACGACAGGCGCCAAACTGATTTAGACGTTTTATTATTGGTTAGGTTGGTAAACAATTAAATTATTAGTTAGGCGTCTGTAGAAACGAATCATATTCATTCAAACAGGAGAAAAAAATGAAATGATAATTTGGAAATCTGATTACAGGAATACAAGTTATAATCTGCAAATGCGATAATATTGTATTTCTTTTTATATATTTTGTGCTATTTAACAACACTAATCACTGACTGTGGCTTCGCCCACGTTATAGTTCAAAATTAACCAAAGAGAATATACACTTTGGATAAAAAGTGTTATATGTGGTATTTTTAGGCCTTGGTCTAACTGTGTACAAAATTTTATCAAAATCCGTTTAGACGTTTGAGAGTAAACAATTGATAAACATTATAATTTTTTGATGAATAACTATATATCTCATTGCAAGCTATACTCGTATATAAAGCCCAAAGATTTTGCAAACGGAAGTTCCGTTTGCAAAATTCATGAGTTATTACAAATTCATTAGTAATCAGTTAGCAACATAAAAAAGTGATAAATAACATACTCCAAGTATATGTGTCACTATTTAATAAGGATTGGTAATCGATATTAATCAAAGATTAAAAAAATTAATCCGACGTGTTTATTTTTCTGCCTATAATTACACATTCAGTAGTTTTATTTTATTTGATTTAAAGTATGTTAATTTTGCAATCAGAGTTAGTGTTCGTACAAGGCTTTCGTGTAATTATTAATTGCTGATAATTACTGTGGGCGCGAATGTTAATAATTGCAAAGTGTTAATTACGTATCAGAAGAAGTAAACAGTTTTATTACTATTTACTTTTTATTGCAACATATTTGTTTTTTGAAGGTAAAACTCGTAAATCACAAGACTCAGATTTGAAAAAAATACCTATTTAATAAAAATAAATCATAATTTTTAATTACAGAAAAAGTCAGATCAAAAACATATTTTTATAAAAATACCCAGTAATTATCAAGGCAATCGGATTGAACCTACGACCTTTCGTGCGCAAATATTTGACGATACACAAATAGCAGATGATCGATGATCGCAATAGTTCTGTCAATGATGTCAAATGTCAGACTTATCATACATTCGTCACGGTTTGTTTTGACATTTCGTTTAATTTGACGTTTAATTTCGACATTTTGACGCACTGTACCTGCATGATGGATGATATTTTTTGTAGAAACTAAAGCAATGATAACATTTTTATTCTGGAATTAAAACTAACTGTACCCACACACAGGCCATAAAAAACGCTGCCAGAAAAAAACGCGAGAAGCGGCCACATAAAAACGCTAGAAACCGCCGCAAAAAACAGCTGAAGTGCGGGAGATCTTGTGTTCAGAGAAGCTTGAAGCAGCTTCAAGCATTTTTTGTGGCAGCACCGCCGCACACGAGCCAAAAAAAAGGCCGCCTCAAATTGAAGCTTGAAGTGGCGTTTTTTTTAAACTCATGTGCGGGGCAGTAACATGTCCAGTTTTAAAACCTCTTTAAGAGTAAAAACACTATAAATCTTCGTCATGTTAAATATTAACTATTATGTGACATACTATTAACCTCTCGCGGTCGCTTCCTTCTGCGAAGCAATAATGCGAAGGAGACGGCCATATACGTGAGAAAACGGATAGACCACGACTTCTACTACCAGCTACGTTAGGCACGGGCTTGCGGATGACGAGCAGTGGATAGCTCGCAGTCCGACCGTCCGATACTCGTCTAGTCTGAGCTCAAGTCCTCGACAGCGCGTAGTGTTCCAGGTGCTCCTCAAAGAGGTGTCAGCAAAACGTAGGGACCCAGCAGAGCCGACGGGGAGGAGGAGGGAGGAGGGCGAGGGGGGAGGGGGGTGATTTCTGATAAAATCGTCGTATCAGAACGAAAAGGGCAACCAAAAGACACAGGTATAGTTTTAGTCAGTGAAAAATGACACGCCTTCCCACTCGACCCAGAGCAGGAGTAGTCATTGTATGATTTGCTTGATTCATTAGTTAGATAATAATAATGAATATTTTAATATTATAATACTCCTCAATCCGAGATCCTCGTCATAATGTGATTACTTGAATGAATTTTAAACGCCTAATATTAATTTTAATTTTGATTCTTCAATAATCTAATCATTTCCAGAAATCAAAGGTAAGTGCCATAATAAACGAATATAAGAAATGAATTAAAAACCAAAAAAAACTGACTTTCTCTGAACTGCAAAAAATCTTTCCCAAGCCCAAAAAGTATCAATAAAATAATAATCGTTTCACTAAACCCACTGTCTACAATCATACACCACTAAATAACTGGTTCTAAATAACTATTATAACCCTAATAACTCTTCAATAACTGTATAACACACAAGTAATAACCTCTAACTATCACTAATTAATAAATAGACAAACACACCCAGCCTCGTTCAAAATTGAAATCATAAAAAACTAAAACATAATAACTAAATCTAAAAAAACTAAACTGCATATAATAACAACAAAATCGGGTGTGCCATATGTTCGTTTACAATCAATTAAAATATAAAAACTAATACAACATCCGTTTAAATAATATACAAACTAAAATGAACTTTCATGTTACCGAAATCCAATGGGTGATCTGCACAACACTAACAACTTTATCAAAATATAATTATGATACAATTAAAGTAATTATTTCGCGTAGTCAATTATGATTTATAACGTTAATTAATATTTTTATATTATTAATCAATATAATATGTAAAAAAGTATATTATATCGTTAATTCCTAAAAGATTAGGCGAAAGCTCGCGGTAAGATCAAAGTTGAAACTGGATTGATTTAATTCGGTTCAGAATTATATCATATCGATTGATAATTGTTTACTACTGGAGTTAGTGAGCGAACGATCTCTGAGAAATATACTGCAGTTGTAATTAATTAACCCTTCAGATACCGTCAATTAGAGACACAATAGTAAGACAATAGATGCGCGGCCACCGGGTGTCGCTTGGGGATTCATGAATTAAACTAGTGCTTTACTGCAATCCCATCTGATGGTAAGCAGTGATGCAATCGTTGATGGACAAGAGTCTATTAAGAGCATTTACTCTAACCTTGAAGACACTTAAGTTATAATCGGACGAAGACCGCAGCAGGCAAATTGTTCAAGTCCTTTGATAAACGCGGTATAAACAACGACGCTAAACGCTTAGTCCGGACCGTAGAGGTGTCATTGTGATGGTTGGTCATCAATGTAATGTATACATTCATTATGCGTACAGCTAAGGAGTGGAATTCTTTGCCGGAGTCTGTGTTTCCTGATAGCTATAACCTGGGGGTATTTAAGTCGAAGAGTGAATAGATTGCTTGTAGGCAAGCGTGTTCCATGGTCGGCCACATCATCACTTACCATCAAGTGAGACAGTGGTCAAACGTGAGCCTATACATTATATTTAAAAAAAATGTAAGGGTGAACACTCGCCGTACTTCGGGTTGTTCGATGGTAGAAAGGGGTTGGCAGAATCAAGTTATGCAATAAAATTCTTAAGCGTGCACGCTCTCCAATATGCATCCTATAGAATACCGAAAGATATATTCGCACGCGTCGGGACTTAAGTAGAACTTAAACTTCGTTTATGTTCGTTTTATTACAGTTTAAAATAGTTAGATTTCGATCTTTACCATACTTTTACTTTCTTACCTATTTTTGTCTTCATCTAAAATTAAAATATAATAATCGAAAAAATACAATTTATATTTAGATCTAATTATTTTATTAAAGTTAATCTAGGCTTAATTAACTTTAGATTTAAAAAAATTAGGTAATTTGGTTTTCTATCCGTATTTACATAATTAGTAAGTAACTGTCTTGCATTCGATATTTAAATAACGTTTACCAATAAAAATCTAATTTGGTGAAATAAATGAAATAATTTTATTATACTTACTCGACTAAAAGTTTTCTACATAATAACCGATTTATTGATCTTATGTAAATTAAAATACAACATAGTGTTTTAATTTTCACTTTTTAGTTTTACAGCAATTAAAAATAGCACCGTTAAAATCATTAACATGCTAATCATTATTTTAAACACCAATGAAAAATATCTGTAACTGCATAAATAAAAAATTAAGCATCAAAAAAGCGAATATCAAGAACGCTTATGTCGATCTTTTCGCCATTACAACGCGAAATTAATAACAATGGCTGCCATAAACAATAATATACGTCAAATATATCGTACCCGAATATGTTATCAAAAATTTCATACCGTTACATCTTCGAAAATAATATAAGTAACCGAATCGCCGGTCGGGTGGGCTCCCACGACCTCAGAGCAACATTTCGCTGTGCTCTATCCAATCTTACTTCCTAGTACAAACTAATACAAACCCTAATTTCAGTAAGATAGAACTCAAAACTATTCCAGCAATAAGTGTATCCATTCAAAAGCGATGTCTCGTGCACACAGGCGCATCCAACACCTTTGGTTTACATGTGCGCGTGTAGAATCGTACTGAATGAAAATTCGTTGCATTTGAATTTGAATTCTGTGATTGGAGGTATACGGTTGGTTTTAAGTATAGTCTGTTTTGTTGGTGTGAGTGTATTGACCAATATTAATAACGTACTGGCTGGTTGGGAGGTCGCGGTCGAGTCGACAGGTGATGTGTTGCGATACTCGCTCGATGTGTGCGTGTGTGAGTGGAATGTCAGAGTTTAGCTTAGAGTGTTGCTACACTGGCTTTATTGTTTTTATTGCCTTGCATTTAATTAGTGTTCGATAAAATACATTTCATTAGCTCAGATCGTGTCGGAAAATTTGCGTTTTTATTGCATGTAAATTGACAGGTGAGATTTATTTGGAGCATCATAAAATGATCATGCCAGTGATTATTATTGCATTGATTCCTGATCCATAAAACAAAAACTTTGAATCCATTCAAGTTTTTTGCTCTCGAATCATAATTTAACACTAGCTATAAAACACTCCACCACATCTATAAAAAAGGTAATCCTAAAAAATTGTCTCGCCCTGTGTGTCCACAGCCTAACATGTGACAGTGAGCATGAGTGGATCGCTACAGGTGAACTTATGTCTGTGTGCGTGAGGTCACCTCGTCGCTACAGTATACCTTGACGTAGGTACCTGTGCCTGTGTGCGTAGGGAAGACGATCTCTTCTAAAGCTAGATTCTGACTGATACCAATTATTTGAAACGATTCGAAATGCTATACGTAGATAAACATTAAAATTAGAGATGGACTGACTAGTTGCCAACTAGTTGGGAGCCCAAACTTTTGTAGTTGACGACTAGTTGGCCACAGTCGTTGACTATATCAATGACTAGTAGGTGATTAGTGAGCTTCAAACTAACGAAAAATAAGCTAGTTGCAACCAGCGGATTTACTCTCGTGAAAGTAAATAATGTTATAGTCTATAAATAATGTTATCACTCAGTGATAAAGTAACATTTTATTGGTTAACATTTTTTTAGTCGTTTTTGAGTTTATTTACAAACTAAAATGCAAAACTTTACTTTTTATAACATCAGTATAGGTACTAGTTATTTTATGTAGTATTTTTTTAATCAAACCAATCTTATAAAAACAAGACTAAAAACATTTTCGTGGGTGCCTAGATGGTTACTACTTGGCCATTTAAATGCCGACTAGTTATCTAGTCAACTAGTCGGCACATCTCTAATTAAAACCATAATAAACACCAAATCTGGTGATGTAATTAGTATAAAGTTGATTTCTATGCGTGCATCGCCTTGTGTAAGCATAAAATTAAAATAATTAGCGTATCTGATATTCTGATTGTTGATAATGGTTCTCGTTTGTGGAAATCCTAACTTGATGTCATTTTATTATGTCAAAGAGCTTGTGTGTATTGCTTTGCGCTATTTTTGAAATTGCCTTTGCTTTGTATATTTAAAAAATATTGTTTCTATTATATTAGTCCCGTTTGCAATAAAAGCGAACTTTTAAAAGCATGTTTAACTTTTGACGCTGTTTATAGTTATAATCATATTTTTGTATAGCATAAATAATGATCACTAAAGAAAAAAAAAAGTTATGCCTAAAGTAACATAAGAGTTGTAGGTCACAGATTCAAATCCAGGCAGGTGCATTACTTTGAGTAATTTATTTTATTACCACTGCTCCTAAGATCGTGAGGAAACCGACATGTCCTAGAACGAAAAATTCGAAACCAAAGAATGGAATTCCTTGCCGGAGTCTGTGTTTCCTGATAGCTACAACCCGGGAATCTTTAAGTTGACCGCATCATCGCTTCTCATCAGATGAGATGGCGGTTAAGCGTGAACCTATCAACAATAAAAAAAATGTGACATTCATCACTCCGCACTAGACTCGTATGGTAGTTTAAGTCCCATCCTCTCTCGTAGAGAGGAGCCCTAAGTCCCAGCAGTGGGAACATTTTAAGGCTGATTATGATATAATTATGACCCAAGTGTAAGTATTTTGATCACTATTAATTAGTTTAGACCATTCATCATCATCATCATATCAGCCGAAAGACGTCCACTGCTGGACATAGCCCAAACGTCGCCACAACGACAAGTCCTGTGCGTCACGCATCCATCAGATTCCCGCGACTCTGACCAGGTCATCGGTCCACCTTGTTGGAGGCTTTCCAACGCGGCTTCCGGTACGTGGTCGCCACTTTAGAACCTTTCGCCGCATCGGCCATCTATTCTGCGTGCAATGTTCCCTGCCCATTGCCACTTAAGTTTGGCGACTCTTCGAGCTATGTCGGTAACCTTAGTTCTCCTGCCGATGTTGTTTAGTCTATTAATTAGTTACAATCACAATAAAGTACAACACTTTACACGTTCCAATATCTAATACAACATTTAAAGTACATAATTATGATAATTTAAATGTGGATTACACGAAACAAGCCGCAGATTAATTAATATTAATCATCACGTTTATATTAATTATACTATTACTTATGTATTGATTTTCATCACGTTTCTACTTTTATTGGTAAGAGAAACTCTGCCAAACATTGTTCATCATCATCATCATCATCATTTCAACCGACAGACGTCCACTGTTGGACATAGGCCTCCCCTAAGTGTCGCCACAATGTTCGATCCTGTGCGTCTCGCATCCATCGGATTCCCGCAACCTTCACTATCCACCTTCAAACATTGTTCAGCTAAATAAAATTATGCAAATGAAGTGAGAGGGTGATTTTTCAGATCTACTAAACATAATACAAAAAAATCTTAGAAATCGCCAAGTCACTTCAGAGTATTTCGATAATAGACTGAAACACGTCGAGATTGTAATATATTAGATTTTAAGAGCATTTATTGTTTAATTTCTACACTGTTATTTATCAGATACTAGCTTTTATCCTCAGTTTCACAGCTGTAGATTATCCGACAGGGATAGTTTAATTTTCAGTAAAAGATGAAATAGTATCCTATGATGCTACTCAGTAACAGTGTCATTTTCTACCATAATTGTAGTATTTTTTTTTTTTGGATTGAACTTTGCTGTAAACTATGAATTACTCCTATATTCGAGAACATTAAACTCAAATATACAGTGATACCCAGACCCGAAAGAACTATACTACTATCTATAAGCCATCCAAAATGTGTTCCGTGTGAAAATAGAACCCGTGATACGCAGCGCAATTAGTTAATCGGCTAATCGCTCAATCAGTGTGCTCTCAACTCAACCATGCGTGTGCTAGCAGACTGGCAGTGTGGGAACACAGGCGCTTGGCCAGACTGCCAGCGTGGTGCGAGATACGGCGTGGATGCAAGGACAGGGTTGCAGCTCGTTGCCCGCACACTCACTGTGGCCCGCGCGCGTCCCGTGTTTTGCAAATCCGCTTTTTGCACCCGCATGCCCAATATAGACACTCAAATTAAATTCTTATGTTTGAGATTGCCCCGCCGTGCCCGCTCCGCAGCCGCTCTTCCATTTTGGCCGATCATTTATGAACTATTTTGCTCCTGATAGTTAAAAAGACGTATCTAACAAAAACGAAAACGGATAAAAAAATGTTTTAATGAATGAAACGGGAAATTGGGCCTTTTCCCTTGTGTTAAAACTGCACTGGAGAAAATTAGCAAAATATAAAAAATACAGGCAGGTGCGTATTTTTTTTCTGATTCCGGCAATGTATATAACTGAAATCTGGAAAAAAATTTAGATGCGTCTTTTTTACTAACGGGGGCAGTATTATAAATCCTAATTATCAAATTACTTTTTCAAAATCAAATAAAAAAAGAACAAATTTTTTTTCATAAACTACCGCATAAAAACATCGACACAACTGCCCTTTAAGTGAAGCACGTGATACACGATCACTTTGCGCAACACGTTACAGTGTTCTATCTTCACCTTTACAGCGACAGGTTGTCTGATTACTGCTTATGATCTGTGATTGCTTACGGATATTATATTATTATTACGTAGTGAGACGTTTTTGGAGATCATCCTTTTATTTTATTAGGGTTACGCATTGTATAAAAATTAATACATATTATATAGTCTAGAAAGAAGAATGTTTGAAAGGCCTTCGTGGAGGCCTTTGCCCATTAGTGGGACAGTAATGGCTAGGAAAAAAAATAGTCCAGTCCCTAGTTTTTATAAATTAAGTGGTGTCTCAATTAAAAATGACGTGATGAGCTAACGATCGCGTTCGTTACACGATCTAGTACCAAGTTTATAAATTAGTTTAGATTTTTGTATTTACACACGAAAACAATAAGCATAGCATAATCAGCCTTTCAATGTATCCATTGGTGGGAGTAGAGCCACCTCTCTAGGAGAGGGAATGGGCCGTAATCCACCACATGGGCCCTGTGCCGGTTGGTGTATGTCACATGTCTTCTATTTTTTTATTTTGGACATATCGGTTTTCCTTACAAACATCGTAAGGAAAATCGACATGTCCAAGAATGTATTTCTTGTTCTCAAAAAAGCAGTGGTGATAAAATAAATTACACAAAGCAATGCCCCTGGCTGGGTTTGAACCGGTGACCAACAACTCTCAAGTCAGAACCATTACCACTCGGTCATCACTGCTCTATGAGAAGAACAGTAAGTATAAGATTTAATAATGAGCTTCCAATCAGCGAGCTCCTCTGCTAAACGAGGACTACTGGTTTTACGCATCTCACCTTGCCTGACCTCTGTTGGAGAAATTATATTACGTACCGGTAATTATATTCCTGCTGCTAGAGTTCCTTACCATGTTACCAACGTAATTATTAACTTAAGTATTCTTTTTAGTATCTAGAACGTTTAGTGTCCTCGCACACGACCCACAAAAAAGCCACTTCAAGCTTATTTTTGAGGTGGCCTATTTTGTGGCTCGTGTGCGGCGGTGCCGCCACAAAAAAGGCTTGAAGCCGCTTGTAGCTTTTTTGTGGTGGCCAAAATGTCATGCCATTTGCGCATTTAATCCATCTTCGTCAGAGTTCAGTGATACCGCACGCATGGCCACAAGCTGTCGTGCGCTTCAGCTTTTTTTTGTGGCCGCTTCTAGCATTTTTTATGGCGGCTTTTGTTTTGTGGCTCGTGTGCTGGGACACTTAGTTTACGATCACATTTAGTTGGCTTCACTAGCGGTACTGGTCAAACAAAAATAATTGTCATAAATATATAATTATAATCATATACTATAAGACTTTAGAATAATACATACTCACATCGAACTATGACGAAATTTTATTATTTATTTATTTATTTATTTACAAAATGATATTATAACATCTTTACAGACGCGCCCAAGGCGATGTTATAACAAACACAGTAGGTACATGGTAAATTAATTATGAATGTAAATCATTAGTCCAGACCTTTCTCAATAAGTAATTGAGCCGCTTTTACAAATTTCGGTAGGTTTTGGCTAAATATATCCTCAGATAATGATATCTGATTAATAATACGTATGGCTCGTGACAAAGGAGCAAACTTTAGGAGGTTAGACCTAGCAAACGGCACCTCCAAAAGAGCGGGGCGGCGGCGCGCGCCCACACACCCGTACGGCGCGCACAGCCGCATCGCTTCCAGCACCTCTGGGTGGTGCAATAACCCTAGCAGTACGTTAGCCACGTATTTGACCAGTGCGACATCCCTTCTTACTGCCAGCCTGGTGTACCCTACCATGCCCAGGACAAATGGAACGATAAAGTTCCCTCAACTTTTTAAAAATCTTAATTACCCATCTAGATCTTATAAATAGCTGTCTGAAGCATTGGGCATGAGCATTTAGTCTGTCTATTGGTCTCCTAACATAGTACTTTAACATAAATAATAGAATGTGGGTATACCACAGACACTTCTCTACTTCATCTTTCGGAGAATACAATCATAATTTTACGTGCATCATTTACATTACAATTCGCCTTTTATGACCATTTTTTACACGCACAGTCCATAGCCACATCACTTCAAAACTAGTGCGTAAAAATAAAAATAACAATAAAATTTTATGAACAGAACCCGATATGTCCAATATGGCACCAGTTTTTATTGTTGCACACATCGCCACTCGTACATAATCGTAATACTAAAATAGTTAGCACTTTCACTCGACCGTTCTCACGATCCAAATCATTATAGTATTTTTTGTATGCACATTATTAATTTGCATTAGATTTTATATTTATTTGGTTTACTATTAAATTATGTGTGTGTTTGTGTGTGTGATCGTGAACTGATGTATTGTGTGGTTACGTGTCGGTACCTAATTATATTTGTCGGTGAGGTAGTTTAACTTATTATAGTTAGCTTAAGGCTTTCCTTTAAGGTAATTGAGTGTTGAAATAAGTTGAATTTTGTTAGTTAACAGTAGCATCTATTCAGTTGAAATACATGGTTGTTTTCTTAATTCTTATAGTAATTTCACAATGCAAGTACAAAGGTGAGCTTAACTCAATGACGACTTTTCTTCTAGTAAATCTTCGAGTGATATTTTGGAGATCACATTCAAGGGTAGGATCTAGTATAAAATATAAACCTACATATATAAATGATATATGAAAATATGTTATAGACAAAAGTAACGCAGCGCGTATTCTGCTCGCTGAATAGGATGGTCGATGGGGCGGAAAGGTTCTGGATTGTTCACTACGTGCCGGAAAACGTAACATTAAAAGATCTGCCAAAACGTGGATTGAAGACCTATTGAGAGTCACGGGTATCCGATGGTTGCATGATGCACAGGACCAGTCATAGTGGTGACACTTGATCAGACAGACATCCGTAAGACGGGGAGTCTTACGGATGTCTTTCGGCTGAAATGATGATGATGACATTTTAATTTTATTTACTCCCAAAATATACTTTTCTTAGATCATCGTAGAATCAAGAGCCGATTCTCTTTAGCGTTTGAAAAAATAGATTTTGTTAATTAACTAAATCTGTAACAATTAAACTAAAAGCTCTATAACCAAAAGAACTAGTGCAACTCAAAAATAAACAAGTATTTAATTAAACCAAACCGAGTATAATAAAAGAGATCGGTTCACATGTCGATCAAAGTTTCAAGTAACGATAGCTCAATTAGTCTTATATTAAACTAAATTATAGTAACACATTAATGAACGTGTCGTAATTATACACTATTATATGCCTTACAACCGACGATTATAATTATTATTATTCCCCATATAACATACTCGGTAAAACTTATATTAAACTGTTATTTTAGTTTAACAAAATCCCCGTGCGCGGTTTGGGGTTAATACTTTTTTGATCGGGCAATAAATATTTTGTTTTATTATTAGTTTACCTATAAAGTTTATCTATAAAGATAATAATCGGTTAATAACTCTAGTAGTTGTAAATAAATCCACAAGTATCGACAGAATAGATAGCACTAGATAACAAAGAGATCGCATAGTAGTTGGCAAAATACACTAAAATATTTTTTAAAGAAGAACTTTTGACACAAATTTAAATCTATTGGGTGTTTATTGTTAGATTGAAAAGTCAATGCGTGAGCGCATCCCTGGCGTCGCGCATTGGCGCCCCCGCACTAGCATCTTTAACAGTCGAGCAGATAATTATACGCCCTTTTCAAGATTTCTTTTGAATAGTACAGAAGTCCAAAGGTTCAGTATTATTGGTACCTTCTCTTAGAATAATGATCGATAAAAAAGAGGGAAATTGAAATCAAAAATAGGCAGTTGTAAATAAAATTCTAATCATATTTTGAAAACTAAATCAGATACTGTTTTTTTTACTAAGTTTTCAGCATAAAGACTTTATAAATTTCCACCTATAGGATCTTTGTGCCTGATCATCTTTGGTCAAGTCTGTCAGGAACGAGTTTAAATTGCCACGCCTTTTCAAAGCCTGCCTCGGTGACGACGCTCATCTTGCATCATCGACCCATTGCGTGACGATCCTTCCCCATCGATCGTTATGTATCCTAAAAGTGTGATATCCAGTCTTATTTCAACCGCGCAAAAATGGCAGGCTTACGAGATTACTCAAAAGAGTCACTGTTGCCTTGGAACGTAAAAAACAACTGCAGGAACAATGTGTGTTTTAGCGAGGATACATCTGACACTCCCTGTCACACCACCCAGCGCTGTATTTGATGTTTTCCCACCTCTAAAAAAAAACCGTCTATCCATTTAAAAAAAAATACACGTACAGCAGATGCAAAAAATTCCCTCCCAAATACCAAACAGGTTGCCAACATAACGAGGTACCTATCAATCCCATCATATATCAATTCAATCAAAAACCTTTCTATTCAATACGGAGAAAAAAATAATAATAACACATCACAGAAATGATTAACACTATGACGATAATTATCGTTAAGTTAAAATGAGATGACTATCAATATAATGAACAAGTGATATGGATTTGCGATGTTAAGCTACTGGTAGACGAATCAGAAAAAGATTCCGTAATGGTAATGATACATTGTTAATAATCACAATTTACCATTTCGAAATCCTTTAGCGGTAAAATTTTGTGGTAATAGCAAAGAGCAATACGGCAGTTTTGAACCACTTGCAACTCGAAATTCGATATTGACTGATAGTTAAGAAAGTTGTCTTGTCCAAAGTTACCGGAATAACTTAAAAAATCGCCAAACTTAAGTGGCAGTGCGCAGGGCACATTGCTCGCTGAACAGTTGGTTCATGGATATGAAAGGTTATAAAGTGGCGTCCACGCACTGAAAAGCGTAGTGTTGGAAGGTCTCCCATAAAGAGGACCGATGAAGTTCGCGGGAATTCGATGGAATATACCTTTTTTTGCATTCAGGCTGGTCAATCGCAATATAAATTTCAAGGGTTATGTGAATTTTGAATAGGATTTGAATGTGGCAGGAAACAAATTTAAAAAATTAAGAAATCCCGAAATTGGCTATGCGGCCAAAATCGGTTGCCACCGGTCTATTTCAATTAGCGAAAAAATTGCCAGTATACGGATAAATAAATATATGTATAATTACGCAAATTTGGCATCTTTGACCCACCCCGCACATTTCCTCGCTTTGATAGAAGTCCTACGTATATTAACTAAATCCAACGTCTAGCGTAGAAATCATAAACGGATATATTCGTAGTCCGCCATCAGCCAAGTTTTGATAGACCGTGTAACAAGATTGATCGATAATATTCCTATTCGGAGTTTCTCTTTATACACACCAAATCTCAGAAATATACACTGAGAGCCAGTCTGCAATACCATAAGATACGCCAGACAAAAGAAATTTATTAGAAATGGAGTCTTAAAATTTATGATCCCCAAGGATATTAAGCGTAAATACAGAACAAATTCCATCCTCACATCGACGTATCGATGCAAAAACTATCGCATGGTCCCGACACTAACTGTCGGTACTTAACAATTTATCATTCTTGTATCGCAGTGTGATTACGATCTAAGTATTTTAATAACGAATAGAAGCCGCTACTGGTTAGCGCCTCAAGCAGTCGCTCTTCGTTTTTTCTCTCAATAGGCCATCGACTTTTATTGTTATTGATTGGTAGTCGATAACGTGACGTCATCTCTCTTTATCGATCGACGGATAGTGGGAATGGGGTCTTTAATATAGTTCTGAACTAGGTTTTTTTTGGGTGGAAGGTTAATTTTAGAATTTTATATCGGTTGAGAGCGTTTTTATTCGTCACCCTTTTTTAAGGCTGGAAACCATCAAATCACTATCTAACTTTCTTAGATTATGTCAGACTTTTTCGGACTAAAACCCACCTGTATTTTTTTCAGTTTCTCTTTGGGTAGCAGGGTCACGGTAATTTTTCCGAACATATTCCCAGTTCTTATAGGCATCAACACTATTGGGCCCCGTCCATTTTCCTGATACCAGTTTTAGGGGCGCATGTGCACAACACACCGTCAATCCGTGCTTGCTTGCCCACCCATAGCATGCCATCCAAAAGCTCGCGTTTACGGGGGCCAGGAATCGCTCTGCAATTCTTAACGCTTAAAGCGTCTCCTGGGATGATGGCTGGGGTATAAGGATATCTTCTGCGGGTTTCGGCCTCGTTTCCATTAGTGCTTCGCAGAAGAAGGTGACCACTTCCTATTTCTTCTCGCCACGGACTTTAGCTTAAATTTGGAACGGGTGTGAGAGCTCAGCGTCGACTTCCACCGCCCAAGCAAGGAATACTATCACTCCGTCACTATGTCGCCACTACTGTACTATTTCTCCGATCACCTTGGAATTTTTATTTTTAAACAGTCTTTTGCCAATGTCAATTCGATTTCGTTGTCAACAGCGAGTTTTAAAATAAATATGGTCTTGTAAATACAATTTGATATCTTACCACCATTGTTTTTGTACGTAAAATATTTGCTACCAGTACACCGCAAATTATTCCTCTTTTTTAGTTTAAGTACTTATAGTATATCTTTAGGTTGTCTGATAGATATCGCTGTCAGCGATAAGACTTACCATTGTACCCATAGGTTTAAATATCTGTGAAACTGTTTCATTGGAACTATTTTGGTGTACAATAATTCTATTCTCTTCGACACATTTAATATCCACTCTCAACTCTAACGTCCTAACCGTATAATTAGAATACTATGATTCTATCTGACCGATACAGTTCTTCTCAGTATAGCTTTCATATTAAGACATAAAGCATTGCCTTTGGCGGTACGTAATCATGGCTGTTGCTAATCTCCTTCGGATGAGGTTTACGACTAAAACAGAACGATATAACTGATTAAATTTACGGTTTTTTTTAGTATATTAGCTAGAAGAATCTTTAGATTCCGATCTTCAATAGGAATGTTCCTAGTCTAATGTTCCTAGTAGCAAACCGCACTGCTTTGATTTTTTCCAATTAAGTTTGGGATACTTCCTGGGAATTAATGGAGTTTGATTTTCTGGCTTCTGTGTATTCGTATTGACCGTCAAAGATCTACAAATAATACCCAAAATTAACGGTTTTAACGTACTTTCCGTGACAGCGGACCTTAGCTGGTACAGGTTAAACTTAGGGATTGATTCGTGCTGCTGGTATTATTTATTCTAAGAATTCATTTCTTTCTATTAAGGTCTATCATAGTTGCATCATCTTTTTGTCCGTATTATTTTTTATTAAATTGGCTTTTCATTCAAAGTTCTAGTTTCTATTTGTAGTTACATCTATTTCGCCTATGAGAACTGTCCTGCATTCGGGTGTCAAAGTTTTCGAACTTAGAACATAATACAAAAGTTGGCAGTTGGCAAAATCAGTCACTGGTTTGGATCGGAGAGGGACAGAACAGAGATCCTCTGATCTGCATAGTTCTAAAATATTAATTTAGTATCTTCTAAGCTGGTTTTATCATTATCTGCTAGATATACATTTTGAAGTATTTACATTCATCTTTTTAACGAAATTGAGAAAATTACTTTTATTATTTATTTAATAGCTTAAAAATCTCTTCTCCAAACTAGCGGTTTTGTTTTCATCATCGTAATTCGATTCACTCAATGAGAATTAACTAATTAATAAAATATCAATTTCTTTCAATCTATTACCGTCTACAGCTACATCATTAAAATATAATAACACTGTAATCAAAAATAGATGAAACCATATATCACTTGTTACAAATTCAATATATCCAAAATAAAAAAGCAAATTTATATACATATGTTCATCATTACGTTCTATGATGGGTGTGATACTATCCAATTTTAGATGAGACACGCTCGCATTTCAATAGACAGACTGACAAGCCGAAAATTATAATAAATGCTTTATTTTTTAATATGCGGTGGAAACAATTACTTGAAGGAGAATGTGTGGTGCAAGTTAGAAGCGAAGAGAAGATAGCATAACGGTTGCCTGATTGATTAAAATAAAGGCTATAACAGGTCTTTCAAGTAACGCGCTTCACTATCAACAATTGCATGACTGCGTACCATTAGGTGGAATCGCAAAAAAAGCACGGGATTATATTATTAAAAAAAATTAACAGTTTTCTCAGTGGTGTACCCTAACTGATGTTGTACAGTGGGGATTCCAGAGTGGTATTTAACCATGAGGACCATGTGCTGATGAATTTAATTATAGTTGTTTTTATTGAAGTCACAAACCACACTCTCTGGTCTTTTCCTCAAATGGCCCGTTGCCTTTTGGATTTTTTCTCCTGGTGCTATTATTCTTATTTTTTTCTTTTAGACTCTTAGTAGGTTGGTCTACTGAGTTTTTTTGTCTGATATAAAAAAAAAGTACAGGGTATAAGGATGCCCGCTATCGCTTATGCTTAGTGCCATAAAAATATACCCAGTGGCTCTTTTTGTGTGCCAGTACTTATGATTGATATTGAAATCGTAACGAATCGAAAAGTGATTTTGACGTCTAATATTTATTGCTACTAGGATGAAATGTAGCATTTGCTCAATTTCGGTTCATCCTTTAACAAGAAATAAAATTTTATCGTTTCTTAATCGATCGATTCTATTTTTGCGTGTGAATAATTTTGATTCGATATTTTGTTATATATTTTTGTTTTATATGTGGTACAGTTTGAATTCTTTTGCGAGGTATTTTATGACTTGAAGATGCAATTTTTATTAGTTTGTATCGATTTTGTTATATATTTTAATTTATTTTTTTTAGAGTGGCAAGATGGTGGTCGTTATCGGGTCAAATAAAAATAATCGTTTATTTTGACACAAAAAAGCATTAAATTATTATTGTATACATAATCAAATGGTTGACAGATATAGATGTAGGTACTAGCGAGCGAACAGATATTTAATTTAATCTCCATAATGTTATTATAAATGGTTTTGATCTGATTTTAAAATGTTTTTTTGATATTTTTCTAAAATACATGGGCAGCAAAGAACACAGATTGTTTTAAAAGTCTGATACTTTCTCTCGTCCCATTTAGAATAGGAGAAGTACTCGTATGTTTGATATGATTTCTTAACCTAAAAATGTACACTTCATCATCATCGTCAATTTAGCCAAAAAAACGTCCGCTATGCTGTGAGGCTTATGGCCTCCCCATGACATATAACTCGCATCTATCAGATTCCCGCGACCCTCTCTAGGTCATTCGTCCAAATTGTATATAACTAAAAACGTGTACTTAATAGTGTTAATTTTTACTGCCTAATTTAATAAGCTAGACATTTCTCTGTCTAATTTCATATCGTGTATTCTTTATCATATTAAACGCACTATGTCCCACTATCACCTAATCTTTCCAAGCAAACTAAAGCAGAATCTGCTAAAAATAAACAAGAGAAAACGCGAAGAAGAGCTTAACTTATCTAATTAAACATCTGGTCGGAAACAGCCGATGGCTGTTATCTGGGCTCGAATATCGGACATTAACTTGTGAGACAGCGCACTGCAACGGTCAAAGGTAACCAGTGTGTGCTGAGACGGGCGGAGCGATGAGCAGAAGCGGGTAGGGAAAATTGCTGCATTGTGATGGTTGGCATGATTCATAGTCGAATATTGATCTCAATCTCACTTTATTTCAAGCGTTGGATGACGTCCAGGATTAAAATGAAGCATCTAGATGATGCTGGTTCTTATTGGCTCTTACTATTGATTTATATGTAATAGAAATTACAGTTTATTTTTAATTTCAATATTTTTTACGTCAGAAATAACTGATTGCTGACTCTGAAAAAAATTTGAAGACAGTTCATCAAACAGAAATTATATGATGTAGGACCCATCATACTCCTTAGAATGGATATCTTGAAGCAATGGGCTCGTCCGGCTGTTCAGTTACCTTCTAGACTGTTCCCAAGTTGTCTCTAAGAGACTTCAACAAACCGTAGGAGTCCAGCAGGGCTGATGCCGAAGTTTCTGAAAAGGAAGCTCGTGGTCCCAGAACATAAGATCAATTGAAGGATACAGGTGTAGTTTTAGTCTCGCTTGTGCTGTGTTCCGATGCGGACGTGTTATTTACGTTATAATTATACCGATTAGCGCAGCGCAAGCTGTCGCTAGTAAGTACTCGTCATGACTGAAAATCTTGTGGCGAACGAGCTGTTGGCGTTCCTGCAGCAGAAGCTGGATGTTATGGACGAAGTGTCCGCAGTCCAGATCTGCGCAACGAACTTCAGCGAGGAGGACATAGCTGCTGCGAAGCTGTTGCTGTTCAGTGTGCTGAATAAGCGCGACCAGATGCCATCCCGCCGGCGTGACGGGACTAAGAAAAGCCTGCAAGATATTATCACGCTGTTCAAGGAGACTGACCCTGACGACGTGCCCACGTTTGTGGCGAAGGAGCTGCACAAGCTTCCTCCAGTCACCTTCGACCACGTCGACGTCACTAGCCTTTTGAAGGACATTGTTTTTCTGAAGGCCAGTCTTGCGGATGTACAAGCGAAGTTAGACGCATCCCAGAGAACCGTCGCCGATTTACGCCAAGAGTTTGGTGAATTTCGCAACGCAGCGGCGGTAACTAGGTCATCAGTCGATGCGTCTAATGTAAGCATGCGTCATGGAGCTAGCCTCGATTTATTGTCGCAAAACTCCGTGTCAGCAGTTTCGTCGCCAGTACGTCCGTCGTTTGCTGAGATTGCAGAGTGCTCACCCCGGGCGCCCCGCAACTCCGTGCCGATCACCGTGGCTCCTCCATGTGCCGCCGCCCGACCCCTTCGCCCCGCCCCGCTGCCTGTACACGTAGCTCCAGTGAATCCGCATCATCGGGATTTCACTAGCGTCACCGCGAGCGCCTCTGCCGCTTTTATATCGAAGCCTTTGCCTGATAAGGCAATGTATAAGGCTGGTAACGAAAATGGCTTTGTTACGGTGCAAAAGAAGAAGCGCCGAAAGCAAGCCAACCGGAACCTCTGCGGCAAAGCACCAGTTCCTCCTAGTGCGAGTGTGCGTGCCGCTCAGCCGAACACGCCGGTGTATATCTCCCGCCTGCATTACACCACAAAGGTGGAGGACATCGTCGAGTATGTGCGTCAAAAGTTGAAGTACACACTAAGGGTGCAGTTGCTGGAGTCGCACCGTAACGTCAACTTCAAGGCGTTCGTGGTGCGAGTCCCGAACACTTTTCTGCCCCTCGTGTTGAAGGAAGACTTTTGGCCGCAGGGCGTGGTGTTCCGTCGCTTCCGCGGACAGGTGCCACAGAACAGCACGAAGTAAACTGAGTGCAATGTGAAGTGTTACTAACATAGATTTAAGTCTTATTTACTAACGACAACTTGTACTTATTCTATATGTATGTTAGTCTGTAAGGTATATATCTATGGGCCAAGATGCCTGATAATAAATGATTTATTATTATTTATTATTTATTTAGTCAGTTTTTGCTCTACCCTAAAGTGGGAAAAGTCATTAGGTAATTTCCATCTTAAAAAAATCATCTTTATAATCTTTATAGGAAATATATCCTTGTCTCGCTTGTGTCTGATCAATGTCATTTTTCTGACTGCAAATTTTACCTCCTTGTAGCCTTTCTAAAATCGCTCCCGCTCTTTTCTCTGCTAAGCCACATGCCCACTCACGCCCGCCAAGCTCAACATTAAGATAACACCTTACTTATGGTATGCTTATGGCTGTGATTACCCATCGCTGGGTGCCCGTACATGTTTATGGGCATAATGTCTAAGTTGGCTTTTTGTGCTTACCTTGTAACGATTGCACAGCAAAAGAATGGTATTTTGATGGGGTTGGGGTTAGTGAAAATGTTAGTATGCGAACTATTGTAACTGTCTTAATTGCGATATTAACTACATTTATGTCGTAATTGTCACCATCATTATCATCATCAGCCTTTTTATTGTTCCCACTGCTGGGACTCAGGCCTCCTCTCTAGAAAAGGGAATGCGCCGTAATCCACCACGCGGGCCCACTGCGTGTTGGTGGAAGTCACATGTCTTCGAATTTTTGGTTCTAGGACATGCCGGTTTTCTCACGATGTTTTCCTTCACCATTTTGAGAGCAGTGGTGATGAAAAAAATTACACAAAGTAATGCGCCTAGCTGGGTTCGAACCGGCGACCTACAACTCGTAAGTCGGGGCCATTACCACTCGGCCACCACTGCTCTATCGTAATTGTACTACAACTTATATACAATTACCTATGAAATATGCATCTTAGTTTTCAGCCATATTATTTTGCCAGTGCAATATTGATTCCGGTCCGATTATAATTTAGGTCTCTTCAAGGCTAGAGTGAATAAACTCTTAATAAATTAGTGCGTCTCACCATCAACAATTGAATCACTGCTTATCGCAATCAAGCACTACTTTATATAAATAAATAAAACACTACAGTTAAATACAACAAATATTCTACAAAAGCCATTCCTAAATTTTTTATAGATATGCATCATCCAATTTTCCTAGTATCCATTCCGTCGTTTAACTAAAACCTCCCATCGATGACTTGATTCATTAGTTTGAATTTGAGAACAACTGCTATCTGACCTCCATTGACCTCAGGGAAACTTAAATTTTCGCAGCACGGTGTTAAATTCTAAACAGGTGGGTGCCCATTCAAAATTTAGTGGAATCTACCTTCATTCATTAGATTTGAAACAGGTTTCATTAATATGTTTGACGAAGTCTATCGTTTTATGAGTGACATGTCGGGTGAAATAAATACAGCTATAAATATAATGAATGTCAGTTATTGGGTAGCCAGGTACCTTGTGGCGGCTTGTGTGGGCGTGAGTCGCTTTATGTTACAGGTGTCAAATGTCATTAAATATTGTAAGTGCTACTTGTAAATAGAGAAGTTTTAAATTGGTTGTAACTGGTGGAGTTAATTTAGTTTCAATATGGCTTATTGTCTATGGACTTGTAGCTTCATAGACGCGTACTCGTCATATCGTGACCGCTTCGTCAACAGATTTTTCTAGTTTTGTATATGAAATGCTTTATGTAGATGTATCCCACCGGTATAACGAATACGCGTCTATGAAGGTACGCGTCCGTACCACGTATGGACCTTAGTAGTCTTTCTAGAACTCTATCACGGTGTTGTTTTAGATTCATCTTCTATGTTTTTACTCTCTTTATTTAAAATAATAATAATATTAATATTCCACAACTATCACACAACGCTACCTAGCCCCAAGCAAAGCAGAGCTTGTGTTATGGGTACTAGACAACTGATACACATACTAATATATTTCTAAATACATACATATTATAGATAAATTACACCCAGACACAGAACAAATGATCATGCTCATCACATAAATATTTGTCCTGGGTGGGAATCGAACCCACGACCTCCGGCTTAGCAGTCAGGGCCACTAACCACTAGACCAACAGGCCAGTCAAAATATTATGTGCTATAGCACGTCCTTCTTAATTATATTTATAATTCCTCTTTTTGACTCCAGTTCTTCTAGCCCATACAAAGTTTGTCTAGTATATATCGCAGTAAGCGATAAGACCACTATTGTAAAATGTATGTTACTATTTTGGTGCACATCAAATTCTTTTCAATTCTATGATCAACATGTTTTTAACCAAACTCACACCGTTCCTCAATTTGTTTACATATTCAGTCATTCTATTTAAAGACGCTTCGTCAAACACAATATTGCCTCAATCTAACATGTTACCTTCATTCAACATCACCATTCACTCATAAAGAATTTGTCGCACGCCAGTGAAATGGAACGTCACCGACATCAAAATTCTCTTAATTAATTCAGCTCCTTTATACCTCTAGCGTTTATATTTATATGCCTTTTTATCACCTCTGCGCACGAGTCGATAAAATACCTGTTACTTTGTGGTTTAAGTTGTAAGCGGAGCGTTTATTTTTTAAGTTTTTTTTTTGATCTTGACTTTTAGTTTTTTGTCAATCTATATTTTTCCTGGGTCGCTCAATTGCTCATTGGTATCTTATTTAATCTGTTTTAAATATTCATAAATGATTTTTGGGTTAACTCCAAATTATTTTTTATTTGAAGCTAGTTATTTAATATAGTAAAAAACAAGTCTATCGTCGGCTGTCTCTTGGAAAACATTTCATTGTTTTGAACTTATTAAAAACGACTAAACATTTGTTTAATTTTAGTACTTAATACATATTTCTTATTATCTATATACAATTTCAAAAATGTATTGTAAAGATTAAAAAAAAAAATACCCGAAAAAATTTTGAAAATCGCTAATCTTTCTTAACTTAAAACCTTTCAAAGATTTCGTAACCGTCACTTATGGTGGTCATTTTTTATTGTTAGATACGTTCCGTGCCGTATTGTGAAGATTTAGTGTCGGGGTGAAGTTTGGTGATATATTTATTGGGCCTTATCACCGCGTATGGAATGCCACGTGCACTAAAACTTAATAGGAGTGGCTGTGGGTCATTGACACATTGACGTTTTGGAGATTTCTTAATGAAGTTGGTGATGGTATAGCTTTTATGTTTGGCTACAATTAAGTTGTTGTTTTTGGTGTTCTATTTTAAGATTACTTTCATATCCAAATATTTATCTAAATGTTTTTTGCACATTTTCCATTATCTTATGATAATGTCGTAATAATAATTAATCGTAATCGGAAATAAAAAAGGATCAGGAAATCAGAAACGTTGACAAATAGATCAATGATAAGCACTTTTGAATTGTCATAATTATGTCGGTCAGTCAAAAAAAAAAGTGAAGCTAAATCGCATGTTCCAAAGCGTAGATCTCTATAGAGAAGACCGTGCAAGAAACTCTATGGACACTCATTTAAATCGTGTTATGAGTCATTACACTTGTCTTTGGGCTGCAGAGTTATTTGAAGTCACAACAGCCTTGGAAAGCTAGCTTTCCGTCCGGCCGTCCGGTAACCGTCCGGGCCGAACCCAAGACATTGACGGCGCGTATCGTTCCTTTTGCGGGAGGAAGGAGTTAACAGAAAACCGTAGGGGCCTAGCAGGGTTGGGCTGAAAGGAAGACTCGGCCCTGGTATGAATGACAACGAAGGAATACCACTACTGATGGTTTTTAGTCAGTAAAAGTAAAAGTCTGACACTATCTCTCATTCGGCCCAAGAGCGGGGGTGTCATTAGATGATTTTCCTACCTAAACAAAAAAAGCCTTGGAAAGCTCCTTTGCCCCGGGTTGGACATTAGTCAATTAAATCTGACACTATCTCTCGCTTAGAGAAGGACTTATGTGATGACGTCAGAACACAAAAAAAGGTACCTATAACCTTTAGCATTTCCTCAAACTAGGTTTGCTTGAACTTGATAGAGTTCCATATTCAAAAATTAATCTGAAATCAATTTATAATACTCTGAAATGCATACTTAAATCGAGAAGAAAGCATGATTAACAGCCAAGATCAGCAGACGAATAATGAGAAAGTCTAGACCAAATGAACTAAAAATCTTATAAAATTAATTATATACAGTTATGATCAAATCGCTATGTGGGTTTTATACATAATTTATATTTTATTGGCTCTACATTAGCTTAGGATCAAGTTCTATCATTTATAATATTATAAATATGTCAACGGTTCTGTCGGTTCGTTGAATTTTAATTAAATCTTATTTCTGTGCAGTATTTGAATGAGAACTGCGGTAAATTAGAATTGTGTAGTCAGGGTCATAGGTTCGGTTTCCGTATAGGAGCAAATTCTTGTATAGCCTATAGATTGGTAATAAATTAATCATGTTTATTATTATTTATTTATATTTACCATTGCTGAGTTATTTGAGTTTTTTTTTTGTTTCAATATCGCAGTCATATGCTGAAATACGGGTCTTTTCTTATTTTTTTTCTTTTCAATGTTATATTTTATATTTAAATTAATTTATTTTAAACGAAGTTATTATTTTCGTATTGTTGTTTGTCCCGTGTAAGTCATAAATAAAATGTTTTTTTTTTTCTTATTTCTTTATGTCGTAGGATTATCGTATGTTTCATATTATACATTTTTTTGAGGTGGAAAATTATCTAATGACTTATGCCATGGGTGGAGCGGCAGCGCATTTTGTTGACTTAAAACACACCTATGTTCCTTCTTTACCCTTTGCGTTCCAGAACTATGGGTTTCAGAAAATTCATTTTGCAATATTTCAATTTTTTTTCTTATCTACATTGATTTACAATAAATACCACTACTTATACTTATCAAATTCATATCGCATCCTACAATATATCGATATTTTATTATAATCATTTATGTTTGATAGAATTTTTAATCCGATTTCCAGTTTATCGATTATACACAAAAAAAAAAACAGCTAAAACCACACGTCAATACTAGTAAAGAAACATTTTAATTAAAGCTCGCTTCTGAACAGTTGTTTTTTATTGAACAAATAAAATCATAAGTCTTCTATAGTTACTGTCTCTACGTCTTATACAATAATAAAAACTTAATTTCGAAACTTGAGCTGTCATAAATCTTTAAACGTTCTTATGATGACGCATTGGGCTATTATTATCTCCTCTTTGTATTAAATAGTTTTATACATTGCAGAAACTGGAAAATATACTTATTTGGGTCAAAGTTTTAGAAGTTTAACTGATGCTGACGTTAAATTACTACCACCATCATCATGATTATGAATGTAAAAGGCAACTGAAGGGTCACAGGTGGATTTTACTTCTGTTTGAGTCTGATACTTTCTCTCATTCCATCTATACTCGGAGAAGAATATTTAATCTGATTTTCCAATCTGCAAAAGTTCACTTTATCATCATCATTTTAGCTGATGGACATCCATTGCTGGACATACGCCTCCCTCAAGTGTCACCACATCATCTGGCTTAGTGGATTTCGCATCCACTGGATTCCCGTGACTCTTTCAAGTCATCGGTTCATCTAGTGAGAGACGCTGTCACCACTTTAGAACCTTTAACTCTTTCGGGAAACGTGCCCTGCCCACTGCCACTGCTATTTTCTAGGCTACGTCAGTAACGTTGGATTTTCTACGAATATCATCTTTCCTGATTTGTTCAAGTAGATAACTACGAGCATAGCCCTCTCTATTGCTGTTTGGACAACTTTAAGCTTTCTGATGGAACCTATTGTAAGTGATCACATATTTTAGTGTCATATCTCATCACTGGCAATACGTACCGGTCACAGCTGTCACACAAAATAATAAATTTGGTCTGACCAAGCATTACTGTTTATCGGTAGTCGAATATTTATTTATTGAGAGTTGATTTCTACATAAATTGTGTATTTGATTGATACCTATAAAATCTCTTAGAAACAAAAAAAAAACAATATATGTAGCCTTCAATCAAATTAAAATTCGAAACTTATGTAAACTCATCAGTTTAACTCATATGATATCTATCCTAATAAATCCGTCAAAAGATCTTCTAATTGATATGACACCTACCTACCTATCGATATATCTATGAGAGTGCTAATTTTAACCACAAATCTAACATAAACCCAATATAAATAAACCACATCTTTTCTTCACTTTACCCGCATTCCAATCAACTGACCACTATTTAGCACTCTATGTTAAGGCGACGTTGTTCTAATGTTGATTTTTTTTTTGAACCTCTGGAAATCCATAAATATAAAAAGAACACCATGAAAAAATATTTTATCAAAATTGACCATATAGAAAGAATGAAAGAAAGAAAAATATTTAATTGACTCGAAAAGACGCAAATTTAAGACTAAACATAAGACCAATAGTTGGCTTAATAAAAAATAAAAAAACGTGTATCTGACCCTAACTTACGATTTCGAACGTATCTCTACTAGGTTAAAGCAAAAAATTATAACTAGTACTGCATTTTTTTTTTCTACACTAATATTATACAGAGGAATAGTTTGTTTTTTTGTCTGTAGGAGATAATCTCTGAAAGTACTGATCCGATTGCTGAAATATTACAACTTTTAACACTGATTGAAAGCTGTTTTATTCCTGAGTGACATAGACTATATTTTATATACGCGGATGAAAACGCGAGCAAAAGCTAGTTTTTTATAAAAATAAAATCGCTTATAACCCGGGCCGGACCTACAAAATACCCAGTGACTGCACAACCCGCTCTTAATTCTTAAGATTACTCATCATTAATTTATAGAAACAGCACTTCAAGGAAAGATCTGACATCTGCTCTGATATCATCTTAAAATGATGTGTTAAGGAAAAACGATGCTAAAATTTATACTTTGCATCCTGAAGTTAACACTAATGTAGATCATGTTTTTCTAAGTGAAATGACTCAGGTCTTACAAATAGATCTTTTAAGAATCATTTCATACTTGATTGGTGATGCAATGTTGTTTCACGATTTTTAGTTTGTGCGTTTTTCTGATCACATTTTGTGGTTATTAAGTGTTTGCTATTTTAAATTTGGTTGTCAAGCAATATGTGAATATTTATAAATCTGTTGATGAGTTGGTTATTTGATTTTAAGTGAATTACATCTTCAAATGCTTGCATGGTTTGTACATTTAATTAGTATTGAGTTAAAAAATATTTCGTTTTTAATAGATAATATAGTGTAATACATTAATGTTTTTGCAGTACATACTTGACAGCAAATGCACCAATTCAGCAGCTTTAGACCAGGAAACCTTACCAAAGAAATAGTTCACTATTTAGTTTAGTTGTGAAATACCACAACTAAGAAATGAAAAAAAAAAACATAATTTCTGAAGTCGGTGTTTCTAGTTTGATCATTTTTGACACCGACTTCCAAAATCAAAACCATTTTCCTTTTTTTTTGTTTTTAAAGTCGGTTGATATTTTTAAAAGTTTTTGATTTTGAACCTTTTGCAGTTTATATTTTAGCTCTGCGTACCATTATAGTGGTCCATGAAACACAGCTTGAGAACCACTATCTAGGTGACACATGGTGCCTCAAATGCCTACTTTCTTTCTAAGATTTCATCAATGAATTTCAAATGTCAGAAGTTTCGAAATAATGCGGTAATATTTAAACTAGTTTCTCTATATTTTCTCGGAAATGGAAAGTGAATCGTGCGTGTGAAGGCTGAGTGACGAATCTCATAAGAATAGGCATGTTTTATAAGAAAAACAAATATAAATTGAATAAATAGATCGTTATACAAATGACACATTTGTTTTCGTAGTTTTAAATTTATGCTGTATATAAATATTATGCTAAGTTTGTATGTTATCTCTCTATGTCATCGAGTTGCCTTCTAAACTATTTGTGGTTTGATGAATGTATTTTTTCATGTCTGCATTTTTTACTAGTTGTCATCTAAATATTGTGAGTTATCTAAGGAGATCGCATGAAAAACGTGCCTAGTTTACGTGCAATCAATAGAAAATATTTTAAAGGATCGTGCAAAAGAATAAGATTTTATGAAACTAATTTAATTTTTTAAGTGATTTTTGGTAGCCTTTATAACAGGGATGTCTAAAATGTAAGTTTTACTTTTATTTTTCGGAATAAATTAATTTATATTATACAAGTTACCTGATGGTTACTGCGATAGCGTTAGATTAGGGTAGCAGTTAAACAGTAATCTATCTATCTATACTTATAATAAATCTGTAGAGAGGTCAATTCTGTACATGAAACATATTTCCAAAATAACTATCAGGGGGTGATTAGTGATCGATACTGATGCCAAAAATGCAAACAGTAAAATTTTTGTCTGTCTGTCTGTCTGTCTGTCTGTCTGTCTGTCTGTCTGTCTGTATGTTCTTTATAGAAACAAAAACTACGCGATGGATTTTAACGAAACTTGGTACAATCATTCTTTATACTCCTGGGCAGGTTATAGTATACTTTTCATCACGCTACGATCAATGGGAGCAGAGCAGTGAAGGGAAATGTTGGGGAAACGAGAAAAATTACTCCATTTTTTAAGCTTCCGTCGCGTTTGCAGCCTTAATGGTTAAAGCTACACAAAAATTATGTATAACGGAAATGTTCTCCTTAAAATTATATAAAAAATATCCCAAGACATCATATGTCTATCTTTTATGGTTGACTCACAATAACACATGTAACTCCCGATAGTTTAGCAGTTCGGAGCTTTCTGTTTATTTTTGTCAATGGCACCAAGGTGTGTGCACACTGTCACGCGCGTTAGTGGAAATGAGAGATCTGGAACGTCTCGAATCGTGTCGCGTATCACGTTGTTTTCCAGGCTCTTAGAATTCGACTGATTTTGACGACTCCGTTGTCGCTGGCATAAGCAACAGGATCCGCGTACGAAGTCGCTGGCAGAAGCTAGTTAATAATATATACGTATAAAATAAGATAAGATATAATACACGAATGACTAAAATATTAACTACAAACACAATTATATCATTATTTATTATAACTAATATAAGTATTTACTAACTATTTATTACTATGTATAATATGCAAAAACAAATACACTTAGGCGCCGATTAATTTGATTTTGGATGTCACTATATTCCAACTTCAAAGGTAAATAAAAATGCCTTCTTTATGATACCTTCTAAATAAAATGTACATGTTGTAAATTTGTCAGCTTTTTGCATATCAAAATAGCTTATCAATTCTTAAATCTATGCATGTGACATGTCGCTTAATTACTAGCTGTCAACTCATCGGCCATCTTTTAGAGATAGACAAAACATTATCTATAAACAAAATTTAATGCTCAACCAGATTAAATTTAAAAGCCTACCTCTAGAAAAGATAAACAGGTAACGGCAGATCGGAAGAAAAAGAGTTGGGACTTACTTTAGGGTGTGTGAAATCTACCAGGTTAATAAACTATAGAACCTATGAAACTCTAGATCTGGTCGACATAGACAAAATTTGCTCGTCGTTCGACCATCTGGTAGCCGTCTGGAACGAGCCCAAGTCATCGACGGTGGGTAACGTTCCACGCGCGCCTTAAAGAGATGTCAGCAAACCGTAGCGGTGTCAGGGTCGAAGCCTGCTGGAGCCATGGGTTGTGCGAAAGAGAACCCAGTGCCCTGGATCAAAGGCAAAGAAGTAACAGGAGCGGATTTTTAGTCAGTAAAAGTCTGACACTATCTTCCTCTCCGTCCAAGGGCGCGGAGATGTCATTAATAGATTTTCCCAACACCAAAAAAAAAAAAATAACCGTGCTATCGAATAATTACTCGGTCATCAGCACAAAATCGATCTCAGTAGCAAATCAACAAATGAAAACGACACCAAACACAAATGACGCATCTTATCACTTAAAGCCCAAACATAACTTACGCACAAACCTCACTTTACTTGATTTGCATAGCCACAAGTCGGCTGCGTAGGCGCAGGTCAAAGAAAAACTCTTTCCGAACCGTCCGATACACATTTCGGTGCGCGTGGGCAACAAAAACCTTCAATATTGTTTATAGATCAATATATTATTTAAAATGTGTGAATATGTCTTTCCGATCGCTATTTTAAGTGATTGAATTATGTTCGAAGTTGCGATAAGCGAATCAATTTGTGATGGGGAAAGCTGACGGTGAATTAGAATAATGCAAGTTTATTGTTACTTTTATGGAGCGACTATGTCTTTATAATTTATATGCTGATGTGGGAATGTCTGATAAACTTAGAAGCCAGATGTTTGAGTAGGTTGGGGATTTATAAACACTTACTTGAATTATATCATCGTCATCGTCATCATATCAGCTGAAAGACGTCCACTGTGGGACACATACACACAAACGTCGCCATAACCACCGGTCCTGTGCATCAGCTTCATCATCTTTAAATGCTGGAATTCGGTTTTTGGGCTGTGACGAAAACGTACTGGTAAGCAGAAGGTAGACCGATGACCTGGTGAGGGTCTCGGGACACCAATGGATACGAGGCGCACAGGATTGGTCGTTAAGGCGACTGACATGTTTCGACTGAAATGATGATTATGATTTTAATATTTTAAAGTAGCAGCATATCATGCAAAGAGGTGATACATACTAGAGTTCGTAATAAAAAACATGGTAGCACTTGTTGTTCGACACGGGAATCGAACACAGGTCCTCACGCTCAGCAGTCGCACTTACAAGCACGAGACCACCGAGATACTAAGTGTATATGTATATCAAATAATATAACATAAGCCCCAGGGCGATACCAAACGACCTCAGTGTCGGGTTGCGCAACCAAGGAGCGTCCTGACGTATAGCCTGTGATTTCTGTCGGCGATTACAAGCAAAACTTATTATACACTTACATAACTTACAGATACGCATAAAGATACGGAATTTATATATTTTTAAGTTATATTCTGTAACTCGAGTCTGTTATAATGTGTGATAAATTATAATTGGGGATGTCTATAGTAATATAAGAACTTTCTATCAGGCCTAAAACATACAGATTCATTTTAATGTTAGTAACTATAACGCCGGAAAGCTACCCATAGTTCGCCGACCGGTAAACCAGCGTGTTGTGTTCCACGTGCACCTCAAAGAGTTTTTTTGATAAGCTCGCGTTTGACCACCATCTCACCTGATGGTAAACGATGACGTAGTCGATGATGGAGCACGTTTGCCTGGAAGTAGCTTATTTAGTCTTGACTATAAAGTTTCTAGGTTGTAGCTATCGGGAAACACAAAATATCAGCAAAAAGGATAACTAAAGAAACACTGTGAGTTTTAGTCAGTGAAAGTCTGTCACTACCTTCTGCTCCACCTAGAGTAGTAATGCCATCTGGTGATGAAAGATATAAAAATTATGCCCGTGGGATTCTGGACTAGCTGTTATTTATATTCCAATTACAGTTGTAATTGGAAGTATCAAAGGTTTGTCTACATTAGAAACAATGATATATTCTGATCGGGGTCTTTGGCGGACTTTCTTCGAATGAAACTTCATTCACGCCAAAGAACTCAGTGTCAGTTTTAATTATTAGCAAATTGATTCTTAGTGAACATTATCATCTAAAATTATTGTAAAGTTGTGTAATTTTATATCTCAAGTGTCTATGCAATTGGACAATATGTGGAAGCATGGAGGCAGGTGCAATCTCGGTAAAATCGAGCTCAGAATTTTTTGGAGTGTTACTACCTCAGCAAAGTTTGCCGAGAAGATTGACTTAATACATTTCTTGCCAAATATTAAAAAAACGTTAAAATGAGCACATCCATATTTTATACGAAGATATGGCTTAAAATACTTAGTATTCAAGCCAAATACACTAACGAAAAACCAATTCCAATAATGACCAAAACCTCGTACCAATTCCAATACAAAGTAGAGACAATAATTACATAATCCGTATAATTTGTGGTGTATATAGGTCGCGGCGATCAGTGATGCGCCGTCGCTACCAAATGCACGCACCGCCCGCGGCTAGGATCACTCGTTTTGTGGGGTTTGGTTTAGGTGATGAGCGGTAGCGGGAGCGGAGGCGAGTTTTGTCTTTTGCACTTTTAATAATTCAGTAGATTCTCGTACTTTTTCAATAATTAAATACTTTTTGAGAACAATACTTTTCGTGATGGTATTGTTTCTTCGTAAATGTATGGAAAATTTTCGTCATTGAAAAATACACATGAGTGGATGTGATTGGCGTATAAAAACGTCAGTGATAGCTGTCATCCGCATCATAATCATCATCTAACATCATCGACATCAGAGTGAAAAAAAAAAAATTGCAATCTTCAAAAGTTCTACTATCCCTACTTTTTAACCCATCCACACCCTCCTCCCTCCCCCTCCCCCCCCCCCTCCTATCTCCCTTTTTCTAACTTTGCGTACACTTTATACAAAAAAAAATATGCCCGCTATCTACTCAACCCGTCACCGCTCCGCCCCGGTCTAACCGACCGCCATTATTCCGTGAGAACACAAGTGACCATGGCACTTGCCACCGATCAGCTATTAGCGATCGTGAACTATTGTTGGCGATCGTTCCACCGGCCGAGATACAGCGACTAAAAATATACACCCAAGATTTATGACTAACACCATTTATGTGCTGCAATTTGATAAGAAACATTTCTAGGTCAAACTGTATGTTGAAATTGACAGCCAGATGTTTCTGTCATTAATAATGTCTGATAAAAAATAAAGTGATTCCGGGTACCTGATTTTAGAGACAATAAGCTGGTTTTGAGGTTGTGAACAATGGTCTAGATAATTCTGTGAAGATATCTTTTTTTTTAGGGTGGGAATCCAGCCAATCACTTCTCCCTCTTTAGAGCAAAGCAAGAGGGTGTATCAGACTTTTACTGACTAAAACCACAAATATGTCCGTTCTTTACCTTGCGTTTCAGTACTACCAATGGCCCCGTAGGCTTCTTCCTTACTATTAGGCCTCTACGGGTTTTTTTTTATGTCGCTTTGAGGCGTGCGTGGCACTACGCGCCGTCGACGACTTGGCCTCAGTCAGGATGGTTACCGGACGACCGGACGGTGAACTACCCATTGCTCGTCGTCAGATTAGTATTAATTGTTGGGTTACAGATCGTTTATCTACAAACATTTTCTTCATTGCCCTTATGTAATAGTTCCCATTAGAAGCCGCATTTATTATTTACGTCATACGAGTAAGCAAGGGGAGATGGTCAACGAAATATGACATTGTTGTGACATGCGTGGGGAAAAGTTATAAGTTTTGTGAAGTCGTATTTCTAAATCTAAATATTAACTCTAACTAATAACGAACAACTCGAAAAAACTGGGATGATAAGGGCAGGCGTATCAAAAATAATTACAATGCTTGGAAAAGGCTGCTAAGTCATAGGCTCTAAAATAATATAATGTCATCACTCTGTACGCTGTGCAATAATCGTTTTGACTTTGACTTTAACTTTGAAACTCCATCAGTGATGTTGAAATCTTTCTTGTTTATAATACTATAAGCAGACGAGCACTGTATGATTTCTCATCTCTCCGTAAATATTTTATTATGGTTTAGTAATTTTATTACAGGAAAAAAACACTTTTAACACGTAACACCACACCCTAAAATCAAGATGTCACTATTTCTCTGCCGCACCCAAAAAAACACAATTGCAATAACATCTACCAAAAACCCCAATTTGTTAGTAACAAATATCATTTCATTATTACATGTACCCAGAACCGCTAGGGCAAAACACATGAATCAGAAACAAAACCGCAGGGTTACACAATTTTCGGGTCAAAACCCGTCATTTCGTAACACAATACCGCATAAGCTTTGTAGGGTTAAGTGTACAAAATATGTTCGACAAATGTAATATTGTGGTGGTGTTATGGACATTTGGGACGTCTGCAGCGCTTGTGTTTACAAGCCAAGATGAAATTTCTGATTTGGAAAGTGTTATGTCTGCAAGTGTCCTCTTTCGACACAATTATCATATTGATAATTGGGCGAAGATTAAAAGGTGAGCTGAATGGTATATCTACACTAATATAATAAAGAGGGAAAGTTTGTTTTTTTTTTGTAGGAGGTAATCCCTGAAAGCACTGGTCTGATTTCTGAAATTATCTCATCGTTAGAAATCTGCTTTATTCCTGAGTGACATAGGCTATAGCTGGTGAAGACGTGGGTAAAGCAAGTAACTAATATTGTAATAATAATATTCTACAACTTCCACACAACGGCATCTAGTCCTAAACCAAGCAGAGCTTAAGGTATGAGGTATTACGTCCGGTAATGGACCGAGCCCAAGACGTCGACGGCGCGCACTGTTCCCGCGCGCCTCAAGGAGTTGTCAGCAGCAAGAGGGGCCCAGTTGGGTCGAAGCCTACTGGGGACAGGGTTGTTCGAAAGAGAGCTCGTGCCCCGGTATGAAGGCTAGAAGGAACGGGATGGGGTTTTTAGTCAGTAAGAGTCTGACTCTATCTCCTGCTCCACTCAAGAGCATGTTTTGTCGTAAGATAATTTTCCCCATCGAAAAAAAAAAGTTATGAGTACATACTAGACATCTTATAAATATACTTATATATTTCGATTCCCGGTAGTGTTCAATATAGGACTTGCAAGACTGCTGCATCTCGCGGTAAAGTCAAAGCTTGTTAAAGAGATTTTAGTAAAATCTTATAATATTTAAACGCCAAAAGCCACCAATGTTTAACAATAGTTTTCGTACGGGAATCGAAACCAAGACGCACAGCGCAACAGCCAAACGCTCAACAACTACGCCAACCACGTTCTAGATATCTCAAATCAAATTCAGATTCTTTATTAACTTGTTTACAGATTAAAAAACCAGTAGCCTTCTAGACTAGCATAAGATGATATCATCATTTACCACAATTTAGCGTAAAATTAAAAAAAAAACTTCAAATAACAAAACACCTGCCTATAATATAAAAAAAAAAACTTTAAACCTCATTTTTTTTTTTCATAATAACCAATTCCAATGATTAACGGCACACTGTATCGGCGATGGAGACCAGAATAAATCTTGAAAAAATATTATAATTCTCTCATCTATAAATCTAATGTAATCTTAATAAAAATGGTGGAGACTCAACATAACATTGTTGTTGTCTGAAAGTAGTTGTATATATTCATAGGCCGTGGGAACATGGAACCCACCCACGCAAGAATCAAAATTCTTCATACATTTGTCATTTCAAGATTTGCATGGTGATATATTAGGGTTTTTTTGTCGTATTCCATTCATGGGAAAGTACTTACTTTTATTTGTATGATACTTAACTTCCTGTTACAGATTTTTACTGTTGGAGGTTATAAAGAACTTGAATCCATAATGGCTATGGTTGGAGTTTCCTTGTGTGATCAGATCAGAAATGAAGATATTCGCAGGAGAACCAAAGTTACAATGATGTAGTCGGAAGAATAACCAAAACTAAGAGGCAGTGGGCAGAGTACATTACTTGTTGAATAGATAGTCGATGGGACTGAAAGGTTTTGAAGTGGTGATCACGTACCGGAAGACGGAGTTTAGGAAGTCCTCCCATAAGATGGAGTGACAATCTGGTGAGGGTCACGCGAATTCAATGAATGCGAGACGTTCAAGACCAGTTATTGTGGCGACATTTTGGGGAGGCTTATGTCTGGACATACGTCCACTACTGGTAGTGGACATCTTTTGGCTGAAATATGATGATAGCAAAATAGACTTTATTGATTAAAAGTAGGGTGAGAATTGGTTTATTCATTCCTTAGGGAGTTAATTTTAGAAAATTCTTATTTTCTTTGAAGTACAGTATAAAATGTCAGTGTTGTAGGTCTAACGTTTTAAACTGGGCGTTGATAAGTCAGTAAGTTATGACTTTGCCTTTACCTTTTAGCCTTTTTTTCCATTACACATGGTGTCTACATCTCCTTTTTCCAGCTCTCCTTTTGCAGTTATGCTGGAATAGATTTCTGTAGAAATAAGCATAACTTTTGTATTATTTTTTTTGTTTCCTTCTTCTTCTTTTATTATAATATGTATGTACAAGAATTGTTAAATAAATAAATAAGATGACCTACAAGAATAACTAACTGTAGCAAAAAAACTTATCCGGAACTGATCACTCTAGTAATGTTAGTAACAGGCTATTTATGTTTTAATTACTTTTACCGCACATATAACCTTTTTTCCCTCCACAATTAGTACCCTTATCTTTCAGTCCCGCAAAGGCTAATTATCGTAAAAATACATTAAGATTTTCATCTCTTCTCATTAATGTGAAAGCATTGGTCCTATAAACAATCCTACATTCGTTGAGCGAACAATTTGTTAGAGTCAGTGAGCCATACACCTCATCGATTAAACCAGATATGGCTCAAATACACTATCGTAAATAACTGGCTAACTAGGATCTTATTAAATTTTATATGATAGGTAACACAGAAGATCCACTCCTCTACATTGCATATATGAATGAGTATCAATGAATTTGTGTACTTTTATTGTATTTCTATCAGTTTATTCAGCTGAATAAGCAAAGACTTTATCTACATTAACGACACTATTTGCTTAAATATTTATACAGCAAGATTTACCATAGTGGTTTAAAATGAAACTAGTGCTAGTGATGGCTTAAGCAGCTTGCCTTCTTTTTCTCTATTTATTAACACCTCATCTACTATAACCTTCTTTTAGCCCTAGATGTACAGAATAATAATCACTAACGACGAAATTATAAAAATATTTTACATCTAAGTCCTAGAAACTAAGGTAACACTCACCTCAGCTAGAAAATTATCCTATAATCATCATCATCATTTTAGCCGAATGACGTCTTCTTTTGGACGTAAGCTTCCCCAAGTGCCGCCATAACGATCGGTCCTCTGTGTCTCGCATCCATCGGATTTCCGCGACTCTCATTAGATTATCGATCCACACTACAGAACCTATCCCTAACGACCATCTGTTCAGCGAGCAAAATAATAGCATAGCATAGTCGGCCTTATAATGTTCCCACTGCTGGGAATCAGGCCTCCTCTCTAGGAGAATGAATGGACCGTAATCCACCACGCGGGCCCAGTGTGGGTTAGTGAATGTCACATGTTTTCGAATTTTTGGTACTAGGACGCTGCCAGTTTTCTCACAATGTTTTTCTTCACTGTTTCCGTTTCCGTTCAGCAAAATAATATAAATTTGTAAAAGACGTTTTCCAGTATTGTGGCAAGTGGCAATTCTGCAGTATGTGCCTAGCCAGTTTAATCTATTCAGGCTTGTCTATTGAAGACCATTTTTAATTAGGCATGCACAAGTGTTTATCGGTAAGCATCCGTTGCGTTTTATGGTCTCCATATTTTTATATAACAGTAACTTGGTGTTCTGAATCACACTATTTAATAAAAGGGATATAATTTGTTAATCTTAGGTTAGATTGGGGTAGAGTGTGTTTACATATCCATGTCTCCACATATAAAACAAGCTGTAGGGTAAAAGAATCACTTATCTATATATATAAAAATGAAACCCGTTTTCCGTTGTCACGACATAGCATGAAAACGGCTTGACCGATTTGCCTGATTTTTTTTGTTGTGATTGTTATTGTGAGATGAAAAAAAAAATAGGGTAGTAGGGTAAAGTAGGGTAGAGTAGGGTAGAGTAGGGTAGAGTACGGTAGAGTAGGGTAGTGTAGAGTAGGGTAGAGTAGTGTAGAGTAAGTTAGGGTAGAGTTGGGTATAGTAGTGTGGAGTAGGGAAGAGCGGGAGCGAAGCCGCGCGGGCAAAAGCTAGTGCCTAATAAACACTAGGCCATATCACGATCGCTGCGTCGGAAGGCCTCCTACAAGGTGGACCGATGACCTGGTAAGAGTTGGGGTAATCCGATGGATGCGAGACGCGCAGGATGGTTCTATGTGGTGAGGTAATCTCTAAAAGTACTCGTCCGACTGCCAAACTTTTTTCAACGATAGAAATTAGGATTATTTTTTATTTGGTTTATTCCTGAGTGTCATAGTTTATATTTTATACACGTGTGCAAAGCTGCGGGCAAAAGCAAGTGAAGAATTTAAAAAAAGATCTTGTTGAGAAACAAATGAGCGTACATTTCTTGATTAAAATAAATAAAATGTCAATTTTCCTTAAGAAACACACGTTATCAACCAATTAACACAAGCTGATAACAAAACCACACTCATTAAATAAGACCCAATACAAATTTCAGACAACTTGCAATCATTCATAAATCACTTGGATTACTCAATTTGGTCATTTAATTCATGAATCCCCAAGCGACCACCGGTGGCCGCGCATCTATTGTCTTACTATTGTGTCTCTAATTGACGGTATCTGAAGGGTTAACTACCCATTTGCATACTGGGCGGTTAATCTGTGCATTTTGACGAGTGTGTGGCCAGCCGTAAATTACGCCTGGGCGACATTAATGTCGATCATATTGTTGTTTGATGACGCATTCTTGGAATTATCCGAGCTTACGGTCCGTGGGTGCATAGCTTAATGTGTCGTCTCTTGATTTTGTGACTTTGTCTAATTGTAGAAGACAGTTGATTTGGTTTTGGAATTGTGAGTGGTCAAGTTTCTCTGTTAATTTATATAAACTAGCTTTTCCCAGTTGCAGAAAATTTAAACTACTACTAAGTGATAAAGTTGTATATTTTTTTTTCATTCGGTCCGGTAATTTTTTGTGTTTATTCGTCTACACTCAATAAAAAGATATTATTTTATGTTTGTAATATTATAATCTCTGAAAGTACTAGTCCAATTGCTAAAACTTTTACACCAATAGAAAACTGCTTAAATCCTGAGTGATATAGGCTATACTTTATGTAGGTACTCGGGTGAAGCCGCAGGTAAAAGCTAGTCACTATTAAAACTACATATATCTTTTCTATTTCTATAAACAAGTTGAAGTGATGTCTATCTACGTAATATGTCGCTTATATTTTATGGATATAGAATCGTATTTTTATTGTTTTTCACATTTTTTGATAGTGAAATTACTTCTCCTGCTCTGGGTGGAGTGAGAAAAAGTGACAGAATCCTACTGACTAAAATCAACCCGTTTTCTTCCAGCTCCTTTTTGCATTCTAGGGCTACAGTAACACTTTCAAACAAATCAAGTCACTTACACTTTTGTATAACTTTCTCGCAATTGCAAAAAAAAAAATCCTACGTATAGATAAATTTTAAAACCCATATATCCTCAGGGGCACACCAGACCTCCAAGTGGTACAAATCGATTACGAATCGATGACATTGCTTTACGATATTATGTAAATCGCTCTAGTAGCTCGTGACTAATGTGACAGATGGCGCCACTAGGTAACATACGACCTTTTGGAATTTTAAAATCAGTGTGTGGGTTTTGCGATGTTTTCTAGCGCCTTTTTGAAGTGTCATTATTCCGTATTTGTGTGTAAAATCTTAATATAGTGTCTGAATCTTCTAGTAATGCTTTTGATGTGTAAATTATGCTATTTCGACACCTTTATAGTGTAAAAACCGTGTGTTTGTTCATATTTCTTATTAGTTAACTAATCATCATGTTTCAGACTTGGTCCCATGATGTTAGCCAGACCGTAGGGGACCTGTAATGCGGGATAAAAACATAAGAGTAGCTTTTAGTCAGTTGTAAAAGTCTGGCAAGTCCTCCCGTCAGTCCTTCCCTGGAGCGGAGGAAGTCATTGGATGATTTCCCACCTAAATAAAAAGACGTTGTCCTATGTTATTTATGGTCAGCACAAAAAGTTGTTTTTCTTTCATTCTGATCTGCAACCGCTACACCATAACTGACTCCCTTCTCTCTAATATCACTCCTCACACAATCCACTTATTTTTTCGTTGGCCTCCCTCTTATTCGCCCCTCTAAATAATGAAATTTTATACAAAACTTTATTCTAAATTTAATGATCTTTTCGGAAGATGAATTATAAAGTGCATATAATTTATTTTATAAAGAATCGTCATAAATCGACCTTTTAGACTGTACAAGTACTATTAATGATCTCTGATATTTATAATGACAATAATTGACAAACATTATTCTTTGATAGATCCTCGTTATTTGCCAACTTATTATATTTTAGATCCAATAACATTCGTCATTACCTACTTATACTATTTTACATCTAATAATATATTATTCATCATTTACTCACTAATTTAATTTTAGATCACATTCAACAACATTATTTAAGTTTCAAAACTACGTTTACACAGAAAACTACACAAAAAAGAATACCAACTTCATTTCAACATAAACTCCAATTATTTTGTAAAAAATGGACAATGCCCATTATTACAAGATTATTTCGCATAATAACTAAAGAGAATCACGTCACGTACTCTAGAACGAGCCTCAATTAGAGAGGACTATCTGTAACGCGGCCGGCCCATAAGGAAGAGGGTCTTATCAGAAATTTCTAATCTAGTGAGTCACATACATGCGTTCGCGAAATTACCTCAATTTACCCGCTACTCTCACGACCGAGTCAAAAAGGGCACAGTGCACAACTGTGACTAACAATGCTACTGCTTGTTACGTTATTTTTGGCTTAGGTGGAATACGTGTCTACACTGTTCACGAAATTTTTTGCGTTTCAAGATTACCGGTTTCGCTACCCATAAATGCTTATCTTCGGGTGTCGAAAATGTCTCGTTACAGTTTCTATGACATCTTGATTATTGTAATTTGTTGCGACCTTGCCTCTTTTTTTAGGGTTGCGTAACCAAAGATACAACGGTACACTATTACTAAGACTCCGCTTTTCGTCTGTCTGTCTGTATGTCATCAGGCTGTATCTCATGAACCGTTATAGTTAAACAGTTGGATTTTTTACATGTGATAGATTTTCTGTTGCCGCTATAATAAAAAATACAAAAAAAAAATAGAATGAAATAAATGTTTAAGGATGGGAGCCCCATGCAACAAACCTCATTTTTATGCCGGTTTTATAGATACAAAATTATTAGTGCGCAAGTCCGACTCATATTTGGCCAGTTTTTTTTTTTTTTATCATAAATACACATTTATAATGCTTCGTTATGACTTGAACTCGAGCGAGTTTAAATAAAAAGACTTTTACAGAGCAAATATAATTTTCCACTGCCTTTAATTATAACCCATAATTTTTCGCCGAGCCTAATTAGAAAGTTAAATTTTTATATTAAAATTCAAATTCTTACAAGCGAGTATAATGCAAACAATATGCGCACCAATAATCGCATATTGCATTCCAAAATATTGTTATAATCCAAAATAATGAGCCACATCGTTATTTACTGCTGAAAGTGAACCAAGCGCGCGGCGGACCAGAGTGAAACTGTAGCACAATCACATATTTTACGCTTTTGTATGAGTTTAATTGAGTAAGAAGAGACCCGAGACCGCTCGCAGCGGGGTAACTTCCAAATTTATTTACAAAAATTCGCAAAAGACCCCCATTACTTATGTCGCGGGACGCAGCGTACCCGTAGCGATGCTCACTTCTGTAATATTAAGTGTGAGATACGACCTTCTTCGTGTTGACCCAGATTTTAATACGCCTCGCACTGGGCACTGCTCTTTATGATGACTTTTTGAAAAATGTAATTTTTAATTCCGAGCAGGGACGGACCGAATTGAACGGGCCCACGGATGATTCGTTTTAACTGTATCGCTTATAAATTGTTGTTTCTTATGCGATGCCGACGGAAGTCTGTCGATATTTTAAACTAAATTAATGCGGCCGTGTACGCCAAAATTGGCGTTGTCGTTTTCTCGAGAAAATCGAATGCCCTTTTTAATTTCCATTTTTTGCATATATATCATATTCTCTTATATCACTATCAATATGATCTTAACGAGCTTGGTTAATTAAAATTACGCTTTCTTTTGTTGCAGTCGTTCTTCGGGCGGACGTACAACAACTTGTCCTCGATATCCGAGTGCAAGAACAACGGAGAGTGTGTCATCAACAAGAAGAACAGAACGGCTTGCAAAGCTTGCAGGTTACGGAAATGTCTACTCGTCGGCATGTCAAAGTCAGGCTCACGATACGGGAGACGATCTAACTGGTTTAAGATCCACTGCTTACTCCAAGAGCAGCAACAGCAACATATACAGCATATGCAGACCAGCAAATCACCGCCTACTTTCAATTCATCTATGAATCCGTCCTATCTACCGACGAACCTTCTCCCAGCGGCAGCTTTAGCAGAATATTACAAGAACTCGGAAAAGAGTCCTTTCACGGAAGACGTGTCTCGGCAAAGCGTATCACCTTCAGATTCAGGTGCGTCATCAGCAGACCCTGAAGATGATAATAGTTCTAGAAGTACAAGCGGGCTCAGTATCTTCAGGCCGGCGTCGTCTCCGTGCAGTGATAAAGACGTGCGGTTACAAGCGATTAGGAATCACAGTAAAGACCGAAAACGGAAGCCCACGATGCCTCCTTCGCCTTTCGGAACAGTATCTGCACCACCAAGTTTTTCGCCAAGAAGCGCTCCATACTTACCAACTCAGCTACAATCTATGAGAGCAGCTCCGCCTGGTCTCGCTACTTGGCAGAATCGAAATGGTGGAGACCTTCTTCTCCATTCACCGGCAGTTGCTGGTGTAGCTATAGATCAAGATCAACCTATTGACTTGTCTATAAAATCTACTGCCATGATATTTAGAAGTCCCAAGAACGATGAAGTTAGTGATTCAGAACCAGAACTGTCAATTGATCTAAGTGAAGAAAACAGTAAAGAAATGATGAAGAATCCTTTAGATCTCTCGCTGGTCCCGAAACGGACGGAAGAGGTTCCAATGACTGGTTGAATTTTTAGTATTTTTTGTGCGATTTTGTACAGCATCAGTTTTTTATTTATGTGTAAATAACATTTTAGTATTCTTGTTAATACTCTTTCACGCCATACAGTATTTAGCTGATTACATTCCTTTCTTCTTGATTACCTGATCTTATTTACCATAATTAGCGTTTACTTAGTTTGTAATCCAAGTCATGGACTTATAGTTGTAAGTAGTAAAGCAAAATACAGTAGAAGATATGAGGAATGGCATTGTTATTGCATCTATTTTTAGGTAGGATTTAATCAATGTTATTTCTTAATCGTGTTGTGGACATAGCCCAGATTGAGCTGATATACAAGATTGTTTCTAGCCTTAAGATTGCCCATTGTTACACTTTATAAATATCAAACTCCTATAGTAATGTTGGAAATCTATTCTTTTGGAGATCACCCATCTGGAATAAAATTTTAATATATTTTTTACGGCTATCAATAATGATTAAGTGCGTCATTTTAAAGCTCACATGTGATGCATTATGTTTTTCTACGGCAGCAATATTATATACAATATTTGCGAAGACAAATAGTTTTGGGTTCGCAAATATACCATGTAAGAATTAAAATGACGACAACGGAAAAAATTTATTAGGGATTTTTTATGGGAGTTTTGCTTTAGGCACGAATCCAGGAAGCTAGATGGGGCGGGCACTCATCAATGTGAAATAGTAGAATATTCATCATTCATCATTTCAGCCGACAGACGTCCACTGTTGGACATAGGCCTCCCCCAAGTGTCGGCACAATTAACGATCTGGTGCGTTCCGCATCCATCGGATTTCCGCCACCTTCAGCTGGTCATCGGTCCACCTTGTAGGAGGCCTTCCAACTTTGCGTCTTCTGGTATACGGTCGGCACTCCAGAACCTTTCAACCAATGGCCATTGCCACTTAAGTTTGGCGATTTTTCGTGATATGTCAGCAACCTTGGTTCTCCAGTCTTCATTTCTGATTCGATCACGCCAGGAAACTCTGAGCATGGCCCTTTCCATTGCCCTTCGGGTTAATTTCAGCCTTCTGATAAGGCCTATTGTGAGCGATCACGTTTCGGCACCATATGTCATCACCACTTGTTTTTATAAGCTGTTGCAGAGCCATCCTAATCTCGGACAGGCTAACGCCTGGGATATCTTCGGTATAGTGTTGGGTCAATTGTTTGCCAGATTCGCAGTGGGTTTGGTGATTGAAGTGTACAACTGTCCATGAAAAGCTTCAATCTTTCCCAGGAGCTCCGATTTGGCGAATATTACTCTACCATCTTCGGTCTTCATTTCTTTACCTGGCTCTGCTTAATAGATAGATCTCTTGCAAACACCTTGGACCTTATTTCGCTCAATCGCGTCATCAATTTTTCCGGTATTAAAGTGACGGAGATCGCGTTTCCAGGACTTAGAGATCCATCTATTGAGCTGCTGCTATGCGCACATATCTTCTGAAAAACCGAAGAATCATCTCACGCCTCTCTTTCATAAGCTCAAGAGTTCAACCTGTGAGCTTCTTACTCTCATTTGTACGAGTCTTAAAAAAACTTAGACCCGACCATACGGAGAGTTTCCACGAACCCATCGTTGTATTCATCCTCGGAATTTCCTAGGCACTCAAAATTTTGGATCTGGATCTGTGCAGGACGGAGCGTAGACTTCATCAGTCGAGATCTTTCAAGCTTGATATTAATATTCAATGTGCCTCTTACCATGCGGTGATCACTTGCGGTTTTCACCTCATTGATCATGGAAGCATCATTGAATATTTGCTTCTTCATCGACATGATGAAGTCAATCTCATTTTTAGTTGCCCCATCAGCATCAGCATTGCTTTCTGAAGAAGAAGGTGTCCCCGGTGGTTCCTACGAACCTAGCTGCTAACTTTTTTATTTTATCCAAAATCGTCAAGCCAAATGGATGATCTCCTTTGCAGATATTATGGTAGCTTGCAAAATTATGCTAAGGTAATAGGAATTTCAACACATTAAGCCAGCTACTAGGAAAATTTTGCTAAAATTCATTTCTAAATTTAAATTGACACGTATAAAAATTGCAACATTAAATGCTTTTGGCAATTTTGTAACTTAAAAATATTATTGTATTTGTTATGGGCTATGTCTATATGTCATCTGAAAATTGCTGACTCCATATGATTGTGGTGTTTGACTGTGTGTATGTGTTTATTAGATTATAATTTCGAAAAATTAAAAAGTATTTTTTCATAATAATATATCGAGATATATTATGAAAAAATACGTTTGTATACGATAAATCACATCCAAATTCATTACTTTCCAACATAATCGTAACTTATTTAGAAAAAATAGTTTACAATTTGTCGCGTTACTTTACAATCTTACGGCGTTTGCAATTTTCCTGACATATACACATCCAACTATAGAATGTGCCAGTGTATGTTTTACCATTTTAGTTAATGTCTTATGGGATTAAAGGCCAGTTAAAATGAAGCTCAAAATTGTAATGTACAAACTTTTGTAAAAAATTAGTTTTTTTATTGTTTTATGTACTTAATAATTAAGTATTTATTTCCTTAGTTATTAGGCCAGTTTGTATTGAGTCATTTTTTTAATTTTTGTAGGTTCTTTATAAGTTTGTAGTTTGTAATTCTAGCGTAATTTTGATTTTGATATGCTTGTGTTATTATTTTGTTATTTTTTTTTATTTTGTTGAAGATTTTTTTAAGAAACACATTCCAATGCTCAATTGATTCCAGTACTTATATCGTAGATTTTTCTATATATTCAGGTGCCAGTATTTGCTATTTTTTTAAGCATTTTGTGCTCTATTCTCTAAGAACGTAAACGTTTTATATTTTTTATTGTATTTACAGTACGAAATAAATAACTTTTATTGAAGTTGGAATACTCAATACGTAATATAATTTAAGAAAAAAAATTGTAGCCATGAGGAATACATATCGAAGCAAGCTACTTAGCGTATATTTTCCTAACAAAATTGTCATCAGAATACATTTTGCACAATGAGCATAATTTGTAACTATCGTAGTCCTAAAAACGTCACAACACTTGTAAATAAATAAGTAGACAAAATAAAAATATTTTAAATGTTTTGGCCAAAATGGTTAAACTGGTAAACGTTGTTCAATAAAGTACAAGTAGCAGGCTTACTTACTATTTCATTTTTTTAAATAGCTTATTGTATGTCGCACTGCTAGGCAAAGGCCTCCTTTTTCTCCTTACAAACAGTATTTTTTTAAGTCCTGTATTGCATAGCGATGGTTGAAAGGCAAAATGATCTAAGCGGTATTGAGTAAACTTTATAAAAGTGGACTCTCAAAAATTTTAACTTCAAATCACTCTTTTGTAAAATTTACTCAATGTCGCTTAGATGCCTTTCAACCGTCGATATCAAGGTATCTCTCAAGTTAAAAACTTTTTAGATAATTTCTATACAAATTATAAAACCTAATTTATGATTGTAAGCCTGCAGTACTGATTAAGTAATGAATTTTGAGACATAATTGTTGTTATCAGTGAGATACGATATTTTTTTTATAAACTATGTGTTTACATTTTTTTACGTTTTTAAGTAAATTTTAATATATTTGAGAGAAAAAAATAATAATAAAAGCGAGTGCCTTTATATTTTTTGAAGTTTTATTTTAATCACCTTTGTCTTTAATGACGAGCAAAATATCTCAGTTTTAAGCTAAACCAAAAACGATTTCTATGCAAAAATAGACTCAACATTCTTGTCCATACCTTGCCACAAATCTCATAAACACTTTGTTTATGTAAACATATAGATAAAGATGGTTATCGTGACATCGACTTTAAATTTATTGAAATAAAAGTTACATTAACCTATTTTGGAACACAAAAGCATGCATATAACAAACTGTACATGATTGTGATACGTTTGAAAATGAAAACATGCCTACTCGCTAGAAAATAAAAAGCTAAAAATATTCAAAAGACAACATGTCAAACAGACCAACAGTGTTTACAAGCAAACAGACACACTAAATATTCATGAACAAGTACTCGGAGCATTTCTTGAAATTTTTATTTCCCATGAATTTTTTTCCATAATTATTCATGAGTGTACACACTGGGCTGATTCCATTTCGAGATTATTCAAATTTGAACTATATTTTCCTGACAATATGGTCCATTTTATGTTGGATGTTGATGGTATCTGTGAATATTTAGATGTGTTTTAGTTTAGCTACTGTGAACTACTGTTTTCTTTGTGATTAGTCAAATGAGTTCACATCTTCTAAGAGAAATGTTCCTTTGATGACATTTCTTGTTTGAAGAGACACTGTTTAATTTGTATCTAATTAAGAGGATGTAAGAATGGTAAGCAGAACCATGGTCAAAGCATTAAAAAACTTATACAGTACGAGTATCTCTGTTTCTTACGTAAACAGAGGAACTTAGGACTTAACTGAACTAACTAAATGTTCTGGAACTATAATTATAGATATATTAGCTTTGGTTTCGTTTTTCAACTTTCTTTTTTTATGGATAAGCTCGCATTTAACCACAATCTTACCTGATGGTAAGCGATGATGTGGCCGACGATGGAACACGCTTGCCTAGGAGTAACTAACTTATTCACTTTTGCCTAAAAGATCCCTGGGCTGTAGCTATCAGGGTTCACAGACTCGGGCAGGGAATGCCACTCATTAGCTGTATGCACAATTAATATGTTTCCAAAACTACGAGTATGCTAAAGCTTTATACGTATGGATGGGATATCCATACGTACAAAGCGGTATTGTAACGGCGGTGCCGTATGTCCGATGATGATGTCCGATGTCCGATGACGGAACGGACTTGTCGGAATTAAATTGTGCATTCCAATACACATTCCTTCTAATGTAAGCGATAGGAAACTGACAGGCTAGCAACTCGGTATTGAAGCTGAACACTTTGCAGTTTTAATTAACAAGTGCATCGTTGCCGATTGTCTTCTTGACTCGCTACCCAGTGGACTCTAGAATTTTTACTCATTCTAATGAAATAAGTACTATTCTTTTCACACTAATATTATGCAGGTGAATGTTTCTGAACATGTGTGTATGTCTCTTACACGCTAGATCGGATGAACGGATTTGGAAAAAAATAAGGCACACGAGTAGACTGTGTCCTGGAATTGCATATAGATTTCATCCCAGGAGAATGTTCCCTTGGGAAATATTTTCTACTTTCACGCGGGCGTAGCCGCTGTCAGCAGTCAGTAAAGAATTAAAAGGGATAGTATTTTCGAAGAAATTTTATATTTTCGTGAACGAGCTCACACTTAGATCTCACCTGATGGTTGATTGTGGTGACAATTGGGCGAGGGCTATGTCAAACGGTGGACGTCTATCAGCTAATATGATGATGATCATGGAAAACAATGGATGAGGGATACAGTAGAACAATCCTAGAAGATGCCTGTATAACCACAGCCCTGAAACGCTAAAGGTAACTGAAGAAAGGTAACGGAAGAGTTATCTTCTAAACAACCGTGCAACCCTTTACTCCGACGCTGGCAGATGATTTTACACTTTTAAGCTAGAACTACAAGATCGACACACACGTGTATCACGCTTGATTGGTCTGTAAAACGAAGTCGCGTGGCGTGGATCTAGTGTAGCTCTTCAAGTGAAGTTTCCGTATAAAATGTATAAAGACCGACGTGTCCAGATCGGCATACGTGTAGTTCTTGCATTACTGCTACTGTGATAGTCATAGACAAAAAATAAAACCAATTTTCTCAGATATTTATTTAATTCATGAATCCCCCCATGCGACCACCGGTGGCCGCGCATCTATTGTCTTACTATTGTGTCTCTAATTGACGGTATCTGAAGGGTTAATTTATTAACTACTAAAAAAACGCCATTCAGCGGGTCCACTGACCGCTGGGTAAGAGTTTCGAGAAAGTACGTTACTAAGGATATACGACGCCTCAGAGGATGACCTGGAAAGAGGTGGCAAGATGACTTAGACGTCTACCACAAGAGCTGGTTTGAGGTGGCTAGAGAAAAAAATACCTGGAAGAAGTCAGGGGAGGCCTTTGCTCAGCATTGTAAAATCATAGGTTAAATAAAAAAAACCGCCTTTATTTCCACAAAAAAAACCAATTAACACTTTTAAAAATAAATTAACAACACAAATTACAATAACGAGCTTTTTAAACCATAATCCAGCATCCGCAAACAATAAAGGCTACTTTAATTTGTTAAACATAACAGTACACTCACTTAAAATGGTTCAACAGAATAAAGCCTTAACAGATTTAATTGATCTTATTAAGCCTCGCCGTTCTTATTGTCACACCAACTTATTACACTTCAAAAAATAAAAATCAACCTTATGCCTTAAACAATAGGGAGAGATTACACATTTTGAGGTGCACAAAAATAATTTCGACATGATTTTTGTCACTCAATTTAATTGAAGTCATGTCGGTCGAAGTAACAAATCAAATTTTTTCGCAATGGTCCCCATTTCCCGATATAGTCGGGTGTTTACGCCGCACGAAAGAAATGGGCCTCGTTAGTTGAATAATGGCTGTTTTGTGGTATTGAAATGTACTGGTGACGACAAGGGTGATTAATTTTGATGAGGCTGCCTTAAAGTGGAGTGGATGTCAAGCGGTTGTGATGTGTTGAGATTTTATTAAGTTCAAACGAAGACAGATAAAATTACCATCAGGAACTTAAACTGATTATAAATGTGAATTATGATAGGTATTGTTCTTGATAAAGAACCTAAAAGGTATCAGTTACAAAATCTAAGTGTTTCCAGTTTTAGAAAAGTCTAGCTTCTACCAGCAATTTTGCCCCCAAGCCTATGTCACTCAGCGAAAAAGTAGCAACCTAATGATGAAAAAAAAATTAAAATCTGTCCCGCAGCTATTGAGTTTATTCATTAGAAACAAAAATACCAAAATACTAGTAATTAATAAATGATGAATGCCTATGCGTTGAATTCATAGAATTCCTTTATCATAAATTGCTAATACATAGACCTCTTGTGTCACTTCTCGTGTCAAACTTCTCCAAAATGACATGACCGATTTTTAGTAGGATAGAAAAAGGCTACTTATATGTAAAAGGCATACGAACATGTAAATGAAACCCATTCAAATTAATTCAATCTTCAACTTACACGCGTTATCCGAACAGAATCGCACAAAAATTCGCAAATCGACAACAGAAAACACCCTTAACACATTCCGTGCAAAAAAATTCACACACAAATCAACGACAAAATGGCCAACAACTGTATTCACCTGTACCAGTCGCTTGCCGATTTTAACGAGGAACTACATGGTACTAATTGAGATTGCACCACGGAGTGTCTCAAAAAATCGCGTCATTATAGCCCAAGATGGCGCTGATTTATTTACACGTCAGAGAAATAGACGTCACGAAATGAGAGCAGTGAACACTTTTTTCACTGATTGTACTTGCCGAATCTTCGCGGATCGGAAGGCTGATTGGTAGAGTTGTTTTTTCTTTATTGTAATCAGAATTATTTAGGGTACTTGATCTCTATATCTGGTGCAGTAGGTACAGTTTTGTTTATGAGTTTTGAATTTTGAGATGGTATTGAAGATATTTTTCGCATATTATGTCAGCTTTTATTTGAATTTTCTGATAAACAGAAACATGGCGCATTTGCTTTCAAAATCTAATTATCTTAGACTGAGAGGTTTTCTAATTATCTTAGACCGAGAGAATTATCGGCCGCATGCACAGGGACCGCTAGGCAAGCATCGCCTCACAGTGGGTTCCTACTGAGAGAAGGCGCCGTCGAGGCCGGCCTAGAAAGAGGTGGCGGGATGATTTGGACGCCTACCACGAGGACTGGTTAGAGACAGCGCAGGAGAAGAAATTTTGGAAGGACTTGGGGGAGGCCTTTGCCCAGCAGTGGGACAGTAATGGCTAATATAAAAAAATAACAAGTTCTAGTTGTAATCAGCCTATGATGTCCCACTGCTGTTCAAAAGCCTTTCTTTCCCTTTTGCACGCATATCTGTCCTCGACCATTGCAGGTCAATCTCTCTGGTAAGATTCAATAATATTCAAGTTATTTAATTTACATAAGGAGGTACCGCATGTCCAACGAGCTAAGGACGCGTAAAATGCAGGATTAGTGCCCGGGCACAGTAACGTGGGGCCGAGGCAGACTACGAAGGAGATGGCGGGACGACCTGGATGGCTTCCTTAAGAATTGGAATGAGAAAGCGAGGAACCGTGATCGTTGGAAGGAGTGGAAGGAGGCCTTTGCCTAGCAGTGGGACAATATGATCTAATTATAATTAAAAAAAATAGTAATATAATAAGGAGGTACATAATTTTTATTTGTATTATTCTTAAATTGAATGAAGTAAGTGAAATCAAATTAACTGGTGCAACATTGTATAACTCTGTATGTCATTAAGTTTACAATTTTATAGCCCATGAATTCCTTAAAATAAAATCGTTATGAGAAATATACCGTAAAATGACAGTTAAAATGAGTTGACAGCAAGTTTCGCGCAGTGGTTGAGTGATTGACAGCTATTCTTCTTCTTCCAATCTAGGGTGAAGCGACAGGGTGTATCAGACTAGTACTAACTAAAACCATACTTTTGTTCCTTCAGTTGCCTTTTGCGTTCCAGGACCATAAGTATATCGTTTTCAGAACCGATATCATGAGCCTAGCAGGCAACTTTTACTGACATCTCTTTAAAACGCACGTGGATTACCATGCGCTGTCGAAGACTCAGGCTAAATCCTCATAGGATTTACGGACGGCCAGCAACCAATCATAATGGATTCAGAATTTTATTATCACCTAAACCTTGAAAAAGTGAAGTAAAATTATTGGGTAGCTTTTTTTTTTTTTTTTTTCGACGGGGAAAATCATCTTATGACAAGACCCGCTATTGGGTGGAGCGGGAGATAGTGTCAGACTCTTACTGACTAAAAACCCCGCGCCGTTCCTTCTAGCCTTCATACCGGGGCACGAGCTCCCTTTCGGACAACCCTGTCCCCAGTAGGCTTCGACCCAGCTGGGCCCCTCCTGCTGCTGACAACTCCTTGAGGCGCGCGGGAATAGTGCGCGCCGTCGACGTCTTGGACTCGGTCCATTACCGGACGATCGGAGCGAGCTACCCATGGCTCGCCGTCCGCGAGCCCGCGTCTACGGTGGCCGGAAATCGGGATCGGAATCCCGGCGACGGCGGCGAGGGCGCCGTTGCCTGATGCGGTCGGCCTCCTCCTTTGCAAGCATTACTGCTTCGCAGAAGGAGGCGACCGCCTGCCATTCCTCCTCGCTCCGGACCATTATTGGGTAGCTTATTTTACATTCTAATATAGATCAATGATATCATCGGAATGCCTTAAAAGGAATATGGAACTAAATTATGTTTATTAGTCAAGATATTATTTTTACAAAATATTTAAAAATATATAAAACGAATTTTGCGACACCTAAGATTATTATCGTTTTTATTTTTTGTAAAGTATTGTTAAATATTGTATTTTATTGCTTTTTAATAGCAGTTGTTCTCTAAAAATAAACCTATTATTTAATTTTTGTCTTCTTTTATTTGAAGCGGCGAATATAAAAAGAAAAACACACATTGAGTCAATCTGCCCGATTCGGGGACAAAAATTTTATTGCACATTATAATCGACACAACCCAAAGTTCAATCGATGCATAAAATACAAAATTCGGACAATCGTAATAACTGATATGCATAATTTTAGCATAATTTAACTAAATGTCATAATATTGTCTGCGGGGGGCGTTTGTTAATCTATAAACAAACTGCTTTATACAACTAGACAAATTAGAGTCTGCCAATAAAGTTATTAATATTATAAAAATGGGTGAATTTATGTAGGTTGGCCGAATATTAAGTAGATTAAAGCTAATAATCACCCATTAACTCGAAGGTTAACAGAATTTTAAAGTAATTAATAAAAATCACGGTTTTGTACGTAGTAAATTTAAACTAACGAAGTTGTGTTACACCCATGGTTTTGATAAAAATCTAACCAAAGCCATTTTCATCATCATCTCATCATCATCTTCCTGCCCTTATCCCGTTTTATTTGGGGTTAGCGCAACACGTTTTTTTCTTCCATTTTGTCCTGTCACTCACCACGCTATCACTAACTCGCTTTTCATTCATATTACTTCTCACACAATCCATCCATCTTTTCTTTGGCCTTCCTCTCCCTTTCCATCCATCCACATGTAAATTCATAACTCTTTTAGCAACATGCGGTTCATGTCTCCTCTTTACTTGACCATACCAAGACAAACGATTTCCTTTCAACTTTTCAGTCACTGGCGCCACCAAAAACAACCAAAGACATTTTATGTCATTCTAATTTTAAGAAGCTACTTTTAATTTTTTAACCGTTAAGTGTGAATTAATGATATACATTTTTTATATTTTATATGTATCGATATTTAATTTGTGAATAGTATAAGTAACGGAGTTTCCAATAATTACCTTCCCTGTGGCGATGCTGCTGTGATAGGCGATAATTTTTTAATCGATTCATGAAATTAGTTTTTTATTACAGTTCGTATTTTATTTTTGTCTACCTAAATTGCGTTATAGCACCACTGGGTGTCCCATAAAATCTTTGTTTTTGATTTTGCTGCGCGTTTTATTTTTTTTTTCTTTGATCTTTGGCCCGTAATTATAGTATATCCCATCAACAATACAGGTTTATCAAAAAACTTTACGTAGTATAGTATTTCTAAAATCATTAACTGTACTAAAATGACATCAATAGTTACTTGAAACAAAAAATATGTTGCCCCCAACTAAGAATATGCATACATAACATAACACCTATACGATGTAAAAATAAACATACATGATACATTTATACGTACCTACATATTTCATTTATAATGTACAAAGTTCCGGTAATTGGTTTTTAAAACGACGAGAAAAATATTTCCACTAGTAATGTACAATTTTTTATATAAAATATCATACAATTTTCTTTTTTTTTCAAAATATAACAATTCACATTTTAATTCCATAAATCCTAGTAACTACACAAGAATGTTTCAACAAAACTATCACAGATTTGATCTAAGTCAGCGCAGAAGTGGTATTTCGGGAATCCTATGGTCTACCGCAAATATATGGGATCTGACACACGCCTTAGATAGAGCGAACAATGCCGTATCGAACTTAGCATTTTAAATAGGAAATACTTTAGCTAGTGTTTAGGTATGAAGGAAGTATGGGAATGTTCCCTGATATGAAATTTGTGCATAGATAGCATTTTTTCGTCGTATTATTGTTGTATATGGTAGTGTAGGTAGACTATAGACTAAATACTAGAACCGACCAAAATCAATTTTCAGAATTACGTTATTTCTCACAAATTTTGTTACAACGTTATTTTTTCATTGATTTTGCTATTATTTTCTTTTTAATTTGATCTATTATTTTTTTTTTTGCGTAATCATCAAACGAATTTTTTCGCTCCTATAATCCCGCTCTAGGTGAAGTGAGAAGGAATGTCACAACTTTTACTAACTAAATCCCCACCTGTGATCCTTTAGTTGCTTGGTGATCAAGAACTCTTTCGAACAATTTCACATTGATTTATCTCTTTATTATCGTATTTTCTATACATTTTTCCAACGTACAGTGAATTTAAATAGTCAATTGTCGACCAAAATCTTTCTGCACACACAATCATAAAAAAAATATCAACAAATATACAACTACGCTATTTCCATAGCTAACCAGCCTATAAAGAGCAATCGCCCAACGCCGATCTGATAGCGTTGCGATGCGCACGCTCAACTAAACACGCCTATCGCGATCCTAGCGCCACCTAGCGCTGACTTATCGCTAAGATTTATTCGGCGCACACGCTTAGGTGTTTTGTTGCGTCTAATTTTGGTTCTGTAGATTTAAAGATGTCCTTTTATATCGGTTTTAGATTACATTCGAGAGGCTTTGAAAGGACACGTAACATGTATGGAAGAAAAAGGTTATGCTGACATGTCTTCAATTACATTGGACTAAGAATGTAATATAATATAATAATAATAATATTCTAAAACTGTCACACAACGCTATCTAGTCCCAAGCTAAGCAGAGCTTGTGTTAGACAACTGTTTATAAATACATACATAATATTTCTAAATACATACATATTGTAGATAAATACACCCAGACAGATCAAAGATCATGCTCATCATATAAGCATATGTCCTAGGTGGGAATCAAACCCACGACGCCCGGCATAGCAGTCAGGGCCACTAACGACTAGACTAAAAGGCCAGTCAAGAATAGGAGGATGATGATGAGAAAACTTCAACACACATAGTATTGTAGCGACATCTATTTTGTCACTCAGGAACTAAAAATTCAAAATTCTGCATCAGTGTTCTTCACGTAATTAGAACAAGTGAAACGGTCCAAAATTTAGTATCAGGCAGTTGCCCGGACCAGTATATAGTATAGTATAGCGGGCTGTTTTCTGCAACTCCACGACTAAAGCGCGTATTTTGCTTCTATTCACGTTACCCCAGCTCCTCAAGGAAGGCCAGCAACGCTTTCATATTAATGACTATTCCACGGAACGCACCTGGGTTTCCGAAGTACTTTGCCCTGTATCCAGCGACCACAAGGCAGCTTAGTAGCAGATGAGCTGCTGTTTCGTCCTCCTCCATGCAGACTCTGCAGAGTCTGTAACTCCTTTGACAGAGAGGTGCTTATTAAAGGTCCCGTGACCAGTTGTAACGGCCGTCACTTTGCGAAACTGAGGGTTAGTCAGTCGTAGGGCCTGTTTTGTGAAGTGGTCATCAATGGAGGAAAGTGCCTCTTTGGCCGGAGGATCCTACTTTTTTAACGACGGTAGGATGGACCTTCAACTCTGCTCCGCATACTTACCTCTAAAATAGTGTCGTATACGGAAATCAGTGCAGTTTTAATATACTTCTATACCCTTCTTTTCCCCTAAATACTTTTTAATTATGTATCTATTATTTTATTTCTCCATCATCTTTGGTCGACAGCGGATAATATAATGCCTATGGCATTATTTGTAATTTTATGATGTACAAAGTTTCAACAAATCGATAGTGTGAGAATCTTCTTTATCAGTCTGTTCTATGCATTTTTTAGAAAACGGTAGGACCATACAAAAAAACTACAAAAAAAAATCTACAAATACTTATTTCTTTATATACTTATTTGTTATACCTAGTACCTAATCTTTGAAACCATTTGCTCCGTCACATATCACTAAAGTATGTTCATTGGAAGACCAGCGTCAGACAGTATTTTTCTGTCTGGCAACATTGCTAAAATGTACCTTTTTGGCGCGGCCGTGAGGCACACACAATGATATTGTTTTTATTTACTTTTTACATATTATTTTTGTATTTTATTTAAGTTGTGTGATCCTGGTGAGAGTCGCCAAATAAATATTTTTTCTTTCTTTTTCTTTTCTTTCTCAATTATCACTGTTCTACGAGTTCTTGAGAAAAAAATCTCAACCCATGATGTGTCTCAAGTTATGGTCTCAATTTCAAAGCCCCCGGCTAACAACAGTCTCGATCGTGTGAATCAATGTTTATTCATCTCGAACAATAGCAATCTCGCTAACCAGATCACTATTGCGACACGGCATAATGTCATGCCTTTAACAAAAAACAAACGAACACAATTCCCTTCTAACTCAAATATCAGATGCTCCTGATATACCAGCTGACCTTTGTCGGAGGAACACATCCGTAATGATATCTTCAGTATCGGTGAAGGATTCTTTTGTTTATGATTGGAAGAAAAATTGTTCTACTTTATTTTACTAATATGCTTTTTTATGAGGTGGTAAATCCTCCTTGATGTTAAGCAGTCATACAATCGTGGATGGTGAGGCGCACTAGTTTATTAAGTGGAACGAGAGGTATCACACTTTTCCTGACTATAATGCACCTTCGAGCGCTTCGTATTTCTACGGTGGCCTTTGCGTTCCTGGGTCTTGTCAACTTTGGCAATATCCCAGCAGCCCCAGCAGGCCATGCTGTGCTCCATCAGTTTAGCTGACATCTCTTTAAGCATGAAAACCAATGCAGCGTCGACTCGGGTTTGATTTTTACCTGATAACAAACTAAACACATAAAACATATTGATCTGTATAATCTCCATCTGTGGGATAGCGTTGCTCACAAGAGCCCTCGCTGCTCTTGGGAGTAACATATTTCCGAGTTAAAAAGGTCAATTTTCTAATTTCACGCAGGCGAAACCGTTGGCAGCAGCTAGTTTGCCTATAAAATCAGTACAGTTATTAATGATCTCCTTCTATATCATATGAGGTCAGAAAATAAATCCAACGCATTATTATGTAAGGTTCACCCCTACCATATAGTTTATTTACGTTTAATTTAGCTTCACTTGTTTGTCTGACAGACCGACATTTTGACAATTCAAAAGTGCCTGTAATGGGTCTATTTGAAATAAACGTTTTTGATTTGATTTCACAATTAAAACACAACATTAACACAGCCACAGTAATATTATCGTGTACGTTTATTAATAACACTACACTACATTCACGGCATTCACAATGTTTAACATTATACTGTCGGGGGTGTCGGTACACCCCAGCCCACGGGCCAGCGTGCACGGTGGTTGAGCGTCCCCGCTCAACCTCAACTTTTTGAGACGTGTGGGTAGTCGGACATAGATCTCGTCGCCTACCGCCTGCACCCGCGCATTGATTGTGATTATAACTTGCGAATATTAATCGTTACGCGAACTTTTATTGTTGATGTGGACTATTGTTTTGTGCTGTGACTGTAACTATTGTGTCTCTTCTGTCCATGTACTCCTTCTGTGTTGTGTTATATGTGTTGTGATGGACCGGTCGAGTAAACCGTGAGTATTAGCAGTGACTTTTATTTCCACCCGCCCGCACTCACCGCTCACATACAAGGACTTCTCCAAAATTACATGGTTTAATAAATTAGACAATAGGTGTCTAACCTGATAAAAATGAATTCAATGGTATTTTTGCCAACCTCGCTGGTTGGTCCATGCACTGATCCTCAAGCAAAGCATCAACGTACACGGCAACTAAGGGTGTTTATAATATTATGCCGATTTGATGTTGATTTGCATGCAGATAACTTCAAAAGGCAAAAAAACGCGTTCACGTGCGTATTCCGATTACACGCATTACAATAAATATTTCTATGAAAAAGACATTTGAGGAGGTTATACGGAGCAAATCCGCATGATATTAAAAACACCCTGAGCCAATAAAACTTACTTATATGTATTTTTTTTATTGACATACTAGAGCTTACCGGTTTTTTTTTTCGATGGGGAAAATTATCTTATGATAACCCCCGCTCTTGGGTGGCGCGGGAGATAGTGTCAGACTCTTACTAACTAAAAACCCCATCCCGTTCCTTCTAGCCTTCATACCGGGGCACGAGCTCCCTTTCGAACAACCCTGTCTCCAGTAGGCTTCAACCCAGCTGGGCCCCTCCTGCTGCTGACAACTCCTTGAGGTGCGCGGGAACAGTGCGCGCCATCGACGTCTTGGACTCGGTCCATTACCGGACGATCGGACAGCGAGTTACCCATGGCTCGCCGTCCACGAGCCCGCATCTACGGTAGCTAGAAATCGGGATTGGAATCCCGGCGGCGGCGGCGAGGGCGCCGATGCCTGATGCGGTCGGCCTCCTCCTTTGCTAGCATTACTGCTTCGCAGAAGGAAGCGACCGCCTGCCACTCCTCCTCGCTCCGGACCATGGCCTGAACCAAGGCACGGTGTGAGAGGTCTCCGCCGCCGATCGTCCCCACGAGGGCTGATGGTAAACAGTGATGCAATCGTTGATAGTTTACTAAAAGCCAATTAACTCTAGCCTTGAAGACGTCTAAATTATAATCGAATGGGCAGACCGTACTGTACTTGTTCACCCAAATAAAATTCTCTATCAGAATCTAATGGGTCAAAAGCCCTTTACATATTAATTAAATCGAAACGGACATAAAATAGATCACGTGAAACAGATTGAAATCAAAATGTTAAGGACACAGCGATGCGTGATAAGGCGCTCTTAATGAAATCCTTATATAGAAGAATCTGTTTGTTTGTTGAATATGCATGATCGTGGCTATCGGGACTTTGTGAAACAATCAGTTCGGTCCTTTTGGTTAGAATGTGAGGGGAATTTGTTTTCGTTGAGGAGAAAGGGCTATGGTAATATATCGCTCATTTGGTGCAACAACGGCGTAGTTACACTTTTTTTCAAAACAAGTTTTATAATGTTAAAATGTGCGGACAGACTATTTACATCAGGAGAAACATCATTTACGTTGATTTTATTCAATAAGACGACCCACTGACCAACGATTTGAATCGTAATAAGTTTCGCTAAAATGCCATAATCATTAATATTAATCTTTGACTGCATCTCCTGTAAAATTTCTAAAAGTGTAATTACGCCATTGTTGCACCAAATGAGCGATATAATATTCCACAACTAACACACAACGCCGCGTCATCTAGTCCCAAGCTAAGCAGAGCTTGTGTTGTACTTATATATTTCTAAATAGATACATATTATAGATAAATTACACCCAGACACTGAACAAATCATCATGCTCATCACATAAACATTTGTCTTGGGTGGGAATCGAACCCACAACCTCCGGCATAGCAGTCAGGGTCACTAACCACTAGACCAATAAGCCACTCAAAAACAATCAGTTCGATCCATTTCGTTAGAATTTGAGGGGAATTGGTTTTCGATGAGGAGAAAGAGCTATGATAGGAGTTACTTTGCGTGATCATATCAGAAATGAAGATATCCGCAAAAAAAACAAGGTACAACAACCGACATAGCCTGAAGAATCACCAAACTTGAGTGCCAGTGAGCAGGGCACATTGCTTGCAGAACAGATTGTCGATGCGAATGAATAGTTCTAAAGTGGCGACCACATATTGATTGATGACCTGGCGAGGGTCGTGGGAATCCGATGGATGCGAGACGCATAAAAGCGGTCATTATGGCGACACTTGGGAAGGTTTGTGTCCAACGGTGGACGTTTTTTGGCTGAAAGAATGGTGCTGAGGAGATAAGTTTTGAGAAGCATACTTAGATTACCTATGTGGATGACTGTTGGAGAAGAGGAAGATCAAAGAAACACTGACAGGTCTGTTTGGAAAAGCCAGGTGAAGATGTAACTGAAGGAAGAAGTCAGTCTAACACTCTCTCGCTCCGATTAGACCAGAAGAAGTCATTTTTTGAGATTTCATCATCGCTTACCATCAGGTGAAATATTTAATATAGGTACTTATAAAAACGGGTTGCAGTTCGAGTCACAGTATGTGTTATGGAAGTCCTCCGAAACGGCTTTACTGATTTTTATTAGTTTCTTTGTAGATATTTGGCAAGTCGGAAAAAGCGCAGGCTATATTTAGAATCGTGATAGGGAATCACGATTCTCCATTTTTTTTTTTTGATAAATTATAAGTGCGGTCGGTACTGCCGCAGCAGTGCTGCCGCGACACTACTGGTCCCCATACAATTTCTATAAGCTATATATATGAGATTACATTCCGAGCTAGGCAGCAATATTGCGGCAGCAATGTAGGCAGTGTGGCAATGTGTGGCAGCACTGCGGCAACAATACTGCTGCTTGTCGCCGAGTTCGGAATCATACCTTTACGTTTACCGGGTCAGCTAGTGAACTATAGATGTCTATAAATTTGATTGCTCCTGCCATGGCATTTATAGCAGACTTCGATTGATTTTGAACTTATTTTTTTTCCTTTGTCGCGGTCGACCTCGACGGCGTCGACCTCCTTAAGGTATCCAGCGAGTCAAAATTCAAAATCATTTATTTCAAATAGACCAAATGTAGGCACTTTTGAATAGTCAAATGTCGGTCAGTCCAGGAAAAGTGAAGCTATATTGCAAGTGACAATTCTTACTCACATATCCGGAAAGAGATAAATGAAAAGCCCACAATAGCCGTAGAAAGTTACCACAAAGAGAAGGGCAATTCTTAGAAGTAACAACAACAGACAAATAAAAATATTATAATAAATATATCACACTCAAAACATAGGAACAAATGATAGCAAGAAAAAACATACAAACAATAAATCACTCGACCACATACCACAAAGATTGGTGTTATTTCATCAATACAACTAAATCCCTTTTAACAAATCGCCAAACAAATATTAACATAGTTGTCCAAACTAGAGGTTTTCACCAGCTTTCGATGCCGACAAAGTACTTAAAATATTATTATCTAGGTACCTCCATTATTATTAATGTCGAACATAATAAATTAGATTTTTTTTTATGCGAAAACAAAATGCTTTTATTTGAAACTAGTCAGTGATTTCACTCTCATAGGCTCGATTCTGATGGTTCCGTATTAATGCAAAGCTAAAAGAAAATAAAAAAAAAACTATAATTTTGTATTGCAATATTTTTTCCCTCCTAAAGAGAGTCTAAATCCAAGTCCCAGCAGTGGAAACATTTAAAAGCTGATTATGCTACAATAATAAAAATAATTTATTTATTTAACGATAACTTTTGGTCCACTTTATGTTAGTATCCCTCATACTATGCTATTACACGAATAACAATCAAACGACAAATTATTTTTTAGTCTTCTTCTTCTTCTTCTTCCTGCCCTTATCCCGTTTTATTTGGGGTCTGCGCAACACGTTTTTTTTCTTCCATTCTGTCCTGTCACTCGTCACGCTATCATCAACTAAGTCCCTTTTATTTCATATCACTTCTTACACAATCCATCCATCTTTTCTTTGGCCTCCGTCTCTCCCTCCATCCTTCCACATTTAAACTCATAACTTTTTTAGCAATATGCGTTTCATCTCTCCTTTTCAAATGTCCATACCAAGACAAACGATTCCCCTAATATATTCATTTCTCACTTTATTCATTCACGTCACACCACACATCCATCTGAACATTCTCATCTCCGCTACGTGCAATCTTTTTTCATCCGTCTTTTTCACAGCCCAACATTCTGATCCATACAGTATGACAGGCCTTATCACGGACTTGCATATTTTACCCTTCAACTTGACGACTTCTTCAAGTTCCCGACATCTTCGACAAATATCGTTGATGTACACAGAAATGATTACAAAAATTTAACAAATTATATGTCTACTAAAACCTTCCTCAAGAATCACGCTATCGAGTGGTGAAAACTGCTTGAAAATCGGTGCAGTAATTTTTGAGTTTATCGCGAAAAGACAGACTGACGCGGCGAGGGACTTTGTTGGGAGTATTTGGTGCAAACTCCGATAATTCTGTCAAGTTTTAAATGCAAACCAAGCTGCAAGCCGAAGTTATTTTTTTTTAACTTGACTGTAAACTAGCTATAATCTAGTTATATTACGTCAGCTAACTTTTATCTCACCGTCACTACTTCGACACGTCTACAGAACCCTAAAACACTCTGAATATAGATGTAACTCTATGTCCTGTCATTCAGTTAAGTGTGTGTAATCAATAACATTGATTATTATGTACATATGTATGGTTCATTATGCATGTATATATGTATGTGTTTTGGTAATGCTCCGTCTAAGATTTTGGTCATGCGAGAAGGTTGGGTGTAGTTGGGGAAAGGCAGCTAGTCAACTGGGAACGGGCATTGGAAATGGCATTATATAAAAATATTTTTTGCATAAGCATATTTAGTATTTGGAAGTTTTGGATACTATCTTCTTTAGTTTTGTCTATCTATATATAAGACTTCACTATTTGGCAAGTATTCATCATCATGTGAAGCTGCATGCTACCCACCTAGCAATTAAAAACATGCATAGAAAACCTAAAATAAATATTTTAATCCCCATGTTTTTTAAATGGTTTTAGTTGTAACTTTTAGCTGATAATTCCTTTATTTCGTTTATTCATTTTCTGTACAGATTTTTAAATATTTATTGAAACACACATAAATATCTCTAAGGATATAAAATATATATTAGTTCATTTATTTATTATTGTTATTTATTAAGTACAGCACAATAACCAGTAGTACTAAAATAAATTATTTTTTCCCTGTTTTTTCACTAAACTGCATTTTTGTTTTATAATATTGCCTTTCATTCATCAGCAAATAGCATTCCATTATAAATTTAAAAGAAACTCTGTCCGTCTGTTATATTATCACGGTTAACACACAACTGATTTTAAAGAAATTTAATACGAAATAAGCATAAACTCCAAAGAAAGGACAAAGGTTACGTTATATCAGGCTTTGATTTCAACTTCATGTCCATAAAAACCACCATTCACGAGGGCGAAGTCGCGAGTAAAAGCAAGTTACAACTATGTTGTCCTACTGTTCAAACTTCACTACAATCGAACTATGAAACCAGTTTGAGCGCGGAAGAGCGCCATCAAAGATTAATTACTCAAATCATAGATTAGTTAGGTCATATACTAAGGTCGAATAAATAGTATTGATGACCGCGTCATAGGTCGGAATGTCAGTACCTTTGTAAATACATAGATTTACATACATAAAATGGCGACAACGTTACTTAAAATCTGTAAGTCAGATTGATATAGTTGACGCATTGATTTTTTATAGAAAATATGGGGATTTAAAAATTCCATCGGATTATTGTAACTTATGTACTTTATTCATGTGTAAGTGATGTTTGATGACAGAGATGCGTGGTTTCTGTGTAAATAATTTGTTGTCTATTGTTTTTTGAGTTGGTCGGTCAATGATTTCGTGGCTTGACCGAGGTTGATATGCTGTTTTCTTTATGTTAGTTCAAATTGGATAAGGTCGTAAAGCAAAGTGCATTTTTTCAGGAAAAGCCTGTTTGTAATTGATAATTACGTTAGTAATTTATATAAAAACCCATTTCATCATCATCATCATTGATGTACCTAATTATCATCATCATCATCATCATTTCAGCCGACAGACGTCCACTGTTGGACATAGGCCTCCCCCAAGTGTCACCAAAAATGTACCTAATAAAAAACAATAATATTTATTTTACATTTACTCAAAAAATATGTTACGACTTTCACCAGATTTCCGCGTTAATTGGCTATTGGTTCAACTTGTGGGAGACCTACAGTTTTGTATTGTTGCCAAATAAATGCCATTCATTCTGTTCTATTCTATTTTTTGGACCTAGTAAATAGGTTACTTCTAGGCAAGCGGGCTTCATCGTCAGCCACATCATTGCTTACCATCAGGCGAGATAATGGTGAAACACGAGGCTAGCCATAATAAAAAAAAAAAATCTTCTTAGAAACATGCATAATGTAGGCATAAAACTGCTAAGAAATTACACTCCATAATCTCTGTTCAACCAATCAAATCCATATAAAGTTAAAGAAAGGAGTTAATTACCTTATTGTCATCGCTTACGGCTTCATTACACATATTGAGTGATGGGCCCCGGCCTCCTATAATAGAACTATCGATTATATCGTACAGGCGGTTATAGATCATAAAACTATGTACGGAGCAGCGATAATTGCGTGAGATTAAATGTTACAGTACTTTAGTTTTGTTATAAAGTACTGCAATACGGCTGGGGTTTGATTTACGCGTTGATAAGTTGCTTTGAAGCCTTAGTTTCTAATTCAGAATTTTATTTTTGTTTCAAATTTTCTAGTAAAATGTTTGTAAGTATGTAACGGAACGATACATAATATCCACTCTATATAAAAAAACATTATTTTCAACTTTTTTTTCTAGCCCTTACTGTTTTATTATCAACTACTAGCTGCTTCCAGCGGTTTTGCCCGCGTGATAGCAGAAAATTATCCCAAGAGAACATACAATAAAAAGTATCATATGTCCTATTCCAGGACATGGTCTATCTGTGTACCAAGTTTCATCAAAATCGGTTTTGCCATTTAGGCGTGAAGACGTAACAAACAAACAAACAAACTCACTTTCGCTTTTATAATATTAGTAAGGATTTTACGAAAATTATTTTCGGATTTGTAGCATATTTTATAAACTAAAAGGCAAGGCAAAAATATGTTTAGAACGTGAGATCATATTCAACACAATCAAAGAAATAATAATAAAACTGAAAATAAAATATTGCGAGCAACAAACGGGAAAATGGCGACACGAGCTCGACTCCTTCGGAAGAGGATGGTTCGTCTTCGACTAGCTTGCACTAGTAAAAATGATATTTAAAATGCAAATCATTTTATTACTGGATGGATGGATTGTGTGAGAAGTGATATGAAAGAAAAGGGAGTTAGTGATATTGTGACGAGTGACAGGACAAAATGGAAGAAAAAAAGTATTCCGCCGACCCCAAATAAAACGGGACAAGGGCAGGAAGATGATGATGATGATCATTTTATTACTTAGCTGACATTTGTAACTGTATCTAATTTATGACCTTTTAATCTGATGATTAAAACTGTATTAATTATTATTAGGTGAATCGAGCGTCCTGGCGCCGCGGTACGAGAAGAGCCGACCCCAAATAAAGGGACAAGGCTAGGCAAAAGAAAGATGAATCATCAATAATTAATACAGTGTAAATATTTAATATCTTTATTTAATTTGTTTTAATACATATGTACATTAAAAAAAAAAAACTTAAATACTAATTCTACTATTTATACTAAAAACTAACTATGTACATAAATATAATACAAAGCACGCTCAGGCGTCAAAGTACTCCTCAAAATCGCTGTCATTCGGAAATGTGCCCAGAAGACTGGCAGCATTGCCACGGTGAATGGCAATACTAATATGTGAAATAATAAAAAAAAGTGTAAATATTTTTTTTTTTTTTGGAATTTATGAGAACTATAACTATTTTGTGAATTCTGAACTAATATAGAAATAAGTGTTACTAACATACAATGTGGACCAAAAGTTGTCTTTTTAAATAAATTATCATTATCCTCCGCGTAAATTAAACCCTACCTTTACAGTTTGCGGAAAACTTTAAGTTCCGGGAATCTTTGAATGGCCTGATGCGCTGACTTCATTGCGGGTCGATTTTCTACGCAATGTTCCTTTTCATACGGCCATCATTATATGAGTCACTCAGAAACTAGAAATTACTATCATAACGGGATTCTTAATCGAATTGATTTGAGGTAATATGGAATTCATTAATCGATTACATTATCGGATTCACATTTATCGATTTGCCATGGTGAACTTAGAATACACGTTATAATTATTATTCTGAATAGGAAGAGCTGTTATAAATCTTTGCTGCTAATTGATTTTAGTAATATTTTGTTTGTATGAAATTTCCTTAAGCCTTTCTTCAATTAGGTACTCAACATCGTCATTATTATTTCAGACATCCACCGTTAGACATAGGTCTTCCCTGAGTGTCCCCACAATGAACAGTCTTGTGTATCTTGCATCTATCAGATTCCCACGACCCTTACCAGGTCATCGATCCACCTTATTAATCGTATTTGGGTAGTTGGATCTCTCCCGGAGATTTTTAGCACCCCTTGTCTTGCCGGAACCTTGCCGCTACTGGAGGCGGGTAGACGTTTTGTCGGGTACTAGGGGCCATTTCTTGGTTGCACTTTTCATGTAGGGTTTGCCATAATCGGTTGTATGTGGATTAGCAATCGCAGTTTATTGGTTGCCTTATTGTTCACGGACGCGTATTCGTCGTTATACGCTTGGTGCACGCCTGCTCACAGCTCACATACAAAAATATGAAACTTTGTTGATGCATCGCTACCTGCAGGCTTCATGATACCTTCTGTGGCGCATGTAAGACGTAGAAATTAAATGTGTGCTTTCGTTTCTGAGCAAATGCACGCATTTATTCGCTTTTTTAACTTGCCGCCCCTGGCTTTAAAACTACTTATCCCCTAGTCACATAATCTACTATTTATTTTGTTAGCATATATTATACTCTACTGCTGGGCAAAGCTTCTCATTCATAAGATCAGCTCGGGATATATGGTGTCTCGACTGTTATAATTAAAATTATGAAGTTCAATATTTTTTTTGATGTTGCATTTTGTCATATGTAAATACTGAACAAAAGACATAAAACCACAATTTCTAAAGCAGATATTAAACTCAATTAAGACCAGGCACCACATTTAGCAACATCGTAACATCTCAACCGAGGGGTCACGCCATCATGTTGTTTGTTTAACCTCTACGTTGCAATATCACGGTTTTCCTAAAGCTACAACTTTATCTCAGCTATTTAGTGAAATCTTTGTATTTTGTGGACGCACCTGTGTTGGATAGAGGCGCTTTTGTGGCATAATTTACATAAGGGCTTGACAAAAATCTTGCGATGTTGATTAAGCTGTAGTAAGCGAATCTTAGTGAGCTATAAATAGCTTGCAACGTATTTTTATAAAAAAGGCCACTTACTACTTACTTACTGATGATGATGATGACATCTAGCCTATTTCAGTCACAGCGGCCACATGTCTTGGCTCCTCATGGTGGTTGTGAGCTCAGATGTGCTGCTCTGTTATGTGCCTTCACGTGACTTGCATATCCAATTTTGGCTACTAGGTACTTAAATACTCGTAATAAATGAAAAAAAAAAAACACTTAACTAATTAAAACTATAGAGGTTCTCTGCAGCCGCAGTGGTAACACCAGCATAGCACGACGAGCTAGGAAAATAGGATGTTGCAAAAGTATTGACACAAGTAACGCCTATCACTAAAATAACCCGCAGATCATTTCAGTAGCAGCGTTTTTTTTTTTATAATAAGAAATTATCAAATTCAAAATCTTTTCTGATCTGGTTGGACCGGATTCCCAGTGTTAAAATTCAGTTCCATTTCTACAGCAGCCTGGAAATTATTTTTTAATTAGCTTTTTCAGTCTTCAGTATAGTATATTATGTTTATATAAAATACTAGCTTCTGCCAGTGGCTTCACCCGCGCGAAAGTAAAAAGATATAGTTTATGTTACTCAGTAATAAATTAGGGTACTACTAGTGAATAAATTTCTAAAATCGATCCAGTAATTTTGAGTTTATTCATTAAAAATCCAAAATCTAAAAATGAGAATCTTTTCACTATATTGGTATTAGTACAAAAAATACATAATGATACATTAGTGTCTACATAAAAAAAAATCTAAGCGATTTGTCTCTGGTTTTTCTACTGGCTAAAAACACATTCATTTTTTTGTCTACAGTTCTCTTCTATAGCTTTTTCCTTCGAAACGTCATACTGCAAAATGTTTTTATTTATTAATAATTACGTAAGAGGATTGCAGTAGTGATAAAAACAATAAACAACAAGTAAAAACACAGGTTGTGTGGAGTCAAGTCGTGCTCACTCTGTGCCCTTTGTTGATCGCCGCTCCTGTGCTACGAACGCAGGGGTTAGCAACGTTTGGCTGGGAAGAAATAATATAATCACGTAGAGCATATTTAGTTACTGTGGTATAAGAATGCAAAAAGTCCGTAGAGTTTAGGTTTTAGTCAGTAAAAGTCTGATAAACCCTCTCGCTCCTCTAGAGCGGGAAAAATCATAATATGATATCCCACCTCAAAAAAAGTCGATTGTTAAGTGCACTATTCCAAATATTGGATATTGTAAATGGCACATCCATTTATAATGTAACATACTCGTAATATTTTTATGTTTAATTTTATAATGTGAATATAATACGAATACGTCTATTATTGAAACTGTCCCGTCTTCGTCACTATATGTAAATAAAAGAAGAGGAGCATGTGTACAAGATAGCTATGAGCTTAATAGTGGTCCCATTGGATTGCAATACGTGCCCATAAAAACTGCGCAAACCTCTACGTTTCAAACTAACCGTCTCTGCACGCACAATAAGTCAGCTACCTCTGATAACAGCGAGACTGTTTCGGTTTCTTTTCAACGCACCGAGCGGAGCGAGACAGTGAACTGTCAAACCGTCGAGCCAGCTGCGGAGGTGTCGTGTGAAGTAACAGGGTGCGTGAGCGAGGGAGATAGCGTAACTAGTCTGCAACCTGCCTGCGGTGCAAGCGTGAAAGAGACAACGGATCCAGTGAAAGGATGTGCGGAGGCCGCAGCGATCAATTCGAACAGTGAACTATCCAGTGCACGCGCACTGGCGACGGCGGTTGATGCTAAACTTCTTATTCCGAACTCGATAAACAGAACAGCTGTTTCTTTAAATCCCGCGGCGACACAGCAAACGATTACAAGTGAGTTAAATGACAGGTTAACAGTGTGTAATAGTGTGTTAATACCAGATGAGGATACTGAGTGGCAGGTCGTTAAATCTAAATCTGCCAAGAGATATAAACTGTTAGGACAAAAAGGTCGGGCGTGTACATCGCCAAATGGTAAATTTAAAGCGGCGGACACGAAAGTTCCATTATTTATTTCAAATGTAAGTAAAGAGGCTAGTGAACAGGATATAATAAATTATATTAGGAATAAAACGAAGATTGTTGTGTCGCTAAAGAAAATAAAAATGAAGACTGAAAAGACTTACAATGCGTACAAATTATTTGTCTCAAATACAAAATTAGATATTTTCTTAAATAATGAATTGTGGCCAGATGGCATTACGTTTAGACGCTTTGTGCCTTTTATGTACACTCCTAGTCAACAGGAGCGTAATTTGAAATCGAACCAGTGAAAAATGAATTATGGATAGTTATAAAAATATCTGCAGATTCACTAGCTTTAACTGTCATTCTTTTAAGAACTCAATTGATGATGTGAGAAGTTTATGTAAAACATCGGTGGTGGTGTGTTTACAGGAGACATGGCTACTTAATCATGATATTCCATTACTGGGAACGGTTAGTGTTGATTATGAATATACAGGTAAGTCTGCTGTGGACACATCCGCTGGTATACTGAGAGGTCGACCACACGGTGGGGTAGCAATTCTCTGGAAGAAGGGTGTGTTTGAGATGGTTTCTGTTGTAGAATGTAGTAGTCCCCGACTAGCTGCGATTAAGGCGACAATCGGAGGACGTGAGATTCTAGTTTTTTCAGTTTATATGCCTGTGAACTCCATCGATAATTTGCCTATTTTCTCGGATGTTTTAGGTGAAATTAGTGCCGTTGAGGAGAGCAGTGATATCGAAACAGTAATGTTGCTGGGCGATTTTAATGCTCATCCCAACGAACTTTTTTATAATGAGCTTGAGAAGTTTTGTTCGGATAGGTCGTGGTTATGTGCAGATGTGAATAGGCTAAGTATCGACTCGGGTAGTTACACATTTGTGGACCATTACCATGGCAGCAGTAGGTGGCTAGACCACTGTGTGGTCTCCCTGTCAGCATGGAAGACAGTTGAAAACGTAGGAATAACAGAGGACGTTTATGTGTCTGACCATCTTCCTATATATATCGATTGTGATCTAGGGGCAATTAGACCTAAGTTATGTAATTTTGATAGACCTAAAAATTCAGTCTTATGGGGGGAAAGAGATGAATCACAAATAAGCAAATATCATGACTTATGTCGGGAAGGGTTGCGAACCATCGATTTTCCATCCGAATTTACGGACTGCAGCTTCGGGACGTGTAACCTCAATACGCATAAAATAATCATAGACAAGTTGTATGATAGTATTGTGCAGGTCTTGAAAAATGCGGCTATCTTGACCAAGAATAGTAGTTATAATGGTAAACGAAGAAAAAAGGTTTTGTGTGGCTGGAACAAGTATGTAGGGGAGGCCCATAGGGACGCTAGGCTTAAGTTTCAATCATGGGTTTTTCATAATCGACCATTAGTGGGCATAGTGTACGAGCAAATGCGAGAGGCACGTAGGATTTTTAAAGGCAAGCTAAAGTGGTGCCGAAAGAACCAGGATCAAATAAAAATGGACGTGATAGCGAATTGTCGGGCCTCAAAAAGCTTTAGTCAGTTTTGGAAAGCTACCAAAAAGCTTGATGTTAGGCCTGGCCTCCCGGCGAGCGTGGGCGGCGCAAGTGAGCCGGGTGAGATCGCTAATATGTTTAAAAACCATTTTAGAGTTCAGTCACCGCTTGGTGTTCCTGCTGCGATGGTTGATGCTGCGCCCTTCAGCCGAGGAGAGGAGCCCTTGTTGCGTTTCACAGCAAGTCAGGTTAGTGCTCTTATTAAAGGAATGACCAAGGGCAAATCTCCTGGGCATGACGGGCTCAGCGTCGAGCATTTACGATATGCTGGGGCGCACCTTCCGAGGGTCTTGTCCCTGTTGTTCGCTATGTGCATAAGTCATGCGTACCTTCCAGCTGACCTAATAAAAACTACAGTTGTGCCCATAGTTAAGAACAGGACTGGAGACATCTCGGACATGGAGAACTACCGCCCGATCTCCCTCGCGACCGTAATAGCCAAGGTATTGGACAGTTTGTTTGATTCTTGCTTGCAAAAATATCTTAAGCTACATGATGCGCAGTTTGGGTTCCGGCCCGGACTATCCACGGAAAGCGCAATCCTAAGTCTCAAGCACACTGTCCAGTACTACACTGACCGAAAGACACCGGTGTATGCTTGTTTTCTGGATCTCTCTAAGGCCTTTGACCTTGTATCTTATGAGGTGCTCTGGAGGAAGCTGGGGGATAGGGGTATACCGGTGGATATGCTTAATACCTTTAAATATTGGTACAATAACCAGACAAACTACGTCAAATGGTCAGGCACTCTCTCCGATCCGTACAGGCTGGAGTGCGGAGTGAGGCAGGGGGGGTTATCGTCTCCAAAGCTCTTTAGCCTGTATGTAAATGATCTCATAGTGGAGCTCAGCAGCATGCGTGTCGGTTGCCGGGTGGGTGGTGTTAATGTTAATAACATTAGCTACGCGGACGACATGGTGCTGCTGGGTCCGACTGTTGGGGCGCTTGGGGAGATGCTGAAAGTCTGTGAAGCGTATGCCAAGTCACATGGACTTATTTATAATTCAAAAAAAAGTCAGTACATGGTTTTTAAGGCTGCTGGTAAATGTCCTGAATTTGTTCCACCCATTACTTTGAATGGCGTTCGCTTAGAAAGGGTGTCGCAGTTCAAGTACCTTGGACATTATCTTACTGATGGCCTTAAAGACGATGTCGACATAGAAAGGGAACGCAGAGCTCTGGCAGTTCGTGGCAATATGTTGGCTCGTAGATTCGCCCGCTGTACCGAACAAGTCAAGATCACGCTGTTTAAAGCATACTGTCAGGGACTGTACACGGGTGGTCTATGGGTCAACCATGCCAAAAAGTCCTTGGACACCTTGCGTGTTCAATATAATAATATCTTCAGGATGATGTTGGGACTTCCTCGTTTCTGCAGTGCCTCCGAAATGTTCGCGCAGGCCCGTACGGATGACTTTTTTGCCGTTATTCGGAAAAAAGTGGAGTCGCTTATGAGGAGGGTACGGGGAAGCCACAACAGCATCCTGAAAACCATAGCTGAGGATATGCATGCTCCTGTGTTGAGACATTTCGTTCGTCTGATGATTAATTAGGGAGGGTCTCTCTCTGTTAGTTACCGGGACGGGGCGGGGTGTCTCAGCGCAGGGCCATTTATGAATCTCAGAGGAGATTATATTAGAAATAGTTTGTCATTGTGTGTGTTTATTATTATTATTACTAACAATAGTTTTTTAAGTCCTATGTATACTAACCATTGGATCATGATGTCCGAAAAATAAAAATTTGAATTTGAATTTGAATAAACTTAAAAATATTGGCTGTAAACGTTGGCATCATTACGTTAGTGGTAACAAGACATGGATACCAAAACCAGTAGAGCCAAAGTTAATGGCAACTTCGAATATAGGGCCAGGTACTGTAACTAATACTCATATTGAACATTGCAAAAACACGCAACGAAAATTACAGAGCCTAAACATCAAAGCCTCATTTAAGTTTTAATCCCATTAGTTAATAGTCCACACGCCATAGTTCGGTTACCCACTCTGGTTGGACAACGGGATTGTTCGAAAGAGTTATCGTCGCCCTGGAACGCAAAGAACAACTGAAAGAACACTGGTGGGTGTGTCAGTAAAAGTCTGAGACTCCCTCTCACTCCACCCAGAGTGGGAGGAATAATTTGATGATTTCTATCTAAAAAAAATATTACACTTTGTTTTTTTTTACTATTAATGAGTAGATCAAACGTAATGTACCTTCTTGTTCTTCAGTATAATCTACTTGTTATAATTTTAGCACAGCTTGTTAATTAACATACGTAAGTATCATAATAAAAAGCTACCGGCAAAGGATCAACGGGAGGACATGGGCAAGACTCATGAATATTCCACTTAATTCCTTTCGTCTAAAAACGCAAAAATGTTGGCGACCCCCGCCGCGCCTGCGCACGCCCGCTGCCGACTTAATTTTCGCCGGCACCGAGCACTAGCGATATTGATGCAAGCACGCAATGCTACAACGCTGTGCTTCTATCTTTAGTTCAAACCTTGGCATGTCTGTTCAATGATTTAGGTAAGAAATGCAACTTTATGTCATTCAAAATGATGAATTTTCTGTCTGAAAGATAATATGGCAGTGATTATTGAGCTGGGTTATGATGAGAAGGCTTAAAGGGCAATAGAGAGGGCTACGCTCAGAATTTCTTAGTGTAATCAAAAATAAAATATCTTCAGGAAAACCAAGGTTAGCGATATAGCTCAAAGAATCACAATATTTCACAAGAAGGACCTAACTTGGTGAAGGTTGAAAGAATCTGATGAATGCAGGAGGCTCAGGATCAGTCGTTATGGCGACACTTAGGGTAGGTTTAGAGGTAGCCATTGGTAGACGTCTTATATTTCGGAAAATTTTGGAGGTTATTATGATGGGATTCCCAGAAGTTTATAATCAATTTTACGGTTTCAAGATTTTGTTAACCCTTCAGATACCGTCAATTAGAGACACAATAGTAAGACAATAGATGCGCGGCCACCGGGTGTCGCTTGGGGATTCATGAATTAATATGTAACATAGTATTTTTATTTATTGAATTTTCATGAAGAGTTACGATGGTACGATGGATACATAGGCGCTTATGATGCTTTCAAACCAACGTAATCTAATTTAATTAGATAACAGAGTTTTAGTGGCTAATCAAAAAACCTATTAAAACCAGGTCGGCTGCGCCGTGTTTTTGTATTTGCTAACAGAATAACATTGTTTGCTAACTGACTAAGGGCGTGGCCTAACAGTTTTTGTTTGCCGAGACGAATGGTAAGGTAAAGGTCACTTTTTCACATGCACTAACTTTAATAATAAAAATTAAAAAAAAAATAAGCTTGACAATATATTTAAACCAGAATAAATCGCAATGAATCCGCACATTAGTTTTAAATTCTGCAAATTAAATTTCTAATACGAAAGTACGACCAAATCTCAACCAGCATCAAATGTCACATTTTTGCTCATACGTCCGTACTCTCATTTCTAAGCCTCACCCAGTGACGTCACCGTCCGTATCACACGTGCTCATCTGCTACTGCTTGTTAGTACTATCAGATGGAGGAACCTCATCAATTTCGTTCATGATTTGCAACCGAAAAATGACGGTTAACGTACTGTCGTGGACGAACCGTTTTTGAAGAGATTTTAGTTTGGTATAAAAAGGTTTCATATCTCTGACTTTTAGGGAAAACTATTCAGAAAAATGTATGACACGCATTATCATTGTACACGTGGATTGACCAACTTTTCAAAATTTCGTTTTTTTTTTCAACATTTTCGCTGTCCGATAATCGACATCGGTGATCTCTAATTAAGTAACTTATTTAGAGGTGTTAAACTGAGTAATGTGCGACATGTCCGTAGACAAGCGCTGTCATTTGAGACTGATCATCTCCTAACTCTCTATGGGCACTCAGATTGGGAACCCTGTCCCCGGGAGTCCCACCTACGTTAAACTATCTTGGTGGGGTTTTAACGTTTTAGATGACAAAGTGGTAGTTTAATGCTAAACCTTATTCTGACTAGATCAGTTACCTACACTAAAAAATACAGTATTTTGAAATAGGTTATCTATTTATTAATGTATCCATGTAATAGGCATTTCTTCAGGATTAACCATGACAAAGGATTCTTTTCGTAAGTACGAGTAACATTCTTCTTTGAGTTTTCTGTTAACTGCTACCGTTCACCTTCTCCAGAATGAGTGTATTTAATAGTAATATCTGTTGTATTGTAGTGTATTGTATTGGGCAGACCAGAGCTTAACAGGTTGGCATCGCTTTAGTGTTGCTGGTCATTTCACGCTGGAGAGGTACCCAGATGGTTACACGAAGTATTTTGATAAGTCATACGAGTATCTCTACAAAAAGAGATCTGAGAATCTAGTAAAATTGTCATCAGCGACAGTGTTTTTTAAAATTCCTTAATTTAAATGATTCATCAAGTGACATTAAAGGTCATTATTTATCACAGTTGCTAATTAATACCACTAATATAACCTTACTTTTCAAAGGCCTCTAATTGTCTTCACTCCAATTTGTTTCTAGCCATTGTTGTCCAATATCTAACCAAAAGCCTTTAAGTCCTTCCATACAATTATTTTCTGGCCTCGTCCGGATCCAGTTCAAACACCACCCAAAAAAATAAATTAAAAAAATATATATATTCTACCCTGACTGTTGTCGACAGTACACGCGATGACTGATTGCAATCAATACCTACCCGACGATATTTGGGCGCAGGGCAGATCGACGATAAAATACTTTTATGATTCGGCAGATTTTCTCAACTTACTGATTAAGGCTGCCTCGCATGCCAAAATGATTGTCATCGTTGTTGCCGTTTTGAAATCGATTGACTGTATTTATGTATTAAGGTACACTTAGCATGGAAGATGGAGGGTAAATAACGATAGGTAAGCATTTTATTTACAAAAAATAGAAAAATGGACTTTTTATTTTTTGACGAATTTGATACAGGCAGATTGGAATAACGTCTAAAAATACAGTACCAGACCAAATCGCATCATAAAGAGACCTAACTCAAAAAAGAAAGTATTTGAATATTAACCCTTCAGATACCGTCAATTAGAGACACAATAGTAAGACAATAGATGCGCGGCCACTGGTGGTCGCTTGGGGATTCATGAATTAATTCATAAAAGGGTTAAACAATATGTTTCAAAAATAAGGTTCAATTTTCAAATACCCACATTTTTAAATTAGGTCTGTTTTCCACTAAGTGAAAAGACTCAAAACAATTACAATTCTATATACACCTTCCAACAAACGAGTGCAAACTCAACACGTAATAAAAAGAAAATTCTGCCCTCGTCCAAAAAACAAACCCGCACAATGCCGACGGACATAATTAATTAAATAATTAATCTGCTAATTGGTATATGATTTGCTTTTTGTGCCGTTTATGTCAATTTGTACGTATCTGGATCGCTCGGCCGCTTTATGCCATATAAGACTAATTCGTACGTGCCTAAAAACTCGTTTTGTGAGGGAAATGCCTTCGTGACCGTTTTGAGTACAATGACGTAAGTTTTGAACTTATTTTAGTTATGTGGAGTTGTGAAATGGAACGTTTTTACAGTGTTGTGGTACAAATGTGAGTGAGACATTTTTTTTTTTATCAGTCTTTTTAATAGCTGTTCTGACGATAGGCGTGATTATTTGATTGCCATATTTTATTAATATTTATGCGCAGTGGTGGAAGGTTTCCCACAAGATAGACCGAAAACCTGGTGAAAGTTGCGACAATGCGATGGATATGACATGCACAGGGCCATTCGTTGTGGCGACACTTAAAAAAGGTTTGTACGCGTCAAAACATTGATTAACTTGTGGACAGGGAATAGTTTACCTTCTCCTCTGCTAGGTTTGCGGACGGCGAGTAATGGGAAGCTTGCCGTCCGACCGTCCCGTAATCGTCCGGTCCGAGCCCAAGTCGTCGACGGCGGCGTCGCGTAACCCGCGCGCCTTAAGGAGATATCAGCAAACCGTAAGGGCCCTGCAAGGTCTAAACCTACTCGAGTCATGGGTTATGCGAAAGTGAACCCCAGCTCCCTGGAACGAAGGCAAAGAAAGAACAGGGGTGGGTTTTAGTCAGTAAAAGTCTGACACGCCCTCTCACTCCGCCCAAGAGCGGGAAATGTCATTAGATGATTTCCTACCTAAAAAAATCGTAATATAGAACAACACCAAAAATACAATATTTTGTTGGTGATAAGAAATCTCTGTTACACAAAGTTAAACCATTAAATACCTGACAGTAAAATAGTAGCAAGTTACATAGTCTACTTGTCCAGAAAACAGCACCAATCTTTTCAAAGCCAACATATATTCATACAATAAGTTTACCACACACACATTCTCTTAGTCTAAATGCATGATGGTAAAATACAGTCACAAAATGCTATAAAATAGCGCAACAATAAGTCAACTCGGGGTACGCGCAGCGCATAAATACGAGGTTTACAGACAAACTTCCTATATTTTCTAGGATTATACAACTTTATATTATAAATCTAGACCGAACTTAAATATCGTGAGAGCAGGTCTTAGAATCTGTGCGAGGATAGATTACTTGGTATTAAGAAATGTAGTTAAACTGTGTGAGCGTGTGTGTATGTTTGTTACTTCTTTACGCTTAAACAGCTGCAAGGACTGCATTGAAAGTTGCACAGAAAAGATTTATTTATTAAAACATACACTATCTTTACAGGCTGGACCCAATACAACCGTGGTTTTAAAAAGGAACAAAATAAATTATCTTATGTTTCACACTCACCTAAAAATCTAAAAATCTTAAACAACTATAAATACAACAAATAATAATAATGATATAACCTCAATCTCATGTAGGTTAGTAAATAAAATCAACATTAACTACTACAAACAAACTTTAATAAAACTCTTACAAATTCGGTCTCATGGCTTGAAAATAGGTCAATCCTCTCATGCACTTCACTTAACACGCGTACTGTGTGGGTGAGGGGTGCTTTTGACAGCGGTTGGTTCTGGCAGCAGAAAATGAAAGAGGTACACAGAGGTACAAGATAGAAAATACTTTCCAATTTGTACTACGAGTATCGCCACTTGTCTTACACCCTTTAACCCTTCAGATACCGTCAATTAGAGACACAATAGTAAGACAATAGATGCGCGGCCACCGGTGGTCGCTTGGAGATTCATGAATTAACTCCACTACAGGTATTATACCAATACGAACGCGTATTTGCCTAGGTTTAACCTCGAAGGCCGTTGTCTAACCGTCTAACAAATAAACTAGACTAACTTAAGAACACACCACAATAAACATGTTCCAGAATCATGATCTCCAGTCAATGAAAAAAAAAACAAAAAATAGAAGTTTGGACTGGAAGTTTTCCACTTAAAACTGCATAAATATTAAAATTTCTGACCATTTATTGATTACTACCAAGCAATATATTTGTGTTCAAAACTGTGAAGGAAAACATCACGAGGAAACCGGCATGTCCTAGAACCAAAAATTCGAAAGACATGTGACATTCACCAACCCGCAATGAGCCCGCGTGGTGGATTACGGCCCATTCCCTCTCCTAGAGAAGAGGCCTGAGTCCCAGGAGTGGGAAAATTAAAAAGGCTGATTGATGATGATGATGATCTATTTGTAGAAGCGCGTGTAGACGTAGCGTTGGAAAGCCTTCTACAAGGTGGACCCTCTGGTAAGGATTGCGGAACCCGATGGATGCGTGACGCACAGGACTGTTCATTGTGGCGACACTTGTGTGAGGCATATGTCCAACAATGGACGTCTTTCGGCTGAAATTATGATAATGTTGATGAATCTATTTGTAAACTCCAAAAAAAAAAACACTTTTTTTTTCAGTAATCATACTTTATGAATATCATTTCGTACAGCCAGAGCTCACATAAAGCTTCTGTTTGTAACAGCAAAATAACCAACAAAATCGTACTTTTACTCCAAATAAATTCACGAAACACACGTCAAACTAGTTATTCTCTTATAATAAAGTCCGCCAAAAATATCCAATTAAAACAAGACAAATTGATGTCGCGAAAAAATACCTTAAACCAAAAACGTTGAACCGATGGTTTCTGTTGAAACGCTTATTAATTTTCATGAGGTTCCGTGCTCCAATTTTTTTGTCCCGGACGAAACAGGCGGCCCACTGTGCTGTTCGAACCTCGTAAACTTTTATGACGCCGTCGGTCAGCGCTAAACGTGCGCGGGAGAAATAAGTTATGATAGGTATTCGCACAGTGCGCCGTTTGCTTTATAGTTATGGATCAAAATTGGGGTAGTGAAAATGATTTGTTGTTGAGATTTTTGACGATGTTTTTTTTTCTCTTAAAAAGTTAAACATCGTTTCCTCTGTGGTGATATGGTTGATTAAGTAGGAATCAAGGCAGTTTAGTTTAATATTAAAAGAAAAAATAATGTAAAAAAATATTTTTTTTGTGCTCGAAAATTATTAAATAACTAAAATGATAATTAGTGTTTTTTTAGTCTAATAGCAGCTATTACTAACGATAGAACTCAATTTGTAAGTATTTGGTTTAAGTCGAAAATATCAAAATGTTCGCGATCTCAAACAAATTTTATTTGTTAAATTCGCACCAAATTTTGCTAGGCAACCTATACGCAATGTCTTAATGAACACATTATCTAGCTTATAATATCTATCATAATCAAATAACAGATGAGGGAAGAAATTTCTTCTATGTATCTCGTACTATTAGGTTTAATAAATAATTTTGTTAGTAAACATGATTTAAAACTACGTAAGTAACACTCCACTTCGCACAATAAATTTTATATTTGTGCTTGTCTGTGGAAGCGACGGAACACCATGCCTCGGGGCCAAAAGTCATTTGGGTTGATCGATATAGTGTCGTGTTTGTGTTGAATAAAACCCACCTGTGTTCTTTCAGTTGTTTTTTACGCTTTAGAGACACTCACTTGTTCATACTATTTTGTAGACTTGACAGTCCTCGGCCATACCAAATATTATTCAGAGTTTCGAAAAGAAAAACTTTGAATTGAATGTTTCACGAACTAAAATTAAAACACATACAACTGCAAAACATTAAGCTGGCTGCTTTAAGTATTGTGCCATTTGCCATAAAATTTTATAAAATATAGTAATATTTGGTATAATAATACCAAATATTAAAAATTTTGGAAAAAAAGAACTATAAATAAACTTTCGTATTCAAAATACAACAAGCAATATACTGGCTGGTTTAATTCTTGTGCCGTCCACCATAAAACTACAAACATCATACGAACCCGCAACCAAAACCGGACCAAGTACAAATTCGCCCAGCACAAAACAAAAAAAAAAAAACAACTGAATTATCAATTATAACAAAGTACCGTTACAAAGCGACAAGCGGGACGCGTCAAAAAACCTCGTCGATTTCAATTTCTCATCTTCAGTAAAAAAAAAACCTACCATTTTTCCCGAAATTAAGGTGAAAGACGAAAACCAGAAGGGAGTAGTCGCTATTTTTGGCGGCCAGTCGGGCGGTCGGAATAAATGATACGAAATTGTTTCCGTGAGCACTGAGAGGGCAAAAACCACGTGTCGAAGCAATAAATCATTCGACGGCGACTCGCGTTTACTCGAATAAATGAACGATTCGATTGCCGATGCGACGATTACACGTTGTGTTTATAGAGAGTTGCAAGGAAGAATGTCGTCGGCGACTTTTTGTGGTAAATCGCTTTTGAAAGCTTAATTTTTTTTTTTCATTGCTAAAGGGCATGCCGCGGTTTGTGGAAAATTTAACGGAGTTTTAAGCTATTGAGATTGGTTTGAGAAATAGAGCATGGGTTTAATATTCGTTTTGGTTTCTTAGATTTAAATTGATTTTCACTAGGTAAACTAGGTACTCTTTAGAAAGTTTATCTATAAAGTTTAGGATTTTTATTTTTCTGGTAGAAATTACCGCTCTAAAAGAAAAAAGAGAGTGTCAGGCTTTTACTGAGTAAAACCCAGTAGTATTCCTTAAATTTCATGGTTACGTTTTCAAACAAGGTGAACTAGTTTTTGAAAATTAATAATTATGATAATTAAATAAAAACCTTTAGGTTTGCTAGCCTGGTGTGATAATAGGCTTAGAAAAAAAAAGCAACAAGTTGTTTTCATCAGAGTTATTTTGTCAGAATCTTTCAATGTTCAATGTTTCAATGTTTCTTTTGTCATTGTAATAAGGCAATCTGTTTAATCAATAAACTTTAATAGTACGTAAATATTTATTATTTACCTAATACTTTATGCACATAAAAGTACCGAGGGACTTAATGCTTTAGACATGCCTTAGGCATTTTCTAGCAGTGAACCTTTGGATGATATGATGCAGAACAAATAGTTGTAGGTGTAATAAAAGAAATAAAAAAAGGTGAATTCAAAAACATGTGTTATTCAAAGTAAACGTAAATACAATACAATTAAATATAAAAAACTAATTACACAAATATAAGTCCTACTCAAACAATTAGTCCAAATCGTCAAACAGAAAAACATAACGCTGCGATGATACTATTGCCAACTTCTTACAAAATTATTATAAAACAAAACGTATACAATATATTTCTAATGACAAGTCTTATTATAAAATTACGTCAGTTGTGAATTTATAACTCGGTTTGAATCGAGCGGAACTCGGTCAACCTTTGTTACCTTTGGTAATATATCCCATAAATTTTATCACAATTACCATAATATGAGATATTTTATGGTAACGATAATGTATGGTAATTATGTATATGTATACATTTTATACATACATGTATAAATAATTCCCTTGTCATCGATTTTAAGCTGTTTTTTGTAGTTTATTATAACAATATAAGCCAACTTTTCTTGTAGAACTTGTTTTTTTTCTAGGGTAAGTCTAATTTATTAGACATAGTTAAGTATTTGAAATAGTGTGTGTTGTAAGTTTTTTGTAACGGCGGTGTTTTTGTTACAAACTTTTGAAAATATTTGCACAAATATACCCTATATATCAATAATAGCCTAGAGCTTATCATATTTATTTAAATGACACTTTTCTATTGTAGATAAAATAATGCCATGTCCAACAGTTCAGTAACAAATGATATAAAGTTTGTAAAATTATACGAAGAGTTTATATTAAGTTTCATTTATGTCACGCAATTTATCTAGATAATAAACGCATAAATATCGATTTTTATTTAGCATTTGTTAAATAGGTATTAGCAGCTGTAGAACCGATTAAGATAAACCAAGCAAAAAGGGATCAACCCAAAAAAAAATAAAGAAGAAGTATCGTCCAACATATCACGTATCGGGTCGTACAAACCGTTCTCCTTACTATAAATGGTGACATCCCTAAAAGTACTGCTCGTAAATAACAAATGTATTCGCATAAACGGTCCAAGATGCACCGGTTGGACTAAAAAAGTGCGTCAGTAATTAAAGTGGAAGTCCCACGGAACACAGTTCCATACCTCGAATGTTTCGGCCCAGCACAACCGAAATTCGCTGCATTGTACTCTTAACAAAATTGAGCCATAAATATTCTACACGTAATTTTCGATTGTGAAATTTTGGCCAGCATATTTGCATATCGAAACACTGGGATGTCAGGTTAAAGGTTTGTAGTTTGGACAGTGTGTCATTGAGTGCATTGTGTGCACTTTGCAAGTGGGTTGGCTGAGTGCAATATTTTGCTAACCTATTTTATCGATTTCGAGTGCAAAGTAAATATTGTTTTTAGAGTAAAACAATAAGTAAGTATACTTTTTTGCAATGAGTCAATATAAGTGAGTGCATCATTGCATTTATAAGTGCAGTCAATTACTTTGGTAGAATTAAACATGACACTAATTTCTAAAGGATGTGGCTGTCTGGCTTTTTCCCAACTAAATTGTTGCTGGCTGCTAGTTAAACTGGAGCGACAACCCAGTTACTGAGTAACATAGGTAATCTTGTAACCCACGGTATACCCCTTGTCAACACTGTAGTCAGTTTTCCTGGCTTTTAATATTTGTAAGAGCAGTGGTAACCGAGTAGTAACGACCACGTCTAACAAGTTGTAGGTCGCGGGTTCAAATCCAGTCAGGCGCATTACTTTGTATAATTTATAGCACGAAGGAAAACATCGTGAGGACACATGTCCTAGAACCAAAAAATTTAATACATGTAACATCCACCAACCTGCACTGAGCCCACGTGGTGGATTACGGCCATTCCATTTCATAGAGAGGAGGCCTGAATCCCAGCTATGGGAACATTAAACAGCTGATTATGCTATGTCATACTAATATTGATAAAATAAAGACTGTCAAAGATTTCAAGACAGCCAGGACCAGAGACCAACTTTACGTGATTTTCGAAGTACGAAGGAATCTCGGTATAGCAATCAGCAAGCGGTTCTTAAGCCTTGGGGATCAATTAGTTTTGCTTTATCGCTTAAAACTCTGAACCAATATTGATGATTTTCGTATAGAGATAGATGTAACCTTTAAGAAGACCTAGGATATTATTTTTTTCCCTATAGTGCCTTTTTAATGTTAACAAGCTCGTGCTTAACCATCTTCTCACCTGATGGAAAGCGACAAGGCAGTCGATGATAGAACGCGCTTATCTAGAAGTAACCTATTCACTCTTGACTTAAAGATCCCCTGGTGGTAGCTATCAGGAGATACAGACACCGGCAGGATATTCCACTCAGCTACACGCACAATGAATGTGTTCCCAAATAGTTTTGTGGGATGTCCACCATCATCTTCCTGCACTTATCCCGTTTTATTTGGGGTCGGCGCAACAGGTTTTTTTCTTCCATTCTGCATCTTTTCTTTGGCCACCCTCTCCCTCTTCATTCATCCACATGTAAATTCATAACTCTTTTAGCAACATGCGTTTCATCTCTCCTTTTTACATGATCATACCAAGACAAACGATTCCCTTTCAATTTTTCAGTAACTGGCGCCACATTCAAACTTCCATACTCATTTCTTACTTTATCCATTCTCGTCATACCACAAATCCATCTTAACATGGATGTCCACCATGTTTCTTTAAAATATGGTCCTACTTTCATAAAGGCAAAGTCACTAGCAGAAACTATGTAGGTACGAATAATTCTGTGAAATATTACCCGCAACATCCTACACATATACAATAGACATTAAATATTAACTAATTTGTCTAACTCAATAGCGATTAGCGGTGCCTTTAAAGCGAACCGGTCATACATGATTGTAACACTATATGAAATAATTAACTATTATAATAAATTGGTAGGTTTTAACCTTTGTAAGATTTCTAAGTATACCTGTTAGCTTACCTGACTCAAAAACTAAATATTTTTTTATAAAAATCCCATATTTTTTTAAATTGATATAAACTAGTGCTAGACTACGATCCCGTCTGATGGAAAGAAGTGATGCGATTGTTGATGGTGAGACGCGTAGTTTATTAAGAGCCTATTCAGTCTAGCCTAGAAGACACCTAAATTACTATCAGACGGGAAGACCGCAGCAGGCAAATTGTTTCAATAATTCGATGTTAATCAATGAGGTGAAACGGTTAGTCCGGACCGTATAGATTTCTAGAACGTAACGATGGATTACTTGTTGTTACGTCGTTACTTCGGGTAGTCCGATGGTAGAAATAAGATAGTGGAATGAAGTCATGTAGTAAAAAGTTTTGTAAAATATTCGATTAAATTACGGAATGTTAACAGAGTTTTCAGGCCTTATTTCTCTTTTTTTGCATAGCGTTTTCTTTAAACGTCGCGTTGAATTGCATTAAATCAAGCAACAAGCTTTTAAACCATGCTCGATGTTGACGATAGGCGAGTGGAAAAGGACCCTCTTAATGCTAAACAGTCATTTTTGCGAACATTGTTGAACGAGGCTGTAGCTATTAAAATTATTGAAGATCCCATATTTGCATCAGAATGGCCGATTAAACCTAGCAATCTCTCTATTAGTATCAAAATCCAGTAGGTGCACTCTCTCTTTCCTCTTCCAAATAGAATGGTTGAAAGAAAGCACAGTGTTGCATTAGCAGCACTCGATTTACCGTCGAGAGTTGAAAATAGAACAATGAAAAAAAAACAAGCAATCATTTTAAATGTTGCCAGCGTTCATAAAAAATGTTGCTAGAGTAATTAATTCACGCAACTAAAAGGCTTAAACGACTGGTATTAGTATGTAAATATCTCAATCTGTAGCTATCAATTAGTTCGGGGGCGTACCGCTGTGTTGCCTGAGGCGCTCGCTTCGCTTCGTGACTTCTGTGTAGCTAATACCCCGCCGTGGGAACCGGAGTAGATCAGTAGCTGGTCTGTGAAAGTTGAACGATAAATTGTTAGTTAGAAAATTATAACAAAATTTTTAGGCTTTTGTTTTTTTTTCTGGTTTAAAATTACTTATGATCTCCGTTAAGTAACCCCAGCCGAGGTCGGTCTGTCAATGGTTGACCATTTAAAATACCGCGACTCTTTCGTACTTTGTAAGGCTCGTTAAGCCTCAGGTCCCAGTTTTCCTTGTAGACCTTTGATAGTAGTTACACATAGCCAAAAGCTCGATTTCTGAGCCCCTGTCCTTAAATATATTTCTTGATAGGCACGCACTTGCCCACTAGTTTACCTGATGGAAAGCGACGATATCGTCAACGATGTAGCCTGAGCAAGAACTTGTAGCGACATCGATAACGATACATAGGAACTAAAATTCAAAACCCTGCATCGTGGATTTCCGCACGAGTAAAATACATACAATAGCCCAAAATCTACTACGGGGTAGTTTTCTGGAACAGACATAATACCCTGTTTGGTAAGAGGATCCTCCCTTGTCAAAGGAGGTTTGCTGGACTTTATACTCTATTCCATATAACTCTAAAAAGTATCCTGTTACTTAATTACTGGATTCTGGTGGAGAAAGAGGACTTTAACTGACTAAAATCAACCTGTGTCTCTTGTTGTCCTTTGTCCTTGCTGTCTTGTTGTCCTGTGTCTCTTGTTGTCTGTTGGCCTTTGCTGCCCAGGGCTGCAGTAACTACAACAATTCCGTAACCCTAGCAGGCATGAGCTCTAACGACTCCCTCAATCTTGCTGATATCTCTTTTTTATTGTTAACTAGCTTCTGCCAGCGACTTCGTACGCGGATCCTGTTGCTTATGCCAACGACATTCAGTGTTATAAACGTAAGAGTAGACAAAAATAAACAGAAAGCTCAGAACTGCTAAGCTATCGGGAGTTACACGTGTTATTGTGAGTTACCCATAAAAGATAGACGTATGCTGTCGTGGGACATTTTTATATATATTTTAAAGAGAACATTTCCGTTATACATGTTTTCTGTGTAGCTTTAACCATTAAGGCTGCAAACGCGACGGAAGCTTAAAAAATGGAGTAATTTCTCCCGTTTCCCCAACATTTCCCTTCACTGCTCTGCTCCTATTGATCGTAGCGTGATGAAAAGTATACTATAACCTGCCCATGAGTATGAAGAATGATTGTACCAAGTTTCGTTAAAATCCATCGAGTAGTTTTTGTTTCTATAAAGAACATACAGACAGACAGACAGACAGACAGACAGACGGACAGACAGACAGACAGACAGACAGACAAAAATTTTACTGTTTGCATTTTTAGCATCAGTATCGATCACTAATCACACCCTGATAGTTATTTTGGAAATATATTTCATGTACAGAATTGACCTCTCTACAGATTTATTATAAGTATAGATAGGTGCGCGCTTTACCGCTACCTCACTTGATAGAATCACCATCTCATCTCATCAGGTGAGATGGTGGTCAAACGCAAGCCTATCAAAAATAAAACAAAAAAATTAGAAGACGACAATGCAGTCGATAATGGAGGGCGCTTATCTTGAAGTAACCTATTCATTCTTGAAGATCCACAGGTTGTAGCCATCAGGAAACACAGACCCTGGCAGGGATTTCCACTCCTTCGTCGACCTATAATAGTATAGCGGTTTTAGTAAATTTCATTGTTATTTAGCTCATAATCACTAGGCACTTATATAGTACCAACTTAACACCAGGAAACAAAAAACCTAATTTCACAATATTGAAGAAAAAACAACACAACACATTCCTTATTCTACGAAAAATCACATTTGAACTTACACCACCGACCTTTTCAAACACACATGGACCTTGGTATGTGAACTTGGTCTGATACAAAATGACCCATCGAACCATAGCGTGCCTAGAAGCAATTGCAATGGGCACAGGGATAGCTATCGGCTTACACTTAATGGAATATATGTGGGAATTCGTTTAGGTAGGACGTAGGAATTATGTCGCCAGTGTAAGCTGTAATTTAGTAAGTAAAACGAACTTAGGGTGTTTTTAATATCGTCCAGTTTTGATCACGTATGCGGCATTGCCCCGCACGCAGAACCCCCGTTAACACCCTTTTCATCATCATCAACATCCACATACATCCACGTCGAATAGTCCTGTGAGTCTCACATCCATTGGACTCCCGCAACCCTTACCAGGTTATCGGTACACCTTACATGAGGCCTTCCAACGCTACGTCTTCCAGTAGATGGTCGCCACTCCAGAACTTTTCAGCCTCAACGGCCATCTGTTCTGCGAGCAATGTGCCCTGCCCATTGCCACTTGAGTTTGGCGATTCTTCGTGCTACCCATTTCATGCTTGCAAGTAATCAATCAGTGATGCAATCTCTGATGGTGAAGCGCACTAGTTTATTAACAGCCTATTCACTCTAGCCTTGAAGACACCCATCTTATAATCGGACGGGAAGACCACAGCAGGCATATTGTTCTAGTCCTTCGACGTACGTGGTATGAACAACGTTTGATACACGAAGAAATTGGTCACTGCGGCTTTATAACACCCTCACCCGCGGTTCGGGCAAATTCTACCTCGATCACGATGATAAACAATACAATTGAAGAAACCTGTATTGTAAAGTACCTTTTTTATTAAAGAATACAGCATATTTAATTTATTTTTTCCATTTAAGTAAAAAAAAAGTTTGATTCCTAACACGTTTCTTTAACTCGCATTTAGGGACGGTAGGTATATACCGGCAAACATATTCACATTCCAGTTTACATTGTCCGTGAAAAAAGTAACCCACAAAGGCGTACCCATATAACCTTTTGCAAAAATATGTCGTACAATGTCTCGATATTGAATAAACTTGATAACATAATGAAATAATAACAATTGACAACCGCAGTCCATAGCAGTGTAAAATTGAAAAAGGTAAAAATAAAAATGAAATTACGTACATTCAGCGTATAATTTTGGATGAGTTTACGAGTTTTTGAGTGTTAATAAAGATAAAGCAATAATTTGGCTGTAAAACTAAACGTTTATGATGGATATTGTTTTAAGTACGGCGCGGTGTTTTGTTAAGGGTAAGCTTTAGTTGTTTTTGAGTCATTCATTTAGATCATCCATTTCGATTGCAGTTTTTTATTTTTTTATTTGTTGCTTATATTTTTTTTTACTATTTTTTTTTTTGGCGTGCCTATCCAGGCTTGCAACTGGGCACTATCTCATCTGCTGTTAAGCGATGATGTGGCGGACGATGGAACACGCTTGCCTAGAAGCGATCTATTCACTCTTTCACCAAAACTCTCTCAATTGCAAGAAACATTAAATTAGTTTTACACAAATATATGACTCAATTTCAATTTCACGACAAGGCAAAATCAGAAGGTTGCGTGTTCATGTCACGTCGGGGTCACCAGTTTGGAGGTATGTGGAACAGAGAGTAAAGTCCCGCAAACCACCTTTTGAAAAGGGAGGACCCTCCAACCAGACAGGTGTTATAGTCTGGTGGGCGACTGCCCGATAGTTGAAGTCGGGCTGTCATATATGTTCAAATCGCGCGGAGAACTTTGATTGCGCCATGCAGGATTTCGTATTTTCTTTGTAGTTCTTATGTGGCGTCATAGATGTCGCTACAAAACTTAAATAATCTGTCGATTACTCTTTCTTTCCAATTCGCTCTTTTTTAGAACTTTTTTATTTACATCCGAGTTTTTACTTTTATTACTTTTAGTAGTGTTATCATTTGACGCTTCCACTTCCAATTCTGATAAACCAAATTTAAAAACTCCGTTTCCAAATTCAGCTTTGCTATCCTAAATTAGTCCAGCCCCTCTAGCCAAGTTACAACCACTTCGCTTGCGTCGAACTTGCGAGTTGACCTTGCCGCCAATTCCTTTGTTCTGACCACGTAACTTAGCGTTGAGACGACGTCGTTCCCGTACGTTTGAAGCTTTCTACTAGCGTTAACTATTGCAGATTAGCAACTTGGCTAGGGGTACAGATTATATTATATTTTTTAAGGATGTATCATTGCCAAAGGATATATTTTTTGCTCAAGTTTTACATAACCCTTAAGTAAAGCGCAGTGTTTACGAGCACACGACGGTTTTCAGTAAGTCCGCGATGGTAATCACTTAATTCGCGTTTTTTTACGACTCCACATCAAAAACGTTCAGTGTTCACGTGACCTTTGACAAATAGCGGCTCTTTACCAGAAATACACGGTTATCTGTTCAGCCTGTGCTTTCCAATGGGGTTATTATACACAGTTTACGAGTTTTTGAGATGTCAACCAGGAGTTAAGGATGGAGGTTGTTTTTGAAAAGTTATGACCGGATTTGCGTGTTTTTTTGGCGGTTTTGATAAAGTTTGAGTGCACTTAAAATAAGGTTTTAGTGGTTCGGTGCTTGAAAGTGGTACGTTTTTGTATTCAATATACACAATTCGAACTTGTAAACTTTGTACTGCAACTTGTAAACTTGTAAAAAAGGGCCAGTTTTGACATTTAAAAAAATCTCTAGAGTGTAACTTGGAACAAAACTGAAAGAAACAATAAAATAATTATTAGAGGTCCGGTTTAGTAGTAGCTATTTTAGAAGAAGCTAAACTACAGCGGACAACGGGGGCCGCTAGGTAGTTTAATTCATGAATCCCCAAGCGACCACCGGTGGCCGCGCATTTATTGTCTTACTATTGTGTCTCTAATTGACGGTATCTGAAGGGTTAAATACAAATTTTATTTTTTGACGACTTTCATCGAATTAACATTTTTGTAGGCATTAAAAAATGTATCCGATTTTTTTTTTTAATTTATACATATATATTAAGAGAAAATAGAAGAAAACAAGAAGTCCTAAAGAGTCTCTAATTTTTTCACAAGGTTTGCTTTTTATGACGCAGAGGATTTTTAAAATTCACCCCCTAAGGGAACGAAACGAGGGTGTAGAATTGTACGGAGAAACCGATTTTTACGCAGGCGAAGCTGCTGGCAGAAGCTAGTATTAAATATCACACTAAAATGTGAGTCCATGTATATGGTGTGTATTTTTGGTACTATTTTACAGTCAAACGGTTGAACGAATATAAAAGTTGACACACGTGAAAATCATCCAATGACATCCCCCGCTCTTAGGCGGAGCGGGAGATAGTATCAGGCTTTTACTGACTAGCAACCCACTCCTGTTCTTTCTTTGCGATTGTTCTACGGCCCCGGAAATCTCTTTCGCATTACCCATTACCCCAGTAGGACCTTGCAGGGCTCCTACGGTTGCTGACAACTTCTTGAGGCACGCATGGAACACTACGGACGACTTGGGCTCGGTCCGGACGGTTACCGGACGGTTCGAAATATGATATAGAACACTTTTTTAACCGACTTCAAAAAGGAGGAGGTTCTATGTTCGGCTGAACGTATTCATTTATTTATTCATTTATGTACACACAAACACATAAAAAGTGAAACTAACAAATATAGAAAGAAGAGTACAAAGGTACTGCTTATTTTTTTATTTCGAGAGTACCTACCTAAGTTCCTTTTGGATCATTTTCTATCTTTACGTGGGCGAAGCTACTAACCAAAACTAGTATAAAAATGCCCATAGATATCTGAGTGAAGATAAATAAAAAATTAATCTGTGGATAACTTTTATTAATAAAGGAAGTGGGATTACCTAACTCAGTAAATTAAATAAATTAACAACTAATGAGTGCAACGCAAAATACCTTCTCAACTCTAGCGTAATAAGGTCTGTAGATAAAGTAGATCAAAGTCAACATAGTTGCAAAAAAAAATAACTGGGCAAGCGCGAGTCAGACTCGAGCACAAAGAGTTCTGTACCATTATCTGTCACGATATTATAACTATTTATTAATATCGAGTAAAAAACGGCAGAAAATCACGTATGTTGCATGGGAGTCCCACTCAAATATTTATTTTATCCGGTTTTTAATAATAATATTCCACTAATATCACACAACGCCGTCTAGTCCTAAGCTAAGCAAAGCTTGTGTTATAGGTACTAGACATCTGCTAAACATACTTATATATTTTTAATAACATACTCATCACATAAACATTTGTCCTTGGAATCGAACCCACGACCTCCGGCATAGCAGTCAGGGCCACTAACCACTAGACCAACAGGCCAGTCAGTTTTAGTATCAATTTTATTGTAACAGCGGTAACAGAAATACATTATGCGGTACAAAACAGCGGTAGCAGAAATACATAGGTACATTTTTGTAAAAAAAATCAAATGTCTAGCTATCACATTCATGAGATACTGTCTGGTATCTGACAAACAGTGGAGATTGGTAATAAAGTCCCGTTTTTACCCTTTGGCCACGGAACCCTAATAACATGAGACCGAGAAAAACCATGTACACAATTACCCTACATAGCATCATTAATGAATTATTCACTCAGATTTTCTTCACGCCCGTACTTTGTCATTGACAACGCATCAAGTAATTGTGGGACATAAAAAACTCAATTATCCATAGTTAGCAACATCCACTTATATACGGAGCCATCAATCTGTGTCTTATTTAAATAAATAACATCATGTTATAAATGTAAATGTGGGTAACGTAGTCGTATGTGTCACTTACGACATTTTTCGCTGACATTCGAGATGGTTAGTTGACCAGTGTATCTTACTTTGGTTTGAATTCGACGAATCTACTATTTACTATTTTAAAAAAATAGGTATATAAAAAATAAGTCACAACACAGTTTTTCATATCCTTCAAATTTAAAGAAAAAATAAACAAACATAATAATTCAAAAATAAGAATAATAACAGTATTTTTGGTCACAAAGTACTGTTATTTATTTATTTAAATCTTTATGCACAGAGTTGTACCAAGGCGGACTGCTGGTTATTATTCTTATTTAAGCTGAAAATTATATAGAAACGAAATATCTTAAGTACGCGAGCCTAGGTTGTATGCGGGAAGTGGATACAAGTAATCTTTGTACATCAGCACTGAGACTTAGCAGGCAGCTTAGTAGGTAAGAACCTCCATCAACATCTGATGAGGTTCTTGTTAGGTAGTTGGATCAAGAGTTTGATCCAAAATGACTCCTGGACACGGCGCGTATTATTAAGAGGTTTGTCTCTCATGAGCTCTAAACACTGATAGTTTGTACCACGTTCCCAAATTTTCAAAATTAGTTGTCTTTACGTTTTTAAACAATCCTTGCTAATCCTTACTTCCTTACTTTAATATTATAAAAGCGAAGGTGGTTTGTTTGTTACGTCTTCACGCCTAAATGGCAAAACCGATTTCGATGAAACTTGATACACGGATAGACCATGTCCTGGAATAGGACATAGGATACTTTTTATCCCGGAATTATGTTCCCTTGGGATAATTTTCCGCTATCACGCGGGTGAAGCCGCTGGGAGCAGCTAGTAAGACATATTTTCTTTATTTAACTTGTCATATAAAAAAAAAACAGGACGTGACGATGACAACGACACACTCATCTAATTGCCTACTAAAAAAAAAAAAAAAAAAACATTAATCAAATTCATAAATAGTGCTAATAACTGTGCTAAAGAGGTCGTTACCAGGTGCAATATTACCCAACATCCTCCACACCACATTTCCTTATCAAAACTTAATAACGACAAATGACAGACACCTTTCTGTCTGTCTATTTAAATGTGCCACGCCTAAGCAAAGGTATACGATACATGTTTCAATTACCACTATGCTTATGGATCGAGTATGATATAAATGCGAACCATTGCGCCTTAACAGGCTCGCGTATTAGCCGGGCTTGAAAAAATACGAGTCAGACCGGAGTTGGTGGATTCTACTTGAGATTAAGAGAATAGTACCTCTCTAGAAATAAAAAAAAAGTATTGTAGGGGTTTTATTCTCTGCTCGTCACCACCCTCATTTTCTCCAATTTTCTGTACGGTGCAGAGACATGGACCCTTAAAAAAGCTGATCGTTGCCGTTTTTGAGATGTGGAGTTGGAAGTAAATGCTTGGTGATAGAGATTCAGGCGCAGGGGTTGATTGGATTCTTGGGGAAGATTGAAAACTCCAGATTGCTGATCCTTTCAGTTGATTTATTTACACGAGAAGCAAATTTTTCCAGTTATTCACAGTGGGATTTTTCTCCGTCCGTAGTTCCACCTGGTGAAGTCCAAAATGTAGCGTGCCGCGAAGTTCAACCGACCCGAATAACCGTGAGGCGGCTGTTTATGTATCTTCATAGGTGGGTGGAAGTAGGGGCGGAGCTGACGTAGCTGATCTACGTCTAATTTAACGTTGTATGGTGCACAAGGGTGGAGGTAGTGTGGGCCGTGACCTTCCTAACTCGACCCTTGCTTACATATTTTCGGTCAACAGGACCTTTATCAAATACACACATGTGGCTTGAATACCACGATTATTCCAGATTCTAAATACAGTATAGTTTAGTTACACAATAGTTTGAACAGACAGTATAGTATGCATATTTTCGACTTTTCTTATAGGAATTAGGTACATTTGTCTTACAAGAATCACACATTATAATTAACCTATGTGGGTAAACCCGCTAACTATGGCTAGTGTAGCTGTAGGTCGCTGTGCTCCTTAACAATCCCACCCCCCGTAAGAGGGTTCAGCCGATTACAGACCCGTCAGTGGGGAGCACAACGACCTTTACAACAGGTCGACGTAATGTTCCGCTATTAGTTCTTACATCTACGACGCGTACAACACCGTCGGGCCCGGGAAACACTTTCACTATTACGCCTCTTGTCCATTGACTGCGCGGTTTGTTTTCGTCCACAATCACTACCACATCATCGACTTTAATGTTCTGTACGTCGTTGCTCCACTTTCGTCGCTGCTGCAGCGTCGGCAGGTACTCGCGCAGCCATCGCCTCCAGAAGAGGTCAGCCAGCGCGTTCACCCGGCGCCACATGCGGCGCGAGTCGAGGTCGACTACGTGCCGACGCGTGCATGGCGCATCTCCTGCGGTAGAGCCCAGCAGGAGATGGTTCGGAGTCAGCACCACGGGTTGCTCGGAGTCGGCGCTCACGTAGGCGAGCGGCCGGCTGTTAATGACCAGCTCAGCCTCAGCGAGAAGGGTGTAGAGGACCTCCTCGCGAGGGGCCCGCTCCTTCAGCGTCGCCCGCAGCGCATTCTTTACAGAACGCACTAGGCGCTCCCAGCAGCCGCCCATGTGTGGAGCCGCCGGGGGGTTGAAGTGCCAGGCTATGCCCCGGCCTGTCGCCTCACTCTCGAGGCGGTCTTGATCCAGTTCTCGTAGCGCCGCTCGTAGCTCGGAGTGCGCCCCGACGAAGTTGGTCCCGCGGTCAGAGTACATGTCCGCGGGACAGCCGCGGCGCGCTATCAGGCGCCTCAGCGCTAGGATGGCGGAGTCAGCGCTCAGCGACGCGGCGAGTTCCAGGTGGACAGCGCGGGTGGTGAGGCACGTGAACAACACGCCCCACCTCTTCTCCCGGCGCCGCCCCACGGCGACCTCCATGGGGCCAAAGTAGTCGACCCCGCAGTGCACGAAGGCTCGGCGCGTCGACTCCAGTCTTGCTAGCGGCAAGTCGCCTATCTTGGGCGCGGTAGGCGCGCTCCTAGCGACGCGGCACTGCTGGCAGCTCGCTGTCACTGCCTTCACCGTGGATCTCAAGTTGGTTACCCAATATCTCTCCCGTACGTTGTTGACCACTGCCTCTTGGTTGGCGTGTAGGGAGGTCACGTGGTATTTCATGATCAGCCGGCGCGTCAAGGCATCCTTCCCGTCTAGAATTATCGGGTGACGCGCTCCAAAGACGAGCTCGTTGCAGGCGCCCAGTCTACCACGTACTCTCACCAGCCCATCTTCATATATCATAGGATCTAAGGTTCTGATCTTACTGTTTTTTGGGAAGCGGTCGTGCGTCTCGTAGAGCTCTGATCTCTTCACTAAAACTCTCACCCTGCATGAGTCTCAGTAGACGTAGCTCCGCCTCTCGCAGGTCGCCCACTGTGACGGCGCTCGACGCACGGCGCTTGCGACACAGGTCCGCAAATATCAGCAGGCGCGCCACGACTCGTACGGCGCGTGTCCAGGTCGGTAGCCGCTCGGGTGCCAGCAACGGTTCGGCCGGTGGTGTCGTAACGTTCACCCGCTGCACTCGTTCCAGCTCTTCCTCCGTCACTGCGCCGCTCGCGGAACACGTCGGCCATTGCTCCTGTGGACAGAAGAGGAAGGACGGGCCCGACAGCCACTCATTGCAGCTGTCAGGCCAATCCAACCGGGTGCTTTTGTCCGCTGGGTTCGACGCCGAGGGAACCCAGCGCCAGTCGGACTTCTTTGACCGTGTATCTATCTCGGCAAGTCTGTGGGACACGAATCGCTGGAAATCAGCGGCGTCCGAACCTATCCATTTTAAAACAGTTTGACTGTCAGTCCATAAATACCTTTGTTTTATTTCTACACCTAACTCGCACTCTACAGTAGCAGCTAGTCTACACGCCAGCACGGCTGCCTGCAGCTCTAGGCGTGGGATCGAGACCACCTTTTGAGGGGCCACCCTGGCCTTTCCTATGACGAAGCTCACTCGCCTACATCCGAGTTCATCCTTTCCCGCTATATAAGCGACTGCGGCGTAGGCTGATTCGCTCGCGTCCCCAAACACATGGAGTTCAACGTCCTCCAGTGTTAGGCCGTACCACCTAGGGATGGTCACCCTCTCCAGCAGCGTTAAGTTACGTAGCCACTGGAACCATGTCTTGGCCTCTTCCTCTCCCAGCTGTTCGTCCCACTGAATCCCTGACCGCCATATTCTCTGCATCAATACTCTACTCTGGATGATGCAGGGGTACAGGAAGCCCAGTGGGTCAAACACTGACATGACTAGTCTCAGGAACTCCCTCTTCGTGGGCACCACCTTTCCTTCAACAAGCGCCTTAGGCAGCTTTTTGAAGGAGAGGTCAAAGGCCAAGAGGTCAGTGCCCGGCGTCCATATCATCCCTAACGTTCGCTCGGAGGCGTTCTCACTATTTTCTAGCGGCACACTATGCGGCATATCTATCCTTAGCTGCTCTCTCAGCTCCTGTGAGTTCGTCACCCACCCCCGTATATGGAACCCGCCCTGAGCGTGGACGTGGGTCACATCGTTGATTAGTTTGGCCGCTTGGGCCACGGACCACGCGCTGTCCAAATAGTCATCCATATAATGACTCCCACGAATGGCGGCTGCCGCTTCGGGGTACTCCACCTCGTGACGTGTCGCGTTTTTATTTAACACGTAAATCGCCGAGGTGGGAGACGATACCGCACCGAAGATCATGGAAGTCATGACATGGACCTGGGGTTCCCTATCGGCCCCCGACTGCCATAGGAACAGCTGCGCTCCGCGGTCTTGTTCCCTAACTTTCACTCGTAGGAACATGTCCGCAATGTCCCCCGTGAATCCTATAGGACCTAATCTAAACTTAAACAATACACCGAGCAGCGAATTCAATAAGTCGGGGCCCGCCAACAGGTTGGCGTTCAACGAAGTACCTTGGTACGTCGCGGCGGCGTCGAAGACTAACCTTAGCTTTCCCGGTTTGTTGGGATTCCTTACTCCAAAATGGGGCAAGTACCACACCGGATCTTGGACGCCACCCTCCAATCTGTTGGCGTACCCTTGCTCAAGTAACCTATTCATCTGATTATTGTACGCCTCTGCGTACGTCGGGTCTTTGCCTAGCCTCCGCTGTATCCCAGCCAAGCGATGGCGGGCTTGGGCATAGTTGTCTGGGAGCTGCGGGCTATCGTGCCTCCACAGCAACCCCACCTCCCAGTGGCCGTCCTCCGTTTGACGGCTGGTGTTTTCTAATATTTGTAAGGCCCTATCGTTGTCTACGTTAGACCTAGACACACTAACTATACCTATCGACTCTAACTCAAATTGACTTTTCACTAAATCATGCAACTCTGTTACAGGTTCTATGACACAATTCACAGACTCCTCAGCGGGACCATGTCCCCTACCTACGGGCCCATGCACGACCCAACCTAAGCTGGTCAAAGAAGCGACTGGCTTACCGGACTTTCCTCGGCGTAGTTCCCGGCCGACGAGCAGCTCCCAGTTGTCTTGACCCAGCAGCAGCAGCGGCTTGGCCCCGACCATCCCCTCGCAGCCCAAGTCGCGCAGGTGGGCGTGCTCCGCCAGCAACGCAGCCGGCACAGTTTGCGCGGGCAGCTCCAATCTCCGGAACGTACGACACATCACTTTATGTGGCTCTCCGTTCGGCCCACGCACTGTCACTTTAATTTGACGCGAAGCACTGTCTTTTATTTCCTGGCCGCGCGCCGTCTTCAGTACCAGAGGCTCTTCCTTGCCAACGGCGTTTTCTGCTAGCGTGTCATCGATTAGCGACACCGTAGCTCCGTCGTCCAGCAGGGCGTAACAGTCGTGAACGCTGCCTTCCACCGTCACATGCACAGGCACAATCTTCAAGAGTGACTTTCCGCAGTAGTCGCTCACGTTGGCGACGCTCTCTGTGGTTTTCCTCTCCGCGTGCAGCAACGGGTGGTGCGCGTAATCGCACGACGGACACTTGTCGGCCCGACAAAACCTCTTGTTGTGTTGTTTTGTTATACATTTGAAACAAAGTCGTTTGTTCTTCACATGACTCCATCTCTCGTCCACGCTGAGTTCGATGAACTTATCACACTTAGGGAGCCCGTGATTCTTCCCACACATCGAACACTGGGGCTCCGGGGGCGGCGAGTGGTCGCTCTGTACGTGAAGGCGCTGTACGTTTCTGTACGGGGGCTGCCTCTCCGCGGCTTGCTTCGGCGCGTTCCTCTGCGACTTTGAAGCTGGTGGCCCGGTAGCGCTCACCTCCATCTGTACATAATAGGACGTGGCACGCGCGAGGTGGCCGAGGAAGTCAGATAACACCTCCAAGCTCGGCGCCACCCTCATGTCTATTCCTTGCGCCGTGGCCATTCCCATCGCGTAATCTCCGTACTGAGCCTTTTGCACTGGCGTCAGCTTATTCAACAGCTCGCTCACTAGTTGCGGGTTGTTCAGATATCCCGTCGCGTGTATATTCCTCAGCAGCGACACACAATTTCGTACCGTCGACGAGAACTTTCTTAACTCGCGTCCGCTCTCGGTGACTTTAGGTAGTGCCCGTACTTTCTTCAGCGCGCACTCCAAGATTAGGTTTGGGTGACCAAACTCGTCGTCCAACGTCTTCATAATCTCCGTTGGGTTCGTAGACGTTCGAAGTAGATCTTCCACCGCGATCTTAGCCTCTCCCTGTAACGACGACTTCAGGCGCGCTAAGTTCTCATGGGGTTTGAAGTCGTACATTGCCGTCGTGTCCCAGTACATGTTCTTGTAAGACAGCCAGTCCGCCGGGTCCCCGCCGAAGTATGGCAACTCGTACGCCTGTCTCGGTACCGGCCGCGGACGTGCCAGGTTCGAAATGGCCTCGGCTAATTGGTCAATCTTCTTGTCGCGCGGTCGGCCTCTGTCGGCGTCTTCGGCGAAAGCCCGGTCCCAGTCTTCCTGTCGTACACGTGTTGCACTACCGCTCGGTATAGGCGCGTTCGATATGGTGTCCTTGAAACGTACGGTCGCGGGCGCACACTGTGAGAGCGCTGATACTTGGGGCGTCGCGGCTACTGGTACACAATGAGCGTTCGCGGGCGCGTACACGGGCACTTCGCGCTGAGTCGCGGGCGCGGACATGGGTACGTCGCGCTGTGACGTAGGCGCGAGCACGGGCACGTCGTGCTGGGTTGCGGTCGCGGGCGCGGACACGGTCACTTCGCGCTGAGTTGTGGTCGCGGGCGTAGGTACGTACGATGACACTAATTGATGTGGCGGCGCTTGTTCATTCGGTGTGGTGTGCGTCACCCATTCTTCTACACGGCGAGTCGTATCTTCGTCGTCTGATGAGACGTCTTCTTCAACGGCGGCGTCTATTTCAGCTAGTTCCGCTTCAAGTCTCTTTCTGACTAAGTTTTCTTTCAGGCGCACAAGCTCCCTCTCAGCCTCGTACTCAACCCTCCTACGAAGATAGTCGGCGCACCGTTGTCCGCTTTTCGTGGAGACGTGGCTTGATCCCGGCTTCCGTGCGCTCCGTCGCATTTCCGATTCCCTGGGGGTGGCGGCGTCACTATAATCGATTACGCGGCCGGGCCCCGCCAGGGGAATCACGGTGGCAGGTGCAGGGACCGATGATGAGGTCGGCGCTATCGACGGTGAACCGGGTGCCATTTCAGTCGGCACCCCTGAGTCGCTCTCCAAAGCACGCCGTCTGTTCATTTCGTCTTCCAGTTTGCGCAATCTGCTTCTTGTGGTGATGATGCTACGTTCGCTCATCCTGGGTGATCTTCACAGGGCGATCTTGATGACAACTTGTAGCACGTTCACCTAAAATCTTCAGCTTGTCTAGTACAATCTTCGTTCTTCTCCAAGACGATCCGGCTCGAAGGACCAAAATGATAGAGATTCAGGCGCAGGGGTTGATTGGATTCTTGGGGAAGATTGAAAACTCCAGATTGCTGATCCTTTCAGTTGATTTATTTACACGAGAAGCAAATTTTTCCAGTTATTCACAGTGGGATTTTTCTCCGTCCGTAGTTCCACCTGGTGAAGTCCAAAATGTAGCGTGCCGCGAAGTTCAACCGACCCGAATAACTTTTTTTTTTTTTTTTTTTTTTTTTTTTTTGAGTGGCCTCTCGCAGGTCAACCTCTGAGGTTGTCGTCTGCTCAACCGAACTTGCCTGTGGCGGCCCTGAATAAATTCAAAGCCTCCAGCCAGGGCTTACTTAAAAACTACTTATAAATTTAAGTGACAACGCTAAGGGCACCCCCTGTGGGGTACGAGCCTCGGCTTAGGGCGTCACTGGGGGAGGGCAGCAAAGGGACGGGCTGGATCGAGCAAAAACAATAATATTTATTATTATTAAGGGAATTTTTAAAGCTACAGCTCAGCGGCGCGGGCTGGCTCGAGCAAAAGTCGGGGAGGACGATTACGTGAGTTTCGCGGCGGACCTCGGCGGCGAGGCCTGAAGGATGTCGGTTTGTAGTGTCTTCGAACTGTACTGGTTTCCCTACGGCTCTCTTGGAGCAGGGTGATGGGGTCGTCTGGGGTGACTAGAGTGTGCCTTGGTCGGCGAATCTTGGAGATACGGGAGGGTTCGTAACGGGCTGCCCGTACGATGAGGGGGTTTCGATGTTTCACAGCAGAGTCAAAGAAGCGCTTGCACAGGCGCTTCATGAACTGCTGTATGGTGGGGACTCTGAGATCCAAATGGATGTTCTCATTTCGGACGTAATAATGGGCTCCTAGGATCCTACGGAGGATACGATTTTGGAGGGTCTGCATCCGGTGGATGTGACGGGCCTTGGCATGTGCGAAGATCGCACCGGCGTACGTCAAGATCGGGCGGATGACTGCGGTGTAGAGGCGCAATTTGCACTTGCGTGACAATTTGCTGCGGGCAGTCATCATACAGTGAAGCCTACCGTGAGCGAAAGCAGCTCGCGAGCGAGCCTGCTTTATGTGCTCGGCGAAGGAAAGGTTCTGATCTAAGATCACTCCGAGGTACTTGGCTTGCTTTGCCCAGGGGATCGGCTTGCCGTACATGGTGATCGGAGGGGGGGGGAGAACGGTTTTAAGCGGCCTCCGATAGAGAACCGCCTGACTCTTATCAGGGTTAACCTCGATCCTCCATTTCCGGAACCATTCACCCAAATGGTTTGCGGAGTTTTGAAGGTTTCGAGCGATAGCCCTGGGGTCACGACCGGAGCAATAAATGGCCGTGTCGTCAGCGAATAGAGCCAACTGGGCCTTTTTGTCTTGGGGAATGTCGCTGGTGAACAGCGTGAAGGCAAGAGGGGAAACTACGGAGCCCTGAGGGACTCCTGCCCTAATCGGATGAGGGGAGGACAACGCTCCTTCGATGCGATAGCGGAAGGTACGGTTCGACAGAAAGTCTCGCAAGATGAGCACGAGACGGTCAGGCACGCCGAGTTGGTAGAGCTTATATAATAAGCCATTGTGCCAGACCTTGTCGAAAGCCTTTGCTATGTCGAAATACAAGACGCCCGTCATCGCGTTACGTTGGAAACCAGCGCTTATGTGCTCTACGATGCGGTGGACTTGGTGGATGCACGAGTGTTCGGTACGGAACCCGAATTGCTCGTTGGGGATGAGACCCTTTGTTTCGGCGTAGTCTTTGAGCCGCTTATAAATAAGCCTCTCGTAGATTTTGCCGAGAACGTTTAGGAGACTGATGGGGCGGTAGCTGGTGGGGTCAGACTTGGGCTTACCTGGTTTGGGGATACCTATGACGGTGGCCTGCTTCCAAGCTTGGGGGAACATGTTGTTGCTCAATGCGCCATTGAAGATGGCGGTCATTAGCACAATGAGTTGGGGGGGGAAGAGTTTGAATACTCTGTTCGTGATGCCGTCGGCTCCAGGGGCTTTTCTGGGCTGAAGCTTTTTGACTATCTCCACTACCTCGTCGGGGGTGACGGGGGCCAGTGGATTGTCGGGGTCTTCGACCGGAGGAAGGGAGGCTCTTCGTTCGACTTCAGCATCCACAATATCGATGTGAGCTTGGTCTACTAGGAGAGTGCTAGGCGAGCATTGGGCTTCGAGACTGTCGGCTAGGCATTCCGCCTTTTCGGAATTGTCAAAAGCGACGCTTCCATCGGGGCGGGTGAGCGGGGGCATGGTGGACTCTTCGGAGGAGCGAAGCTTCCTCTGAAGTTGCCAGAAGGCGAGGTGGGTGGGCTCGAGTTCACTGAGCGTCTTTTCCCAGCGGGCAGAACGCAGCTCAATCATGCGCTTCTTTACAGCACGCTGTAATTTACGCATGTGAGCCTTGTTAGCGACGCAGGGAAAAGAGCTGTACGCGCGGATAGCAGCGTTCTTCTCGGTCATCAGAGCCCGTACATCGTCCGGGATTTTCCAGCGACAGTCCTCTGTCGCCGGGATCTCCCTTGAACAATCGTTCAGGACAGATTGTACGTGCTCTGTGAGCGAGTCGATCGCCCCCGCCGTTTCAGTGGCTGAGACTATGTGGTCAGGGATCGAATCCAAATGGGGTGACTCGGTCGATTTCAGCCGTTCGCTTACTTTCTTCCAGTCAGTGACCGTAATCATTTGGGACGGGGGGGGCTGGCCTGGGTCAAGGTTACCCGAGCGGGAGCCAAGGTGCATGACCACTGGACGGTGGTCAGAGTTGAGCTCATGTATCGCTTCTATAGATTGCATACGGAGGTTTACATTCTTTAGAAGCGCCACATCGAGCACATCGGGGCTGTGGTTGGGATTGTGGGGAAAGTGGGTATGACTCATCGGACCGATGACGTCAAAGTTGAGGGAAGCACCTAAGTTGAATAGGACCTTCCCACGGGGGTTGGTCAGGGTGCTATTCCAAGCGGGGTGTTTAGCATTGAGGTCGCCCGCCAGGATGACGGAGTCGCTCAAGCTGAAGAGGGCAGTGAGGTCACTGGAGAAGGCGGAGAGTTCGTCGGTCTTGTCTGACGAGGGGGGACAGTAGGCGGAGATGACGGTGATCGATTGATGACCGGTCATGCCCAGCCGACAAGCCGAGTATTCGAGATGAGATGAGGGCGGGGGGGGAGTTATGGGAGTGCAGTACAGCTCTTTTTTATAATATATGAGAGTGCCACCACCGTGACAGCGGGTCCTATCGTTGCGGACTATGCGATAGTTCGCAATTCTAGGGTCTTTACAGTGGGGCTTGAGGAGGGTTTCCTGTACGAGGAAGATGTCTAGCTGATGGTCGCGGAGGAATGCGGCGATCTCATCACGCTGGGAAGTAATGCTGTTTGCATTGAAGAAACCTAACTTTAGGGAACGGGGTTTAAAGGTGCAGACTACTTTCTTTTGTCTATCCATTATGGGGCGACAGCAGGCATCTTGTCAAGTTCGAGCAGCACGGACTCGTGCTGTTCGAAGAATTCCAGGCGCTTTGCCTGGGTCAGTACGCCGGTTGCTTCGGCGGCGTGAAGCTTGTCGGCGAGGTCCCTAGCGTCCTGCGTCATGAAAATGACGTAGTGCTCGGTGATGATTTGCCCGATGGACTTTGTCCTCGGAGGGATCACACCAGCTGGCTGGGGGGTCTTTTTGGGGGCCTTTTTGGGGGCTGCTGGGGCTGCTGGGGCTGCTGGGGCTGCAGGAGCCGCGGGGGCGGGGGTAGGCGCTGGGATGGGCTTGGCCATCAGAGCTGGGGGAGGAGGATTGGTTGGCACCAGGGCCGGGAAGGCTCTCTGGTGGTCCAGCTTGTTCCACGCGGAATCCCGCTGGGGAGCGAGGCGCGCGGGGAGCTGGGCGGAGGGTGCTTCCCTTTTCTGGCGGGCGGCGAACCGCTTTGCCATCTTGGGAGAAATGCGGGGGGCTTTGGGACAGCCCCGGTAGTTAGCCGGGTGCCCTGCCTGTCCACACAGCACACAGCTGGGAGGCTCTGTGCACTGGGTGCGATCTTTGGGACGGGGACAGTCACCTGTTCCGTGCTCGCCCAGGCACTTGACGCACCTGGGTTTGGCGAAACAATTTGACTGGGCGTGGCCATATAGCTGGCAACGGTGACATTGCCCTACGATGGCGGGTTTGTATGGCTTCTCGATGGAGATGCCAGACAGGGAGCAAACGGACTTGATCTTGAAGATCGGGTGGTGACCTTCGGTGGGCTCGCAAACGACCAGTACCATATCGTACTGTTCGCGGCCACGGGACTTGTGCAGGCGGTGGACGGCTGTCACGGGGATCTTCTGAGCAATGAGGTCCGACTTGACGTCGTCCGTAGAAATCTCCTTGGGGATGCGCCTTATGACCACACGGGTCGGCGTATCCTCGGGAAGAGAGTACGTATGAAAACATACGTTTCTTTCCTTTCGCGGTAATCCTGGGCGGAGGGGACTGTTACCTTAATGCCTTGCTGGCAAGCCTTGGCATTTGTGTAATTGATCCTACGATCATTACACATTTTGGATACCTCAGTCCACTTGGACTTGTCCTGTATGTACAGGGGAGGCGGGGGGCGTTGCTTCCTAGAGGGAGCGGAGGTGGAGCAGCTAGCCTGCGAAGCGGGGGCGGCTGGGGCGGGCTTGGTGGTAGCTGGGGCGGAGTTGGTGATGACGGGGGCGGGGGCCACGGTGGTGGCCTTTTTCGGCTTGCTAGCGGCCTTGGAGGCCCTAGCCTTGCGTTTACCTCTTTTGCCGCCTACGACGAGCTGGAACTCGTCGTCGGAGCCAGAGGAGGAACGAGCGTCGTCGGAGGATTCCGACGAGCTCTCGACCGGGACGGTGGTGTCCATAGCCTCGACTGTGGACGCTGGGGTCATCGGGGCGACCTTTCCCTTTGACTGGGAAGAAGCAGGGCGGTTGGGCGGGAGGGTAGAATCCTCATCGTCGGAGGAGTCCGACGATGGGGTCGCCTCGACGTGGGTCAGCTTCCGGGGTGGAAGGTTACCCGTGGGCGGGGGGGTGTGGACGTCATCGAGTGACGTCCGACGGGGGCCAGCGTATTCTTTGAAGGGATTTCCCCACTTCTCTAGGAAGGAGGGGTCTTCCAGGAGGACATCCTTGAAGAAGGCGACGATAGTCATCACCTCCTTTTGAAGGAGCGGGGGCATCGGGGTCATAGTCGTTTCCGACATGATGACCGAAAAATATAGGGAGGAATTACCAATAGGGGAACATGAGTCCTAGGACTCTCTCCTACGTCCCTAGCACCTAAGTCCCTGGGTGGACGGGCCCAGGGGTGAGTGACCCTCCCAGCAAGGGTTGTGCACGCTGGGAGGTGAGTACCTAAGGGTGAGCCCTAAGCTTGTAAACCGATCGCCAGTCTTATTGTGCGATCGGGCCCTGACTGGGTCTGGTGCGAAGGGATAGACACCCCAACCGACACCAGGTGTGTGGCTGAAAGAGAACTCGGAGTGATAGGTCTGACTAGGGGCCACCCCCAAGGCCAAGACCTAGCTCCCGACTCCAATTAACTGCCTAGCCCTGAAGGGGTTCGGCGGGTGTATCGGGGCAACACCCCCTTGACTTTGTTGACACCGTTAGGTTTCCCGTCAAGGACCACGAAACTGTGGCTTTTCCCTGAAGGGGCACAACGTGTTTCGACAATTTCCGTATGGAAATATTCTATCGTTCACTGCCTTGAAAAAGGCGGCTTCGGATAGTGGGCGTGGCCGGGCGACCACTGATGACGTCACGGCGGGGCGCGACGTAGGCGAGTGGTGGGGCGAGACACGGAGCACAGAGCGGGCGCGGAGCACAGGGCGGCACGTCCGATCGGGGCGAGCGTCGAGCGGGGAATGGTGGTCACCCGAATAACCGTGAGGCGGCTGTTTATGTATCTTCATAGGTGGGTGGAAGTAGGGGCGGAGCTGACGTAGCTGATCTACGTCTAATTTAACGTTGTATGGTGCACAAGGGTGGAGGTAGTGTGGGCCGTGACCTTCCTAACTCGACCCTTGCTTACATATTTTCGGTCAACAGGACCTTTATCAAATACACACATGTGGCTTGAATACCACGATTATTCCAGATTCTAAATACAGTATAGTTTAGTTACACAATAGTTTGAACAGACAGTATAGTATGCATATTTTCGACTTTTCTTATAGGAATTAGGTACATTTGTCTTACAAGAATCACACATTATAATTAACCTATGTGGGTAAACCCGCTAACTATGGCTAGTGTAGCTGTAGGTCGCTGTGCTCCTTAACACTTGGAATCCACTGGTCAGAGCATGGGACCAACGACTCCATGTCACCCATGAGACTCACCACCATATGCCAAAGAAGAATCTTTGATTTCTTTGCGTTGCCAACCAACTGACAGTCCGATGATGGAACGGGCTTCGTAGAGTATAGTTATGCAAATCCGATGCACACTTCCCAAAACGCAACCGGTAGGAAACCGACAGGCTAGCAACTCGGCGTCGATGTTTAAGATTTTGAAGCTTCGACTTTATGTGTGCACAATCATGCCATGCTGTTATCTATATTTTGCTTCGGCTGCAGCGTTCTCTCAGGAGCAGTGACAGGTGGTCGCCTCCTTCTGCGAAGCAGAAATGCTAGCACAGGAGGAGGGCACACGTGTGCGGCAGCGGCCTTCACAACCCAGCCTGAGCCGGGATTCCGATCCCGATTTCCGGCCGCAGTAGGCACGGGCTTGCGGACAGCGACCAATGGGTAGCTCGCTGTCCGACCGTCTGGTAACTGACCAGACCAAGACTAAAACGTCGATGGGGTGTATCATTTCACGTGCGCCTGAAGGAATTGTCAGCAAACCGTAGGGGCTTAGCAGGGTCGAGGCTTACTGGGGCCAAAGTTCTGTTTCTGAAAGGAAGATAAAAGTCTTACACTATCTTCCGCTCCACCCAAGAGCGGGGGATATCACTGGATGATTTTCCCACCTAAAAAACCTATATTTTGCTTACCCTTCTTATTTTACATAAACACATCCGTTTCCAATATCAAGATTAAGCCCAGTAGCTTTCTCAATAAAGAAATGGCAACAAAAAAGGATGCCTTACATCATTGAATCTAAAAGAAGCCACTTTCAGCCAGCTGTCATGACACCTAGTCATAACTCCGACTGGTTCACGACAGGTCGCCATGTAAAGACCGACACTTTCGCGTGACCTACCTTATTTTAAATTAAAAACTCCGCAAAATGTCGACCAATATATCATATTAATAACAAGATGATATTAAAGGTAGCTAGGCTTTGCCGCTCTCTGTAATATGTATGGGGACAGAAGTTACTTTTAATTTTAATTAAAATTGTAATTAAATTATTATCCATGTAAACTGTTTTGCAATACACTTTAATTTTTGCTAGACTTGGATAAAGAGAAAACTGTTTCCTTTTATTACAAACTAGCTGCTCCCAGCGGTTTCGCCCGCGTGATAGCAGAAATTTATCCCGAGGGGACATACTTCCGGGATAGAAAGTATTCTATGTCCTATTCCAGGACATGGTCCATCCGTGTACCAAGTTGCATCAAAATCGGTTTTACCATTTAGGCGTGAAGACGTAACAAACAAACAAACAAACTCACTTTCGCTTTTATAATATTAGTTACAAATTAGCTCGAGTTTGACCACTATCCCACCTGATAGTAAAAGATGATGTCAATTTTTTTTTTTGTTTTAAGGAGGAAAATTGTCTAGGATGTTTTAGACTTTTATTGATAACTAGCTGTTGCTCACGGCTTCGCCCGCATGCGTAAAATATAGATTCCTTATGTCATTCTAAAATAAAGCAACTTTTCAACGGTTAAAAAATTTTAGCTATCGGACTAGTACTTCCAGTGATTCCAAAAAAAGAAACAAACTTCACCTCGTAATAATATTAGTGTGTCAACGATAGTGCACACTCAAATAGAAGTAACCTATTCAGTCTTGACATAAAGACTTTTAGGTTATGGCTATAAGGAAACATAGACTCCGGCAGGACCACACCAATTTAGCATTACAAAATTCACTAGGAATATATTCGTGAACCAGCTGATTCGGCGAACTTCGTATCGCGCCACAGTCAATAAATGTAGTATATCTTTTGATATAGTCATATAAATCTAAGTAATATATCAAATCACACACAATTTTAACGTACAAAAGTGATCGACAGCGACTTCGTACATTTTACGTAAAGCGCCCACAACTAAAAATTTCTACAGATTTATAATATGTATAAATAGATAATAAAGCCGCACTGAAATTCAATCGAAAAAATCCCACGAAAAAATCAAAACACTGTTATTTTAAAGCAGATACAGATTCTTTATAACAAGCCTCATTCTGCTTTCCGCGTGTCTTCGCGTAGGAGTCACTATCTGACTATTTTATTTGACAGCCTTTACCCAAAAATAAGAAATGCAAAACATTGTGGAGGGTCGATTATTTACCTAATATATAGCTTTACTCACATGTTTGCACCTAAGTACATCGTCACTACATAAAATATCGAAGTATAATTATTTGTAAATATATTTATTTTGTACTAGCTGCTCCCAGCGGCTTCGCCCGCGTGATAGTAGAAAATTATCCCAAGGAATCCTTGGGATAATTAATTTTGGGATAAAAATTATTCTATGTCCTATTCCAGGACATGGTCTATCCGTGTACCAAGTTTCATTAAAATCAGTTTTGCCATTTAGGCGTGAAGACGTAACAAACAAACAAACATACTCACTTTCGCTTTTATAATATTAGTAAGGATTAAATTCTGAGAGTTTTTTGGGCCAAAATCCTTAAAATATCTTTTTTTTTTTTTATATGATATAAACTAGTACTTGACTGCGATCCCACCTGATGGTAACCAGTGATGCAATCGTTGGTGGTGAAGCGCACTAGTTTATTAAGAGCCTATTCACTCTAGCCTTGAAGACGCTTAAATTGTAATCGGACGGGAAGACCGCAGCTGGCAAATTGTTCCAGTCCCTCGAAGTACGCGGTATAAACGACGAAGCGAAACGCTTAGTCCGTAATCTTTAACCGCTTTAAAGAAAAAGAGACTCCGATTTTTATTGGTTGAAACCCAGCCGAGTTCTTTCAGTTGCTACTTGCAACTCAACTCACTACCTGCAACTCTTTCAGTAAACGGTATCACTTAAATTAGGTACCTACATCTAATATGAAACAAGTCATAAATATTTGTAAAAACCCCGGCTAAATGTAATATTTTACTTAAAAATTACTCACGAAGTCCCAAACGAAGCACTAAATTATTTAACCAATTGTTAAACTCAACGAAAATTCTTTATAAAATAACTTGTATATCAACCATCCATGAACGATGACAGCCAACTTTAAGCTTTCGAAAAATTTCCTCAACGTCACTAACTTAATTCTACCGAGTAACTTTTAATTCCAGTGTATGTAACTTAAGGGTCAGCTCACACCGAGACGCAACGCGATGCGACGTAGCTTGGAGATGAACAGTGACTGCGTACTGCAAAGCGCAGCGTATCAAAACATGTGACACCACGAGTTACAAGCATGTTTTTTTTTAATTCATGAATCCCCAAGCGACCACCGGTGGCCGCGCATCTATTGTCTTACTATTGTGTTTCTAATTGACGGTATCTGAAGGGTTAAATTGCAGTAATGAAATGGTTGATGATGAGGCACAGTAGATTATTAAGAGCCCCCTTCACTCTAGCCTATAAGACACCTAAATTATAATCTGGTTGCAGTCCTGCGTTCAAACAACGAGGCAAAACGCTTAGTCTGGGCTATAGAGGTTCCAACAACGTAAGGGTGGCTGCTCGCTGTACGTCGGATTGTCTGATGGAAGCCGACTACCACTTACAAGGTTGGGAAAAGGCTACCCCAATTATTTGAGTACAGACTGAGCGGGTTCTTGCACGCTAGAATCAGTGTGCAAGAGCCCTGATTGATTGTTCTGATGATATGCACAAAATCTTTTGACGTCGATATTGGACGCTTATTCTTTTCTGTAAATGATCTGTAATAAGCTATGTAAGGTGTGAAATAAATAAACAAAATGCTACTTTTAAGGAGAAGATTACAGAAAGAAAGAACGTATTGATTAGACACAAAAAAACATTTTGGACGTTTGTACTCGCACATAAAAAGTTCCGTACCATTTTAACTTTATTCAAACTGTCGATTTCGGCTTATGAGATGCAGTCTGCTGATGGACAAATGGATAGCGGAGGTTTCGTAGTTTTGTTGGTTACAATTCAAAGCGTACCTCATAGCATCGCGTTGCGTCTTAGTGTGAGCTAGCCTTAAGGTTAGACTTAACGAGTCTCATAAGTTTGCTAGCCTTCGATTCTTCCGTATGTTTTAAGGGCTTGCTATGCTGAGGTCAAGGTTTCCGTCTTCCGGCAAAGTAACTCAGAGGTTCAAGGAATTTCTACGTGGAAATGACCTATTTTGGTATTTTGTGAGTTGGTTCCGTGTTTGAGAAATTATTGGGTTGTTGGACTAATTTTTAGTAAAGTTCAACACAATCTGATTTTATATAAAACTGCTTGTATGTGTGAGGTTTGAATAAACGTTTTTCTTTCTTTCTTTTACATCGAAATCCACTAATTGTATGAACGCAACAAAAATTAAATTAGTGGGTGTGCGTTTTAAAATTCTTTGTGGAATAATTTTTATGTATATTTTCAAAGCAAAAATAAGGTTAAAATATTTAACTGGAATCAGAGACACTTTTATGTATTAACGATATAAGTAATTCAGTTACATTCATAATTTAAGCACTATCATTTTATTTTATTACTTAGGTAGTATTTTTTTAAGAAACATTATATTGAATATCCTTATCCTTACTTCCTTACTTAATATTATAAAAGCGAAAGTGAGTTTGTTTGTTACGTCTTCACGCCTAAATGGCAAAACTGATTTTGAATCATTATGGTACAGAGATAGTTGGGACCCTGGAGACGGACACAGGAATTTTTTTTTTAGTAGGTAGTAAAAGGGGAGAAAGAGTAAAGTATATTAATAAACGCGGGTGAAGCCGCGGGTAAAAGCTAGTCATGTAATATGGGGATCGATGAACTATATTAGTAGCGCATCAGTATTGGTATCTACGCAGGTACACATAAATAATAATCTCGTCACAAGAAATAATATTTTGACCAACAATAATTCTTGATAATTTTAGGATTAAAATTACCAATTTAAAAAAGGAGCCGAAATTTATTCAGTAACCAATTCCGAATACATTATATATACAATACATTCAGGATGTGCTTTTACATATTATGTATAGTTGCATATAAATAACAATAAATAAAACTAAAAAAAGGCTTCAATCAATCAATCAGATCAAAACGGAGCACATCTATCAGCTAATATCAGATTAATTCCACGCATCCAGATCACTGGAGGGCAATAAATCAGCACGTGCCAAATAGAGCACTTGCCAAGTACGGCGTAGTGTTACACCAGTGATAGCGTTATGTAATGTTACAGAAAAACTATCGATACAAATATCACGAGTATATACATCGATTTTTTTTTAAGGACAAATGTATGGTAATACTAGATGTTTTTGAGTGGAGAGCGTGTATCGGCAAACTTATGCGGAATATATTCATTTTTTCATCTATCTATAGAAGATTATTTTTAGATGCGAAACCTGAATGTAGATTGTCCAGAATCAGAAGTAACTGAATCGATTCCAATAATTTATACACCATTACATTTATACACATTATTTCCCAAAATTATTTAAAAAAGATCACAAGTTAGATACCACCGACATTAAGTACAACACGGGTCACGGTAGGTCATAATGGGCAGTAGGCGCCAGCGCACAGCTGGGTACGGGAGCAAAGCAATCCTTCAATCCCCCGGATAGCCCCGTGAGCCGGGACTAGCCGCTCCAACGCGCGTACACGTGCGGTCGCTTGCTTTGCTAGCATTACTGCTTCGCAGAAGGAGGGCGACCGCCTGCAAGTCCTCCTTGCCCGGCGCAAGAGATCGTTACCGCCGATCGCCCCTACGACGACCGACGGTGCTCTACTGTGAGTGTACAGATACATTCATTTTATTTAGGTATTAGTGTTAGGTATAAAGTTCGTCGGGGTCACCAGTTTGGATGTAGGAGGGACAGAGAGTAAAGTCCCACAAAGTAAATAAAAATGTGTAACTTATGAAAAATCCTCAGCACAGTTACTGCCACGACCAGAAACCACCAAAAAAAAGAAAACGAAATCCATAAACAAATGATAATTACCCTTCAACACGACTGTTCACACTCTACATTATTAAAAAGCCATTTTTATTGTCTCTGAAGACACAAGTCATCCTAAATTAAGTAAAATGATCCTTAAAGCAAATTAAGTACTATTGGTTATTACAAAAAGATTCTGGTATGGCGGTAGTGACAAGGTCAATTATTTTTCTGGCGAGTTTATAGTGAAAATGTTTCAATTTAAACAATACGTTGAGTTTGTAATGTGTATTGAGATGATATGTCGCACGTTTTATTGGAGGAGAGTGAGAAAAGAACTGATCAACCCGGATTCTCTTTAATGTCAAACATGATCCTACGTTTTATTGGGTTGGCTTTTTTGCTTCTGTCGACTAATTGGCATACTATAAAGGTATCATAATACATGCTCTGTAAAAGCTTCGGGCACCATAGTTGCAGGCTTGCTTTCGGCAAGCAACGAGAGATCATCATCCATTATTTTATACTAGCTGTTCCCAGCGGCTTCGCCCGCGTGATTGCAGAAAATTATCCCAAGGGAACATCTTTCCGGGATAAAAAGTATCCTGTGTCCTATTCCAGAACAAGGTCTATCCGTGTACCAAGTTTCATCAAAATCGGTTTTGCCATTTAGGCGTGAAGACGTAACAAACAAAAAAACAAACTCACTTTCGCTTTTATAATATTAGTAAGGATTTATTTATTTATTCAGCAAAACATCAAAGTCGATCAGTATAAGTATAAAAAAATGTGTACTTTAAAAGTTATATTAATAAAAATAAGAAAATACAATTTACATAAACATGCATGCACATATCAAAATCTATAAAATTGCTAACTTTAAATCTCGAGGAAAATATTTCAGGTAAAACTACTAAATGAGTAAATAAAAAATAGGTTTAAAGAATTTATTTTCATAAGAACAATTACAGTAGCATCAATTACAGTAAAATGAGGTACAAATAGCTTATCAGTATTGTATGTGGTAAGTTGGTGACATCATAGGTTGTATACTTTTTTATTTTAACTTTTTTATTTTATTTTATATAAGTTATCGTAATTTGTTTTAAGTAAGTTAATTAAATCTTGGATTTTTATTTAGTTTTTAACATATTAATATTATCACATTTTTTTAATTCTCCGGGTAAATCGTTAAACAGCCATGCTCCCTCAAACTGTATTATTTAGCCAAAGGAAGTTTTTTAATTCCAATTTTCTATCTAGACGATACAAGTGAGCTATATTGACTTGCAAACCTTTTGTAGTTTAGTTAGTAACGTTAGCAGAAAAGGAAGAAATAATTTTTCAAAATAATTATGCACGTATATTTTTTATTATTGATAGCCTCGTGTTTGACAACCAATCTCACCTGACAAATTCTAAGTTGTGGTTAATGATAGAACACGCTTACCTGAAAGAAACTTACTTCGCCGAGTTGCTAGCCTGTTGGTTTTCTATTATTTAGTTTGCGGAGGCGTACATCGGAATTACACAATTGAATTCAGCTAAGGCCTTTCCATCATCAGACCACTAGCTGCACACCGTTGCCTACCGTACATGGAGGATATTCCGCCTATACGTATAAAACGTTTTAGGGACACATTTATTGTGCGTACAGTTAAGGAATTAAATTCCTTGCCGGAGTCTGTGTTTTCTGGTAGTTAAAACTAAGAGTAAAAAAGTTTCTTTCAGGCCCCTACCTACACAGGTTTAATGTCCCTATTACTGGGACACCCCAGTAATGGGAACATAAACGCTGATTATGCTGTGCTACGCTACTAGAAATCGCAAAAATAATAATTTGTTCTGCTGACCGTACAAAAACTTAGTTTCAAGAGCGGTGCAAGCCCGAACAATGCTGCAGTATTTACGAGCGGTATGGTCAGCAGCGCACTCGTACGGACGCAGGTTTATTACAGGAACACATTAATAAAAGCTAGTGCATATTCTGTCTATAAGAACCATTATTATTCTCTTCGGAAAACATTATTTGCTGCTAGAACTTGTCTTACAGTAAAATCAAAATTAAGATTTTTACAATACCTTCTTGTAATGTACCACCGGGATACAAAGTACCAAGTAGCATGTACCGGATCAGTAGAGATATGATTTTTTACAATATAGAAAGAAAACACGTTTATTTGGCACACAGGTACACACAATGAGATAACACTATAATTATGGTATACAAACTTAAACCTAGAATACATCTACATTGTATGTCTCACGGCTGTACCAAATAGGTCCAATTCAGCATGATGCCAGGCCACTTGTAGCAGTTGCCTAAAGTTGGTTTTCAACTGAACCTTTATCCATTTATTGTTTGTATTTAGATTCACCAAAGTTATTCACCAGTAATGACGTATCAGAGACAAAAAATTAAAAACGCACCCGCAATTTTAACTGCGATAAAACACTTAACTTAAAACCAAATTCTTTACGATTAAAATTCACTTGATACCCTCAACTTTTTACATCATTCAGAGATTCACATAAAATATACAATATAAATAAAAATAAAGACATCATTAATATTAAACTTACGTTCAACCCTCAATAATATCGTGTATACAAGTACAGGACAACGATCAATGTCTCGATCACATCATAAAAAGCATAATTAATTAGTAAGATTCGAATAATTTATCCCAAAAACGGATCAGGCCACACAAACGGATGCACGAAAGAGTATTACGTAAATCTTAAGACTTGCTTACCGAAGGACCCGATCGCCTTTTAATTCTGGTACCTACTGAACCGTATTAATATTGCAATCAATCATCCATGTTTAAAAAACAACGATTAATTGTTTATAAGGAATTCGTTGTATATTTAAGTATTAAAAATTGTTTGCATTTGTAAGACATTCTTCAGGAAAGTTGCCGTATTTATTGGTCGTCAATTCATGCTATGAAGCTCACAAAATTGGGTAACATTAGCAGTAGGTAGTGGGAAGGGCCCTTTGCTCGCATTATGAGTGGCTAGTGTTACGAGTACCTACTCGTAGTGAGACGAAGGCCTAGAGGTTGGACCGAGGACTTGATGAGGATTGCGAGAATCCTCTGGATGTGAGATGAGGACCTCACTCTTATATAGTGACACCTAGGATAATAAGCCTATATCCAGTAGTGTACGCCTATCGGCTGGAATTATGACACTGATGCATTGTATCCCGGCTCCAAGCTCTGAATGAAAACCCTGGCCGTGCCGCAGTCAATTTGTGAAGGGATATATTAAGTCAGGGACAATTATAATGAAACAAGTACAAATCATGGCACTGATCAAATGTAATGCAACCTTGGAGAGCTTGCCTACAAGATTTTGGCATAAAACGTGAGGAAGAGGACAGCGTTAAGCCCCGACCACCAGGAGATGCCTCGAACGTCGAAACTGTTAGTCTGTCTTGGCGATTCCCAGCCGCCATAGGCACAAACTTGCGAACGGCAAGTAGTGGCTACGGGTAGGTCGCCGACTGGTAAAGATCGAGGCCAATTCGACAGCACGTTGTGATCTACGCACGCCTCAAAGAGATATCAGCAAAATAGATGGAGCCCACTAGGACCAACCTACCGGCTATTTGAAGACTTCACACCTCACGAGAAAAAATGCTCTAAAAGGATTATCTTCTACATAATTCGTACAGATGGACCGCTGTAAAAACAAACTGGCCAGATGGGGCTTCCTAGACCCATCTTTAGTACAGTGCCAGTGTGGAGCCTATCCACAAGACTCTCCACAGGAGCCTCGCCACCTGCAATGCTGCCCATCCTGCATAACCACCTCCAGTTTTCAGGATCTAAACGAGGCGAACAATAGAGCCGTACAAGTTGCCAAATATTGGTCAAAAATATAGTTTAAGAGCAACGATATGAAAAGAAGAAGAATAATTCGTAATGAAACTTCTTTAATACCAGGTCACCTTCTTTGCCTCTCAGCAACAGTTAGTCAGTGCAAAAGAACCAGTTGTCTGAGTTCCGTTCGCACAGTGAGTGGGCAACTGAGCGGAGTACGTGCCGTAGAGGGTGCTGTCTTACGTATGATTTGTAACGCTCCCTGTTTGGTACGTGATCACGTGTGTCGGGTGAGGCTTTAGTGTTGGGAGAAGCGAAAAGGTAATTCATTGATATTGTAAACGATCTAAGTTAGAATCCAAATAGTAAAAAATGGCATACTTTTACTATCAAGATGGCTTACAAAGTGACTTTATATCAGCGATACAGACTGCGAAAAAGTTCCAAAACACTCAACGACAATAAATGTCACCGTAGCCCTAATTAAAAAAATATGGGTTAACAAAAGCTTTCATTTGTATAATTGTAACAAAAAACTGGTAATGAATATGACATAAATTTCTATTTTGATCAATTTGAATATGATGTGAAAGATTAATGTGAAATACTCACTTAAAAGTTACTTATCACGTAGTCAACAAAAAAAGAAATGGGTCTTTTGAAAATCGATAGCACTAATTGCATTGATCATTTATCTATCATTACCTCTATGTTCTACAAATAAAAATATCGTAATCTATTGTAAACTGTGCCTAAGTTTGAATTGGAATTGGAATGGAACATCATCAAATTGGTTTACGAAGAAAAATGATAAACTATCATGACATATGTGAGTGAGTGTGATCTCGTGGTGGAAAACGGCAAATCGTATTTTTTATCCCGGAAGTATGATCTCTTAGGTTCATTTCTACATGCGGGCGATGCTGCTGGTAGTGATATATACATCTGCGACTACTTACGTGTAATCTACGAGTCGACTTCTTTTTTGCCTACGGAAAATTTCTTGGATGTCTACAGTCTTGTATATGCCACAAATCGCTCCGCTCATCACAAAGCGAGGTGGCATTATAAGGGCGGCGGCAGATGTGTTCGCGGGTCGCGTACGTGCGCGTTCGTATCGCGTCGACAGCGTGTGTCGCACGCCTTAGTCGCGTGATATACTACTTGAGCTTACAGATTGTTATTGTTAATACTAAAGAAGTATTATTAAGTTGAGTACTCTAAGGCTTACAGTGCTGGCCAGGATAAAATTGACAAATTAAAACTGTTAGATTTAAGAACTAGCACTCTACTATGTTACCACATGAAGACGAGAAAGCCCTCGATAAAAATATAAATATAGATTACTTTTTAAACTAACTATATTAAAAAATAATCTAAGAACGAATTTAAATGTGATGCAATGACTGAGTATCAGATATTTAAAGGGGATTCAGCTCAAAAAACATTTTCACTATTTTTTACACAACCGCTCTTACGCGATTATGACGTTATTACACATTTTTCATTAAATATTTTAGAAACACTGTATCTTGTGGATATTATCTAGGATTCTATTGCAATCAATTAATAAATTCGTGTAAAACTACTTGTTCAATGTTACCTTTGGACATTGACTCAGCATTCGGCCCGGCAGAGGCGCGGCCCAGTTAAAAGTGACTAGTTGTATCCTACACGCATAAAACACAACGATTTTATGTAATAGTGTGTGTTAAGAAAAAGTAATATATAAGCTGTAAATTATTGTAAATAAATCAGATTAGAATTTTATATTCTTGTCTCATTACCCCTCACTGTGGCCAAGACACCTTTAGCCATCTCAGATCAGTCTCGTGAGTCTGCGGGACTGGCAGTGAGTGTACCCTTCCCGAACCTGGACATCCTGTCTACTATCCGTCTGTACCCTTAGGTCGCATGGTGCAGACATCCTGAATTTATTTATATATTTATTTATCACGAATAGGTATATGATAGGGTAGGGCTGTAGGGCTTATAGGGCCTAGGGTCGTAGGACTGTTAGGCGTGTAGGTCTAGTAGGTTCCCTTATCTTGTCATATTTGCATGTACCATCGAACCCTTACGCTATTGCGGCCTTTCGTTACTTGAGTAAGGGTGAGCTGTACACTAATCCAGTAAAAGCCTTTCAAAATCACCTATTTTGCATGAATTTTGGCACTTCATAATTTACTCAAAAATAAAATAAATCACGGAATTACCGAATGCTAACAGAGTTTTAGGCATTAGGTATCTATCTTTTTTCATATTGCCTTTTTGTCAAACATCGCGCTGGTGTGCGTTAGATGTTGTAAAAAGCTTTTAAACCATGCTCGATGTTGACAATAGGCGAGTGGAAAAGGAGTCTCTTAAATTCATTCTCCTCCTCCTTAGTCGTTCACTCTTGACAGAGTGGTCGTGGTTGACGATGTTGGATTTTCGTTGGCGAGTGAGGCATCCACGATGCGTCTCCACTTGTCCCGGTTCAGAGCGTCTCGGGAACTACTTTAAATTCATTCTACAATTACTTTTTTTGCAACCGGCGCCGAAACTCACGTTTTAGCGAATTCCACTAGGACGTCTTGGAATCCCGCAACCCATTGAACCACAAAGATAATAATAAATTATCTTCGTGCGCTCGTAACTTATTTCAACCGATGTTCTTATTTAAAGGCACGTTTTTGGGCTGCGCGAGCGCTTTCTGAGACATGGCGACTCCCGCGCATAAATTTGAAACAAAAATCTTTTTTTTTTTTTGTTAAAATTTTAACGGAATTGGTTCACGTGAAATGAAGATAATATTGTGAGGTCATTTTAAAAGTCAATGGATTTAAATTTTGCAGTAGATACATTGCTTAAAAAACAGCTCATCACCATTGCCTACCACACAGCTAAAATTAAAAAATAAGCAAGTTTTACAATAAATTAGGTAAGTACCTATAACAGTTATTATGAAATACCCATAATGACTCAATCTATTCATTGCTTTGGGATAAAATAATATATAAGTATTTATATTTTCACCTTAGGTTAAATTAAAAAATTTAACCCATGGCGATGTAACTTAATCTAATACAGTAAAAAACATCAAAATCTATTTCAATTCAGTGAAAATGTCGATAAACAAGATACAAAAAAAAAACAATGAATGATATTTTTTTTTATGTTGTGTGTTTTCTATTTTTGTGTTTAGACTCACATTCACCTTTGGTTCAAAGTTGGTTAGAAATTAACTTCAAATACGCAACGTTTAAGTAATCTATGAGATTGCACTCTTTATAAATCTATAGGATACGTAAGATTCTAGTAAAAGCCCCACTTAGCCTGCCTGTCGATTTGAGCGGAGCGAGACTGCAGAGTGGAAAAACAGATAAATATTTACCAACAGGATTGCACAAAATCTCCGCTCCGATTTTATGCTTAATATTCCTCCGTTTCTCTGCTCCGCAGTCTCACTCTGCTCCTGTAGACGAGCAGTCTTATCTTTTGAATATTATTCATCTAATGCTTAACCCTTCAGATACCGTCAATTAGAGACACAATAGTAAGACAATAGATGCGCGGCCACCGGTGGTCGCTTGGGGATTCATGAATTAAGGAAATCCAGCATTTGGTTTAATATTCCCCAAACTGCAACTAGAAACAGGCATGCCGTATGATTTTAGCGGTTATAAACATTATTAACTATTTTATATGGTTTTTTTACAAAACGTTTTTATCTATATTTAAAAACATGTGTGAAAAGTTCAAGAAAATATTGCTAACTGTATTGTATTTTAATGTGTTGTAACAACGTTTCTATTATGCAGTCATGTTTTTTTTTTTCTTCTAATAAATGCTACAGTTAAGTAATTTAATAAGTTTTATTTCTGAAGTTGAAAACGTGATGACTTTTAGTGTTACACATATAATGACTTTGGATAGAAGAGATAGTAGAAATGGTTGCGCTGATAGCACTTTGTAATTGCCGCGTAAAATTAGTTCCAAAGACGATTGGCAAAACCCATGTAGTTTCAGTATCACATACAGGCATACCATTTCATAGAATGAATATATGGATTTGAATGCTACAATAGAGTATAACAAAATATGTAATGGTAAGACATACATTAGACTTGGGGATATTAAAATAAATAAAACATAACCTTTCAGGATTATACACTGAACGCAAATTGTAATGTTAAAGCAACGTGATGGCTCAAAATAAGAGTTCACACTTCATTTATAGATGCAGACAAGATTACACAATAATATCACAAACGTACGATTAAACATATAAAGCAAAAATATCATGACCACAACAGAACATGACGGTTTATATATTTTTTTTTTTATTTGACTTAAGTGACAGCTGTGTTGCCAAATATTGATTAACTAATCGAATCGATCGTTTAAAATCATCGAGTCGATACGAAATTAATTTAGTAAAAGCAAAGCTATTTATTATTAAATGTTGTTTAAAATAAGCATCTATTCTCGAATCAAATCGATTTACTTTCTTTTTATTTAATAAAAATATTTGCACATAAGATACTATCCAAAACATATATACCTAATACTTGTGCAATTGTTTTGGCCGTCTATTAATTATCGATTAATTATTGATTACCTTTCAACATAACATTCTCTAACTTTTTTTTTAACTTACACCATCACCCGTGAAATACTAATCATTCAAGAGTCACTACGTCAAATCACGTTGGATTTGATGTGGTACCCAACTCGCCAATCTCCTTTAGCCGCATTTATAGAATACTTCCACGTTTTTGTCAAAATGACACCTTGCAACACTTCCTATCTTCTGTCCCTTTTCCTCGCACTACCTCAAGAGAGACAGAAGAAGGAGACAAATCTTTGAAATCTCTCGAAACGAAAAGGGCGTCTCATGCATTTTTTACTAGAAAATTGAATATTGTTGAACTCTAACCGCCTTTTGCCTAGACCACTAACGATTTCGTGCTTGTGAACCGTGCAGTGTTTATTTCCACCAATTCCTTGAGCTGTTTCTTCTGTCTTTTCCTAGTCCTGAAATGGCTCCATCTGTACCTATCATACACTGCAAGGTGTCAAGTACATAATTTACTTTCGATTGCCGCAATACAGTCCACAATAGATATACTTAGTAGTATAATATTGCGCCACCAGTAATAAATATAAGAAAAATAATCCCAAAGATACGGTGAGAGGACAGTAGGTGTAGTCAAAAATCAGAAACGTTTATTTCAAATAGACCAATTACAGGCATTTTTGAATTGTCAAATTGTCGTTCAGTCAAAAAAGTGAAGCTAAATTGCACATGCATGTGCTTTGATTTATGAACAAGGAGTATAATTTGTATAAACATGGCGGCAACTTTAAATATACAACACCAAAGTTGGTATTAGAGTAACACAAATATGCGCACTGCACAAATATGGAAAATTCCATGGGATACTGATAAGAACCGCTCTTATTAAAACTGCATTTATTTAAAGGAAATCCAGCGTTACGTTTTATATTTCACAAGCTGTATCCAGGAGAGGACGCATCTTCATTCATACTGCTTTGCCTTCTAGAAAACAGAATGAGTAAAATACATCAAGTAGTGGCGTTGATCACGCTGTGCATGGGGTTGACGCAGTCCTTTACTTGGGGTAAGTCTTATGTTTTTGTTTTTACTTTCCTCATATATTTGTTTAGAAAAACTAGCAATTTTCTAACATTTATAATAACTGGATTTGAAGCTTAACCACGTGCTCTTAACGCGATTCATTTGATGACCTTTATCCTTTTGATAAATTGAACTGTAATAGGGATGGAGCTATACAGGGGCCGTAGAATTAAAATAGTTCCTGGCACTTAATTCATGAATCCCCAAGCGACCACCGGTGGCCGCGCATCTATTGTCTTACTATTGTGTCTCTAATTGACGGTATCTGAAGGGTTAAGACCCCAAAAACATATGACATTCAACATTAGTTTTAATATAATTATGCGAAATTCGAAACACTTGTCTAGTATTTTTATGTAAAGAATCTATGTACAAAATTTCACAACTGTGTTTTGAAAAATCACTAAGTTATAAGCTGGTTATTTTACCTTTTTGTCCGCACAAATACATGGCCACCGGGCCATCCGGGCGACTGAGGGCTAAGTTTTGGTTCGAACCCAACTGTGTACTGGTACCTTATGTCCGCCATGACTTGCCGTGATCTGTGTTGTATTTGTCCAATTTGTGACCTTTTTTAAATAATTTTGGGAAAAAATTATATCATGGCGTAAAAATTATTAGAATCGATTCAGTTACTGATTCTGAACAAACTTTATTCAGGTTTTGCATATTCTAAAAATAATGTTGTATACATTTTGTATCTAGAGGATAAAACAACCAAAGTGGTCATTTTCAGTTTTTAGAAAACTGAATTCGTTGGAAAATATAAATTTTCCATAATTTAAAAACTAGTTCAGTATTTGAGTCACGTGGTTGAGTTTTAGCAAATATTATTTCCTTATTCAATGTTTTTTTTTCCATTTCTTATCTCCCTATTTGTATTCCATTTGGTATTAATTAACTTTAGTTTCAAAACATCATATAACTTATCTCATGACGCAGTTTATTTTTGGTACCTAAATAATAATTACAAATAATTGGCTTCATACAAAACAGGAAAGAGGATAATATACTTTAAAAAAATCCATTAGGATATTATTGGTTCTTCGAAAACACTAGAATAAAGCAAAATAAAATGACTTTAATTACTAAATAAAACAACAGTTCGATTTACAACGGTACACTTATATTGTGTAAATAAAATGTGCCACGTAAATACCAGGCTAGTTACTTGGTGTTGCTGCACCCAATTGATGAAGCAACAACGTATCCTCGTGGAGATGATCAGCGGTGGCAACCACTCGCGCCTTGCCGTGGTACCGACCATGGTCTGGTTCTAGAAGGAATGCGGAGCAGAAATGCTGACGAAAGGCAAGACCGCACGGGAAAGGAAGCCAACGGTCCTAGAACGTTAAAGGCATCTGGGCTGGGCAAGGAAAGGGTTTTGCCATCGATACGCTAAGAAGAAGAGCAGCTGAATACATAGGCGTGGTTTTGGTCAGTAAAAGTTTGAAACGGTCTGCCGTTTCACTTTAGAGCAGGAAAAGTTTTTGGATGATTAACAACTGCAGAAAAAAAACTGTAGTCGCTTAAAAATCCATCACAAGACCCGAATTCGGGCACCACTCCTATTCACGTGAACAAAAACATCACAAACTTTTAATCAAACAATTTTTTTTCTAGATATCGTCGTGGGAGCCCGAAATAAGCTCGAATTTTATAATAATGGAGTAATATCGCACGTGGAAGACTTTGGCTTGGACCTTGACATAAAACACTTAGCCTATGATGTCGTACATAACAGGCTGCTATTGGTCGATGGAAACCAAACTCGGGACACCATTATTTATAGTTTTAACATAGCAACCAAAGAAATACAGCCTTTAGTTAAGAGAAGACTCAACGAGCCGTTCCATCAGTTCATGTACAATCTGGCTTACGACCCAGTTACAGAAAAACTCTTTTGGACTGACATGTTTGCTATCTACTAGTTTTCGTTGAAACCTGGATTTGTGAACAATGATTATGGAAATGTTTTATTTCAATTGGATCACGCTATTGCTAACGCTATTGCCGTTGATAGCTGTAAAGGGTATGTTACTTATGTGTCTAGGAAATAAAAAGTATAAAAATCTATACAAATTCAAGTCGGACTCAGGAACAAAGAATTCCAAATGAATACTTCATCATCACCATCATCATTTCAGCCGATAGACGTCCACTGTTGGACATAGGCCTCTCCCAAGTGTCGCCAAAATGAACAATCCTACGCGTCCCACATCCATCGGGTTCCAGATATTAATGAATACTTATAATTTATTAATATCTGAACTGCAAACCTAGCCAAGCTACGACCGTTTCGTTTCAATTCTCTTTCGTGCATCGCCTCAAGTCAGCAACGTCTCCGATTCCCTTGTTCTGACCACGTGATTGAGCGTTAAGATGATGCAATTCCCACACGTTTGAAGTTTCTACCAGCCTTAACGATTGTAAATTATTAACTTGGCTTAACCCTCTGCGGTATAGTTCTCCAGTTCAATCAAACTTAAAATACAGAAATAATTTTTTTACGGTTTGGAATCCTTAAAAATACTAAATTTATAGTAAAAATATTGATGGTTGTTTTTTAAATTACAGGTTTGTTTACTGGTCCATAGTAAGAGACAGAGGATCAAGTACAATAGAGAAAGCTCGTTTAGATGGTACTGAAAAGGAACTTGTATTAGACGGTAACATGCGCGCTATTCGTCACTTAGTCATTGACCAGCAGACACAAAAAATGTACTGGACGGATGATGTCCGAAAACGCAGCCCTGGCGAAAAAACACAATTTTCTGTCAATAGTGCAGATTTGAATGGAGAAAATAAAAGAACTTTATACATAGACACAGAAAAGAACCAACCGCGAGCACTGGCGGTTTCAAAGGATTCAATTTATTGGGTGCCGTCGTTTGACCTATCCAGCAAAATTTGGCAATTACCAAAGAACCCAACTGAAGATACAGAACCTACAGCGATTACAGTGTCGGGATGGTACAGTAATAGTATCGCTACTAATTATAATATTGAAGATCAGATCCAGAGTATTCAGGACTGTGATTCACTGAAGAGTCTGATACCAAAAAACAGTGTAAGTGTAACCAATGAGTAAAACCTGCTCATTTTTCAACGATTATGCAACATGATTTTGTCTACAAAATAGGTAATTTTTATAATAATGAACATTATAGCTTTTTTGCAAAAAAAATACTGCTTCTGCTATTACTTTCTAGGTGTTTATTTTAGTTAAGATTTCAATAGAATAATCAAACAATAAAAAGAGTCTATCCAGTACCCCTAGCCAAGTTGCTGATCTGCAATAGTTAACGCTTGTAGAAAGCTTCAAATGTACGGGAACGACGTCGTCTCAACGCTCAGTCACGTGGTCAGAACAAAAGAATTGGCGGCAAGGTCAACTCGAAACGTTCGACGCAAGCGAAACGATTGTAACTTGGCTAGGGGGCAGTTCTCAAATCTGGGTGGCAGCAGTATATTACAACATAATCATTAACACTCCAGTAGGCGCGCCTATACTTAGGACGTAAGTGCGCGCGCGCTCTACATACGTAGAACACTTTTAATGTAGGATTTATAAGGGAAAGTTATAAAAATTGACAAAAACGTTTACGTCATATTTTAATATCTTTATTATGAAACTAAATAAAACAAAACATTATAATTTTACAAATAAAAGGAGCTTAAAATCAGACTTCTACAAAAACTTCTATAAAAAATTGGTTAAACTTTCGATCTTAAGTTTCTAATCCTCATGTTAACTATTCGCTCATATTTTTTACCTCCGTATCTTAATTTTTAGTGCATTCTAGACATAGAAAAATCTGATGGTCTGGACAAACCCATTTTTTATAAGTTCCGAACCTAGAGGAACATCATCTTCAGATTCAGTACCGTTCCCGATTTACCGAGTCCGACCCTGTGCTACTTCCTTCTTGCTCTGTATCCGTACTATGTGAAGATTCCTGCAAGCAACCTTTTTCTACTGATCGCGCATCATTAGTGTCACTTTCAATTATATCTTTGTCATCAGTGCTTTCATCCTCAAACTATCGATAAATTCTAATATCTCTCTATCTCTCCGTATGTCCATTGATCTGAGAAAAATAGTCGTCTGGTTTTACACTAACCTTAAACTTTATAATATACGTCATAGTAGTAGCCTAAACAAGGTAACGAACATACTTACAATTCACAAACATTGGCCGCAACGCACAATAAAAATATTACGTGAGTGGTCGCGCGCTCTAAATGGTAGAAATGCACTTTTGTAGCGAAATTACTCAAGTATGCGACTGTATTCGTCGCCGTAAGGACACTAATTATATTCTTTACTCAATTGTAGAGGAATACTATGAGTATGTCCGTAAACGATCTTTGATTTACGCTCAGATTTAAAAAAATGTATGTGTGTTCTACAACTGTAGAACGCGCGACTACTGGAGTGTTAAAACAAAAAAGATGCTAAGTGATGAAAGTTTCTGATAATAAACGCCTATTAATAAAATAGTCACGAGAAAAAATAGCATTGTCATTATGCATTTTTTCATTCTCAAACACATTGTCTTTGCCTTAATTAATTAAAACAATAGGAGTAGTAAAGGTGATATGAGGATATTGTTAGGTTAGATCTTAGTTTGTTTACAAGCCTGGATGGTTAAAAAAAGGCGGTCATTCTAGGGTTATACTTTAAGATAAGGGAATATAAACATTGTTTAAGCTTAAGATATATTTTTATTACTAGTTATACCTACTTACGTTTATTTGGAGCGTTGTGAATAATCAAGAATATTTCAGATAGTCCCATTTTACTCTATCGATTTTTATGATGCTTTTGATTGTGTATTCATTATTCTCGTATTTTTTCTTTCAAAATAAATGCTTTACCTGAATAATTCAAAAAGTTTTTTTTTTAACAACACATGTCTAAAACCTACGGCAATGAGTTAGTTCGCCGTCCGACCGTCCGGTAACCGTCTGAACCGAGCCGAAGTTTTCGACGACGCGTAGTGTTTCACGCGTGCTTGAAGGACACCAAAAAGTAACATGTCATAAACATCATTATCAGCCGAAAGACGTCCACTGTTGGCCATAGGCCTCCTCCAAGCGTCGCCACAACGACCAGTCCTGGGCGTCACGCATCCATCGGATTCTTGCGACCCTAACCAGGTCATTGGTCTACCTTGTTGGAGGCCTTCCAACGCTGCCTTACACTACTCCAGAACCTTTCATCCTCATCGACCATCTGTACTGCGTACAATGTGCCCTGCCCATTAATAATAATAATATTTATTTGTTTCACAAAAAAGTACATAATGTATATTAACAATCAAATGCTTTAAAAAGTAAAATACATGTACACAAAAGTTATCGCAGCTGGAGCCGAATTAGGAGGAACCTGTATTTCGGCTACAGCGCCAAACCCCGCGTTACATTTCGTGCTAAATCTTAAATGCATGCATTATACAATTCATAAGAATATGGCGTACTCTGATATAGCTCTTGTCTGTTCCTCTCTATGCGTGTTATGCTTGGTGAAGGCATTGCCACTTAAGTTTGGCGATTCACCGAGCCGATGGACTCTAAGCAAAGTTCCGACAATATTTGGTATACTGCCATTAAATAGGTACAATATGTCTAAGCGCCTTCCTAGTACGTTCTGTATTGAGTATAAACCAGCTCCAATTGCCTTCTTCTTCGAGTGTTAACTCGATTACTGTCGATATTTTATTACAGCATCGACCAATCAGTATTCTATCGTCGACGGAAACAAAAACAGTTGTACGAGTAGGGTAACCAGCTCCTGAAACTAAAAAAACTGGACAGATTATCCTAATTAACCGGATAATTAGTAAAATAAGGCCTACATTTTTTTAAAGTCTAAATTAGTAAAATTCACAATATATTTTTAAATTCTAATGAAAAAACTTTAATCACTAGATTTGGAATTGGAATGAGAAATCAAGGAACCGTGATCTTTGGGGAGAATGGAGGAAGGCCTTTACCCAGCAGTGAGATATTATAGGCTATAATATTAATAATAATAATAATAGCTAAGAGCCTCGAACAACATCTAAGGAGGCTCTCGTTAGGCAGCTGGATCTAGGGCCTGATCCAGAAAGCAGTACTGGACACGGTGCGCAAAGTTAGGAGGTTTCTCTCTCAGGAGCTCTGACCACCGGTAGCTCGACTCGTTCCCGATGCTGGATGGAAAATGTTTTTTTTAAGATGCTTTTTTAAGACATATTTGAAAATTTAATAAATATTATAAAAAATGGAATAATAATTGCTAGACTGATTGCGAGTCCGCTCTGGTTGTAAAAATTGAATGACAATTCTAAACAAACTAGTCAAATTTAAAAAAACCTTACTAAAGCCAAAAGTAGTCGGTCACGCAACTAAAAAGCCTGACCATGTCCGGCTTTTTCCGGACGCGTGGCAACGCTACGTACGAGCCACCTGAGTCTGCACCAGTTTTATGAACCAGGTATATATTAGAAAATAGTGGACAAAAACTCGATTCTACTTATTTAATATGAAATTTACAATCGCGACAAACTGTTGCAATTTAATTATGGCGTCCTGTAGTTCGATGCTTTAAAAAGGGAAGCGACCCTGTTTTGTTTTAATCAGTTTTAATGTCATGCTGTGAGAAAAAGTGTTTTTCAAACTCCATATATTATGTACTTGTACAATAAAAATGCATCCAATGGGCTTTGGAGGTCGTGGAACAGAGGGTAAAGTCCTACAGATCCGTTAAAAATGGAGGGTCCTCCGACCAGACGGATGTTATGTCTTGTGGGCAACTGCCCAGCAGTTGATTTCGGGCTGTTCTATATATTCAAATCGCGTGGAGAACTTTAAGGTGGTGCATCATGACTCACATTTTCACTGTTTTTCATACAACCGCTCATAACTGATTATGACGTTATTACACATTTTTCATTAGATATTTTGGAAACACAGTATCTTGTGGATATTTTCTAAAGAAAGCAATTTCTAAATTTGTGTAAAACTAATCCAGTAAAAACCTCTGAAAATGTCCTATTTTGTATGAACTTTGACACTTCATAATTTGCCTAAAAATTTAAAAAATCAAAAAAGTAATCCTCTAGAGACCTTGCAAATTTTATTAAGATTCTAAATGACGACAACTTTTTCCAAAAACTTTCAAGGAAACCCTTGAAAGTTTTTGGAAAAAGTTATCGTTGGAGTTTTGAAAAAAACAGCTATTTCCTGGAGCAAGTTTTGTGAAATTTTCGAAAAAATCTCGGAATTACCGAATACTAACAGAGTTTTCAGGCGTTATATCTCTTTTTTTGAGTTGCCTTTTCGTCAAACATCGCGTTGGATTGCTTTAAATGAAGTAACAAGCTTTTAAACCATTTTCGATGTTTACGATGAGCGAGTGGAGAAGGACCCTCTTAACCCTTCAGATACCGTCAATTAGAGACACAATAGTAAGACAATAGATGCGCGGCCACCGGTGGTCGCTTGGGGATTCATGAATTAATTGGGAGATACAGGATTAGTTCTTCTGTGACGCCATAGATGTCGCTACAGGTCAAATTATGAATGAAAAGATTATCTAAATTATCTACTTGAGGTGATCTGGCGATGGTCAGTCTTCAACAGTTTTGCCATTTCACCAACCCCATCATTGAAGCAAGAAGAAATATAATGTAACCAAGATTTGTGTAACTCATAATATGATTTAAAAAAAAAGAGTGTCTATGGAGTTTCTTGCACGTTCTTCTCCATAGAGATTTACGCTTTGGAACGTGCAATTTAACTACCCTTTTTTTTGACTGACCGACACACTGACAATTCAAAAGTGCCTGTAATTACTCTATTTGAAGTAAACGTTTCTGATTCTAATTCTGATTGAATGTCACTTTGAATAACTAGTGCCTCAGATTATTAAATATTTAAGTATTTAACGTAATAATTTATTTCATAAGGAAGTCATTCTATGGCCTATACTCAGTCTTAGACCACACAGCAAGCTCACCTAACACCCCGTAAACCAGCCTATTAGCCATAAAAACATGGATAGGTTTCTAAACTCCAATGGCATATTAATTGCACTATTTTAACCGATATTATAGGTCTAAACCTATATTGATATTTGATGTTGGTTTAACTTAATGTGGGAGCACTGTTATATTTTTTGACTTTAAGTTGAAGATACTAGCATTATTTTGTAAAATACGAAAATTAAAATGAAAATTTCCGCTACAAATTACAGTAGTGTCAAAATAATTCTGGGTCACAATATGGATGACGTAATTTAAAATAAAATCTCTTTTTTACCGACTTCCCAAAAAGGAGGAGGTACTACGTTCGGCTGTTTGTATGTTTTTTTTTTTTTTTTTTTTTTTTTGTATGTTTGTTCGTCGAATACTCCCCCTCCTCCCCCAAATGTGGACGGATTTTCAAAATTCTTTTTTTGTTCGAAAGTAGATAGTTCTGAGGTGGTCCCATTATCACCAAATTAGGATCTGATGATGGGATCTTGGAGAAATCGAGGGCAACCTTCAAATTTTATAGGCTCACTTATTAATTTTCGCATATTTTATGAAGTATCTTGTGTATTTGCGTATGGTTGTCACCATCTCAGGTAGCTGGGCTGATGATGGAAGGTACAACTCCTTAACAGTAAGAAGTTACTCGAACAGGCAAGGACTGTTTTAGTAAATTGTTTTGATGTTTGATAGGGCATTTGCCACATTTGGTCTCATGACCATCAAGTCATGACCTGATGCTGCAGTCAGGATAGTCTGCAGAGTACCTAAGTCCTCGACAACAAACAGCAAATATATCGAGTTTAGGCTCATTGAAAACGGCTCGATGTGTGGATAAACGTACTGCTAATAAAGAACACCGAAGTACATAGAGACCTGATGCTGAAGCCAGGAGCATCAGGAAAAGTACAAACCTTGAAATTACAGCACCGTAGTCGTGTTTGGGCTCATTTTAAACAGGACTAAATTTTAAGTTCATTGCAATGTTGACATAAATCTGGCCTGATGCTACAGCCGGGATTATCAGCATCTAGTCTAATGACTGATTGAAAGATTTACCTTTCGGCTTCGTCATCAGATCAGTTCGAAAGAAGAGGGGGAGAGGATATATCGAACTGATCTGATGATGAAGCCGAAAGGTAAATTAATGTAATCTAACCGTGTTTGGGATTATTAGAACCGTTATGAGATGCGCTCTGACTATAAGGTATTTAAGTTTGACTGAGGGGTACTTTTTAGTGGTGGTACCATAACTAAAAAGTGTAAAATAAAAAAAACTTTTTACAAAAAAAATATAACCGACTTCAATGATAAAAAACACTGAAAAGTATCAAATAACTTTAATTTTGGAAGTCGGTGTTAAATAACGAAGAGACTAAACTATTAAAGAAACACCGACTTCCAAAATTAAAGTTATTTGATACTTTTCAGTGTTTTTTATCATTGAAGTCGGTTATATTTTTTTTGTAAAAAGTTTTTTTTTTTATACTTTCACATCACTACATAGTATAAAACAAAGTCGCTTTTTCTGTCCCTATATCCCTACGTACGCTTAAATCTTTAAAACTACGCAGCGGATTTTGACGCGGTTTTTTTTAATAGATACAGTGATTCAAGAGGAAGGTTTATATGTATAATATTGCACCCGAGCGAAGCCGGGGCGGGTCGCTAGTTAAATAAACAGTTTTCATCTAATTTATCTTATTTTTTTGGTGATCCTTCTTTTTACTTTAAAAAGACTTGGTTCGGCTTATACAAACTACTTTTCTGTTAGCGTTCCCGCAAAACGTATGGTGATGAAATTACCTGCGGAGAAGTCACGTGACAAATGACGTACAAACGTGAGTACAAAACTAAGCAATTTTTCAAGGTCTTCAAGTTGTACAGACGAATGACGGCGCTAGAGGGGTTATAACGCTAATAGAAAAATTATTTGTCTAAGGGCACAGGAATTCAATGTAAAAAAAACAAGACAATGTCAAGTATTTACTATTACAGGAACTAGTAGTTGAATGTCCAAGTCAATCAATCACCGATGGCTACATCGCAGGCCAAGGGAATGAAAACGACAAAAATGTCTCTAGCTCCTGATATGAGGCGATCGACATCATTACAATGTGGGTGTTAGGGTTGCGGTCCACGGGTATGCACATAAATTATGAAGTAATAAGAAACGGTAATATACCAACTGAACCATCCATCAGTTACGTTAAAAAAGTTCTAAAACAACCTAAGTTGAAATCAGATCTTTCTTGTATGACTTTAATAGACTGATTTTTTTTAACAGACTGATTGTTTTTATCATAAAATTAGAGGGCATAAGTAGCTGCGAGAATCTTCAAAAGAGTTATCTTTCATCTTGAACGTAAAAGAAAAAGCATGTCAGTAAAAGGCAAGCAATAGGCAAAAACGCCTCCTCTCTAGCCCTTTCGTAACTTTTCATGATTTCCCAACACAAATAAGTAAAAAACCTTTTTATAAAAAAAATAACCGACTTCACAAAAAAAATTGAATTGAATTTGAGGAGTTCCCTCGATTTTGCCAAGTGTCCATCATCAGATCCCAACTTGGTGACTATGGGACCATTTGGGAAGTCCTTTCCAACAAAAAAAAAAAATTCAAATCGTTTGGCAAGCGGTGAAGCTATGCGCGAACAAACATTAAAAAAAACATACAAACATCCGAATTGAGAACCTCCTCCTTTTTTAGAAGTCGGTTAACAAACATAAAAAAAAAACGTACAAACATCCGAATTGAGAACCTCCTCCTTTTTTAGAAGTCGGTTAAAAACAGAGTATTTTATTCCTAAAACTATACATTGATAATTGAAAGTCTTGTTTTTACCCCAAAACGTTTTATTTTGTCCGATAACGTAAGTTGGATAGTAAAACAATAATAATAAGTTTATTTTCAGACTTACATAATGTCCATAGCTTTGTTAGTATTGGTGTGTTAGTAACAATAGTGCTTAAATAATTAGGTATCATAGTGTGGTTAGCAAATTAAGAAAGAAAATACCATTCGAGTACTTGTTTTTAAATAACTTCTCTGACTGTTTTGTGTTTATTCCTAGTGTTTTTTTGTATCAATGTTTTTATTTTTACTCTCCTATATAATTTACTCAGGAATCCGATGGATGCGAGACGCACAAGACCGTTCATTGTGGCAGCACTTGGGAGAGGCCTATGTCCAACAGCGGACGTCTTTCGGCTGAAATGATAATGATATCATTTACTCTACATAAGTGTCCTTGCCCTAAAATTTTTCGCATTGACAAAATTCGCACATACTGTGCAAACATATAGTTGAACCGTCTCCCCTACCTTAACAAACACACCACTAATCGACACCCATCGTGTGTGGTCTGCCTCAACAAAAACTGTCGTAAGCACGACACGAGCATCGTGTAAACATAAATTAAATTCCTACTGGCTGTTTGTTTAATTTTTTAGACCAGCCATAGAACTTCTTAAGTAGCTGCCGTTTTAATATTGATTAGGTCACAGTTTGGGTTACTAGTTAGTAGGGATGTGTTGTTTTTTATGTTGGTTCATGGTAATGGGGCATAATTTCGTGTTTGGAATTTTGTTGTGTTTTTGACAATGGTGTGGGTCGGCTTATGAATGATGGAGCTTACTTCCAGAAATTGATTGGATTAGGAATTTTTGAAAATACTTTGATCTGATTTGTCTTTTGCTTTTTCAGTTGAAAAACATTGTCAGGTTTTGGTTGTCTGGTATATTTTTTCTTTTTGTTTGTTCTGCCAACAATTGATTACAGTAACAATTTGAAACTTTAAAGTTTTAAAAGTAGGTAAACACCATGAACTAAAAAAAAAATTAGTTTAAGCTTATAGCTTTATTTTACATGTAGGTAAAGCTAACATTCAAAAGAACTTTTGAAAATAGTATTGATGCCTATTTGGATACAAAAGTGAAGTGAGTGTAAGTAGTAGTGGCCTGTTGGTCTAGTGGTTAGTGACCCTGACTGCTATGCCGGAGGTCGTGGGTTCGATTCCCACCCAGGACAAATGTTCGTGTGATGTAAATCATTTATAACATTTAAATCATTCATAATCATTTATTCTGTGTCTGGGTGTAATTTATCTATATTATGTATGTATTTAGAAATATATAAGTATGTTTACCCATAACACAGGCTCTGCTTAGCTTGGGACTAGACGTTGTGTGATAGTTGTGGAATATTATTATTATTTTTCATTGTTTATTTTTTATTAGTCGAGTTATTTTGTTGCCTTTGTCTTTTATAAGTTGGTTTCATTTCGTTAGTATTTTTATATTTGTAGGTATTGTGCGTCTTTGTCATTTTAAAATTGTAAATATTATTGCGATTTTGTTTATTTTGGTCAATTTTTTATAGGGCAGCGTGATATTATGCGTCATCAAAAAAAAAAATAATTAAGAATATCATTTAATAGATATTAAAATGATACAAACGTATTTCATGTGAACCAAATAAAAACATCTAAACTAAAATCTCGCTAAAAATAATTCCCACAGCATTTACCCAATAAAGAAAAAAAAATGAAAACCATTGAATAGACGTTTTTCGAAACGTTTCGAACAATCCGTCGGTTTGTCTGTCGGACAGACGGGCGGACATCGAGACATATCCCTAATTAATGATCTAGCAAACGAAGCCGCGCCTGCACAAACTGATCGAATGAGCACCGGCGCAAAAACTAGTATAAATACATCTATAATGTTAGCGCATCCATTGAGATGGTTTACTTAAGTAGAATTTTAAAGCCCTAAGCTTCGGTACATGGTGGACGGGGGTATCCCACCCAATGTACACAGCGCTTTGGAAACACATTTATTATGCGTACAGATAAAAGTGGAATTCCCTGCCGGGGTCTGTGTTTCTTGATAGCTACAACTTAGGGGTCTTTAAGTCAAAGTCAAGAGTGCGAAGGTTACTTCTAGGCAAGCGTGCTTTATCATCGGCTACATCATCGATTATCATCAGGTGAGACAGCGGTCAAACGCGAGCCTACCAATAATAAAAAAGAACAAAACAGCTCTGTCTGCCATGAAATTTGTGTATGTAGGTATGTTTTGGAAGAGTGAGTACATCATATGGTAACACTACCTGGGATTAATCAACAACTTTAGGCGGGAGGCGCTTACTAGGAGAGCCTACCACCTGCGCATGCGTTGCCATAGCTAACTTGGAAAACTTTAAATAGTCCACAGTCAGGTTGGGAGCAGCAAAGACAAACTTGATAGATTCAACCTTTAGTGGTTGTGTATTTTTTCGCAAACCATGTCCTATCTTCCATCTTGCACCACATGCCCTGTTATCTGTTCACGTAAAGATTTAATGGCAATGTTGGCAGGTAGCATGGTTATGGTCAACTACTGGGCGAGGTAAAAGATTTAATTAAAAAAAAAATACTATTTCCATTATCACACTAAGAATAATACCTATTATATTTTATTTTGTGTACAAAAAGTATTGTTGATCTTTAACTACCCCTCGGGCGCATATTATTATTGCGTAATTAGTGGTGTTTTTTTTAGTAAAATAACAATAAAAAAACTTCTTCTGAAATAAAGATATAGTAGCCAAAGTTTCTAGCCCAAGAAATTTTGTACACCCGGTACGATAATTAAGCATTTTTCAATGTACAAACGTATGTACAATCAGCGCTCGGCGGTATAAATGCAGAAAATCATCCCGGGAGAATATACTCCGGGTATGAAAAGTAATTTATGTATTATTCTGAGCTCGTTTCATCGTTTTCTTATCCATTCATTTTTATCAGGCTCAGGCCAAAATAAAGCAAAAATCAACGATCGATTCACATTTAAAAACAAACTAGCAAACCATCTCGATAGCTGCTAGCCTATACGCTACGCGATCACAAAGCGCCGACTGGCGGCAAATAGGAGACAAATTAAACAAGTGTCCTTTGTAGAAAGAACTCTAAATCGCAGCAAAATGACGCATGCAAGTCACGACGCAATCTTTATGTCGTCCGCACGATGACAGCCCAGTGGGCCCACTGTGTGTGTTTTTGTTTTATAAAACAGTGACGGTGTTAAATGTTGTCGGTGCAAACAAAGTAATGGGGAATTTTATGAGGTTTGTAATATGATATTGTGGTGGCTGGAAAATGAGAGCGCTTTTGATATGAGGCGAAATGGATAGTCTTGCATATCAGCAGTTTTTTTTTTTTTTTTTGAGGTGGAAAATCTCCCAATTACATTTCCCGCTCTGGGGTAGAGCGGTTGGCTTGTCAGACTTTTACTGACTAAAATACACTTGTGTCCTTTCCATCGAGCCTAGAACAGAGAAGGCAGTTGCCCTTTTTGTGCTAGGCTCGAAGGGTTTCCTTTTCAGAAATTCCCTGTAGTTCTAGAGGGTATCGGCCCTAACTAAAAGTAACTAAAGATTTGGACACCTCTTTAAGGTGTGTGTGGCAAAAAACGGGCCTTCAACTACTTGGGCTCGATCCGGATTGTTACCGGACGGCCGGACGCAGCTCATCGTTCGCAATTCCATGCCTACCGTGGCCTATAGTCGTTGGGGAGAGAAAATGTCCGTTCCCTTACGCGTGTGGCCGTCTTTTTCGTGAAGCCCCATTTACACGTGGGCCCAGCCTCGGCCAATCACCAAACGGGGTTACCCCGTTTACACAATGGTAGGCGATTGGCCGCGTTTTAGCATAGATACAGGCTGCAGGAAATTTTCGAATGAAAACTTAAGGACACAGGTGGTTTTTATTCAGTAAAAGTTTATTTCCTCTTGCTCCACCTTAGAGCATGAGAAATCAATTGTTGATTACCCACCTCAAAAAAAAGCCATTCTTTATCAGAAAAGTCGTCTGAAAGTATAAAACTATACCAAAATAACTACGTTTAGGGGTATGTGGAACAGAGTGTAAAGTCCCACATCTCGTCTCCGTTGAAAAGGGAAGATCCTCCGACCAGACAGGTGTTATAGTCTGGTGGGCGACTGCCCGATAGTTAATGTACCTATTTTAGAGCATCTGTGAAGCGCGATATATTTTGACCTATTTTATTCAATTAAAAATCGATTGAATCTTAAACCACTTTTAAATTTGTTTTTTCTTTTTATCCTAATAAAAAAAAAATGCCTGGTTTAGACTCCAGGCTTTAGTAAAAACTTCAGATTAAGATATCCACCCGCCTTCTTCAGTCTTCCGTCAGTTCAAATCAATCTTTTTATATTAGACCTCCACACCATTACATCTTCATGAAAGGAGTCGAAATGACATCAAAACCGTACCATGTACCAACGAAGAAGATGAAACGAAAAATTTCTTCAAGATACGGAAGATTCCACAAAAGCCTACAAGGTTCAGTTAAAAGTAATCCAATTATCTGTGTTGGTACTTAAATAGGCTTTTAAGTAGACAGAAACTAATTTAGACGGATAATTAAAGCTTAGGACACAAGGCATGAACTTTCGCACGAGAAACTCGCTGGCGATGTAAATAAACCGTTTATGTAGGGCCACGAGAACAGCGGACGGAGCTAAAAGGTATAGATAGATACTATGATATTATGCTTTCAAAATAATAAAAAAGTCAATAACTTCGATCTGTCAAATGTTGAGTGAAAAGTACGGTTTGCAAAAAAAAAGTTATTTGCGTATGAATAAAGGGGTTTTTTTTTGCTTTGTAAATCTAAGTCTTGGTAAAATATAGGTGAAGTAAAAACGTTATTGTTTAATATAAATTCATCATCATCATCATCAGCCTGTTTAATGTTCCCACTGCTCGGCTCAGGCCTTCTCTCTAGGATAAATTAGCTTATTAAAAAGCTGAGGTGAAGCGATTAGGTGTGTTGACTCACCGCATCCTTCAGTTTCTTTGCGTTATAGGACCTTGGTATCTCTTTAAATTTCCCGTGTCCCTGACTGATCGGGCTGATTCGGTTTTGCTAATCAACCTAGTTCAATTTTTTTTTCAAAAAGAGGTAAATTTTGTTCTTATTTTTTTGTTTGTAATCTCTGGAAGTACTGGTCCAATTGCTAAAATCTTTCACTGTTAGAAAGCTGCTTTATTCCTGAATGACATACAAAACAAAAGTTAGTAATTAACCCTTCAGATACCGTCAATTAGAGACACAATAGTAAGACAATAGATGCGCGGCCACCGGTGGTCGCTTGGGGATTCATGAATTAATAAACCACTATAAAATTTCAACTAAAAATAAAATTACAACCTAAATTACTTATTACTAAAAAAACTGTAAGTACTTGTCGCAATTGAACCAAAAAAAAATTGTAGCAATAACTTTATATGCATGACTTGTTAACGAATACCTTTACAAAATGCCGTCTTTACAATTGATGAAAAAGTCGTAACAATGAAGCTATAGATCTATAGATAAGATAAGAATAAGATATTGAATGAAAAACAATATAAAATATAGTAGCCCTGTTCATATGTTGGTGTAACGCCAAATATCAAGATACCGACAAAGATCGACCGTTCAATATTCATCACGTAAAAATGTCAAGTAGTTGGTACTTTTAGGGTTGCGTAGAATAATGACCATTTTTAGTTTGCTCGCTAATATAAGTTTACAGTAAGGGTTTTCTATTCTAAGTAGATAACTCTTTTCTTTGTTGTGATATCATTAAATAACTTCTCTTACTCTGGATGGAATGAGAATGAGTTGATGATAGTTAACATCAACCATCATTATTGACTAAAACGTTGGTTTTTTACGACCTCTTTGGAGTTCCAGCTAACGATAATTATAAAAATGAAACCTTTTTAAACATAATCGTTAATATATTATTGTCTTTATGTTAAGGTGGTGCATCACGATTCACATTTTCACTGTTTTTCATACAACCGCTCATAACTGATTATGACGTTATTACACACTTTTCATTCGATATTTTGGAAACACAGTATCTTGTGGATATTATCTAGGTTTCTAAAGAAACCAATTACTAAATTTGTTTAAAACTAATCCAGTAAAAACCTCTGAAAATGTCCTATTTTGTATGAACTTTGACACTTCATAATTTGCCTAAAAATTAAAAAAGTCAAAAAAAGTAATCCTCTAGAGACCTTGCAAATTTTATTAAAATTCTAAATGATGACAACTTTTTCCAAAAACTTTTAAGGGTTTAAAAAAAACAGCTATTTCCTGGAGCAAGTTTTGTGAAATTTTCGAGTAAATCTCGGAATTACCGAATACTAACAGAGTTTCCAGGCGTTATATCTCTTTTTTTGCGTTGCCTTTTCGTCAAACATCGCGTTGGATTGCATTAAATGAAGTAACAAGCTTTTAAACCATTTTCGATCAACTTACCAGCGTAGTCGTAAATGCTCTTGACATTTTTTCTACCAATAATAGTTCAGTGATCACATGCCAATGGAAGGCACGTCCAAATGAGTAAATATCACGTTTTCAGCTCACCGATTAATTAATGAGCGATCTTTATTTAGTTCAATTTGTTCACAAAGAAATACGATGTTTTGCTGAAAGGTGGCTTCTTTAACTTACTTTTTATTACTGTTGAAAAAACGGTTTCTTTATATTGTAGTAAATTAACCTCCCCCCTCAGTGACAAGTTATAGGTTGCATGTTCAAGCCCAGCCAGGCGCATTCATCATCATCATCATTTCAGCCGAAAGACGTCCACTGTTGGATATAGACCTCCCCCAAGTGCCGCCACAATGAACGGTCCTGTGCGTCTCGCATCTAAGGGATTCTCGCAAACCTTACCCACCCCACGGCCCACCTTGTCGGAGGCCTTTCAACGCTACGTCTTCCGGTACGTGGTCGCCATTCCAGAAACTTTCAGCCCCAACGGCCATCCGTTCTGCGAGCAATGTGCCCTGCCCACTGCCACTTAAGTTTGGCAATTCTTCGTGCTATGTCGGTAACCTTGGTTCCTCTGCGGATATCCTCAGTATTATATTATCCTCAGGCGAATTACTTTATGTAATTTATTTCATCATCAGGATCCTTATCCTATCCTTCAAACTCAAACTTCGAAGACATGTGACCTCCACCAACCCGCATTCAACGAGTGAGTGTATTCTAATGTGATTTTAAGGACACGTCACCGTAGGGTAGCAGAACCCTGCTGTACTAATGGCCCCACAGCTAAGCTCATTACACTAAAACGTTGCCTAATTAAGATCAGGCCAGTAACTTTATATGGGGTGATGAACCGCAACCACGGGTTAACCATACGCTACATAGTCTAGAGCAGCGGTTCTCAAACTTTTTATCCAACAGAACCCTAGTGGAAAGCAAAATATTTAACGGAGCCCTTAATTTAAAAAATAGTTGATTGGCAAAATTTACTTTTAATGAATTATACTAGTACTTCCTACAAACAAAAAACATAAAAACAAAAAAGAAATAAATTACCTCCTTATAATATTAGTGTAGATATTAAATATTAGTAATAATAAGTGTAGATAATAATAATAATATTCCATAACTAGGTATCACACAACGCGATTTCGTCTCAAGCTAAGCAGATCTCGTTTTGAGTACTAGATAACTGATAAACATACTTATATATGTCAAAAACATGTATTTTATAGATAAATTTCACCCAGACACAAAACAAATGACCGTACTCATGACACAAACATTTGTGGATGGGAATTGAACCCCCGACACTAGACCAACAGGCCAGTCAACACGACACTTTGAGTTTCACTGGCCTAGAGATTTACGCTTATTACCAACATTGCGGACGGGGGGTCGTGTTATTGAGATGGGAAATCGCGTTATTAGTTTAAAAAATGTTTTAATAGTCATGATTTTGTGATAAGATACTCTTTAGTTAGATTCGTATCGCTAGATTTATTTTGTAGGTCTGTTTGTTGAACAGTCTCTCTCGGAATATTTGCCGTGAAATTCTCATAGTGGTACTATGTTTATGTTATTAGCTAACGTAAATATTACTAGGCTTGAGGTATGATGATCCTTGTATTAAAGCTAAATGAAATATTATAATTTTGACTTTTAACATCAAGACTTCTATCCTCACCTACATTATATTATATTTATTTTATTTATATTTTTAGTCTTGCATGTCTACTTGTTAATTGCATAGAAATGATAAATGGAAGTGCGGAGTCATCTAATACAAGCATTTTCTTGCTTAAAAGATTATCTCCAGTAACTGTAATGTAATTGTATCAAAATGCCTATTGTAATTGAAATAAAGATTTTCAATTTTTATTATTTATTTATTATAATAATATAGCAATATAACCCCACCGCGTCTATCTTTCTGTTATTCATAAACTCAATCACAACTGAACGGATTTATCACTATGTTGTTATCACTAAACTAAGAATTTCAAAGATTTTTAACATCCGTGCGATGTTGAGGTCGGTTGCTAGTATTAACTGTGTACAAGTATTTATAACCTAACCACGTACATGAATATTATAAAATAAATATAAAAATACTAAATGCACTCAGGCAGGTACAGGTAATAAATAAGAATTTCAAAATACCGATTTTCACAATTCCGAATGATTCAAAATTCCGAATGATTCGAAATTCCTAATATAAGAACTCCGATTTATCAATTACACTATTTTTTTGGAGTTTTTTAATATTCCGTTTAAAATAATAATACTGATTTTCAATAAATCGAATAATTAAAGGCCTGTTAATGAAATTATCATTCAAAACACCATAAATCTTTTTTTTTTTTTTATATGATACAAACTAGTACTTGACTGCGATCCCACCTGATGGTAAGCAGTGATGCAATCGTTGGTGAATCTGAATTCCAATTATATTTTAATTGATAACCAACAATAGAGAGGATTTAAATTTTCTTTGTATGGAAGGAGATATATTGACTGAGTCTGGCGATTTGCAAGAAGACTGAATGAGAGCTTTAGTTATATTATCTATATGTCGAAGCGTTGGCGCATATCAGTCGGTCTGCATCAGCGCCACCTATCTTTCACTGGAGGAACTATGTAGTTAGATTGAACAGCTTACGTTTGGGAACGTCAAGTATTAACTTGGGGATGGTTAGCGTGGAGTAATAGCAACACTGAGCGAATAGTCGAGTCAAATGTCGATCCGGAGGTATAATCGATTATTCGACATTGACAGGTACTGACGTTGACAGGTAAATTGGCTACCCGGAATGGGGGTAGGTTCACGTGTCGGGTGACGGTTGATTTGGAGGGCACTTTGAATCGTTCCGTCGGTCCGAGCAGACGTTGGTTACTCCACGCTAAATTTCCCGCGTTCCTAAATTCTTAATCAAGCCATATCTCAGGCATCCTTGATTATTTCGTACTGAGTGTGTGTTACGAGTAATTAAAGGTGTTATCAAAGGTTTTTGTGAGTGTTATTTCCGATGTCGCGACCCACTGATATCGATCCTCCGTTATCAGAAGTGGGATTGGACCACGACGACCCACGTGTTCAAAAATGAAAACGCTAGCGACGAAAAATGGATGCGTTTGTTGGAACAACAGAACCGCAATTTTCTGACGCTGATTCAAGCCATGAAAACACCTACTACGTCGTCACATGGCCTTCGTTTACCGGATTTCGATCCTGAGAAACAAGATGTAGATGCACGTACTTGGTTGACGACTGCAGAAATGTGCTTGACGGACCAAGACCAACATGGCGCCCTGCTTATGGTCGCTTTAAGAAAGAAAGAACCGGATTGAAGAGCTGACTTAAATGGTCTGATTAGGTTTTTTTCTGGGGTTGTTCCCTAATCCTGAGCAACAAATGTTGGACCATGGTACCGCTGTATCCCCAGAGAGCAAATTACAACGTACCACCCAGCTAGTGACCGGGAAAAGAGCGATGGGTGCAAGTGCTCGTTTACGATGTACTACTTTCCGATACGTGCTTCGCGTGTGTGTGTGTGTGCGTGCCTGAGGTGCAGTGTGTCGAGTGCGATACCAGATCAGAAAACGTTTCACACAAAACGCTTGAAGTCGTTTCAAACGCTACCTGTCAAATGTTATATTGTGGAATAATTGGACGAAGCGAGCGACGTGAAGGCGATGGTGGTGCCAAGGCATCACGTAGCGAGTGACTGGATGACGTATGTGCTGTCAAAGGAACCAGGAACAAGGTCAGGTATTCACATTCCATTTTAATTCTGATGCTGAGTGTTATATCTCTTTCACTTTAAAGTCTGTCATCACTATTTCACGGCAAACGTAAACACAGTTTTGTTACATTGAAGGGTCAGTTTAGCGTGTTCAGATTACTTGCGTAGTTTGATTGAGGTTTTATTCACAACATCTATTTGCGAAGTGATATTTTGGCCGTGAAATATTGTTGCAAGGATTCAGTTTAAATAGTATGATCGTGCGTGACACACTTCTTTTGTTAAATTGCTAAAGTTCACGACATAAACAATTGTAATTACATCTACCCTCGGTATATCCGGTAGATACCGTTTCGATTTTTGTTTGACAGTGATAACTCCTCCATAGATAGTTTTTACGTTATTGACATTGACGTGTACCTATGACAGTATAGTATGCTATAAACGCGTGTTACAAAAAGTGAACTTATTCGTTTAATTGACTCATCTTAGCAAAAGACGACCATAGCACTCTAGCGCGAAAAAAAAAAAAAATAATAATAATGCGTGAGCGGGTAGATGAATTGTTGCGTGCAAATATTATTTTACCGAGTAATACGGTGTCTGTTAATTTAGCTCTTTCGGCTTAAAAACTCGACCGGTCAGAAATAATGTGCAAAGACTACTGTAAACTAAACAATAACGTGCCTTACTGGTATTCGTTGCCACTTATCTCGGACCAAATAACTCGTTTACATAGTGCGTTTTATTTTACAAAAATTAGATTGTATATAGGCTAGGGTTAGGTTAGGGTGTTGTGTGTGTTTGTGTTGGTTGTGTAGGTGTAGTGATAGCGTGACGAAGGACAGAACAGAATGGAAGAAAAAAATAATGATGATGGTGATGATGGTGATGATGGTGATGATGGTGATGATGGTGATGATGGTGATGATGGTGACGATGATGATGATGGTGATGATGGTGATGGTGGTGATGATGGTGATGATGGTGATGATGGTGATGATGGTGATGATGGTGATGATGGTGATGATGGTGATGATGGTGATGATGGTGATGATGGTGATGATGGTGATGATGATGGTGATTTCAGTAGTGTTTCAGCGGTCAGTATAAACATTTGACTATGCACTCGGTATCGAAACGTGATCTCTGTTTTTCAACGGGGTTTTTGATAAATCGGTAAATACCTACGTCATAGTTTGAGTTGTCAATATTTTGATTATTTTGGAATCTATTAAGAACTTCGAGAGACTTAATGTAGTATTACAAACGTTGATTAAAGCCGGATTTTCATTAGATTTGAAAGAGTGGTTGTTTTTCATAATGCAAATCGAGTTGTTTAGGATATGAAATAAAGTCAAGTGCTGAAGTTAGGAGATATAGAACTTCAGAAAGTAGATCGCGTACATTCGATTCTGCTCTCTACCCTGGGACAGTTAATAGGTCTAGTAGTTTACTTCGGGTGGTTTGTACCTAAATATTTTCGTGTATGGGGCCGTTCTTCTAAAGATTTAACGTGCGGTAAAGTTTCTTTTTTTGACAGCGGCGCCACGTAAACTGAATAAGAATTAATTTAATTTTTATGAAAGAGTCGGTTAACCTTTAACGTTTCAAATTTTTCAATCGTGTCAATTAGAGGCGCAATAGAAAGACAGTGACAATGCAATAGAAAGAAAATGAAACGCAGGCGTTTCATTGGGAACAAAAAAAAAAAAAAGAGGCTGATGATGACGATGAAGTTTACAGGATGAACTGATTATAGGAGATTTGATTTGTAGTCGTAGCTTAATAGAAACCGGTATCTAGCGGTCACAGTAGTCCGTAAGTACGCGGTATTCAATTCAAATTGCGATCAAATCTGGGACGTACTGTGGGAAACCATTAAGTCTTGAGAGACTTGGCGATCCTGTAGGGATGCGCAGGAGTGATTGAGGTTCTTAATGGTGACCGTTATGTTTCGAAGTACGCACATAACCGCCTGCGAAAAATAACTGACGTTGACATGCACGTAGGCGATGATGACGAGACTAGCTATGACGAAAATGATAACGCTGACAAGACTAGTTGAATACTAAGTAGTCAACTTAACATTTAGAGTACCTAGCATAGTAAGAGTTTTCTTATAATCTGTAACGTTATAGGAAAAATAAAGCAACATGTTGAACAAACCTACTTTAAGGATTATTTTGATTAAAGGCTCGAAATGATTATCTTGATGGTGTTGTTTGTAACCGGATGGAGGTTACATGTGGAGGTGACCGGATAGAGGTTGCCTGTTGTGTTAGTGACTGGATGGAGGTCGATTGGTTTGATGCTTATGGCCGGATGGAGGCTATAATGTGTTATGATGAAGACCGGATGGAGGTCGATTGGTTTGATGCTTATAGCCGGATGGAGGTTATAAGTGTGATGATGAAGACCGGATGGAGGTCGATTGGTTTGATGCTTATGGCCGGATAGAGGCTATAATGTGTTATGATGAAGACCGGATGGAGGTCGATTGGTTTGATGCTTATGGCCGGATGGAGGCTATAATGTGTGATGATGAAGACCGGATGGAGGTCGATTAGTTTGATGCTTATAGCCGGATGGAGGTTATAAGTGTGATGATGAAGACCGGATGGAGGTCAGAGTATGAGCACTGCAATATTTTAATGAGTTTCCTATTATTTGAATGAGTTTGAGTGTTGTTCAACATGTCGGCTTTGAGAGATTGAGATTGTTGTGATTTTCTTCTAGATATGATTGATGATTTTGATCAGAGTACCTTTTATGCCCCACCACCTTGGGCCAGGATTGGCCGAACGACTAGAATGAGTACTGTTCGAGGATTTTCTTTCATTCCAGGTACTCCACACGAGGACGTGTGATCATCAGGACGGCCGTGTCGAAGCGTTGGCGCATATCAGTCGGTCTGCATCAGCGCCACCTATCTTTCACTGGAGGAACTATGTAGTTAGATTGAACAGCTTACGTTTGGGAACGTCAAGTATTAACTTGGGGATGGTTAGCGTGGAGTAATAGCAACACTGAGCGAATAGTCGAGTCAAATGTCGATCCGGAGGTATAATCGATTATTCGACATTGACAGGTACTGACGTTGACAGGTAAATTGGCTACCCGGAATGGGGGTAGGTTCACGTGTCGGGTGACGGTTGATTTGGAGGGCACTTTGAATCGTTCCGTCGGTCCGAGCAGACGTTGGTTACTCCACGCTAAATTTCCCGCGTTCCTAAATTCTTAATCAAGCCATATCTCAGGCATCCTTGATTATTTTGTACTGAGTGTGTGTTACGAGTAATTAAAGGTGTTATCAAAGGTTTTTGTGAGTGTTATTTCCGATGTCGCGACCCACTGATATCGATCCTCCGTTATATATATATAAAAAGAGAAATCTATTATATTTTATTTATTGCGTTTTACATAATTTGTACCTATTGTGATCAGTGTAATCCGCATTCTGTCGTTCGGGTTAAATAAATAAATTACTTTTATGTACGGATAAACGAAATGCACTAAAATACATTAAATATGCATATTTTTCCTTAAATACGGTAGTAATTGCTGCTCGCAGGTACATCATCGCAGTGATACGACTCCACCCTGCATGAGGCCAAAAGTATGATCGATCTTATCAATTAATAATCAATTAACTTTCTTGTCTTTAAACGGTCGAATCCAACACCTTTGGACAGTGAAAAATCCCGATGACACCTTGGACAAAATTTACCTAAAATTAACTTAATATCAAGGATGGAATATAATTGATACACACCTTAAAAAACGCAACCGGTGTGCATCGATATTATGCGCATTTTTATGAGGCGAAAAAATTCTTAAATGAGAATTAATTTAAAATTACAATTTTTGCGGTGTTGCTTTAAGCAAAAAATTAACGAAATATTTTTGGGTTTTAAATAAAATAGTTTAAAGATGAACGGGAAGTGTGTTGGGTAGTTTTTTTCTTATTTTTAGAGGACGTTTGGGTTCTTACATACAACGTTTTAAAACTTCTCACATATGTGCTTAAAGTTCCAAAAAGCTGTACATACAATTAAAATTATATGGTACTAGCTTTTGCCCGCACGGCTTCGCTCCCGCTCTTCCCTACTCTACCCTACTCTACTCTACACTACCCTTCTCTACCCTACTCTACCCTACTATACCCTATTCTACCCTACTCTACCCTACACTACTCTACACTACTCTACACTACTCTACCCTACTCTACCCTACTATACCCTACTATACCCTATTCTACCCTACTCTACCCTACACTACTCTACACTACTCTTCCCTACACTACTCTACCCTACTCTACCCTACCATACCCTACTCTACCCTACCAATCTTCACATAAACCATCTACTAAATAGTCCGAACAAAGCCTAAAAATTTGGTTTGGATAGGTGAGCCCGTTTTTGAGTTATAAAATAACAACGAAAAGTGGCATTGATTTTTATATATATAGATTAATTTAGGCAACCAAGACTTTCTTCAAAAACTTTAATCGTCTACTAGCTAACTACTACAATGTTTCACAACAATATAAATTCTTTCGGACCACTATTATTTTCTAGGGATATTTTTTTTATCTGATATAAACTAGTGCTTAACTGCGATCCCACCCGATAGTAAGCAGTGATGCAATCGTTGATAGTAAGGCGCACTAGTTTATTAAGAGCCTATTAACTCTAACCTGAATGTGTTCAACATTCAAATTATACAAAAATTGTTCACGACCTATTTTAAAACTTATCAAATATACACCAAAAAAAAACATGAAAATCGGTCAAGCTACTTCGGAGGAATTCGAAAACAAACATTGTAGACCGAGACTTTTAAATGTTAGATAACACTCTACTCACGATACCGCTCGCGAACGCATTTCCCATCATTCACCATAAAAAAATGATCGCAAAATCGATTAATTTTAATCAGAACATGTTCTCTTATCGTTAACATGTCAACGGCATGGTGTTTTTTTTTTTGCGAAATTCGATGCAAAAGGCAAGAAGATGAATGGTCTCGTGTGAGCGAAAGTTTGCTTCATATTAATTGATATTTTTTAGTTCATTGTACCGGCCATATCGTAAAAATACAGTGTCAATAAAGCGGCTATGTTCAAACAGTAGATTTGCGCACAGTGAATAAAATGCTGCCTTTTGCAGACAAAATTATTGCTTATGACGTGTCGTTTATGGTGATCACCTTAAAGAGATGAGCTGTGCTTTAAACTAATGAGTGACATCAATCATTGATTAAAGGGGCAAGTAATTAGCAACTTTATGTATATAGCTGCAACATAGTAACGAAAGCTTTATTTTTATGGGAAATCACAAACTGTGATGTAATGTGTGCAATGTGAGGTATGTGATTTAGGGATGGGCGTGACGTTATGTTTGTGTGTAGTTGTGCTACTTTTTTGGTGTATAATAAAGTTTATTCTATTCTAATAATTTCTCGTGCTCTGGGTGGAGCAAGTAAGTGACAATTTTTTACTGAATAGAATCCGTTTTCTTTTCGTTGTCTTTGTGTACCAGAATAACAGTGACTTCTTCGGACAGTCTCTCCAGTCTGCCCAGTTACTAAAACCTGTTTCAATTTGTCTATGTTTCTTAATAGCTGAAACCTAGGGCTCTTTAAATCAAGAGTGAATGGATTACTTCTAGGCAAGCGTGCTCCATCTTCGACTACATCATTGCTTAGCATCAGCTGAGATAGTGGTCAAACGTGGGCGTATCTATAATGAAAAAAGTTGCCTTTTAAGTGAGGTGAATCTTTCGGACAGTCTCGTAGACCAGCTATTATAACCTCAAGATTGAATTTTAACATACCCTTTTCTGTCACAATTTAGAAACAAGGTTTTCCCCACAAGGATAAAGCCAATCATATTTTTTCCTTAATTCAATAAATTGATAAATACATTCTCAATAACGATCAGTGACTGTTTACGACAAATTTATGAAGATTTAATAAAGTAACTGACATTTACCGTGTAGATGAAGGGTGATAAAGATCTGTGAGTTGTGTTTTTATATAGCTCGTCGATGAGTTGGAGATTGAAGATGATTAATTTGCCTTAATGTACCATCAGTCACTAGTGATGTGCATGAAATCGATTGCATTCAGGTTTACAAATTTTTGTTTGGCAATCAATAATTTTGTATATGTGTTACATACCTACTAACAACAACATTCTTATTGTTAGTAGGTCATCATGATGATGATGACCTACTAATAATAACAATTCTTACACGCTTGCACAAATTTTGTAAATAGTAATCATAGAGCCATACTAAACGACTGAACACTGCTATCTAAAATACAAGCATTCACATAATTTGGAAGACAATACATAAATATAGTACCTAGATCACATTATATACATTTACTTGTGTCTAATAATAAGACACCCTGTAAAGTATTTAACTTTGCTACAGCCAAGATTATTATTATTATTATTTTAGGAGTCACTTCTGAAGAACAAGGTTAGGTTTATTTAGGTAATTATTTAATGTCTTGTCATGTCTAACTGTTCTAACAATTAAAACAGATGTAACCGTTTTATTTGAAATGCGTTAATTATTAAGGGTTAAAGCGAAATTGATACTTTTTTAAATAACTTTTAAAAGAATATAGAATAATTTATCTTTTGCAGAAACTAATTGGAATCTATTGATCAATTTTTATTTCAACATTGAAATAATTGTAAAAAAAAGAAAAAGATGTTTTATCAACAGCGAAAAATATATCACCACTGCTAACCATAGTTGGTTTAAAACCCAATACAATTCTGCAAAACATAAATAAAACGTAAACAAAAAATGGCACTACCAAATCAGACGACAAAATTAACGAGTCCGATTTTTGGCCTCGATGTTAAAGAAAAACACACTGTGCAACGATAAAATTTCGGCCATACTTCACTCGTTGTATCGAAAACCAAGAATGTACTGCAAACATATTTATTTAGCTCCAACTTTCTCTTCAGTTAAAAAGGTTGGTATTTTTGGTATATATTTTTGGTCGCATTGTATTTAAATTGCAAATGTACCGTACGTTTAGTGAAATGTCTTCAATAGTTCAAGTCGAGATGTTTTGGGAAAATATCTTTGAGCTGGTGACTTCACTACGCCTTTTTTGGTGGTATGCTATATTAACTTTCTTTTGTATCGATTGACATACGGCTCTGTAACACGGTCGTTTACAATATGCTTCATCAGAAGGCTTAAAGTCCCTCAAGGGCAATGGAGAGGGCTATACTCAAAGTTGTCATGATCGGATCAGAAATGGAGATACATGCAAGATAACCATGGTTACAGATCGCTCGAAGAATCGCCAAACTCAAGCGGTAGTGGGCGGGGTACATTGCTCGCAGAATAGATTGTCTTCTATGACCTAGTAACTGACAGGAAGGTTTATCACCAGGCTTGTATAAAACAATATCCCTTGGCCACCAACCAATCTTACACCACCGTCAGTGTCAGTGTGTCTTTTGGCTATCCGTAACGACTATGGTGGGACTATAAATGACAGCAGGACCAACAGCCTCTCGTGCTTTCAATTGAAAAATCTAAGTATGTCACGATGGTCAATCATCCAGAGCCCAACCTTGGTTTTGGCTTAACCTTGAAGTTGGACTCATATGAATGTAACCAAGCTAGGAGTTCCAAAAACATAAGGAATCGCACTATGTTATTCTAACTTACGTTGATGACCCGTCGGCTCAGTTCTAAACAAGAGTACCTACTTTAGTTGTACTATATACACAGAAGTGTTTCAATAGTCTATAGTATCAATTAATCAGACGTTCTAACAGTACATCACAAAGCTGCCAAGAAAATAAACAAACGCCACAGACTATTAAATCAATCACAGATAATATAAACGTCAGGGATGTCACACGTAGATAAATAAAATTTTATTGGAGTCTATAATAATTAAGATAACTCAGGCACCACATTATAAAGTTAATTAGGTTGTTGCGAAACAATATTTTGATTTTCTAAAATTCTTGAGAGATTTTGGACTTCTTACTGAATTTTGAAACATGAAAAGCACAGTGTGTTTAAGAATCGGGATTTTTTTGGTGTTTCCTGATAGCTACAACCCGGGAATCTTTAAGTTGAGAGTAAATTGGTTTCTTCTAGGTAAGCGCGTGCTATCGTCGACCGCATCGTCGCTTTCTATCAGGTGAGATAGCGGTCAAGCGCGAACGTATCAACAATAAAAAGAAAAAAAAACAGGATCAGTAACAGTCTGACTCTTTTTAGCTTTACCAGAACTGGAGAACTTCTTTGATGGTGTCCCACCAAAAAAAAAAATAAGACTAAAAGTGCGTTCAAGAACTCACGAGCTCCTTTTTCCAACCTTTGCAAATTTTATTTCTCTACATATTTTTATCGGATGACAAGCTTTTTATACCTACACAATGTGCTAAAAAAAGGATCTTTTGCGGAAAGAAAGCAAGAGACTTCTCTTGCTTTCTTTTTATAGTTTGACTAGTTGTTTACTTGTCTTTAAAAACAATCAATATTATACCGCGTGGTCTTTGGAATTAGGAACAACAAAATTTGAAATGAAATGTTTTTTTTTCGGGGGAGACCTCTCGCGCCGGCCTTTGGTTGAGGCCATGGTCCGGAACGAGGATGAATGGCACGCGGTCGCCTCCTTCTGCGAAGCAGTAATGTTAGCAAAGGAGGAGGCAGACCGCATCAGGCAACGGCGCCCTCGCCGCCGCCGCCGGGATTCCGATCCCGATTTCCGGCCACCGTAGACGCAGGCTCGTTGACGGCGAGCTATGGGTAGCTCGTCGAGTCTAAGACGTCGACGGCGCGCACTGTTCCCGCGCGCCTCAAGGAGTTGTCAGCAACAGTAGAGACCCAGCTGGGTCGAAGCCTACCAGGGCCAGGGTTATCCGAAAGGAAACTCGTGTCTTGCTTTGAAGGCTAGAAAGAACAGGGGTGGGTTTTTAGTCAGTAAGAGTCTGACACTATCTCCCGCTCCACCCAAGGGCGGGAGTTGTCATAAGTTTTTTTTTTAAATCGATATTTAAACATCAAATATCGTTGTTCGAGGGGTTCTAACATTTGCAACATTTGAACTCACCTTTTTAATGAATCTCAAACGAATTTTATATAATCATCGTCACATTTATGTATTTTTTCTTGATTTCTTGTCAATGCTCCCGTAAAACAGTAGCTTTAACAGAATCTTTCCATTTTTGTAAGTCAACGTTAAATAAACTATAGAGAACAATATTTGTGTCGCATATCGCGGCTAAGCTCACACACGCGACTTTTGTACAATACTTTCAAAATAAATATTTATTCGGCTCGACAAACGTGGACGGACGTGGGTTTCTTCGACGATGATCTTTATTTGTGCTTTACTTTTGGGAATGAACGTGATCTTGACAATGTTTTGCCAATGTGTCGGTATAGCTGAAAAAGGAAGGAAGCATCACCTGGATTCTATTACAATAGTTTCCATGGTGGATAATTTAATAGTTTATCATCATGAGCCTTTTAATGTTCCCGATGCTGGTACTCAGGCCTCCTCTCTATTGGAAGGGACGCCCGGTTGTCGCCACTGTGCGGAACGCCCGGAGGACACGGTGGAGCACACAGCCGAGGTGTGCCCTGCCTGGACGGAGCATCGCCGTGCCCTCGTGGGGGCGATCGGTGGCGGAGACCTCTCGCGCCAGGCTTTGGTCGAAGCCATGGTCCGGAACGAGGAGGAATGGCAGGCGGTCGCCTCCTTCTGCGAAGGAGTAATGCTAGCAAAGGAGGAGGCAGACCGCATCAGGCAACGGCGCTCTCGCCACCGCCGCCGGGATTCCGATCCCGATTTTCGACCCCAGTAGATGCGGGCTCGCGGACGGCGAGCCATGAGTAGCTCGCTGTCCGATCGTCCGGCGACTATCCGGACGGAGCCCAAGACGTCGACGGCGCGCACTCAGGTCGAAGCCTACTGGGGCCAGGGTTATCCGAAAGGAAGCTCGTGCGCCGGTATGAAGAGACTAGAAGGAACGGGGTGGGTTTTTAGTCAGTAAGAGTCGGACACTGTCTCCCGCTCCACCCAAGAGCGGTGGTTGTCATAAGATGATTTTTGCGCACCGAAAAAAAAAGGCCTCCTCTCTAGGAGAGGGAATGGGCCGTAATCCACCACGCGGGCCCAGTGCGTGTTGGTGGATGTCACGTGTCTTCAAATTTTAAGTTCTAGGACACAAAACGCCACTACAAAAAGAAACTTTTTTAATTGTCACATAACAAAATATATACAGAAGAAACTTAAATATTAACAAATGATTTATGCTATATCTAACTACACACAGTAAACGCAATATAATAATACACTAAAGGCTTCCAAACTAATGACGTCATAAAACTCCTCCGCATCGCTGTCGACTGGAAGTGTGCCCAAAAGGCTGGCAGCCTTTTTAGTTTATGCGAAATCTGAATAGACATAGTTTGGTCAGAATCAGTAAATTAATGGCTACCAATAGTTTTTTACACCATGTTATATTTATTCCCAAAAATATTTAAAAAGGTTACAATTGAACACTAAGTACAATACAGGTCACGGCAGGTCATAGCGGTTACTAGCAGCCAGCAAACCGCTGGGCACAAGTGCAAAATAACCCTTTAGTCGTCTGGATAGCCCGGTGACTATGTATTTTTGCTTCCACAAAGATTGACTGGTAGAAAATGGCATTCATCCACCTCTGTACCTTTGTGTTTTGTGTGCATATTATCTAACAAATAAATAATAACTAATTAAACGTAGCCACGTACGCTTATTAGTGGAGCCTTATTAAAGAGAAATCAATTTATTTTACGTTAATAATGGACATGGTAATTAATGGGGTGCTGTGGCTGGCGCGGCGCGGGCGATTTACTTCGATAGCCTAGTTAGCGTAGATGAACACTGTCTCACACAATCCTCTGAGAAAAAACGTCACGCGGCGCGTTGCGGCCCGTCATCGTGGGTCATATCTTTTGTAGAGTGTGTGCGAGAATTACATGACTAGATTCCACCATCGCCTTTTACCAGCGAGTGTCCACCCTTATATTTTAGACGTCTCTACGGTCTAAAAATATCACCCCGAAGGAACAATTTGCCTGCTTCGGTCTTCCCGTCCGATTATAATTAAGGTGCCTTCAAGGCTACCATAACCATTAACTATTGCATCACTGCTTACCATCTATTGGGATCCCAGTCAGTCAATTTAAAAAACCTGCACCAAATTTTCGGCTATTCGAAATACAACGTGTAACGTTAAATGCGCAAAACCTCAGACACCCCAAATGATTTTTAATTTAATTGACCTAATACTGTGAGAAAAAAATCATTTAAAAAAAATTAAAGGATTTGTGTGCAGTTTTAGTTTGTTTAAAATTAATATTTGCATTGATATAAAAACTTTTATTATCCCGTGTATGAGAAAATTTGATTGGACTACAAACTTTAGTGTTTGTTTACCAATTTGTGCGGGTTTGTGCACGTAATAACTTGACCTATTCATGAATAGACAGGGCGATATTTTAAATGAAGATTTTTTTCGAAAATGTAACTTATGTTAAAAAGTGATTTAATTGATTCTGCTCGTTATTCTGATCAAACTATTTTCAGGTTTTGCGCATTTAACGTTACACGTTATCTTTTATTGTTAAAATTAATTTGGATGAATAATAATGTTAAAATTTTTACAAAATATCTGTGCCATAATTTTTCATATTTTTATGTGTTACCCGCGCGTTATTTAACCGCGCGTCTAAACACAAGCACGTGTGAGTTGACCGTTTTCATCGCGTGCGCTACTAACTGCTCTCAACAGTTACAATTAAATTGGATACTCTTTATAAGGACGCCATTGGATGCCGCCTAGCTCTGTGTTCATTGTTTGTCCTGATAATATCTGTTGGTTACAAATTAATTTAGAAATATAACGATTTCGGCTCGTAAGTTTAAGCGTGTTTGATAATTGAATGTTTGTTGAAGTTATGTTAAGCTTTGAACATATTCCTTTATGCTATCAGATAATCCTCCCGTTATTTTGCTAGTTACCAGTTGTTTATGTAACGTTGGTGTAAGGGCGAGCTTAAGTTTACATAAATAACGCTGAATGTGTATTGTGGCCACGTGCTGTGAGGACTACTTATGACTGTTGAGGTTTTTTTTTTATGAGTGGCCTCTTGCAGTTCAACTTATGAGATTGTCGTTTGCTTAGCCAGACTTGCTTGTGGTGACCTCAATAACTTAAATTCTCTAGTCAGAACTTACGTAAAACTTAAAACAAAGTGACTAGACGCAAAGGGTCCTGTGGTACCTGTAGAATACTAACTTTAGCTTAGGATGTCGCTTGAAGGAGGATGCAAGGGACTGGCTGGGAATAACATAATAACAATAACGATCTTCGCACACGGGCCTCAAAAAAACGCCACCACAAAAAAACGCTAGAAGTCGCCACAAAAAGAAGCTAGTAGCCGCCGCAAAAAACAGCTGGCCGGAGAAGCTTGAAGCGGGTTCGAGCGTTTTTTTTTTTGTAGCGGCACCTCCGCACATGTGCCACAAAAAAGGTCACCGCAAAAAGAAACTTTTTAACTGTCACATAACAAAATAAATACATAAGAAACTTAAATATTAACAAATTATTTATGCTATACCACACAGTACACACAATATAATTATAAACTAAAGGCCTCCTAACTAAAATATGGCGTCATAAAACTCCTCCGCATCGCTGTCGACTGGAAGTGTGCCCAAAAAGCTGGCAGCATTGCCACGTTGTATGGCAATACTTAATCTCTGGCTTAGGTAAAAGCCAGCCCTTGGGTCACTTGGGTCACGCGAATTGTCCACTAATCTAATATTTAAAACGCACATTACTCTCATCATACGTTTTTATACAATGTGCAGTTGGGCAGTCTACTCGACTGGGCACGAGCACGACGCTACAAATGGCCTTGCTACTGTCTCAGACATGACTTAGCAGCAATGTAGCCCTCTTACGTGGAATGGCATTAAAGCCATCGATACTTGCAACGGCGAACAGTCCAGATGTGCTAGAATGTTGCGGCAACCACATGTCATCCTTTGACAAAGCCCCTATATCTATTCAGATATTCTTTATGTAAAAAATTAAAAGTTTTAAACATAGATGTTAGTCATTAGACGTTGAAAATTCGAAGACATGGACATCCACTAACCTGCACTGGGCCTGTGTGGGTAATCCACCACACAGGTCCATTCCATATACTAAAGTGGAAGCCTGAGTCCCAGCAATGGGAACAATATAAGGCCGACTATGCTATACAATTCTCACCAAGAATCAGTCCGCGTACAGATTATCTTGCTACTGCTCTCTAGGCATCTGAGTCAGCCACAGAGGCACTAACCATCCTCTGACACCCATTGCATGATTTAAAAAAAAAAAAACATTATTTACAACTACCTAATAATTTCGTCCTTTCTTTTTAGGTAAGTATCTCAATAACATTCCATCCTTTCAGGATATACAAGGCGTTATTTTAGTATGTATTTATCATTTATTCAACAGTATTACGTGCATATTTACACTTCATTATCAAAATGAAAGACAGCCGTGTTTTATGTGAGCATAAACCCTTTTGGTATCACTTCCAAATCGTTTTAAGACTGTCTTTGTTAAGGCGACGTTATCTCTGTGATGACTTGTGTAATTCAAGTGTGAATGCAAAGGTTTAAAAAGCACTACTTTTAAATTAATGAAATTTGAGGTACAGAATTGGTTCGCTTTGTGAGACAAGGTGACTGGATGACCAGGAGAATCTACCGGATATGAGAAGCCAAAGACAAGGCGATGCAGGACAAACAGCAACTGACGGAAAAACATGGGTTTTAGTCAGTACCTAATATCATAAAATGTAATAATTTGCCAAGCCTTCTCACTTACTTAGAGTGGGAGAAGTTATTTGAGAATCTTCAAAAGTTATTTGTAAATGTTTTGTACGCCGTTATTGTAATGTACATAAATATCAGACCAATAGTGCAACTTTTTTTCTCTCTAATCTTCTATATTATAAAAATGAAACCCGTTTTTCGTTGTCACGACATAGCATGAAAACGGCTTGACCGATTTGGCTGATTTTTTTTTTTGTTGTGATTGTTATTGTGAGGATAAGGTTATTATGGAAAAAAAAATTAGGGTAGTGTAGGGTAGAGTAGAGTAGGGTAGAGTAGGGTAGAGTAGGGTAGAGTAGGGTAGAGTAGGGTAGAGTAGGGTAGAGTAGGGTAGAGTAGGGTAGAGTAGGGTAGAGTAGGGTAGAGTAGGGTAGAGTAGGGTAGAGTAGGGTAGAGTAGGGTAGAGTAGGGTAGAGTAGGGTAGAGTAGGGTAGAGTAGGGTAGAGTAGGGTAGAGTAGGGTAGAGTAGGGTAGAGTAGGGTAGAGTAGGGTAGAGTAGGGTAGAGTAGGGTAGAGTAGGGTAGAGTAGGGTAGAGTAGGGTAGAGTAGGGTAGAGTAGGGTAGAGTAGGGTAGAGTAGGGTAGAGTAGGGTAGAGTAGGGTAGAGTAGGGTAGAGTAGGGTAGAGTAGGGTAGAGTAGGGTAGAGTAGGGTAGAGTAGGGTAGAGTAGGGTAGAGTAGGGTAGAGTAGGGTAGAGTAGGGTAGAGTAGGGTAGAGTAGGGTAGAGTAGGGTAGAGTAGGGTAGAGTAGGGTAGAGTAGGGTAGAGTAGGGTAGAGTAGGGTAGAGTAGGGTAGAGTAGGGTAGAGTAGGGTAGAGTAGGGTAGAGTAGGGTAGAGTAGGGTAGAGTAGGGTAGAGTAGGGTAGAGTAGGGTAGAGTAGGGTAGAGTAGGGTAGAGTAGGGTAGAGTAGGGTAGAGTAGGGTAGAGTAGGGTAGAGTAGGGTAGAGTAGGGTAGAGTAGGGTAGAGTAGGGTAGAGTCAGGTAGAGTAGGGTAGAGTAGGGTAGGGTAGAGTAGAATAGTGTAGAGTAGGGTAGGGTAGAGTTGGGTATAGCAGGGTGGAGTAGGGAAGAGCGGGAGCGAAGCCGCGCGGGCAAAAGATAGTGTTAAATATAATGTGATGTAGTAGTATCGTATTTTTTTTTTTTTGACCTGAATAGAAAAATAATATAAACTATCATATTTTTGCTTTAGAAAAAAAAATTGTGTATTTTAGTGTAAACAACCACAAACAATTAATGATCATGTATAAGACAGCCGGGTTGTCTCACCATCTCCTTCATCGTCTATCGCTGTCATAAATCAATAAGAGTTCACGAAAAAAAAACCCAACCACTAAAATAAAATAAAAAGATGAATGCTGAAATCAGTCTTGCCCTTAAGTTGATGCAAATTATATCTTGCCCAAAGTTTACTGCTTAAACTTTACGAGTTTCAAACGGAGTGTTAACATTAAGATTGTGGCTTTAAATGTCGCTTAAAACGTTCCTTTTAAATGCAATGTTTGAACGAAATTAATTTAGCATGATGTTTGTATCACAAGGCGTTAACAGTAACACATTAACTTTTTATGTAACTTTAATCTGGGCTTTTCGAAGCTCGGATAGAGGTATGCAGATTTTGCTTTGACAAATCTTTATCGATACTGATTTTAAGAGTTATGTACTTGAAGGGTAAATCAATCCGCACTGGGCCCGCGTGGTGGATTATGGCCCATTCCCTCTCCTAGAGAGGAGGCTTAAGTCCCAGCAGTGGGAACATTAAAAAAAGGCTGATGATGATGATGACTTGAAGGGACATCACAAGGGACATCATCATGATTTCAGCCGATATACGTCCACTGTTGGACAAAGGATTTTTTTACAGAGACATCGTCACGCCCCAGCCACTTTTTTTTTATGGTGGGCAAAATCATCCAATGACAACCCCCGCTTTTGGGTGGAGCGGGAGATAGTGTCAGACTCTTACTGACTAAAAACCCACCACGTTCCTTCTAGCCTCTTCATACCGGGGCTCGAGCTTCCTTTCGGATAACCCTGGCCCTAGTAGGCTTCGACCCAGCTGGGCCCCTCCTTTGGACATAGGCCTCCTCCGAGTGTCGCCACAATGGATTCCCGCAACCTTCACCAGGTCATCAGTCCACCTTGTAGGAGTCCTTATTACGCGGCCTCTTCCGGTACGCGGCCGCCACATCATAACCTTTCGGCCCCAACGGCCATCTGTTCTGCGAGCAATGAAAAACCTAAAGAGTAAAAACGGGAAAAACCCTGTTGCTGTGACTTTGCTGTCCATCTGTCTGTCACCAGGCTGTATGTTATGAACCGTGCTAGCTAGACGTTGAAAATTTCTCGTTTTATGGTTGACATCCCACCCATACGCACAAAGCGTTTTGGGAACACATTTATTGTGCGTACAGCCAAGGAGTGGAATTCCCTACCGGAGTTTCCTGATAGCTACAACTTGGGGATCTTTAAGTCAAGAGTGAATAGGTTACTTCTAGGCAAGCGTGCTCTATCGTCGACTACATCATCGCTTACCATCAGGTGAGATAGTGGTTTTTTTTTTTTTTTTTCAAACGCCAGCCAATAATAAAAAAAAACCACAGATGATATACTGGGCTATTTTTGTAAAACACTAGCAATAAAACACTGTATTACTAACATCATAGCCAATCACTTTTGTTTCAAGACTTTTTACAAAACATAATACATTTACCAAAAACAAACCTTCAACATTCAGTTGTTCTATCGAACATATTTCAACTCTGTATTTTGCGCTATCTACCTACGTCTCCTGCACACTGTTCTCGTAGCAATAGTAAGCAGGCTTCCGAAACATTATCATTACACCTACCTAGCAAGCATATAAGGTATTGTGTGATTTGAAGACTATCAAGATTTGAAGTTACAATTTGAAATGTTTGCGTCCCAGTATTCTTCTAGAGCAGTGGTGACCGAGTGGTAAGGTCACGGGTTCGAATCCAGCCAGGCGCATTACTTTGTGTAATTTATTTCATCACCACTGCTCTCAAAACGGTGAAGGAAAACATCGTGAGGAAACCGGCATGTCCTAGAACCAAAAGTTCGATGACATGTGGCATCCACCAACCCGCACTGAGCCCGCGTGCCCATTCCCTCTTCTAGAGAGGAGGCCTGAGTCCCACCAGTGGGAACATTAAAAAGGCTGATGATGATGATACGATATACAAACTCAACATAAGATAGCCTTTTCGCTGGCCAACAATTACAATTTCGGACAGGTTAACCACCTCACCCGCCTAGTGTCACAATAATAACCCGAAGCATTCGACCTGAGTGTCAACTTTCTTCTTTGCACACCATCAGTGAGTTCGGCCAAAGATACCGCGCCCACCTATTGATTTATAAGTGCCCGCCCGCACGCAGCTGAGGTCCTGCGATACGTCTTGAGATAACCGATTTGTGACAAAACGAATTAAAAATCACTTTTGGTGACTATTGTGGTGGTTCACCTTTTGTTTTCTGGGTTAAAAGTGTAATGGAATGGACTTTTTTTTTCTGTATGACCTGTTGCATCGTGATAATGTTCCCGTACTATTCTAAGGTTTACTAGTAGAAAATGCCTAAGCCATTAAGTCCGCATTTGTAAAGTGTTATTTACTAAATAAATAAATTTCAAGGTTTGTGTTACAGAAGTCTATCAATATATTTTATCTACCAAGACTTTAACATTTTAATATCACTCAGAAGTCAACCATTTCATTTTATAGCTCCCATTATTATTTCAAAGATAACACAAGCACCTAAATGCCACCGCACAGCAAAACCTGAATACATTAAAGTAGCGATAAAAACAGTAAAAATTGAGTTATTTTTACTTATTGACGATAATGGCTAAAGCACGGAAGTTTTATGCTCTTTGAATGAACTTTACACCATAATCTAGATGAAAAAACGTATTCATTCATTCATCCCGGGACGGGTTTATCGCAACGTTCCAATCTCGTGTGCCTTATTCATTGCAAAAAGACAACAAATCTTGCCCTTTGCGAAGCGATGTTTTAAGAAATATTTTCGCTGTGATCTTTTATGGAGTATTCCAATTTGAATTTCTGCACAATATGTTACGTTTTCAGTGAATGTAGAGGCAGGTAATTTTATTGTATTCATAATTTTAAAAAACACCTAATCAATTAAAACTATTTATCTTACACTAAAGACTCCAAACTCCTAACTAGAATATGGCGTCAAAAATTCTTCCGCATCACTGTCGCCTAAAAGTGCCCAATGCTCAAAAGGCATTGCCACGTTATATGGCAATACTTAATCTCTGACTGAAATAAAATCCAGACCTAGGATCACGCGACGTGTCAACTAGGCGTTTAGATAATTCTTTAATAAGCACACTCGTGTCCTATGGCATAAAAGTTTCACCACCAAATGGCTCGACAATATGACTGCCAGTAATCATCATAATCATCATTTCAGTCGAAAAACGTCCACTGTTGGTAGTCCCCCAATTGTTGCCATAATGACCGGTCCTATCTCGAGTCCATGGGATTCCCGTGACCCTCACCTGGTCATTGGTTCACCGTGTGGAGACCTTCCAACGATGATGATGATACTGCAAATTGTTCGAGGTAGTTATCACAGCCCTCGTAAAAAGGGCAACTGAAGTAATACTGTGGATTAGTCAGTAAAAGTTTGATACTCCCTCTCGTTCCACCAAAAGCGGGAGAAATTATGTGATGATTTCCCTCATAAAAAAGGTATTGTTTAATGTAACTTAATCAAAAAATCTGTGAAACTGGCTGTAACTTTTAGGTTTTCTTTCTAATATACTTATTTCGTTTGTATCTGAACAATGTTTCCAGGTCTAGATGAAGACTGCGAGATTATTCAAAAGAGAGTCCTTTTATATAAAAAAAATGGGCCACGATCCAATGATATCACTTTCTAGGGCGAGCGGGACTAAAATTGTACCGTAGGCCTGGAATTCAAAGGGCAACTGCCAGAAAACAGGCGGGTTTTAGTTAGTGTAAGTCTAACACTCGCTGTCACTCCAACCAGAGCAGAAGAGTTATTAAAAATGACCTCAAAAGAAAAATAAATTCTGGACAGAGTTTCAACTCAATTCAAACTATAGTTAGTATGAATTGATCCAAAACAAATAAAGTTAAAATCTCTATCAATTTATAAATCTCTTCCCGTATTTTCAAGCATCATCATCATCATAATTTCAGCAGAAAGAAGTTCACTGTTGGACATAGGCCTCTCCCAAGCGTCGCCACAATGAACGGTTCTGTGCGTCTCGAATGACCTGGTAAGAGTTGCGGGAATCCGATGGATTTTTAAGCACGGATGGAGAGAATAATAAAAAGGAAAAATATAAGTAGATATCTGTACGATAAAATCAGTAATCAGTTACTAATTAGTATTTCGTTACTTACAAATTATTGTAGAAACTCCGCCCATAAACGCATTCCCAAAAATACTCATGGCTGTTTAAACTCAAAAAAACATCGTCACCTAATTATCTTTAACCACTCTTTCCGGGTACTGCAAACATTAACCGGACAATATCAATAAAGTATTCTGACCAAATCGTTAGTCTTACCAATCTGACCAATCTCCTGTGGACCACATTCTCCTTATAAGGTGCAGGCACAGAAGATGCGTCGGTATTGGTATGCGCTCGAAAGTACTAATTGTGGACCTGTGCCTTTTTTGTTCGTCGTTTTTTAGGGCCCAATGTTCCGGATCGCTTTAATAATATGTAGCGGTTTGTCGGTGAAGAAATGTAAATTAAATATAATTTTGCTAAGTGACGATGAAAATTATTGCAAATTATTATAGGTTTTAGTTCTGGTAGGCGTAGAGCGACCTGAATCACGTGGTCCTCACTACGTCTTTGGACGTGTCCACTAACGAAGGTGATTTTTGTCATCTTTTTAGAAATTGAAGTAACTTTGAAGCCTCCTCGGATGTTTTCATTTCGTACTCTGTCAAATTTAGTCTACACTAATAAGTTTATAATAAAGAGGTAAAGTTTGTTTTTATGTTTTTTTGTTTGTAGAAGGTAATCTCCGGAAGTACTGGTCTGATTGTGAAACAATTTCCACCGATAGAAAGCTGCTTTATTCTTGTTTGACATAGGATATATTTTACACATACGAGCGAAGTCACGGGGAAAAACTATCTTACATAATCTTACATTTAAACCACAAACCGCCAGCCAAAATCTATTAATTTGAAAAAAAAACTTCCACCATAATTTTTAATGATTTATCGTGCAAACTCAGCTCCCAAAACTGCAGCCATTTACGCGATCGTTCATTAACATGGTATTTACAAAAAAAATATGATGGCACATAACAACTCGCCTCACGTAAGAGTTTTTGAAGGAAAACCTATTAAATTTTATGAGTCTTTTCCATACTTGCCCTGCTCCAATTTTTTGTGTGGCCATTTATTTGATGTATAAAGATGCTAGAAGTGGCATGAGGTTACAATGAAGGAGAATCATTTGTAACAGATGAAAAATACTAAAAATTGCCCACCTTCCTTTTGGGCTTTTTTCATGGTGGGAAAATCATCCAATGGCAACCTCCGCTCTTGGGCGAAGCGGGAGATAGTATCAGACTTTTACTGACTAAAAACTCACCCCGTTCCTTTATGCCTTCATACTGGGGTTGAGCTTTCTCTCAGCTTCTGCTCGGTCTTTTTTCCGAAAAGGTAGTAAATCAACGAATAACTTCTCCCGCTTTGGAAGTAGAGTGGTACGAGAACTTCATCGTGGTGTCAGACTTTTACAGGCTTAACCCCAACCGTGTTACCTAATTACTCTTACTCACCTGTGTGTTTCAGTTGCTTTTCACATTTTAGGACCATGGTCTCTTTTTTAAACGTTCCCGCAGCAGAATTAATTATAGTTAAGTCTGGAGCTGGGGGGCCATTTGATGGGGGGCGGAGGGTTGTATGTGTGTTGAAGGTTGGGAGTTTCCCCAATTTTTTATGTATGTATGGCTCGTTGCTGCTTGAGTTTCGCTTCGGATTGGTGGCCTCTCAGCTCTGAAATTCTGACGGGACTTGTTATAGTTACTGGAAGGTGCTCTGGAGTGACGCCACTTGCACGTGGAGTTGCCCAGAAGCAAACAATGTAAAATCAAAAAAGAGCACGGACGCCATGTCTGTGGTTTAAATGTAAGGCAGGAGTGCGGTTTTAGTCAGTAGGAGTCTGACACTGCCCAGACTGGCTCGTATGTGAGGCAGCCTAGCCGTCCATAAGGATTTCCCACTCCTGCCGAAAAAAAAAAAAAAAAAAACGTTCCCGCAGCAAACACTGCCCGGTGATAATAACCTTTGTGTAGCTGCCTGCGTAAATATACATGTTTCTTTTCTTGAAAATCAGTAAAAAAAAAACAATAATCATTATTGGATTCACCGATGAGAAATGTCACTTACTTTTATACATTTATGCTTTAAAGGAAAAAAAATCTCTAAAATGTGACAGTACCCATTATTTTTTTCGTCCTCTTTATTTACACATGAAATGTGGAGTATCTCTGAGAATCCTTCAAACTGTTATTTTCACAGCACTCCAATGAATCTACCGACTACGCTCTTCCCTGAAACACGCCAGGTAGTAGACTTTTCCAGTTGTCCTACATCTTCGTTTCTCACAGGCGGTTTGGACACTGGCGCACAGATCTTGATACTCATAAAATTTTATGTGTTTCAGACAAAAGAGAATTTTGTTAATTAACCGCTCTGCTCGTTCGCTTCGGGGTGCACTTTCTTGTAGTGATAGATAATACTGCTTTTTTTATCTACACACGAATCTTAACCGCTTGTAACATGTGCAAGTTGCGTAATTTTGAAAAAGAAATGTAATTTATTTTTCGTGTATTTTGGATTTTTCGGTGTTGTATTGTGACAATTTGTTGGTGACTTGGGAGTTACTGTTATTGGTAGTAAAGGCTTTTTATAGTTAGGCAGGTAAATAAGCAGGCTGTCTCTTTTCACTGACTGACGATCATTTCAGATTTTAAATGCCTAATCACACTGTCATATTACACCAATTTGTTTTGTTGCCCTTTGAGTTCCAGGACTGCGTTTGTCTTGGCATGGTCATATAAAGAGGAGGGATGAAAAACATGTTGCTAAAAGAGTAATGAGTTTACATGTGAATGGATGGAGAGGAAAGCCAAAGAAAAGATGGATGGATTGTCTGAGAAGTGATATGAAAATCGGGTTGCAACGACCCCAAATAAAAATGGGACAAGGGCAGGAAGATGACGATGAGTTCCAGGACTGCAATGACTCTTTTAAATAATCCCATAATTAAATAATACAGGTCTGATATTACATAATTATATAGTTGTTATATTTTATTGTCATCATCATCATCATTTCAGCCGAAAGATGTCACCACAATTAACGGTCCTATGCATCTCGCATCCATTGGATTCCCGTGACCCTTACCAGGTCATCGGTCCATCTTACAAGAAGCCATCCAACGCTGCTTTCAGTACGAGTCGCCATCTGTTCTGCAAGCAATGCCATCTTATGTTCTATGCAAATTGCAAAATGTTGCATCACGGTGTATAAAATAATTATGAATTTGTTTAAATAATGGCGACAAACAAATGATTAAAATTAAAACAGGTAGCTGTGCTAGCCAATCGAAGCCGTAGTGACAATCGTGAGGAGTTGTGATTGGCTAATCTTATTAAAGGTCTGTTGTTTTATCGATAATTTATTCATGAGAACGCCAGTTCAAATATACAATGGTATTTGTATAGTATTTAGCTATGATTTTATGTTGTGTCCGTGTCGCATGTTGTTGAAGAGAACAAATTATCATTGGAAGTGTCTAAGTTTGTGTGAGTAAAGTGACTATTATGACGAGCTTTGCCAACTGTTTGCTCCGATTAACTATACCCGTAATCGGAGGCACCGACTGTTTGCTGTTTCTGGGAGTCGTACCGTCGCCCGAGCCCAGTCTCCTATCCCTCGTGCAATTTCCGCGCTCAACGCTCTCTTGGATGCCAAACCTGATTGTGACGTGTTCGCGGATGAATGGAAGAACATTTTGTCTGTCTGTTTGGAGTTTTGTGAGATGAGTGTATGACTGTGGTGTAGCTATTATTTTGTATTTTTACTTCATAAGTTTTCTAATGTCTTTAACTAATGTAATTGGCCTTTAGCCGTGTTATGTTAAAGTAAAAAAAAAAAGTGATGAGGCACTTAAACGTAAGTTAGCAATGTATAAATTATTATGTGATGAAAATCTAATTAAATCTACAATTCTTTTTTTTTACTTAGAATTACTGTCCGTGGCTGGGCAAAAGCCTCTCCCACGTCCTTCCAATTTTTTTTCTCCTGCATCGTCTCTAACCAGTCCTCGTGATACGCACCAATCTACACTAATTATTATTAGTTAGTTAGTTTTTATGTCCCACTGCTGGGCGAAGGCCTCCCTCTCCCTTTTCCACACACGTCTGTCTTCGGCCATTGCGGGCCAGTCCCTCCGGTACTTATCAAGCTCATCTCTCCACCTTCGCCTTGGTCTGCCGCGATGTCGCCTTGCATTCAATGGGACCCAATAAGTGGCTCTTTTAGCCCACCGCTCATCCGACATGCGGCAAACATGTCCGGCCCAATCCCACTTTAGAGTGCCAGCTTTTCGGGTAACATCTTTGAACTTAGTTTTGGCGCGCAGTTCTGTGTTCCTTACGCGAATTAAGTTAATTTTGATTATTATTAATACTTTTATTTAGTTTTTAATATTAAAAGAGGTAACTTGTTTTATTTGTTTGTAGGAAAATCTGTGAAAGTACCGGTCCGATTGCTAAAATTGATTCACCGATAGAAAGCTGCTTTATTCCTGAGTGATATAGGGTTTTATGTACTCGGGCGAAGCTGCGGGCAAAGCTAGTAAATAAACAAAAATAAATAGGTAATGTTAAAGGCCTGGTGAAGGTTGCGGGAAACCGATGGATGCGAAACGCACAGGAACGTTCGTTGTGGCGACGCTTGGGGGAGCCCTATGTCCAACAGTGGACGTGTAACGGCTGAAATGATGATGAATGTTAAAGGCCGCCTCAAAGAAATGTCAGCAAAATCTTAGAGGCCGACAGCAGGGCTGATGTAGAGAATTTCTGATAGAGAAACCCATGGTCCTAGAGTGCAAGGGATACTGAAGTAACGTAGGTGAGGTTTTATTCAGTAATAATCTGACACACCTTACCGCTCTATTCAAGATTGGAAGAAATCGTTATATGATTTGTTGAGGTCACCCTATAATTTCCAGTTACGAGTAATTGTTATCTTTTATAATTTTATCATCTGACTTTGTTTAATAATTTTACGTAGTTTTTTAATAATTATCTGCTGACAGTAATGCAATATTTATACGATTTGTAAATGCTTTACCAATAAACTACTATGACTATCACTATATGTTTGCGGAAGAATGGAAGACGATACTGCATTGGATAATTGTTTACTTTCGGAAGGGACGCCAATTTGTCACTCACGGTGGTTGCTGAAAATCAGCACTGTAGATTGCTGGATTCGTCCAGCGTCACAGTATAAGCTGAGCAACGGCCTATTCTTGCCTTGATGCGACGCACAAATTTGAATGTATTTATATTGTATCTGTTTTATTTTTGCTTTTCTTTTATTTTTGTTTATAATTTTGGTGTTTGTCTCTGTCAGGCACGTGTCGGCCGGTGTCGCATAGACTATAAAAAAAATATTGTTTTAATAGACAACCCAGACAGCTGAGTTGTCTATGGTTCAAGCAAGTTAAGCCCGGTTCACACGTGATCTCATAGGGCAACTAATTTTTGTTTTAATTTGTTATTATTTTTTGTTTTTTGAAATTTATTTGTGTGTCTATACGGGCAGAATAAACATGTTTTCTTTCTTTTCTTTCTTTCTATACTGTCAGAATGTATGAAATTCTGTGAGATGAATGCATGACTGTGTCTACATTTTTATTAAATAAATCTATTTTGAACCTAAAGTCCTGCGCGACATGTAACTTGTCTGTGTTAATTTTAATGTTCTATTATTGTTTTATATTTTGTTGTTTTGTCTTTTGTATGTTCTATGTGTGTTTAAATAGTGTAATTGGCTTTGGCCGTTCTATTTAAATTAAATAAATAAATCTGTAACTACAATTATATAGCTTTTCTGGGATGTATCTTGCACTCAATAATTTGAAACTAAAAAACCATAAAACTTTTAAGTGACCTGACAATGCACGAAGAACAGTTAAAAATCCAGAGACCGGCAATCGAGGATGGTGTCAGAAAAACTGTTTTTAATTACTTACCCCTGTTTTGGCGTCCATTAGCCATAACGAGGCGAATGATTTGCGATAAATATTTTATTTACGACCGTACGTGATTGATTGTTGATTATTTTACTGCTGCCATACTTGATAATATGCTTTTGTTTTAACGGGATCAGTGATAATGGACGGAAACATCACAAAATCAAAAATTCATCCACCAATCCGCATTGGACCCTCGTGGTGGATTACGGTCTATTCCCTCTCACATAGAGCCCTGAGACTCATCCGAGGGCACATTACTAGAGCTCGAGCCCCGGTATGAAGGCTAGAAGGAACGGGGTGGGTTTTTGGTCAGTAAGAGTCTCACACTAACTCCCGCTTCACCCGAGAGCAGGGGTTGCCATTGGATGATTTTGGCACACCATAAAAAGGCACATTACTAGGTCATGAGTATGTTATTAACATCATCATCATCTTCCTGGCCTTGTCCCGTTTTATTTGGGGTCGGCGCAACACGTTTTTTTCTTTCATTCTGTCCTGACACTCGTCACGCTATCACTAACTCCGTTTTCTTTCATATCACTTCTGTATGTTATTAACATCCAGTTAAAAAAAAAAACGTAGATTAAGACAAGTTCTTAACTTTAAATTCTTGATGGAAGAACGTGGTATTATCTCTTCTATCATGAGGAAAGTTTTTCAACGTATGAGCATGTTGGGCTGATGCACCAGTCAGTTTTACAAAAAAAATTAACATAACTTTTTTTACGGGGGAAAAATCATCTAATGACATCCCCCACACTTGGGCGGAGCGGGAGATAGTGTCAGCTCTCACTGACTAAAAAACTCATCCCATTCCTTCGTTGCCTTTCATACTGGAGCCGAGCCTCTCTTTCGGAAACACTCTTGGCCCGAGTAGGGTTCGACCCTGCTGGACCCATACGGTTGCTGGCAACTCCTTGAGGCGCGCGGGAACAGTACGCGTGGTCGACAACTTGAGCTCGGTCCGGACGGTCGGACAGTGAGCTACCCATTGCTCGATAACACTATCTCTTTTATTATTATGATTGATACTCTCGCACGACCGCTATCTCACCTGATGCAGAGCGACGATGTGGTCAATAATGAAGCAAACTCGCTTACAGGTATCCTATTTAGAAGACAGGGATACACAAAATCTGATAAGAAATTCCACTTCTTAGCTGTATACACAATATGTGTGTGCTTAAACAACGGACAACCCGACGTACAATGAGTATCCACCCATACGTTGTTCAAACCTCTACGGTCCGGACTAAGCGTTACCCCTCGTCGTTTATACCACGTACGTCGAAGGAATGGAACAATTTGCCTGCTGTGGTCTTCCCGTCCGATTATAATTTGGGTATCTTCAAGGCTAGAGTGAATAGGCTTTTAATAAACTAGTGCGCCTCACCATCAGAGATTGCATCACTGCTTACCATCAGGTGGGATCGCATTCAAGCACCAGTTTATACGAATAAAAAAACTCACTAAATTGAATGCCTTTCTTATCTAACCCCAGATAATCACAACTTACCTACTTTACTTTTACATTCTACTCTACAGAAATAAAATTCCTCACAATTCGTACAAACTATGCAATCTTCATAAATACTAATAGGTGTACTTTACAATAACAACGACAGGTTACGACCAGAGGTTATCTGCGGTCGAAGATGAGCCTACTTTCACTTGCCAAGCCTTTCTGCTGACCATCTTAAACTTCACCCTAACACACGCCACTTCCAACCTTATCACAATCCCGCAAGGTTCAAACAACATGCAAATGCTCTTGGTAATTAAATAATCTGTTTTGTGCGATACCTTCGCCAATGAATTTTGAACTTTACGTCCTCGTGTTAAAGGTCTCCAGTTTCCGTTAGTCAATTTTAAAATCGGGTTGTTGCACTTTTTAGGAAGTTGAATTAATATATGGAAACTATCTCTTCGTCTTATTAGGGTGTTGCCTGGGGGCACTTTTTATGTTCAACCCGAGCTGTTCAGGGTGTTCACAAATGGGTGAAAGATAGATGGTACTTTCTTTCCTACTTGCATTAAGGTTTCCTTTAGAGATGAGCAGGAAAGAATACGTTGTACCTATCCTGCAATAGATTTTTTTTCACTAGGAGCTGTTAGGATGTCACGCTCAGTCTACTTAAATCTTTTTCAATACACTTACTTGAAAACCTGCTCATATCCCACCACTTTTAGGCACGCAATTGACGTTTTTCCGCATTAGTGCAAAAACGTTTGCGTGTTCTCTCCATTTTATTAATATATCGTATCAATTTAATTACATTTATCGTATCAGGATGGGCGCGAGTCTACATCAACAGGTCGAAATCGGAAAAAAGTCGCAAAGTCGTTTGATAGACTTGCGAATTTGTCACTGCAGTCCTCAGCTCTATAACACTCTCGCCTAAGGTTCATGCAAATGCCGCTTTGTTCGCAATTACTAGTTTTCTGCACTTTATCAAAATGTAATGTTCCCAACTAATACTCTAACTGCATTCAGCAGAGCATCATATTATACATATTATATATGGAACGCCTGCCTATCTGACCTTCACAACCCTGTAACTTGCCAAGACTGGTGTCAGATTTTCCGGCTACTGACTACCCATAATGACTGTAAAGTCGAAGATCTATTCCTCTGACTTCTTCAATCTTTCACGAGCTGGTGTTTTATATTAGAACTAGTGGGTTCTAGTTCTAATGAATTCTATCCAGTTCGTCCTTCCATCTCCTTTGTGGTCTGCCGCGACACCGTCTCTCTTTCTTAAGACACCAACACTGTGCTACTTTGGCCAACACGTTTCTCGGGCATGCGGTAAACATGTCCTGTTCATTTAAGTTGGGGAGCCTTTTGCGCTTTGGAGGATCTCAATTCGGATGTTTGTATTTTTTTTTTATGTTTGATTCGTCTCTTGGCAACCGATTTGAAAAAAATTTTTTTTGTTGGAAAGGGTTTACTTCCCAAATGGTCCCGTAGTCACCAAGTTGAGATCTGATGATGTAATCTTGGCGAAATCGAGGGAATTCCTCAAATTCAATTCAATTTTTTAGTTGAGTCGGTTTTTTCTTTTTTATAAAAAGTTTTTTTTTTCAATAAGGCTAGGATACATTATAAATTTTCTAATTTGGATGAGGTTTATTTTGGAGTGGCGACCACGTACGTCGCAGCATTGGAAGGCCTCCCACAAATAGGACTGATAACCTGATGAGGGTCGTGAGAAATCGATAGATGCGAGTAGCACAGAACTGGTTGTTATGGTGACACTTGGAAGAGGGAGACCTAGGTCCAACAGTGAATTTTTTAGGTTCAAATGATAATGATGGTGAAAATTTATTTGCTGAGTTTGCAATTGTCTGGTAAAATTATATATATGATTCAAATTTTTTTCCTTATTAAAAATAGCTCTCTCACTTTTTATATGTAACATTACTAAGTTAAAACCTAAACATACATCCTGAAATTAGTATGCATTCTAATTGCAATTAGTATGTATCACCATCGACTACTGAAACTCAATTTTAGCTAATTTAAAATAGACAACTTTTTTCCTTAAATAATTCTGATTGTTATATGGATAAAAACATGCCTTTTTTGATAAACTCCTGTGAAATCCTGTTAATTGCACCACTAGCGTTTTTGTGCGTGCGTAGATAATAATACCGATGACATTTCAGTTCTTAAATTATGATTGCAGTCCTGAAATTTGGGGTATACCCCAAACGTAAATTAATTTCTTTGGGAATAAGATCCTGAAATGACCCAAAATTTAAAACACCGCACCATAAAATAGAACTTAGTTCTTAAGATTTAAATCAAAACAACTCTGACGTAATTGGTCACACATCTATACTTATTTTCTCACATAAAAACACACCATAAAAAATCTAATGATTTATTTATTACCCTATCAGACAATTAATTACACCCATTTTCAAATACCACGAATATCAAAGTGAAAAGTGGAAAATATATCAACATCAGTGCGATGGTTACACTTTTAAATTACCCTTGCATATGTAATGATTACTCGAAAATGCACCTTATTGATCTGATGTAAGGTTGAGAGTTGGGAAAGGAAAGGGTGTGATATAAATCAACGTAGGTATGCTGACGCTTACAATTTAGTAATTTAACTGTCCACTTGATCTAGTCTCATTATCGATGTGGTGCAAAGTATAGGTGGAAACGAGAGCGATTTTACTAATAACGTTCTAGCATATCGGAGATTTGTCTAGTCCAATATTGATCAATAATAATAAAATATTACGATAAACTAAAAGCCTAACAGAATATTTAATGCTCTATTATATGTATATGCTAATAATATTTATATCGTAACCAAATAATTATATGACCATAATAAATTAATACAAACACAAAAATGTAACATTTACATTTTAATCCTATGAAAGAAGTATAGAAGAGTAATTAAATTAATATAAGAAGGAGATTAATTACTATGCCAACCAAAAATAAATTTATAAAAAACCATTAAAAACAGTTACCTAAACGGCCAAAATTTATTTACATATTCCTATAAAAAAGTAGGAAAGAGTTTCAAAATATAAAGTAATTATTCCATCCTAGATTTTTTATAGAATAGTATATAGATTTTTTTGACTAGATTTTAAGATATGGTCATTAAAGCTAGATATACCTACACTTTATCCTGAAAATACAGATCAATAACTAAAACTCTATTATCAAATTAAAGCCATGATTTTGAAGCGCAGTTTCGATCTGATAATTTTGAAATCGCTGTCACTCATGAGGTCGCTGGCCTCTCAACACTTGCACCACTTTTAACATAAATTATTTACTGGAGCAAAGGAGTAAGTGATTAAAATAACGCTAAGGTCATTACCGATCCATATCCCAGAGCATTGATTGTCACAATAATGGCGACAGGCTGTGGAGGAATATTCAGCTGTCCTTATGTATTAACCTCCACGGTAAACATTGTAAAAAGTAGTCAAGGTGTGTCGAATGATAATGTTGTATTTGATGGTGATGTGGAATCCTGGGGCCAGTTTTACATTGTATTTATGTTAATTTATGTAAATTATAAAGTTATCTTCAGAAACTATATGAAAGAAGTAACATAGGAGTAGATTTTAGTTGGTAAAAGTATGTAAAAAAAAACAGCTTTTAAGTATTTAGAAGAGTTAAAAGCTGTTTTTTTTACGTAAAAAAAAATACACAGTCGCGTTTTAGTTTTGTTAACCAATAAGTTTTTTTTTTTGTTTTTACTATAGTTTATGTACACAGAAACAAGCCAACAAAATGAATGGAAAAAAAAGGAATGAATGAATGAAATTCAGCCAAATGACGTCCACTGCTAAATATAGGCCTCCCCAAGTGTAGACACATAGGATTGAATCTATGTGTTTCGTATCTATCAGACTCCCTAAATCCTCACCAAGTCATCAATCCACCTAGTGGTAGGCTTTTTAACGCTGCAACCAAATTCAACATCTCGGTTTGAAGTATGTTACAGTACAATACAGTACTAGAACGTGGATTGATGCCATTCAAGAATAATTCAGCCCAATAATAAACCGTTCTGCAAGCAATATCCATACCTACTGCCAGTTGAGTCAAATTATTGATAGGACCTATATGCTGGCTCCTCGACATTGAAAGGGGTAACCATACCATCTTTCACACAGCCCATCCACACAGTAAAAAAATATGAACCAAAATGATCACTCCATAAAACTCATCATCAACCTATAGTCATAAATCTGCGCCACCATCTTAATACGCCACCTGCCGTTCTGCCGACACCACAAATTGTAACGTCCATATGAAGAGGCGTCTTCAATCTTGTTGGTCTTACTTTTATGGGTGAACTGTACTGATTTACAAGGATGGCTGGTGGCTAGCGGTTGCCTGTGGTTTTGTCTGGGAATATGCATCGTTATGTTTGTGGTGGTAGAATATTTTTAGGCATTTCCTTCCCATCTTTGTGTTGTACGAGTATGTAAGCGGGAATTATTTTGGTCTTATTTTTCTTAGTCTGCAGTTTATCCCAAAGCTGGGTCTGCTTGCTTAAGATCGTGAACTTATTATCAATCATTATATAAGTAATTAGCTCAAACCAAAAATTAAAAAAAAATGGTGCAGGAGCATTCCGTCCTATTTTTTTTTCTCCTTACTTTATTATATTTGGTGTTATATCCTGTTTCCTGATGTTTGTGCACTGGCAATGTGACTTTTCGTTCAGTCCATCCAAAGGTTTTCTGTAAGAGATTCTGTTTTCGGTGGAAAGGCGTGCGAAAATGCTAATTGGTGATCCAGATTTGGTTAAGTCCAACCTTCAAAACCTTGAGCACAGGCGTAGGGTAGCCAGCCTTTCGGTGTTTTACAGGATGCTTTTTGGAGAGTGTGCGCAGGAATTGCATGACTTGATTCCGGCATCTTAATTCTACCATCGGACAACCCGACGTACGGCGAGTATCCACCCATACGTTGTTGAAACCTCTACGGTCCGGACTAAGCGTTTCGCCTCGTCGTTTATACCGCGTACGTCGAAGGAATGGAACAATTTGCCTGCTGTGGTCTTTCCGTCCGATCATAATTTGGGTATCTTCAAGGCTAGAGTGAATAGGCTTTTATTAAACTAGTGCGCCTCACCATCAGAGATTGCATCACTGCTTACCATCAGGTGGGATCGCAGTCAAGCACTAGTATATACGAATTAAAAAAAAAAAAAAAAAAGATTATCCTGTGCGATAAGACTGCCCATTGTACATTGTTTTTATACATGCTTATCCTGTTTTTTAGTGTACAATAAAGCATATAATGTATAATAACATGAGTCTTAACTTATCTGCTCTCAAATCGGTGAAGGAAAACATCGTGAGGAAACCGGTATGTTCTAGAATTAAAAATTCGAAAACATGTGACATCCACCAGCCCGCACTAGGACCGCGTGGTAGATTACGGCCCATTCCTTCTCCTAGAGAGAAGGTTTGAGTCCTAACAGTGGGAACATTATAAGGCCGATTAAACTATACTATACTATAAGTACTTATGTTGAGCAGAGTAAAAACCGTCACAAGGTTTTTGGAAGAAACGAATTAATTAAAGAATAACAGTATCGCAATCCGGCAGCATATGTATCTCTGTGAGGAGAACGTGAATTGCAAAAAGCAACTGAAGCAATACAGGTGGGTTTTAGTCGGTAAAAGTCCACTGTTTCTCGCTTTATCACAAGTGAGAAGAGTTATTTTGACAATTTAATGACAATTCTTTATAGATAGTGAACTTCACCATCAACGATTGCATCACTGCTTACCATTAGGTAAGATAGTAGTCAAGCACCAGTCTACACCTATAGTGAACCCTTTTTTAACAATCGATGTATCATGCTTTTGATTGTCCCCCTTTTTCATAGCAACCAAAAATTAACAAAATATAAGGGAAATATTTTTGTTAAATATTTTGTAACCTAACCTAACCTTTTTCAGAAACAAACAAACGGACAAAAATTGGCATTAACTTTTATCTAGGGATCTCCCGCAGACATTTTGAATTAACAGCTCGAGGCGATTCAATTCGAATGAGATGTACTATTAATTCTAGTGCTCATTAGGTTTCACGCTTTAGCCGACACCAGTGTGGTCAGTAGGGAGGCTAAGTATTTCGTATTTCGTAGGATAAGATTTTTATTTGTGTGTCTTGGACGACAAGACCTTTTTTTGACCATTACTGTATGGACTTTAAAAGAGACTTTAACCCCTGAGTTTGTTTCGGTGTTTCTTTTCAGGGTAATCAGCTAGAAAACCACCAGCCTCATCTAGTTTAAACTGAAGAAAAAAAAATGATGTCTAAAAGTGTTTTTTTAAACCTCATTTATCATTAAAAACAAGGTTTTTTTTTTAAATCGATAGCAAAATAACTGTACCTACTCTTGGTGATATACCATACTTTTTATAATTGTTAATATATTTGCAGAAGCAAAATAAGTTAGATTATTAATTCTATATCAAACAAGCTCATATTATTTGGACAAAACAAACTACAACAATCAAACCAACAACAACAATTTAAACTCAGTTTAAACTTAGCCCCATATTATGACTTACTTTTGTATCGTGGGCACGTTCATAAACACGTAAACTCATTAAAATTAAACAAGTCACTCAGACTTGTAGTTTAATCTTAAACAGATGTCATCTTTACACAGAGTTTTAAAAACCAAGGTTTAGGCAACAATGTCAAACTGTCTCAGAATTTTCCCCGTATAACATGGTGCTTCTACTTTACGCTAGACACTCACTATGGTGTTATTAATTGCTATAGCCAACGCTATGGGGATTGATGGTTATCTAGCAACACCTTCACGGTACGTTTTATGGGATCCTATAGTTCTAAGGCGATAAATTTTATTTTATTCACCTATAATAACCAATATGGTGCTAATGTGGGAAATATGGGCAGGAAACGTTTGAGCAGAAGATGGTATAAGCTACTGTAGTTTGCACTAGTCTTTAGTTTGGTCTCGTTGATGGGCAGAGTTGAAATGCATGCATCATCATCTAGTACATTTTAGCATCATGCGGAACGTCCTTCTTTAGTAAAAAGACAACATTACTTGTCTTCTTGAAAAAAAAATTACCTAATTATTAACTAGGCCCATAAATAATAACTTAGTTTTAACAATTTTTTTTTTCTTATAATAATAAACGAAGGCGTATTTTTTATACTGTGTCACATTTTGAGTCACGTTATATGTGACACAGTATAAAAAATACGCCTTCGTCATACTTTTTTGTATGATTGTCGATAAAAAAAAGAAAGTTCCTTAGGCAAAGTTTCATATAAGATAGCACTCCTTTATGAATAGACTTTCAAGCGTATTATTATGAAAAATCTGTTCAAAATAAAATGATCAATTTTTGAACAAAAATTATTAATCTATGCTTTGACGGTAATTATTGTGCTGTATTCACACTCCAAAAGTAATTTATTAAAGCCCAAAGATGCGCAAATCGGTGTCGAAATAAGTAACTTACTCATACTTTCGAAGTAAGTTTCTGAACTCAAAACTTTGTTGTATTTCTTTTCGTTTTTTGTGTGATAATCAAATTTTATTTCAAAACTACAAATTAACAAAAAAAAATATATATATATATTCTTGGTTCGGCTAGGTAGCACATGTCTGCCGCATGACTAACAAGCCGTATGAGGTTTATATAACACAGGACTGCTGCCCGGATAGAGTGACGTGTAGGCGCAGCAGACCACGAAGATGATGGCGGGAAGACCTGGATGTCTTCCTTAACTCTTTGAATGCCACACACACACACACACAGTGCGACATAAGTGTACTAATTACCGGTGATTAGCATTCAATCAAAAAAAAAGCGAGGAACCATGATCGTTAGGAAGAATATATGGAGAACTTTGCCCAGCAATGGGAATTGTCCCACTGCTGGGAAAAGTTCTCCTTACATTCCAAAAATACTCTACAATGAGAATTATTGGTTAACTTTTCCTGGCGAATAGGCTAGCCAATACACAGATTTTGTGGGCTGATTTTGTTTTGAGAACTAATATTTATGTGACCTACATAAGAGTATAGATGTTCCAAGTCGGAGTATTTTGAGTAGGTTCAAGAGTTCGAATGTCAGTGAATGAAAAACATGGGTTATGTTTTATTTAAAAACTAATAAATAAAACTGCCTCAAAGTATAAATAAAAACTGTTTTATTTATACTTTGAGGCAGTTTTATTTATTAGTAAAGGACTGCCTTTCGATTAGGAGTTACGACGCCACGGACAGATACACAGATATACACGTCAAACTTATAACAACCCTCCCTTCCCTCGGGAGTTAAAATAAAAAACAAAAACCGTAAGTGTATCTCAATCTATATTATTCGATATATTACATCTATACACATAGTTGTAAAAAAAACTAATAACAAAGTTATGCTTACAAATTAATATCGCCACAAAGTTCAAAGCTCTTTAAAAAAAAAAACAAATATCTACTTTAAATAATATATCATGCTTTTTGCAAGAATTCCTTCATTAACTACAATACCATAACGATATATGTCCATATTTATCATATCCACAACCAAATACAAATAAATCCGATGGCATAAAATATCCGAGTACAATTTCATTTCTAGCTCGCGCATTTATACAAACAGTACTCAAGTATTTGTATCACAATAGCAAAGAGCAAACCCAGATAATCCACAAGTTCATGTGAAATTCCACAGCCTAAATACATATAAACTTGTAGAGTATACAGCGCGAAACTATGCGCTTGCGCAACGTCACTTCTCGGCAGCCATTCAGTCGTCACTCAACATTCAGCTTAAGTTTTATTAGTCGCCCAGGTATTGAGATGAAAAAATTTACAATTATTTGAACAAAATTTTCATCAATTTTACAAAATTCAATTGCAGGAAATAAAAAACGAAAACAGAAAAATATTCATTTAAGATTGGCACAGGACAAAACAATTGTAAAATGAAAGTAACTAATCTTTAAACTTAGCTTGATAAAAAAAAAACAACATTATAAAGAATTTAAAAAAAAACCAGTGCGAGACCAAAAAGGGTTCTATCTCAGAATTATGCTATGATATTTAAACAAAAAAGTAAATAATGCAATGCTAATATTCTGATAGGATCTATTAGCCTAGTAGGAACTGACTCAAAAGGTGGAATTTGAAAAATAGAAAACAGTAAATTGTATAAAATAAATATTTGTTGCTAGCTTCTGTTCTGTCAGCAGGTCAAGTGAAAGTATGAAATTATCCCAAATGAACTTACTTTCAAGATTTAAAGTATCCTTTGTCTTATTCCAGAATATCCGGAATTTTATCCATATCTACCATCCACACGTTTCAAGCTGTAGCAAACATACACACAAACATGCATTGTATATACGAGTATTATATACAGTAATTTTTATTTTTGGTGTAGGTACAATAAAGAATATATTATCTATATTTCACCTTAGTAAAGGTGATTTAACCAGTATATCAATAGAAATGTAAAAAAGAACACTATCTTTGAAATCAAAGTAATATTAGACGTTGCTGTCCGTCCGAAATTTTTACGATCTATTGCCAATCAGAAATCAAACCATAAAAACCAAACCTCTCTCGTCTCGGCGACTACGCAGCCTATCCAACGGGCGGTCGATAGCTATCTTCAATGGGCTATGTCCCGCAAAACGTACGCACCGTCCCATTCGGTGGAGATCGGTATGTCCCGGGGAGACGGAAGACGGCCGTGCAGGGTTGCTAGACTGGTTAGAGATGGTCTGTCAGGTGCCTGGACTGAATCCTTTGATTTTATGTCGGGTTGTTTGTGGAGACGGGTGTTTTTGTTACAGTTTTTTTGCAGTTTGGGGAATAATGTTTAGCAATAATAAGCCTTCCGATCACGGTGGCCAAGGACAAAAGAGACATTGTATAAGCGTGTGTGCGCAAACATAGGTGCACTTACCAACTTCCAAACTCCAAGCAGCTGCAGAGTTCCTAATGTAAAACCCAATAACTCTTTTTGCTTGACCCGGAAACCTAGGACCTCACGCTCAGCTGTTGCGCTGAGGCACTATACAAATTCTGGAAAGAATCCACAGTTTTTCTATTGTTTCATTTTTTTTTCATGATATTCGTCATCATCAAATTAATAGCCGAAAAACGTGATCTGCTGAATATAGGCCTCCACTAAGCAATACCTGTGAACTCCTGTAGCTCTCACCTAGTATGCGTTCCAAAACTGACCATTTTTAGGACGCAGTTGCCACTCCAGAACTTTTCTGCTCCATCGACCGTCTGTTTGGTGTCAAGGATGTCAAGGTGTTTGTGATTTTAGTTCTTGAAAACAGGGTTAATTTATTAAAGTCTACGAGTTCACACTCCTCAAAAGCTGTTTCTTAGGAGATCGTTATTCCTACCTACCTTATCAAACTTAAATCATAAAACCCAAAGCTGTGTGTTTATATGTTACTTCTTCTATTTTCTTAACACATTTAATAGATTTCAATGAAACTTGGTAATGGGATATATCTATCTCATCATCATGTCCTGGAATAGCAGATATGTCACTTTTTATCCCGAGAGTATGTTCCTTAGGGATATTTCCTTACTATCACGCGGCTGAAGCTCCTGGAAACAGCCAGCACCTTCATATTTTCTAAAGAAAGCCTTTTTAACCCTATCTGTGCCAACCCTGTTCAAGAGTGACATGTTTATATTTTAGCTGATTGTATTAAAGGCCATGTCTGGATGTTATCGCGCTGTGATGTAACTGGAAATTTGCGGTGCGCTTTGAATGCTCTAGGGTTTTAGAAGGTGTAGTATTTTGGGATACGATACGGGGATTTTCTTTGCCTACAGCTCATCTGGCTGAAAAGATTTTGCGTTCTTAGGTTTCCCTAGATTGAATGAATGAACGAATGAATGATCTTTATTTTGTAAATAAAGATTGAGAGCGATTCTAAGTAAAACTTATAGAAACCGTGATTATTCATAGAAACCGTGTCTGTCTGTCTGAACGCGATAAACTCAAAACTACTGAATGGATTTTCACAGAGTTTTGACCAATAAATAGTCATTTATGAGAAAACTGTAAGAGTATATAACATGCATATTATAATAGAGAGAAACTGTACATTTTAAAGATTTGTATCACAAGTGCACGTTATAAGTAAAGGCTATGTTTAGACAGATGCAAAATAAGCAATTTAATGTATTAAAAAAAAATAAAGACAAAATAATTAAAACTTGATATAATATGTTGCTAATAGTGTAAGAGACGATAGCTTTACAAAATTAAAACTACTGAAAAAACCAGCCTATCTTACATTAACCAATTTTGAAGTCCACCGTAAAGCTTCACGTCAGCTCACTTTCCGAAACAGTCACCTAATAAACAGTGTTTACAACACAAAATACAATTCACAACATTATCCTCCAATACCCAATAAAGACAACACAAAAACAATACGAAACCAATAAAATAAAACAAGGAAATAGACCTACAAAAAATAAAAAACTGCAATCGTATCATAAAGTTCGTCTTAAATTTTAACCCAACGACACTTTACATCGGTCGTTTTCACCAAACAACACGATGTTCGCACCAAAAACAAACAGAATTATATATTAAACAGTCAATAACAATAAGTATACGAGAGACGTGGCTCCGAATCGTTTTATAATAAAATACGTAAAATTGGGAGCCGAAAGTTGTAAAAAAATTACGAATGTGGCTGTAAAAATGTTGATTACAGATTATGTCTGTTGATGGGTGCTATGTGTTCTTTTGTGATATGAAAAGAATTAATGAATGGACAGGATGAATGAATTGGTACCACCTTATGAATTATGAAAATAATCACCCAATGTAAACGTTCCCAACGTTGCTGAAATATAGCGCTCATATCTATAGTTTCATCATCATCATCATTTCAGCCGAAAGACGTCCACTGCTAGACATAGACGCTTCCTTTAAGTGTCACTACAATGACCAGTCCTATGCGTCTCGTATCCATGTGATTTTTGCGACCCTCATCAGGTCGCCAGTCCACCTTGTGTTAGGCTTGCCAATGTTGCGTCTTCTGGTGATCCAGAATTTTTCACCCCATCGACCCCATCTGCTCTCCAAGAAACATGACCTGCCTACTGCTACATAAGTTTGGTGATTATTGAAGCTACGTCTGGAATCTTGGTAACCCTCGGATTTTTGGAACCAAAATCTTCTGAAAAAAAAAATACGAACTTGTAATTACTAAAACTTTTGCAAAATTTATATATTACTTTTTTTCTTGATATGGGCAATCATCAAATGATTTGTTCAATTCTAGTGTAGAACGAAAGGGTACGTCAGATTTACTGACTAAAAACCTATGTTCCTTAATTAACCTATTGCATTCTAAAGCTACTAATAAACTCTTGATCAATGAAGAAAGGTTTAAATATAGATATTAGATAAATGAAGTAAAAAATACTACAGTAAAAACAAAAAATAAATTAATTAAAATAATCGGCATAAACAATAGTTAAAATCAGGAATGATTAGCTGATACTAAAAAAAACCACTTGGAACAAAACAACGACAATTAAATAATATCTTTACTACCAATCCATGTTATCCATAATTATATTGCTCAACCTTTAACGGTCAGTAATAACATATTATATTTAAAGAAAACGACAATACAAACAATTACAATAAATCCGACGATACACCCATTTAATCAATATAAAATTACTTAAGTTAAACAATGCAATTATCATTTAACACTTAAATGTAACGCATAATTTTGTTAAATTTTTCGCTTAAAACAAACTTTTACACTATTAGCGTCAGATGGTGTCTTGTATATTATAAAGATGTGTAATCTTGAGCTACGACATTGAAAAATTAAAAGCAGAAGGTCTAGTAAATCCCAGCTATGATTTTGGAATTATTTGCAAGAGTTACCGCGGCCTTAGAGGTTAAAGTTTAACATTCTTTCTTGCACTATCTATAATTATAGCCTTCTAAGGTCTACAAAATTCTTCACTATCATCATTCGGTTGCCTCTATTCCACTTCATTTGGATCACTTGATAGGTTTTATTCCACACTTCTCTAGTTCATCATCTCATTTCTGAACATATCTTTCTTACAGAATCCATCCATCCATCGTTACTTTGGTCTTCTTTAGTCTCTACATTCAAATTGACAGCTTTCAAAAACCTAAAGGACAAATATTTGCAAACAACTAGTGTTAGACACACTAGATGTTTGCAAATATTTGTCCTTTATCCCAATCTACTAATTTGTTACGTTTCAGATTATAGGAAGATTCGTACAGATTTATAGGATGTATAAATGTTACAAAGATCATCTAGTCTAATCCTTACTAATATTATAAAAGTGAAAGTGAGTTTGTTTGTTTGTTTGTTACGTCTTCACGCCTAAATAGTAAAACCGATTTTGATGAAACTTGGTACACGAATAGACTATATCCTGGAATAGGACATATGATACTTTTTATCCCGGAAGTATGTACCCATGGGATAATTTTCTTCTATCACGCGGGCAAAGCCGCTGGGAGCAGCTAGTATTATATAGTTTACTATCTGTATCTTACTACAATGATAAAAGATACTGCTAAATATATAGTTCTTAGCAAATCATAAATACATTACCCTTATTAAAGTAGTACTTCTGAAAATTAATATTCCGAATTCAAATCAAAAGAATCAGTAATGAGTGTTCGATGTTAACGTCGATTTAAATCATGTTTCGATTATCGTTAAAACAAGGATCCTTGATGAGTCAGTAGCATTTAAAGGATTGAGTTTAAATTGGATTGGTCCTTTTTGGATTTTCGGGAAGTGCCTGTGATTTGTGGGTTAGTAAATTATTATTTTTTACACCTGTACAACATGCAATTATATCGTGGTTAATTTGTTATTTTTGTAGCTGTCTTTAGTAATGTACGTAGTTTCCCTTCTTGTCGGTTTATGAAGCGGAAAATTTTGCATGCGTCATCAAAAGAAGATTTTTATCAGTCAATGAAATGTGTTATTATTAAATTACGCCGCAAAGACGCGCAGGAGCGTTCGTTGTGGCGACGCTTGGGGGAGGGCTATGTCCAGCAGTGGACGTGTATCGGCTGAAATGATGATGATGATGATGATTATTAAATTGATCAATTCTTAAATGCCAATATTAAATATGTAAATCTATATACATCTGTAATAATTCTGTGAATAAACCAATTAGATTCATTTTTTTTTTATTATTGATGGGGTCGTACTGGACCTTTATCTCGTTTGATGGAAATTAACAATATAGTCGACGATGGAGTGCGCTTGCCGAGAAATAACCTATTCATTCTTGACTTAAAGATTCCCAGCTTATAGTTATCAGGATTTTATCTATCATTGGTGCATAAGTCCAATATTAATGAATAGTTAAACATATGATGAAAAGTTATTATTTAAACACCTAAACTCCGAACAAAGCTGTAAAACTCTTTAACTTGCTAATTGTTCGAAAGATTAGTTCAAAAAGAAAAAGCGACTTGATGGGCTCAAGCAAAGTTATTGTTATTGAACCCATCAAAATATACTCTCCATAACCACTGGTATCAAGATCATTTATATTTAAATCGCTAAAATTTAAATTCGCTCGATTCTTTGCATATTTTATCACGAAACATTCAAAATAAATTCTGTACACGATATTTTTTTTAAATTATCTCATTTTGGTGTGAAACTCAATTTTGTATATGTCAATTGAATCGATTATAAAATCGATACTAAATGTTCTCGAATTACATTATCTTACGATTTTTAATTGTGTCCGTATATCTCAAATCGCAGTGGGTATGACGTTTATTTTGTTTCTTTTAAAATTGAGTTGGTTTTTATGTGGTTATTTGTTGCGAATTTTAAATTTAATTTTAAATTGTTTGCTTAAATTAATTTTGTATGCAATTGGTTTGCGATTTTGAGCATATTCCCATTATTTATAAAGACAATAAGTGTATACAGTGTAAATTATTAAAATTTTTATATTGTCTTAAAAAGGTTGAAACCCCAATTTACGATATACGTATACCAAACTGAAGAAGGCCTTTATTTAAAAAGGAACCTTTATTAACCCTTCAGATACCGTCAATTAGAGACACAATAGTAAGACAATAGATGCGCGGCCACCGGTGGTCGCTTGGGGATTCATGAATTAATGGATAAAACTATTGTATTTAAAGTTAAATATTTAAAGAACATACATTTAGGATTTAATATTTTTATTTAATTATTAATCATTATCAAATCATCATAAATACTGTAAAAAATAACAATAGCTAATAAATCAAAACAAAATCCCCACAAAAGAATCTTCTTCACTAAGTTAGTATTTTTAACGATCAAGTCACCATTAATAGGTCCAATTCTCAGTACAAAAACACTTAAATATAAACTGCAAAATAAACAAAGTACCAACTATCCACAAATAGAAACAAATCATTGTGCCCACATTATCTCTTACCATTCATGCCGCACCAAAGGAAACCAGAAAACAATGTTCATTAAACGAATACCAAAGTAAGAGTCCGTTCAAATAATTGCTGCCTACATTTAGACGCGCATATCCAATTCAATAGGAACAATTTGTCGGTCCACCCTTTAGTAGTCTGCTTTAGAAATTCAGACATTTCCAAAGCTCCGAGCGGAGAGTTCTGATACCTCGTTAGTTATCTTGCGTTGCCACTAAATAATTGTAGCAGTACAACTCTAGGATAAAGTTACAGGGAAAATTTAATTCAATTTCAAAGAGCATAGAGTTGGAATTCGAGTAGGAGATGAAGACGACGCCAAGTTTGCTTTTAATAAAATTTCTAACTTAACAGTTGGCGTTAGAATTGAAAATGAATTGAACAGCAAGATTTTTTATTAAACAGATCCTATACACAATATTGAAGCTTAAATTAATGATAGTAAAGTTCTAAATGAAATAGGTTAGGAAATAGAGGTTGTTTTTGATACTCAGCGCGGTACGGAAGCTAGAGTAATTTAACTGTCTACAGACTTTATTTACTAGTATTGAGTGATATATTTACAGACAAATGTGATGTTTCAAACAGCGGTTTTGTTGTGAAAGATATTTTCTGAACTATTTTCGCGTTAAATACACTGACAGGTGCCTTGTAGGTTGATTTATCCCTTCATTGAGATCTTTGACATGAAAGAAGATAAAAACAATAAATGGTATTTTAGAAACATTAATCAGTAGCTTTTTATATCTTATAGTATCTAAAGCAAAAGACTTTGAACAAATGTTGAAACATCTTAATTAATGGTAATGAAATCTTGCATAAATTCAAACTATTACATTACTATTACTACTATTTCACTATCTATTATTTTAACTATTTAAACTATCTATTGTTTTTAAAATGTGTCTTCTTGATCTATGCTCCATAATTTCTATCTTTCTCAATTAAGCAACTAGATTGTGATGCTAGAATTTTTCATAAACTGTGTAAACGATCAGAAAAATAATTTGAGTCTCCAAAAGTTCCATTTGATGATTTCATAGTTTACTGATCGATGTTAATCAATCAATCAGTTTAAATTTTGATGCTACTATGAGAAAGGCAAATATAATTTCCCGCTATTTTATACTTTCAATTTAGGTCTTACTGCACCAGTTCATATCGAATGATCTGCACACGTCTTTAATCGATTCAGAAAACATGACAATCCAATTTCCTGTATTTGGTAATCCAATATTAAAACTAATTTGAAGAGAAACGAAGGAGAAAATTTTACCATTCCCACGTAAGTCGCCTTCCTTATAAATTTAGACTATCTTATAGTTGTGGCTAGAATATTATAGTGCAATAGTTGATAGTCAATGAAAAAGTCAATTAAGAAATGGCTATCTAATTGATCGATTGAAAGTAAAAAAAAAATATCTTGGAAAAAACGCAACATTCAACTTGAACTAATTCAATGCAAAGTTTATACATACTGGTTTGAAGTAGCTAATACCTGGAAGACGTTAGGGGAGGCCTTTACCCAGCAGTGAGAATGTTTAGGCTAAATAAAAAAATGCTATTAGAGCAGCCATGAGAAGTACAACAGATTACAATGAACAGCTAGAGGTGTTAAGACATAACGACGATGATAATCTTAAACTGACAGTTTTTTTTAACAAGCAAGAAGCCGGTACCAATAAACGAACGAATCGGTACATTACATACAAAGAAAAATCAATCAAATGCGAGACGGACTCATGCATCGAGGGTTCCATGTGACTAACAACAAATTTTCGGTTTTCAAATTTTTCTTTTATTTACACTATACGATCTTACTTCATGCCATCTCAGGATTCTAGATCAATAGAAAGCGATTGTCTAAATTGTCGCCTGAACATAGCATAAACAGTTTTATCTTTAAATTGTGTATACTTAGCCCTTCAGATACCGTCAATTAGAGACACAATAGTAAGACAATAGATGCGCGGCCACCGGGTGTCGCTTGGGGATTCATGAATTAAAAGTTTGATTTTTCTAAATGTTCCAAGGGCTTCCAGATTTGAGTAAGTATATTTAATATTAATTTCAGCTTAACAACTTCACGTATTTCCCAGAAAACGATTTCGACAGACTGACAGATGGACAATAAAGTGATCCTCGTTTTTGCCGGTTTTGCTACGGAACCCTATAAATGATTCACGGCCAACAAAAATAAGACTTTAAATCATATTACTAGAAACTTTGATAGTAATAAATTGTAATCAATACTACAAACGTTAATGACACCAATTAAATAATCGTAAAAAAACGATACTTATCTGTTATATCCAAAGGTAATTTATTGCTCGATTGCATGTTCTAGTACCGAGTTATTTATCGATTCCATATTAGCTTCTCAATAAGCACACAAATATATACCCGAAGGGAAATTCAAGATCATTTTTAATGATATTTTGAAAGTCAACGTCAGATTAAAAGGAATTATTGGTGTGTATTTAATGAGATTATTTATCGGATTATTTAAATTAGAGACTAGTTGGTTTAACTTGGATAATAGTGTCGCAATTTGAAATTATGATCGAGTTGGTATACAAGCATTTTTTTTTCGAACCCGTTATGGGAAATGTGTGGAAGTCGATTTATAAGACCACCACTATTTTCGTCGTCTGTCGCATTTGTTGCCTTAGATAGATATCACCTGGACTTACTAAATTAAAAGATATTACTGCATCCATCTTTTATTAATCTGAATTTATTGTAAAGTATATGTCCTATAATAATGAGTAGCTCACCGTCCGGCAATCCGGTAACCGGTCGGACCAAGCTCGAGTCATCAACAGCGTGAAGTGTTCTACGCGTGCCTCAAAGAGATGTCTTCGGGGCTCAACAGGGTCCTACAACGAAAGCAAAGAAGAAACATACAAGTGAGTTTTAGCTAGTAAAAGTCTGTCACGTCATTAGATGATTTCCCACCAAAAAACAAGTTTCCTATAATATTTTAAATAAACCACTTCGTTCTAATCATACAAAATAATGTTTTAGAAAGACTATAAATATGAGAGACTAGACAGCACTTTCCATCGATAAATTAGTATCGTCAAAACAGTAACACCAAAAAAAAACATTAAGAGCTTTTATAAGACCAGCATTCTTTTAGAAAGCTTTCCTCAACATTATTACCAGTTTCTTGAATTTCAAAGAAGACGTGAGATATGAAATAAATGGACAGATATCGTCCGAAGATCTCATCGTAATGGGTCCCTATATCTTTTTAATTGGAAACCTTTTTTGCCTGAACACATATCTTGTGGGGAAGCGTGGTGAGAAAAACACATGCCTTTATGTATACCATTCATCTTGGAGAGTGGGGTGTGGGTTAAGGAAAAAGCTCTGGGTGGTATTTAGTTTGACGGTGGCGGAAAGCGATTAAAAATGGACAACAAGAATTCGATGAGGATCATGACGTAATCAATATTGTAGCAGAAAATGATACTGATTTCTTCGAAACGGTTAAAGTCCCTGATAGCAATATCTGAATAATAAGGAAAACAGAGATCAAGGAATCTGAATTCCTTCCAAAATTTTTGTTGCATTTAAAGAATATTTATAGGTTGACTAGCTTTTGCCCGCGCGACTTCGCTCCCGCTCTTCCCTACTGCACCCTACTATACTCAACTCTACCCTACTCTACCCTACCCTATTCTACCCTACTCTACCCTACCTTATTCTACCCTACTCTACACTACACTACCCTACTCTACCCTACTCTACACTACTCTACCCTACTCTACCCTACTCTACACTGCTCTACACTACTCTACCCTAATCTACCCTACTCTACCCTACTCTACCTACCCTACTCTACCTACCCCACTCTACCCTACTTTACCCTACTCTACCCTACTCTACCCTACTCTACCCTACTCTACCCTACTCTACCCTACTCTACCCTACTCTACCCTACTCTACCCTACTCTACCCTACTCTACCCTACTCTACCCTACTCTACCCTACTCTACCCTACTCTACCCTACTCTACCCTACTCTACCCTACTCTACCCTACTCTACCCTACTCTACCCTACTCTACCCTACTCTACCCTACTCTACCCTACTCTACCCTACTCTACCCTACTCTACCCTACTCTACCCTACTCTACCCTACTCTACCCTACTCTACCCTACTCTACCCTACTCTACCCTACTCTACCCTACTCTACCCTACTCTACCCTACTCTACCCTACTCTACCCTACTCTACCCTACTCTACCCTACTCTACCCTACTCTACCCTACTCTACCCTACTCTACCCTACTCTAAATTTTGTTTGCTTATAGTAACCTTACGGAGCCCGAGACCTTTCCAACGAATGCAAAACCGTGGAAATCGGTTCGTGCGTTCTGGAGTTATAGCGTCAGGAAGGAAAACCCGACTTATTTTTATATAGTAGATTATTTTTATTATTTTTACAAACATCAAAACAAAACTTACTTAGAAGAGTATTAATGAAGATTAGTGATATTTGGACAAAAATAGATAATAACTTCGTCTATCAGTATTAATAATGATCTTGAACTGCCTCTTTATGTTTCACAATTAATATAGTCATGACTTGACCATCTTTGAAGATTCTAAAGCTCCCATTTTCATATCGCCACGCTCAAGCTTCTAACATGCTCCGCCCCCATCTAAAGCAGCGTAAGATATTAGTAAGTTCCAAGTGTCGATATAACCGTTTCTATACAAAATGGTGTGAGATTCCTAGGCGGTCGTTCAATATAAACTATCGCGATTTGTTCAGCGATTTGTAAGCTTCGCAGCCACCATATAAATGGTCGCAAGTGGCTTCAACTTGCTCCTTATCAACCTGTTTTTATAATGTTTCCTTTTGTTTATGTTTCCGTTGATGTTTTTGTTGCTAATTGGCGTATTAACGCTGTATTGTGTTTAATTGATTATGATGAACTATTATGTTGTTAGGTTGACGCTTGCTTCTTCTGACTTATTTGAAGTTTGAATTAACTTCTTTTGCGTTTTGCCTTTTATGGTTTGTTTGATATGGTTCGATTGGTTCTATCTTGTTTTCTTAATCGTTATCTATTACTACTGATTCCCGTTAAGTGATAACTGCATTTACTTCAAAACCAGTATATAGAACCTATTTTATCATTTTCAAAAATTTATCTGAAGTTGCTAATCAAATAACTGATTTCAACATAACACGTTTTTTAAACAACTTCAAAAATGAGGAGGTTATTTACATGGAAGTTGTTGTTATTATTTGTTATTATAAGTTTTTATTCTCCACTATTTGGTTGTAATACACAGGCAACTCCAATCACCTAAAATATATCTACAATATATAAATTTTTCATCCTATTAGCCGAAATATGTCCATTGAAAGACATTTTGTAGATGTTATTACGAAGTTCAAAAAATGCTTAAACGTCAAATAAGTACGATTGTACCTTATGGCCAAGGTTTAATTTCTTGACGATTATTGAATTAAACCCAAAGATCAACAGGACACATTGCTTTATTAAAAACCTCTGGTGCCTATCTTTTAGCTTCAACGATGGATCAGTTCGATGGTACTGTTTTTACGAAAACCCTCTGTTTTTTCTCCTTCTTATAAGAAGGCCTTCTTCATCATCTCCATTTCATCAAATGCTGTTGTATGAAGCCAAAGATCATTAACCTTCTAAATCGCAATCTTACACCAATCCAATGATGCAATATTTTACTCCATTTCAATGACATAATTTTAATCAAAAACCAAAGCGATATCAGACCCGTTTTATGGTTCCAATTAAAAGGGAATAAACTGGCACCTCCCATGTTGATATCAATAATATTCAATAAGCAAAGCCGTGAGAGATCCATTTGTATTTGTTCCTACCGCCGCGCACCACTGCGAATGTTGCAGAGAACAAATATGGTGTAGAAGGGACATATTTTTAAACATCTTCCCACACTACGAGCACGCGATACTGGCATGTAGCCTTTATTGTGGATGCGTTCACAAATGTATAAGCTGTGTTTTTTTTTTTATTGATAGGCTCGCGTGTGGCCATTATCTCACCTGATGTTAAGCGATGATATGGCCGACGATGGAACACGCTTGCCTAGCAGCATTCTATTCACTTTTGACTTAAAGACCCCTAGATTATAGCTATTAGGAAGCAAGGACTCCGGCAGAACGGCTAAACCTCCGCTATCCATCCGTCTGTCTGTCTGTTCGTCTGTATCTTATAAACCGTAAGAGGTAGAGAGTTTAAATTAAACAGAATGTGTATTTCAATTGCCGTTACAACAACATATAATAATATATTAATAAAATTAAACATTAAAGGGTTCCCATACAAAAAAAAAGTATTTTTTCAGCGTTTTTTCCTCGATTTAATATTGTAGTAGAAAACTCTTCCTATTCGACTCACACTTGGCCAGTTTTTTTAATCTTGGCTACGCAAAAATTTAAAGTAGTTAAACTATTACAAAACAAATTATTCAACGCCTATTGTGTCACATAATAGCCCATAGTGTAGCACTTTATGGTAATTGAAAATCATAGTAACTCGTTAATCTTAGAGTACCATCCTTGGACAAGAAAGGACCCATTCCTTGAGAAGGAATGTTAATCGTGGTGAAAAAAATGAATAAATTAATTTCTATCACGTTAAAACATTCTAATATACTTTATAAGATAGATACGGAAATGTCAGTCAGTTAGCCCATTTATGTACCACTGCCAGGCGAAGGTCTTCCTCTCCCTTCTCCACACACTTCTTTCCTCGGCCATTGCGGGCCAGTCCTTCCGATAGTTATCCAGCTCATCTCTCCACCGTCGCCTTGGTCTGATGCGATGTCGCCTTGCATTTAAAAAGGACCCAATACGTGGTTCTTTTAGGCCACCGCTCATCCGACACGCGGCAAGCATGTATTGCCTGGCCCAATCCTACTTTAGATTAGCAAATTTTCGGGTAGCATCTTTTATCTTAATTTTGGTGCGCAACATTGTGTTTCTTATGCAGTCAGATATTTGAACACCCAGGATACTGCGCTCCATGACTCGCTGACAAACCTCGATCCTGGACCTCTGCTGAAGCGTCAAAGCCAAGGTTTGTGCTCCGTAAGTTTAATTGCTCCAAAAATTTAAATCAAAAAAACGCTAAGTAAGTTGCATAGTATTTGGACTTAGGCACTTAGATTTTTGACATTTATAACTAATCCTTACTAATATTATAAAAGCGAAAGTGAGTTTGTTTGTTTGTTTGTTTGTTTCGTCTTCACGCCTCAATGGCAAAAACGATTTTGATGAAACTTGGCACTCGGATAGACCATGTCCTGAAATAGGACATAGGATACTTTTTATCCCGGAAGTATGTACCCTTGGGATAATTTTCTGCCATCACGCGGGCGAAGCCGCTGAGAGCAGCTAGTAATTTATAAAAAATAATTTTTCATTTAGGTCTGACATAATTAAAGAGTTGCATAATATTTTGTACCTAATTTTGCAATTTCTTTTATGCTAATTTAATTTTATAATTATGCATGGTTCTCAAACATTTTTTTAAACTTTAATTTGTAATCATGAGCCAGGAGGCGTACAAACATGGTGCTCTGTTAATCAAATATTAAGATGTCTGTACACCTGTGTTAACAAATAAAAGTGATTTGCTTTGATAAAAAAAAAAAATCGTTCTTTGATAACTTCTCTTTTCCGTGACAGAATTACAACTCTTAGTAACGATTTATAATTGTTGAAGATAATCTAGCTGGCAAACTTCATTATTATACCTATTTGCGCGTCTGTGTATTTGTACAAATGACTGCGTATTACTACTGTGCCTGGGAATCAAATATCCAGCGGGGCTAATAAATTTGCAGAGAGCAATCGCTTCTGCTATTAGCTGTATGAGATATTTGTTGTTTGCCAATTGCTCGGTAGGTAGTCGAACAAATACAAAGATTTCGCAAAAATCTACACTAATATTAGAAAGAGGTAAAGATTGTGTTTTTTTTTTTTGTAGTAATGTCTAAAAGTTCTACCTTCCGCCTTTGTACAACTTTGTGCATAAAGATTTAAATAAATAAATAAATAAATGTCTCTCACCACCTTAGGTTGACTGGCAGAGAATGCTTAAGGCATTAAGTCCGCTTATGGACTTTGTGTTGCATGATGATTAACTAAATATATAAATAAATAAATAAGGACCGTTCTGTTTACTAAAATTTTTTCACCGATAGAAAACTGCTTTATTCCAGAGTTCGAGTCTCTGTGTAGCTATACCTTTTTGATGTGGAAAACTCACCTAAAGTCGAGTCCTAGAGCGAGAGAAGCTCTAGGTTGTGTCTAGGCAGCCACTGCAGGCCGTTGCCGGCTGCTGCCGGCCACGGCTATTTTCGTCAAGACCCAATAAAAGCATGCTATTACAACAGACGTTTTTAATATATTATGCCATTTTTCTGCGAATAATCATCAGCCAACTCTTCCTAATCCAGATGGAAAGCAAATGTCTGATTTTACTGACTTAAATCAAGTTTGTTCTATGGTTGTTGTGTTATCTAGATTATAAAACAAAAAAGAAATACACACGAATTTACATCTGGACATTTAAAAACGCCTCATTAATATTACTAGAGCCCCATGTAGGAAGGCTAGCATAAGTTGCAAGAGCACCAACATACGATCATAAATTGAAATCTGATATTGACATAAATAAGGGGGATTCCATACGTGACGACGGAGGACGTCGCATGTGTGATGTTATCGTCGCAGCTATCCGAGCCCTTATTTATTAACGTTGATATTAATTGCAAATATCTTTACGATAGTTTTATGTACAGTTGGTGGAAGAGATAGGTATGAAGGAAGCTTTTTTTACTTATGGTTAGTGTGTAATTTGTTTTTCTGTTGTTACAAAATGTTCCGGTATGACGTTCAGTTTCTGAACAAAGTTTTACGATACAACTATAACGATTTGTTAATGGTTATTAGCAACCTTTGATATTGCGGCCTTTACCAGGGTCTTGACAAAATGACTCTCTATAAGCTATAACTATTGTCAGAAAAACAAAAAGGGATTGAAAATAAAATAATCTGGTCCCGAGCGCAATCTTTTAAACTTCGGATATATATTTTTGTAGATGTGATATATGATGATGATGATATGATATGATGATAGAATGACAAAATCCAAGTGTATACTTCCAGATCAAGGGGCGTCAACTTTACGTTCCATTTCGCACTAACCAACTTATACTAATAACTTACTTGCCCAACATTACTGCCAACTACTTATACCAGAAAATAATAAAATGAGTAACACAGTAAAGTGACTAAAACCAGTTCATTGCGTGGATGTAATCTTTTTTGTTACCATTAAATCGACCACTCATGGTGGAGCAAGAGAGTCTGTTAGACTAAAATCCACCGGCGTTCCTTCAATTGTCCTTTGCGTACCAGGACCGCGTTATCCTTTTCAAACAATCCCGGCAACAAACGCACAATTTCACAGCCTTCTAATCCTTACCAGCATACAATCTCTTTCATCGACTGTAGTACATGTAAATTGGTTTCAAACATATTATGTTGGTGTTGAATATGGATGTTATCAAGGTCTAGGTTTAAGGTTGATTTGTTTATGTCGTTACGTGTGTACGAATGTGGATGAAGTTTAACTGTGCGGTTATCGTGTTAACATCGTTGTATTTGTTTTGGTCGAAAATTATCATGGAATGATATAGAATGGCTTAAATTTTACTATGAAATATAAATAAAATAATAGTTGAAAAAAAAAAGTTCTTTTTTACATAAAAGGGTTCAAACTTAATTGGAATTTTATCATCATAATTTGGTTATACTTATAGTTTTTATTAAAATCTATAAAGTTTTTTTTCTAAGTTTGAATTAGGTGGTAAAATCTGGTACGTACCTACATCCGTTTAATTCAAATTATATAGATATATACTATAAACTTTGTGTGAAACAAAAGTTAAATAAAATAAATAAATATTTAAATGTCTCTTACTTACAATAAACCTCTACTTATTTTGCAGTCTTCAAATTTTCAAGTTCAGTCAGCGTTCTTTCATGTTTCTTGTTTAACTTAAAATATATGTTATATTATAAAGGTTAAACCACCCAGTTTCCAACGAAGACCATTCCGTGCTCATAGCATATAAACATTTGTCATTGTAGCTAACAATGGTCTTACGTTAAACAGGGACATGGTTTGAGCCGCATCTGCGTATAAAATAATTTGAATGAACGGACTGAGATTGTGGTGAAATATGGCTGGGAAATTGTTAAGGTATAATAGTGCTAAGAAAATATTTAATATTTAATTTAATTCATGAATCCCCAAGCGACCACCGGTGGCCGCGCATCTATTGTCTTACTATTGTGTCTCTAATTGACGGTATCTGAAGGGTTAATGAGGAATTTGAAACCATATTTTAAAAAAAATAGTGGGTCGAGTGGTAAAAACCCCGACTTACGAGTTGTAGGTCACGGGCTCAAACCCAGCCAGGAGCATTACTTTGTGTTATTTATTTCGTCACCACTGTTCAAAAAACAAAATGCGCACTGAACCACGTGGTGGATTATGGCACATTCCCTCTCCTAGAGAGGATGCCTGAGTCTTAGGAGTGGTGATACTCAAGCTGATTATCATCATCAGCCTTTTTAATGTTCCCGCTACTGGGACTCAGGCCTCCTCTATATGAGAGTGAATGGGCCGTAATCAACCACGCGGGCCTAGCGCGAATTGCGGAATGACACATGTCTTCGAATTTTTGGTTTTGGGACATGCCGGTTTCCTCACGATGTGTTCCTTCGCCGTTTTGAGAGCGGTGGTGATGAAATAACAAAGTAATGCGCCTGGCAAGATTATGCTGTTAGGATTAGGCTGATTATGCTGTGCTCTTATTTCATATTTTTAATTACTGCTATCCAACCTCTGACACATTTACCACATTTAGACAAAAAACTTCCGACAACCATGGAAGCTGCCAACATAACCAGTTAACCCAATAAATATCCGTCAAAAATATAATTGCGTATAAAAAAGAGAATTTCCCTTTTAAAAGTTTTAATCAAAACATTGGGTCGGCACCAAAAGGGGATAATTGTAGGCAAATTGGTCGATGGTTTAACGAGCCGGGAGAGGACATTTTTTATTGTGAATCTTCCTTTTGGCCGTCTTTCACACCGAATAGTAACATTGTGTTAATATAATTATAATAATAATATTCTACAACTATCACACAACGCCGTCTAGTCCCAAGCTAAGCAGAGCTTGTGTTATGAGTACTAGACAACTGATAAACATACTTACATATTTCTAAATACGTACATATTATAGATAAATTACACCCAGACACAGAACAAATGATCATGCTCATCACATAAACATTTGTCCTGGGTGGGAATCGAACCCATGACCTCTGGCATAGCAGCCAAGGCCACTAACCACTAGACCAACAGGCCAGTCGTTACGCGGATACCACAATAATTTGGTGTTAGAGTTGCAATCAATAAACCTAATAAAACTTGTTGAGAGACAGACTAAGAAAATTGAGCACGTGTGATAAAATAAAAACAGTTTTGTAGGTTCGTGACTATGTAAAAAAAAAAAATTGAGATGCAAATGCTAAAATACAAACTGCAGTAAGATCGCCATAATTGTACCCATAGATTTAAGTTCCTGTAATATTGTTACTTTTTTGGTGTATCATAATATTCTATTCTAATATACAACAAAAAAATAATTCAAAAAAAAATCTCGGTAAATATAAAAATACAAATATTGGTCTTCTCCAAAATACATTGAAACAGCTACATAGATTGTAATTCTACATAATACCTATATTGTTTTTAAGCAAATTGTGAACAAACTAAATTTAAATGTTACACGTCTGTGTGAACGGCAGCCATTTATAATTCTCGCCTTCACATTTTTGTAGGTGTCAAAGTATTCAAAATATTTCGTTTCTCATTACGGTATCACCATTGTGCTACTTATTATCTTATTTAACGATAATAAGGTTATTAAGCATTCTGAACACGCACACGCAGATTTTCAACGAACAAAACTTACTACGTTGAAAAAGTCATTAGTGTTTCGCTTACTGAAATGTATTAATATCTACATTACATTTTATTTGTAATTGTAATAGCTTTATTTTTAATTGTAATAACTTTATTTTTAATTGTAATAACTTTATTTTTAATTGTAATAGCTTTATTTTTAATTGTAATAATTTTATTTTTAATTGAAATAATTTTATTTTATTAACACATATTTATTGATATTGTATCTATTAATTTAGTAGTTCTCGGTCTTGAGTGAGCCATACTTCACCACTTTGTGGCGGTAAATACCCTCCGTGAGGAGTGGCTGGAGAAACCTCACGGCGTTCTCACTTTCCCAATGACGCAGGTCCTCACCGAACATATAATACATCTCAAATGGAAATACAAAATCGAACAGTTTTTCAATCAAGAACTCAAAAAATTAACAAAGACTCAACCTTTAAAAAACCAAAGACATCGATTTTCACTAAATTATAACACACAAAAAGGCTACAACAAAATTACAAGTTGTGCGTTCTCGGTAATCCAAACTTATAATACTGGTAACATTTGCAATTGAGTGTGTTACCGGAACGTAATGCGTGTAATGAAGGATTGCACGTCCAAAATTGTATGTTAAAATAATAAATTTCCCGTGAAGTACCAAGTCTGGTACGATTATGACACTTAATTGAAAAATTCGGTTATCAGGATCTGTTTTAAGTGCTTTCGTAGAAAATGCGCGCGCTCGCAGGGTTGACGTTTCGAGTTTTTTTTTTTTTGGATCGTTGGATGTACGGTGTTTCAGCCTACTTGTGTGTGCCAGTATCATTGTTTATATAGATAGTTCTAATAAAATTTGATTCACGTCTTACACAAAGAAAAGAAGATAGTCTAAATTATAATACTTTTTTATGGAATTGACTGTATTTTTGGTTTTGAGAACACTTTTACTATGTTAAAGAGTGGAATTCCATAGCAAAATGACCTAAGAGTCTTGAAGGCAATAAAGTGAATTAGTTACCATCACCGCTTATCATCAATCAGTAGAGATAGTGGTCGAATGCAAATCTGTCAATAATATATATTTTTTTTAAATAGTGTTGCCAACAATTTCCGTATACATTAAACCAACTTTCTAGCAAAATTAGTAAACTATTAAATTTTTATTTTTACAGAAATTCATAACCAAAAAATATGACAATCCTGTTCATAAATGCGTAACATGTATAAATGTTTATTTAAATCCAGTCATCAATCTGCCAATAAATTCACAACATGGCCGCGGGCCAGCCCTATCAAGTAACCATCCTGTCTAAGTAATGGCGCTCGAATACCCCCTTTTAGTGGTCAGTGTAAACAAGAAAATTGATTTTGAAAGAACCTACGTGAGTTAATACAACCTTACAGCTTCACGGAAGCATTTATTTCAGTTAAGACCGTAGGCTGTATGAGTTGATTCCTTGGGACAGCAGAGTTGCAATTAAAAAAAAATACGCCTTGAAATACCGCCATGTTTTTCGAAAATGAATGTTGAAATTCGAGGTTTAAAATTCGAAGAAATTCTGTGTTGATAGTAAAATTGGTGTAGCGAAGATTTCTTACTCGAGTAGTGTATGAAATCTCGTACTCGGATGTCGTTCAAAACCGACATTTTGGAATATTGCTTACCTCCCATAGCAAATAGCGTGATAATTTATAACCTATAAGTTGCCCTGATCTATAAGAATTATGTAGGCAAAATTTGAACAAGATTGGTTCAATAGATTTTGCGCCTATTAATACCATCGGGAAATCATTTTACTGTTTTATGTATGTATAGATAGAACATATAGTACATATACAAACAAATAATTTCACAGTTGGTGAAACGGAACTTATTAAAAAATCGAAATAATTTTACTAGTGTTTTAAGTAGCTATACTATTTGGAAGGCAAAGTTGCAGAATAACAAAAACATATCGATACCTATCTGTAATATAAATGAGATCGATATTTTAATCGGAACCAACTCGACAGGTCACTTTGTAAGTCGATTTTAGGGCTCACCGTTTATTACGTTCTGATTGCGATACTGGAATATAATATTTTTACTTATTATTGTAAAATTGACAAAAAAATAATAAGCCCGTTTTTACATTTGTCAAAGAGAATACTTTAATTCATGAATCCCCAAGCGACCACCGGTGGCCGCGCATCTATTGTCTTACAATTGTGTCTCTAATTGACGGTATCTGAAGGGTTAAATACATAAAAATAATACTCACAATATTATTCTATCATATTAATTAACGCGACAAAAAAACAAAATGGATTTTTTAAAACACTATGTAATTAATTATTATCTTATTCTTTCTTTCGGTTTCGTTGCAAGTTACTATTTACATTCAAATTATGATGTACTAGTTTTTCCCAGCGGTTTTGCCCACATGATAATAGAAAATAATTAGCCTATGTCAATCCATACTAATATTATAAAGAGGTAAAATTTGTAAGTTTGTATGTAGGGGGTAATCTCTGGAAGTACTGGTCCGATTGCTAAAATTTTTTCACCGATAGAAAGCTGCTTTATTCTTGAGTGACATAGGCTATATTTTATGTACGCGGGCGAAGCCGCTAGCAAAAGCTAGTCACTGATAAAGTAGCATAATATTGATATAATAGTTTTTAAATCCCCTGAGTTTGTATCAGTGTTTCTTCTGAGGGTAGCCAGCTAAGAAAATCCTTCCTCATCTAATTTAAACTGGCGACAAAATTGACGCGCAGTTTTCTTAAAACCAATTTGCAAAATAAATATCATTTGCCGTTTAAAATCGATTTATTCGTTTTTGAGTTATTACAAACAAGAATATAAATGTTTCCTCTTTAATTCATGAATCCCCAAGCGACCACCGGTGGCCGCGCATCTATTGTCTTACTATTGTGTCTCTAATTGACGGTATCTGAAGGGTTAAAAAGAGATTAAATCAAATTTAAAAAAATTCCGCCCTTAAGACAACCCTGTAAAAACTGTAAAAACTCAAGTAATATTGATATGCAAAACTACGCGGTGTGTTGGATACGCAAGACGTATGAATCAAGACTTTGACAAAGAATGACAACCACTAAATCAAATTAGTGGTCCATACTAAAGAAACCCCTTTACTTTACTCTCTTTATAATATCGAATCCCCTAATCAGAACCACCCAATCTCACACAACGAACGATTAATCTATAAAACTGAATAAATCGCGTTTAATCGGACGATATGCATCGCAACGCCTCATATTAACGCAAGGGACCACCGGCAGTGTTACCAGTGAACAAAATGTAATATGTATCAAAATGACAAATGAAAAATCGCTACGCAATTATTGGCTGTTAATTTTTTTTAAATTGCGAGCAGTTGGTGTTCCTTTTTTTATTTTGAGTGGGCGATGCGAATTTGTTTCTGGGACCGTTAGATTTGTCTGAGGATCAATGAGGCCATAATAGGTCATTGCAGTTGTTGATTGTTGTTAGACAAAGTAACACATCCACCTTATGCGCGGGTTTTTGGATGGCGAGTCATGGGTAGCTCACCATCCAGCCGTGCGGTTAGGACCAAGTTCAGGTTGATGGTCCGTTGTCTTCCACGCGCGTCTCATAGGGATGTCAGCAAAATTGATCTGCTCAAGAGATTTTATATCTTTATCTGGAGCTAATCCTGGGGGTCGATTCAGCTCATGCTTACCATTAAAATGTATTGTCATAGAAACTGAAACAACATGTAAATATTCATTTAGATAGGATAAAAGAAAGTGGTTCTAATTCAGTTTACAAGATTCGACCCAAACAAACAAACTATGTAGAAGTTTTAACTATAATAGTAAATTTTGTACAAGTAGAGAAAATTTGTCATTGCAACCGAGGCGGAATTCGCACCAGGCGCAGGTGAGGGTGTTATGGAGCCGTGCTGCAGCCGTATCAAACGACGTTTTTCAATATACCTACTGACGAAGAAATAATAACCAGGGGTTGACGCGTGACTCGTGGGGTCGCTTAGCGCTCCGCCCAATACGATAAATACCAATGCCAATATGCCTAATGGTGGTGAGGCAAGCTCGCATAGTTTTCCGCACTAGTGAGGAAAAAAGTAAATTGCGTGCCTATAAGCGATAGGGATAAGAGCGAGTTTTTGAGTAAATATATCGAAAAATAGATTTCAAGTAGATTGAAGAAAAGACATTTCTCCGAGTCTAACCTATTATTAATCTTAGCCAAACAATGGACACTTTGAGTGGACTCATTAAACCTACTGCTACAAATCAAGGGTGTTGGATGTCCAATAATTTCTTTGAAACGTATGACTATAAGGTCCAATTATAATGAAAACAATCATATCATTAAGGGACTCTGGGGCTCCATAAAATTGTTGGCCTCAACAATTGGAATATTGGGCGGATGTTGGAAGGGATGGATGTGGTAGGTGGAGACAAGACACTGTTTGAACTCTGTAATATTTTTTATTGTTTAGGTAAGTATTGGTTTAATGACACCCATCTTGTGGTTGCCACTTAAGTTTGGCGATTCTACGGGCTATGTCGGCAACCTTGGTGCTCCTGCGGATATCTTCATTTCTGATTCCATCCCGCAAGGAAACTCCGAGCATAGCCCTTTCCATTGCCCTCTGGGTGACTTTGAGCCTTCTGATGAGGCCCATTGTGAGCGACCACGTTTCGGCACCATATGTCATCACTGGCAACACGCACTGGTCATAGACTTTCGTCTTGAGACACTGTGGTATATTGGACGAGAAGATACCACGCAGTCTCCCGAACGCCGCCCAGCCGAGTCGGATTCGACGGTTGACCTCTTTCTCGAAATTAGCTCTACCCAACTGGATGGGCAGGGCACATTGCTCGCAGAACAGATGGCCGTTGGTGCTGAAAGGTTCTGGAGTGGCGACCTCGTACTGGAAGACGCAGCATCGGAAGGCCTCCTACAAGGTGGACCAATGACCTGGTGAAGGTTGCGGGAAACCGATGGATGCGAGACGCACAGGATCGATCATTATGGTGACACTTAGGGGAGGCCTATGTCCAACAGTGGACGTCTGTCGGGTGAAATGAATCTTGTGGTTATTTTTTTCGATGAAGTAAATCAATTTTATAATTCAAAAGTACCGATGCAACTGACAAACAAAAACAAATCCAACCAACCACAGTAAAAACAATTATGTACTCTTTCAACAAAATTAATTATTGTTTTTTTTTATTCTAGTAGATTTCTCAATGCTGTCTCAGCCTCGACGAATAACTTTCCCATTGACAAAATTTAACCTTCTTGTCTTATATTCAGTGATGTTAATGGCGTTAGAGATTCTAGTATGGCTTTTTAAACTTGTTACCATCTTTTCCTGGTGGTACCAAGTTATCAATGTATTTATATTATCATCTCTAAAAAATCTACTTCGATCTCCTCTACAAAATACCGCCTCCATCCAGCACACTCACCTTCCCAACTCCACAACACCTTAATGGACAATTATGCATTGTGTGTTTAGATGCGGTCCACTGCTAGATTTAGACTGATAGGCTGGTCTCGTTACCTTTCAGAGTTACTAGCCCCCATACATACATACCTGCACGCATGCAAATGCGTCCACCAACGGATTTATGCGGCAGGTGATCAGAGATTAGTCCTAAATATACGATTCCTGTGACGATTGATGGCTCTCAAGGACAATGATTTAATTAATTTTGATTATTACTGTTAGTTATGGACTCATTGCTTGATTGACGGACCTTTGAGCGCTGGTCGAGTCATCTATTCTCATTTAATATACCATTTTATCTTAGTTTCCTTGTGAGAAATATCTTACGGCTGGCATCCTTTTGAAGGAGCGTTGTAACGATTGTTCCGTTTTTAACCGACTTCGAAAAGGAGGAGATTCTATGTTCGGCTGAATATATGTTTTTTTTTTTTTTTGATAATAAGCTGTAAACAGTCCTTATACATCTAACGTGTCTTTATAGCCCAGTGGTTAAGGCACTGGTTTCTCAAGCATGAGGTGGCAGGTTCAATGAATGAATTATTCTCTTTTTTAAGTCCCGTGTCTTGGATCTCTCATAGAACCAAAAATTTTGCAGTTATGTGACATCAACCAAACCATGCTGGGCCTGCGTGGTGAATTACAGCCCATCCTCTGTCCTGGAGAGAAGGCCCAAGTCACAGCAATGGAAACATTATAAAGAAAGTAAGAAAGAAAGAAGAAAGAAAACTATTTTATTTGGCATACACACTCGTAGATACACACAATGTAGTAACAACATGTAGACACTAATATTATATAAAAGAAAGAGACAACTAACAATGTGTGCCTCACGGTGGCGCCAAACAGGTCCAGTTTAGCAATAAAGCTGGTTATGTTATAAAATACTTATAATATGTATGTATTTAGATATATATAAGTATGTTTATCAGCTGTCTAGTACTCATAACACAAGCTCTGCTTAGCTTGGGACTAGACGGCGTTGTGTCAAAGTGGTGAAATATTATTATTATTATATTATAATCCTGTAAGCTATTTATTATTTCGTTCACAAATCATTTTCAAGTAACCGTACCACCTACACAAATATCAAAATCCGAAACATGTCACTCTAAACCGGGACTACACGAAACTACCAATCCAACCAATACATATTCAATTTAAGCGATTTTAACAATCGATCGTGACCTAGCGAGATCTCGATATCTCACTGTATTTATGAATAAATCGGCAGTAGAACGGATCGTAGCTCATAAACGGAGTCTCTGAGGAATAGATAAATATCTGGGAATTTTACTGTTTCACGTTTTGTTGTTTCTCACGGTTGAGTCTAGTTGACATCGCGGATGGGATGTGGTGTTCTCTTGGCAAGTAATGTGTTAGCTAAACCAGTTAATTTGATTGTTGATTCTTACTTATCATTATTGGTATTTGCACCGCATGAAATCAGCCTCCCCTAGCCAAGTAAATACCGTTTCTCTTGCGTCAAACGCTTCGAGTTGACCGTGCCGAATTTTTTTTGTTCTGACCACGTGACTGAGCATTGATATGACGTCATTCCCATACATTTAAAGGGTTCTACTAGCGTTAACTAGTACAGAATAGCAATTTAGCTAGGAGTAGATACAGGTCTTATTATAATAATAATGTATAAGCACATCAGAGCATAGCATAGTCAGCCATTCAATGTTCCCACAGCTGGGTCTCAGGTTTCCTCTCTAGTAGAGGAAATGGGCCGTAATCCACAACTTCAGTCCAGCGCGGATTGGTGGATGTCACGTATCTTCAAATTTTTGGTTCTAAGACATGCTGGTTTTCTCACAATGTTTTCCTTCACCGTTTTAAGAGCAGTGGTGATGAAATAAATTACACAAAGTAATGCACCTGGCTGGGTTTGAACCCGCGACTTAAACAGCTAGACTAATAGTTAAATCTTACTCATAATGAGTACCTACATGACGCAATTTTTTTAATTGCTGTATCAAAAAGTAACTGTAATCGAAATCGCAAATAGAAAGTTTTTAATATTAATCAAGTTAAAAACCTCTCAAATTAGGTGGAAGGAGATATTGTCAAACAACAGTATAAGGATGCACATACTAAAATGTGACGTCATCTATATTAGGTTACCTACGTGTCCTCAAAAGAGATATACCCAAAACCACTTTTCGATAGGCCTGTTGGTCTAGTGCTAAGTGACCCTGACTGCTATGCCGGAGGTTGCGGGGTCGATTCCCACCTAGAACAAATGTTTGTGCGATGAGCATGATCATTTGTTCTGTGTCTGGGTGTAATTTATCTATAATATGTATGTATTTAGAAATATATAAGTATGATTATCAGTTGTCTAATACTCATAACACAAGCTCTGCTTAGCTTGGGACTAGACGGCGTTGTGTGATAGTTTTGGAATATTAGTATTACTTTGCGGGATTCGAACTCTACCTCTGGCATTCTGCTACGAGTAAATCAGCTACTACATAAAAAACAGGATAAAATATACATTTTTAAATTCTGAAAACAATTTACAACTTTTAAACCTCAACCTTGCCGGCAGATCTAGATAACTCAAAAATATCGGTGCAAAAAACGTGTCAATAACTATAAAGCATCGTTGCAATCGTTTACTTCACATTTAGATGCTCATTATGCTTGTCAACGAGCATATTATGCTGGTTTGACCTCTGCAGATAATCACTTCGTACAGTCACCGGGTAATGCGCAAACTACATAAATTCTTGTTAAAAAAGAAAAGAGGAGATTGATCTGACAGTCGTCAATCGTTTTTTAGGATTCCGTAGCTAAGTTGATAAAAATTAAACCCTTTTGACATTTGATGTTTTTTTTATTATTATTTTCGTTATGCCATCAGACGTCCACTGTTGGACATAGGCCTCCCCCAAGAGTCGCCACAATGATCGATCCTGTGCGCCCCGCATCCATCAGATTCCCGCAACCTTCACCGGGTCATCGGCCTTCCGACGCTGTGTTATTACGTTATGTAACCGTGTATATATTACATTATGTAACCATCATATTAGAATAGAAATACTTTTATTGGGAACAGACACAGCATAACGATTATAAACACAAAGTAAAATCGAACAAAAGTACGAAACAAAATGCCGAGCGAGCCCACACCGAAAGGGTGACCACCTCAGCATTTTGCTGGGCGTTAGACACCCAGTGCTGGTTTTCAGTTGGGACCTTGCAGTGACGCACGTACTAGGTTAATTAATTATTATTTTATTGTTTCTTTCAGTTTCGTTCCAAGTTACATTCTAGGGTCTTTCTCAAATGTCAAATCAGATTTTTTTAACGAGTTAAGTCTTTGGTCCTTCTTACAAGACCATTTTTCTGAGGCACACGTGGAGAAATGACGCTAAAACATACAGTTACATATTTCAGTAGGTTATACGGAACAGTCGCACACTGGGACCCGTCCATACAATGTAATGCTCAAAACTCGGTTTTCAAAATGAGGGTATTTAAAAAAAAAAAAACTATGTAAGGGTAAACTTAACCCTTCAGATACCGTCAATTAGAGACACAATAGTAAGACAATAGATGCGCGGCCACCGGTGGTCGCTTGGGGATTCATGAATTAAGAATGTGTTACATCATTTTTACAAATACTAAATCAGTAACTGCTTTCTGCTGTCCGCTGCATCAGCTCAAAGTTTACTTTATACACACATCATTAATTAATTTTCTGATAACGTTCGTGAGTTTGTAGCGAATATTATAACATTTATTTCTGCAAGTAATCGTCATATTTAATGAAGTGCACCATGGCTGCAACTAAGCAAGGTAAGGTTATTCTAATATTGTTTTTAAAAACCTTAACGATCAGTACTTTTGGATTAATTCATGAATCCCCAAGCGACCACCGGTGGCCGCGCATCTATTGTCTTACTATTGTGTCTCTAATTGACGGTATCTGAAGGGTTAATGACTGATGGTTTTTTATGTACGGAATCAAACCTTTTTAATTTTTTCCTTTTTTGTGCAAAATTCTATTTTTGAAATATTTTTTACAATATCTACAAGGTGTTCAATTCATTAGTAATAAACTGAAGAGATTAGTATTACTTTTTTTTTTAATTTAGAAACTTAGTTTTATAGTTTGATCGCGCTTTCGTGTTTTTTTGTTCATTTTAATACTGCGTCTCACCATCAACGATTGCATCACTGCTTACTATCAGGTGGGATCGCAGTCAAGCACGAATTTATATAATTAAAAAAATGATAATTTTTGCATCAAATATTTTTCAACAAAAAAAGATATAAATCAACAGAAGATTCAATACGTCCAATATACATTTTATAAAGTAACACCACTTATCTTTATAATTCCCTCCTAATCCCATAAAACCATATCCAAATGTCGATAAATTTTCTATTTTTTAATCGCCTAGAGGTGGCGAAGCAAGGTCCGTACTTCTTCCCTTCAAATAAGGCAAAGGTAGCTTCCGATGGAACTTTAATGATCCCATTAGGACTGGAAAAGGCAATTATTGCCTCAGCAACAATTAGTGTACAGAAGAGAAGCTCTCGCTACTGACTTGAGTGCATTCTAGTTAAGGCGACGGAGGGAAAAAATGCGGACGAGCTAATTGATCGATGCATATAGTTGTGGTGGATATTAGGAATTAATAGGGTTAGTGATGATTGTTTGTTTGTTTGGTAAGCAGGGTATTTTAGTTAATGGCAATATCTCTCTGTCAAATCCATCCAAAGGTTATTTTATGTATATAATAATGTAAAATTATATATTAATATTATATATATATATTTCGCTTTTAGCGATAAGACCGCCCATTGTGACACCCTAATAATTTTTAGTTCCTTTTATTTTTAATGTACCATAAAGAATATCTATCTTATATTAACTGTGTAGGAACAGCCACACGTCACAGAGATGTCAGCAAAACCGTAAGGGACCAGCAGTGCTGAAGCTTACTAGAGCCACGGGTTTATTTCCGAAAGGAAAACTTCAGCTTTTTTAAAAATTGTGGCGAAGTACGAGTATGTTTGGAATTATTTTCTAATGATATTAGTATTTGAAGGTATGCGGAACAGTGAGTAAAGTCCCACATACCTCTGTTGAAAAGGAAGGATCCTCTGACCAGACAGGTGTTATGGACTTGTGGGCAACTTCCCGGTAGATGATTTCAAGCTTTCGTATATATTCAAATCGCGCGGAGAACTTTGATTGCGCGATGCAGGATTAGTTCTTATGTGATGCCATAGATGTCGCTACAAGTAGATTTTCTAAGAAGGTATCGAAGTCATAAGCAGTGGATAAAAGGCACTAGATAATACTGGTTTGATCCCATCACTGAATTTGAAAAGACATCTATGTCACAACACAAAAACTAAACTACAAAATCTTGCATCGCAGTATCAGAGATCTTTGTACGATTAAAACGTATATAATAGGCAAACATCAATTATCGAGCAGTTGCCTGGACCTGACACAACACCCGTCTGGTCGGAAGATCCTTTCTTTTCAGCAAAGGTTTGCGGAACATTACACTCTGTTTCACACACGACTTCTTTTTCTTATTAGCAGCTTTGAAGCTTTATAATTTCGTTGCTGAAGCAGCAATTTTTAAAATTCGTTTTGTTTCTTTTACATCTAAAAATTACTTGTCATGTCATGTCATTTCAGCCAACAGACGTCCACTGTTGGACATAGGCATCCCCCAAGTGTCGCCACAATGATCAATCCTGTTAAAAATGATTAATTTACTATGTAAAAAAATGGCTGCATTTTTTTTATTATCACCTAGTAACAACTTATTTGAAAACAAATACTCAAAGAAACAGAGATCTCTTTTCATGCAAATCTTCCAGTTACAAAACAAACAGACAGAGCCAGGCAAAACACTTTACCAATCGATTTGAAATGCAGATTCAATGAGTATTCACAGAAAGGATCAGTTTCATGTTTTTTACAATCAATTGAGTGCTAAAAGTTATTTTGCAACTCTACATATTGAGCAATGCCTGTATTTACGTACTGATTAATTCGTTAAGTAATTATATACTGGATTGAGATGCCTAAAGAGGAAAGTCGGGGTATAATCTTAGTGTGATCGCAGTTTGAACCAACGTTCTACTAGTTGGAACATGTCGGCGCTAATAACATCCAGGCTTTTGTTGGATATGGACTTCAGAGATAAACTCTTAAAGGAAAATTGCTTTTATGAGCACGGCAGATGGTCTGGTGATTGTGTGGGTTCTTGTTATTTGAAGGCAGCTGAACGATTCTGCATTTTCTTTTTTTTCACAGTTCTGTTCTAAGACTCTGATGTTTAATTTTTTATCTAAATTGAACTATAAACAGTAACTGTAGCTATATTCCATTAAGATCATTGAGAGTTGGGAGGACACTAATATTATAAAAGCAAAGGTAATATTAAGTAAGGTTATTATTATTAGGTAAGGTAGTATTTGTTTTTAATCTCTTTTAAGGCTTGATGGATTTTGATGAGTGTTCGGGCGCAGTCGGCAACCTTCGTCACTAATCGGGCTGCCCGAGCGATGGCGCGTGAATACATGCGCACATTTTAAGAGACACGCGCGGTGAGGTATAAGGTAGGTGGTAGATGAGTATTAAGAAAATTTAAAGAGAAAATTATCAGCTTTAGCATAGTCGGCCTTATGTTTCCACTGTTGGGACTCAATCCTCCTCTCTAGGAGAGGGAATGGGCCGTAATCCACAACGCGAGCCCAGTGCGGGTTGGTGAATGTCACATGTGTTCGAATTTTTTGGTTCTAGGACATGTCGGTTTCCTCACGATGTTTTCCTTCACCGTTTTGAGAGCAGTAGTGATGAAATAAATTACACAACAGGCGCCTGGCTGGATTTGAACCCGCGACCTACAACTCGTAACTCGGGTTACTAAGCTGTTATCAGCTTTAGTTCAATAATTTATATTTTTTAAGCTCTCAGGCACCAGTGTACCGAATATGGCACACACTAGTTAACTTAAACCTTATTTTTAAAAATCAAATCAGAAACCACCTCACCCTTAATACACAGGAATTGTATTGGTCGATAGCATCTCAGATCGACGCCCTTCCCACTACCTCGATCCAGGTAGGATACAGGCTAGAAGATTGACATGAAATGGGGCAAAAGAGTCACTTTGCCTGCAAGTGATTGACATTACGTGTTAATGGTGCCAAGGATTGTTCTAAACGGTTTGTTTACCCCCTTTTGGGGAGCTGGGGAGATATTTATATTGTTGCTTGTAACTTTGTTGCCTATTTAAAGTCTTGCTGTTTTCTGGATATGTGTAAATTGGTTGCTTTTGATTGATAGGATTTGGCAGTATGGGTTTAACAGGATAAACTGTCTTGGTATAATATGTTTTTCTACAATGTTAGTGTTTGATACGTAATCATTACTATTTTGTAACTAAGATAATTATTTAACTAGCTTTTTCCCGCGGCTTTTCCCCCATACATATGTTCCATTGCGACAATTTCTTCCCCTTACCTTGCAAAACACGTATAGCCATTAGTTGTGGTTATCATACGTAGATCTTAAACAGTCGTTACAGTAAGTTACTCATATACTAGAAAATCTGATCATCAGTCTATTCATATTGCCTTGTTACTGAATTGTGGAGTCGCTCCATGTAAAACACGGGATAGCTGCTTTCGGTAAGAATGGAAGCCGACCCCAAACCAGTAAAGAAAAGATGAGAGAGATAATGATAAGGTAAATAAAATCACTGTCTAAAGCAAGTACTAGACATTGCCCCTTTATTGGTACGCGGCGTCGCCCGCGTTTATTAATATACTTAACTCTCTCTCCCCCTTTTCTCACTTTTTTTAAAATTAGCTTATGTCCATCTCCAGGTTCCCAACTATCTCAGTACTAAAATTCATCAAAATCAGTTTTGCCATTTAGGCGTGAAGACAAATAAACAAACTCACTTTCGTTTTTATAATATTAGTAAGGATTTATTAGTCATGCAATAGATATTTTATTCAAGCCACGTCTCTGCCCCACCAAAAATTCAAAAGCAAACAAATTTAAAATAATGCTTTCTACACATCTAAGTAATTAAAATGACACCCACACTCAAACCATAGCTCTTTTTATTGATTCCGATAACCCTATACATCACTTCAAAAGTAAATCACCAGCCGACAACCAGACGAGAAGTGTTAACTAGATATATATTTTAAAGGTTTCTTTTCTCAATGAATTGTCGTCATCACGTTATACCCATAAAACGCCCACAGTAACCTCTGATGGGGTACTAAATCACCCCGATCACCTTTTACGCTTAATGAGACAAAAGCATTATTCATATGATGCGATTTTTTTTTCACCGTACAAAATAACTTACACTGAATGAGCATTATCGAGCACTCTTATAGCCACAAAAGACTATAAATACGAACATCGACAACTTCACCTTTATACCTGGTTTATGGGTTTTTAAGCTTTAGTGTCTCAAATATAAGGTTGTTTTCGAGTGTATGAGTAAGTTGGTGATGAAAAAAGTAGGAGACATTACTCCATTGTTGCTCCAACTAAATTATTGTCCAGTTTACATTCGATCCGTTACGTTAATCGAATTCGATTTTTAAATTTCCAGATTTCGAATTTTTAAGGACGCCTTGTTGATCGCCAGTTCGTTTTTTTTTTTTCGCTTTTGTCTGATTTTTCGCAAATTAACTGGGTGATTTAACCTTATTGGGTGGACTACAAAAAATAATGATTATCGCGAAATAATAGGGTTGTTTTTAAGTTTGTTAGTGGGTGTATTGTTTATGGGAGGTCTTTTTGCTATAATTCACGGTGGTATTTACGAGTTGTTGTCCAGTAGCCAAACTCGATCGCTATGTCTTTTCTTAGGTATCTTACTTTTTGTAAAAGAATATAAACTAGTGCTTGACTGTGATCCCACCTAATAGTAACCTAAAAATGACGAACCAGAAGTGAACCCACTGAACTATAACGGTACTTATAGTACCAAGACTGTTAAGTGTGAAACTATGTCGTATAGTTCAAGTTAAGTGGTGCGGAAACATTAGGGTACTGATGTAAGGAAACGCGTATGTTCCGTGACCTTACATACAGTGACTGGAGAATTAACATGTTACTTGGTACTACGGTCTAGTACCTTAGAAATTGATTTTTAGGTGCAAATATTAGAAGTTGTTGGACTAAGGGCATTGTATGGTCGAAAAAGTACGGAATATTTATTCGCCATTATGATTCTCCAATTTCGTGTGAGCTGTAGGCGAGGACGTTATGGAGCTGAGAGTTGCAGTGACAAATCTCCACGTGTATCAAACGACGTTTTTTAATACACTAACAAAGAAATCAATAAACACGGGTTGACGCGCGGTTCATGTTGGTTTACGCACGCCTTGAAGAGGTGGCGCCGGTCAAGATATTTCGGCTGTACCCACAGAACAAAGGAATCATACAATGACTACTGTGGCTGTACCAACCTACTGTATCAAACTAAGACATGTGATAATGTTTCAATCGCCCCATTATCTTCATTTCATTCATTGTCAGACTTTTACTGACTATAATTCACTGTGTTTCAGTTGCTTTTTGCATTCGAAAACCACAGTAACTCTTCTAACAAATCCCGCAATCCTGATTTTATTGTAATTTGTAAATCAATTTAACAGACCATAAAGCAAAGTCAAGTGACATTTAGTTTTTAAAATTAAAAAAATTGCCCGAATGCTTTCAATGAGGCACAAAATTGAATTTGGCTCTTTTAAACCAATTAATTGATGTCCCAATTAATCGGCTTAAAAATTTCAAAATATCCAACATGTCGGATAAATGTCACCAAAGACAGGGAACAACATAATTACGAATAACGTACAGAAAAAAGAAACATGGAAAATAAAAAATGAATCGCTGTCACCGCGGATGACCAATCAGATGCGTTTATTTTGCACTAAAACAAAGTTACATTTCACTCTAATAACAAAATTGTTAAACGAATTTAAACTCTATTTTGTTATTCATAAAGAATATTCAGATAGATTTTTGAATTGTCGAATTGTCAAATAAAATTGTCACAGCATGTTCTACGTTCAAAAGGACCGCCATAATTTCTTTTGTTCCAATTTCAAAATTTCAAGTCTGGTTTTATCAGAAACATGTGAACTGGAATGTCGCTTTTTATTTGCATAAATTAATTTTTACCTTTTGAATATGTAAATTATTAATATTAACTGTAAGTACTCATTATTTTTAATTCAAATGCACAAAAAATTAAGCGATTTTTTTTTACTTGTTTCAAAAACTGTTTAATTAATTTACGCTTACCTTGATCCTTTGCTTATTATCTACCGTTTTTCTTTTTTCAAATCTAAAGAGTTTTGAAAGCATTTTGATTGCTTTATTAAAGATAGAGCCTATATATTTGCAAATAATTTCAACTATTCAAAGCATTATAATTCCGGTATAACAAAATAACACCACTACATAATATAGGCCACGTTTTTCTCGAAACATGTAGTTTCATTACTCTCTTTCTAACATCATAACTGGCACTTTCAAAACTGCGTATCTTTATAACTGTAAAAAAAAAAATCAAACCTCAGATTCCCGCCATAAATCCGGAGCTACGTTGACAGCTGTCATTATTGGCGGCATACAACGAAAATTTCACTTAAAAACTTCATAATTTTAATACGATTCAGAAACGTGACTTTAGCACCTCACGTACATCATTCATAGGGTGTTTCGATAAAGACATTATTGATTTTTAATATGGAATCAGCGAGAGTTAATATAAAAAAGAAGTTTTGAATATACTTTATTATATTAAGTAGTTATATTTTATTTTATTTTTGTTGTAATAATAACTCGCTGAATGATAAATGATGATTATTCTGCAAAATAATTCTTTATCTAGAAATTATAACACTTTTATATATAGTTTTTTTCCTTCTGACATATTGTAATTTAAATATCAAAGTCCTTTAGAGCGTCTAGCGTCTGTCTATCTGTCTATGATAAACGATTGAGCAGATTTTCATGTAGTTGTCACCAATAGACAGAGTGATTCATGAGAACGGTTTAAACGTATAGTATCATAATTATAATCTATCATCATATATAAAGATCTAACACCCTTACAAAACCGGAGTTTTTCGCAAGTTAGAACTAAATTAGTTCACTTTCCTAACTAACTACTCAGAGACGAAACGCTGAAGCAAACTCAGGTTTACTAAATAACTAAAACAGATTTTGATCTCGATTCTCTAACAGAAAATCAATTAGTTTAATTTCATGCCACTTTCGGTTTTATTGCTACTTTATTTTTTATTCTAATTTGATAACCAAATAAAAATTTATGATAGGCATAACCGTGTCATTTTAACTATGACAGAATTTTTGGATTAAACTAAGTGATATCACTTATTTCGAAAGACCGTAGGCGTAACTTTATGATTATGACAAGTTTTTTAATTACAATGTGGGCATTTTACGTGCAAAGCGTTTTGAGAACACATTCATTATGCGTACAGCTAAAGACTGGAATTCTCTGCCGGAGTCTGTGTTTCTTGATAGCTACAACCAAGAGGTAATTCATTCAAGAGTGAATAGGTTACTTCTAGATAAGCATGCTCCATCGTTGGCCATATCATCGCTTACCATCAGGCAAGATTGTGGTCAAACGCAAGCCTTCTAAATATGACTTTTTTTTGATTGCGTTAAGAGCTCTTGATAGGGCCTTAGGACTTTAGATTTACTTTTTTACTGTGGAGTTCTTGCTGAAATGCAGCGATGGGTATCTGGTACCCAATAAATGCTGAAATAAAAATTAACTACCAATATTACAATTTCATTTTATCATACTGTGCTATTCTTTTACTTTGTGGTGGTTGCGGTTGTGTTATGTCTGTGTCAATTACAGGGTTCCTGCTAAAAAGTAGCGCTGGGTATCTCATACCCAATATTTGCTGAGACCCTAAGCGCGGTTTCATTTTATCATTCATTGCTATTCTTTTCTTTAACTCTGTGGTTGTTGCTGTCTGTATCGATTCATCATCATCATCATTTCAGCCGACAGACGTCCACTGCTGGACATAGGCCTCCCCCAAGTGTCACCACAACGATCGATCCTGCGCGTCACGCATCCATCGGATTCCCGCAACCTTCACCAGGTCATCGGTCCACCTTGTAGGAGGCCTTTGGGCGCTGCGTCTTCCCCAACGGCCATCTTTATCCATTATGTTTTGTTTATTTTTTTATTTTGTAGAGCTTTTAGAGAAAAACCTCAACCTGTACATCTCATACCCCGCCGGATGCCAAAGCGTGGGTACCTAATTGAAACTAAAGGGGCGTCCAGACCCACCAATACAGTTAATGAGCGCGATATGCAACGGGTCTGATAAAATAACACGTCATCATTGTGCGGCGATACAGATTCGGCTGTAATGTTGGGGAAACAGTAGTGGTTGCTTGGTTGGTTCTGTTTTGGGCCAGTAAGCAATTATCTTACTTTAAAAACGTACAAATTCAGGTTACACTGTCTTCTCATCCATGAGAAATCCTGAATTGGAAATCGTGGTCCTGGAACGCAAAAGGCAACAGGTCAGCGGTGACTTCTCACTCAGGGCCCTTTGTTTTTGGTGGAAAAAAAACCATCCAATGACAACCCCCGCTCTTGGGTGGAGCGGGAGTTAGTGTCAGACTCTTACTAGCTAAAAACCCACCCCGTTCCTTCCAGCTTTCATACTGGGGCTCGAACGCTCTTTCGGATAACCCTGGGTCCAGTAGGCTTCGATCCAGCTGGGCCCCTCCTGTTGTGTGTGTCTGCACGCGAGAACAGTACGCGCCGCCGACGTCTTGGGCTCGGTCCGGACAGTTACCGGACGGTCGGACAGCAACCTATCCATGGCTCGCCGTCCGCGAGCCCTGATACAAGACATGGTCTGGAATGAGGCGGAAAGAGTGAGGTCACCTCCTTTTACGAAGCAGTAATGCCAGCGAAGGAGATAACACATGCTATTTGAATTATAAAAAAAAAAAACTGTTATGTCAGTAACAACCACACCGGAAATTTTCAAAAGGGAACAAGGAGAACGCAAGGGGCAACTGAAAAACATAGGTGGGTTTCAGTAAAAATCTGACATGCCTTCTCGATCCATCCTAAAGCGGCAGAAATCATTAAAAAATTTTTTTAGTTCATAAAAAATCTCAGCGTCAATCAAAACTCCTCGATTTGTAAAGATGTTTGAAATTTTTAATCTGAAAAGGCGTTCAGACTAACCAATAAAGTACAATACAGATTCAGAAGAATTTGTTACGGAAACCTTATTGGTTGGTTGATGCGTTCTGTTTGAAACCAATATCAATTAATATTTCTAGAATATTCCAAATGTAGATGTCGGATAATAAACTATGACAAGGCTATTGTTTATTTTTCTGGTTCCTGGGGTTGTTTGGGTTTTATGCAGCAAGATACTGCTAGGCATAGGCTTCCCCCTAGCGTTGCCACAACGACTGGTCTTATGTGCCTTGCATCCAGTGAACCTGCAGTCATTATCATAAAAAATCCCATCAGGTGAGATAGTGGAGAAACGCAAGGCTAACTACAATTAAAAAATATATAAAACAGTATTAGTCTATTTCAGTATTCTTGATTTTTGATATCATTGCAGTTTTATGAGTCAAGTAAAAAGGAGGGACGAAACGCATGATGCAAAAAAGTTATGAGTTTACATGTGGATGGATAGAAAGAGAGAGAGGCCAAAGAAAAGATGTGAGGATTGTATAAGAAGAAGTATGAAAGAAAAGGGAGTTAGTGATAGCTGACGAGTGACAGGATGGAAGAAAAAAATATATTGTGCAAACCCCAAATAAAACGGGGCAAAGGCAGGAAGATGATAATTGCAGTTTTTTATTTTATTTAGTTTGTAATAAAATAATAAAAGATACATAGTTTGAAATAAACAAAATACTACTAACTCTAAATTGATTGTGTACAAAGGTTCTCAAATCAAGAAAAATGATAAAGAAACATGACAAAAAAAGAAATACATTAAGTACCAAACGAGACAAAACAAAAGCCCCAAGTGGAACAAATCAACCCGATGCCGCGTAGGACGGTCATCAAGGCTCATTAAGGTTAATATCAAATTTTGAATGAATATCGATTTAAATGTATCGATGAAAGTATCGCATCGATACGATTATGTCCTTAAGGCCACAGTTACGTAACAATATTACTTAATGATGCGTTTAAAATGTAATAAATTATTGCAAGCACGATTTTTGGGTGCTCCGGCACGCTTTCTGAAATCGTAATTTTGTTCCGTTTGATGTCGGCCGTGGAGGCCTCATGGTACGTAATCTGGATAGAAGGATTCTTGGAAAGAAATACCATGACCGTCACAAAAGGCAACTGAAGAAATACAGATTGGTTCTAGTCAGTTTAAGTTTGACACGCTCTCCTAGTCCACACAGAGTATCATTTTTTGGGGGTAGGTGGAACAGAGAGTAAAGTTCCACATACCTCTGTTGGAAAGGGAGGATCCTCCGACCAGACCGGGTGTTATGATCTGGTGGGCGACTGCCCGATAGTTGATGTCGGGCTGTCGTATATGTTCAAATCGCGCGGAGAACTCTGATTGCGCGATGCAGGATTTCGTGTTTTCTTCGTAGTTCTCATGTGGCGTCATAGATGTCGCTACATCACTCCCCTCCGGAGATCGGAGATCGATGGTTCTTGATGCCTCTTGATGTGTGCCAGGCCAGCGGTAGGTTGGTTCCAGTGAGTCGGAACCGATGCCGCATAGTTCTCGGTGAGTCGGAACTGTCTGCGGTGATGCCCCAGTGAGTCGGGGTGTTGCTATCCCAGTGAGTCGGGATAATGCCCCAGTGAGTCGGGGTGATGATGTCCCAGTGAGTCGGGATGATGCCCCAGTGAGTCGGGGTGGTGCTGTCCCAGTGAGTCGGGACGATGCTGCAGGCTCCAGTGAGTCGGAGTAGTGCTGCTAGCTTCAGTGAGTCGGAGCGGTGCTTGTGCGACGTTGGGCTTAATTGCTGGCGTCGACCAGGAGAGGTTCTTCATGGCTCTTCATATTACTGGCCGAAGGTGCGGTGTGCTAAGCCAAGGTCGCTGATGCGGCTGAGGTGATGACCAGGTATGCCCAGGTAGGCATATTGGTGGTCAGGATACCCTTAGCCGTGGGTGCTGGCTGTATGGCTCGTTGTTCGAAAGCGTGAGGAAGTGATGATGACGTCACGAAGTAGTAGCTGCACGAAGGCTGCGCTGACGTTCTTTGTCGAGGGTCACCAGTTTGGAGGTGGGCGGAACAGAGAGTAAAGTCCCGCAAACCTCCTTTGAAAAGGGAGGATCCTCCGACCAGACCGGGTGTTATGATCTGGTGGGCGACTGCCCGATAGTTGATGTCGGGCTGTCGTATATGTTCAAATCGCGCGGAGAACTCTGATTGCGCGATGCAGGATTTCGTGTTTTCTTCGTAGTTCTCATGTGGCGTCATAGATGTCGCTACAATTTTTTTTACAAAATTGCCCTGCGATTTGTACGAGTATCTCTCTTAGTCTGACCCCTCACCCTAAGTATGTTACGAAAAAACCAATTACCGGTACACATATCATGATCATATCATATCAGCTGAAAGACGTCCACTGCTGGACATAGGCCTCCCTCAAGCGTCGCCACAACGACCAGTCCTGTGCGTCACGCATCCATCGGATTCCCGCGACCCTGACCAGGTCGTCGGTCCACCTTGTTGGAGGCCTTCGAACGCTGCGTCTTCCGGTACGTGGTCGCCACTCCAGAACCTTTCGTCATTACCAGTACACACCTAGGATTTATTAGAGCACGCAAACCCCACCACGACGTCAACGTAAAGATACGGTGATGAGGTAATTCAAAAGTTTCTGGTCCTCCGATATATATAAAGACCACCCTCTAAGACACCCAACATGTTATTTCCGCCAATATCTTTTTACATATTTACAACATACAATTCACACTCACCACCCGCTCGTACGAGTACAAAATAATTAACTGCTTTATTTTACAACTTATATAAAACTGTATCAATTAAATAAAATACTCGCCAATTACACAGAAAGTCGAGCATTGACGATTGATTTAAATACTTCATTTCTAATTTAATATAATGCTAAAAGATTACAAACTTTACTTTAGTGACAAATAGTTCAGAATCCATTGCACATTAGAATTCTTTATGACCTTTTAAATTATTCTTGTTGTTCTGAAATGAACTATAAAATCTGGTATTTAGTGTTGATTTTCGATTGAGTAGTAATTACGAGTATTTCTATTGTTTAAATTGAAGATAGAAGTACTTCTTATGTATATTTATGTTTATGGTAGAAATTAAATTTAACTAGTTATTGGTAGTGTAAAGTGCGTGTAATCTAATCTGTGGAGACAGTTCGGTTTACGATGGTGATGGTGGAATGGTTTGATTATGTTCCGTGATAGGTTTAAGGGCAAGGTTGTATGGCTTAATCGTTTCTAATGAGATGGATTTTTTTATTTTTATTTTTTAATCTTTCAAAGCCTTTAAATGTACTGGTGTGTGTAACTGAATACGATTTAGCAGCGGTAAAAATATGATTATCATAGATAAATCCGTATTGTTACGAGTAGGAACCAATTTTGTGGTTACTGCAATCAGGATAAAATATAGAGGGCTGATTTAAATACCGTATCTATTTGGGCACATAAAATACTCGTAGCTAAGCATTAATAAATAAAAATCATTTTTTTATCGGACAAACCGTCGTACAGTGAGTATCCCCGGGTTTACGTTGTTGAACCTCTACGGTCCAGTCGGTAAGCGTTTCGCCTCATAGTTTATACCGCGTATATCGAAGGACTGGAGCCATTGCCTGCTGTGGTCTTCTGTCCGATTATAATTCAAGGCTAGAGTGAATTAGCTCCTCACAAACTAGTGCACCTCAGCTTAGTACCAACGATTGCTTACCATCAGGGCGCAGCCAAGCACCAGTTTATATAAAAGTTGTTATTTATGATGTTCTTAACTAGCACCTAAGAGGTTGCTAGTGTTTTACAAATAACCCTGTATATATTGATCATTCATCTTGATTTTAATTAAAAAAATTGACATAAATGTTTATTTTCTTGAGTACTAGATTTTTTTTTAATTACTTAGATAATTTTAAGTATATATCATTTTAATGTGACTATTTGGTAGATTTTTTCAGTATTATTAACGTATGTCTGGCAGTTTATGAGATACCTACTTTATGTGGCGTCCCAAATGTATTTTTTGTTTTTGGTATAGTTCATCTTTTGAAAGTTATTAGCTTCTTTATCAGTCTTGAATTTATAAATACTGTCAGATGCAAGACAGGTTTACTGAAATCTCTAAAAATCGCAAATCGTAGTAAGGAAACACTGACCGCATCTAGCACTCGTAAAAATACGATCAATTTGACGCATGAAAGTAAAATTTATAAATACAATTTGTAAAATAAATATTTTAGATATACCTGTCATTGAAAAAAATATAATTAGAAAAATATATTATATTTTTTTATATTTCTTTTGTATCTATTGACTAGAGACTTTAAATGAGTGTTTTCCATTACATATTATTGGATATAGTTTTTATCGGACAACCTTCCACTTAACCGAACTTAACATTTTAATTGGTCTAATTAACATAATATAACAAATTTCTCCAGCAATTAACATTTAATTAATGACGTCACAAGCATTTACAGATGTTAACGGGATATCCGTTAATATTTAGCTATAACTAGTGAACTGCTCCTGCTTCGCCCATATTTTGGAATTTCACTTAACACTTTTTTTTCGATTTTTCCACCATAATGTAAGTTTAAAACTTGAGGCAGACGGTCGATGGGGTCGAAAGGTTTTGTTCGCGCTTCAGCTATTTTTGTGGCCCCTTCTAGCTTTTTTTTTGTGGCCCGCGTGCGGGGCCACTTAAACGGTAACCGGTCATGGTAACCCACCTAGTGAGAGTCCTGGGAACGGGATGGATGCGAGACGCACAGGATCGTTCGTTGGGACGATACTTGGGGAGGCCTATATCCAACAGTGAACGTTTTTCAGCTGAAATGATGATGAACTCTTAAACAGTCTAGATTAAGCTCTGATTTCTAATTTTTTTTTTCATTTAATCTAAGTATTTTCCAAACTTTACTTTAGTTTGAAACCCTGTTAAAATTTGGCAGTTGGTTGTAAGTTGTGTTTGGTGAATATTCAATTCAGAAATCCATATATCTTAAGTGATCTCAGTGTTGTTACAACCGAAATCAGCTGAGGTGTTTAGAAGAACCTTGAGATCATAAAGACAGACGTATAAAGCGACTAAGTATCTCAAAATTAACTTTTGCTTTTACTTCTTCGCATACAAGCAAATGACACTACCGAAATAATACAAATATGTCCTTTTCCATTAGATGATGAGTTTTAAATGAGTTTTATCGAAATCCATTTGGCCATTATTTTTTCGGTGGGTAAAAATGTATTCAGATGACATCTCCCGCCCTTGGGCGGAGTGGGAGATAGTGTCAGACTCTTACTGACTAAAAAGTCACCCCGTTCCTTCGTTGTCTTTCATACCGGGGCCAAACCTCCTTTCGGAAACCAATAAGACTTGAAAAAATTACAAACAAACAGAGTCACTTTCGCATTTCCAATATTACTTTGTGTTGTTGTGATAGGTACAAAATACACTAAACATATTTTTTTGATCCAAACAAGTGAACACTTTCTAAGTAGTGAAGTAATTGACAGATCTAAAACATTTTTAATGGTGACTGTCTTAATTGAGTGAATTTACAAGTTCGATTTGATTATGGAATACATTTTCTAAATTATTTAATTAGGTACACCGCTACTCGTCTTTTGATTATCTAAAAGATTTTTTCGCGTTCATTTCTTGCATAACTGATAGGCGTGTACTACCTGCGAATATCTACTTTAATCAAAATACATTTTTTTTTAAATCAAGCTTCTGTATACAACCTCAGTTTTGGTGTGTGAAAACCGAAACACGTGTTCGATTTTTTACATTTTTATGTAAAAAATCTGTGTACAAAATTTCATAATGTTTCATGAAAAATCACAAAGTTATAAGCTTGTTACGTCAGCAAAAATACATAGTTACTGGGTCACCCAGGTGACAGAGGGATTGTTTTGCATATGCAGACAGCTGTTTGCTGGCACCTAATGCCCGCTATGAACTGCTGTGACCTATGTTGTACTTAGTGTCGGTGGTGTCCAATTTATGACCTTTTTTAAAATATTTTTGGAAAAATATATAACATCGTGTAAAAACTATTGGAATCCATTCCGGTGCTAATTTTGAACAAACTATATTCACAATAAAGTTGTATGACAAACAAAACTGAAAAGTTTCACCACAACGCAGAAAGTTATTTAAAAAAAAAAGAATAAACTAGTGTGCCTTACCATCAACGATTGCATCACTGCTTACCATCAGGCGGGGTTGCAGTCAAGCACTAGTTTATATCAATTAAAAGAATATATCAATCTTGAAATATCTTACTTAGTAGGGATTTTATCATAATAGTGTACATAAAACATTCAACGTAATCTACTTTCAAACTCCACCACGTAAGCGACACATAATTCATCGTACGCTCATAAATAAATCAAATGGGAACCGGTGAAAACTAGTAAAAACTGGTAACGGTCGCTTAGAACTGCTTTTTTCTGGCCGCACGCGACTAAATGCAATAATTATAGAGTTTTAACTAGCTTTTATTACTAATTATGACACTCTTATAATAGCGTGTAATTGTGGGGTAAATACCGATTACAATAATTGGATGGTGTAGTGTAATATTGAATCATCGACAGTTTAAAGAAAAATTAGAATATTCTTACTGTCTCGATTTCTTTTATTTTGGAAGCGCAGCTTCCTTTTATATTGGGTACTATAAAAAAAGTAATTTATAAAAACAAAGAATTAAAAAAAAAAACTTACTCCGTGCATTTAGAGGTTTCAAACTACATTCTGTCTGTACTAACGATTTTTTTTTCACTTTCAGATAACTATATGTATGTATTTTAGAAGATATCTATTAATATACCTGCGTATGTTTTCTTTTTCTCTGTCTAATCAATCGAAAGGAGGTCTGTAAAAAATCGCTTTTAGCGATAAGACCACCTTTTGTTTGGTATGTTTTTTTTTTGGTGGGCTGTAAAAAGTATATCTATCTACCGGGCTTGTTTATCAATCTTATAAGTTTTTTTTTTGCCATCATTTAAATTTTGCATGCCAAAGTTGATAAAAAATAATGTACTACGCATTAACACACCAAAAATGTTTTTTTATGCATATTTCATCCCCTCGAACGCCGATTAATAAATACGGTTGTACAACTTGAATGGTCTTGAAAAACGCTAAATTTTCGTGTTGTACAAAATTTAATGTTGTCGCAATATTTTATTTTTTCCTGGAAAAATCGGAAAAGCTTTTTTTTTGTAATTTTACTAAAAGCGCTCAATTATGTAATATAATAATACCCCGGCGCGAGAGAGGTTCACAGTCACTTTGTGACATACAATTGTCCTACAATATTAACTAATATTTTTGATTGTCCCTTGATTCATTGTTCCATAACGCCGTCCAAATATGCAGTAAAAGCGGTAACATTTCGCTGTTTTTTGCCGAGAAATATCTCTGATAAATTGTGACAAATTGTTTGTCTTGAGAAGTAATTACTAATTATGCTGGTGAGGAATAATTTAGCGTAATGAGCTTTCTAATTGGATTAAGTTGTTGTTTATTCAACACGTGCTAGTTTGTGGTGAAGCACGTGCACGAAGCGGTAAACAGGAAAGGAAAAGTGTTTGTTTTGTTTTGAAGTTAACCTGTTTTCACAATAAAGCGAAGGTATAGGGAAATATATAAATTTGATGGTGGCTTTCAACTAAAAATTAGTAATATTTTTACCCGACTACGGCAATGCCAAAGGAGGGTTATGATCTTTTTTTTTACAACTATCACACAACGCCGTCTATTCCCTATCTAAGCAGAGCTTGTGTTATGAGTACTAGTCAACTGATAAACCTACTTATATATTTCTATTTTTTTTTTTCTATATACATAAATATTATAGATAAATTAAATCCAGATACAGGCCAGATTACCTTGCTCATCACATGAACATTTGTCTTGGGTAGAAATCGAACCAACGACCTCCAGTATAGCAGTCAGGGCCACTAACTACTAGATCAACTGACCAGTCAACAACAACAGTCAAGATTTTGACAGGTTATTTAATAAACCATCTGACATAATACTAACTAGTCCTCCCAGCTAAAAAGAATTTGTCTGCAGCGGTCTTTGAGTGAACAGGCTGTTAATAAACTAGAGCGCTTCACTATCAACGATTACATCACTATTTACTATCAGGTAGGGTTGCAGTCAAGCTCTAGATCCTATCATTAAAAAAAAAACAATATTTAGGAATTGGCTAGGCATATTGAATGATAAATTTGTGGTACGTTTTTATTTTTTTAAAGAAGAAACAATTCTCTTTTGTGCAGTTACAAGCCTACCATTAATTTGAACGCCGTTCATCCAACACGGTAGCTATTTTAATATCTGTATCATACACGGCAAAGGTATCACCATTATATAGAAGACATGCGATCAAAAACACTCACTTCCTACTTGTCTGTCTGTGTAACTGCACTAGAAAATTAAATTCGATTATTCTCAAGAATTAAATTGGCATTTATGTCCTTCTTTCGCTTTGTTTAGAGCTCGGCTTCTAACTGAAAATGAAACATAACTTATCTTCATAATAAATCACAAGATTTACAGTGAAGACTAACACTGTCATATTTATTTGAACATTCATTTTAGACTAGGGTTTTTGCCAGCGGTTTCGTCTGCGTTAAAAATATACATCGCAGGAATACCGAAATATATTCAGCTATTTCGTGAGATTGATTGACACTAAAAAACTGACAACTAAATTTCATAGCTATTTCTAAATTTTTCCTTTAAAAATAATTTGTTAACAAATACAATTTTATTATTTTTTAGTAATTGGAAAACGTCGTTTGATAAACGTTGCAGTTTTTCGGCTTGGTTGCAACAACGAGCTATGCCTACTTATTTCAAAATGTAGATACCATTTCTCTTTTCTTTTAAGCAACTAAGCGTTTTGGGAACGCATTTATATATTCAACAAAAAAGTGAAATTCCCTACCCGAGTCTGTGTTTCCTTATTACTACAACCTAGGGGTATTTATTTCAAGAGTCAATAGGTTACTTTTAGGCAAGCGTGTTCCATCGTTAGCCAAATCGTTGCTTACTATCAGGTAAGATAGTGATCAAACGCGAGCCGGTCAATAATAAAAAAAAGAATATTAGAGAAATAGAAGAGAGAGAGATGAAATATATATAGAAGTTTGATTTAAGTTTGTGTATAAAATAAATTGTGTTACTTTCTTTGGTGCACAACTAATTTTATTATATTTTATTTTTCTATTCTTTGTATATATAGACAGTAACATTTATTAAAAGCGCCTACATAATAGTAAGATTCAATTAAAGTCGTGTGTATGATGGATTACCTACTAAGCATTAAATATCACCGGCTTCCGTAATGCTCTATATAATGATTGATGATACACGAACACGATTTGATGATGAATGATTATGAAATTATGATTTGAGATTAGATGCTCTAATTATGAGAGTAGGCTTTCGATCCTTGGGCTGCGAGATTGTTTAAAAGAGATACTGCAGTTCTGAAATATATTCCACAACTATCACACAACGCTGTCTAGTCCGAAGCTAAGCAAAGCTTGTGTTATGAGTACTAGACAACTTATTATCATCATCATCAGCCTTTTTAATGTTCCCACTGCTGGGACTCAGGCCTCCTCTCTAGCAGAGGAAATGGGTCGTAATCCACCACGCGGGCTCAGTGCGGGTTGGTGAATGTCACATGTCTTCAAATATTTGGTTCTAGGACATGCCGGCTTCCTCACGATGTTTTCCTTCACCGTTTTGAGAGCATTGGTAATAAAATAAATTACACAAAGTAATGCGCATGCAGGTAGGGTTGAATCCGCGACCTACAACTCGCAAGTCGGAGCTAATAAACATACATATATATTTCTAAATACATACTTATTATAGATAAATTACACCCAGACACAAAACAAATGATCATGCTCATCACACAAACATTTGTCCTGATTTGGGAATCGAACCCTCGACCTACGGCATAGCAGTCAGTGCCACTAACCATTAGACCAGTCAGATGCAAAAGGTAACTGAAGGAATACAGGTTGGATTTAGACAGTAAAACGCAAGTACGTGAACTACATTGGCCAATTTGGAAATCTCTAAACCGACTGGAACCCAGGTTCATCATCATCATATCAGCCGAAAGACGTAGGACATAGGCCTTCCCTAAGCATCGCCACTACGACTGGACCTGTGCATCACGCATCCATCGGATTCCCGCGACCCTGACCAAGTCATCTGTCTACCTTGTTGAAGGCCTTCCATCGCTGCATCTTCTGGTACGTGGTCACTACTCCAAAACGTACTCCAGAACGGCTGGGCAGAGTTTGGAAAGCTGCGCAATGTCTTCTCGTCCAATATACTACAGTGTCTCAAGACAAAAGTCTATGACCAGTGCATGTTGCCAGTGATGAAATGGAGGCCTTCCAACGCTGAATCTTCCAGTACGTAGTCGCCCCTCCAGAATCTTTCGTCCCCATTAACCATCTGTTCTGAACCCAGGTTGGCCGCTGTAAAAACAATTTGCCCAAATGAGGCTTTTTCGACCCACACAGTGCCAGTGTGGAGCCGCAGCACAGGACATACGTCACCGCATAGAGCTGTACAGGTTGTCAAATTCTGGTCAGAAAAAATCTAGTTTGAGAACATTGACACGAAAAGAAGAAGTTAATAAAAAGCGGGCGCTGGCTTGTGGACAGCGAGCAATGGGTAGTTGGCCGTCCGCTCGTCCTATAAGAACCGCCATCGGCAGTGCGTAGTATTCCACACGCAACCGCAGGGCCGAGCCCTGTAAGGGCCATGGAAAAAGTTCTGAAAGAGATACATGTGGTCATAGAACTTTCGGCTTTATGATATTAGTAGTTTGTGAGTGTTAGTTTATTAGTATTGTTTGTGGTATTAATGCCTAAGGCATTAAGTCCACCTCTGTACTTTTGTGTGCAAGAAGTATTAAATAAATAAATTAATTAGTTTGATTATTAATATACAGGGTGTTCACTGGCAACCTCTCAGGACTATGCTACTAACATCACAAACATTGTTCTATGACTTTTAATTTGTCATAATTTGTTTCATCAGATTTTCATACAAAAATTAAAATATTTAAAATGAACGTTCTAAATATTACGTAGTGTATGCGAAGCAAGCGATTGTAAAAAAGCGGAAGAGAGCGGGGATCAGGACGCGAGGTTGCTTAATGCGCTTGCATCGCGTTATACAGACATAGGTAGGTGTATAGAGTTAACACAATTTAAGATAAAACAGCGAAATCTTGAAGATTTGTTTTGGGTAAATGAATTATGATTAGTAAAAAGTCTTAGAACAAAAGTTGTTGTTCATGATGTTAGTAATACAGTCTTGCAATATTGTTAGTGTTTTATAAAAATCCCTGTAGATAATATTCAATCCACGTCACCCAAGGAAGGTAAGTCTCCCAGTAAGAACAAGCTCCATTTAAAAGTTAATAATTATATTTTTTCTTATTACACCGTCATTAGTATGGAGCTACCGTCAATTAAAAACAAATCAAACCACGGATATGGCTCTATTTGTTTTTTTTTATGTCACAAATGAAGCAGAAAGAATTATAGATTAGTTGGGATGTTTGTGTTCAAAGGTCTTTACTGAACCAGATCACACAAAGGTTGACTTAATGCCTTATTGCATTAAATCTACCTATATACTTATACAAGGTGTAAAGGACAGCCCTCCGTAAACTTTAAGGGCTTGCTCAGGCCTCTCTATGCTAACTGTCCAATCAAGTTTATAATTTTGTATGGTGAGGCTGTATTTTTTTTTCGTTTCCTGAAAAAAAATCTTGTGAAAGGTGGTCCCTTACAGCTTATATAGGTGACCCAATGGTAACGGTCCCGACTTACGAGTAGGTAGTAGGTCGCGAGTTCAAACCTAGCCAGGTATTCGTATATTGGCTTGTGTTAACATTAACATTTTATGAATTCAGCGATTAATATTAAGTTTTGCTGTACACTGCAATATAAAGCTTGGTACACATTCGATGCACTGTGCATATTTTGTATATTATTATAAATGACAGTATGTTTTTTATTTTTTTGGATTGAATGGTGATTTGGAAAGGGTTTTAAGGATAATACTATTTTATTTGCCGTTAGAAAAAGTATACTTTTATATATCTATGCTTTCGCTACATTTGTGTTGTTCCGATAGTTTGATAGTTCCATTATTCACAAAGCTGACCAGTTTTTTTCTTTATATGTAAACTCTCTTAAACAGGGCACCCAAACCCAGAACCACTTCCTATAGTATAGGCCATACAAATATTTGTTCCATGCGGTAGGCGAATCTGTTACAAGTAGCGTAGCAGCCAATCGCTCAGCGACTGCGTCCACAGCACCGTCAAATTTGAGGTAGATTTTCGATGATTTGATCATCTTGCACAACAATATTTTTTCACATCGGAAATCTTCTTTCAATCAAAACAGACGGGTCGGTGAAAAATACGAGTGATGCTTCGATCTTTCAAATGAAGATTCGTTATCGATATTTTGTTATAGAAATTTGCGTGCAAAAGTGTGCACTGGCCTTATATCACCGGTTTAGGGCCCAAGCAGGTTTTTGCCCAGGTCTAATTGCTTATGCACCTGATATAAACTGCTTTCTGTATTGGGCAGTGTTACGTACCATCTAATGAATACAAATAAATGGGTTTCGTTTTCAAAATGGCAGCTTTCATAGTTTCTGTAGATTTTGTTACAGTTTTGGTATTGAAAATGATTATGTAATGTCCTCTGAGCTTTATTTCGCTCTTCCAACATAATAATGAGGTAATTATATTTTGAAAAATTTTCAAAAGTAAGTTATAAAATGGACCTTCCATTTTATAACTTACTATCTTCTGCCCGCGACTTTTTTTTTTTCTGTCGACGGGGAAAATCATCATTGACGAAACCGCTCTTGGGTGGAGCGGGAGACAGTGTCAGAGTCTTACTGACTAAAAACCCCGCGCCGTTCCTTCTAGCCTTCATACCGGGGCTCTAGTTTCCTTTCGACTTCGCTCGTGTACATAAAATATAGCATATATTATTCAGGAATAAAGCAGATTTCTATTGGTAAAAAAAAAATTAGCAATCGGACCAGTACTTCCAGAGATTACCTCCTACAAACCCAAAAACATAAAAACAAACTTTACCTCTTTATTATATTAGTGTAGATTATTGTGGTTTAATATTATTAATTGCTTACGAAATAGTGTATTTATTATTAATTCATGAATCCCCAAGCGACCACCGGTGGCCGCGCATCTATTGTCTTTCTATTGTGTCTCTAATTGACGGTATCTGATGGGTTAAATACATAATTTACTTTTCTGCAATAACGTCATTTTTCTATAGTTTATGTGACTAGTTGTCCTGTTGTGTACCTTTTTTTTTTGTACTATACACCCTACATTTTCCGATACAAATAATATAAATATACTTTTACCGAAAATAAAAACAAGTTTAAAAAAATCCCAAAAAAAAAAAAATACTTCAAATTAATTATTTATTATAAAAACATCACTCTAAGTTTATAACGCTCGAGTGGCTGAACAGATTTCGATGAAACTAGCCAGTATCCTATGTTTAGTGCACATTGTATACTTTTTACCCCAGAAGTATGTTTTCTTAAGTATATAAACTTAAGTGGCAATGGGCAGGGCACATTGCTCGCAGAACAGATGGCCGTTGGGGCTGAAAGGTTCTGGAGTGGCGACCGCGTACTGGAAGACGCAGCGGTGGAAGGCCTCCTACAAGGTGGACCGATGACCTGGTGAAGGTTGCGAAAATCCGATGGATGCGGGACGCGCAGGATCGATCATTGTGGCGACACTTGGGGGAGGCCTATGTCCAACAATGGATGTCTGTTGGCTGAAATGATGAATTAATGTTTATTTGGAATATTTTTCTCCATTCAAGCGGGCGAAGCCATTGGCAGTAACTAGTTTAACACATCAGCTGATTAATTCGAAGGACATCAACATGAAATGCAAACAACATAAGTAGATGCTTAAAAATAATCATTAAAAATAATAGCCTCATAGCCTTATTTATAAAATAAAGCTCCAAGATCTGGTCATTATCACAATATTACAGTCTTTCCGTAGTTCTGTAGATATAATCTTCCCAAGCCTTTTAAGGCCGGGTTCAAACGGTACAAATTAGATATGGGTCAGTTCTAGTCAGCGAAGTGGTCTGATCCAGACTTTAACCTTTGAACGATAGGAAAGGATGTTGGATGGGACGCGAAACTAAGAAACAATGGTGATATGTATTTTAAACATAATTTTATCACTTTTCTTAATTTTTTTCAAAAGTCGAGCGAGTAATGGGTAGCTCGCCGTCCGACCATCCGATTAGACTCAAGCGAAAGCGCGTTGTATTCCACGTGTGCTTCAAAAAAATTACAGCAAAATTGAGGAGGAGGAAGGTAAAACGGAACTCTATTGCTAAGACTCCGCTGTCCGTCCGTCTGTCTGTCACCAGGCTGTATCTCATTAACCGCGAAAGTTAGGCAGTTGAAATTATCAAAGATAAATACTAAAAACCGAATAAAATAAATATTTAAGAGGATTTTTTGCCGTTTTTTGCTACGGACGGTACGGAGCCTTACGTGCGAGTTTGACTCGCACTTGTCCAGAATTTTACCTTATTTAAGAATTACTTAGCATGTATCAATGGGTCCTAGCCACAGAAAAGATGAAAGAGACAGATGGCGAATAACAGCGGGCCCACGGACGGCTAGCTATGGCTAGCTCTCTATCCGATCGTCCAGTAACTGTCCAGACCGAGCCTAAGACGTCGACGGCGCGCACTGTTCCCGCGCGCCTCAAGGAGTTGTCAGCAGCAGGAGGGGCCCAGCTGGGTCGAAGCCTACTGGGCCAGGGTGATCCGAAAGGAAGCTCGTGCCCCGATATAAAGAGGCTAGAAGGAACGGGGTGGGTTTTTAGTCAGTAAGAGTCTGACACTATCGGTGGTTGTCATAAGATGATTACTGCCAACCGAAAAAAAAAAAATATGGAAAAGAACAGATGAATGGCCTTGTGGGCGGGGCAGGGGTGCCACAAAGTAGGGCAATGCTCCTAGTTCAACTACCAATAGCAAACTTGCGATCTAAGTCTATTACTTTCGTATTGAGTTATTGCCTGCAGTGGAGTTAAAGGGTGTGAGACAAGCGGCGACACTCGTTGTAGTACAGATCGAAAAGTATTTACTTTCTAACCTTTTTCATCTTTTCTGTGGTCCTATCCTCTATTTCTCAGATCCTTGAGTCATCCGTGAGAAATAGCGCGTTCGTGGTCCGCCCCATCCAGTTTAGTGAATCAGGCGATATCGCTCAAACGCTTATGATCGCCGATCTTCCGATCGCTGATTTATTCTCAATCGACGCGAATGTCTCACGAACCCCGTGATTCGAAGGCACGACATTGTTTTTCGAGATTTAGTGCATTATTGCTGTTTGTTGTGAAGTTTTGACCATCTTGGGTCATAGAAGCATAGCACGTCAATGCTAAGAATATGAGACTACATTTTTATTATAAAAAACTGAATGTGGACAAATGAGATACAGAAATACTTGTCCAACTGTGGGATAAAATGCGTAATATAGATTGATTTTACTGTGGATATATTTCTCGTACGTATTTCTGCGTACTATACTATATATGGTGTATGGTTGTTCGTTCTTTAGATTTGGTCTGCCCTAATAAGAAGCCTTTACCCTATATTTTTTATTGTATAGTACACCTCATATGGACACAGGACAAAATATTTATAAAAACAAGTGTGCAAAAATGGCTGGATGGAACGAAAAGTTATAAATTTGGGGCGGTCATTATATCTATACTTATAATAAATCTGTAGAGAGGTCAATTCTGTACATGAAATATATTTCCAAAATAACTATCAGAGGGTGATTAGTGATCGATACTGATGCTAAAAATGCAAACAGTAAAATTTTTGTCTGTCTGTCTGTCTGTCTGTCTGTCTGTCTGTCTGTCTGTCTGTCTGTCTGTCTGTCTGTCTGTCTGTCTGTATGTTCTTTATAGAAACAAAAACTACTCGATGGATTTTAACGAAACTTGGTACAATCATTATTCATACTCCTGGGCAGGTTATAGTATACTTTTCATCACGCTACGATCAATAGGAGCAGAGCAGTGAAGGGAGATGTTGGGGAAACGGGAAAAATTACTCCATTTTTTAAGCTTCCGTCGCGTTTGCAGCCTTAATGGTTAAAGCTACACAGAAAACATGTAAAACGGAAATGTTCTCCTCAAAATTATATAAAAAACGTCCCACGACAGCATACGTCTATCTTTTATGGTTAACTCACAATAACCCGTGTAACTCCCGATAGCTTAGCAGTTCTGAGCTTTCTGTTTTTTGTCTACTCTTACGTTTATAACACTGAATGCCGCTGGCATAAGCAACAGGATCCGCGTACGAAGTCGCTGGCAGAAGCTAGTAATAATATAAAATACCTGTGTCTTAACACTAATAAAGAATTTAGAAAAAATAAATAATTGAGTGACTTTTTTATATATATTTTTATATCCTCCTTCTTTCGACTGTTATAGTTCCTATAATGTAAAATCTTCAAATAAATTACTATGTGTCGGACATTCTCATTCTGAGGCAAGTCATTGTCTGGAAACTCATTCTGCATTCAACTTTCAGTACCTGTACCCTGCCATATAATTTAGCTCCAATAATTCCACTCATGTCGAGAAATTCACAAATTAAAATGGTAACTACATCCTAGCAATAACCATTCAGAATACATTAATACCTTTTTCAGCCAAACCCAATTTCAAAATGAAGCAATAAACTTAAGTGCTACACTTGAAAACTTAACTTAATTTGTATAATGTACCCTACGAAACGATACAGGACAATTATTAGTAACAATATCTTCGTTTACCAAAACCTATAAGGGTTTGCGAGTGATTATTTGGCCGATTATAATGTCCTCTTAAATGTTACGGCTCCAGTTAACATTTATGACACTTAATTTTGTCGGATAATATGCGATACATCGGTAGCGTAATAATAAAATCGTGTATCGATATGCTTGGGGTGTTGGTGTGTGGTTTTGATGGAAGCGGAGAGCGGGGCGTGTTGGAGAGTAATCGCCGCAATAGTTTAGAAACTGTCATGCGAGGTAAGAAAGGTTAGGAAAATATTTGTAGCTATTCTTCTTCTACTTCTTTTTGAATCAATGGTTTTCTCTTTTCTCAAAGTTTATAGCTATTAACTTACAGAATTAGTCTGCAGATAGTTATTTCATATTTTTTTGTAAAAATGCCTTTAAAAATGTCTATCTTTTGATTAAGTAGCTTTCAAAGTGAACACGAAGATTGCTTTTCTATACATATAATAAAATTGTAGAAAAGTGGTTTTTGTACATGAAAAAAAAATCAAAAAAAAATAGCTAGGGTGTTAAAGAGCAACCAATAGAACCCATTTCAAGCATATTTAGACATTTTTGTCAGTTTGTCTGTTTATTTGTACGGGCATCGCGTAATGTACGAAAGCAATGTAGATAACTTTTATACACAAGGATTGAGCGTAACTTGAAGTAACATTTAGTTTTTGTTTTATTGCAATCGGTTCAGTCTATTAAAAGATATTTGAATTCAAAGTTTTCCAGAAGTAAAATTTAGGGTTATGTGCACTTGGTCTCATTACTTCACGTAACTTTTATACATAACAATAAATTGTGCGTAAATTGTAGTAATATTAAGATTTTTGTTTCTTCGAAATCAGTTCATACATTATAATAATAAAAAAAAAATTAAAATAAAATAGTCTTTCCGAAGTAAAATATTGAAACAGCGCCATCTATCAAACTTAGACTGGACTATACCTATTATACAGTATTGAGATATTCGATAGATGGCGTTGGCGTGTGACTAAATTTTCTGAATCGCGGTGTGAAGATTGACCTTCGCCTATGTCTGTTTTGAGGTCCATCGTTCTGTGTATTTGTGTCGGTACAAATTAAAGCAGTGGTTGAGCAAGTGATGTTTTACGTATTGCTGGTTTGATAACTGCACGGATCAAATATTGGATGACCTACCGATATTCTTTCCTGTTCTAGGTGTCTTGTGTATGGATAATTTAGGAATTATTATGTTTTAGATATAATTTTAAATGTTTTCCGTGTCCCACACCTAAAAAACACATATCCTATTTATAGTTTTATATTTACAGTGTTACTAACCAGTCTGGAAATTTCAGAAGTTTTTATCTTTAATTTAGGCCTTCCTACCAATCGCCTCATAAAACGCTACATCTTCCAAATTAGGCCACACACCACACGAAAAATATAAAATTTTATGCCCTGCTCCGCGACCGGACGGTCCGTGCGAGTGCTTTGTAAGTGTTATTGCTTAATTTCACTATCGTATCAATCTCGGGTTTCATGTAAAGACCTCTTTATGTGGAGCGAATATGGGAAACGTTTGTAAGGTAATGAGATGGTTTCAAGTTTCGTAACTTGTAATGTTCCTCCAACAAGGTGGACCGATAACCTGGTCAGAGTCGCGGGAATGTGATGGGTGCGTGACGCACAGGACCGGTCGTTGTGGCGACGCTTAGGGGAGGCCTATGTCCAACGTCTTTCGGATGAAGAATCTTCTTGATGTTTTTTTTTTTATGGTGGGGAAGATCATCCAATGACAATCCCCGCTCTTGAGCGGAGCGGGAGATAGTGTCAGACTCTTACTGACTAAAAACCCACCCCGTTCCTAACCTAACCTTCATACCGGGGCCAGAGCTAGTGTTTCGAAACTAACCCTGGCCCCAGTTCTTGATGTGTTGGTTTTTTTTTTGTAAGACATACTTAAGAACTAGCAGCCACCTGCAGTTTTGCCCGCGTGATAGTAAAACCGGCCAAGTGCGAGTCGGACTCGCGCTTGAAGGGTTCCGTACATCTATAAAAACGACAAAAAACACTGTGAATGGGAGCTCTCTAAAATTTTTGTTTCATTCTGTTTTGTGAGTGTGTATGTTTCTACTTCTTGACACTTAAACGGCTGAACTTTTTTATGAAATTTGGCGCACAGATAGACTATATCCTGGAATAACACGGCTTTACGTTTTATCCTGAGACTATGTTCCCTTGGATTCATTTCCTTATTTGAAGATTGTGATACCGCAAACAGGAATTGGGCACACATAGTGGTGGCCGAGTGGTAACGGCCCCGACTTACGAGTTGTAGGTCGCGAGTTCAAACCCAGCCAGGCGCATTACTTTTTGTAATTTATTTCATCACCACTGCTCTCAAAACGGTGAAGAAAAACATCGTGAGGAAACCGGCATGTTCTAGAATCAAAAATTCGAAGACATGTGACATTTACCAACCCAAACTTTACCCGCGTGGTAGATTACGGTCCATTTCCTCTCTTAGAGAAGAGACCTGAGTCCCAGCAGTGGGAACATTATAAGGCCGTCTATGGTATGCTAAACAGGAGTTAGTAAGAAATAATATTTTCACCTAATAGCAATACGTTCAATTTAGATTTCGTAAACCAAAAAATACACAAAGTATAATTATTTACCTACGAGTATGTACTTAAAATATTATCCTCTATTTTTTCGCTTCTGTTTCCTATCCTATGAATCTTTCTCCTAGTCAAACACAGTAAGTATTATTTTCATAGTGCCAGTAACCGCCCCTGTGGCCTAATGGATAAGGCATCGGCCTCCTAAGCCGGGGATTGTGGGTTCGAGTCCCACCAGGGGTACAATGTAGTTTTTGTTGATAGATTTTTGTTTTTTTGCCAAACATCGTAAAATGAAAATTGTTTTAAGTTGATTTCGCATAAAAAAATAGCGTTCGTAGCAGCTTTCGTTGTTATTATAAAGTCTACCTGGCATTGTACTGAACTGAGGTCTTTTTTGGACAAAAATGTATTTTTTTTCTTTTTCTTTAAAAAGTTGTTTCACACTAGGAATTACTACTCTTTTATCGTGAGTGAGTTCACAAATATGTTAACGAAAAATATAAAACTAGGAACAATGGTCCAAATACTTGTTTCGTGTAGGGGTTGAGCTCGCGATACACAACACAGCAGTCAATCTCTCAGCCACTGTGCCAATCGTTCTATTTATAAGTGTTTTCGGTTTAATTCTATGTTCTATCATCATCATCATCATCATATCAGCCAAAAGACGTCCATTGCTGGACATAGGCCTCCCCCAAGCGTCGCCGCTATGTTCTATCATTAAACGTATTTTATATTTCAAGCTGGTGTTCGCAATTCCACGTCTAAAGCTTATATTTTGTGTATTTATGGGTAGAATAAATGTGTCATTCGATCCACCCCAGCCATTATATCTATATATATTGAAATATGAAAATATGGTAAAAACAATCATTTTTTAAGTAATCATGAAGTTTCTTGCTAGTTCTTTTCCGTAGGAAACGACCAATTGGAACCGTGTACTATCTTGTGACGTTTTATAACTACAAAATAATAATAATAATAAACGTAATTTGGTTTCTTTTCATAATTTTATATAATTTATAATCATTTATTTGCTAAAAGTAGGTAATAAAGTTATTGAAAATATAGCACAGTCTATTGTCTAACGGTATTACACCTGGCATGCAAATCTTCATTACTATAATTATTATTTTTTTGCTTTTATTTTTAATTGAAATTTGTTAAATATTGAATTCTGAGTAAATGTCAAATTGTATATCCAGTACTGTTGGATATACAATTTATTTACAGTCAAGGATTTGACTGTAAATAAATTACACCAGTACTAGGCACAATTGAAAATTTCCAGAAACCTTCCTGTATCGCCCTTTATACCATGGCTTATATTAGACCCCCGAAGACATTTCGAGGCCGACAGCCCATCTGGCTGCTGGCAATCCCAACAACAAACAGTAAATTAAAAATTCGTTTACAAACTATATTTATCATTCGATTTCATATCGTAAATCGTACCGAATCGAATCGGTACCAAAAACGATTCGATTCAATCGAGACATGATTGTGATATGTTATTGTTCGTGTGCATAATTTTCGGTGTTATTTTCATTGTAATAATTCTAGTGAATATTTCGGCGATGGTTGGGCAAGCTTCTTTGTAAAGATTTTTTTCAGGAAAGCCTATTACGCAATGCTTGCCTGATTTGGTTTTCTTTGTTAAGGTAAGGTTTCTGGTTTTTTCGGTATTTGTAAATGGAAAAACTAACTGACTGACATATCAACGCGCAGCTAAAACTGCTGGCTGGGACTAGGAGCGTATATGACGTTTATGACGTAGGCGAGCACTAAAAGAGATTCTTTTAAATTCACTTCCCTTTGGGGGAAAGGGATGTAACGGGGATCCATAGCACAAAATATATAGGTACAGAAGTCAATCTAGACACAAAGCGCGGTCGAACAACACATATAGACACTGCTCACGGACACGATATCTCGAAGCGCCTCGGCCCGCTCGTCGCTCAAACGCTCATTAGTGTGCGTCCACCGAGAATAGGTATAAAAAGTGAAGTACATAAATGAGATTGTCTTCTGTACCTACCTATTTGTATCCAAAGTTTGTATGGAAGTACCTACTTTCACACGGGTGAAGCCTAAGTAGTCGCAGGGCAGTACCCGGCCACGACAGGCCTACTAGTGGATGGCGAGCAATGGGTGCCTCGCCGTATAGTAAAAACCAAGCCCAAATTACCGCCGGCACTTTGTATTCCAACAGGGCCCGGCCAAAGTCTGGTGGCTGTGTCACTGAGCAGAAAAATTATGGTGGGCCTAAAAGGTGGGCTTTATAACAGCGGCAGATAGTGTCAGACTCTTACTGACTAAAAACTCACCCCATGCCTTCTTGCCTCTTCATACCGGGGCTCGAGCTTCCTTTCGGATAACCCTGGCCCCAGTAGGCTTCGACCCAGCTGGGTCCCTCCTGTTGATTATCGTCGCCCTCAAAGGTGGGCTTTTTGAATCCCCAATGAAAAAAAGATATGATCAGCCCATTTCCGCTTTTTTTTTTACGGTGGGCAAAAATCATCTTATGACAACCCCCGCTCTTGGGTCGAGCGGGAGATAGTGACAGACTCTTACTGACTAAGAACCCACCCCGTTCCTTCTAGCCTCTTCGCACCGGGGCTCGAGCTTCATTTCGGATAACCCTGGGCCCAGTAGGCTTCGACCCAGCTGGGCCTCTCCTGCTGCTGACAATTCCTTGAGGCGCGCGGGAACAGTGCGCGCCGTCGACGTCTTGGGCTCGGTCCAGACAGTTACCGGACGGTTGGACAGCGAGCTACCCATGGCTCACCGTCTGCGAGCCCGCGTCTACGGTGGCCGGAAATCGGCATCGGAATCCCGGCGGCGGCGGCGAGGGAGCACATTTCTACTTTAACCTCGTTCTCTTAATATCAGCTGTTACGAGTATAGACCTATATGTAACTTTAAACCTTGGTAAACGACATACAAAACTAAATCACAGATACTTCCGTTACATATACGGGTCCCGTACATATTTATTAGGCCGCCAAGCCCTTAAAGTATCAAGATTAACATATTTTGTCACGTTTTATTAGCACTTCACGCAAGTTTTACCTTACGAGGTAAACGGAACTGCTGGAGCCGTCAATGTATATAAACTGGAAAATAAATCAGTGTTACCCGCTGGTAAAATGTATATTTTATCAGTAGTTGCAACACTATTATGAAACGAACGCTACACAAATTAAATCAGTACATTATTTTGAACGATGGGACGCACAGGATCGATCATTGTGGCGACACTTGGGGGAGGCCTATGTCCAAAAGTGGACGTCTGTCGGCTGAAATGATGAACCAATTAAAATGTATTTTATTTTTTATTAAAATCTTAATCTTATAGAATTGAATGAAGTTAAGTGGGGTTTTTTATTATTTTGGTGGATATTTTGTAAATATTAAAACCTAAAAAAAAATATATTATGCATTTCAATAATGAAAACCCTATTCAAATCTAATCAGTATTTTTTGACAAAATTGTAGTCGTACACACGAGTCGAACACAGAACTTCGTCTTCGTCGTTTAAAGTCGGTTAAAATTACAGTATTTTAATTAATTAAATCCCAAGCGAACGCCGGCGTTCGCACACCCATTGTCTTTCTATTGTCTCTAATTATCACGATTGAAGAGTTAATCAAGGAAAAGGTTATATCTTCTAACCTAATGAGATGTCAAACTGATCTGTTTTGGATCAATATAGGCTTAAAACACTGACACCTCAATCGTATATAATAGGCAATTTACACTCATTAATATATGTGAAGAACTTGGATCAAAGAAAAGTCCCCAACTACTAAAGCCATAAAATAAACAGATGCGGCATCTTGACTTACGTGTACACTATTATCCCACAGTTTATTACAATAATATCTGAGAACTAGATAACAGAAAGAGCTCGAATGCTAAAAAAATATCATCCACCCGGGTCGATCTCTAAGGTAAGCAACGGTTGCTGAGACAGTCTAGAGATAGAGTAAAGCTGTCCTGCAAATAGAAAAGGTTGATTGAGCTGTTTTTGAGAGATATGATTTTTTTTTTTTAAATTAAGGATAGGTTCACAAATATCTCGCGGTAAAGCTTCTGGTTGTTGGCACATCCATTTAGGTTCTTTATCTTTTTTTGTAATTCTGTGTTGTGTATTTTTAGAAATTTTGAAAACTATATTATAGGTAATTTCCTTTTAAAATAGAAATGTAACACTTCATTTATACAACTAAGCTTTAAACATTGCAGCACACTTTTGTAACTTCTCATAAGTTTTTATAAGTAAATTCACTAGTAAAAACGTCGGTTTCTGAGGAAGGTGAGAAATGGCCTCTAAACTAATAAGTGTCGGGTAATTACGAGAAAATACCCGCCTTATAACGATAGATATAGGGCGCAACACTCCACAACTGTTAAGGGGTAGGAAGTCTCAAAGATTTGAGAATACCTAGATGTTTATCAATCATCATTTTCAATTGAGAAATTATGGTTGATTACTTTTTACAAGTACTTGAAATCAGTTTGGGCCAATTCTTGTTATCAGAGCGTCACGTGCAGTATAATTTTATTACGTTAGCCTTAGCATAATGTTCCCACTGTTGGGACACAGACCTCCTCTCTAGGAGAGGAAAGGGGCCTTAAGGTGGTGCATCATGACTCACATTTTCACTGTTTTTCATACAACCGCTCATATCTGATTATGACGTTCATCATCATCATCATCTTCCTGCCCTTGTCCCGTTTTATTTGGGGTCAGCGCAACACGTTTTTTTCTTCCATTCTGTTCCGTCATCTGATTATGACGTTATTACACATTTTTCATTAGATATTTTGGAAACACAGTATCTTGTGGATATTATCTAGGTTTCTAAAGAAACCAATTTCTAAATTTGTGTAAAACTAATCCAGTAAAATCCTCTGAAAATGTCCTATTTTGTATGAACTTTGACACTTCATAATTTGCCTAAAAATTATAAAAGGCAAAAAAGTAATCCTCTAGAGACCTTGCAAATTTTATTAAAATTCTAAATGACGACAATTTTTTCCAAAAACTTTTAAGGGTTTAAAAAAACAGCTATTTCCTGGAGCAAGTTTTGTGAAATTTTCGAGTAAATCTCGGAATTACCGAATACTAACAGAGTTTCCAGGCGTTATCTCTCTTTTTTTGCGTTGCCTTTTTGTCAAACATCGCGTTGGATTGCATTAAATGAAGTAACAAGCTTTTAAACCATTTTCGATGTTTACGATAAGCGAGTGGAAAAGGACCCTCTGAATCTACTCTCCACAATCCAATTTTTGGTTTAAAAACATTCGTCACGATGTTTTCCTTCACCATTTTTGAGAGCAGTGGTGATGAAATAAATTATACAAAGTAATGCGCCTGGCTAAAGTTGCCGACATAGCACAAAGAATTGCCAAAGTTAAGTGGCAATGGGCAGGGCACATTGCTCGCAGAACAGATGGCCGTTGGGGCCGAAAGGTTCTGGAGTGGTAACCGCGTACCGGAAGACACAGCGTTGTAAGGCCTCCAACAAGGTGGACTGATGACCTGGTGAAGGTTGCGGGAAACCGATGGATGCGACATGCAAAAAACGTTCCTGACGTTCGTTGTGGCGACGCTTGGGCGAGGCCTATGTCCAACAGTGCGGCTGAAATTATAATGATGATGATGAATGCGCCTGGCTGGGTTTGAACCAGCGAGTTAAAACTCGTAAGACGGAGTCGTTACCACTCGGTTACCACTGCTCTTTTCGTCATTAACTTCGCCTTAACTACAAGAATTTATCACGCGAATAAAGTAAAGGTGAGAATTGTCTCAAACCTATTTATTTCTCTACGTGATCCAAGTAAATTGATCATTCCTCACATCTGGGGAAATAAATGAGACACAATAAAAAATATTGATAGCATTTTGATCTCAATATGGTAATATTTATCTTGATTCCGTAAACTTTAGTTTTTTGCCCGAAGTTAAGAAAAAAACCTATTGATAAGAATTTTTTTTTTTTTTTATTTGGTCAGCCAACAACTGCTTACACAATACATTTATATGACATTCAATTTTGGATCTTCATTGATTAGTGTACCACATGCACTTTTTTTTGGTTATACATAATAATAACTTAAATTATACTTAACTAATCACAAATTGAAAAAAAATAAAATAGGACATTAATAAATAAAATGGAAATTCATCACAACAGTTAAATTAAAAGTATAGAATTACAAATTATCAGCTGTTTGCTCTGTAAGGCGTGATATTTTTATAGGTATATTAACCTTTTAGATTGATATAGAATATTGCATGTGTGTTAATAAAAGACGAAAGAAGAAGGAGAAGGGGGAGGGTATTTTTAGAGTAAACATGATTTACCCGTGTACCAAGTTTCTTTGAAATCGGATCAGCCATTTAGCGTGAAAAAGGAACAAACATACACACACACTCACATACTTTTGCCTTTATAATATTAGTGTGATAGTGTGATTATACCATACAATAAAAAAGTTAAAAAGTTGAAAGGGAATTCTTTGTCTTGGTATGGTCATGTGACCAGGAGGGTTGAAAAGTATGTTGTTACTAAAAGAGTTATGAGTATACATGAGGATGGATGCAGAAAGTGGAGGCCATAGAAAAGATGGGTCTTTCATTTCACTCCTCACATAATGTGATATTAAAGAAAAAGAGAGTTAATGATAGCATAACGGGTGACAGGACAGAATGAAAGAAAAACAAATGTTGTGTAGCTAAAATAAAAAGGGCAGGAAGACGATTAGTCTGATTATAACCTCATAAAAACCAGGACAAACATGTACAAGTATATTATAATAGGTATAACATATATAAAGTCACTATAGGTATCTGGACCTCTAATCAGTCTTCGTCGCAAATACTCCACATATTTCAATCACAATAATAATCTACATCACATCCCAGTCAGTACCTTACGAAGGCAGCAACAAAATACAGGTTCCAGACGCCATATTATAAAGAGATCAAGAGCGTCGTAATTAAATCAGTTAGGAAGCGTGACTGTGCACTCTGCGGTGCCTTTGGTACAGTTTTTATGCCGTCTTTTAGACATCCAATCATTATTGGGTTATTGAGATGTAGCTGAAGGTAGGTGCAGCTGAGATTGAACGAGTTTTACATTGTAGATTTGTTTGGATTATAAGTTAGAGTTCATTCCGCTCATGTTATATCAGAAGTGATGATTTCCGCAGGAGAACATAGCTTTTTTTTACGGTGAGCAAAAATCATCTTATGACAACCCCCGCTCTTGGGTGGAGCGGGAAATAGTGTCAGACTCTTACTAGCTAAAAACTCACCCAGTTCCTTCTAGCCTCTTCATACCGGGGCTCGATCTTCTTTTCAGATAACTCTGGCCCCAGTAGACTTCGATCCAGCTGGGCCCCACCTGTTGCTGACAACTCCTTGAGGCGCGCGAATCCCGGCGGCGGCGGCGAGGGTGCTGTTGCCTGATGCGGTCGGCCTCCTCCTTTACTAGCATTACTGTTTCGCAGAAGGAGGCGACCGCCTGCCATTCCTCTTCGCTCCGACCATGGACTCGACCAAGCCTCGAAGAATTGCCAAACTTAAGTGGTAGTAGGCAGGGCATTTGCTCGTAGTAGATGGTCAGTTGAGGAGCAGTGTTGGCCGAGTGGTAAAGGCCCCGACTTTTAAGAGTTGTAGGTCGTGGGTCCAAGCTCAGCCAGGCGCATTACTTTGTGTAATTTTTTTCATCTCCACTGCTCTTTAAACGGTGAAAGAAAACATCGTGAGGAAAGCGGCATGTCCTAGAACTAAAAATTCGAAGACGTGTGACATCCACCAACCCACACTGAGCCCGTGTGGTGGATTAAGGTCCATTCTTTCTCTTAAAGAGGAGGCTTGAGTCCCAACAGTTGGAACATTATAAGGCCGACTATGCTATCAACCTATGTCCTAGAATCAAAACCTCGAAGACATGTGACATTTTCAACCCGCACTGACCCGCGTATTTTATTGTGGCCCATTTTTTCTCCTAAAGAGGAAGCCTGTCCCAGCAACAAAAATATTTAAAGGCCAATTATGCATGCTTATTATGCTACTATTATGTACCGTGATAGTTAGACAATTGAAATAATATACAACGTGTAACGTTAAATGCGCAAAACCTGAAAATAGTTTGATCCGAATAAGGAGCAGAATTATTATTAAACCACTTTTTAATATAGGTTACATTTTTCAAAAATTATTTATTAAAAATGTCGCTCTGTCTATTTATGAATAGGTCAAGGCATCACTTGCGCAAACCTGCCGAAATAGGTAAACAATAACAAATGGTTGTAGTCCAATAGAATTTTCTCATACACGGGATAATAAAAGCTCTTATTTCAATGCAGATATTAATTTTAAACAAAGTAAAACTGCACATAAAAATTGTTTAAATGTTTTTTTTCCACAGAATTAGATCTTTTAAATTAAAAATCATTTGGGGTGTCTAAGGTTTTGCGCATTTAATGTTACGCGTTGTATATTAAAAAACAAAGTAAAGTAAATACAATAAACGTAGTTTTTTTGCCATTTTATGCTCGGGACTCTTGTTGGGCGAGTCTGACTCGCATTTGGCTGGTTTATTTTTAAGATGTAAAAATTTGTAAATATGTCAATTGTCTATCAAAATAAATAACACTCTAGGACTATTTATATAAAATAAAAAATGATTAATTTCAAAGCTCAAACGGCCATCCACGAGAAAGAAATATAGTTGATTACAGAGAAGCCTTCAATAAATAACAATATTAGAGCAATCTAGTTCATTCCTCGAAGACTGATCTAATAAAGTCAAAGGCCAGACTGGAGCGTAATAACCGGTAATCAATTATTATCGTTATGTAATTTGTTAGTGTTGTATGGTATATCTATGGGGTTGTCTGTCTGTAATTCTGTATTTTATAGAAATAATGTTTTTTTTTGTTTTTGAACTTTTACTAAAGAGACAACAAAGTTTTGGCTTCAACTCGCAATATTTTCATTCAAGATATAAAAATTCAGAGTATTTTATTTTACATAGCCACTTATGAACTATCCAGCTAGTATATGGCTTCAGTAGGTGATTTTTTTAATAGATAAAAACTGGAAAAAAAACTCAGTAACCCTTCCTTCGATTTTTTCATATTTGTCAAATCAAAATCATGACAAATTAGAAAAAAAAAACTTCATGTTGATTGCAGTTTGAATTTAGAACAGAATTTACCCACCATATTATAGTTATAGTTTGTTTTTCATCATCTTAGCCGAAACTGTTGGACATTAGCCACCCCCAAGCGTCGCCATAACAACTGATCCTGTGCGTATCCTATCTAATCTCTCATAAATAAATAAATATAAAATCCCATCCATCGGTTTTCTCTCGACCCTAGCCGGATCATCCATCCACTTTGTAGGAAGCCTTCCAGCGTTCCATATTTTAGTACTTGGTCGCCATCTACTAGAACCTTTCGACCCCATCGACCATCTGTTCTACGAGCAATGTGTTCTGCCCAGCCACTTCAGTTTGACGATTCTTCTGGTATGTCTGGAACATTGGTTGGAAACTTCATTCCTGATGCTTCATTCGCGATCGCGCAAGGAAACTCCTAGCATAGCTAGTTTCTTACTATATAATAAAGAAGATTAACAATTTCTCCCCAAGCATCGCCCGTAACATAACTTAGTATCCAACAAAATGTGCATCAAACAAAAATAAATGATTACATTCTCATGGGAACGCGCATTATACTCAAGTTAATGCAAAAAGCAGTGCAAATTGAATCAACCGACATTAATATTAACGACAGATACAGTTCGTGGGGTGAGCAGACAGCCAGGTTCTGTAATCAATCAAATGTAGGTGTGTGTAAGGTGTAATGAAAGGAGTGCATTTTAAGACAGGAACCAGACCTCTCCGACGATGATGTGACTTTGTTTAAAGAGTAAAGAGATACAAAGTTGTTTGCATAGCATAGTCAGCCTTATAATGTTCCCACAGCTGGGACTCAGGCCTCCTCTCTAGGAGAGGGAGTGGGCCGTAATTCACCACGCGGGCCCAGTGCGGGTTGGTAGATGTCACATGTCTGCGAATTTTTGGTTCTAGGTCATACCGGTTTCCTCACGATGTTTTCCTTCACCGTTTTGATAGCAGTGGTGATGACATAAATTACACAAAGTATTATGGCTGGCAGGGTTAGATGCTGCGACCTACAACTCGTAAGCCGGATCCGTTACCACTCGGTCACCACTATTCTCGCTAAAAATCACCCTGCAGTTATTAGAAAGGGTTAACCTCAGAGTCTCCTTGCCGCCATAGCTCAAAGAATGGCCAAAACTAATTTTCAAAGGGTACATTGCTCGCAACACAGATTGTCAATGGGCCGAAAGGTTCTGGAGTGACCACCACATACCGTAAGACAAATCGTTGATAGGCCTCCGATACGGTGACCGGATGACCTGGTGAGGGTCGAAGAATTCCGAATATACGAGACACACCGGTCTGGTCATTGTGGTGACAGTTGGGGAGGCTTGTGTCCCGTAATAGACGTCTTTTGGCTGAAATGCTGAATGATACCCAAAACCAATATTGCCTCTGTAACAATTTGTCCACAGCGGTAAAACAAAGCATATTAAAATAATATTTTTCCAATTCAATTTATTTAGCATCATGATATTAGTCCCACAGCATTCAAGGTACCAACATAATACCACAATTTATATCGAAAAAAATCTATAACATTACAAATTTCACCCATCAACGGTTGCCTAACTGTCCTCAAACTAATTTTCCCACATCACAACTAAACGATTCGAACTAATCCAACATTGAATGTTAGAACCAGGGGCGCCGACTCCGTGGGTGCTCGATGGCTCGAGCACTTAAGAGAAATAAACTGGGTGCCGAGCATCCCTGAGGATAGACATCAAGAAACAGATCAGTAATAGCCTTTTAGGCATGAGCGTTTTTTATTGCTCGACGACCCGTTTAGCGCAGTGGCTTAGAGCGCCGTTTGAGATGCAAGGGCCGGGTTCGATTCCCGCACCAACACAAATGTTTGTTGATGAAACAGATATTTGTGTTCGGTCTCAGTGTTTGTAGTACCTTCTACTTTACAGGTTTCCGTAGCACAAGGGAAAACCTTAGTTTGAAACGCAGTATGTAAGTAGGACATTTAATTAATTGTCGGTCGATCAGTGTACATTTCTCTTATCACACTTTGCCACTTTTTCGAGTCTTTAAATGAGCATGAGCACCCATAACGTTTTCTAAAACCCGGCGCCCCTGGATGGAACTCAATTCACTAAGACCATTCACTTCAAGCCTCTTCAATGTATATTAAGATTAATGCATTTCCTAGCCTCTAAGTGTGGAAATGAAATTAACTTAGCATTTAAATTGGCGCATTCACACAAGATTGATTGAGAAACGTCAAACTATTTTATTTCAACTGTTATTTTTTTTGTATGCAAAGCTAGATATTTTAAATGTTTTGGAACCGAAAAGTATCTAGATACTTACCTTGGTTTATTTGGAAACCGAGAATGGAATTTGCAATTAGATAAATTTTTCTCAATGACTGATGTCATGATAATTCCAACTTTGGAATTGTCTTTGAAAGTGCCTGTAAACGGTTATATTTTATTTATTAGGGAAAAGAAACAATAACGCATAGCAAATATACATTATGAAAAGGCTTAGAAATAATTTTACACATGTGATAACAACAACATTCTTCACATATAAAAACGTGAGATACTTGGTTTGACAAGTGTTTTTTTTTTTAAGAATACGAAAAGTTTTTCATAAATTATTACTTGAGTTAGTTTATTATTAATTAAATAAATAAATAAATTGGTTCCTGCTTCAGGTTTTTACAATCTTCAGACCTTTGGTGTCAGTCAGTTAGCTCTTTAACCTTTCCACTCAATTAGATTTACCAAAGTCCTCTTGAATACCTTCACAAATACGGCTTTCTCTCGCTTACAAATCGACCCAAATGTTCCTCAACCCGAAGACTGATGCGCAAACATTATGCTTTTTAAAACAAGTGCGTTACTTAATTCTTAACATTTACAAGTACCTACGCCCTTTAACAGGGATTGTGCACCTTTGTTAGTGATCATGGCACAAAAAGAATATTGATATTAGGTATCGTGGCGTGGGAAATTTTTAAAAATGATTCAAACATGTTGATACATTTCTGACACGTTTTCTTAGTCTACCTTAGAGTGAGAGAAGTCACTGGGTTATTTTCCACCTCAAAAAAGGTGTGTCATTAAATCATCTAAACTTAATAATATTTAAAGTTTGATAAAAAAAACTGTTGCTGCGATTTCTATCTATGTACAGATAATAAAAATAATTATTATATTATATTATATTATTATAATTAGCCCATACTGTCCCACTGCTGGGCAAAGGCCTCCCTCCACTCCTTCCAACGATCACGGTTCCTTGCCTTCTCATTCCAATTCTTAAGGAAGCCATCCAGGTTGTCCCGCCATCTCCTTCGTGGTCTGCCTCGGCCCCGCGTTGCTGTGTCCGGGCACCAGTCCAGCGTTTTACGCGCCCACAGCTCGTTGGACATGCGGCAAACATGTCCTGCCCAGTCCCATTTAAGTTGGATTTTGGAGAAAAGTTTATGTGGGTAGGCGGTGAGTGCGGGTGCGCGGAAATAAAAAATTCGCTGCTAAAAAGTACTCACTGTTTACTTTGCTAAGTCCACACAACAACACAGAAGGAGAAGATGAAAAGACAAGGAGACACACAATATACAGTCACAACGTTCAGGAACACGATACACAAAAAACACGATTAGCGAAACGAGGTATCTCAGAAGACAAAAAATCAATCGCGCGCACGGCAGTTCGTAGCGGACTGAAGGTCAGCGTAGATCACTGCGTGCACGCACACATGCGTCGAGATCCTTTGACACCACCGATGCGTTCCGAAATGTGATCGTTTTTGTGTATGCAAATAAATATTAATAAATGTAATTACATAATTGTGTTGCTGTTATTGTGTTGTGTGATTTTATTGTAAACGTAAATAAACTTATAATATGGTAGGGGTGAACCCTACAGGCAGCCTTTTGAGCCATATTAACGATTTGCGTTTTGGAGCGCAAAATAATAATAAATATAATAATATATAATAATATATATTTTTTTTAATTCACGAAATAGGTTTAGTTCTAAGTGTGTAGATTCATATAACGGCAATTTTATAGATTAACACTAGAACCGCGGGTGTCCTATTTGACCTATTCCTATGTTAGAATAGAAAAGAATAGAATAGAATAGCATTTATTCGGCGCAAGCACAAAATATACCACAACGTAAAATAATAATAAAAAAAAATATAAAAATTAAGAAATACAATACAGTTGCATTGAATGTGCCCGAAACCGAAAGGGTCACCAACTCAGCAATTGCTGGGCGTCAAACACCCAGCGCTGATTTTCAGCTGGCACCCCGCTGTGACGCACGGATGATGATAAATAAAATATATCTACTGAACATATAAATAAATATAACCTATATAAAGATAACCCATACTTATAATAAAATATTGATGCTAGTGTATTTGTGTGATCATTTTGTTATAATAGATACGTAACTAAATATTATGTATATAAAATGCCATAGTGCCATGGTAGTTACAAACCAACTTTCTCACTATACCCACAATATAACGCGCGAAATATAGTGCATCGAGTGATGCTACGGTTGACTGTATGTTCTTCCTGCTCTAGTTTTATTTTATGCACAGTTCACCAAAATATGTGTAATACATATTAAAAATATTGTATTATCAGTTACCAGTTTGATTTGTATTTATACCATCTTTCCATGTTACTCCAGCAAAAATAAAATTACCAATTTAAACATATAGACCGAATATTTTATTGTACCAACAGTGGCACGCGTACCATACCCGCAGGTTGGCCATCCCTGCCCTATAACATTTTGTAGCGTGGTTAATATCGCTCATATATCATACGGATGGATACCACACAATATTTTACATGCTCGTTATATTTTCGGGTGCAATAACCGTTATGGTTGGAAATTATGTTAAAAATTGCGGTCAAGTTTGAAATGTTTTTTTGGAAGATGGTTCAATATGTCTTTGAGCAAGATTTAAGGTCACTTTGAAAACTAAGTCTTTTCAACTAAAGACATATTTTGAGAATTAGGTAACTCGTCTTCGTCTATTTCATGTTTCAGCTACGCCAGTTAGACTATTACTCTCGTCTTCTGAACTTTTTGAAACTCAATCTAGGTCCTGAACTCAAGAGTGAATAGATTACTTTTAAGTAAGTTTGCTCCGTCGTTGACTACATCATTGCTTACCACCAGGATAGATATTGGGTGAGCACGACCCAATCAATAATAAAAAAAATGTTTAATCTCCTTATGTCTGTCAAATGTAGCAGACATGTGACATCCATCAACCCACACTACACTATTACTCTAGTAAAACAGCCCATTCCTTCCACCCTAGCCAAGCTACAACCGTTTTGCTTTCGTCGAATATTTCGACGCAAGCTTTCGTCGAATTCTTTTGTTCTAACCACGTGACTGAGCGTTGATATGGCGTCATTCCCGTTCATTTGAAGCTTTCTACTAGCGTCAACTATTGCAGATTAGCAACTTGGCTAGGGGTACTTATCCTAGAGAGGAGGATCTTTCTTCTTTTCATGACCATACCAAGACAAACGATTGCCTTTGAACTTTTAGGTCAAAGGCCACTGTTACCCTTTCGAATACCGTAATTAGAGACACATTAAAAAGACAATGAGAACGCGAAAGCCGGCGTTCGCTTGGGGTTTAATGAATTAACTACCTTTAACGTTCTATCTGCTCTGATTATAGAATAGAATAAACACTAAGCAAATAAAGTATGGTGGATTATGGCCCATTTCCTCTCCTAGAGAGGAGGCCTGAGCCCCAGCAGCGGGATGGGCACGCCACGATTATGGCGGTAAGTCCCCTCTTTGAGGCGTGGCTGGAAAGACCTCAGGGCGTCCTTACCTTCCGCATGACGCAGGTCCTAACCGGACATGGCAAGTTCGGGAGGTTCCTGCATCGGATTAAAGCGGAAGAGACGCCTGGGTGTCGCCACTGTACGCAACGCGCGGGGGACACGGTGGAGCACACCGTCGCGGTGTGCCCTGCCTGGGCGGAGCATCGCCGTACCCTTGTGGGGGCGGTTGGCGGCGGAGACCTCTCGCGCCGGGCCCTGGTCGAGGCCATAGTCCGGAGCGAGGAGAAATGGCAGGCGGTCGCCTCCTTCTGCGAAGCAGTAATGATTGCAAAGGAGGAGGCCGACCGCATCAGGCAACGGCGCCCTCGCCGCCGTCGCCGGGATTCCGATCCCGATTTCCGGCCACCGTAGACGCGGGCTCGCGGACGGTGAGCCATGGGTAGTTCGCTGTCCGATCGTCCGGTAATGGACCGAGTCCAAGACGTCGACGGCGCGCACTGTTCCCGCGCGCCTCAAGGAGTTGTCAGCAGCAGGAGGGGCCCAACTAGGTCGAAGCCTACTGGGGACAGGGTTGTCCGAAAGAGAGCTCGTGCCCCGGTATGAAGGCTAGAAGGAACGGCGCGGGGTTTTTAGTCAGTAAGAGTCTGACACTGTCTCCCGCTCCACCCAAGAGCGGGTTTCGTCAAAGATGATTTTCCCCGTCGACAAAAAAAAAAAGCCCCAGCAGTGGGAACAATACAAAAATGCTGATGATGATGATGAAATAAAGCATTAAGCATCAAGACATTCTAACTTCAATTGACTAAGACTGGTCGACTTTTCGCGTGACCAGAAGGCTGAGCTTTTCTTCGGTCAACGAATTAGCATTGTCATCCAGCGTGGCAATGCTGGCGTTTTGGGTACTTTTCCCATTGACATCAATGTCGACGAATATATTAATACCCTATGAGTTCCCTTTTTTACCCGTTTGTACTTATTATTCTTTTAAATTTCTATATACCTATTAATTTATAATATTTAAAAGTTAAGATACTTCTATTTTAGAAAAATAGTACATAATTCAACTTCAATGGTCTCTAAACCAAAAACTAAACGCTTTCGCATATCAGACCCTCAGTGGACCTTTTCCTGCGGGCTCCTAAAACCTGCCTCGCTGATGATGTGAACAATCAAGGCTAATGCCGTTCCTGTACCTCGTATCACGCATCTTGCGAATTATTTTATGCCCTTATCCTTGCATTAAATGCTAGTGAGGTTTGAGCAATTATGATTTTAGTGATTATTTGGATGAAGTAATGCCTGGTCCCGTGGGTTTTGTATACTGTAACTCGGTCTGTTTGTTACACTTTTATGTGTAAACTACTTATTTATTTTAAAGATAAGGGGCTATGCATCTCCCGTAGTGTAGGAGATGTAGTCACTGCGACCTAGATCTATTGTGACTCGCCACCTTGTTAGAGTAACTCTTTTAGCCGGGAGGCTTCCAGGAAGTCTAGAATACTCCTAGCTTTAAGAGTTTTAATTTTCTCCGGGCGTATAATGTGTCGGCCCAGATGGATACTCCGTTTGTGGATAAGGGGCCCGCATTCACACAATAGGTGCTTAGGCGTCTCCCTCTCCTGATTGCAGTACCGGCAAACATCAGTGTCACTCAGTTTCATGTGAAATTGGTGCCTGTTTAATTTGCAGTGGCCGGTTAAGGCGCGGGCTATCGCACAGATGTTCGTCCTGCTAAGCTCAAGAAGCTCGACAGTTCGTTTTTGTGAGTAGCCTTCTATAAGAGATTTATGTAAACTACTTAACCAATTTTTATGTAATTAGGTACTCACAGAGTAAGCTTGAACTTTAAAGAAGAACCTAGCCTACTTTTCCCGCATAATTTCCCTATACGTACACCTACTTAAAACTAAATCGACTACATTACTATTAGAAAAATGTTACTATACTGTTATTGATTTCTTGAATGATAAAGATGTATAACTGTACTTAATTATTTTTTTTTGTAATTGACAATTTAAATAATATAATAATCACTACATAGTATAAAACAAAGTCGCTTTTTCTGTCCCTATGTCCCTATGTACGCTTAAATCTTTAAAACTACGCAACGGATTTTGATGCGGTTTTTTTAATAGATGGAGTGATTCAAGAGAAGGTTTATAAGTTTAATAACATCCATTAAATAGTGGAGAAACACCCGAGCGAAGCCGGGGCGGGTCGCTAGTAATATAATATTCCACAACTATCACACAACGTTGTTTAGTCCCAAGCTAAGCAGAGCTTGTGTTATGGGTACTAGACAACTGATAAACATACTTATATAAGATAAATGATAATAAATTGTTACTAGTAGCACAATATTAGAGTCGCTTATTGATTTGTAATCGATTATGGGGCAATTGTTTTATTTATGTGAATTTTAATGCCATGTTACTACAAGTCAATGACAATTATTGTATTGAACATACTATTTTCAGGATTGTCATTTATATGTTACATGATGTATGAAGATCAATAATTTTATTTTCAATTCATACAAACAACAAAAAATAAAACACTGTTGAACCAAACGTGCCATTATAAATATTTTCACCTATTCTTTCGATGTGGGTCACAGAAAATATCTCAAAAACGTTTCTCAGACAATTCTGCTGGTGCAAAATCCGCATAAACTGGCGACCAGCAGTCAGGAGGTCAAATGCATAACTCTCGCCACCTCGAGCACTGCGCATGTAAATAAGGGCATATTTCAAACGTACTAGCACCGAGCGCTGTGTTCGGTTGCTTCTCCAAACTGTTAAGGGTGGTATTGATTTACGCGAGCTTTTTGTTCGCGAATATTGATTGTATTTTTGTAGTTTTAGTAGGTATTGATTTTCGTTTGAAGGTGTAGAGGAATTGATATGAGATTTTTATGGGTGCACGAAGTTTTAATTCATGAATCCCTAAGCGACCACCGGTGGCCGCGCATCTATTGTCTTACTATTGTGTCTCTAATTGACGGTATCTGAAGGGTTAATATGTCTTACCTAAGGTCTTTCAATAGGTCAATATTATTTACTGTTGATTCTTTTAATCTTCAAGCAACACAACTTTGTGTTGCCCGCCTATATGTACAAAGGTGGGCTTGACTTGCTTTGACATTATCTCACCTGATAGAAATCGACAATATGATCGATGATAGAATAGGTACACTTGAAGTAACCTTTTTTTAATATGGGAAATCATCTAATGACTCCTCACGCTCTATGTGGAAGTGAGAGGGCGTATCAGACTTTGACTGACTAAAACGGGGCTTGTCTTCTGGGTTCTACCTGAATTACTGTCTGATGCCTGTGGAGTAAGCTATACTTGATTACACATATCCTGCCAACTGACCAATGCTAGTTACCACAGCAAAAATAAACGGTAATATTTCATTATTAGTTTACAGTAGTAAATTGCTGGCCATAGATTCTTCAATCTCACTCCAATTATATAGATTACTAGCTTTTACCCGCGGTTTCGCACGCTTTCATAAACTATAGCCTATGTCAATCAGAAATAAAACAGCTTTCTATCGATGAAAAAATCTTCGCAATCGGACCAGTATTTTAAGAGATTACCTCATACAAACAAAAAACTAACTTTACCTCTTTATAATACCTATCGATTATAATCAGCAAATCTGATCCTGCTGCTATTGGCTGCGTAGGGAAGACCTTCGCCCCAAATAGCCTAAGAGCATATCACGTTAGATAAATTAGTTGATTCTTATAGACCAGTGCTGAAGCCGTTGTTAATGTAAAAAGTAAAATAAAATCATGGTAGGATGAAACTTATTGGAAAAAGAAGACAATATAACAAAAATGAAAGGAAAAATAATTTACGGGCGATCTGAGGTCGGGAAATAGATGGGTGTGCGTTTTTAAGGGTAAAAACAGTGATTGACAGATCTTTTGATAGATTTTAATATTATTTACAACTTCGCAAATTTATTTTTTTACATAGGTCTTGTAGTTTTGTCGGAAATCGAGATAAATTGTTTTTACCCTTTTTCAGTGGGTTTCATCCTACTATGATTTTATTTCGTTTTAAAAATTATCGACCCTGGTCTATTAGTCTCCAGTCAAGAACACAAAAAGACGAATACTTCAACATGCTCGCGTAAATCAAACCGCATCCTTACAATCACCATACACGTTAGACAGGAATGTGTGAATGCGATTCATAAATAAATCGATCCGAACAACGTCAGGGCTTCCGTGCGCTTATTGATATGGTAATCGTGTAGTTAATGTGTGGTATTGTACACAGTTACTGGGGAGATGGTGGGTGTCGTTAATGTGGGCTATGGTTAAAAATATCCAGAGTTACGAGCTAATTACTTTGAGTTCAAGTCTGACAAAGCTAGGTAGGTTTTTTTACGTTATTTTGTTGTGTCATTTCCTGAAAGTATTGGATGTGGAAGTAAAAATTTAGGTCTGATCAATATGACAGCCTCATAGGAATACCCTATCCTAGAGAAAAAACTGCGTCTTAGCAGTGTGAACATTATAAGGCCGATGAAGTGTACACAAATTGTATTTGAAATTCTCGAAGGATAAAACTTTTATACAAAGAAATTGCAAATGTATGCGATTGATAAGTGCTTTCCAACAAATAAATGATAGAGCCGTAAGGTTCTGGTCTACTAGAAGACGAAGTGTTAATAGACCTCCCACAAGGTGGACTGATGACCTGGTGAGGGTTGCCACAAACCGATATACGTAAAACGCATAGAGCCGGTCCTTGTTCATCCATGTCCAATAGTGGACGGTTTTTGGCTGAAATGATGATATCTCAAATGACACTGGATATAATTGCAAACAACGCCATTGCCACTGATGCAACATTTATGGTTCGAGGTTACTTTTGCATTCTACTCATTGCCCTAGAATTTTAAATAAATCTGAAAATTCATTTGACAATGCTGGGAATCCACATCAGTATCGACTTGCTGCGCCTGACTTTACGGAGCTAGACTTCAATTACCTATGTAAAAAGGTCAAATTGGCCTCAATCTTTTCGGGAGATTAAATTTCAATACTTTCCAAATAAAAATTCGTAAAAAAAAACATAATCCACAAGCAGAGCGAACTAAAAACACATTTACATACAAAAAAGTCACTTACTTTGTAGAACTAGTAGTCGAGGTTCGAAACATTCTCACAGTAACCCGCAACACTAATGTAGTTTACGATCGACCTACAATCGACTCGTTCATTTTAACGCATTCGATTGTCGATATAAATCGAATCGATGCGCCCCGCACAAGCCCTCTTTACGTCAAATAAATATCGAGCTTTAGTTCCAAATAACGACACAGGTATGTCAATGGCGCTAGTATAGTTATGTTCATTTGTGTAATACGTATGCGTAATAGATTTTGATTGTAATGCAAGGTTCGTTCGATTAGCTATAACTGTTCTGATCCGAGATTGCTGTGGTAGCATCTATGGTGTTGGTATTTTCTCTATAAGAGAAAAGCATAAGAAGCCTTGTAATATTAGCTACTGGGACTCAAGCGCTCTCTCTAGGAGAGGGCATGGGCCATCATACACCACGCGGGCCCAGTGTGGGTAATGCATATCACATGTCTTCGATTTTTTAGTTCTAAGACATGCCGGTTTTCTCGCGATGTTTTCCTGAAGGAAACCCTCCTCTCAAAACCCAAAACGGCTCAAAACTGCTCATCATCACTGCATCACACACACCACCCATCACTGCTCATCATCACTGCATCACACACACCACCCATCACTGCTCATCATCACTGCTCTCAAAACGGTGAACCGTTTTGAGAGCAGTGATGATTTAATATATTACACAAAATAGGTGATGTACCTGGCTGGGTTTGAACCGGCGGCCTACAACTTGTAAGTCAGGACTGTTATCACTGGACCACACACAGCTCACATAGAGACTGCTCAAACTAAATTAATTTCCCAGCAATGGGACTTGAACATCCCATTGCTGGGCAAGTGCACCTTTATATGTAGAACAGGCAAGCCACCTTGAGCAGGTGGCTTGACGAATTTAGACTACTAAATTTTTATTATAGATCCAGTTTTATCGGCTATTTCTTCCGCGATGTCTATGATCATCATCATCATTTTAACCGAAAGACGACCACTGTTGGACATAAGCCTCCCCAAGTATCGTCACAATGAACAGTCCTGAGTGTCTCATCATTGTCATTAGATTCTTGTGATCCTCACTAGATCATCGGTCCACCTTGTAGGAGACCTTCCATCATGATTTAAAAGATTAACATTGATCCGGATCAGAATATATAATCTCGTGCATGAGATGCGAAGGCTTAACCAACGTGATCACTATTCCGCATGACGCAGGTCCTCACTGGACATGGCACGTTCGGGAAACGCCCGCAGGACACGGTGGAGCACCTTGGCTGAGTGTGCCCTGCTTGGGCGGAGCATCGCCGTGCCCTCGTGGGGGCGATTGGTGGCGGAGACCTTTCGCGCCGGGCCTTGGTTCAGGCCATGGTCCGGAGTGAGGAGGAGTGTCAGGTGGTCACCTCCTTCAGCTGGGTTGAAGCCTACTGGGGCCAGGGTTATCTGAAAAGGAGCTCGAGCCCCGGTATGAAGGCTAGAAGGAACGGAGTGGGTTTTTAGTCAGTAAGAGTCTGACACTATCTCCCGTTCCACCACCTAAAAAAAAAGTGAATCTTTAGTAGATTCAATATTTTATACTTGCAGAAATCATGCATTTCATTATTTCACTTCTCTACAATTTGAACGTTATTTATGAATAGTCCACAATCCATAGTCGGGCAAAGTCAGTCCACCGCCATTTCTAACATCCATCACTGTGAATGACACTATGAAACATCTCTGAATGCCCTGGAACGAATGATTTAAAGCACCAACCACCAATAAAAGGAATCTAGCTCTAATAAGAATTCCAATTTATTACTCTGGCAACATTTTTTTTATACGCTGAACATAGATACGGTTAATTTATTAAAAACCTGTCAAACATGAATCGGACTCACGCGCTGAAGGTTCCGTACAAACAAGGTCTTCTTCCCGAATCGAGCCTCGAAATTTTTTCCTTCTGAATAACAAAAAAAAAAATTTTTTGTAACAACTACAAATTAACAATTTTAATTTTTTTCTTCTAAGTGTGCTTTAGGACCTTTTTTTTTTTTTTTTTCTCGGCGGGAAAATCATCATTGACGAAACGCGCTCTTGGGTGGAGCGGGAGACAGTGTCAGAGTCTTACTGACTAAAAACTCCGCGCCGTTCCTTCTAGCCTTCATACCCGGGCTCTAGTTTCCTTTCGGATAACCCCGACCCCGGTAGGCTTCGACCCAGATGGGCCCCTCCTGTTGCTGACAACTCCTTGAGGCGCGCGGGAACAGTGCGCGCCGTCGACGCCTTGGCTCGGTCCGGACAGTTACCGGACGATCGGACAGCGAGCTACCCATGGCTCGCCGTCCGCGAGCCCGCGTCTACGGTGGCCGGAAATCGGGATCGGAATCCCGGCGGCGGCGGCGGGGGCGCCGTTGCCTGATGCGGTCTGCCTCCTCCTTTGCTAGCATTACTGCTTCGCAGAACTTTAGGACCTTGCTTCATACAAATTTCAGGATTCTAAGTCTACAGAAAGTACCTTACTTATAGGTTTTGATTTCCAAGCGAAACGTGGCAACATATGAGCCCAAATGGAGCATAAATGATCTTATCTTCAGATTGCGCTAACATAGAAGTTTGATATTTTTATTGCTGCTTGAGTTTGCAAGCCTGAATTTATGATATTGATATCTGTTTCATACGTCCACGCGTTCCTGAGAAAAGAGTTCTTGACAGACGGACAGACAGACAACTAAGTGATCCTATAACGTTTTAGTTTTACTAACTTAGGTACAGAACCTTAAAAATCATTGACTTGTCAGTATTTTTCACATCGGCAAACTGACAAGCCAGCTTGACACACGACGACAAATGACTGACGAAACAGGTGGATACTGACTGATGTTTATGTAGAAGATCGGTATCCTATCCCACGTACATTAGAATTTCAGATAGGAGCATGTTTAATAATGTATTGACTAGAGATGTATGATGTGTAGACGGTATGACAATAGTTATGCAATGATATGTATCCTTTTAACTTGTAGATTTAATTTATTTAAGCTACTGTTGTTTAGGTACGGAAACCGTGGTAGTGGGAACGGGAAGGGCAATTGTAGGACACAGGTGAGTTTTAGCTTATAAAAATCTGATACGCCCTTTCTGTCAAAAAAAAAGGTTGTCTGTAAAACAAGCTTGTAATGAAAATCTTTTTTCATAGCAAATAGCTCGGTATACCTATATAGTTAATACTCGTCAAGACAAATCATACGAGCCCAAACTCGATTGGGTTGTGTCGTTTAACTATCAAATTCCTATAGTCACCTTCTGGTTCCATCATCAGATCAGCTCCTTGTCATAATAATTTTGTATAATTGTCAACTGATTTACACATGCGTGCAAAATTTCAGCAATCGGTAACCGGGAAGAGGGTCTTTAATTTACAAGATTTGATGACAGATAAACATCGGGACTGGTAAAACTAAATAAAAGCTTGTAAAAACGATTTAAGCGGTAAGACCTGTAATTTTTGTTTTTGGTGTACAATAAAGAATATAATCTATCTATCCGCCGCTCTAGGGTGAAGTTTCGCTTCACCCTAGAGCGGGAAATCTACTGTATATAATGTGGTTTGAAATATTTGTGAACCCTCACACGTCATAGTGTGCGACAACGTTTTAAAAATAAATAAAAATATACATGAAATATCTAACTGATGTTGATAAAATAAGAAAGAATTATACAATAGAAAGTATACACAAAGAATTGGAACAGGAAGCAAAGAATGAAATCATAAAAAACCTCTTTCTCGTATCTTCGCCACAATTTACGACATCCAGTGCACATCACTCACAACAATTTCACCACAAACTTTATTGTTTCTTCATACAAATAAAAAATGTCTTACAATACGTGACTTTAACTGTCCCCGCACACAGACCTCAAAAAAAACACCGCCACAAAAAACGCTAGAAGCAGCCACAAAAAAGCTAGCAGCCACCGGAAAAAAACAGCTGAAGTGCGCGACACCTCTTGTGCCCGGTGAAGCTTGAAGTCGCTTCAAGCGTTTTTTTGTGACGGCACCGCCGCACACGAGCCACAAAAAAGGTCGCCTCAAAATGAAGCTTGAAGAGGCGTTTATTTGTAGCCCGTGTGCGATGACAATAAGAAGGTATGCCGTAAGCTATAAACAAAGGTAGCCTAGTACATTATGGTACGTACCTATGCGTCATAAGGAAAATGCTGGCGCGGAGATAGGCATCAGGATTTTTGGGTTGTGGTTGTACGTGTCAGGGTATGAAGTTTCTACGCTGTGTATCATTTTTTGCGTGATCTAAATACCTACACATAAACTGGTAAACTTTACGGCATTTCAATCTGTTGATCCGTCAAAGACATAAGATATCGCATTAAAAATATGTTAGTAAAACTGAAGAGAAGGCCTGCAAGAAAGTTTGAAAGAATTACCGAGGCCTAAGAACAGTTCTTGATTTCAGGTGCCCTAAGATCGGAAATCATTCAATGACTTACCCTGCTCCAGGGTGAAACGAGAGGACGTGTTAGAGTTTTTCTGACAAAAACTCAACTGTGTGTTTCACTTAGCGAGGACGAGTGGCAGGCGATCGCCTCCTGCGAAGCAGTAATGCTAGCAAAGGAGGAGGCTGACCGTATCAGGCAACAGCGCGCACACCCCAGCCGCCGCCGGGATTCCGATCTCGATTTCAGGCCACCGTAGGCGCGAGCTTGCGGACGGCGAGCAATGAGTAGCTCGCTGTCCGACCGTCCGGTAACCGTCCGGACCGAGCACAAGTCGTCGACAGCGCGCACTGTTCCCGCGCGCCTCAAGGAGTTGTCAGCAAAAGTAGGGGGCCCAGCTGGGTCGAAGCCTACTGGGATCAAGGTTCTGCTTCTGAAAGATAGGCTCGGCCCCGGTATGATAGACGATGAAGGAACGGGGTAGGATTTTCAGTCAGTAAAAGTCTGACACTATCTCCCTCTCCGCCCAAAGGCAAGGGATGTCATAGAGTGATTTTTACCCACCGAAAAAAAACCACTGTGTCTTTCGCTTACATTTTGCTTTCTAGAGCCTAACTTACAACGCAGAAACCAAATCTTATGAGGCTTTTGAAACCATTTTTATAATGCCAAAAGAAAGGTATATTATGTATTACATACGAGTTTCCGGCTCAATATATCTCATTCTGAAAGTAAAAGCGGGAATCCGTTGTATGCGGGACGCACAGGATTGTTCATAGTGGCGAAACTTGGGAGAGGCCTATGTTCAACAGTGGAAGTCTATCGACTGAAATGATGAGGATGATGATGATGAAGTTGACTCATATGTTGCTTAAATAACTAGATCATAAACTCATAATTAAAAGGAAATCGATCTAACGAAGACTAATCTACCGTAGACGCCTCATTCTTCCAATCCCAGTGGTCTTGTTATCATAGTTTCTATATTAAATTACAGATATTAAAGCTGTCTAGTTATTACACAGACGTCTAAGTAAACAGCTCATTAGTGCGTCCTGCGCGCGCGCACGTTGGCTATTATACTGGCGGTGACTAGATGACTAGTCGTGATGGTATTTTGCGGTAAGGGTTGGCAGTAAGATTAACTAGTTCTTTTTTAAATATTTTTGACTAGCTATGGAGGAAGAGGGTGTGATTTACGAGATGTATGTCGAAGGTTCAAACCCAGGCAGACGCTTTATTTTGCGTAATTTTTTTTATCACCTCGGCAAGCAGAGTAATGGGTAGCTCGTCGTCCAGTCTCGACTACCGACATATAACTCTTCGTCGTTAACTGAAATCTCTTTGGGGCGCGTATAGATTACCACTCGCAGCTCAAAGATATGTCAGCAAAACCGTAGGTGCCCAGCAAGGCCGATTTGCTGGGGCTGCTGAAATGTTTCAACGAATTATTGTGATTTAGTATCACATGCAAAGTGCAACTGAAGGAAACCCATGTTTTAGTCAGTAAAAGTCTGATCATCATCACTTTAGCTGAAAGACGTTCACTGTTGAACATAGGCCTTCCTCAAATGTCGCCATAACGACAGGTCGTATGAGTCCCGCATCCATCGGATTAAGGGAATCACGTATAATGCTTTTTTGCTCCATTCAAAAATGGGACTAATAATAATAATAACCCCATCGTCGTATCTCTACGTTGACGTCGTGGTGGGGCTTGTGTGCTCCAACATGCCCTAGGTCTGTATCGGTAGATTTTCCTTTACCGTGACATACCTAGGGTGAGGGGCCAGACTAAGAGAGATACAATCCGCAGCAGCAGTTTTGTGGCGAACTGTTGGGTATTAGCGACCCCACGGACCCGATCTCCCGGGAGAATTCCTGTTCTTCATCTCCGGCTTGCCTTTATTGGCCAGTCGTAGTGAACACTGACGAGGAACAGAGCTTGCACCTCTCTCTTGCCTTTATTGGCTGGCTTGAGTGGAGAGTCGCAAGAGCAAACATGCTCGGGAGATGGATGCATAATCCAGTAAGGTGCTGGTAGGGATCTTGACCGTACTTCCGGGATTGTCCCGATAGCCGTGGTATGCCTCTCCACTCCTCAAGCGCCTCAGGATATATTGCCCTCTTGTTGCTACGTCACTTCGTGCTAGCGGCCGTTTAAGGGGGCCCATTTATTGAGTGTGCAAGTCACCCCCTGCCTTTTATCGATGGATATTAATGACATTGTTCAGGCAGGGGCCATAGTCTCAACATAGTTCCATGATACCAGTCCACTTCATCATCATCATCATTTCAGCCGACAGACGTCCACTGTTGGACATAGGCCTCCCCTAAGTGTCGCCACAATGATCGATCCTGCGCGTCTCGCAAGGTTGCCGACATAGCCCGAAGAATCGCCAAACTTAAGTGGCAATGGGCAGGGCACATTGCTCGCAGAACCAGTCCACTTAAGACTCCAAAAATCATAGCCCTATTATTTTGTTTTTCATATTATGACGCAATAGTTTTTCAAACCGGGGTTTGTCCTTGGGTGCACTAGTATAGCGCGCACAGGGATAATCGTCGGTTGGTATCACGTTCCATTATAGTAACCAAAAGGGCCTCTGCGAGTTGGCTTCGGCCCCTTGTACGCCTCTCAAAGGCCCAGGACCTCAGGGTCCTGAGATTATATAAACAGATGAAAATAAAAATAATATTCAACAACTATCACACAACGCCGTCTAGTCCCATGCTAAGCAGAGCTTGTGTTATGGGTACTAGACAACTGATATACATACTTATATAATTCTAAATACATACATATTAAAAAATAAAAAAAAATAATAATTCAAGTTAAACTACTATAGTAGTAGTAGTAGTAGTACTGTAGTAGTAGTAGTAGTAGTAGTTGAACTATTTATAATTATAAATAGTTCAAGTTTTGTTGTTATGATATTTATTAGTTTATTATTTTATAAGATTATTTTATGTATTTTTTCTATGGGCCTTCGATGCCTGAAATAAATGGTTATTATTATTATTATTATTATTATTATACATAAATTACTACTAATAATTTCATGATTTCTTTCCTCCTCGAAAAAAAAGAGCCAAATCACAAAAATCAAGCTTAAAGTATTATCTTTTGTATAGGTTACCTTATAATATATTTTTTATCTATGTATCGTATTTTTTAGATTTTAATTTGAATAATATTTGCTAGCAGTCTACCGCAGACATCCTAAGGTTGTCTGGTAGATTAAATGTTTACTATTTTGGTGTACAATAATATATAGCATAACAAAACTCAGCCTTTTAATGGTTCCACTGCTGAAACACAGGCCTCCTCTCTTGGAGAGGAAATGGGCCGTAATCCACCACGCAGGCCCATTGCAGATTGGTGGACGTCACCTGTCTTCGAATTTTTGGTTCTAGGATATGTCGGTTAACTCACGATGTTTTCCTCCACCGTTTTGAGAGCAGTGTCACAAAGTAATGCTCCTGGCTGGGCTTGAACCCGTGACTTACAAATTGTAAGTCAAGGCCGTTACCACTCGACCATCACTGCTCTTTATGTATAATAAAATTTATTCTAGGCTATTAAATTCAAGCGTACCATTTATTTAGGCTGGCAACTGACACTCCTAGATACCAAGATAACAAGGAGACTTACCCCCTGCAGATTTTGATAGGCTGTCAGTAATTCATGGCACTCAATATAAATTCTACGTCACAGCTGTAGTTCACGTTAAACGTTACAGGGGGCGCTAGTTGTCATTCCTTGAATGTGTGGCTGTTCCCATATTAATTGTAAACCTGTATTGTTTAACGGGAGGAACATCTTTGTTATCGACACCTGTTCGTTGGATGTTTATGCATACGAACTTAACTATATCTAGTTTTTAAACTCTCATCATCATTATTTTCCTTCCTTTGTCTCGTTTTATTTGGGGTCGGCGCAACACGTTTTTTTCTTCTATTCGTCACACTATCAGTAACTGCCTTTTTTTAATATCACTTCTCACACAATCCATCCATCTTTTCTTTGGTCTCCCTCTCCTTTTCCATCCATTCACATGTAAACTCATAACTCTTTTAGTATCATGCGTTTCATCCGTCTTCTTTACATGACCATACCAAGACATACGGTTTCCTTTCATCTTTTCAGTCACTGGTGCCACTTTGAGACTTTCCCTAATATACTCATTTCTCACTTTATCCATTCTCGTCATAAAAGAAGCAAAGTGGCGCGCGTTTTAATTTATATGAAACTAGCTGATCCCAGCGCCCGCGTATTAGCAGAAAATTATCCCAAGGGAACATACTTCCGGGATAAAAAGTATCCTATGTCCTATTCCAGGACATGGTCTGTCCTTGTACCAAATTTCATCAAAATCGGTTTTGCCATTGAGGCGTGAAGACGTAACAAACAAACTCACTTTCGCTTTTATAATATTAGTAAGGACAACAAAGCAGCACGATGGCAGCGTTGCAGCCGCGCTGCCGTCGCGCGGCACTTTGCACATAAATTGAAGGCGAGTCTACGATTCACAAATAATCAAAAACATACATAAAAACTCCGAGCTAAACTTTCTAATCATGCTAGCCCTACGACCCACATTAGTATCGATACAGATTAATATTTTTTGCTATTTTCCGCGTAATTATAATTACTGATAAAGATGTACGACATACTTTTTGTATGATATCACTTACATTCATCAGAGGAAGAAATACACGGACACAAAAAAATATGGAACAAAAAGTATGGAACGCGTAAGTTACACTGTTCCAAGGACTACTTGCATGGAATCTATGATTATCTTCCTACGGGCAGGAATCTGTAGGATGGTCAATATGCCATAACATCCGAGATTTTTCATGGTAGCAGACTATAGGGAAAGCCTATATTGAGCTATCTTTGTAAAGGTTTGGCTGGAATCGGTGTTTCCTGATAGCTATAACCCAAGTTCTTTAAGTCAAGAATGAATATGAATAAATTGCTTCTAGTTAAGCGTGCCACATCATCGCTTACACACATTCAGACATCATTCAGTAGCTCAAGCCTATCCATAATTCACAAAAAAGTTGTGTGTGGAGTAGGTACTGCTCTCATCATTGGGATGGAGCTGCCAGATATTATGCTTCATGCGCTTGAGCCAATAAGAAACGAACCACTTTTCCAAGTGTACGCCATCTTTTCAAAGATATTTCACGTCGACTGAATGTCGCTTTTGATGACCTGGCTGAATCGTGGGTTGCTCAATAAAATAGTATAGCCATTTGAAGTGGTAATGCGCACAATATCGGGGTATCCTGATGATTGACCAGCGATTTAGAGGAGTAACTCAACGTCCAGGGTGTATTTGTTTTGCGGGCTTGCGGATGACGAGCATTGGGTAGCTCGCCACCAGAATGACAAAAAAAATGAATGAAATGAATGAAAATGACAGAGTTTGAGCCGTCAAATATTTAAATTCTTTGTTTGCTAATACGAAAAATGTATACATAAAATGTATAATGTTATAAAGAGGAAAGATTTGTTTTTTTTAATAGATTCAAAAACTATTGAACCGTTTTTAAAAATTCGTTTATGAGTTTTGTTTATTTATTTAGTTTATTCAAAATTTACTTACAATGTATTACAAAAACTTTGCCAAACTGTAAAACAGTTTGTCGGCAGTTGTTCTCGTTTCACATTTTTACAAAATTAAGACGTGACAATAAACTTATCCTAAGCTATCAACATAAAGTAACCAATACACCCTCGCAATCAAACGAAACGAAAGCTGCTTTAACACTTAGTTAACTATTTATATATATTTTCTATATTCACGCAGGCAACGCCACCGGCAGAAGCTACTGTTTCAATATACTTTCAAATTGCAGTAGGACTGTGAGAAGGTTGAATGACAAATAATAAAACAAGTCACCATTAACCCAGCTTATCCGCCAAGTGGAGCGGCGTGAACATCGACATAGCGACGAAATGAACCCGTCAATTCGAAAAAAAACAATTATGTCGACTAATTACAACATTTCTCTTGCGATTAAACGACTATGTGCGCCCGACTTTATTTCTGGTTGATGAGAGTTACATTTTTTTTTTTTGTTATAGGGTTCCGCGAAAGATAAATATATTAATTTACCTACTAACTGTTGCCGTGACTTCACCCTTGTTAAAGTAGAAAATTGCCCGAAGGGAACATACTGATTGACTGGCCTGTTGGTCTAGTGGTTAGTGCCCCTGACTGCTATGTCGGTCGTGGGTTCGATTCCCACCCAAGACAAATGTTTATGTGATGAGCATGATCATTTGTTCTGTGTCTGGATGTAATTTATATATAATATGTATGTATTTAGAAATATATAAGTATGTTTATCAGTTATCTAGTACCCATAACACAAGCTCTGCTTAGCTTGGGACTTTAGCTTAGTTAGACGGCGTTGTGTGTATAGTTGTGGAATTCTATGGAGATAAAAAGTATCGTATCCCCATCAACTTATATTCTAGTAATACACAAGCCCTTCAATGGAAACGTTAAAACAGAAGTTTGCTGCAGCGCTACATTGGCATTATGTCATCTAACAGAACTATTAAAACATGCAGCGCTAAAATAGCTTTTAGAGGATACTTTTTTGCGACCAAAATGTCTTAAGCGCCATGAATTTCGTGGCACTTACGCGTTTCGTTCACCATAGTGTAATGTCCAAGGTGTACAGTCGACATTTCACCTGAATTGAAATTGAATGCTAAAACCAGATTTTAACCAAAAAGGTATTTTTATACAAACAATCTTCACGGATCTCTAAATGATTTCAGTGCAAAAATTGTAACCTTGCGCCCATTATCCATAATTCGCGTGTTACTTTATAATAATTTCATTTACTAATTGTTTTTTAAAAATCAGAGCACCGTGCTCTGTGTTCATTAGACTTGCGATAATTTCATTTTAAAGCATTTTTATGTGGCTGCCCAGCGACAGCGATAAGTGTGAAGAGTGCTCGGCGACCAATTTGTTGTTGGTCGGCGAATAATATGTATTGGGGGTTACCTGGAGTATTTTTCCGCCCTAGTGCGAAATTTACTTCATTGCGTACCTTAAAACAGTAAGGTAGGAATCAGTTTTCAAAAAAATTAAATATAATATTTCCAAAAGCTTTGAATCATGCGAAGTGTCAACTAGACGTTTCAAGAGATCTTTAAACAACTTGTGAGCACTCGGACCCTACGATCTAAGAATTTCAACCCAAACGGTTCGAAAATACAACTTCCAACAAGGTTGTTATATTTCCGCCACTTGGGGTTCTCTGCAGCCGCAGCGGCAGCACCAGCACGACCGATGAGCTAGGAAGTTGTGAAAGCACAAGAGTATCGACACATATAGCGTCCCACACTAAAGACCTACCCATCTTCCAAGGAAATAATGACATGCCGTCCGGTCTCTTGCCATTGTCGCGGGCCAGACCATGGGGTTCCAATACGGCTGGAACGCCGACGGTGACAAGAGCGCGTCTGATTATGTCGTGCTATGCGACCCGCACTTCGGCTGCATGACAGACCGTGGTATCCGAGGCTGTTGACAACTTCGCCACATTGGCAGCGATGAGGAGAACAGCAGGGAGCGTCTAGACGTAAGGCAACATCGAGGTGGAAAGTATTGTCGTCGAGCAATGTGCCAATGTTCGACGACAGTAGTGCGTGAAGCCAGAGACTCGACTCCCACTCTCCCACAGCCAGCAGGCGCGCTCGCTCTGCAGGAGCAGTAAATGTTGAAATCAGGTTTTCCTGGCAAAGCGGCTCATCCCACCGTCTTTGGGATGGTGGTAAAACTACTTTGCAGAATAAAAACTTCAGGAAAGTTTACCAATAAAAAAAGACGTTCTCTCGAATGTCGATCCCAAATAAATCAGATTAATTATTGCAATTTCGAAATCACCTTCCATCCACGTCGATGCTTGAACACCTTAATTCCGAATTTTCCTTCCAACTTTCAGTTTTACTAAAAAGGTTTTATATTTATGGGTTCAGTTTAAAAAAAAGAATAAAGGGCGATCCCATTGGCCCGATAGACGTGAAACTCTCGTTTTAATGTCTGCTCGTCATTTTTAATGGGACCACACCTTAATACGGTTTATGTAATAAAATGCTCAGCAAAAACTGATTGATTACTATGATGTTATGTAATTTTGGTGTGAAATTTATTTTTAAGTGACTTTTAAATGTTTATGTTTATTATTATTTGTTTTTTTTTTGCCACAATAAAGCAAAGACCTTGTACACGAATTTAAAAAAATTACTGTTTTTCGAAAGGTTGTAAACAACAAAATGCAATGTTCTAATTGTTTCAGTAATAAAGTTTTAGAACTGATTTGAAAGTGAAAATTTACACTTACCTCAATAATACGTTTTTGATGTATTTTTGGAAATATTACAAATGGTTCTATAGTTTCGAAACTATCTACTAAAAGTACGTTTTTCTTTAGACACTCATTGTATGATTTAAAAGCCGCCACGTCATAAATATTATTGAAAGTGATATTTTGTATGTATGTACGTTTGTTATAAATGATAAATGATAAATGATCTTTATTTTGTAAATAGGTTTTCAAAAAACACTTTTACACGTCAATTTTGTTTTCAGTCAGTTTTAACGAGATGAGGCCGGTGTTTCCTAGCTGACTACCCTGAGAAGAAACACCGAAACAAACTCAGGGGTCAAAGTCTCTTTTAAAGTCCATACAGTAAACATGTAATGGTCAAATCATATGAGAACCATGCAGACCAGTGTCTCAGATGGTCTTTTGAGGAAAGAACCACACAGATTTGAGTGGACCTGTCCAGTCAGTGCAAGCATTTGTTAGTATTCGTGTAGCTCAAACTTAGGACTACCAAGGAGCTCAACGACTTGACGAACAATACCAAAGATACCATTTGGGTAGGCCGCGTCAAATACTCAAAACTGCCAGACATCATATAAAAATACAGAAAAGAAACTGTTGAACGTGTTACTCTTTCACGTTCAAAAGGTTGAATGAAATTACCTGAAATTTAGCAGACGGGTGACCGTGTCCTCGTCGCAGCTATGCGAGATGTACGGGACCGTTCATTGTGACGACGCTTGGGAGATGCCTATGTCCAACATTGGGCGTCTTTCGACTGAAATGATGATGATGATGATGAATCGTTGGAGCACGTTATGTTGGAATAATTTTCTATATTCAGGTGGACGAAACGCTAGTAGTTTTGTATTTTAACTAGCTAACCTATCTTATACAAAATTTTACAAGTCATTTTAATTATAATTTTAAATTTATTCTGATTTTAAATGCTATTTTTAATTTTAAATCTTACTTACGACAAATTGTATTCCTATAATAAAATTTACCTATTATATTTTAAGTTAAAAACATAAAAGTGATTTTGATAAGACAAATAGGTAATTTTCATTCAAAAACTTGGTTTCTCCAACTGGTACTTTTGGATCTATCTTCACGATATCTAAGTGGAGCACTTACTGTTTGATGGATGACATCCTTCTACACTTCCTGTATTATTCCATTCATCACTTATAAAACCAACGTCCTCGGATCAATATTTCAAGTTTCTAATCGTACTAACAATTTATGACCATCATAAGACACTAATATAATGTTAATAGCCTCAGATGTTATTCCAATTTTTTTTTTCATAATTATCATACTTACATACATATTTATATATCTACCTACCATTCATCCATCAATGTAGAAATATGTAAATTATATCTAACTAGCTTCTGCCTGCGATTTCGCCTGCATGAAAGTAGAAAACTGTTCCCAACAGAACATACTTATTAAGCGTACAGCTAAGGAGTGGAATTCTATGCCGGAGTCTCTGCTACAACCCGGGAGTCTTTAAGTTGAGAGCCATGGGGAAGAGCTTACTTCTATGTAAGCGAGCTCCTTCGTCGACCGCATTTATCGCTTTCCATCAGTCGAGATAGCGATCAAGCGCAAACCTATCAACAATAAAAAAAACACCCAGGATAAAAAGTATCCTAAGTTTTATCCTGGGCTGGCTGGCTTTTAGTATGTAGGCCAGAAGGAACGGTTTGGGTTTTTAGTCAGTAAGGGTCTGACACTATCTCCCATTCCCCCCAAGAGCGGGGGTTGTCGTAGGATGATTTTTGCCTACCGAAAAAAATATAAATAAATAATGTCTGTAATGTAGACTTGAAAAGTACAACGAATTGAAAAATTCACATTGGTACTTGCCTGATTTCGAACCTGCAACCTCATGCATGAGATGCGGGTCCCTTACCCGCTGAGCCATTACGATAATTACATCCGAGTCCGTTGAGGGTGAAGGAGTAACAAACACACACAAACATTCGCCTTTATAATATTAGTGTGGAATGTCAAAACAGAATTTAGAGCCTATAAATGTGGACGACCAATCGTTGACAGTTAATTGACAGGCGTTGAGATTCCATTAATTTTCTTAAGTAGAAATGTGATCATTAAGTCGGCAACTTCATTTTATCTGTAACTACTAGCGACTCTAATGATAACTATAACGCTACCATCGGCTTTACTTGTGTGAAAGTAAAAAATTGTTCCAAGCGAAAATACTCCCGGAATAAAAAGTATTCTATGGTATGTGCTTAGTTTTCCACGCTTGCCTCAAGGAGATGTCAGCAAACCGCAGGGGCCCAGCAGGGTCGAAGCCTTCTAGGGCCATGGGTTATAACGCAAACTCTGTTCTGAAAAAAGTGGTCCTTATGTTTAATCATATTAGGATCTTATGCCAAAGAAGAATCTTTGATTTCTTTGACAATATTGCCATAAAGAGAGGTGATAACCTGAAAAAGTCACTGCTTACAGAAAAAATAGATGGGAAAAGAATCAGGGGCAGGAGTTCAATACGTTTGCCAGGTCAAATTCGTGTTACATTGGAGACCACAGTCTGCGACGCCACCCATAGCACTGAAGATAGGACATTATGGCAAAATATAGTCCGTAAGAAAGCTATTCGACGAGGTCACGACCCTCAGCATTGCAGTATTGAGGACAAACGACGCAAGGAGGAGAAGAAAAGAGGATTCTAATGTTTGTCAAGCTGCTTGACATTAAAACCCTTGTAGAACGAATGTTATCGTAAGATGAACGTGACACATATACACTGAAAACTGCTGCGATTATTTAAATAATTAACTGCTAATCATATAGAAGGAAGAAACTGGGTATAAAGCTATGAATCTGTTTAAAGTAATTGGGACGCATTACTCTTATAACAAATCTGGTAAACAGAACATAAAATAAGGCCTATCTGAAGATATTGGACGACAATCCATGAATTCATAGACCATACTATGTTGATGACAAACACACTATAACAGAAAGAAAAACAGAAGTTTCAGTCACAGCAAATATTAAAATAATATTTGTCCGATATGATTGACTAAATAACAAAATGATATGAGAGTATTTACTTGATTCAAACCAACAACAGGCAGTTTTAAATGTTACCAGATTATTTTTTTTTAGTCTAAGTGTCAGTCATGTGTCATCAGTCTAAGCTGGAGCAAGCTGACGTATCAGACGTTTACTGACTAAAATTTTACTATGCCCTTCAATTGAGCGTAGTTTCAAGCGCACTTCAAACAGATATCTGTAAAACTGTAGGGTCTCAGCACAGCAGATGCCCACTGGGGTCTCGGGGAATTTCAGAAAAAGAAATCTGCGGTCAAAAGACGCAGGTGTAGTTTTAGACAGTAAAAGTCTGACACTCTTGAGCCACGCTCCACACGCTGTGAAACGAGAGAAGTCATTGGATGAATTACCACCAAAAAAAGATTGGCAATTTGTGTATATGGTGGAATGGAATTAAATAAAATTTGGTACTAGGATAGCTCAAAGTGGCTCATAGGCTATCTACACTAATATTATAAAGAGGTAAAGGGTTTTTTTTTTGTTTGAAGGAGGTAATCTTTGAAAGTACTGGTCCGATTGGTAAAATGTTTTCACCGGTAGAAAGCTCAACAGGAGGGGCCCAGCTGGGTCGAAGCCTAATGGGGCCGGTGTTATCCGAAAGGAAACTCGAGCCCCGGTATGAAGGCTAGAAGGAACGGGTGGGGTTTTTAGTCAGTAACAGTCTGACACTATCTCCCGCTCCACCCAAGAGTGGGTTTTGTCATAAGATGATTTTCCCCGTCGACAAAAAAAAAATCCGGGAATGTGTTTTTATATTATACAAAGGAAAATAAACTGAAAACACAACATTTAAGACTTTGAAGATTGGACTCAACTGGATCTGGTTCACCAATTAGTCTCTTTGCACACCTTTCCACCGAGTCCAAAGTTGCTAGGTGGTATTTTGCAGCACCAGCCCATATGTGGCTGCAGTACTCCACACACGAACGGACCTGTGCTTTGTATAGCGTTAAAAGCTGTCCCGGTGTGAAGCACCGCCGGACCTTTGCAAGGACGCCTAGTTTCCTAGCAGCTACCTTAGCTTTGGACTCATTTAACCGCCCAAAGTTAGAGAGAGATATTCCCAGGATTCCCCATCGAAAAAAAAAAGCTGCTTTGTTGCTGAGTGACAAAGGCTGTATTTTATATACGTGGGCACAGCCGCGGGTAAAAGCGAGTAATTTATAAATGTGTGAAGTACATTCTAACACTCCAAGGGCATAAACCTGTTTTCAAAAGTTTTGTGGACCTACTCTATCATTTGTATAGTGGTACTTTCTATAATCGCCTTATACAAAGCTTGCAAAATGCGATCACTGGGCGTGTAAACTGTGCTTAGTGTTCGCTATAATTTGATAGTTTGTTTAAGCATTGTTGATATACCTGGCTTTCTAAGCATGAAGGAATAGGTTGAAGGAGAGCGGTCCGCGGCAGCGACAGTTATGTGAACTGATGATGATAATGAAGTTGCAGGAAAGATGTGGATCTGAGGTAAAAATATATAACGAAAGGGGCAAAAATAAAAAAATAAGTGTTTCATGTCTGCCGCATATCGGATGAACTGTGGGCTAAAAAGCCACTTTTTGAATCCCAATAAACGCAAGGCAACATTGTAGCAAGGTGAAAGTGCAAAGATGAGCATGACAACTACCGAAGAGACTGGCCCGCAATGGCCGAGGACAGACGTGTGTGGAAAATAAAGAGGGAGGTCATCACCCAAAAGACATAAATGGGCTAACTATAAAATATTTATATCTAAGCAGTTATTTACTAGGACACGGTTGAGGTGGTCGCTTGGGCGGAGCACCGCTCGTGCAGGAGATCAGTTGGCGAAAAATACAGCGAGCGTACCCCTGCTAATGAAAAGAAAATTAATCAATAATAAGCTCTGCTTAGCTTGGGACTAGACAGCGTTATAGTTTAAAATAATAACAATCATATAATTTTGCTACTACGTTCTCCAGGACCGCAGTTATTCTTTCCAATAATTTGGCACATGGCCTTCATCATCATCATCTTCATTTCAACCCAAAAGACGCCCCCTGCCAGTCCCCGAAGTGACGCCACAAACGACCTGTACGTCCTCGCATCCATTGGATTCTCACAACCCTCACATCATCGATCCACCATATGAAGGGCCTTCTAACGCTGCGCCTTCTGGTACGCGGTCGCCACTCCAGAACTATCCAGCCCTATCGACCATCTGTTCTGCGCAAAATGTGCTCTGCCCACTGCCACTCAAGTTACGCAATTCTTAGGGCCATGTCAGTAACCTTGGTTCTCCTGCGAAAATTTTATTGCTTTACTGTGAGGCAAAGGTATGACGTTCATAAATTATTTTTGACTTAATATGAACTAAACTATCAGCCTTTCATTTCCTCTTGACAAATTAAGGCGTTGTTCACACCAAACGAATTGTTTGCCGCCGATTGTGAGCACGTGTTACGCAATTTATCGCTTTTTCATATTATACAGGGCTATCTGTAATACAACAACAACCTTGCAGGACTGCATTACTAACATAGTCCTGAGAGATTGCCAGTGTTTTACAAATAACCCAGTATATAAACATCTTGTTCACACCGAACTGACTATATGTTATTACGTAATGCGTTGTCGCTGACTGACACTGAATCGGTAGCTACGAGTAATTTAGCTTCACTGTTCGTGGACTAACCGACATTTGACTATTCAAAAGTGCCTACAAATGGTCTATTTGAATTTTTTTTTTATTATTACTGTACTAGGTTTAGCAAAGCAAACCTACTCTTTTGTTTACACAAGTAACGCATGCTACGCTGTAGCGTATCGTCGCTTTGGTGAGAATGCATACTCATCGTTTACACTAAGGCTAATAGTGCGGAGCATACTTACAGTCGGCGGCGGATAATACGTTTGGTGTGAACGTTGCCTAAGTTTACTTAAGATACAAAAAGATGCCTAATTAATTAGAATATCTCAGGATGTTGAGCAGTATCCTGCATTATATCATTAGCTACATAAAGACATATTATGACCAATTTCCGATGTTAACGGTAATATATATTGTAACAGACGTTTTATGAGACAGATGAGCTAATCAGTAGGCGCCTCTTCTCTCGTTACGGCTTATATGGGTCAAACTTTATTTTGAAACTAGTTGGTGCCCGCGACTTCACTCGCGCCAGACTCGTCGACAATGCCATTTGGTCATAATTTCAAGAAGTTTTATTTTTGCATGACACATTATATTTTATTCCAAATATCAGCTGTAAAAGTCTCATCCAAATCGTTACGGCCGTTCTGAAGATTAGCTGGAACAAACAGAATGACAGATAAAAAAATAAAATTGTATACCTTATTGGTATCAAATATACTTTCATATACCATTTAGTAAAAAAAATATTTTGATACTGCTGACTTCAACTTTATTTAAAAGTATAATTATATGTATAGATAATTAAATATATGTTCTAATTCAGGTCATGATAGCCAGGCCTTGGGCTGAGGAAAGGTTTTATTTATTATTGATAGGCTCGCGATTCACCACAATAAGTATCACCTGATAGTAAGCGATGATGTGGTCGACGATGATGCATTTTTTGCTTAGAAGTAACTTGAACAGGTTACTCTTGACTTAATTCATGAATCCCCAAGCGACCACCGGTGGCCGCGCATCTATTGTCTTACTATTGTGTCTCTAATTGACGGTATCTGAAGGGTTAATTAAGTATTATATTTGGTGATTGTAAAGAGTAGCTGAAGAAACACATGCGCATTTTAGTCAGTAAGTCACGAAGAAGTTATTTGATGATTTCCTAAGGTCTATGATTTATTCAAAATCTAAAAGTTTTTATTTCACATAGGCTATATGGGCACTTATAAAAAGTCAGAAGCTAGAGCACGATTCCAAATTGGTCGTTTTCTATGGAGAAGAACCGGCAAGAAACTGCATGGTTACTCTTTAGTAATGTCTAAATCTGTTTACCTGTTCAAGAGTATTTGAGCAACAAACATCTATACTTACAGATAATAACATTTATTTTAATAGAAGGATAGATAGGTCATGTCAGGATAATAACATTTATTTTAATAGAAGGATAGATCTTTCTAAATAACTTTAATTTACCTACTAAACCTGTATCACCTACTTAATATATATGTTTTTTTTTTTTACTTTTTCCCACACTAGGAAAAACTGCCGTGTCTCAACACTGAGTGTGTTCACAAACATGTACACAAGACACCCAGATCTAAAACAACTATTTGTAGGCTAACAAATATTTTTTCAATGGGCTTTCGTAACTTTTACAATTTCAAATGGAGGGTAGAAATACATGCTTGCGAACGAAAACGCATTCCCTACCTATGTTCCATCCTACTCCCACGCGCGCGCTGACTGATACTTTTGCTCTGTCATACGTCTGTCACAAACGTTATATGAAGACACACCTCACTCTTGAAAATTCCACCACGCGAAGTATCACGCTATCTATTAGTGCCTATTTTTTTTTTCTTATGTTTTCGATTTACGAACTGTTACAAGCGTTGTAGCCTGACTGGTGTTAAAGAACATTGAAGGGGAGTGCGTGCCGTATACATGCAGTGGTTCCAGACTGAACGAGCCTCGTTTCGACGGACAAAGTCAAGGTTAGTGCAAGTTCCTAGTACCAATTTTTCCTAGTGAAGCCCAACCTACTTTTGTCGTCTAAGAGCTGCGTTTGCCAGGTCACTTATGGCTACGCCTTCTCACACATCATCAATATACAATCCACTTCCATCCAATTTTCATTTGAACCAGCCTACCCAGCGCCAGGGTATCCGTACTTAACATTTTTATTTATATTCCCGCCAAAGTGACCCTGGCGTAAGGCGCCACCATCCACAATATGCAGTGCGGCAGCCAATCGCTCACCTACTGCGCGAAACGTATAGGTATCGGCATGGATCTTGAGCGTTCAGCGTCAGAGTGGGGATCGCTTTGCACATTCCATACATTGGCGAGACAATCGTCTACGTTGTTAGACACATGCAGCAAGCGCAGGGAACGAATCACGAGTGAAGTCTATATAACGCGATGTGGCGCGGCGATCAAAAACGCTAACGCTCCTCATCTTCGCGTCTCACTTCATACCACTAAATAGGCCCGATATTTGACTTCTGCGCAACCTGAAGCCAGCGATTAAGATCTGTGCAGGTATCTGTACCATCGAATTGATTAATTCAAAAGTTTTTCCTCAAATTTAAAATACCAGTCCTCTATCAACGGCTATCCTAACAATGAACCGCGGATATGGAGCGAAACGAAAATACACAAAAAAAAATCGTTACAAATTAGGTACATCAAAGGTTTTTTTTCTTTCCTATTACGTCACGATCAACGGCAATTACTCTTTTTTTAAGCTCAGAGGGGGATATTTTTGATTTGTTCGATTTAAAAACCACTCAACTAACCACTGGTATTTCTTTGAACCTTTTAGTCTAGTTTAATTCATGAAACCCCAAGCGACCACCGGTGGCCGCGCATCTATTGTCTTACTATTGTGTCTCTAATTGACGGTATCTGAAGGGTTAATAATAAAATATGGTTGACAATAATCAGCTTTCGGTCAGTGGGTCGTCTTAGGGGTGGACTTTTAGAAGTTGGAGTATACGCTTAGATGCGGAGTTGAGTACCTATATACTATGTGTCCTAAATTCAAAAATATTAGGATTTCTAATTATTATGTAATTATATTAGGAGGTATAATTGTGTGGTACTTAATTTGCTTGTCCTTTAACCTACAAAGTTTAAGCGCGAGAAAAAATTGTTCAAATATTTGTTACGCGAGGGAATCGAACCCACTACACTCAGCACGGCAGCCAAACGTACAACCACTGCGCTAACCGTACCATCGAATTAATTCATTCAAAATGTTTTTCTCAAAACAAATTCCTTTAAAATACCAACCATTCATCAACGGCTACCCTAACAATGAACCGCGGATATGGAGCGAAACGAAAATAAAAATAAACATCAACAAATCGTTACAAATTACTTCGGCTCCTAATCGGGCTCCTCAATAAATCGATTAATTTATTCACATCACTAATCTCATTAGTATAAGTAAGGCCTTGCACACAACAAGCGAAGTCATGTCATTTTTAATTTGAATAGTCAGTCTTATAACGTTCCTACTGTTGGGACTCAGGCCTCCTCTCTAGGAGAGGGAATGGGAAGTAATCTACCACGCGGGCCCAGTGCGGGTTGGTGGTTGTCACATGTTTTAGAATTTTCGGTTCTAGGAAATGCCGGTTTCCTGACGATGTTTTCCTTCGCCGTTTTGAGAGCAGTGGTGATGAATTAAATTACACAAAATAATACACTCGATTGGATTTGAAGCCGCGAACTACAACTCATAAGTCGGGGTCGTTACCATATGGCCACCACTGCTCAAATAATTTGAGTGATCTTGTTATAATATAGGTTAGAGGAGTCTTTGATGAGCTTGTCTGCCTGCAAGATCATACACGGAACAATCGATTCACCTAGTTTGCATGGGGAGCTGTGTAAAACTTTTGTCCCTCTGCGATGACCGTTCGTTACCAGGTCTGCTTGGATCGACCACGTTCACGCATTCCTTTTCATTCGCATTCCAGGAATCCTGTCTAGGACTTGCCTTGGTATTTTCAGGGTCCCTTCGGAGCGTATGGCCGATCTAGTTCTACTTGTACTATTTTATGTTATACAAAAAAAAAACTGAAAACAAAAAAAAAACATAAAAGTCAAACAAAGTAGTAATTAATTTATCACACACAATTTCAGTTGTAATTAGCGTAGGGTTTTGTTCATTTTACTTAATGATCTATACTTAGTTAAACTGTCTCCGCACACGGGTTTAAAAAAAAACCGCTTCAAGCTTCATTTTGAGGTGGCCTTTTATTTTTATTACCATGTGCGGAGACAGTAAGTATTTATTTTAATGTTAATTCTTCCTTAACTAATAAATAATCAAAACTTATTTTATTTTATTAAAAAAACGACAAAAATAAGTAAATTAAAAATACATTAAAAAAGGTAAATTAAATTATAATGAAAACAAAAAGATTTACCTAATTTATCATTCCGGGGTTATCCGAAAGGAAACTCGAGCCCCGGTGTGAAGGCTAGAAGGAACGGGGTGGGGTTTTTAGTCAGTAAGACTCTGACACTGTCTCCCGCTCCACCCAAGAGTGGGTTTTGTCATAAGATAATTTTCCCCATCGACAAAAAAAAAACCTAATTTATCATTGATCATTATTTTTTAATTTATTTAAGTAACCTTTGCTTTCAAAAAAATATTTCTCTGAAAAATGGAGCTCTGGCAGGTCAGTGTACACTTCAGTTTATACCAACGTGCCGATCCAAAGCCGATTATAAGGGATTGATTTACAATCGTCCGTCCTTAATAATCACTGTTTTGGTACAGTTTTATTATTAGACCATTTGACTTTGGGTCAAGTTATCATTTTCATAAAATACGGGTTTATATTATAAATCATAACCGTTTTAGTAATACTTATATTGGACTGTGGGTTTGCCTTGTTAGAAGCTAATTTATTTGGACACTTCTGTAAGATACCTACAAGTTTTTTTTGTTACAAATTACTCATGGCCTATCTGGACATGAGTAATTTCAATTTGTGTTACTTAGGTAAATAAAATAGCCAACGAAAACGTAACAATTTTTTTCGGTTCAGATCAGATTCATCAACGATTGCATCACTGCTTACCATCATGTGGGATCGCAGTCAAGCAAAAAACTTCCTCTATTTTTTTTTTTTTTTTACCACTATCTCACCCGATAAAAGGCGACGATGTGGCCGACGATGGAGCTCGCCTAGCAAATTATTCACTCTTGACTTAAAGACCCCTAAGGTATAGCTATCAAGAAACATAGATTCCGACAGCGAATTCCGCTCGAATTCGCATTTCAGTATATTTAAACTTGATCATCATTAATTTTTGCATATACGAGTAATATCTCTATGAGTTTCTTCTCAGTAAATGTTCCTATTTCTAACTACACACATCTTTCACATCCACTCGTCTTATAAGGACTGGAGGAGCCCAAGTTGTCGACGGCGCGTAGTACCTCAAAGAGATGTCAAAACTTCTGAAAAGGAAACCCTTGATGTTAGATCACGAAAGGCAACAGAAGGAACATAGACGTGGTTTTAGTCAGCAAATGTCTGACAAGCCCTCTGGCTTCACCATTAATTGGGGGAAGACATTAGATGATTTTTTACTTAAAAAAAAAAACTATCTTCCACGTCTTCGTCCCCTATATTTAAAGCCTCTCTTGCATAATCTGGTACAGATTTAATTTCTTTTCTTCAAAATGTTACAACCCATCAGGCCAACACCCAACCAAGATAAGAAAAAAATAAATTGATCTCCAAAAATGTATTGTTAAAAATAAAAATAAAAGAAAACAGATGCCCTTATTATTAGTAGATATAAAGAATCGAGTAGGTCCCATTCTGTCGGCAATAAAGTACCTGTCTCAATTTTTGGACCTCATTCCAAATGATTTATTAAACCAGTAACATGATGTATATAAAAGTGCCAACAATTGCCAATACCGCCAACGCATTGGCCAAGGTTTGCCAAGTTTATGTGCCGTGGAACTAAATTAAGGCATCCTTTTGTGTTGAGACTAGTATTATTGGGTCATAAAATGGACGTTTGCTGTGGATTTTTACGGTGCTTAAATATGGAGTTGTTAGCTAATAGTGTTTTTTTACTAACTAGCCCACAATGTACCTGGAAGAAGCAGTTATGTAATAGTACATTATGATGTAAGTGTGTAATGTTAATGATTACAGTCAAGGCGGTATTCAGACCAGAGCCGTGGTGAGGGTAAGAGAGCCGAGAACGGTAATCATTAATTACTCACGTGTATCACACGACGTTTTTCAATACACTTGTCAAGAAAATAACTGTAAGACTAGTAAACTATTTGGCGGTAAAAAATTGTTTTCATATGCATAATATGCACGCCCATTTTGTTTTTTTTTTTCTTTTGCTCTTGGGACTTTCTCGACATGCGCCCATCCTGATACGATAAATGTAATAAAATTATGGCGGTGGAGAGGTCGAACAAAAAGGTTTTAACCCCATTATGGCACTAGTGCGTAATGGTGATCTAAATGTCACAGTTTGGTAACAAGTGCCATTATATGCCTACGTGCAGTGCAATAAGACTCACTTTATGAGCAAGCGTATTGAAAAATCGCTTAATCGTTAAAAGGGTCTTGCATAGCGTCTCTGTATCATTAACCTGCGATTTGTCATATACAGGATATTCAGTGTGTACTAGTCACTGTTCGGTTTATGAAAACATTCACTGGCAACTTCTTAACTCAATCTCACTATACGGACTATCCCACGGATAAACCTGTAGGCTCGGTCTACCGGACTTTCCTCCTGTTGATCATGTTTAGTATCTCTGACAGACCAATCAAGCAACCAATGGCCAAGAAGCTTTCCTAATGGAAGCAATCGTAGTTATTTGTTTGAGTATTGATAAACTCTAAGATTATCAACTCAAGGCTCGGGATTCGCAGAACGACCAGCAACGGATAACTTGCCGTCCAGCCGTTTGGTAACCAGTTGGACTGAGCCCGAGTCGTCGATACCTCAAAAAGATATCAACAAATCCGTGGGGACCTGGTAGAACCATGAGGAATTTATGAAAAGGAAACCCACGCTGCTAAAATGCAAAAGACAGCTGACGGGCACAGATGTGTCTTTAATTAATAAAAGTCGAACATGCCTCTCGCTCCTCCCTAGAGCTGGAGAAGTAATTAGATGATTCCCACCTCAAAAGAAATTAATCAGTAGAAGTCTGACACGCTCTTCCACTCCGGCCTAGACCAGAAGAACTATATTAGATGATAAGCCAACTAAAAAAAAACTTACCATTACATACAGACATTTCACCCAAGATCAAAACTATGTCACCTCTTTATCAAAAAACACCGAAGAAACCCCAAAAAAAAACCGTACACCCAAAAAACAAAAGAAACACCGATCATAATTTTTCCGGCAACATTTTTCGCCTCCCAATTATTTGTAGCGTCGGTACAGATAAGTCGCGGCCGTTCTTAAGTGCGCGTAACCATCGGACATCGTAAATATGATCGGGATCAGCAGCACTATGTTAAGGACTGAACGAGAGCAGCCTTGCCCTTAAAGAATGATACGTGGGTGGATATGGACAAAAATTGTGTGGAAACTGCGAGCAATTTTTGCGGAGATGTTTGTTGCTTGTTGTGTAGTGGAAAGGTTTTGTGTTTGAGGAAGGAAAGGTAGGTTTTTAAATGTTAAGGCCTTAGGTATTATTAAGAAAAGGACTCAGTCTTATCAATATATAAGTTAGGATAGATATGTGTGTTTGTGGCCTACGGTCCACTGGTAATTCACAAGAGTTAAAATTATAGTCCGCAAAAGATCGATACTTATATCTACAGGAGAACCATGGTTACCGACATAGCCGGAAAATCGCGCAAACTAAGTTGCAGTTGGCGGGCGGCACAGATTAGAGAGCGAACACCTACCGGAAGACGTAGCTTTGGAATGCCCTCCATAAGGTGACCGATGACGATGAGGTGATGATGATGGTGAGGGTCGCGGGAATTCGGTGGTTGTGAGATGTATAGTATCAGGTCATTATTCACTATTATTCATTATTATTAGGTCACTTTGGGGAAGCTTATGTTTAACAGTGGATGTTTTTTTAGCTAAAATGATGATGATGACGAAAATGTCTAAAAATGCAGAAACTTTCGACTGAGAAGTAAAATTGATCCAAATTAATTTCTATCGCAATTATTGGGTTTTCTATTACAATGCTCCTTATTTTTCAAGGTATAGTTGCTCAGGTGCTCTAAATTTTATTTTTATATATAATTTTATTTTTAGTTGACATAATATTTCTTTTGAACTTGTGGTCCTTGTTAGCAACAAAGAAACAAAAATGGTCGCCGGACCAAAAAATATGGTAAACTACTAATTTAGGTGAATTCAATAAAAATTATAACAGTGTCTTTTGATAATATTTTTATTAGCGCATTTTTAATCCACTTTAAAAACTAACAAAGAATATTTTCTCCTACATTTAGACCAATTTCTAACATTTGCTGGGTATAACGTAACATTATTACATGAATTGAATAATTTTCAAGTACGAAAATGACCTACTTTTCTGAAAAATAATACCAGAATGTTATAAAATTACTTATCCAGCACAACAAATCTTTGACGCTACACTTACGAAACTCGACCCAATATTTTAGAATAAAGAAAAACGAAGAGAGCGTTCAACTTTATATGTGAATGGACAAATAAATTCAGTTAAGTCGAACCTCATACGAGATAATAACGCGTCTTGTTTAAATTGTGGAAACAACAATATATTGGAGGGGCAATTGTACTTTTTGATATTAAGTTGGTAGCACACGCGAGGTCATTGGTGTATACAAATTTTTTTTAACTGCTTTTGTTCTAGGTGGGAAATCACTCAATAACATCTCCTTATCTAGGGTGGAGCAGGAGATCGTATCAGGCTTTTAGTGACTAGTACCCACTCCTAGAAAAGAAAAATATTTTATTTGGTGGAAAAGACGTAATCTTGGTACTACGAGAATATGAACATTCTTTAAGAAAAACATGCGCCACGTCAACGCAAAGCCCTCCTATGTTCCTTCTTGGCCTTGCGTTCCAGGACCTCGGGTTTTCCTTTCAGAAGGAAACTCATGGTACCAGTAGGCTTTGCCCCTTCGATTGTGCTGACATTTCCTTGAGGCACGTGTAGAGCACTACGCGGCATTTAAACTGCCCCTGAGACATAAATCTTATGTGTTTCTGTTAGAGACCTCACGTTTGGTGTTGTCGTTAGACATGTTGAAAGTTAAATTCACGCACGAAAAAAAAAAAAAAGACGTGTGGCACTCGGAGACTGCCGCGGTAAAGCTATTGCATAGCATTTTTTATCAACTTATTTGTGATTGAAGTTGACAAGTTGCCATTACAACCATTTAGTGGGGGGTGTTAGGTTTTTTTCGTTACGGAATTTCTGCATTCGGTCTCCACACTCAAGGCCCGCGATAGAAGCTATGCAATAGCTTAAAACTCGGCGTACATTGGGTTGTCCGTTGGTAGAAAGGTTATGGCAGAATCAAAACATATAAATACAAAAAGTAAAAAATACAATCGAGATATGTAGACCATATTTTATCATTTAATTACATCTGTGGTGAAAAAGCATCCTAAAAATCATAACCTCAATGAAGATGCTTTCGACCATGTACACCAACCTCAAAAATTAAAACAAAAATGGTTTTTATCCGAATCCCTCGATACCGCTCGACCTTTAAATAATGATTTATTCAGTCAAGTGACATTACGTAGCCAATAAATAATATTTTAATTCTTCTTTTGTACTTTTAAATAAGGTCTCAAAATATGCGTGATATAGTCCCGAGGGTCACAGTTTAATTTCATGAAATTCTTTATATTTATATGCGTGATCGGAAATCGAGACAATATATGAAGTGATGTTATATCATGATATTTTTGACACGATAATTATTATATTCGGTAGTGTAATTTACAGGTGTCGTTAATGTTCATTAATTAAATGTTAATTGTGATTTATTTTGAGATTGTAGTAATTATTCTCCTTCAATAGGAATTTACTACTAACGTGATGATTTATTCGATTTTTTTTTTGTTACAACTAAAAGTTGAAGTTGAAAAAAACTTAAAAATACACTAAAACGGTCGAAATAACTTTAATTTCGGAAGTCGGAAGTTTCTTATCACAGACTTCCGAAATTAAAGTTATTTCGACCGTTTTTGAGTATATTTTTTGGTGAAGTCATTTTTTTTTTAGTTTTTTATTTCTCATTTTTTTGTTGCGATACACTTTAGCCTTTTGTAAGTTGTAGACTTTTTCTCATGACAATTCCAATTAATCCTAACTTACTAGGATACGTTGATTAATTACGGAGTTCTGGTGCCTATCTTCCGGCTCCATCGTATAGGATATAGGTAGTCGCTCCTTGTAAAATATTGGGATTCAGTTTCATCTGGTCACCCCAAAATTGGGAAAACGCTAGCCCATATTTAGACCAGTTTCTACCAATGACCTGGTATTCTTCCATTACATTACGAAACATAAATCATTTTAAAGGTACCAACATAAAGAATGTACAGCAAGGTGCGACCACTTATTGGAGCGCTAAAAAGTTAACGTTGTTGTTGTTTATTATTCGTGTTACCGACATTTATCATGAACAAATTGACGCCTTCTCAAATGTAAGGAGTACTCGTAATGCCGACAAAGTGGCCTGATAAGTATTGTTGTATTGTAAAATGGATCCGTAGAGGTGTTTTTGTTGTAGAGACCTGGCCTACCAGGTCTTGGGTTTTGGCCCAGTTTAAAGACCTACGTAGAAAGTAAAAAGTACTAATACTTTTTACGGCATCTAAAAATACAATATTTACTTTTTTTAAATTCTCGAGTATCGTTGATGCATTCACAAACAAGAGCAGTGGTGGCCGAGTGTTAATAGCTCGGACTTACGAGTTGTAGTCGCGGGTTCAAACCCAGCCAGGCGCATTACTTTGTGTAATTTATTTTATTACCACTGCTCTCAAAACGGTGAAGGAAAACATCGTGAGGAAACCATGTCGTAGAACCAAAAATTTGAAGACATGTGACATTCACCAACCCGCTCTGGGCCCGCGTGGTGGGTTACGGGCCATTCCCTCTCCTAGAGAGGAGGCCTGAGTCCCAGCAGTGGGAACTTTAAAAAAAGGCTGATGATGATGATTCACAAACAAGTCAACTCACCTAGACACGGAAGAACTATCTGTAGGCAAAACAAATAGTTGGTCCTTTGAAATCTCACCAGCGACACACAGCGCAGCAGCCAAGCTTGTGTCTTAGCCTCAATTGTGTCTCACTTCTTTTCCTTTCCTTGAAAATCTCTCTATCACTCAGGGTGCACTTTTACGACATGACCAGCCCATTTTCACTTCCGATTGTCTGCTCTTCCCCACAGCCGCTCTTTAAGTTACGAAGTGCTGGTGGGGTTTGTGAATTTCTACGCCTCAACCATTGAATACCTCATTATCATTTCAGCCAAAAAACGTCCACTGTTAGACAGAGGCCTCCCCTAAGTTTCACCACAACGATCGGTCTTACGCGTTTTACATCCATTTGTATCTTGTGACCCTCACCAGGTCATCCGTTCACCTTATGGGAAGCTTTCTAACGCGACGTCTTCTGGGGCGCGGTCGCAACTCTAGTCTGCCTGCCTGTGAAATTACCCTGCCCTGGCCTTGCGCACTGACACGATTTTCTGAGCTATATCGGCAACCTTGGTTCTCCTGCGGAAGAAAAAAGATGATAAAAAAGAATAACTTTTATGCCGTATATCACACCACGATTGCATCGCCCCCTATAGATACGAATGAAAATACTCCGAGCGATATTTACGAGTGCAACAATATCAACCGTGCTAATTTGTAATAATTGTACCAGAAGTGATAACAAATCAGTAATATGGAGACCACCGGAACTGAGGACTTACTTTAAAAATATTAAGTTTTCAGAAAGTCGTCTCTATAAATATGAAACAAAAAAAATCATTGAAATCAACTATTTCAGGCGGAAGACGCCCACTATTGGACATAGGTCTCTCCTAAGTGTTGACACAAAGAATGGTTCTGTGCGTCTCGCATCCATCGAATTCAATATACTTATAAAAATTGCATCTCTCCGTTATCGAAAATAGGGTCCAAGCTTACGGCGGTCAGGTTTCCAGAGAAAGGAATCTCCTAATAATACGAGCCGTGTCCAGAAGTACCGTTTTCTAAATGCCGCTTTTTAAAACAAAAGCTTGTTTGATATAATTATTGGCATCACAAACTTAGGTTATCTGAAAAGTCTTAGATTGGATTATATTTCTAAATGAGTGATAGGCTCGCGTTTGATGGTTAGCGATGATTGTGGTTGACGATAGGGCCTCGCCTCGAGGCAACCTCATTCTTGACTTATAGACTCTAAGTTATAGCTATCAGTAAACAAAGACTCAGGCAGAAGGCATACTGATTGGATTCCTTTTTTAAGTCCACAGTTTTACGAGTCTAACCTACAAACTTACATACATCTTTATCGGTACTTTCGTGGAAGGAGTTAAATCGTGTCAAAATACAGATTGCTAGGAATCGCCCATCGTACATCTTTATACACTGAGTTGTGTCAGTTTTTTATTTATTTTAAAACATGTTTATATTGCAGTTTGCGGTTTTAGCTAAAATTATGATGCTAAAAATACATGCCTCACTAGTTTATGTTCTCGTAATGTTGGATTATATTCCAAGGGAACGTTATCCTGATATAAAAGTGTCCTATGGTATGGTCTCCCTGTGTGCGAAGTTTCATTCATCCGTAGAAGCAGGATTGAATTAAACATCCAGACTTTCAAATTTCCTCATTTCCACCTGACGCAGTTCCGATTATGATTGTTTTGAGAGGTTCCTGTGTCTGATTCGGTGGGAAGAAAGTCGGGAGTCACTGGACGTTTTCGATTCGAAAAGGTAACTTGCCGTTAGCCGTCTGACAAGTCCGGCTCAGTAGGGCTTTGTGTGTCTCAAAGTGCCAAAGTTTAAACTAGTGCTTGACTGCGATCCCACCTGATGGTAAGCAGTGATGCAATCGTTGATGGTAAGGCTCACTAGTTTATTAAGAATCTATTCAGTTAGTGAATAGGCTGCTTAATATTAAGTGTGTCAAATCGAAGAAGTTACCGTAGCCCTCGCAAAAGAGCAACTAAAGAAACAAAGTGGGTTTTAATCAATAAAAGTCTAATAGCTATAACCTAGGAGTCTTTAAGTCAAAAGTGAATAGATTGATTCTAGGCAAGCGGTTTCCATCGTCGGCCACATCATCGCTTACCATCAGGTGAGATAGTGGTCAAACGTGAGACGAAACGTAAAAAAAAAATAACACCTATTCCCATTCATGACTTACCACTAAAAAAAATTAAAACACTTCCATTTGACGCATCAGCAGGATTTTTGCATTAAAAAATTAAACGAAAGTAGTCTAACGATACAATTAATTGGAACATAACTGATTTGTTTCATATAATTCTTTGATCTGTTAATAAGGCCAAATTGTTTTTCGCAGGTTTTCAAAAACTTCCCGAATACCATATTCAGAATCTTAATACTGGCTAAAATTCCCATTTACCATACTTACTCTCTAAAAGGACAGTAAATTCAACCACCAATCACCTAAAGACTTCTTAAACGGTAAAAAATCGATGCAAGCAATAAAATTTTAAACGCTTGATCTGGTTGGAAACGATTCCCTGAAATAATTTGTGGTTCAATGCGGTAGATCTTAACAGACACTGTAGTTCAATGATAATTCTTTATGAATTATGTTTCATTGTTTTTTTTTTCGGATGGTACTCTCATTGTTGAGTTGTGTTTTTGCCCTTATCTACATCTACACTAATATGATAAAGAGGTAATTAATAATAATATATTTTCAGTATATGCTGCTGGTATTTTGCTGCTTTTCAGTATATGAGAGCAGTGGTGGCCGAGTGGTAATGGCTCCGACTTACAAGTTGTAGGTCGCGGATTCAAACCCTGCCAGGCACATTACTTTGTGTAATTTATTTCATTATCACTGCTCTCAAAACGGTGAAGGAAAACATCGTGAGGAAACCGGCATGTCGTAGAACAGAAAATTCAAAGACATGTGACATTCACCAACCCGCACTGGGCACGCGTGGTGGATTATGGCCCATTTCCTCTCCTAGAGAGGAAGCCTGAGTCCCAGCAGTGGGAACATTAAAAAAGGCTGATGATGATGTGTTCCTTCTCCGTTTTGAGAGCAGTGGTGATGCAATAAATTACAAAAAGTAATGCGTCTAACTGGGTTTGAACCCGCGACCTACAACTCGTTTGTCTGGGCCATAAGCACTCGGCCACCACTGCTCCCCAAACAGATACACTTTCATATTGCCTAATAAAGTATGTAAATTTGTATTTTTTCATCTCATAAGTAACGTTAAGCAAGACATTATACATCATTTCACACCACATATCTTACTTGACGGACGCTGCTTGCCTCTCGAAAATAATAAATAATATTGATAACCTCGCAAATTGTATTTACGAGCGGACCAAAACGTTCATAATTGAATTTTCAGAAACACCCACAAATTATTGATGGAGTAATACCATTGAAGTTACTACCGGGAAGTTGGGATGTTGTTTTTGTACCTACGCTTTTTGAAGAGAAAGAGAGATCTGTTTGTTTTATGTATAAACCAATTTTCAACCGTACACTCGAATTAAGGTTCAGTTGAAAACCAGCGTCAGGCAACTACCATGTAGTTGTCTGGCATTTTTGCTGAATTATAAAATATTAGTGTCTACATGTTGTTACTACATTGTGTATATCTACGAGTGTGTATGCCAAATAAAATAGTTTTCTTTCTTTCTTTCTTTATGGGCAGACTAACTTTAGTCGCGGCTTCACCTGTGAGAAAGTAGAAAAAAATATTATTCCAAGACAAAATACTCCTAATAGGTCTTAAATTATCATAATAGTAGCGACAACCATGTAAGTAACGAGATATTTGTATTATATAACATGATTGAAAAGAGTTTCCATAGGGTTCCTTGGACATTAGTTTTCCATAAAAATCTACGCTTTGAATTGGATTTTTTTTTTTGACAGACTGACTTGTTGACCTTTTCTAAAGTACTTGTACGTGGTTTATCCCTACTAATATTATAAATGCGAAAGTAACTCTGTCTGTCTGTCTGTCTGTCTGTTACGCTTTCACGCAAAAACTACTGAACGGATTTAGATCAAATTTGGTAGGTAGGTAGAAGAGACACTGAAATAACACATAGGCTACCTATAATTCCACTGCTGAGCACGGGTCTCTGCCCGCGCGATATAAACTGTAGACCACGCGGGCGAAGCCGCGGGCGGAAAGCTAGTTTGGAATAAAATGCTACGAGTCTTTGATCTAATTAAGGTTGATACGACCCCAATTGATTGGACGTAAATAAATAGATATTCTTTGATTGTAGATATCGACCATAAAGTGTAATACCAAAACCTAACCCTCACCATTTTTGAATTACCATTCCTAGAATGCATTTAGGTACAAATACCATATGTCTTCTCTGCCAAGCTCCTAGTTGTAAACTACATAATCCAATTAGCAATGCACGGTAGGTAGCAGCTCCGGCAGTGTATAATAAAGTCATAAGCAACACTGGTAGCTGGTAGGGCGCGGCATTAATCACAGATTACTGCGAGCTTAGATGCACTATCTCTTTGTCCTGAACTCCCAGGGAGGGACAAAGAGTATTGAAGGAGGTTTGGGAGGATATTTATGCCTATTTGTGTATGGTTTCATAGAGGTGGATTTTGTGTATGCTTCGTATTTCGATAATTTGTGAGGCATTTTTGATGAAGCAGTCTTTCATAATCCGCAAACGAAAGAACTTGATGAAAATTACATAAAATAATCAAACATACACTCAAAATATTTTTGAAATTATCAGACACAGAAATGAAAAAAAAGGAGCAATTTTCACGTTCCAGAGCGGATCATGTAAAAAAATGTCTTGCAGACACTAAACACTTATAACGATAAATATATTATTATATTTGAGAACGTTATATAAAGACGTTGTCGTTGGTGCGTTAAAAACGTCCAAAGTGAAGAAAAAAAACTAAATTCAAAGAATAAACAAAACTAACTTAACAAACTAGTGCGTCTCACCATCAATGATTGCATCACGGCTTGGCATCAGGTGGGATCGCAGTAAGCACTAGTTTATATCAATAAAAAAATTGATAAAACAAACCGTTGTAGCTGAGAGATGACTAGTCCTAAATTATTCAGTACATGCGCCACCATCGCACTCCAGAGCACATTAAAAGCCTCGGAAACATTAGGGGACGAAATATACCCCATCGTATTGTACAACGCTGTCAAATTGTGTAACAACAGGTCCTGCATCAAGCAAATGCGTTGTTAAATTTTAAGGGGCATGTTGCGGCACACTGGGCAACGTTGCAGCGTCACGTAGCATCAAAGCATCTTATTTCAAATAAACCATTTACAGGCACTTTTGAAAGGTCAAAAAGTCTGTCAAACAGAAAAATGATGCTGATTATTTATTATTTATTTATTATATTCTTTAAACAAATTGCACATTCTAAAGCGTAAATCTCTATAGAGAAGAATGTGCAAGAAAATCCATGGACACTCTTTCAATCATGGTGTTATGTATTACAAATATTTCTGTTACATGTTTCTTGTCGCTACTATTATTGAGAACAATGTAAATAAAGTAAAAATAAAAAAATAATTTAGATATTAAAATAATAGCAACTGGCAGCTAAGAGATGACCAGTCTTGACTAACAGCACACGTTCACGGACATGACGCGAATATTACCACCACTCAGCTCAACTATTTTGAAACAAACCGAATGATCCAAGCTACGTGCCACCATCCATATTCATCAATGAGACATTTGAGTGAGAATGACCAACTTTCAACTGCCATGCTCATCGCCTTCTCAACTGCAATTGAACTTTCGGGCTCTGGAACGAAGGCAAAGAAGGAACAGGATTGGGTTTTAGTCAGTAAAGATCTGACACGCCCTTGCGTTCTGCCCAATAACGGAAGAAGTCATCAGATGATTTCCCTCCTAAAAAAAACGTAGATAGAACGTTGCGCGTCATTTTGAGAGACAATTTGTCCCCTAATATATCAGCTAAGTAACCTCTTCAAACTGTCGCATCTACAAACTTCACATAAAAAAAATAATCTCTGTCCATTATTACGCTAAATAATATATGAGACGATTTATCTTAACCGAATAAGTAGTTGGTAATATTTTATACTGTGTATTGTGTCGCTAAATGTATGACTTCCGGTCAGCGGCGGCGAACTCAGTCATGAGGCTTATCTTGAGATGAGATATTACTATTGTTATCTCAGCTTTACTGTGGGAATATTTAGAATGCTCTGGAATGGGGATTTGTATCGTTTGGAGTGAAATATGTCGGTTGATCCTTGAATGGGTCATCTCGTTTCTTGTGTGGAGGTCTGGTATCTCTTGCTGTATTCATCAAATTCAAATTCAAAAAAAATCATTTGTTTCAAATAGATCAAATGTAGGCACTTTTGAATAGTCAAATATCGGTCAGTCCAAAAAAAGTGAAGCTGGAGAAGAACGTCCAAGAAACTCCATGGACACCCTTTTAAATCATATTATGTGTTACATACAAAGATTTTATATATCGACGATGAAGTGACAAGAACTCCTAAGTGACATTTTTGGGATTTAATTTTTTTTACGTAGATTGACTTTAAATAATCGTTTGCGTGAGCTGGCAAAAGCAGCTAACTTTATATCTTATTTTTTAACGTTTTAACTATAACTGACAATAACTATTAAGCAACTATGCATCCAATTTGCTGACAAGATCACCTAATGAACTAACACAATAACAAAATTATGTTCTGGTAGATAGAGGTTCTTGTCACTTCATCGTCGATATCCTAGTAGAATATATAAAATCTTTGGTTACATATAATGTTTGGTTACATTATTTCTTGTTACTTCTATTATGTGACATAGATTTCCTCCTAAGTGTCAGCACAACGACTATGCGTCACGTTTCCATCAGACTTTGACAATTCGATTTGAGTTTGGCGATTCGAAGGAGTAACTAACATGCATGTCTAACTACATACAAATCTGTACCTTTATACAGGGTTATTTGTAAAACACTAACAACCTTGCAGGACTGTGACTTTTTAAAAACATAATTAATGAATTATAAAACATAATTGATTATAAAGCAAAAAAAAAACAATTTTTAAAAGTCATAGAACAAAATTTGTTGATTATGATGTTCACTGCGACCTGAAAGATCTATTGTGACTCGCCACCTTGTTAGAGTAACTCTTTTAACCCGGAGGCTTCCAGGAAGTCTAGAATACTCCTAGCTTTAAGAGTTAGTAGTTGATGTGTATGTTAACAGTCTATATTTATCTGTAAGTAAAAATCTGACCCATATAATCTATTTCTCCTAAAACACTATCGACGCCATGATGCATCGAATTTAATTACATGTTTCCTGACAGTACCACAACAACTTGTATATCAAATCTAACTGGAACTGAACCAATAATTAACTATGATCTAATTAATAACCATAAGGCTATGATTACAATCAATGTGAACGTTCTCACGTTTAGGATTTAATTGTTATGATTAATCTATATTGTGACGTGTAGACTGTTTTGTGAGATATGAACGATGCTGGCTGCGGATGAGGAAGGTAGTTCATAGCTATTTACTATGCTGTGTAAAATGCTGCATCCTTTTCGAGATGAGAAATTATTCAATATCGCCTCTCGCTCTGGATGCAGCAAGAGAACACAGACTTTTACTGACTAAATTTCACCTATGTTCATTCAGTCGCATGGTGACTTTTTTGTACCATACCATTTGGGTTGCAGTATACTCCGGGGGAACGAAGACAAAGAATAATCAGGAGTGGGTTTTAGTCAGCAAAAGTCTGACACGCCCTCCTGCTCCGCCTATGAGGCAACATAGAAATCAAGCAGCTAAATATGATATCGATCTCTTAGAATTCCTTCATTACCGCAATTCCCACTAAACCCAATCTTAAAATCCGGGGCTATTGATTGAGAATAAGAATAGGGGTACTAAACAGGTCTACACAGGGGCCACTAAAGTCCTCTTTTTCAAACGCCTTTTTTATTAGAAAGATATAGATTTAGAATTTACTTACAATATCATATAAAATGTACAGATCAAAACATGAACTAAGTACAAAAGTTCCTGTTACAAAGTTCATAGCAAGTATCCCATCATAACTTGTTGCTCCGAGAATACTGTAAGGAGTTTTTATTAAGCCTTCAGAGCCCCAAAACCACTATTCATTGCAAATATTTAGTCCAGTATCAACGCCTCTCAATCAATATCTTTGAACTGACTTTCACCATAAAATGATATTCAGTATTTTACAGTTATTTCATAACGAAACTTATCATGAAAAATGTCTACCATTTTTTAAAACGCACCGTAATTTAGCGAATACACTGTATGACCATGTGATTAATACAAAACATATAGATAAACAATACTCTATATTCCTGGGCGGTGCACTTCAAATAAATCATACTGTGTGCGTAGGTGGCCAACGCAGGCGCAACCCGCAATTACCAATTAACCTCGCGTTATATTCATGTTCGAAATTCAAAATTCAAATTCATTCGGTCATACCCCGTCGAACAAGACACAAGTCTAAAATGGTGGCGTGAAATCGATGTGCCATTTTTTTTCGAAGCTTTAATTTCAGATTGGTATGGTCGTGCAGAAAAGTTCCAATAATAATAATAATTTACGTAATAAAACACAAAGTTGATCGAACGTTGCTTTTTATTAAAATCGTTAATTTTTCAAAATAAAATCTCAGACCTAAAAATAAATTTACACTTCTGAATATACATTACTACATATTATAATATATACTAAAACGATATCCATATATTAAATTTAGGCTCAATTTCCACGTTATCTAATAGAACTAGACATACATTATGGGTTAATAATTCAGGTCTTATATTTCTGTATATCTAAGGGCATGTTTCCACAAGCTAGAATTCTTGATAAACATCTAATACTGTAAGATAGCCATTTGATAGTGAGTACAGTAATACGAGTCTTATCGCGATTGCAATTCGCGATTTGTTATAAGTGTAAACGCCCGCTTATAGCAATATTAAATTTTATACATACAGATTATAAATATTTCATAAAATATTCTTCATACGGAAATATTAAACGTATAATGAGCATATTAATTATACCTAGATATTTTTATTATTAAGATAGGATTACAAATAATTATATTTTGTTTATATAATAAAGAGGCCGTCGAAAACTATTTTTATTAAAAATACTAAAAAAAATGTGGAGATTTACTAAAAAAATATTGACTTTTTCTGAAAAATAGATATATTATCCAAAATGTTTAAATATGTTTTACCAAAATTTTTACAATCGCCTAAATTGGTGGGATATGCAAATCTTTTTTTCTATTTTTATTCTAATATAGATTTAGCACCATAAACACTAAGGAGTATTAAAATCAACAACAATCATGGAACTTAAAATTATGGTATTCTTATTAAATGCAAATTAAAAACTAATTTATTAGGAGTCATGCATTTGTGCCATGTTAAATAATAATAATTCTCTGGTTTATCACACTTTATACTATCTTGTATACTACACTTATGTTTTCAAAGTAAAATAACTATAATAAAAACTTTTAATATTTACAAAAGTCTACCTATTTCTATTAGAAACACATGCGTTCTATAGGTACTACGATATTAAATATTAAAAAAATACAATTATTTAGTAATTCATCGAACATTGTCAATAAAACAGATCAAAATAACAGTAAATTCTTTGCAGATTACTTTGGCTTTGATATCGAAGAATAGCAACAAATTGATAAATTCACAGCAATAATAATCCGCAGGTCTTCAACAGATATTCTGCAAAGGATATTTTTTAACAAACTCATTGCGGTTGATGAAGTTCAAAACACTATATTGTGCTCTAAAACTAGGAAAGGTGATGTGGCTCAAAAGGCTGCCCAACTTAAATAGGACTTGGTAGAACATGTCTACCGCATATCCGACGAATTATGGGCAAAAGTAGTACAAAATTGGTGCTTATAGACGGGTTCACGGTAGACCATGAAGGTGATGTTGAAACGAACTAGATCGATTTCGCCAGAACTGGGGGTCTACTCGCTTTCTCCAAAACGAAACTTTCGTAAACGAACGATATTCATTTGACGTTAAAATTGCAAACAATCCTCTGTTATAATTTTTTTTTTTGAAACAATCAAGTACTACCTATTCTAGGTTTAGAGTTTCGGTACGTCAAACAATTTTGGTTTGTGCGAAATGTTGGGAACGAAAGGATCCGTGGTAGGCAACACGCGAAATTTCAATCGAAACATCGTTTTTGGGAGAAAGCGAGTAGACCCCCTGAAACGAGTAGAAGAAGGCGTTTACCCAGGAGTAGGACACAAAAGACTAAAACCAAAAGCCATTAACTACTATATTGAAATGACAACAGGTAAAAATTACTTACCTACGTAAACTACGTTTTTTATTGACAAAATATACAGACAAATTTTATAATCACTCAGCTGCTATTGATAAAAATTATAAAATATAAATTTTCTACCCTTATTTTCAACAATATAGAATAAGATTTAGGCCTAACACTGCTATAAATTTAATACTTGACTATTTTATTGTTTTTCTTGTAATATATATATTTTAATAATGCTGATAAAAAATAGACACAATAATTAAACAAAACAATATTTTAATTGTATTAGGTACCACCAATTACTATACTGTTACAAATATTCATTTTTTTCGATTTAAAAACGATCGCAATTGTTTATATATTATTATTGTTACTAAATAGTATAATTTCTTTCTTTTAAATTTCTATTTCTTTTTCCAAAACTTTATTATCTTTATCTATTTTTACCACTCTTTGAAACTTTCTTAGATCTAATCACTTAAGCTTGATGTAATCTTTCTCTGAGCATTCTTTCAGACCCTGATTTTCGATGCTCTCTTTCAATTCATCGTTCTATCCTCTTCCTTGACAATCTTATTTTGACCTTCACTCTTCTCAGTGACGTTTCTAGGTTTTCAATCTGCCATAAGGTCACCGAGGTCTAAGGTCAACTGACCTTGCTTAAATTCCTCCACCAACGTTGGGTGTTTTCACAAAATATGTTGTTAATGTGCCCTTGCCTTTGACGTAGGTGGGTCCTCGGCACTCGCAAGTGTAGCCTGCGCTCATGAGTACCCTGAAAAAAATTACATATTTATTAGCTTATTTTACTAGTTTTTTTATACACCAAAGTTAATCATTTCATACAAATAAGTTTCAGAAATGCACGGAAAGGTCATGGTAGGTGATGCTGAAGGTAGCATCTCAATACTCTCGGTACAATACCCGTACCAAGTGTGTCATAATTTATGGAACGGATATCTTCACCAGCAGATATCAGTATGGTGGTCCATGATAAAAATAAGATTGCTAAATAGACACCCGATTTTGCAAAAAATCCTGATTAAGAAAGTAGTATTATTAATTGACATAAGCCATTTGTTATAGATTACAAAAAGCTATATATAGTTATTTTATATAAGTTTTAAAAAATCTTGATTAAATTAGAATAACATTTATTGTGCACACCACACCTAAGTATACTGTACTTTTTATTAAATCAAAAGTTTATTGATATAAAATTGCCTGTTACAATAAATCTGGAACTATGGTGGATATTACAGTGTGTGTTTAATGTAAATAAACCAACAACTAACTTAGCAGTATCCTCGGTGACCTGTATCCTGCCCATGATTCCGGTGGAGTCCATTCTCGAGGCCACGTTGACGGTGTTGCCCCAGATGTCGTACTGAGGTTTCTGAGCACCCACCACGCCTGCTATCACGGGGCCATGGTTTAGTCCTGAAACATTAAATTGTTATGTTTATATCCATTAAAAAAACTTTGTACTTATTTGTTATTTATATTTTTTACGACCTCAGTTATATTTAAAGTATTGACATCATTATTTTTTTAATTTGTTTTGCAGTATCTAGTCTAAATGTGCATTTTAATAAAGCGCCATCTATGCTTTGTCTCCGCATTTATGAAATCAAATTTTGTACTCCACATGGAGATACTAGTGCCATCTGTCGCTAACGTAATGAAACGAGAACCAACTGAGGAGAGCTCTTGCCTATAAAGTTCGTAAAGATGATACAATACAGCGCTTTTTGTATGTTCGTTGTTATAAGTATTTTTATTGACTTGAAATTAAAATAAAAAAAGATCCCTCTTCATAGCTGTGACTGTGATTGATCATAGTAAAATTAAACTTTGATTAAAAGGTTTATGATAAGAAGGTCGAATAAAATTTTTTTTTAAGCTTTTTTGTTACCAAAAGAGAGAAGAAATAAATACATTACCTATCCTAAGTTTGAACCTCTGGAAGGATTCCCTGTTGATCTGGTCCAGTATCGTCATCAGCGCGATCGCGAACTCCACTAAAATAGCTACAGTATGCTCCTCTTTGCTCGTTGCATCCTGAAAATGAAAGTGACAAAACATTTTAAGAACTAAATATTGAATTCAGAATGCATAATTCCTGATTTCTTATATGCAATTTCTAAATTAAGATTTTAAGTTCAGTATTTGTCAAACTGTATTTTAAACAGAATATTTGATTTTTGGCACTAAAATAGGGATTATTTATCTGAACGCGTTTTAGTAAGAAATAAAATGAATTTAGAAACTGATACTTTTATACAAAGCGAGCAGACAAATTTTAAGTTCACCTAAAGAAAGTTTAAGTCAATTAGCCGAGAGGCCGAGTTTCACCTACTTACTATTGTATATTTCAATAAATAAATCAAAGTTATCTAAAAATTGAACAAGCTAATTTAGGTTATACCCGACAAGCATGTCTGCATTATTTCTTCAAGTAGGTATAGCATTAAAGTATTGGTTTGGAAATTACTTACATTTTTTTCCTCCTTTCCTGGTCTTAGACCAGAAGCAATCATATACGTGCTTCCTATCGTTTTAATCTTCTCTATACAGCTAAACTTCGGCTTTAGGAGTAGCTGAAAAAAAAAATTGTTCGGTAATTTTTAATGATTATTTATTATTTTGTAAATTAATATATGTTACGGCCACCAATCAGGTTTTAATCAATATAGAGAATTAAAGAGATACATATAACAGTCAATATAATTGGCCGAGAGGCCGAGTTTCAGCAACTTATCGTCTTATATAGTTAGTGACCCCGGTTGCTATGCCGGAGGTCGTGGGTTCGATTCCCACCCAGGACAAATGTTTATATGATGAGCATGATCATTTGTTCTGTGTCTGGGTGTAATCTATATATATAAAAATCAATGCCACTTTTCGTTGTTAATTTATAACTCAAGAACGGGCTCACCTATCCGAACCAAATTTTTAGGCTTTGTTCGGACTATTTAGTAGATGGTTTATGTGAAGTTTGGTAGGGTAGAGTAGGGTAGAGTAGAGTAGTGTAGAGTAGAGTAGTGTAGAGTAGTGTAGGGTAGAGTAGGGTAGGGTAGGGTAGAATAGGGTAGAGTAGGGTAGAGAAGGGTATAGTAGGATAGAGTAAGGTATAGTAGGGAAGAGCGGGAGCGAAGCCGTGCGGGCAAAAGCTAGTCTATATATATAAAAATCAATGCCATTTTTCGTTGTTATTTTATAACTCAAGATCGGACTCACTTATCCAAACCAAATTTTTAGGCTTTGTTCGGACTATTTAGCAGATGGTTTATGTGAAGTTTGGTAGGGTAGAGTAGGGTTTTTTTTTTTGTGGCAGGAGTGGGAAATCCATCATGGACACCCAGACTGCCTTGCGGAAAGGCAGTCTGGGTAGTGCCGGATTCCTACCGGCTAAAAACCACTCCTGCCATGCGAAAGGGCCCCCCTGCCGTCAGGTTACGCAGGGAAGTTTTTCAGGGCTGCAGTTGTAATACGTTGCAGTTTAATTATATTTTTTTACAATAAACCAATCAATAAAAAAAATTATTGATTGGGTAGAGTAGGGTAGAGTACGGTAGAGTAGGGTAGAGTAGGGTAAAGTAGGGTAGAGTAGGGTAGAGTAGGGTAGAGTAGGGTAGAGTAGGGTAGAGTAAGGTAGAGTAGGGTAGAGTAGGGTAGAGTAGGGTAGAGTAGGATATAGTAAGGTAGAGTAGGGTATAAGTAAGGTAGAGTAGGGAAGAGCGGGAGCGAAGCCGAGCGGGCAAAAGCTAGTTATATTATATATTATGTATGTATTTAGCAATATATAAGTATGTTTATCAGTTGTCTAGTACCCATAACACAAGCTCTGATTAGCTTGGGACTAGACGACGTTGTGTGATAGTCGTGGAATATTACTATTATTATTATTAGTTACATTTCAATAAATAAATCAAAGTAATCTTAAAATTGAACAAGCTAATTTAGGTTATACCCTACAAGCATGTAGTATAATATGTTTAATGTCTTTGTAGAGAAACTACCTTATCAAAATCACATATAATTTCATTGAGCAGTCGCAAACACTCCAAGCCTTGTTTGTTGACATCGTTCTCATCATAAAACTCTTTATAGTTCGGTATCGAAGCAAACATCACAGCTATCGTTGAATACCTCTCGTGGTATAACTCTGCCTGAAAATAGCAAATAAAATGTATAAAAAAAACTGGCAGATAATGTTATTATACTAATAAATTATACTAATAGACAATATTAACACTTACCTCAGATGCAACATTCGTCAAAAAATGTTCTGCAACGTGAGCTGGTAGTATGTTTTCTAATAAAATCTGTAACAGACATTTAAAAAATATTTTTTAATAAATTAATCTAGATTTGTATCAGTTGATAATATTACAGTCGAAATGCAAAAATATGATGATCAGCTTAAACTATATCACAGTTATGATATAATAAGAAACTGTATTATTGATACTCTAGATTTTTGCTATCAATGAAAACTATGTTGACAGAAAGATGCTTACAATATCACCAGTCAAGATGTACGAACTCTTTAAACATTATAATAACGAAAATAATGATAGTAACCCTCAAAAAACCTCAAAATGTGAAATAATTACTTCTGTATCGTGGCTGCATTTACCAATATGTAAACCCGCATACTCAAAAGATTCCGACTCGGAACCACAATCTGTAGGCTATACAAAGTACACAAATGTTCGTTCCTTGTAATTGGTTTTCGCATGGAACGAATATTTGTTGAGTTACTCGATTAAGGCCAACCAAGCGAGATACCAAAATTTGAATCCTCTTAAATGAAAAATTGACACCATTATAAGATATCATCGGTCTGTAATAATTGCTGAAATAGCGCTCTAGTAAAGCACACACTATGATATTTCAAAGATAATCGTTTTCTATAATTCGTACGCAGTCAACTAAACCCACCTTATTGATCCCTCGCATAGTCTCCACCTCTTCTTGTTCGAACTTAAGCTTGTCTTTCCATAAGAAGTCAGTACGAGAGGTGAACTCGATCTGTCTGTCTAGGATGTGCAGTAGGGCTGCTAAGAATACCAGCACAACTCCAGCTTTTGTGGCGTAGGTCAGCATTGTGAATCTGAAATATTGAAAAATAAAAGGAACATTTAATACGGCATTATCTTTATACCTTGACGTGTCGTGCTGGCGGTACCGCATTAGCGGAAATATATCATCGTATCAAATTTTTACTTTTTTAGCCGTTTTTTACTGGTTTTTACCTCAACCAGAGATTAGACATAGCCATACAACTAATAATGACGCCAGTCTTTTGGGTACACATCCAAAAAACATTGATGCGACAAAATAGCTTGATGCCATATTTTGGAATAATTAGTTAAGAATATTTAATTTAAATGAGGCTAGGAGGCTAAACGAAAATTCTAGAAAAATGGAGACGGTTTCTTTCAAAAAGACTGACCAATTTCACCAATGAAACTGTGTTTAAGAACTATCGATGTCAATATTTCATGCCATTGAAGGCAATGAAGAAGCTTTTTGATCGGAGTTTAGATTTGCTGAGAGCAGACAGTAGCATTGGTGAAATTCGCCTTTAAAATGCTGGTCTTACTTACTCATTCTCCGAGTCCTTCCTCTGATACTCATAGAATAGCTCAGCAGATGCAAACAGCGTGATGTGACACACTAATGTCACCAGCATCAGCACCAGTTTGAGGACGAACCCGACTCGGAGGAACACCGATATTGAAGCCAGGGTTAATACTGAACTGTAGAGGTAGCTCTGGAAATATGGAAATAAAAACATCATGAAATATTTTTTCGATCCTTATTTATAGTTTCAGAGCAGTGGTCACAATTCAGTCAATTGTAACCCAGACTTATGAATTATAGGTCCAAACTTCGCGAGTTCAAACCCAGCCAGGCGCACTACTTTGCTCTCAAAATGGTGAAGGAAAACGTTGTAAGAAAACTGTTGTTCTAGAACCAAAACTTTGAAGTTATGTGGCTTTCACTACCTTCTCTCCTGTAGTAACTGTCAAACTTGGTTCCTCTGGTTATTAGTTCCTCTTTGTTAGTATTCTTCTTCTTTGTTAGTACTCTTCTTCTTTGTTGGTACTCTTCCTCTGATCGTTAGTACTTCCTTGTTAGTGACCTTTTAACGATTTTTGAAACTGCTACACTTACAAAAGAACTTACAGGTGCAGAATCCACGTCGTTGTCTTCCGCAAAGTTGTGTTCAGTCCAATTGAAGCTGCCGTTGCTACGTAGGTACATCGAGTAGTCTATTATCACGAATGTTCGGAACTGAAAAACGGAGTCTTAAGTTTAGTTTTAAAGTTTTTAGGAGTTTAGTCTTAATTTTTTTTGCAGGATATTGAGGACTTCTCAGAAATGGAGTTCTTGAAAGCTTTTATCTGAGGGTATGAAAATTATTGTGATATTACTTAAAACAGACACGATTATATTTAGGGTTAGGAGCAAGCTGTCACATTTGATGAGTTAATAAGTATATAATAATTATTATCTTTATCACTAAGGGGTGACAAAAAACGATAAAAGAACATTAACAATTATACACCAAAGAAATAAATTTAAATCTATTTCATATTAAAAATGGGTATTATACAATATTCTATTTCTCTTACCAAATTAATAACTGCACATGCACCTATTAGTAACGCTGACACTGTGAACATTGTCAGCCTTATAAACCGGTTATTTGCCACCACCTGAAATGTATTAAACGAAAATATGTGAATATCAGCTTTTCTACTTACTCATAAAATAAGCAAAAAGCGGTTCCATTAAAAATTTCATCATCATATCAACCTGTAAACCCACTTTTTGGTAGCTATATTTTTTTTATTTTTTTTTAAGCTATATTTCCTAGTCCAATGCCTTCATTATCCAGATATTTTACACGATGATATCATTGACCCAATGCGCTATAAGGCACCGTTAATTTTATTTCGAATATAAATAATAGGCAAATTATCTTCAAGCAAGGAGACAACACTACTTTATATGTATATAATTTAGAAAGGAAAACAACCAGAAACAAATTTCTTCTGAACATTTGGAAAGCATATCTGCTATTTAAATATTACAAACCTGTCCAGGTTTAGTGCAGTTGTCAGCGTACAAATCATCAGGAACATCAGATATCGGTCGCAGTCCTCGAGTCATCAGACTGCCATCATACCAGGATAGATATACAAACACCAGAAGAGTGAAGAGTGTGGGGCCGAAAGAAGCATATAGAACTACACCTCTGAAACAGAATGTTAACGATAGATTAATCGTAGAAAATAACATTAATATTGAAGACCTATCAAACGCCACTGACGATGTTATTAACGTAGACTAATCAAGAAATTTATATGATGGATTAACTTACTTAGGAACTGTCAGAAGCTGTATAAACGCTAATAAAGTGAACAGCGCTGCTGCACAAGCAACGTTATATTTGAACTGTGCGTCAGGCTGGTTACGGTACTGACGCTCTTGAGTACTGCTCTTGAACCAGAGGGTAACGCGATTCATGCCTTCGGAGTTGGTACTGAAAACAATACGAAATGTAGTTTAAAGACATACAAGATAGACAAAAAGTTCTTTATTTATATGGTTAAGTTTTAGGAGTAGAAGAAAATAATGACGTACCTGCAATCGCAGCAAGTCGTCCTTTGTGGTAAAAGATTTTGTTCTATCATTGCTAGACTCTGAAACGAAGACAAAAGTATTACATAAATAGAAAACCACGGAATTTAAACAAAATGAAATTGCTGGAAAACAACCTGAGCAAAGCAAAAAAATAGAAGTGATATTAAGAGAAATACTTACAGATATTCCAATGTTCTTGGCAAGGGTGGAGTCAGTAATGTTAGCAAAAGGCTTGTCAGCGCCCCAGCACTCCACATATTTAGTCATCTTGCTCGAAGGACGAGATCTTGTTGGTACACCAGGAGTGGCTGGAAAAATTGTAATGTTGAAGAAAACAAAATTCAAACATGAAAATATTCTGTACGGATAGAACAAATGGTTAACACATTTATCTGTAAGATCTTGAACTAAAATGATCATCTATTATTTGTTAATGCTTCATGTGTTAACAATTTTGTATTTTTCATGCGTAGTGTCTAAATGCGAACTTTAACGAATCTAACGTAAATGACAATATATTATCTTAAAACAGGCATAAAAGATTTTCATTTTTTTTGGAGTGGAAAAAATTTAGATCAGAAAAAAATCAGATCTTATGTAGCCTGGTTTTTCGTCATAGATGTTATGGTACTTGAAAACTTTGGTAATTTAAAATAATCATTTTAAAAAAGACAGCGCAGCAATACAAAATGTAAATATGTACAGAAAACAGACCTATAAGTTAAAATGGTACTCAAAACGAACGTTAGCCACGAAGACATAGATTCATGATCTAAAGACACTAACACAGTGATTCAGTCGACATTGTACTTATCATCCTAAGGAACAAGGGAGCCAATAGCTCAGTGGGGGTCAAAAGGTCAGTGGGTGTCAATGGCTCAGTCGGCGTCAAGGCACCAGTTGGCGTTAATGCACCAGACGGCGCAAAAGCCCCGGTTGGCGTCAAAATCCCAGATGGCGTTAGTGCCCCGGTAGGAGTTAAAGCCCCGGTTGGCGTCATATCTTCAGAAGGCGTTAAAGTCCCAGTTGGGGTTGGTTGATCACTGTGGCTACTAGAATTTTCTGGACAAAAGAGCGGATGGGTTAATTTTCTGTATATTGTGGAAAGCTTAACTTTTAAATGATTTTCTCTAGCAGACCTACATGCATGACTTAATATTTAATTATTCCTTTACTAAAACTTAAATACTTTCGTTTCGACTTTTCGTGTCTTCCTCCTTTTTTATTATTATTTAATCATTGTTCAATTCTAAATTAAAGTAATTTTTCTGCTGAAATATTTTTTTAAAGGTATCTGCTTGTTAACCTTCATCTTAAGCAAAGAGCTTACCTGTTCCCATAATAGGACTGATAGCTCCAATAATAGATCCACTGCGACTCTTAGGTTTGACTGTAGCTACTGTTCCATTTCCAAGACCTTCCCCAGGACTTGTAGCCTGATTGCTATCGAAAGCTACAACTTTCATTGAGGCTCTTCTACTGAGATCTGAAAAAAAAAACAACGCTTTTGTGATAATCGCAACGATGCTGTTGTACTCCAAGAAATGAAAAGGCGCGGTGTTAGTATACCCTCATTTTGATTATAGTTTCAGCAGGCTCTCTTGCTATATCAAACCTTCTTCAGTTCTGTCTCCAAAACGGTTTTGAAACTTACCTCCAGTCGTCCTAAGAGACTCAGTCCTCAAGACTCTGCTAGGGAAAGTCTCCATTTCATTGAAGCTGTTCTGTGATGGTGCGGGGCTGATGTTATCTCTTGGCTTGGTTGGTGATATGTCCTGGTATAATGATGAGACGATGCTGGCTTTCCGGTCGACGGTGCATACTGAAAGGCGGCCGTTTTCTGAAGGTTTCTGAAACGAACATAAAATGGTTAGTGAGTTTAGATCGACTTATATATAACTTGACTGAGTGTTTTATCAGCAGCTTCCATAGCTTGATGCTGCTTGATGTTGAGCAAAAGTGACCTTTGTATAACAGTGAGCCTTTTCCCACCCTCCAGTATATATCTATCACCAGCTAAACTTATTAGAGAAATCAGACGAGGGCAAATCTAACCTTATTATTTTAATACATTAACAGTGCTAAAATATAACAACAACACCAATATTATAAAGGCAAATGTTTACATATATGTACGTGAAAATCGTGGTGGTAATTTATTCCACTAACCACTAATAATACTCCTCTAATACCACTCTATTATTCTAATACCACTGGTATTTGTTTCGACTATTTTTTTAATTTATTTGGTTTAGGTTTGAATGAGCTGACTTCACTAGATTGAAATTGTTGGTATAAGTTCGGAATGGAAAACAAATAAATTTCAAAAAGATTTAACTGGCATTAGTTCTTGACGTTTAGGATTAGTCTTCATTTTATGACTGACGCATATTCGCAATTCACTGAGCATGGCCAGTTCGAGAAGTTTCTGTTCGGATTACCCAGAGGTCACAATGGAAGTCCACTTCACTTGGGCAGAGCAATGCCGTGTCCTCGTGAAGGCGATCGGTGGTGGTAGCATCTCGCGTCCGACCCTGGTTCGGACCATGATCCGAAGCGAGGGCCTTAACGTCAGTCCTATTATTACCTATTACAATCCTAACCTAATATTTAAGAATAACTAATATGAAGTGAGAACAAATAGGCGAGTTTGATCTCTATCACTGACAAAATAAGTGGCAAAACTAACAAGAGACCTATAATAATATGAAATAACAGTAGGTTAAGACACAAAAATAACTTTTCCCAAAATAATGTAACCTATCTTATTCTTCTTCTTTCTTCCTACCCTTATCCCATATTACTTAGGGTCGGCGCAACACGTTATGTTACGTTGTAACCTATCTAATTGATATAATTTATGTTACTAATTCATCCTTAGCTAAATCTACACTCATATTTCAAGGAATTACAGATTGTTTTTTTTTATCCCCTCCCCCCCCCTGGGTGAGAGTATTTCGCACCCAGGAGGGTGCGAAATTCAAAAAACTTTACGACCGGGAAATTTTCACATCTACGTAAAATTTATCTAATCGTTTCGGAGGAGTACGAACACAAACACTGTGACACAATATATTACGTGATTGACAAGACAATCAAATAAAATATAGGATTTTTTTAAGCATATTGCAAGTTACAATAAAATTATGTAAAAATAAATTAAAATTAAAAACAAGAAAATATAGCAGTATTGAGCGCTCACAAGTTGTTTAAAGATCTGTCGAAACGTCTAGTTGACACTTCGCGTGACCCAAAGGCTGGCTTTTACCTTGGACAGAGGATAAGCATTGCCATACAGTGTGGCAAAATTGACTATTCCACTTTTTATGTAATAACTCTTCCAATTAAAAAGAATCGTAAAAACAACTACAAAAATCAAATACAAAGATGGAAGCAATCCCGAGCACTCATCAGTCGGACTACGAAGAGATTACAGTCGCAATCAACAGTAATCCTTCAATTCAACTTGTGACGTTATCCACTGTCTCAACTCTGTAAACTTTGCGATTTGTCGCCACATCTGCGACTGTTTGAAAATTGTCGGATTAAACGCTTTTCTTCACTCAACTTTGATTTCCTATTTAAGAATTTACTTCCTCGTTTTTTGAATGTCTTTGTTATATTAGGAGACAATTTAACCCACAAATTCATTCACTGCTTATAAACTCAGCAGTAGGTGTGTTAGATGTGTGGTTTGTGGGTTAAATTGTTTCTTTTCATCATACTATCTTTGTTAGCTCTTCATGTCTAAATGACAGAACGAATTTGAATGACACATACGTGTAGACTCTTGAAATAGGACAAAAAATAATTTAGATATCTTCGAATTTTGAGTTCTAAGACACCCCGGTTCCTACACGATGATTGAGAGAGATGAGAGACATCCACTGTTGGACATAGGACTCCCCCAAGTGTCACCACAACAAACGGTCCTATACGTCTCTTGCATCCATCGGATTCCCGCTACTCTAACCAGATCACCAATCTACCTTGTAGGAGGCCTTCTAACAGCCATACACGAGTAGCTTAAAATCACCAAACTTAACATCGCACACAGAACAGATGGTCGATGGTGCCAAAATCATTCTGGAGTGACATCCACATAAAACGCAGCATTGAAAGATCTTCCACAAGGTGGACCTATGACCTGGTGACGGTAGTGGGAATTCGATGGATATAAGATCCCTAAGACCGATCTTTATAGTGACGCATGGAGGAAACCTATGTCTGAACATACAATACTGATGATGAACGTCATGGACTTAACCATGATGATGATGAGTTAGCTGGCCTCATTTTGACATCTGCTCAATATTAGGTGGACAAACTGCTTCAGTGATTCGTCTATTTGCTTTGCGTGAGGCACCAGCTGTGATTTGCAGTCGACTGACTCACGATATTAGATACGCTTGAATATAATACAGTATATAGATCATAGGGTTATTCGGCGGACAAGCTATGTCAATTTAATCAAAGCTCGATGAGGAGACAACTTAGTTGTTTACCCATGTATTAATATTGATGCTGTGGGTTTATTTGAAAGAGTCACAGCAGCCCTGGAACGCAAAAAGAAACTGAACTGTTTTTTTTTGAGATGGGAAACCCTTTAATAACTTCCCCGTTGTAAGGTGAAGATTTTTTTTTTTTTGTGGATAAAAATCATCCAGATGACATCCCCCGCCCTTCGGTGGAACGGGATATAGTGTCAGACTTTTACTGACTAAAAAACTCACCCTTTCAGAAGCAGACCCTTGGCCCCCAGTAGCCTTCGACCCTGCTGGGCCCTAGCTGACGACAACTCCTTGGTAAGAACGTGAAATTTTACTGAATAAAGTCTTTCAGAGACTCACAGTCACAATCATAGCAAGCACAGCACTGGGTTGCGACAGTCGCTGTTGCCATATCGTGACTACCCGGTAAATACCGGGTAAATACCCAAAATACCCAAATGCAGGGTTTTTACCCGGGTAAATACCCAAACGGTGGGTGTTTACTTTTTGGATTTTTTTTTGTTTTTTTTATACATTTTTAGCAATAAAAAAAAATAATGTTCATCAAAAATGTTTTATGCATAAAATGTACCTACATGGTGTCGGCAAAGAATAGTTTTCTAATCTACAAATCATGTAAAAATTGCTCGTCCGTATTTTTTTAATATTTTACGTCTGTATTTTATTTGGGGACCCTTACACAGATATACAAAACTAAAAAACAACATGTAGAACACTTAAGATAAAATTAAAAACAAAAAATGAATAAAAAAATAAAAAAATATTGTACAAGTTATTTATTGTTACAAACTTGAAAATCAGTTGAAATTTTATATTTATGCAAAAGTTACAGTTAAATTTCATTTGACAAAAATAATAATCAGGCGTTGAAACGTAAAAATAGAAAGGAGCCGAATTTATAACATAAAGGTGTTCAAAACATGTAAACGATCTAAAATTCAACTAAACTTTATTTAATAAATCGTCCCAAAAAGTGTAAAAGGCTTTTACCCATGGATTTTGGCATGGTGGGTAAAAACCCATCGGGTATTTACCGGGTAAATACCCGATGGGTTTTTACCCACCGCCCATCTCTAATCGTGACATGTCGTAGACAAAGTTTACGCGGAACCACAAATCCGCGGAAAATACAAGTGAATTTTAGTCGGCAACATTCTTACACTCTTTCTCTCTGTTATTAATATTATTTTTATTACACTCATATTCAGAGCATGAAACGTTATTTGATGATGACCCTCGGAAAATAATATCTGTCTATCCGTCTATCTGTCTATCCGTCTGTTCGTCCGTCTGTCCATCCGTCTGTATGTCTGCCTGTCAACAAGACCCTTTTTTTCGCTTTTCGGAAATATCTTCCGAGACTTCATCCCGGAATTGAACTATTTACATAGCTAAGTTCTCTCGACTTGACTAGATACGTAGTCCATTTTATTTTTTCCAATAGCTCCATAATTATGTTTATTTCTTACGTTTTCGTCATTGTAACATTGTCATTCCAACTCTCAAACTCAATATCAGTTTAAATTTCACCCTAAATCCAGTCCTAACTTCGGAAATAATATTTCAGAGTCTAGCAAGTGTCCAGTAATTAAGTTTATCACTGAAGTTGACTAGTTTCCGACACCACTGCCTCCAGACACAGAAACTTTCAAGTAATTCTTGGAGATAAAACAATTTTAGTTTACATTACTTCGTTACGAGACGGCTGTTCGCAAGATTTCATTAGTAAGACGTCATTTTGGTTCCTTTCATTGTAACTTTAAAATGTTTTATTCAAGTTTTACTGAACATTGTCACTCACTGTTCCTCTGAGGGAGGAGGGACGATTTATTAAAAGAGAGAAATATAAATAAGAGCTGTTGTATTGAGATATTGCTGATGCGAATTTCAAAATTATTCACAGACTTCTAAAAAAGGAGGAGGTTCTCAATTCGGATGTTTGTATTTTTTTTTTAATGTTTGTTCGCGCATAACTTCGTCGCTTGCCAATCGATTTGAAAAATTATTTTTATGTTGGAAAGGGTTATACCTACTTCCCAAATGGTCCCATAGTCACCAAATTGGGATCTGATGATGAAATCTTGGCGAAATCAAGACAACTCTACAAATTCAATTTTTTTTTTTAATGAAGTCGGTTATTTTTTTTTATAAAAAGGTTTTTTGTCTACACAAATATTATAAAGAGGTGAAGTTTGTTTTTTGTTTGTAGAAGGTAATCTATGGAAGTACTGGTTCGATTATTCCTGATTGTCATATGTTATTTATGTACGCGGGCGTAACCGTGGCCAAATGCTAGTTATGCCTAACTTGGGAATGATATATGATATTTATTTTTCAAATATGTTTTTAACACTTTTACACGTCAATAGATGGGGCCAGTGTTTCTTTTTTAAATTAGGAAAAAACGGACAAAAATTCTACCACTGGGGGGTCCAGAATACTGGATTCATGGTATTATATTATATATATATATATCACACAATCGAAATATATATATTATTATATTATATATATATTTCGATTGTGCGTCAATGTCAAAGACATCTTATATAAGCTGTTGCGGATTCACCAGTGGTCCGTGAACTACACCGGGAACCATTGCACTTGACCAACGATCCTTTATTTATAAATGCATACCTATAGTTTGGTAATGTTATGATAAGTTTGACTAACAGACCTTACGATGAAGCCTCCGGCCACAAAATAGACGGGTACAGAAGTCAATCTCATGTATATACTTCACTTTTCATACCTACGCTCGGCGATCGCACTAAGGTCAGCGCGTGTCGCCGAACTGTCCGATTGCGACCAGTCGCGGTGATAAATGCCTAGGTAGGCATTAGGTAATCTGAATTGTAAAATTATTACATGGCCACAAAATCATCTTCTCTTTCCATAATCTGAAACAGCTGGTAGCCTAAAAATAATATTATTATAATAATTTAAAAAACCGTCCACTTAACAGTCGAAATAAGGTTTTTTTTGGTCCTTTTTTCCCAAAAAAAAGGTCACAGACGCGTGTGTCAAGCAAGCGGCTACACTCGCACTTAGTTGAGGTGCTCCGAGATACCGTGTTCGTGAGCGGTGTCTATGTGTGCGTTGTTCGAGCGCACTTCGTATGTGACTTCTGTACCTATTTATTTTGTGTCTGTTCCTATCTATTCAGTACTCCGGCTGTGAAGCGTTTCCAATAACCTAGTTAGTTGATGGAGATCACTTCCCGAGTTAATATTATCCTTAAGCATGATATCTCAAGAGACATTTCAAGAGATTGCTGACAACCCAATAATTTATATCTGGATAATGAGATGATACTCGTACCACTGCCGCACAAATGAATACCATGGATCTAGCACATGATTCTGGACCCCTCAGTGGTGGAATTTTTTGTTAGTTTTTTCTTGCGTTTTGTAATTTAAACTCTAATAATCTAATCAGCAATTGACTGCTACGATGTGCACTGAGCGCTAGTGCGGAAAACAGTAAATTGCATATCTGAAATCAGTACGGACAGGAATGGGATTTTGAGTGAGTGTATCGAAAAAGATTTGTCTGACCAAAAATCTATAAAACAGTAAAACTAGAACTACTTTGAGTGACGCTTACGTGTAACACGCCTGATTTGTACGTAAAACTACTTCACGTGGCGTGGATCAAGTGTAGTTTCTATAAGTTTAGTCTCCATATAAAATTCATGAAGACCGATGCGCCCAGATCGGCGTATCTGTCACACCGTCACACGTGTGCGCAGTTCTAGTTTAATAACTAGCTTCTGCCAGCGGCTTCGCCCGTGCGATAGTCGAAATTAATCCCAATAGATCATACTTGGGGCATAAAAGTTTTTATGTTCAATTCTAGAACTTTGTTTACCCGTGTAGAAACTTGGAGGTATCTAGTATAATCTATTTAAAAAATCGTTTATTTGTGCGATGGGTAGCTTGCCGTCCGACCTTCCGGTAATCGTTCAGACCGAGTCCAAGTCATTAACGGCGCGAATTCTTCCACGCGCGCCTCAAGGAGTTGTCAGCAAACCGTACGGATCCAGCAAGGTCCAAGCCTACTGAGACCACGAGCAGTGTGAAAGTGAGACACGGGGCACTGGGACGAAAAAGGAACAGGAGTGGGTTTTAATTCAGTAACTCCTAACCTGTTCAAGATCTACCTACCCACTTTTTATTTTATTTTTTGTGTGCATTTATTCTACTGTTTTATTTAGTGTTTGTTTTTCTCTCTCGTTTCATTTTTGTTTATTCTATTATTTATTTTTACATTTTAAACAAACACTAGGTATCTTACAAATTCGCTATAACACTATTTATATATATATATTATTTAGGTACCATCACTGTTATTATAATTACCTATATTGCACTCCAAAACCATTTTTACGTCCGTTACGTCACAACCACAGGTTCAGTTGAAAACCAGCGTCAGGCACAAGTTGTCTGGCAATCATGCTGAACTGGACCTATTTTGGTGCAGCTATGAGGCACACAACCACTTTATTTTTTATTTTCTTGTATTTGTGTTTGGCCTTGCTGTATCAAATAAATTATTTTTCTTTCTTTCTTTTTCTTTTCTCCCGCTCCAAGGGGTTTATGTCATTGGGTGATTTTCCTACTTAAAAAAAGGCACTAACAATACAAGTAGATGTAAGCAGGGTAAAAATAGTATCTTAATTTACTGAAAATAAACCAAATAGGAGCGTGAACCTAATTACTTAGAAAAACAAGACAAATCCCGTCCACGTGCCTCAGGTCTACAATTCCATTGGTCAAACCACAGAGCAACGAAGCGCTTCAGTGGTCAATTTTAGAAAATATTTTGTTAAAACTTGATATAGAAACAGGGTTCCGAGATTGTACCCTAGAGGTACAGAACACAACCCACAAGCTCTTAACGAGATCCATTTTCCGACCTAAACTGAACCGTTGAAGGGATGGAGCTATAAAATGTGTATAGCTATCCCTCTTTGTCGCCCGCACGACCGACATTGTAATAGGTCATGGTTAGTCTTCAGGGTGTAAAGTCCTCCATTGAAAACGGAGCATCCTCTGACGTCTGGCCCAGGCAGATGCCCGATTTTAAATTTAATTTTGGGCTATTGTAAATGTTTTAACCACGCGGAGAACTCTAACACCGATATGCGAAATTTTACATTTTGTTCCTATTTTCTGTCATAGATGTCGTTACAGTTTGAAAATGTTACCGTGGTCCTGAAACGCAAAAGACAGCTGAGATAACACAGGCGGGTTTCAGTCAGAGTTTAGAGAAAGGAAAACCATTTGACGAATTCCTACAAAAAGAAATTAAAGTGAGTCTATCATTTATACATGGAAGTTGACAGCCAGTGACAATTTCAATTATAGCTAAGACGCAATTACTTGGACATGAATATTGTTACTAATGAAGTTTTAGTAGCAGGATATTCCAGGTCTATCGGTGTACCAAGGTTCATGGAAATCTGTTTAGCCGTTTGAACATGAAGAAGTAACAAACATATACTCACAAACTTTTGCCTTTATAATATTAGTGTGATAAAATGACTGTCTCTATTCGTGCCTGGTTTGGTATTCCGTGCTCTATGCATTAAACCAACAACTGATAGCGACCGATTGCCTAGAATTACTTCGGTTATTAAGAGTGGCTTCACACTAGCGTTTGTCCAGCGTAGGCGTTCGATAAACGTATGTGCAGCGCAGACGTCACGACCACGTGACGCAGGCGTCGCGTTTTTGCAGCGTTTCCTCTGGATTCAAATAAACGCTACGACAACGCGGCGTGGGCGTCGCGTTGTTGCGGCGTTTTCTCTGAAGTAAATTGAACGCTTACGCTAGGCAAACGCTAGTGTGATGGCGCTCTAAGTAAGTATCTACGAGTAAAGGATTAAAACCAACACTTCTTGAGCAATTTTGATTTATTCTTGATTCACAAAGAAGACTTTATGGGACCGATGAACACAAAGTCACTCACAATCAGGTTTAGTTAAATTTTATGAAACTTTACCTTACAGAGGACCAAATTGAAAGTAATTTTTATTTTGACATTATTGAGGGTTTTTGATAATACTTCATACTTACTTACATATAAAAGGTGTAACGTTAAATGCGCAAAACTTGAATTTAGTTTGATCAGAATAAGGAGCAGAGTCAATTAAACCACTTTTTAATATAGGTTACATTTATAAAAAAAAAAATCTTTAATTAAAAACTTCGACCTGTCTATTTATGAATAGGTCGAGCCATCACGTGCGCAAACCCGATGAAATAGGTAAACAAACACAAATAGTTGTAATCCAATCAAATTTTCTCATACACGGGATAATAAAAGTCCTTATTTCAACGCAGATATGAATTTTAAACAAACTAAAACTGTTCATAAAACCTTAATTTTTTTTTCATTTTATTAGGTTAATCGAATTAAAAATCATTTGGGGTGTCTGAGTTTTTGCGCATTTAACGTTACACGTTGTATTGTAATTAGATTTTAATATATTAACCCTTCAGATACCGTCAATTAGAGACACAATAGTAAGACAATAGATGCGCGGCCACCGGGTGTCGCTTGGGGATTCATGAATTAAAATTTTCTACCCACTGGCGCCCCATCGGGAAGCGTAGTACCCACATCTATATTTTGTATCTAATGCTATCAGATAAAAATTAAATTATGAAAAACTTAGTTAAATTAGAATTAAATTGGCAACTTATGACTAAAATTTATAGCTCTTATGATTAATAAAAAAATGTATATTTTTAATTATACGTTTTCTCACTTAGCATGTCAAAGTAGGCCCCGAATAGGTAGTTCCAAAAGTATTACTCACTAAAAGATAGGAATATAGGAATTAAAAGCAAGTGTTGAACATTCCGACCGCAAAAACTATTAAAAAGTTTGAAACAAGTCACTATAAGCAATCTGACGCAATTGATGGTGTCAAATGTATGATTAATAAATACCACACACTGTATCAGTCCGTAGATTGGTGGTAGGTTCGTTATTTGCGGTCAGGTATTTTTGAATGTTTAAAAAAAATCCTTTCAACAAAATGTATTTTAGAAAACAAGGGTGAAAAAGTTTACGCATATAGTTAAAATAAACATACCTACACACATTAACATTTAATATAACTTTTAATATTTAACTTTGTTAACTGTATCAATCAACCGTGTACCTACATATGTTAATGTAATATTCATATCCAATTTCCCAAATACATGCATGACTTTCCACATATATCACATGGAACAATAGCATTGGTTCATAGTATACAGTATCCCATTTGTACACTGATACTCGGATATTGGCAATATTGGAGACCAATGACACCACGCCACACTTGATTGGACTATACACACGTTATGTGTGATTTATTGTGTAACTCTAGTGAGTAGTAGTTGCATTGCTTACTTATATTTTTTTTAATAAAGAAAAATATTTATTTGTGACTCTTACAGGACAAACAACAGTAAAAAAAAATATCCAAAAAAAAAACAATAATAAAAGATCTAAAATGATTCCCTATCCTAGAGAGGAGGCCTGAGTCCCAGCAGAGAGAACATTAAAAAAGGCTGAAGATGATGATGACGTCGAAATTTTTTTAAAAATGATGGGTTGTGCGAGGCTGAAAAGGTTGCTATATCAAAATTTATGCTGGGATTTACAAAACAAGAAAGTAAAATAACACAGCGCTGGTATTGTGATAGAGTCTGGCGATACCACGGACACATCAGAAACGGATAAGATATTATACAGATAATAAAAGTATAAACAAATAACAATTATTATAAACTTCAAAAAAGTGTAAATAAAAAACTAAACCGTTCATCGACGCCCGATATTCCGATTACATTTACTTATTTTCATGCTATTGTCGCGGATTCAATTTTTGTATGGAACAGATATTTTATGGCCTACAAAACGTTGTTCTACGTCTAGGTGTCTTGCATGCGAGTTTCGTGTTTGTGAATGGATACACTGACGTTTTATAAATGCACATGTAGGCCTATGGGAAATAAAATATTTTGACTTTGACTTTGACTTTATAGGAGTAATTCCTAGTGGTTTCCCAATTACTTTTCTTACTCTAAGATGGAGCGGTACTAACTAAAACCACATCTATATTCTGCAGTTGTTATTAACGTTCTAAGATCACGGGTTTCGTTTGACGATACAGAAGGAATCAAATATAAGAAGTATTCTATCAGCGTTAAGGATTTAAAGGAAAAAGTTGAAATATTCTGAAATTTACTACACAAAATCTCGCTAGCATTATTTATCATCGATACAATGTCATTATGCGAAAAGACGAAAAAAGAGATACACAATTTATAAACATCGATTTTGATATTATCGAAAATATATTTCATTCATAACCTTTGATAAATTCTGTAACTTAATAAAAATACGAAATGAAAATACTTTCTATCCAGAACTTCATATTTTATTCATTTTTATTACACTTTGAACGAGAAAGATGCACCGAAGCAATTTATTTTCAATACAAAAATAATTAACATGTTCATCTTCATTTTATTTTAGCCACTGAACAGAAAAATACTGTTTTACAATTCAATGAAACTGCGACTAGTTGCTTTTACGTGATAGAGTCGGACATGAATAGTTCGTTTGGGATCCAATCTTTTTTCAAACTTTTTTGATGAAGTATGAATTTGAACCGTAATTGAAGAGATCGAATGTCAGAAATCAATTGGAGCGGAATTTACGACTGATTGATTTTTATGAGAAATGCGACAATTTTCTTTTTGATGGAACAAGGAAATGATTTCAGATAAAGGAAAAAATTTGTACGATATTATTCGTAGTCCTTTTGTCTCTTCATTAATTTGTGTGATTTTGCTGATACCAAGAAAATGAAACTGTAGGGTAAAGAATGGATTTTATTTTGATAAAGCCGCGTAGATTTCTCAGAACAGATATAGGCTTTTTCTTTGATTCTGTCTTAGAGCAGTTTTTCTTTGAGGTGGGAAATCATCAAAGCACTTTTCCCACTCTGACGCCGAGTGAGAGGGCGTGTCAGACTTTTCTAGGACTAGGGTTTCTTTTTCAGCAATTTCCCGTGGCTCTAGTGGATATCAGCACTGTTGAGCAACGCAGTATAGTCTTAAGCAAATCAGAGCTAGTGTTATGAATACTAAACAACTGATAAATATACTTGTATATTTCTAAATACATACATAATATATTATAGATAAATTACGCCCAGGCACGGAACAAATGATCATGCTTATCACACAAACATTTGTCCTAGGTTGGCATCGAACCCACGACTACTCAAGTAATCATGATAAATTATTCTAGGTTCTTTAAGCTTAGTTTTTACAGTATTCCTAAAATATCGCGATATCTATTTAGTGTACAAAAAGGCTCGTTAAAACGTCAGGCTCGACATCCGACCAAGAAAGATTCATACTATCCGTCAAACTGAACATATTTTGGCAAAACGGAAAATCTCAGATATCTGACGGTGTCTTGTTAATTTTAACATAGAAGGAAGTGTCCGTGTTTAAAAATAACTTGAGCCATGATTAATGACGATTGCTGTGGGTATTAAAATAATATTTATTGGACGACAAGATTGGGTCAGTAGTGGTTGAGCGATTGGCCTTAGAACTTCTGGTCAATCTTTTAGGTAGGAGCCTAACTCATCATACCGTCTCCGTCTGGGCCCAGCGCGTTGCTAGTTCCTGCTTTTCGAGAACATATAATATACATAGATAGGGCAAAAAATATGATGATCAAACATAAATACATCCACTACCATCAACAAAGATAACGTAGACACCTAAACTGTACTTATGTGTACAAAAACTACAAAAAAAAAATTGATGTATTTAGCTCTTAGAACCCGTCATACGCACAGTGTGCAATAGGTGGGCGGTTGGTTGGAAATGAGATTTTGATTGAATATTTTAGAATGACTGGACGTGCCTCCATTAACGAAACAAAGAATACTGTATCGATATTTTCCACCGAGACTATTCGAGAGATTTTCTACTGAGAAATCTGAGAACACGCGCGCGGCGCACCGTTCGCGGCACCGTGCAATGACACAACGCCATACCGTTGCACGGTGACAGTGCCAGGCTACAAAATATAATTATAGGTACAGAAGTCAATCTACATACAAAGCGCGCTCGAGCAACGCTCACATAGACACTGTTCACGGACACGATATCTCGGTAGCGTCTCGGCCCGCTCGTCGATCAGTTCCAGCTGAAACGCTCATTAGTATGCGTCCACCGAGCGTAGGTATAAAAAGTGAAGTACATACATGAGATTGTCGCCGTATCTATCTGTTTTGTGGCCATGCCGTAGTACAGTGGCTTCGCCGCGCCGTGGTTATAAGGACGGGCCCTTAACCTAACCCAACCATAAAGTAAATCATCCTTAAAAATATCCAAAAGAAAATCACTCACATTAAGTTTCAAATAACAATCATCGCACTGAAAAGAAGCGATTCATCATCTTTCATAAAGGCGCTAACACTTAGCACTAGACTCAAAAGCATTGTTCAAAGTTATCATCAATCTTTAACAGAGACACCTTTCAGGGATGCTGAAGACGTTTTCAGTCATATGTTTGTGTAGTATGAAGGTTCTATGTGGATTAATTCTATCTTTGTATTAGCTGCTTACCATGGATTAACTAGGAGATAGAACCAACAATGTGTTACCGTCTTACTTGAATGGTACTTAGTAAGTAATTAATGAATGTGATGATGAGTTAAAGCATAAGTACTCGTTCACGTTGAAACGCGCGGGTGCGGTGGCGGGTGCGGTCGCGAAGATATGGCGATTTCGTGTTCATATTGGCCGCCAGGCGTTTGCGCGGGTGTGACGCGCAAAACGCCTGGCGACAAGTTCATACCATTTGAACTTATTGACGCCGCGGGTGGATCGCGCGCTCCACCGCTAGTTCGACGTGAACACACACAAACATTTCAAGGGATTGATATAGTCGCGAGTTCGCCGCGCGCGCCACTCGCTAGCTCGCCCGCTACTTAGCATAGCACGTGCGTTTCGTACGTGAACACTTCGATGTTACGCCATATGTTTGATATTTCGTGACCGCGCCCGCCACCGCGCCCGCGTGTCAACGTGAACGACTACTATGAACTTGTCAATATGAACACGAAATTGCCATATCTTCGCGACCGCACCCGCGCGTTTCAACATGAACAAGTACTAGGGCTGCAAAGTAATGCAAAGAGCAACTCAAGGCACAGGGTTGGGTTTTAATTCATTAAACCCCAAGTGAACGCCAGCATTCGCTCTCTCATTGTATTTCTTTTGAGTCTTTAATTACAGTATTCGAAAGCTAATAATCGCTAGATAATCGTATAATCTAGGCGACAAACTACTTATCCTATCTAAAACGGCAGGTGATCTTTCTATGAAGTAAAATGTCTGAATATAAATTGTGGACGCGGTAACTGCATGTCGCGATATTATCAGTCCTGTCTTGACAACCACTCTGTCGCGTGTCGCATCTAACAAGACGTGGAACAAATCGAATGGAGTTCTTATTCCAAACGCGTTACGATTTCTATCGACATGTGTCATCCTCAGAAAATATTTTCCCGATTTTGCTTGTATTATGCTTTCAAAGATATTGGTTGAAAATAACGATTCCAATCAAGATTGATTGTTTTTTATAAGAGACTGCTTCAACTCTCGGCTTTGAACGTGTGACTTATTTTTTGCAAAAACTGTTCATTTTTTGCGATAAAAAGAAGATCATGATAACTTTTAGTGAAAGTGAAAATTCCGAATCATGAATTACTTGATGTCGGATGAATACTCCCAAAGATGACTACTATAATACATTTACTAACCCTTTTAAAATGTTTTTTTTTTTTTATTCAAAAAGGTCTAGTTAAGTAAGTCTAATTTTGAGATAGAGGTCAATTATTGTTGAATCCGACTCTTCTGGGAAGTTACACGGTATTTTTTTGTCCGACATAGGTACCACAGAGTAGCAATAATGACGATTCATGAAAATGAAAAGGGTTATGAAGTTTTCGTGCGTAATCGGCCTATACTTGAAATTTTCTTGCTTAATCAAATCAGGGATGAATATATGTGCAGGAAAACCAAGTTTGCCGACATATTTTGAAAAATCGCCAGACGAAAGGTTCTGAAGGCCACGAGAATTCGATAGTTATGGTGACACTTGCAGGAGGCCTATGTTCAACAGTGGATGTTTTTCGACTTAAATTATGATGATCCGAAAAGAACAAAGTAAAAAATACTACAAATCTAGAGGTGTATAATTTAAAAAAAAATAATTTGTACCATCAGCCTTCAACAGTCCACTGCTGAACATGGGCGTTGGCCAATTCATTTAAAAAAATAAGGAACTCACCCTAGGCGGCACTATAAGATAGGTCTCGACTTTGTGATCAGCTAGGTATCCTTCCCTGGAGGCGCCATCTCCTGGCTCCACGTCGAACCTCTCACCCAGCTGTAGAAGTGTAGCTTTTGTGATGTGTACTCGTCTGAAAACAATGGTTTGTTGATTTATATATATATATATATAGGTTGATTTAGGGTAGGCTTAATGACGATAGTGAATGGTTCTTAGTCCTCGTATTATTCCTTTCCTTACTTGTATGTTTTGGTTATTATTATAGTATGCCTTTTATGTCAAAACAAGTGTCAATGTAGCGATACTCTCCAAGTATTTTACTTCTTATCAGAACTTCATGGCTGAACGATGGACCACCATAATACAGGCCATCGGCCTAGTTTGGTGGTTATCATCAAATGTATTGTGAAACATCGTACTTGTTAAATGTGACTATAACTACAACATGTAAATCTGTGTCAAATAAACGTTTTTTTTTTATTTTTTTTATTATTATACTTTGTCTTGAACCTCTTAATCCAAGCTAGGAATCATATTTCGAATGAGTGATATTTTTTGGCTTACTGTCGTTTGGAACACGTCTTGTTTTGACACAGTGTCCCAATTAAAACATTTGTTTCATCATCATCATCATCATCATATCAGCCGAAAGTCGTCCACTGCTGGACATAGGCCTCCCCCAAGCGTCGCCACAAGGACCGGTCCTGTGCGTCACGCATCCATCGGATTCCCGCGACCCTGACCAGGTCGTCGGTCTACCTTGTTGGAGGCCTTCCAACGCTGCGTCTTCCGATACGTGGTCGCCAGTGTAAATTAATATTTATCGAACAATTTTTTTTCACCTGACTGTACAAAACAGTTTTTTTTATCGGTGTCCGAATCGTCACCAAAAAAATATTAGAATCAAAAAGTGTCAATTGGGACACTGTGTCTGAACATGACGTGTCCAAAACGACAGTAAGCCATTTTTTGCACCGCCTGCTCGATAACGCCCTTTTTATGTCATACCTTCAACTAAATCAAGTAATTCTGTCCCTAGGGATCTAATGTAATATGGGCGCTACCCACTGACCTCTACTATTTACTATAGACGTCACTAGTACTGGCTAGTAAATTATGTGATCTTATTTTGGAACGTCTCATCATCATCATCTTCCTGCCCTTATCCCGTTTTATTTGGGGTCGGTGCAACACGTTTTTTTCTTCCATTCTGTCCTGTCGCTCGTCACGCTATCACTAACTCCCTTTTCATTCATATCACTTCTCACACAATCCATCCATCTTTTCTTTGGCCTCCCTCTCCCTCTCCATCCATCCACATGTAAATTCATAACTCTTTTAGCAATATGCGTTTCATCTCTCCTTTTTACATGACCATACCAAGACAAACGATTCCCTTTCAACTTTTCAGTCACCGGCGCCACTTTCAAACTTCCCCTAATATACTCATTTCTCACTTTATCCATTCTCGTCACACCACACATCCATCTTAACATTCTCATCTCCGCTACAAGCAATCTTTTTTCATCCGTCTTTTTCACAGCCCAACATTCTGATCCATACAATACAACAGGCCTTATCACGGACTTGTAGATTTTACCCTTCAACTTGAGGGGCATTTTGGAACGTCTAATAATAATAATAATTTATTTATTTAAAGACAACTTTTGGTCCACATTATATGTTAGTATCCCTTATTACTATCTATCTATTATTGGTTTCTTTTTACTAAACCATCTGAAAATAACTTATATGTATAACATCAAACGAATTTATTAAAAAATCAAACTGGCCAATAACTAAAAAAAAAAGAATTAAATGAGGTTACTGGGTCTCTACAAAAATTATAGGAAAGTATTGTTTGATTTCGCAATAAATTTTGTTTGCGTTAAAGGTCGAAAAACGTGGACTGATGGTTAACATCAACTTGCAAATACACATTTTGTTTTAGTATATACTGAAAAAAATAATCTCTTAATCATCCCACAGAAGGTGACAAAAGTAGAGTATTCGTACACGGAGATAAAACTGCCTTTGTCTTGGGCAGCTTGAATTCCTCATTTCATTCAGGTCTCCAATTTGAATCCCTTACAGTGCTCGGGAGTTAATTACATAAGTCCCTTGCTGCGTTCGGGATTAAAACTTAGCAACCATTTTTTTTTGAAAATTTAACATGCTCGAGACTTTACGATACCCCCCAGTCACATAATTTACTATTATCAATCTTAAATTTAAGTACAAACATTATCATTTTTCTAAGTATTACTGAGTAAACAGAATTCTTTCATGTTTGTCAGAACCCTTAAAGGTCGCCATCCAATTGTAAGTTTTATAAAGTAGAATATTAACCCAAAAGTTATTTGATGTCTACTTTAATTTAATTTAAACTTTTCTGCCAATATATCTTTCATGTTTGACTTCAGATTTAAATTGAACTTTTTAGTTTGTTTAATTGCTGGCCCTTGAGAAGGTCTTTATATTTTTAATATTTTTTTAAATTACACTTTATATTATTATGTACGTTATACTCAACACCCTTAACCGCTAAAAATACTTTTAACTCATAAAATTTTTCAAAATCTACATATACATATAATAAATTTGTAGAAGTTTTTAGTTGTGCGCGCACCACGTAAAAGATACAAAATCGATATAAATAACTTTTATACATAAAAATTGTGGGTAACTTGGTATATTTTTTATACTTTGTTTCATCGCAATCGGTTGACTATATCGAAAGATATAATTGCTACATTCATTCCTTCACTGTTAAGTGGTAAGATGTGCACCGGGTCAGCTAGTCTTTAAGTTACCAGTGTTTTAACTGTCGAAAACAAGCTAAAAATTCTTAAATGGTCATTTCGATGGTCTTTACCACCGGTCGCCTCCACGGGGACACGGCGCGGCAGTGCTCTGCCCAAACGGGCAAAACTTCCACCATCCGCCCCGTATTTTATCAATATCCCTGAACTCTCATTTACTTAATCTTTCGAATTCTGTAATTAGAGACGCAATAGAAAAACAATGAGAGAGCGAACGCGTTCGCTTGGGATTTGGAACCTTTCGAGTGGACTCATAGCAAGGTTCGGTTGAAAACCAGCGCCAGGCAACTGCTACGTAGTGGCCTGGCATCATGCTGAACTGGACCTATTTGGCACAGCCATGAGACATACAATGTAGATCGAGATATTCTAGTTTAAGTTTGTTTGTATACTATAATTATAAGTGTTATCTCATTGTGTGTACCTGTGTGCCAAATAAACGTGTTTTTTTCTTTCTTTCAATACAAGAGACACAATAGAAAAACAATGAGAGAGCGAAGGCGTTCGCTTAGGGTTTAAAAAAGAGCTGAGTATAATTCATATAATTCAATAGTATCCCCAGAAATTAAAATGCATTCCATGCTCGTTTTTTATAGACCACTGAATCCATTTAAGCTTTTACCAGCTCTCAAACAAAGCAAGTCTATTTTTTATTATAAAATGGTAGCACTATCCACTAATTGCGCTTTCAGCATTAATTTTTCCTACGTTTTTCGTAAAGTTTTCAACATTGTTAAAGGATGAACAATAGAGTTAAAAATTGTGTGGGTTTTACAAGCAGCAAATTAATAGTTAGTTTGTGTATTGTTTTACTATGTCAAAAGGTTGGGGTTTTCTTAAATATGTTTAGAAGAAGAAATGAATGGAAATGAATGTCATAATAGTAAGGTCTTAAGAGAGCCGAGAACGGTAATCATTAATTACTCACGTGTAATCACTAACATTACACACTTATATCATAATGTACTATTAATTTACTATACAACATTAGTTGCGAAACTGAAAAATTAATACGAAACCCGAAACACGTGTCCAGTTTTTTTATGTAAAGAAAATCAAAAATGAATCCTAACTAATAATTTCACGAATAACTTGTTTTTATGCCTTTCTATTATATCGGTATTGGTTTACATCTGCAGAATTTCGTGTGTTTTTGGAGGTAGGCGGAACAGAGAGCAAAGTCCCACATACCTTTGAAAAGAGAGGATCCTCCGACCAGACAGGTGTTATGGTCTGGTAGGTGACTGCCCGATAGTTGATGTCGGGCTGTCGTATATGTTCAAATCGCATGGAGAACTTTGATTGCGCGATGCAGGATTTCGTATTTTCTTCGTAGTTCTTATGTGGTGTCATAGATGTCGCTACATGTTTATTTTATTTGACCCTATCTATATTATAAAAATGAGCCCCGTTTTCCGTTGTCACGACATGGCATGAAAACGGCTTGACCGATTTGGCTGATTTTTTTGGTTGTTGTGATTGTTATTGTGAGGAGAAGGTTCTTATGGAAAAAAAATAAAATTAGGGTAGTGTAGGGTAGAGTAGGGTAGAGTAGGGTAGGGTAGGGTAGGGTAGAGTAGGGTAGAGTAGGGTAGAGTAGTAGGGTAGAGTAGAGTAGAGTAGGGTAGAGTAGGGTAGAGTAGGGTAGAGTAGGGTAGAGTAGGGTAGAGTAGGGTGGAGTAGGGAAGAGCGGGAGCGAAGCCGCGCCGGCAAAAGCTAGTACTGTATAAATAAATACTTTACGTGTATCCCAGTCCAGTTTAAATTGACAATACAATTATTCAGTTGTAACCAATTTCCTAAATTAATGTTATTTATCTAATTTTACTCACCCTGCAATACCGCCAGACTCCATATGATTGGCAAGCGTGACGTCATCGCTCCAGACATCGAACTGCCACTTGCGCAGCCCCAGCACACCACACAGCACGTTTCCTGTGTGGATGCCTATGCGCATGTCTACGTTGAAACCGGTGGCTTCACGGACGAACCTGAGAGGAAAGATTTACAATAAAAAAAAGTACAATTCAACTTTGACATTGCAAAATGATTTGTATAATTTGTAAAATACATGTAATGATTATAATTTTATTTCAGTCGTAAGACGTCCACTATTGGCCTTCCTCAAGCGTCACCACAATGACTGGTCCTGTACTCGCATCCATCGGATTACCACGATTAGGAAAGACGGTCATCAACGACGGGCTCATTAATACTGTGATTAAAAAAGACCAGTAATATACGTGATCTTGGTATTACGTGAACCCGTAATAACCGGAATACCAGCCCCTCTAGCCAAATTACAACCGTTTCGCTTGCGTCGAACGCTTAGAGTTGACCTTGCTGCCAATTCTTTTGTTCTGACCACGTGACTGAGCGTTGAGGCGACGTCGTTCCCCTACATTTGAACCTTTCTACTTGCGTTAACTATTGCAGATTAGCAACTTGGCTAGGGGGGCTGGTTAGTAAAATGTCACTTTGCCTATAACCCATTCCATATACCAGTTTATAAGACTACTCATCATTTCAGCCGAAAGACGTCCACTGGTGGACATAGACCTCCCCCAAGCGTCGCCAAAACGACCGATCCTGTGCGTCTCACAACCACCGCACTCCTGCGAATCTCACCAGGTATGGCTACTCAATAAAATATATGTTTTCTCACCGAATAGCGTCAATCATCTGCAGGCCCATGTTGACACAGTTATAGGCATGATTGGGCCTGGACACCGGCAGACCAGACACGCAGTAGTAGCAGTCGCCCAGGATCTTGATGCGCATGCACTGGTTCTCCTGGAACAAGAAAACAACGTACAATGACTTTAAATAATCGTAAAAGACATTACTGTATACAGCATGTAAGGGACAACCCTCTACAAAATTTAAGGGCTTGCTCAGTAGCAAAACTGAACAACCTTCCACAAGATTCTTTTTTTAGGAAACGAATAAAAATTAGCCTCACTATTCAAAATTAAAAACTTTATGGGGCAGTTTGTATGGAGAGCCCGATTTTTTTGTTTCGTTATCTGCCTGAATTAAAGAAAAATTTATAAGTTTTTTTTTTTCCAAGGTAGCAACGACATCATCCGTCGTGCTCTTGTCACCGTCGGCGTTCCGGCCGTATTGGAACCTCTTGGCCTGGCACGCGACGATGGCAAAAGACCGGACGGTATGTCTCTATTTCTATGGAAGATGGGTAGGCCTTTAGTGTGGGACGCTACTTGTGTCGATACTCTTGCGCCATCTCATCTTCCTAGCTTGTCGTGCTGTGCTGGTGCTGCTGCAGCGGCTGCAGAGAACCTCAAGCGGCGGCGGAACCTTGTTGGTAGTTATTTTTTCGGGTCGTTTGGGGTTGAAGCTCTTGGATCTTGGGTCCGAGTGCTCATGAATTATTTAAAGAACTTTCAAAACGCCTCGTGGACACTTCTCGTGACCCAAAGGCTGGCTTTTACTTCGGTCAAAGGATACGCATTGCCATTCAGCGTGGCAATGCCGCCAGTATTTTGGGTACATTACTAGTCGACAGCGATGCGGAGGAATTTTTCGACGCCATAATTTAAATTGCCATTTTTTTTTTAGTTCTCTAGGGTTTTATTTTTATTTTTTAAATTAGTTTTAATTAATTTAAGTTTATATCTAAAACTATATTTAACGTGATTTTGCAAATAAATTAGTTCAGGTAGCAACAATTTATTGTTTCATTTTATAAGTAAACATATAAGTTCAAGTATTATCATAAATTAATACAATAGGCAGACATATGAGGTCCAGTTATTATTAAATAAGTATCTAAACAATAGCTGCGGTGGTTACTTTTAAAGTGGGATGGATCTAATGAAAAGAATAAAGATATCAAGATACACTCAAATCTTTTGTTTTATCAGTAATGTTACTCCTGTTATTTAATAATATTTATTTATTTATTAGAACTTCATATAACACAAATGTACAAAGACGGACTTAATGCCTTAGGCATTCTCTACCAGTCTACCTAGGGTGGTAAAGAGAAAACATGGCAGGCATAGCATGGCATATATTAAGAAGAAGAAAAAGGGTACAAATGTATATATATACATAAAATAGACATACATATATCTATACAACGTAATGGCGGTTTTTGTAGTAGTTTCATAGTGAAACTAAATAAAAGTTTGTAAAAAAGCCGCCAGTCCCAATGTTTGTCTGTCATCAAATCTTGTAAATTAAATTTGATCCAATTTCCGGTTACCGATTGATCTGAAATTTTGCATGCATGTGTAAATCAGATGACAATGCAAAATTATTATGTCTTGGAGCTGATCTGATGATGGAACCGGAAGGTGGCTATAGGAACTTGGTAGTTAAACGTCACGACCCCATCGAGTTTGGGCTCGTATGGTTTGTCTTGACGAGTATTAATTATACATGTAGGTATCGAGCTATAAAAGCTTGATATGAAAAAACGAATTTTATTAAAACCTTGTTTAAAGTAAATGATGACAGAACAGACCTATGAATAGAATGAAAATTCAAGAAAAACTTTTGTTACAATATGAATAAAAGAACAAAGCCATAAAAAACTGGATTAACCAGTTAGGAACTTACGACTTTAAAAGAATGCCCCTTTCACAGAAAAGTCGAATTTTAATCCCCAAAAACTTTGTCACTTCAAAGAAATGAACTGACTTTGTTCTCATTTACCGTCAACGTTAATAGCAAAAGTATAGACATTTGCACGAAACAATACAACGTACCTACTTTTAAGTATTCTAAGTAAATGAATGTTGGGTTGTAACAGAGGCCATCTTAGCGGAGGCAGAGGCGGATGCGGAGGCGACGAGTTTCGCCTAATTTATGGTTTATAGTAGTCAAAAATCTATATTCTAACGTGCATTCATAGTACACTTAAATAAACATACTATACACTATTTTACCAAAAAAAAAAACTAAATTTTATGTAACATAATGCAAATAAAATTTCTTATTCTTTTTCTTAATGATATTTTTTCTATTAAATTGGGAGTTTCTGAATATGAAACAATTTTTAGAACTTTCGTATCACGTGCTTTCAAGGTATTTTTAACTTTATTAAAGTATCTATTAAATAAATTGTTTTTATATTTACAAACACACTTTAAACTCACATTTTTAAGATGAGTGAACTTTATATCTTATCATCTGTTATCTTCACGTTCTCCATAAATATTTTAAACAACACTATACAGCTTATAATACAATGCATATTACATTTATTTTTATTAACTGGGAAATTATCAAATAGCTTCTCCCGTTATGTGAAGCTCGAGGGATTATTGGACTTTTACTTAATAAAACCCTCTCCGATGTACCTACAAACCCCACTTTTTTGCGAGGGAGGGCTGCAATAACTTCTTTAAGAAAGCCCAGGAAGCCATCGCCACGTCAGCCCTAACTTTGTTTACATCTCTTTGAGGTGCGGTTGGAATACAACACGCCGTCGAACCGAGCTCGGGCTTTAACGAACAGCCAGACGGCGAGCTACACATAGCTCACCATCAACAAACCCTCGCCTACAGTGATCGGTAATCGTTACCTACTATGTCGACAGTTAGCGATAAGGCCCTCAGCAGTGCTCCATCAATCACTAAATATCTCCAACTAAGTTTTAAACTTTCCATCAAATATTAAGCTGACGTTTCTCAAAGTTAAATTGGTAAATATAAAATATTGTTGACAAAAGTCTTATGGTGAAAGCGCCAGGGTAACCCGCGAAATTTAAATTTTCATTAACAAATTGTGTGTAGATGAAAATATGATCTAAAAATATATATATTTCTTTTCATTGTGTGATTTATTTCATCACCACTGCTCTTAAAACAGTGAAGGAAAATGTCGTGAGCAAACTGGCATGTCTTAGAAGCAAAATTTCGAAGACATGTTACATTCACTAACTCGCACTGGGCCAGTGTGGTGGATTACGGCTCATTCCTTCTCCTAGAGAGGAGGCTTGAGTCCCAGCAGTGAGAACAGTAAAAAGGCTGATGATGATATTTTTTATATTTACTTTCCCCCTGCTTGACAAAGGCCTCCCTCAACTTCATCCAGTGTTCTTTTCTCGAGGCTACATATCATAGATCATCACGCCACCTCGTGCCTTACTTATTTATAAGATTATCTACACAATATTATAAAGATGTAGTTTGTTTTTCTTTTTGTTTGTAGGAGGTAATCTCTGAAAGTACTAGTCCGATTGCTAATTCACTGATAGAAAGCTGATTTATTCCTAAGTGACAAAAGCATCGATGTACTTAAAAAATAGGCTACATTTAGGGAATGCAAATCTCGCGAGATTGGGGCTCGAGCGAGATCTCGCGAGATTACGAATATCAATATCGCGAGATCTCGCTAATTTCGAGATCTCGCGAGATTGGCAGTTTTGTGTTTTTTTTTGCAAATTTGAATAAATTAGTTAAAAAATAATAATAATTGTGAGTATTATAAGATAACCATAGGCGCGGGCTTGCGGACGGGGAGCAATAGGTAGTTTTCTGTCGAACCGTCCGGTAACTGTCCGGACCAGACCCAAGTCGTCAATGGCGCGCACGGGGTCGAAGCCGGCCAGGGTTAGTTCCGAAACGTAGCTCAGCCCCGGTATGAAAGACAAGAAGGCAGTAATAGTCTGACACTATCTCCCGCTCCGCCTAGGGCGGGAGATGTCATTTGGATAATTTTTACCCACCAAAAAAAAAGTAATATTAGATACTTAAACATTTTTATTTTCACAAAATTTTTCGATACATTTTTTGCATCAAGCATGGTTGACATATCAGTCTATATTTTTTTAACGTCCGTGTCAATCGGCGCTTCAAATAAGACGTTTTTATGCTCGAGTACAATCTCGTTAATCTCGCGAGATCGAGATCTTGCGAGATCGAGATTGCATTCCCTATCTACATTTTATGCAGACGGGTAAAACCGCGGGCAAAAGCTTGTAATAACTAAAATCGTTGTATTTTCAATAAACTGTATCGTCTCACCCGTTTGAAAACAGAGATGTAGTGGCGTACATTTAACGGTTTATCCGTCATTTCCTTAGCTATCTTAAAGGTTGAGAGCCACAAGAGCTCCACATCAATCTCCCGGAGCTACAAGCCGTACACAAGAGATAATATTCCTGCCAATAACGTGAAAGATTGTGTGCTAACAGTTTCAGCTTACACTGCATTATCTCATGAAGCTTATTGATGTTCGTTGTACAGTAATCAGAGACACAATAGAAAGCCAATAAGAGAGCGAACGCTGGCGTTCACTTGGGGTTTGACCTTTCGAAAACCGTAATGAGAGACTCAATAGAAAGACAAACGTATAGTCCGTAAACATGTAGTGGGGTTTCATTCATTAGAAGGTCTTGTTATAAAAAGGCTATATTTTTAGGATTTCGAACCGGTGATAAACCATGACCCTATTACTAAGTCGCTCTGGTCTGTCTATACGTTTGTCTATCTATAAACGAGCTGCCGGCTTACGAGTAGTAGTAGGTCGTGGCTTCAAACCCAGCCAGGCGCATTACTTTTTTGTAATTTATTTCATCACTACTGCTCTCAAAACGGTGAAGGAAACATCGCGAGGAAACCGGCATGTTCTAGAATCAAAAATTCGAAGAGATGTGACATTCACCATCTCGCACTGGGCCCACGTGGTGGATTTCGGCCCATTCCCTCTCTTAGAGAGGAGGCCTGACTTCCAGCAATCGTAACATATAAAAAAAAGGCTGATGATGATGATGATGAAACGGGCTGTATCTCATAAAGCCGTGAAAGTTCTTCTTCTTCTTCCTGCCCTTATCCAATATTACTTGGGGTCGGTGCAACACGTTTTTTAACCGACTTCGAAAAGGAGGAGGATCTATGTTCGGCTGATTGTGTTTTTTTTCTTCCATTCTAATCTGTCAGCCGTAACACTATCACCCTTTTCTTTCACATCACTCCTCACACAATCCTTCCATCTATTTGGCCTCTCCCTCTTCATACAGCTACATGTATACTCAGAACTCTTTTAGTAACATGCGTAGCTAGAGCATACAGAGCGGTGGTGGCCGAGTGGTAACAGCCGCAACTTAAGAGTTGTAGGTTGCAGATTCAAATCCAGCTAGGCGCATTTGTGTAATTTTTTCATCACCACTACTCGCAAAACGGTGAAGGAAAACATCGTGAGGCAACCGGCATGTCCCGAACCGAAAAATTTGAAGACATGTCCACAAACACATCCACCAACCCGCACTGGGCTCGCGTGGTAGATTGCGGCCCACGTCCTCTCCTAAAAAGGAGGCCTGAGTCTAAGCAGTGGGAACATTATAAGGCCGACTATGCTATGCTATGTAGCTTGTTTGCTAGAGAAATTCTGATAGTAACATCATCGTCAGAAGCAAATATTTTTAACATTATCCTCTAACAATAAAACAAGCCATACGCATCCCATAAACAGCATCTATCATCAGACTATTACGGGCAATAACTCTTTAACGACTCATACATCAGCAGCCATGCATGCTTTTATCACATATAATGCATGCAAAACCACACTGATTACGTATGCAAACGGCTAAGTTTTATGAGCTGGTGTACAAATAGAAGTTTACGTCCAAAGGAATATGAGTAGAGCTGAAAATATCTATTTGCTGTTACTGAAAGCTGCAGTTTATAGATATAAACAAGTTTATGTGGGGGTAATGTTTTCCGGTAGTTAAGTTTTGATGAGCAATGGGTAACTCGCCGTCCGGCTGTTGGATAACCGTTCGGACCGGGCCTGAGTCGACACGGCGCGTAGTGTTCCATGCGCGCATCAAAGATATGTCAGCTACGGCCCAGCAGGGTCAAAGCATACTGGGAACATGGGTTGACTTCTGAAAGGGAAACCCAGGGTCTTGGAACGCGATGCAATATAGGAACTTAGGTGTGGTTTTAGTTAGTTAAAGTCTGACACGTCCTCCCGGGTGATTTCCTTTCGACTATCAAGTGAATACTGGTGGTTCACTTTTGAAAAGCCTCTGCATTTTATTAAATAATGAAAGAACTAAATAGTTCATTTCCTCTTAACTTTAAAGGTGTGGCGTGGCGGGGCGCGGCGTGGCGGGGCGGCGACGCTGCGCTGGCGCGGCGGCATCGGTCACACTGCGGGCGCGATCACGTCCCGTCGTCAGTACAAATAAGACTTTATACCGTCCCCGCCGCTTCTGATTTGTATTCCCGCTCGGCGCGGCGGCGGCGTGGCGCGACGGTTACCGTCGCGTCGAGCGGGACGGCTCTGTGTGGCGTCGTCCGTAATATCTAGTACATTACAACTGCTCAGTGTCGCGTCGCCGTCCCGTCCCGCCGCGCCGCGCCCGCTGTGTGCAGCGACCTTTATATGTTTTTTTTTTAATGTTCCGAATAGTTGATGGTTGATTTAAAAATAAGTAATATACCTACATGGACATGGCTTTCCGGATCTACAATGGCCTACCAAAGTTTTTAATAGATCAGTACCTAAAATATTAAAAAATACCACTATGGATTTTGAGCTATAAAGGGATATAAAAAATGGCTCCAAATAGTTCGTGTAAATACACACCGGTGCTACTCGTCAGTTCTCTCTTCGCTTAAAACACTTCTGCGTGACTAAATACACTCCCACACACACCATCACACTTACAATAGATCCATCACATAGACACATCACACTTACATTTTGGCAAAAACATTAAACATATACTATCAATAGACAGGACATAGCGAACAAAATTCTAATCCGAGACTTGTTACTAAAGTAGTAACAAGTCGTAAATATTGTTCGTCTTCACTGAAGCATAGGATAACAGTTTTTCTAAGACGTTTCTTCTGATGGCCGCTCTATTGTATCTATTTAATCTCTTTGCATTTTGGTCATGTAATAAATAATCACAGTTGAACGTGAAGAAATAGGAATGAGAAAAGCCCTTGTAGTGATAAATTTAAAAAAAAACACGAGGGTGATAAACATGGCATGTTGAACCTAATTGTAGTGCAATAAGAGCCAGTTTTCGAGTAAGTGTATCGAAAAATTTATACTTTGATTTGATAATATAATTTGATTCTGCAAAGCTTTCTGTACTTGTAAAGGCTGGACTGATGTTGACTCTTAGGCTCCTAATTTTAATGTGATATACAAAATCACGCCCGTATTTTGGAAACAGGCAGGCATATTAGGTACATACTGCCTTTGTTTAAATTTCTTTAGGTATTTTACTGATTTGATAAGGTAAACAAACACTGGTGTAACCCGCATGCAAACTGCTCAGAGAAACGTTTAGATACAGCCACAAGGGTTAAAACTTTAGACAAACAACAACATTAAACAGCTTCCTAAACATACGTAGGTATAAGCATAACATGGAACATCATACAGAGAACTTTATGAAATTACTGCCTGACCCGGCAAACGTTGTTTTACTATATATATATTTTTTAATAGAGGAGAGGTAAGAAGGCAAAATAGCATACGACTTATTGTCAGACATACCAAATAAGCACGACAAAATCCATAAAAATCAGTCAAGCCGATTTGATTTTCAAACCATCCAAGACACCGCTCAAATATAAAAACAAAATTATATATCAATCGGTGAAGCCGTTTAGGAGGTACTAGGAACACACGTACAGAAGACTTATATAAAGATATGTTACTAAAATAAACTTTTTAATTTTTATAACATCACATCACTACAGCTCATAACTGTCACTGAAGTAGTGGTCCTGTGGTGGTTTCGACGTAAGAGTTCTACCAACCTGCACTGGGCCAGCGTGGTGGATTACAACCTCTCCCTGTCCTAGAGAGAGGGCCTAGGTCACTGTAGTGGGATCATTACAAGACTGCCTAATTATGGTATAGCCGAGAGGCACGATATTATTTTGGAAGCAGATAAAACAATAAAAAACTTAAAAAAAAAATACCTCGGTAAAAAAGACTTGAGAAGCTATACCTGTATTGGAAATCGGTTATATTAACAAGCTTTTAATGAATATATTTTTTTCATAGCAACCTTTTATAGCTCGGTATATTTATATAATTAATACTCGTCAAGACAAATCATACGAGCCCAAACTCGATGGGGTTGTGTCGTTTAACTACCAAGTTCCTATAGCCATCTTCCGATTCCATCATCAGATCAGCTCCTTGTCATAATAATGTGCACAGTCGTCTGATTTACACATGCATGCAAAATTTCAGCTCAATCGGTAACCGGGAAGAGGGTCAAATTTAATTTACAAGATTTGATTCGAGACAAACATTGGGACAGGTGAAACTAAATAAAAACTTGTAAATAAAAAAAAAAAACCATCTACTTACAGAAACTTTCTCTTTGCCCTTTCAAGCTTTCAATAAACTAACACAAATAAAATACTTTTTTATTTTTGTTTGTAAATCATGTTTTGCTCCGTATCTAATAATGAACAAGAAAAATGAAAATTGTTTTCACAAATAGTCTGCACTATGAATATTGTAAAACACAAAGTGGTTTGTGTTTACGAGTACACTCACCCTTCGCCAAAACGTGAATAATAGTGGAAATATATAGTCTCCTATTTACATCGTTGTTTTTGTTTGGTGGTCATATTTAGGGGAGTAAAATTATCATACAGGGTGTAAGGGAGACAGGTCTCCGCAAACTTGAGATTGCTCAGTAGACGAAACTGGACCACATTTCACTGGATTATTTTTCTGGAAACGAAATGACGTGATCAGAAATTCTACGTGGACATCCCGCTGGTCTTCGCATGATGCAAGGGCTGGCTTTTACCTCAATTGACGATAAGCATTGCCATACAACGTGGCAATGTCTCCAAGGTACATTACATTAGCGATGCAAAGGAGTTTTTCGACGCCATATTTAAGATTATTTTTAAATAGTTTTATGTCTTTCTTATTTTTGTGTATCAAGGTAACATGTAACATAATAAATGCACATTCTGAAAGTAGCATGTTCAGATTATTCAGAATCGGCTACTGAAACGATTTAATTTATTTTTAAAATAGGTAGATATTTTTTTATACTAAAGGTAAAAAAAATCCTTTTTTGATAAAATTAGATGCGTCCCGAGAGTATATTTTGTTTGTGTGTGTACTTCGATACCTATACCGTTGCGATAACATTGTAATAAGTCTACAATTAGGATAACTAACATTTAAAAAAAACTCTACTAATGTTTTAACCTTTCGAATACCGTAATTAGAGACACAATAGAAAGACAATGAGAAACTGAATGCTCGCATGGGGTTTAATGAATTTGGTTAAGAGGGTCCTTCTCCACTCACTTATCGTAAACATCGAAAACGGTTTAAAAGCTTGTTACTTCATTTAATGCAGTCCAACGCGATGTTTGACGAAAAGGCAACGCAAAAAAAGAGAGATAACGCCTGGAAACTCTTTTAGTATTCGGTAATTCCGAGATTTACTCGAAAATTTCACAAAACTTGCTCCAGGAAATAGCTGTTTTTTAAAAAGGACATTTTCAGAGGTTTTTACTGGATTAGTTTTACACAAATTTAGAAATTGGTTTCTTTAGAAACCTAGATAATATCCACAAGATACTGAGTTTCCAAAATATCTAATGAAAAGTGTGTAATAACGTCATAATCAGTTATGAGCGGTTGTATGAAAAACAGTGAAAATGTGAGTCGTGATGCACCACCTTAAGTTTCAATGTTTGTATTAGAAAATTTGGATTACTGTCGTTTGGAACACGTCATGTTCGGACACAGTGTCCCAATTGACACTTTTTAATTTTAATATTTTTTTGGTGACTATTCGGACACCGATAAAAAAAAACTGTTTTGTACAATCAGATGAAAACGTTTTGTTTGATAAATATTAATTTATCAAATTAGCACCAAAAACAAAATTAAAAAGTGTCTTTTCGAAAATTTAGTTATACATAATTTACAGGCAGATAATAATAATTATCGTGCTCAAAACAAATACACAAAATTACGTCCAATCTGACAGATTGTTTTAATCTCGAACTCAGAGGCCTAATTAATATTTATTCGAAATTTCGCTCAACAGTTGAGCAATAGATGATGAAAAACAATTGAGATATGAAAATGTAGATAAACAAAGTGACATCTACTGATTAAACGAGAGTGCAATTACTGATTAGCATTGATATGCGCATAAGTTGTGTTGTTTAATGTAACGTTGTGAAATAGATACTGGAGGTTGGGTCAGTTAGAGGTGAGGGAGGACGTTGAGCCTGAATATCTCTGGTATCTTGTTGTTAATGGAAACTGATTGTAATAATGCTATCATAATAATATTTTTTTTTTAAATTAAATCAAATTTATGATTCGACATTAAGAGGGTCCTTTTCCACTCGCCTGTCGGTAAAATGGTTTAACCCTTCAGATACCGTCAATTAGAGACACAATAGTAAGACAATAGATGCGCGGCCACCGGTGGTCGCTTGGGGATTCATGAATTAAAAGCTTGTTACTTCATCTTTTATGTTTGACGAAAAGGCAACGCAAAAAAAGAAATATGACGCCTGAAAACTCGGTTAGAATTCGGTAATTCCGAGATTTACTCGAATATTTCACAAAACTTGCTCCAAGAAATAGCTGTTTTTTTTAAACCCTTAAAAGTTTAAGAAAAAGTTGCCATCATTTAAAATCTTAATAAAATTTGCAAGGCTTAGTATTACTTTTTTGACATTTTTTATTTTTAGGAAAATTATGAAGTGTCAAAGTTCATATAAAATAGGAGATTTTTAGGGATCTTTACTGGACTTTAGTTTCACACAAATTTAGAAATTGATTTCAATAGAAGCTTAGATCCACAAGATACAGTGTTTCCAAAATATCTAATGAAAAATGTGTAGTAACGTCATAATCAATTATGAGCGGTTGTATGAAAAACAGTGAAAATGTGAGTGCACCACCTTAATTAAACTTTACATTTTAATTTTTTTTTTTTCATTATTTGTAATAAACGCAAATTGTCGTTTATGATATTCCACCTGAAAAGGCTTGTCAAGCTGATGAACGGCTCCTCCGCTGCGCGACTGGTTTTACTAACATTTCTAAACAAGCATTTTCCGAGCTATGTAAACTTAGTATTTTAGTTTTTACATCAACACTACAGAACACTGTTTACCTAGCTCTTGTTTTGTTAACCAACTAAATATACACTGGAATCATATTAGATTAATTTACTTTTGCAACGCCTTGTACAGTCAAAACTAACCCAACTTTAATTCAACGTTTTCACGAAACTTTTAAAATACGAGTATCTACCACAAAACAAAAATTCAAATTCACATCACGCTGTTCCAGTTTTTCACTGCCTATTCTTCATAACTCGATTTCCTTCGTGCTCCGAAACACAAGAGGATGACAGACTAACATCCAGATACATCAAAAATGCACTAGATTGGTTTGCCTGGCCAATATTGGAAGCTAAAAGTGCGAGAGAGACTATCTAGTTACTGTTGAAGTGACGTTTTAATGGACCGAGAAATTCATGTTTTGAAAAACAATGTCGATTGTAAGGCTTCTCAATGGCCAACGAAACCAAAAATGTAGCCAGATTTTAATAATAATTTGCAAATTGATTTTTAGTAAATATTGCGATGTTACATTGGTATAGTTTTGTATATCAAGTGTTTACATAACTGGATCATAAATATGTGGACTAGAGATGTGCCGTTGCCGGCTATATGGAAATATTGCCGTGAAGTGGGAATATAGGTGAGAATATTGCCGGGAATGTTGCCCGTTGTATGAATATTGGTGGCAATACTGCCAGCAATATTCCCTTATTGTATATTTTCTGAAACACATCCTAATTTAAGTTTTTAATTCACATCGTCTTAAAAAAATTGATTATATTCTGCACAAAAAACTACTTAAATAAATATTTTCTAAACTTGATACCGCTATAAGAAAAAAATACATTGAGACGCACATAGAATACCATTTTGTCTAAAACTCAAGGTATAGTTTTCATCGTTTCAAAGTCTAAGATTGAACTGCTTTACTAGCGAACCAAATATCCCTTTCGCCCTCCATCACGTAAAACCACTGTTGTTCACATATAAATAAACGTCCAACAGCACACAATCACATATACTTCGCCAACGGATTGCATCCTCAAGTCCAAATGAAAGCGTGTTTAAATATTTGTGTACAAGACCAGTAGGAAGGCTTGCCATGGATCGACAGCGATTGCGTTTCTCCAGCGCTCCTTGCCACTCTGTAGCGATAAATTGAATTCAGTGTCCCATAGTATAGGAAAATGCAGAAGGCTTAGGAAGGATTATATTGAATAGGCTTTTAATAAACTAGTGCGCCTCACCATCAGAGATTGCATCACTGCTTACCATCAGGTAGGATCGCAGCCAAGCACTAGTTTATACGAATTAAAAAAAGGTAAAGTAACGTATACGATATATACGATAATTCGATTAAAAAAATATTTTTAATTTATTTTTCATGAAAACCGAAAATATAGTGACCAAAATTGTCAGCTGGATAAATTTCGTACACCCTTGTATACAATACGATTATTAAGTATTTTTCAAGGTCATTCAAGTTGTACAAACGCATGTAAATAAATACAGAATATTTTTTTTTCTTTCACAAATGGACTTATTATTGATTACAAGTAAATGCTATGAACAGTAATATATACACAAATGCTTCAGCAGCTGGAGCTGAACTAACGAGGAACCTATATTTTGGCTTACAGTGCCATCTCCCTCATGTTACATAATGAATATGCAAACTGTGGATATAGTGAGGGCTCTAGCTTTTAGCCAAGCAGCTTTTAGAGATAAATTAGTTGAAGACAATAGTAGCGTATGACGCTCAGTAATATTTATTTAGGTTTTCATCAATGTTTTTTTTTCATTGAATCTTTTTGCTATAAAGGGCATAAATGCCATTTCTGAAGAAATTAAGTTATTAATGCATTTTTACTTGGTTTTTTACGCTTGAGGCTCTGTAGATCCGCATATTTATAATAGTATTACGATGAAAAAATGGTTTTACTCCAGATTATCAATTCATTTATACCTACATAGTTTTTTATCAAAACTATGTATTAGCACCATTGCACCCATAGATTAAGTTTGTGTTTATGTTACTACGAGTATTTTAGAGCACAATAAAATTCGAAAATTGGTTACGTTTTTACGTTACGTTGCGTTCCTTTAATCATTTTATTTTACAACCTTTAACCTGTGATCAAGAGTGAAGGTTACTTCTAGACCAGCGTACTCCATTGTCAACCACATCATTGTGTGGTTGTTAGTATAGAAATAGTCATCAAATGCAAGCATATGAATGACTAGCTTTTGCCATCGGTTTTGCTCACGTCCGTATGTCAAGAGCTAAAATACTCTAATGGTGATTATTTTTTAAAACTCGTCTATACTTTTTGATAAATAAAATTATAAGTCTTTTTTTTATAATATAAATACCTATAGATACAAACATGCGGGTGTTATCCTTACTGATTACAACCTCATCAGGCTCATCGTTTAATGAAAAAATCTTGTCAAATTACTCAGAAAATAATTAAGTCTCAAAAGTAAAGTTTGCAACTTTTAAACAGGTAAGCATTTTACCAGCTACCGACTTCATGGTTCATGAATTTTCTCGGCCATTATTACAACTTTACCTTCTCTCCCCTCTCTGAAGCTCCAACTGTGTTCAGGCTCCTTAATCTCGATATATTACAAATGGTTTACGCCTCAACGAACTGTTATGAGATTGCTTTAAAATGACTCAAATTTTCTTAATGATCACGAGTTAATGAATGCCCTTGACCTTGGTAAGTACCGTTTTAGGGCGGAACAGGATGTTAGACTTTTTCTGATTAAAACCACACGTATGTTCCTTTTTTGTATTGCGTTTCAGGACCCAAGGTTTCCCTTTTGGAAGTCAACTCATGGCCCCAGTAGCCTTTGGCCCTGCTGGGCCCCTACGGGTTTTGCTGACGTCTCTCTGAGGTGCACGTGGAACACTACGACGACTCGGGCTTGGGTCAGACGGCTACTAGACATCCGGACGACGAACTACCAATTGCTCATCGTCCGCAAACCCACACTTAAGGTGGCTGGAAATCCGGGCTTTAGTTAATTTGTTTAGTATCCAAAGCGACGTTGACTGTTTGTGAATTCGACGGATTATACTTTTTATAACTGGGGGCAAAGTCACTGTCAGCAACCATTGCCAAATAAAATATTACAATAAACATATATTTATAGTTTTTACTATCGAAGACGACATTGACAATATCACTTTTATTTTCCATAGAAAACGATTCAAGGAAAAGGGACGCGAAATCAAATAAAGTTACGTCAACTAAATTCCTAAACAATTCGTTTCTATAAAACAAAAGTTACTACATTGTGTTTATCTACGAGTGTGTATGCCAAATAAAATAGTTTTCTTTCTTTCAAAAAATCACGCCTTCCCGCAAAACACAATGCCCTGCAGGGACTTATCACTATTTCTATTTGCCTTACAAAGGAAATGTCACGAAATTGTCATAGTAAAATATACTGGTCAAGTGTGAGTCGGACTCGAGCACCGAAGGTTCTGTACAAACTTTAACTATGTAAATAGTTCGACTTCCGAATCGATTCTCGAAGATTTTTTTTATTTTATTGCTGTAAAACTTTCACTGTTGCCAAATTTCAGGATTCTAGGTCAGCAGGAAGTACCCTCAAGGTTTTGGCTTCGATACTAGTGTTAAAATATGTGTAAGATGGAGCATAAATGACCTTATCTCAAGATTGCGTTGACTTAGAAGTTTGATTTTTTCATTGATAGCAGACCTGAGAATTTCAGCTTGATATTTTGTGTCTTTGAAAATAAAAGCCTTGGTAGACGGTGAGATGAACAGACGGACTGACGGATAACAAAGTGATCTTATAACAAACTAGCTTTTACCCGCGGCTTCACCCGCGTTTATTAATATACTTTACTCTTTCCCTCCCTTTCTCACTTAAAAAAAAATAGCCTATGTCCATCTCCAGGGTCCCAACTATCTCTGTACCAAAATTCATCAAAATCGGTTTTGCCATGTAGGCGTGAAGATGTAACAAACAAACAAACTCACTTTCGATTTTATAATATTAGTAAGGATTTTGCAGACGGAGGTTACAGAACCCTAAAAAGCAATATTGTCAGTATATGACATAAAATATCTTGCATAGTCAGCCTGTACGTAAGTGTAGATTGGATTATCTTCAATGTTAGCAATGCTCTAGAATTCTGACCGTCGCGCGCCGTTTCATGTTTGGCAAATAAAATGTGCTCTCACTAAACTGGTTGTGACATAGTACATGTTTATTTAACTGTTCCAGGATGAGATGAAATTTAATATTTTTAAGAACATTTTTTTTTGGTAGGAATATCTCTACTAGGCCCTTTAAGTTTTGATAAAAAGTTTGAATAGCTACCCACACAGCTACAACAGCTATACAGTAACAAATTATTTGAGAACTGACCAAATGAACAATATTCTAGTCAGCCATGTTTATTATTCAAGCCTCAAATAGGTGGGCGGAGCAACGCCGTGCCCTCGTGGGGGCGATCGGCGGCGGAGACCTCTCGCGCCGGGCCTTGGTTCAGGCCATGGTCCGGAGCGAGGAGCAGTGGCAGGCGGTCGCCTCCTTCTGCGAAGCAGTAATGCTAGCAAAGGAGGAGGCCGACCGCTCCAGGCGGCCTTACCGCCGCCGCCGCCGGGGTTCTAGCCCCGATTTCCAGCCACCGTAGACGCGGGATCGTGGACAGCGAGCTACCCATAGCTATATAATCGTCCGGTAACTGTCCGGACCGAGCCAAGGCGTCGACGGAGCGCACTGTTCCCGCGCGCCTCAAGGAGTTGTCAGCAACAGGAGGGGCCCATCTGGGCCGAAGCCTACCGGGGTCGGGGTTATCCGAAAGGAAACTAGAGCCCCGGTATGAAGGCTAGAAGGAACGGCGCGGGGTTTTTAGTCAGTAAGACTCTGGCACTGTCTCCCGCTCCACCCAAGAGCGGGTCATTGATGATTTTCCCCGTCGAGAAAAAAAAATAAAAAAAGCCTCAAATAGGTACGCTGGGGGAAATTTTGTCCCCCAACATGACGCGCAACGCTGTCAAATTGTCAAAAAATACGTCTCGCGATATGTGAATACGTTGTAAAATATGGGCAGGCAAGTTGCAGGATACTGCGACGTCGACGTCGAGCGTTGCGCGTCATGATGGGTCACATATTTTATTGTCTCTTAATATATTTGAGGCTCTAAGTTGATAAATTATATAAACAGGCTCTCATATGATTTTTTTTTTTAACATTATTAACATCCGCAATGTTAGAAGGCGTACGAGAATCTTCCGAGGAAGGTCCATACGACCTTCCTTTGAAGATTGATTAAACAACATCAATGTGAGAATGTCAGCAGAAACTGTTTCCTGATAGCTACAATCTGAGTATATGATTGTGTTACTTCAAGGCAAGTGTGCTCTATCGTCAACCACATCGTCAAGTAAGATGTCAAGTGGTCAAACGCCAGCCTAACAATAAATACCTAAAAAAAACCTACACGATATGATACCACCATCTGAAGGAATCAATAGGAAACAATCGTCTTCGAAGCTCGCTAGTTCTATTATAGACTTTATCCTTCACTTTTAATTCAGTTTAATAGCTGATCAAATATTTAATCCATTAATTCATGAATCCCCAAGCGACCACCGGTGGCCGCGCATCTATTGTCTTACTATTGTGTCTCTAATTGACGGTATCTGAAGGGTTAATCGTGCTCACAAAAACCTTCATCAATTCTGAAGCTTCATAAAAGAACCAGACCGTTACAAGGTAGCTAGCCAGCGCCATATCGCTTGCATGTTCTTTATTCATGAAACTTGTTAAATTTCCGACGTGTCAGCTATGTATCGGTACTACACTACTACTGGGTCTCTCAGAAATAATTCACTTTTAGGTGCATGTTTAAAAAGGTGAATTATTTCTGAGTTGTGTAATGTTTTCCTTTAATTCATGAATCCCCAAGCGACCACCGGTGGCCGCGCATCTATTGTCTTACTATTGTGTCTCTAATTGACGGTATCTGAAGGGTTAATTCATACATGGTTGGTGGATTACTATTGTATATCTTTAGCCTTTAAATTGTCCCATAGTAAAAAAGCTGTGATGTCTGGGCTGTGTGGGATGAAGGAACTCAATTTTTGAGAAGTGCCAGACCCGCAAAGGATGACATTTGAATAATATTATTTTCAGGAAGTAATTTTTCTATATTTTCAATTTCTGATTTTGTAATTTAATGCGAATATAATATGTGACTAGGGGATAAAGTAGTCTCTTTAAGTTGCGGGCAGTATGTTGAATTCCGAACGAAATAAAAGTTGTAAAGTTTTTTCCCGAACGCCAGTGAGGGATTTATATAATTAACTCAGCATGAGCATTGCGAGGGATAGAATGACTTGCTATAAGTGATGATTGTATGATATATAAAAATATAGTTGTTATTTTTTTATGAATCTACCAAATTTAATAATTTCTAAGACACCTAGTAGTGGCCATGCATGGCGCGATACCGAGCAGTTTCGTTAGAGCGGTGCTGTCAGTTTTGTAACAAGTTATTTATTTTATCTATACTTACATATTATAGGTAGGTAAGTTTTAATAAGATATATGGTTGTCTATCAATATTGTAACATTCTGGTAAATTTTTGTTGTGTTCTTGGCTATTATGTGCGTTTTAGTATAGTTGCTTATGTATTTGTTATGCTGTATAATGTTTCTACATATCTTGTGTAAATTTCGTAACATAGTGTTACGTCGGTACGCTTTGAATATTCAGATGCATACAGTACACCTCCATTTCACCAGTTATATTTAATTTCTATGTTCCAGCGTTATGTATTACATTTGCATTTGACTCGAGAGACTCACCAGTAAACTACTCAGAAATCATACTAATAATAACATCATTGATTTAAATCCTATTATATAAAATAACAGTACCCCTAGCCAAGCTGCTAATCTGCAATAGTTAACGCTAGTAGAAAGCTTCAAATGTACGGGAATGACGTCATCTCAACGCTCAGTCACGTGGTCAGAACAAAAGAATTAGCGGCAAGGTCAACTCGAAGCGTTCGACGCAAGCGAAGCGGTTGTACCTGGCTAGGGGGGTAACTGCCGCACTCAGAGACGCCCATTAACGCTAATCTCTGATTTACTAATTTTGTCATTGAATAATAGTCTATATCTTTATGACGTTAAGTACCTTAGGTTTTGCTTTAATTGACATTAAAGTTAAATGACGTCTCTGAGTGCGGCAGTAAGTGGCTTAAGTTTTTTTGATATATTCAAGTTGAGTAACAATTTGTTAAAATCTTTTTATATCTTAACGTGTCAATGACAAATATGACAATCTTTATTGGAGTGAGCCCAGAATTTGGCTTCGGTCTGGCGCCCTCAATGGCATTCAGATCAGACGTGCTGAGAAAACAAAAAAGTTTGATAAATGTAGAGTCCTCTTAAACCTTGAGCAACAATTCGACCGTCCTTAATTATTTTCTTTTCTATGCTTCAACTTATTGAAATGTGTAACATTTTCTATTTTTATACTTCTTATTTGATTTACATTTATTTAAGCGTAGAATTCACACAATACAAGGGCTCTGGTCAATTGGACCCACTCGATTTGGGCCCGCTGGATCACTACACCAGTCCGGGTCGACTGGACCCACTGCCCAATTTTACACTTGTAGTATATTCACTAAAGGAAGTCGATAGGTGGTGGTGTGTGGGTCATCAATTTGGTTGTTTGGGTGGTGTGTGTGTAGTGTTGGTACTCACTGGGTAGGTGTCGAGTAAATAAAATTCCTTGCTAAATCTCCAGGTATATTCCTCACACACAACACTATAGAATAGAAGGTGCAAATGAGCCAAGTACATGCTAGTACATTAAAGCAGCGAAATATTCTAATAGTCTTTGCAAGCACAGCTATAAAGTAAGCGCGGGTAGACTTATCACAATGGTTAATCGGCGCGAGCGCACGTATATCTAGTAGGCAGCGTAGATCGTGACTGTTGAGAACCGAAATGTAAATTGTATGCTACTACTTGGCGGTAGAAGAAAATAAGTCGCCGGCGCGTCATCGGCAGTGCGCGTGTCCAATGCGTCACGTCAAAGTGTAAGTTGTGTTTAGTGTTACTGAGTAAATGTGTGTTGTGAACTTGGAAATATATAAATATATATGAATGTATAAATAGACTTAATAGATGTAGATGAGTATAAATTTATTGTGTACGTGTATACTGTATACAGTGTAAATATAGGTATGTGAGTCACCCACAGTGTTATTTATCAAATATCTTTTCCCGCTCTTGAGTTGAGTGAGAAACTGTGTCTGATTTTTATTGAGGGAGGGAGTAGCTTTTACCCGTGGCTTCGCCCGCGTTTATTAATATACTTTACTCTTTTTCCCCCTTTTCTCACTTAACTAAAAACCCAACTATCCCTGTACCAAAATTCATCTAAATCGGTTTAGCCATTATTAAAACGTAACAAACAAACAAATAAACAAACACACTTTCGCTTTTATAATATTAGTAAGGATGTGTTTTAATTCATGAATCCCCAAGCGACCACCGGTGGCCGCGCATCTATTGTCTTACTATTGTGTCTCTAATTGACGGTATCTGAAGGGTTAATCCATATTAATTCAATAAAATTGATCTTTGGATCCTAAAGTTACGGCAACTTTTTCGAACATCTCCTCAGCTTTTATTTACATTCATTTACATCTAGTAGCTTACCTGAGCAATCTGATCAAATCGTCCAAACAGCTCGTTGAGAGTCTTGACCAGGTCAGAAGCACTGAGACGTTCCGACAGCGGCGTGAAGTTGACGATGTCAGCGTACAGGATGCTCACGTTGTTGTGTCTCTGTACGTGCATCTCGTGGAAACGGGTCTGCTTTGATGCGTCGGCGCACGCGTCCGCCATTTTGAGCATTATCGAGCGTTTTACCTGGGACAAGAGAAAAAGGAGCGTAAGAAGGTGAACGCTATTGCTGGTCAAGAGACGATCGAGGAAGCAGGCGCAAAGTATAGATACTGGACTGTTCAATCGCTATTTCAAATCACAAACATGTCAATACGTGGCCAAGTGTGAGTCAGAGTCACGCACGAAGGGTTCCGTACCCACCGTAGTAAAAAATAGCAAAAAAGGCACGTTTGTTGTTTGCCCTTCCTTTAAATATTTATTTTATTCTGTTTTTTAGTAGACATTAGTAGGGTTGATTTAAGTTATAGCGGCAACAGAATTACATTATCTGTGAAAATTTTAGCTCTCTAATTGCATATAGCCTGTACAATATTTTACATAGATTTAGTGAAATTTTGTGATATAAACAAACGCTAATAACGAGACTACTTATATAATAACAATACCTTTTCTAATAAGCTAAGTACTAATTAAAAATTAGTTATGTATTAAAATAGTCTATGCAGTAAAAAATAAAGCCGTCACAACGGCCTATTTATTCAATGAAATCCTTAAGCGTTGGTACTTTACGGAAGATTTAGATAACTTTAGTATAATGTTCCATAAATAGAACACAAATGTAAACTTTAAATACCTATAAAATATTCACGACTATACACTGTTCCAATAAATATCCGCTTGATTAACCCTTCAGATACCGTCAATTAGAGACACAATAGTAAGACAATAGATGCGCGGCCACCGGGTGTCGCTTGGGGATTCATGAATTAATAGTTATTTTGGGTAGTTTACTTAGGCAAGGGAATTATTAGAGAGCACGGTAGTGCCCCCACCAAGGCAAGCAAAAAAATGGCACGGCCGTAACTTTATTTTCTCTAAACAGTTCAGGCCATTTTCGATCCCCTATAACTTCGTTGTGTATAAAACTAGAAGCCTGAATTTACAAGAAGGCACTGTATAAACACGGTATATTTAAAAATTAATTCAATTTGAACTAGTAGTTTAAGAATTGTAACTGATCAAAGTTTCTTAATTTTGTCCATTACTGACTGATCGATCACAAACTCTAAGGCATTTTTAGCAGACATAGAGCCTTCAAATTTAGAATACAATTAGAATTTTAGTGTATAAATCAATGAAAAACTAAAACATTTTGCAATATTAGTACAGTTTTCTAGATGCACGAACTGCATTAAACATTTGCTGTAAATATAAAGGAATCTACAACAAGAAATAAGATGCTATCAAAAACATAACTAGTAAAAAAAACCAAGGCCTATAGACCTAGATATGTTTTCTAAGTCAATCTAGGTTATCAAGTTCCTTTAAGTAAGGACTTAAAAATTAAATTTAAATTCTTATTATATGAATTTCACAACTTTTAACGAACTGAGTTGCGAGCCTTGGTTTTTTTACTAGTTATGTTTTTGATGGCATAATGTTTTCTGTTCACGATTTCCCTTTTAGTAAATTAATATTCAAGTCAGACGAGCTATGGTAATTACGAGGTGAATCTTAACGTTCCTGGTATTAATTAAACACATTCCAGAGACAATCAGACAAGTAATTTTGGTGTTCTCTTCTCAAACACGACGTTGCGGGTTTGAAATCTGGTAGTTCGTAATGAGATTTTGTGTTTTCGCGAGAAACTTCAAAGTTAACCTTATTTATTAAAAAGTTGCTAGATATGCTCACAGTTTAGGTAATATTAAATTACTTTTTCATATTTAAGATGGATCGGATGGCCCCTGGGGCCGAAAGGTTCTGGAATGGCGACCACGTACCGGAAGACGTAGCATTGGAAGGCGGTGGCGGCACTTGGGGGAGGCCTATGTCCACGAGTGGACGTCTTTCGGCTGAAATGATGATGATTTAAGATACTGGCACTGGGGTAATGGATTACGGCCCATTCTCACTCCTAGAGAGGAGGCCTGAGTCCCAGCAGTGGGAAAATTAAAAAGGCTGATGATGATAAAGATTTAAGATACTTTATTGTAAAAGTGTCCTAATTCTTAAATGAAATAATTATTATTACTTTAGTTCCCTCCTTCACGGTGGAGCACACAGTAGAGGTGTGCCCCACTTGGGCAAGCGAAGCAGTAATGCTAGCAAAAGAGGAGGCCGACTGTACCAGGCAACGGCGCTCACAACGCCCTAGCCGCCACCGGGATTCCGATCTAGTTTTCCGGCCACCCCAGGCGCGGGCTTGCGAACGTCGAGCAATAGGTAGCTCGCTGTCCGACCGTCCGGTAACTGTTTGGACCGCGCCCAAGTCGTCGACGGCGCGCATAGTTCCTGTGCGCTTCGAGGAGCTGTCAGCAACAGCAGGGGCCCAGCTGGGTCGAAGCCTACTGGGGCCAAGGTTAACTCCGAAAGGTAGTTCAGGCCCCGGTTCGAAAGGCAACGAAGGAATTGGAGTAAGTTTTTAGTCAGTAAAAGTCTGACACTATCTCCCTTTCCGACCAAGAGCGAGGGATGTCACTAGATGATTTTCCCAAAACAAAAACGTCATCAATCAAGGCATTCAGTAGATTATGTGCCTGAGCTGTGATGTAGTGATGCTTGGAAGCGGAAGTAACAGATGTGATGAACAAATATGTCCTTGAGCGGGATTAGACGACAAATAATTGAAACAGAAGCCTTAGGCGCAAACATGGCTGTATTAACCGTTGAATTTAGGAATGTTCCATTCAAATACACATTGGTAGATAACCTTAGTAACGCATTTGAATTTAGAATTTAGAATCTAAAATAATATTCAAATCTTGGAAACAACAACATCATCCGTAGATATATATATATACTAGCTTTCCGCCCGCGGCTTCGCCCGCGTGGACTACAGTTTATATCGCGCGGGCAGAGACCCGTGCTCAGCAGTGGAATTATAGGTAGCCTATGTGTTATTCCAGTGTCTCGTCTACCTACCTACCAAATTTGATCTAAATCCGTTCAGCAGTTTTTGCGTGAAAGCGTAACAGACAGACAGACAGACAGAGTTACTTTCGCATTTATAATATTAGTAGGGAATTTTTTGGTGCAATAATCATTTAATGACATCCCCCGCGTCCCCGTTTTATAAATTTTTAACTAAATACCTCGTAAATCTGGTTTCGTTTCATGAGGATTTAAAAAATGGGTCCTCAATCCAGATGCACACTGGCCTGTTGGTCTAGTGGTTAGTGACCCTGACTGCTATGCCGAAGGTTGTGGGTACGATTCCCACCCAGGACAAATGTCTGTATGATGAGCATGATCATTTGTTCTGTGTCTGGGTGTAATTTATCTATAATATGTATGTATTTAGAAATATACAAGTATGTTTATCAGTTGTCTAGTACCCATAACACAAGCTCTGCTTAGCTTGGGACTAGGTGACGTTGTGTGATAGTTGTGGAATATTATTATTATTATTATTACACTTTAGAGGGCTAATAAAAATAATAAGCCATAATAAAAATAAAAATATATATAATATTAAAACGAAATCATCATACACCTACAAACCAGTTTAAATTTAACAATGCGTACGGCAATACAAATATACGTCGCAAAGATTTTATCTGGGGACTTGATTATGACATAGAAACCCATTCGATTATATCCACTTCGGTAATTGGGTCTCCAAATTAGGTTTTTTGGCTGAATAAATAGACATGGATGTCTGGCATCCATATTGGATTTCCTAAACTTGTTACACTGATACTGTAAAAACGAAAGTTTGTGTTTGTGTGTATGTTTGTGGGTGTATTTTTGTTTCTCCTTCACGTTGTAACGGCTGAAGGGATTGAGATGAACCTTGGCACATGGGTAGACCATGTCTTAAGGTTTGTGAGATAGTTTTTGACATTAGATGAAGCTTTGCCCGCGCGAATGTCAGACTAGCTAGTCTATTCTATACTAATATTATAAAGAGGTAAAATATAAGTTTGTTTGTAGGAGGTGATCTCTGAAACTAGTAAACCAATTTTGAAAATTCTATCACTAATATACAGCGTCACTAACGCATGAGAATAGGATCGATGGCTATTTTGTGACGTCACGATTTACTGTCAAGTCGAGGAAATAAATTTTTAAACTTTAATTAATTTACGAAAAATTTAATTTATTTACGAACTTTGAACGAAAAAAGTTTAATCAGAAACCAGTTTTTCAATTTTACTCATCACCAAGTTGTCCAATTTTGACAATTTATTTGCGATTTGACAGTACGACATCACGTCAAAACATCGCAATCAATTCTATTCTCATTTGGAACGCAGAGTAATTCCTGAAAAAATATTTTTCATTACTCATACTCTGAAAGTAGGTCTGAAGTTGCCTGAGGAGCGGGCTGAAAAGTATCACACTTTTCATCCCTAGGGAGTTTTACTTTCAACTAACAGCTGTCAAATTATTAAAAAAAAAAAAACTAGGTCTATCTTCTTGTATCCGTAATGAAAAGCACAATGCTTACCTCGAGGTTAAAGTTACTTTATACTTATTTAGTCCATCGAATTAGCGACCTCGCTACGCTAACAATGTACTATAATTCAAATTATTTTTATACCATAAGTTTTGCAGATAAAGCCACTGACAGAAGCTAGTCTTGAACTTAATACCCTAGTTACAGACTAGACTAGACGTAGATACAGACATAGAAAAAGGCGATTAGTATAGCGATTAGCGTCACTAAAGGTCATTTATAGTCGAGACGAACTTTTTGTATCGCTGACGTTAATTCAATCTCGAATTTCAATGACGTATACAGCTAACAAAAGTGAAATACATGTATTGCAGTCGGTTGTACTTTTTGTAAAAAGTTTTTTACAAGGCGAACTTTTGAATGAAGTTGAGTGGCAATTTTGATTAAAATTTGCTAATTGATTCCTAATGAATATTGTGTTCTATAATAATACAAGGTGTTACATTAAATGCGCAAAACCTGAAATTAACACAAGCTCTGCTTAGCTTGGGACTAGATGGCGTTGTGTGATGGTTATGGAACATTATTATTATATATTGTTTACCTTTACCTTGAAAAAAAATCGCTTTTAGCGATAAGACCGCCCATTGTGACACCCTATTAATTTTAAGTTTCTCATGTAATTTTTTATTTTTGGTGTACAATAAAGAATTTATCTATCTATCTTTTCTGAAAAACAGTTCTATGGCCTAGTAGTACGAGGCCTACGTCCAACAGTGGACGTCTTTCGGCTGATATGATAATGATGACTTTTTTGCGATTTATAAAAATCATCAAGACTGAAAACCTCGATTTGAGAATTGAACTATTTACACAGGTAATTAGTATGGAACCCACGAGTCCGACTCGGACTTGACCATTTTTTTCCAATTTTTTTTTTCCAGTAAATAACGTCATTTGCATAATTCACGTTTATCTATAATTTGTGTAGTCTTGCAACTCCTGACAAAATTGTTGCAGCAATGACATCACTACGCATCACACTACACATACATATAAGGCGTTCATGCAACAGCAGGGCCCCAGCTGGGTCGAAGCCTACTGGAGCCAGGGTTATCTGAAAGGAAGCTCGAGTCCCGGTATGAAGGCTAGAAGGAACGGGGTGGGTTTTTAGTCAGTAAGAGTCTGACACTATCTCCGGCTCCGCCCAAAAGCGGGGATTGTCATTGGATGATTTTTGCCCACCAAAAAAATAAATAAAAAATAACGCGTTCATGAACATAGGTAAATTGGAAAAAAAGTAATATAACAATATTATTTCTTCTCCCCAGCTCATATAATCCCTATATCGCTTTGTTATAATAATATGATGTAATCTTGGTAATGTGATATGATGGTGGTCACACTAAAATTGTAAAGGCGAAAGTATATGAGTGTGTGTGTGTATGATTGTTACTTCTTCACGCTCAAACGGCTGAATGGATTTTGATGAAACTTGGTACAAGGATAGATCATGGATTAGCACATGGGATACTTTTTACCTATCGGCTACCAATACAAGCGTTTTTTTTTTTCAGACGACTTTTAAGAGATTGTGATGGTTCTTTTCTAATTAATTATCTAATTAATTAAGTGGAAGTAGACAGAGCACATTGCAGAACGGATGGTTGATGGGGACGAAAGGTTCTTGTGCAGCGACCACGTACTGGAAGACGTAGCGTTGGAAGGCTTCACACAAGATGTAGGTACCAATGACCTAGTAAAAGTCGCGTGTCTAATGGATGCAAGACGCACAGCATCGGTCGTTCTGGTGACATTCAAGGAAGGACTATGTCCAACAGAGGACCTCTTTCAGCTCAAATGATGATGATGATATGACCTACAATGTTAATTTAGAAAATGTATCCTTCACCATTTCTTTCTAATGGTTTCTTTACCAAAATTAACTATTGCAAAGTTTTAACACTTATTACTAATGTGCAAAATATGACTACGCTTTCTAGAACACAAGCAGGGTCGCACAGAGTCATTATACTCATAGCTCATAGTCATTCCCTGTCATGGCGTATTGACATGACGTTGACAAACTTGGGTCAGACAGTCAGGCGGGGATTTTGCTGGTTTTTTACAAAAACAAAGAAACTTATGAATTGAAGGAAAATTAAATTAACTGTGTTAAACCAAATATTTAAGGAAGGTTTTTTACCGATATTGTAATGGTAACCACACCCCTGTTTTTCAATAATACACTGTAATGGATTTAAATTCTATTGCATCACTAAAAAACCATTCGGGTATTTTTTTTGGAGTCTGAATCATCCAATGAATTCACTCGCTTTAAGTTGGAGTGACAGAGCATGGCAGACTTTTACTGACTTAAACCACACCTGTGTCCTTCAGTTGCCCCTTGCGTTTTTAGAACATGAGTTTCGATTTCAGAAATTCCCCGTGGCCCTACATGGTATCGATTCTGCTGGGCACCTATGGTTTTGCTGGCATCTTTTTGAGGTGCGCATGGAACACCATGGACCGTTGGCGACTCAGGCATGGCCCGACCAGTTGAACAGACGGTGAGCTATGCGATAGTGTTTATGAGCAACGTACATCCTTCTATTTAACAAAATAATTCACGACAAAATAGTCTCAAAGATGACAAAGACGGACATGCATTTTATGTCATTTGCTTAAAATCACACATGTAGATGGATGGAGAGGGAGAGGAAGGCCGAGGAAAAGATGGATTGATTGTGTGATATGAAAGAAAAAGGAGTTAATGTTAGTATGACGGGTGACAGGATAGAATGGAAGAAAAAAACGTGTTGCGCCGACCCCAAGTAATATGGGATAAAAGCAGGAAGAAGAAGCATAAAATTATACGATGTCTTGACATCATAATCCACAAGTATATAAATACTGAGACCCGGGGCCCTGGGATGAAGGCAAATAAGGAACAGGAGTGGGTTTTAAATCAGTAAAATTCTGACACTATCTCTCACTTCGCCTAAGAGCGGATGATATTCCCACCAAAAAAAAAGTAGGTATATAAATAAAAAATTGCCGATAAATCTATAAACACACTGGAATATTATATAGTAAATAAATACAAAGAAATCGTCATGACCAGATAAGCAGCAAAAAAATAATTTACAGTTGTAAATATTTTGCAAACATTTTCCTCATTCCTACGTATTCGCTTGTCAGAGCAAAAAACAGGGAATTTCATACATTGTATGTTTATCCAATAACCCACTGTGACGCGCTGGTCACTATCAATAATACAATGAGGCATTGACCTTTCGAATACTGTGATATAATTAGAGATACAATAGAAAGACAGTGAGGAAGCGGAGGCTTGGGTTTAATTAATTAAAAAAAGACAGTTAACAAAATACTGACCAAGCGCGAGTTGAATCGGCACATCGAAAGGTTCTGTAGAACTTACGATGGATTTATCTACACTAATATAATAATAAGGTAAAGTTTGTTTTTATGTCTTTTTGTTTAAAGGAGGTAATCCCTGAAAATACTGGTCTGATAGCTGAAATTATTTCACCGATAGAAAGCTGCTTTATTGTTTAGCAAAATAGGCTTTTATTTTATGAACGCGGGTGAAGCCGCGGGCAAAAGCTAATTTATTATATTCTTTATTGTACACCACATAAACAAAAAATACAGGACAAACATTATTAAAAATAATTGTAGAATGGGCAATCTTATCGCACAGGGTAATTTCATACAGACATCTTTTGGATGGACTGAAAGGAAGGAGACAGAAAATGTAAAAAAAGAAAAAGAAAACAATTTTTCAATTTCGGAATCGAGTCTCGAAGATTTTCTCCGTGTTATATTTTGTGCCGTGATTACTAATTTAGAGTTTAAGTTTTTTTCCAATATTTGTCCTATGACACCTTGCTTCATGCTGAATTTCAGGATTCTAGCCCAACGGGAAGTACCCTAAAAGGTTTTGATAACCTAGCGAGTGGCAAAGTATGCGCCTAAACGGAGCATAAATCTCTACATTGCTTAGATTTAGAACGACGATTTTTTCACAGCTGCTTGGAATAGCATACTTGACTATTTGATATTAATTTCAATTTCAAACTTCATACGGACAAACAAAAAAGTGATCCTGTTAAGGTTTCGTTTTTATCAAATGAGGTTATGGAACCCTAAAAAAATCCAAATGAGTACTGATTCATATTGAAATGCACTACGTGTGTAATAGCCTCTACGCTATTTCTTCTAAGAAATATAATGACCTGGCTGGGAATCACCATACTGTGGGCGTGGTTCGTCATTACCTCATGGCGGAAAAATTACGTCATTTATATCTGTGTGAACGAGGCAATCAGATGAGTGCTTTGAGGTAAAAATATTTATGAAAAAAGGAATAATGTTATGTGCAGGAAAGTGAGGGAAAAAGGTATAACAAAATAGTCGAGTGTGTTGTCAGTCTCCTTATGTAATGACATACTTTAGATTTTTTTTATTTAGGAAACTCAGATTACTTCTTCTGCCGATCTAGAATCGGAGCAAAAGAGCGTGTCAGATACCGTGTTTTCGGAGGCTAAGTTTCTATTTCGAAGTTTTTATAGCATGATCACCCATACTCATATTGACCTCAGCAAATGTTGCTTAACAACGTTGTTGTCCTTGAGGAACAGCAGGTGTGGCTGTTATTACTTATCCACTATTAATTCATTAAACCCCAAGCGAACGCCGGTGTTCATTGCCTTTCAATTGTGTCTCTATTTAACCCTTATTTCGAATTTGTCCGTACCACCGGACAAGTACTTTAAAAAAATCCACCGCCCCGTCTATTTCTATTTTTGCAACAAAAAAACTACTAAGCGATTGGGAGGTCGGTCAAATTTTAGTAGAAAAATAAATTTTGCGTGTGACAACCCAGAGTTTGACAGTTGGCGAAAAAATGTCGGCGAAACCGCGCACTAAGAAAGTCTTTCAGGTAATTTATTAAAAAATATTATTTTTTGCTTATGTTGCGTAGATTTTTTATTTGTGTTTTGTGAATTTAGTCTACTAACGTTCAAATAATACGATTTCATAGCTTTTGCTTACGTTATTCATAATAATTATCGAGTTTTTTACTTGTCCGCCACACCGGACCTCGTCGAAATACCTGTATTTGTTGTGTCTTACAGCTTGTCCGTCACGGCGGACCTTGTCGAAATATGGTATGAAAGGTAAAAGATTTGAGTGGTCGGTATTGTCAAAACATTACATCTATTCTCAGTACCTACCAACTTGTTAGATACTTCTTATCTACCTAATCTTTACATAAAACTAAAATGCTAAAAACTAATTACTAAAAGTTAGTCTACCTACTTACCTGACCTACCTACCTAATCTTTACATAAAACTAAAATGCTAAAAACTAATTACTAAAAGTTAGTCTACCTACTTACCTGACCTACCTACTTACGTGAAAAGAACCCTATACCTATTCTCAACAGGTACTCACTGGTGTATATTATATACCTACTACTTATCTGCTTAGCCTTTACGTTACACTTACATGCTCAAAATTAAGTACCTACTAACTTTTATTCCTAAAGAACTACTTACTTTTGTAAGAACTGGTTACTCACTGTCTAATTTACAAAACTAATATTGACTCTATAATGTACACCATGAGTCTCTGTATCTGTGTGCCCTCTTATTTTTTTATTGGTGGTGGTGTTTTGCTTAGCACGTATTTCTTTTATTTTGCTTCAGTCTTCCCTGCATGCACGCTCGAAAAAAATATTGGCACTCGTTCCTGCAGAACGTGCACCGTCTGAAACAGGTGATAGCTCCGGCGCCGAAAATGAGCCTCATCCATTCTCTAATCCACCTTCTGTCTTTAGTTCACCTGCACCGTCTATTGCATCTTCGCTAGAGCGCTTGAATATCGCAGACAGCCCTGATGAAAACCCTTCTGAAACAAGTTTTGAACTCAACAACGACTTCCCGACTCCTTTGACTCCAATTATAGAGCAAGTTTTCCCGAACCAGTCGCAGGAACCCAATTTTGCAAGCTTACCTTCTATATCGTCTTTACCCTCGTTGCCAACACCTGTGCATAGAAAAAGAAGACTCAGAGAACCATCAGTTGTGACAAAAAAGAGACCCAAGCAAATTCAAAAGTTTTCCCTCTCGTACAAATGGAAACAGAGTACCTTTTTGTATAGAGCCCAGATAGAAGATACTGCAGTAGTTGAAGATCCTCCCGTAGTACGTTCACCTTTAGATTACTTTTTGACGTTTTTCTCTGAAGATGTGATTGCTAATGTTGTACAAGAAACAAACGCATATTCCGTGCTAAAAACAGGCCGCTCTATAAATTTGACAGAAGATGAGTTTCGCGACTTTCTTGCTATCCTAATTTTGATGGGCATTGTGTCGCTACCATCGTATTTAGATTACTGGTCCAAAAAATATCGGTACGACAAAATTGCTAGTGTTATGTCGTTGAAGAGGTATGAAGCCATCCGCCAAAATTTACACTTTGCAGACAATAATTTTGAAAGCTCTGACCGGTATTACAAAGTTCGCTCTTTGCTTGAAGGAATACGACAAAACTGTCTGGCTCAGGAGAGTGTTACAGGCGAACACACTTTCAGTATCGATGAAATGATGGTGCCGTATAAAGGACGAAAAGCAGGCAAAAGACGACAGTACATGAAAGACAAACCGGTCAAATGGGGTTTCAAGATGTACGTTCGAGCTGGAACTTCGGGCATGATTTACGACTTTCTGCCCTACGGTGGGGATGATACATTCAGGTATCACAAGTTCACCGATGAAGAGCGAACGTTAGGATTTGGTAGCCAAGTCGTGCTTGGACTCTGCCAGACCATTAAAAGGAAACCAGCAACGGTTTGTTTCGATAATTTTTTTACATCACCTGAACTTGTTTACCTGTTGCGTGAAAATTATGGTATTTTTTCTGTAGGTACCATTAGAAGCAACCGCCTTAGAGGAGCCGAAGAAAAATTGAGTAGCGAAAAGGCACTGAAAAAGAAACCAAGGGGATCTTTCAGTCAAACCGTCTGTAACAAAAACAAGTTGTCAGTTGTGAGGTGGCATGACAACAAAGCTGCTACTCTAATCAGTTCCTATACTGACGCTGAACCAGTTAGTAGGATTAAAAGATATTGCAAGAATGCCAAGAGGAAAATCGATGTTGATTATCCCAATATTGTGAAAGAGTATAACAAGAATATGGGCGGTGTAGACTTGGCCGACATGTTGATCGCCTTGTATAGAACTCCATTCAGGAGTAAGCGCTGGTACATGGCGATGTTCGCACAAATTATTGATATTTGCGTCGACAATGCGTGGATCCTGTATCGCAAACATGCAAACCCTGCCACTAAATGCATGCGGCTGAAAGATTTCCGCTACGAAGTGTACCTCAGTTTGATCAGCACAAACAAAAGTGTTACCTATAAGAAAACGGATGAAAGCACGATCAGGCACCCTTGTAAAACAAGACCGGCAGACAGTTCACGCTACGATGGAGTTTCTCACTTTCCGTCAGTGAAGGAGGAAGGTCGTTGTATGTACTGCAATAAAAAAACTACGGTTTACTGCCTGAAATGTGATACACGCCTTTGTTTTGTGACGGGCAAAAATCCTCGCAACTGTTTTTTTAACTTTCATGTTAAATAATTAGTTTCTTTGCATTTTTATAAAAAATAAAGGCTCTTTTACTATTATATTCTTTTACTTTATACTATGCAACTTCTTTCACGTATTCGATTAAGTCCGCTAGGACGGACAAGTCACTGTAACACTTTTTTTACTCAGATTCGATAATGTCCGGTGTGGCGGACATCGCTTTTCTCCATAAGGGTGGGGGGTAGATTTTTTTTTTCTTTTTTTGGAGGTTCAGAAAAACCATGGAAACTAGGTTATACAATAAAATTTTAATAAGTTTACTATCACCTTCTCTGTCGAAATAAGGGTTAACGATATTCGAAAGATAAAAATAATTTACTATAAAAAAAGGTTAAAACTATGACAGGTGATAATTATGGAAAGGTACTCCATAGTTATTTGGTTGTCATTTGAGGGAAAGATTCTAACCATCAATTTTATGGGTTAAATGATGGCGAATGACGTAGTGAGGTTAATGACGCGCAACGTCTAAGAAAAACGTCATGATGACGTTTGTAATAAAGGAAACAGTAATGGAAATAACTGTAAATTTATTATTTGCCGGAAATATACTGTATTACGGCCATGATATGCAAATATTTCCTGCGCTGTAGGTATATTATATGTATACTTGTTGTAAGATTCCTCCATAAGAAATCTACACTACCTCTTACATACATTTATAGTTTACCTATGTTAGCATAGCATAGCATCAACCTTATGATTTTCCCACTGTTGGGACTCAGGCCTCCCCTCTAGGAGAGGGAATGAGCCGTAATCGACCTCGCGGGCTCAGTGCGGGTTGGCGGATGTCACCGGTCTTCGAATTTTTAGTTCTAGGACATGCCGGTTTCCTCACGATGCATTCCTGCACCGCTTTAAGAACAGTGGTGATGAAATAAACTACACAAAGTAATGCGCCTGGCAGGGTTTGAAACCGCGACCTATACCTCGTAAGTCGGTGCCATTAACACTCGGCCACGTTTGCTCTCATCTTACCTACATTAATTTGAGGTTTTTATAAATCAAGTGAATAAAGTGAAGTTGAATGCATTTTCAGAAGCGATTGCTCCGTATGCAAAAAATGTCAAAATGCATTCCACGCATTACAATAAATACTTGTATGAATGGACATTTTGTAGGGGTTATGCAGGCGTGATGAAATTCGCACGACATTAAAAATACCCTTAACCCTTCAGATACCGTCAATTAGAAACACAATAGTAAGACAATTGATGCGCGGCCACCGGTGGTCGCTTGGGGATTCATGAATTAATGCGTATCTTAAGATACAACTACACTGCTATGACGCACACGTGTAACACGCCTGATTTGTACGTAGAACGACGTCGCGTGGCGTGTTACAAGTGTAGCTCTACAAGTCTAGTTTCCAAATAAAATGTATGGAGACCGACGCGCCGCGGCCGCCGGGATTCTGATCCCAATTTCCGGCAAACGTAGACACGGGCTCGCAGACGTCGAGCCATGAGTAGCTCGCTGTCCGACCGTCCGGTAACTGTCAGTCCGGACTCAAGATGTCGACGGCGCGCACTGTTCCCGTGCGCCTCAAGGATTGTCAGCAACAGGAGGGGCCCAGCTGGTCCGAAGCCTACTGGGGCCAGAGTTATCCGAAAGGAAACTCGAGTCCCGTTATGAAGCGGCTGGAAGGAACGGGGTGGGTTTTTAGTCAGTAAGAGTCTGACACTATCTCCCGCTTCCCCAAGAGCGAGGGTTGTCATTAGATGATTTTTGCCTACCATAAAAAAAAGACCGACGCGTTCAGATCGGCGTGGCGTGGCACACGTGTTAGCAGTGTAGTTCTACCTTAAGGTTTGCACGTTACCGACTGGGGCATATATACCTGGTATACTCCAGGTCTCACACAAGCATCGCCTTTCATTCGTAATTAACTAGTCTAATTATTCAATTAAGAATAAAAGTAGGTATCTGCAAATATTAAATTGTAATTGCGGCACTCACTTCTCAGGACGCACAATTGTCGATATCGGCATGACGTCACAACACTATAGGTCACCGAGGCTTGTTCCACTTTCACATCCTTATGGGTTTCAAGTGATAATTGGTTTATTATACCGAATTTAGACCGAAGGATGTGTTTTTGCTTGACTTGGAAAATGTATGTGTCATTTTAGTTGAATTTCTATATTGTGAAATCGTGGAAAACTGAGCTGTTCTATGTAACTCCCATCTGTTTAGATAGTTAATTTAATGTAAACAATCTTAACATTTTTTTTATTAAATTGTCTAAAAAAATTATCTAAAAATGTTTGCAATTAGTTATTTACCTAATGTTGGGTAAATAACAAATAATCTTTGTGTCTTTCTGTCCTCAACACAGGCCTCAAACAAACGCTGCCTAGGAGCGTCCACAAAAAAAAGCTAGAAGCCGCCGCAAAAAACAGCTGAAGCGCGCGGCGCGACAGAAGAAGCAGAAGCTTGAAGCGGCTTCAAGCGTTTTTTTGTGGCGGCACCGCCGCACACGAGCTATAAAAAAGGCCGCCTCAAAAAGAAGCTTGAAGCGGCGTTTTTGAGGCCCGTGTGCGAGTAGGCTTTTATTCGATTTATTTTAATTAAAAAGTCATATCAAGCTTGTTTACCTTTAGTTGACTATCTAAACTGATGTTATAGATTATTTTTTATGGTTTCGTACCTCAAAAGGAAAAAAACGGAACTCTTATAGAATCACTTTGTTGCCCGTCTGTCTGTCATCTACATAGCCTGTGGAAATTATAACCCTCCTTTGGCTTTTCCGTAGTCAGGCAAAAAAGTTAACGTGTAAAATTGTTGCTTGAAATCTATTTGCAAAAGAATATCAATTATTTATTTACTACGTAATATTTTGACGTAGTTACATGATGCCCAAATGGTCATGATAAAATCCGGATATGACCGACACAGATAGGAAAATGTCACGACATTGACACTCAAATGACGATACAAGAGTATCCTTAAATAAATGAATCTTGAGGATTTTTGGTGTACTTAAGTCATTTGTAGTTTTATTTTTTAATTATATAAACTAAGGCTTAACTGCAATCCCATCTCCCATCCCAGCAAAATGTTTATAGTGAGGCAAACTAGTTTATTTATATTATTATTTATATTATTTATTATAATTTATTTATTATATATTTATTATTTATTATAAAATAAATTATTTATTATATTTATTATATTTATATTATTATATTATTATTATTAATTATAATCGGATGGGAAGCCCTGTAGACAAACTTTTCAGATCCTTCGATGTACGCGTTATAAACGACGAGATAAAAAGCTTAGTTTGAAACTTGGGACCTTAAAGGTGTTAACAATGTAAGGGTAGACAAATGACAAATGATATTTGTATATTTCGCAAATAGGACAGTTGCCGTGACAGATTCTCTGATGGTAGAAAGGTGATGGCAGAATCCAGTCACGTAATTCCCGCGCTGATCAATGAAGATCTTTCACACAAAACAGAAACCGACATTCTATTTTTTTTTGTTAGAGATCGTCAATGATCTACGTGCGATCTAACATGTTAGCACGGACGGTGCGTGACGTTTTCAAAACAGTTGACCATCAAATTCGGTTTGTGACCGTTCAAACTTAGAACGAGTGCCAAGAATTTACAATGAACAGCTGTATAGGCATCATTGTAATTTTTTGTGGTGAAAAACATCATCAGGTAGCTATGGATTTAGTTTTAAATTAACTGGTAATATTTTAAGGATTCTAGTAAATCGGAACGGTCATTAGAGTTCTTGTGATGGATAACTATTATTCATTAGTAGGCTTCATACTATAGCCACAAAATAGATAGGCACAGCAGACAATCTCATGTATGTACTTCACTTTTTATACCTTTTCTCGGTGGACGCACATTAATGAGCGTTTGAGCCCTGTTCGAAGAGCAGACCTAGGCGCTCCGAGATATTGTGTCCGTGAGCGGTGTCTATGTGTGCGTTGCTCGAGCGCGCTTTGCATGTAGATTGACTTCTGTACCTTTTGTGCTATACGAGTAGCTATTCAAATGTAGGTCATGTCTTGGTACAGTCAGCCAGTAAGGATAGAACGTTGTATAATTTATTGTGATTGTGTCCCCCTCTCCGTTACCCTCTCCTTACGCCTTTTATCGTACCCCAGTATCACATAAAGACTAACATTGATATATGCCAATGATTGGTTGTTTGCCGAAACGATCTTGTGAAGGAAAATGGCTTAGAAGATCTTGACCCTGACCTTAGTTTTATCGCCTGAAGAATCTCATCGGATGTTATAATCTTAAGTCAACTGACTTGAATCGTAAGTTGCGTAATTTGTTAGTATTATTAATTGTTTTTGTTGTCTAATAATATTTTATTTGCTACTTCATCATCATCGTAATTGGTACTTGGTACAACACTTCACGTCAACTATCACGCTATTGTTCTCTTCATATGATTACTCAAACTTTGATTGCGCGATGCAAGATTTCGTACTTTCTTCGTAGTTCTTACGTGGCGTCATAGATGTCCTACAAACCCATATTTATTTTGTAATTAAGAAAAGCAGAAATTATCTGAGACTCCCAATTTTTTATTTTATTATTATAGATAGGCTCGCGTTTCACCGGTATCTTACTTTTTAGTCCATTTCCTATAAAAGAAATACTTTAATTATTTTATAATAATTATCTTTAATTAGCCGCTCCCAGCGGCTTCGCCCGCGTGATAGCAGAAAATTATCCCAAAGGAACATACTGCTGGGATAAAAAGTATTCTATGTCCTATTCCAGAACATGGTCTTTCCGTGTACCAAGTTTCATCAAAATCGGTTTTGCCATTTAGGCGTGAAGACGTTACAAACAAATAAACAAACTCACTTTCGCTTTTATAATATTAGTAAGGATATGAAAATAAATTGTTCAGGAAACTCTTCTGTCAATCAGGAATTTTTTAAATAGATCTTGTTGTTTTTAAATTTATTTATAACAAAAAAAAATACAAATCTTTTCTCTTTATAATGTTAGTATCCTAAAATGTAGGCTTGTCACGTCGCCGACCTACTAGATAACAGTATCAGGTCATGTGTGAGAGTATTTTATGTTTGTCCAAGAGAAATTAGTTGTGATAACAATACGATAATTTTTTAGTTTATTCTTCCATTTTTGAAGATGTTTTTGAACTCTTTTAAAAGTAAAACCAACAGGTTTTGCTCGGCATTGTCGAGTGATTTCATTTTAGGGTTCCGAGTAAAAGAGAAAGTGAACCATTATAATTGTATTTTTATCTGCGTGTCAGAAGTTTTTCTAGGAATCTTTATCAGTTTTGTACGATTTCCGGCTCAAAGTATTTTAGATTAACGTGGGAATTTATATTTTAGCAATAATCTCTAAGTTAAGCTCCTTAATTCATTGAATCCCAAGCGAACGAAAGTATTCGCTCTCTTATTGTCTTTCTATTGTATTTCTAATTACGGTATTCGAAATTTTAGAGTTTTAAATAAAGGTAAATGAAGCTTAGATTGTATTGTCTTTTTTTTCGATGGGTATTATCATCTTAGGACATAACCCGCTCTTGGGTGGAGCGGGAGATAGTGTCAGACTCTTACTGACTAAAAACCCCATGCCGTTCCTTCTAGCCTTCATACCGGGGCACGAGCTCCCTTTCGGATAACCCTGGCCCCAGTAAGCTTCGACCCAGCTGGGCCCCTCCTGCTGCGTCGAAGTCGAACTCCTTGGCGCACGGGAGATTGTATTGTCTGGAAGTTTACTCAAATCAAGGGGACCTAGGCCCATTTCGCATATGACTTGGCATTAATTGTCTGCGGTCTTCCCATCCGATTATAATTTAGGTGTCTTCAAGGCTAGAATGAATCGGCCCTTAATAAACTAGTGCGCTTCACTGTCAACGATAGTGTCACTGCTTACTATCAGGCGGTATCGCAATCAAGGAGTTGTCAGCAGCAGGAGGGGCCCAGCTGGGTCGAAGCCTACTGGGGCCAGGGTTATCTAAAAGGAAACTCAAGCCCCGGTATCAAGGCTAGAAGGAACAGGGTGGGTTTTTAGTCAGTAAGAGTCTGACACTATCTCCTACTCCACCCAAAGGCGGGTTTTGTCATTGGATGATTTTTCCCACCGAAAAAAAAGGTGGTATCGCAAATACGAACTAGTTTATAAAAATAAAATTTATATGAAGTTTGAAAAAGCTTGATTGAAATAAACGTAGAGGACGTTTATTTCGGTGTTTCGTTTTCAAATATTCAGAGTACCTAGTCAGCTAGGAAACACCGTGTGTAAGTACCAAAGTGTAAAAAGGCACGAAAGATAGCTCGGCCCCGGTATGAAAGACACCCATGTATACACATACACAAACACACATATGAATCCAGATGAGTCTGAATTAAATCGTATATTATTATTATTAATAAGGAACGGGGTGGGTTTCTTATTCAGTAAAGAGTTTAGACTCTACGGGGGATAGTGTCAACACTATCCCCCGCTCCGCCCCAAGGGCGGAGTATGTCATTGGGATGATTTTTAACCACCAAAAATAAATAAATTTTAAATGTATTATTTTTCATCGATTTGCAAAATCATCAACATCATCATCATATCAGCCGAAAGACGTCCACTGCTGGACATAGGCCTCCCCCAAGCGTCGCCACAACGACCGGTCCTGTGCGTTACGCATCCATCGGATTCCCGCGACCCTGACCGGGTCGTCGGTCCACCTTGTTGGACAATACAAATATATTTGCAAAATAAATGTCTAAAATTATAGTTATCATGGCACGCATTCATATCGATATTCAAATGCTAAAACATTTTTTTTACATTCGTTATTGGTTTTCCCCCGTCAATCTCTATGGATTCTTAAAATGTTAAAAGTCATTTTTTTTTAAATTGCTTTTGTTTGTAGATAAAGGCGTTTATTTTCGTCCAATACAATTGTGTCGATAAGATTGTGTGTCAAGTATGCTATTTAGATTATTGTGAGATTGTGTTAGGTCATAGATTATTGTGTTTGTATTGTTATTTTTATTTGAATGAAAAGATAACCTTATTTTACCGATAAAATTATTCCTGCCTACGCATTTAGTAGTTACGATAATTCGTTCTTTCATTGTTTTATTTTTTTATTATTGTTGTAGATAGGCTCGCGCTTGACCATTTGGCCATTTAGATAAAACAAAGAGAAATGTAGATACATACTAGCTTTTGCTCTCGATTAATCTATGTGAATGTAAATTTTTGCGGACGCAAGATGGCTGGCCAGTTAGTCTATGTTGATCTAATGGTTAGTGGCCCTGACTGCTATGCCGGAGGTCGTGGGTTCGACTCCCACCCAGGTCAAATGTTTGTGTGATGAGCATAATCATTTGTTCTGTGTCTGGGTGTAATTTATCTATAATATGTATGAATTTAGAAATATATAAGTATGTTTATCAGTTGTCTAGTACACATAACACAAGCTTTTCAAGCATTCATCAAAATGAATGCAGTAATTTAATTTAAAAAATGTAACAGACAAACAGAGTCACTTTCACATTTATACTATTCAATTAGTATTGGATATCTTTTACTGTGCATAAAAAATTGTATCAACTCTACCTCATTTCTTTTGAAGCACTGTATTTTTTTTTGGTTAGTAACGACTACGAAGTTTTCCTTATAATAAGCCTGAATTGTATCACTCGATCTTAAAGAAGTCTACTGGGATACATTATCCTACACTTAGAAGCACACAACAAAGAGATGTGACATTGGTGGGGCCTTGTCTAACCACCTGGGGATCATCGGCGCAGTTATTGGCTCAGAATAATAAGTAACTATGTTGTTAATCTTGATGACCTTCGGTCTATATATTCTAAACAGTAGGTACATGTTTAGAAAAAACACAAAGCGAAAAATGGAAATTAAGACTGGATGATGCGCAGTTGGAAAGGCTTATTTCTTGCAGTAGACTCCTGAGGCAGATTAAGATTTAGCAATTAAAGTAATAATCATACTGTTTTACAAAGGTGATACAGCGAGGTCTAGCCTAGTTATACAGCATGACTTTAGCGGTGGTACGGCGCGCACTGTTCCCGCGCGCCTCAAGGAGTTGTCAGCAACAGCAGAGGCCCAGCTAGGTCGAAGCCTACTGGGACCAGGGTTATCCGAAAGGAAGCTCGAGCCTTGGTTTGAAGGCTAGAACGATTGGGGTGGGTTTTTAGTCAGTAAGAGTCTGACACTATCTCCCGCTCCACCTAAGGGCGGGAGTTGTCATAAGATGATTTTTGCCCACCGAAAAAAAAAAGCTGTGTATAATTTATATAAAAAGCTGTGTATAATTGTGTATAAAACCACGACTATGGTTTTTTTCATACTTACTGAGGTGATGAATGTTGGTTTGTGCTGTTCCAAAGTAAATAGGATAAAGGTAGGGTTCCAGGGCTACTTAACTCTCTCTCTCTCTCTCTTTTCTTTTTTTCCTTCTTGGTGCTTCTTTCGAACATTATCAGCATTGGCATAGCCTTTGGAATCAAATACGGAGACAGTAGCCAGAGCATTTATATTCACGTAAGAATAGAATTGAATAGAATAAACTTTATTGTACACCAAAAAAGTAACCCATAGTAGTATACATAAAAAATCTATAGGTTTTTGGAGCTATGCGGAACAGAGGGTAAAGTCCCTCTCAAACCTCCATTGAAAAGACTATTCAAAAGTGCCTACATTTGGTCTTTTTGAAATAAATGATTTTGAATTTGAGGTTCCTCCTACCAGACAGGTGTTATATCTGGCGGGCGACTGCCCTGGTAGATGATTTCGGGCTGTCATATATATTCAAATCGCGCGGAGAACTTTGATTGCGCGATGCAGGATTTCGTACTTCTTATGTGGCGTCATAGATGTCGCTACAGGTACAATGGTGGTTTTATCACTGACAGCGATATCTAACAGACAACCTAAGGATGGATTGTAAAAACTTAAAATAATACAGGGGATAGTTTGCGGTGTACTGTTAACAAAATCGTTCTCTAAATAAAGCGCAATACATAACTGGGTATATGTAACGGTGGAGTGGTGTATGACGTGGTAAGATTCTATTGCCATTTATCTTGTTAATATGTCTTACAAGAGACATCCATCGAGAATTCCTCAGCAATGGGCAGGTCATCATACCCATTGGACACTGAGGCACGTGGAAATTAAAACCATAATCCGCCCATAAATCGTCCAAGGACGCTTTAAGCGGCTACGTGACTGGATGCAAGTCCGTATCATGCTGCTAGCCATATAAACAAGATATCAAAGGATAAAACGGGTTTTAAATTATACCATAACATTATAATGTAAATAATAAGTTCCAATCTTTCAGTTGAATGCAATATTTGCAATATATTGTTATGCTATGCAATAGCTATTACCACTCTAATAATGTAATAGCGAAATATTATAAGAGTGTATGTGCTCAAGGAGTTGTCAACAACAGCAGGGGCCCAGTTGGGTCGAAGCCTACTGGGACCAGGGTTAGCTCCGAAATGCTTTGTCTCAATTTAGACTATGTCGCTTCATCGTAGCCTAATTTTGTATTACAGTTTATTTTAAGTGTCTAGGGAGTCTATTCCTTTGGGGTTATATTAGACTTTCACGCGGGGAAATCCTGTTTATTTACCTTTTAATTTCGTGAATATGATTTTCCTTTTGAGCCTATTTATCGCGGTGATTAAGCTTTATTAGTATTGCATTATAATGACTAAAATTGTAACTGCAAAAAATGTACCAACGATATTTTATTCTACCAGGAAAACGTGGCACTTTTTCCTTTCCCATTAATTTTACTCATTAAATTAGTTTATCGAAATACCAACACGCAGAAAAATTAAACAAAACGTCGTAGTCATCAAAACTGCGAAGAATTCGATTGTTTGTATAAAGCCGTCAACAATAAAATGGAAAGATAACAGATAAAGGAAGATAATGACATTCAGGGCAACCCGGTGCAAGTGTGCCAGAATATGTGTAGCAGATAATTAACGGAATCTGCCATTTTGTATCCTTTTTCTTTAATTAAGAAATAAATTATCTGTAACCACTACTTTGAAACTAAAAGACGTGCTTTACAAATCATTGGAGTACCTTCTAAGACTGGGCCGTGTCAAATAATATTATTAAGTGGAAAATTTGTATGTGAGTCTGTTACTATTTCACGCTGGCTGTAAAAACTGCTGCAAATATTTGGATTACATTTGGCACATGGATGAACCATGTCTTGGAATAGCAAATAGAATACTTTTTATATCTATTTACTTAATAGATATATTTTTACTATCGCGCCTTACGGCGAGTGTCTATCCTGACATAAATTGTTAACACTTCTACGGTTCTGATTAAGCGTTTCTCCTCGTTATTTACACCGCGCACATCGAAGGTCTGGAACAATTTGCCTGCTGCGGTCTCCCTATCTGATTATAATTTAGGTGTCTTCAAGGTTAGAGTGAGAGTGAATATGCTCTATCTAAACTAGTGTTCTTCATCGTAAAGTATTGCATCACTGCTTATAAGGTGGGATCGCAATCAAGCACTAGTTTATATTAATAAAAAGGCGCTAGATAATCATAAAATTGTATCTTTCTTTGGATACAAAGGACTGTTATTATTCTCTAATATTATGTTCATTGTTTGTACAAAATGTTGTAGTCTAAATATTTATTATACACGTTCCTAACCTCCAGGAGCACGCACTTGATAAAAATATTAAAGTCAAGGTCGTAATATAACCAAATATAATATATTATGTAATAACGTATCTACTCGAGTTTAGGCTTAAGCTATGAATGCCGAGTGATGGACTGTTTAGTAAATTAATCGTATTTTCTTCACTGTGTGGCAAGTAATATATTTTTCTTTCATTCTTCTTTATTTCTAAGTATTCAATAGTTGTGTGTATAACGACTACAGAGTTAAATTATATAAAAAAATCTCAGTTGTCTTTATAAATTATTCAACTAGTCGGTATTTTTTTAAATTTACAGATCACATGAACAAGCAGAGTTTCTATAGTACAATGCTTACCTCAAAAAAAGAAACAAATGTTTTTATTTTTCATATGTAGGCAACATGGGCATTTATAAAACGTCATAAGCTAGTCCACGGTTCCAAATTGGTCGTTTCTTATGGAGAAGAACTGGCAATAAGCTCCATACTCTTAAAAAATAAATGGATTTTCTTACAATACTTCTATGTTCAGTATTATAATAGGTTTTATGTAAGGACAGTGTAAACCAGTCAATATTGTTCTCAACAACACAATAAAAATAATCATAAAAAAGTGTGTCGAAATAGGAAGTAATCTACGAATTCGCGGAGTCTACTGTGTTATCACGTTCACATTATAAGAAAAGAGGCTATATAAAAAAAAGGACGAAAAAATAAATAATTACAATACAATTATCTTACACTTATACAGGGTGTTTTTGACATCAACGCACAAAAGAATACCATGGATCCAGTACATAATTCTGGACCCCACAGAAATGATTTTTTTGTCGCTTTTTTCCTATTTTTTATTTATCGTTTTTTTTTTTTTAATTTAAGTTGTATAAAATAGTTATTTTAAAACTTTTAGTGAAAGAAGTGAATGTTTGAAATTAAAAATGTCATCAGGATTGATAAAAATAACGATTTTGTCTACCCCGATGACCTTTAAACTAATTGATTTTTAATGTTTTTTTACTAAAAATACTATCGGGGTTAGATTAACGATTTCACACAGTTTAAATTAAAAAAAGAACAGTTTTTTTTTTCAGATATTAGAAAAAGGCTGACAAAAAATTCCATCACTGGGGGTCCAAAATCATGTACTGGATCCGTGGTATTCATTTGTGCGTCGATGTCAGAGACAACCTGTATAGAAGTAGAGTTTGTTTTTTGTTTGTAGGAGGTAATCTCTAGAAGTACTGGTTGGATTACTAAAATTTTTTCACCATTAGAAAGCTGATTTATTCTTGAGTGACATAGGCTATATTTTATAAAAGGGCCAAGCTGCAGCAAAAGCTAGCCAATCAATAAACCTAGGCTCTTGACTTTAGAACCCTCGATGACTCCTAACCGGGTGATTTTTAATCAAGAGTTAGCAGGCTACTTCTAAGCAAGCGTTCTACATTGTTAGTTAGGGAGATAATAGTCAAACGAGAGTATAGCCATAAAAAAAAACCGATGGACTTCTTCAGCTGAGCTCTTTCACAAATGTTTGCTATCTTCTCCTTAGCGTATCGATGGCAAAACTAGTTAGATTCCTTGCCTGGCCCAGAATTCGGCCACGGCAATGCTGTCATTAGGTCCCTACGTGAATAGGTAATAAAAGTACGTGATACAGGACAGAAGATGGGACATAGTCTGCGGAGAGGCGCCGCACAAACACTGAAGATCGGAACCGTCCGATAACCCCCACCTGTGGAGATTGTCTTTGCTGCGCCCAACTTGGGTGCGAATTCTGATTAAAGTTTTCCAGGTTGGCCATAGCAACTCGTAACCAGGAGAGAGGCTCTCCGATGGTTCGATAAAATCATCAGGAGGTTTAAAATTCTCCCGCCAGAGGTCGCATCTCTCCGAGGTGGTGTTAATTCGAAATGGGCTCACGGTAAATAGTGATACTTTGAGATAGGCTCATACCATAATAGATTACCTAAACCAGTTGACAAAACGCTATTTAAATAATCATCGTTCAGGCATAAATTTTCCACAAATTGAGTCGATGATTAAATGTCATTAGAATTATTATTCAATTAATTTTCCGTAACTACAAATTAATAATAGATACATACCTATTAATACAAACTAAACCTCGTATCGAAAACAGGATAATTTGATTTATAAACCGTGTCACCATTTAGGAACCTAGATTAATTCCAAAATGGCCGATTGCGTAAGATGTCTACCACATTACGAATATCTAAATTACATTAGGCTGATATTTACTTATCTAAGAGATAAGTTCTATAACCGGGTTACACTAGTTATTTTAGGTAAGTATAATAAATTGTTGCCTAAATACGCTGGGGGTGATAGATAGCTTGTTTTTAAAACAGCGGAAATAGACTTATCTATGAAATTATGGAAAATTTTAAGACTTTTTTTCTGGAATATACCAGAGGTCAGAGCAGTGGTGGCCGAGTGCTAATGGCTACGATATACGAGTTGTAGGCGTCGCGTGTTCAAACCTAGCCAGCCGTATTACTTTGTGTAATTAATTTCATCACCACTGCTCTCAAAACGGTGAAAAAACACATGGAGAGGAAATCGGCATGTCCTAGAACCAAAAATTCGAAGACATGTGACATCCACAAACCTGCACTGGATCCGCGTAATGGATTACGGTCCATTCCCTCTGCTAGGACGAGGAGGCTTGAGTCCCAGCAGTGAGAACATTATAAGGTTGACTATGCTACTAGAGACCTCCTCCTTTACTAGCATTACTGCTCTGCAGAAGGAGGCAACCGCCTGCCATTCCTCCTCGCTCCGGACCATGGCCTCGACCAGGGCCCGGCGCGAGAGGTCTCCGCCGGCGATCGCCCCCACGAGGGCACGGCGATGCTCCGCCCAGGCAGGGCACACCTCGACGGTGTGCTCCACCGTGTCCTCCGGGCGTAGCGCACAGTGGCGACACCCGGGCTTCTCTTCCGACTTTATCTGAAATAGGTACCTCCCGAACGTGCCAAAATATTAGCCTATACTGTCCCACTGCTGGGCAAAGGCCTCCCTCAAGTTTTTCCAGACAATTTTTGAACCACCTCGAACATATGCATAAAGAATTAAAAAACATCAATATTCCAAAGCCAGTTTTTGAGTGGCGAGCAAGATCTAGTAAACAATGGATAAACCAGGCAAAGGCTTAGTGTGACGATGACGTTTTTAGTACATCTATTGCAGGTTACAGTTATACATATAAAAACGACCGCAGGATCGAGTTAGATAAGATATTATGTGATAAGAGAGGCCTGGTTTTATAGCAGAAAACTGATAAACTGATCATACATTTTTTTTTATTGTTGATACTATACTATATTGGCTTACGCTAGACCATGTCATCTGTTGGAAAGCGATAGTTGACGACGAAGCACGCCTAGAAGTAACCTATTCACTCTTGACTTAAAAATCCCCAGGTTGTAACTTAGGAAACACAGACTCTGACAGGGAATGCCAATCCTTAGCTGTACGTACGCACAAAGAACGTATTTCCAAAATATTATGTGAGCATGGGTGGCAATCAAACTATTTTTTTAGGCGAATTATTCATTAAACTTAGCATAGATAATCATCATCTTCCTGCCCTTATCCCGTTTTATTTGGGGTCGGCGCAACATGTTTTTTCCTTCCATTCTGTCCTGTCGCTCGTCACGCTATCACTAACTCCCTTTTCATTCATATCACTTCTCACACAATCCATCCATCTTTTCTTTGGCCTCCCTCTCCCTCTCCATCCATCCACATGTAAATTCATAACTCTTTTAGCAATATGCGTTTCATCTCTCCTTTTTACATGACCATACCAAGACAAACGATTCCCTTTCAACTTTTCAGTCACCGGCGCCACTTTCAAACTTCCCCTAATATACTCATTTCTCACTTTATCCATTCTCGTCACACCACACATCCATCTTAACATTCTCATCTCCGCTACATGCAATCTTTTTTCATCCGTCTTTTTCAAAGCCCAACATTCTGATCCATACAATACAACAGGCCTTATCACGGACTTGTAGATTAGCATAGATAATAACCCACCTATAAACTAGTGCCCCTCGCCATCAGAGATTGCATCACTGCTTACCGTCAGGTGCAGCAGCGCAGTCAAACACTAGTTTATATCAAAAAATAAATAAAAATAAATCGAGAGTAAGAAAAGATTTTCCAAAATTAAAATAAGATGAAACAAAATTATTTATTGTCTCATTCAGTTTACAAACGTAGATGAAGCCCTGAACTTTACACTAATTCCTGGTGTCGTCTGTCGTGTCCCTGTGTTGTGGGGTCCAGTCTCTTTTAACCCTTCAGATACCGTCAATTAGAGACACAATAGTAAGACAATAGATGCGCGGCCACCGGTGGTCGCTTGGGGATTCATGAATTAATCCATATTATGAAGTCACAATTATAAGACAATAGTTTTATGTAACTAACCAGTAGTTTGGGTAGAATGTAGTGTAGGGAGTGTAGTGAGGTAGGTGTAGTGAGTGAAATGGTGTGGGTTTGTAAATGCATGTGAGAAGGGTAAGAGTGGATGCAAGTGTTAGTATGATATTTCACTCCCTAAAGGGATAAAACGGGGGCCAAAGTTTCCATGTCCACAATGTACCGGTAGAGCATCGCCGCCGTACGCCTGGTGGTGCTAATGAACAGAAGATGACTCTTCATACAAAAGTTAAAGGATTAATAAATAAGCACACTATAGAGCAAGGTTATCGACATAGCTCGGAGAATCGCCAAACTAAAGGTGCAAAAGGGCAGAGCACATTACAGGCAGAACAGATGGTGGATGGGGACGAAAGGTTCTGGAGTGGCGACTACGTACCGGAAGACGCAGCGTTGAAAAGCCTCCATTAAAGTTGAACCGATGACCTGGTCAAGGTCGTGGGAATCCGATGGATGCGTGACGCACAGGACCGGTCGTTGTGGCAACGTTTGGGGGAGGCCTATGTCCAGCAGTAGCCGTTTTTAAAACTACAGAGCTGTCAGTCATTGCATTAGTATGACAAGAAATTCACAAAAAACCCATCAGAAAAACTTTAAGGAATTACTTATAATAATATTCTTGTATCGCAAAATTAGGTTGACGCATCAAGGAAAATAATTACTAATTTAAGTTAGGTAATATTTACAATTTGCGTCATTACAGAGTGTAAGATGCGCTTCGATGCTTATTGTAAATACATAACATAATTGGGGAAATAAAATCTAGCTTGTACCGTGTTATTTCGAGTCAGCGAAACACGTTTTTTCTTCCATTATGTCCTGTCAACCGTCACGCTACATATTCCACAACTATCACACAACGCCGTCTAGTTCCAAGCTAAGAAGAGCTTGTGCTATGAGTTCTAGACAACTGATAAATTTGCTTATACAAGGTGTAAGGGACTGCCCTCCGCAAACGTTAAGGGCTTGCTCAGTAGTCGAAACTGAAGATTTTTTTCAGGAAACGAAAAAAAATTCAGCCTCACCATACAAAATTATAAACTTGATGAGACAGTTTGTATGGAGAGGCTGATTTCTTCTTTCGAACGAAAAAGACACCACGTAAGCAACTCTCTATAGAGCTGTATTTTGTTGGTGGCGGCGACCAGTTGCGCCGCCATGGTGTCCCGGTGAACTATAGCTTTAAACCCGCGGTCGCGTAGCTTCATAGGCGCGTATTCATCATTATACGCTTGTTGTACGCCTGCGTGAAGGCTACATATAAAACTATGAAACTGCATCGAAGCGATAATGACACGATGTCAAGACGCGACGCGGCCACGCAGGCTTATACCAAACATATGTATAACTAGCTTTCCGCCCGTGGCTTCGCCCGCGTGGACTACAGTTTATATCGCGCGGGCAGAGACCCGTGCTCAGCAGAGGAATTATAGGTAGCCTATGTGTTATTCCAGTGTCTCTTGTACCTACTAAATTTGATTTAAATCCGTTCAGTAGTTTTTGCGTGAAAGCGTAACAGACAGACAGACAGAGTTACTTTCGCATTTATAATATTAGTAGGGATTAGTAGGGATGACGAATACGCGGCTATGAAACTACGCGTCTGGGGACAGAAAGCATTAGCTTTCAATAGTTAAAACAATAGATCTTTTCAGCATGAAACCTTTTCCTCTGAAATAATACGTGAGTCATCTATTACGGCACCCTTAGAAAGACCCATGATAAATTCCCTAATCAACGTAATATTTGCATAAAGAATGAGTCACAGATTCCAAAGGAAATACCTAAATTACTCTACATTTTATCTAAAATTACAAACAATGACAGATATCTAAAATTACAAGATAATATAGGTTACGTCATATATCGTCATCGTTTTAGTCGAAAGATATTTATCCATTTCGACGATGAAGTGACAAGAACCTTTATCTACCAGAACATAATTTTGTTATTGTGTTAGTTCATTAGGTGATCTTGTCAGGAAATTGGATGCATAGTTGCTTAATAGTTATTGTCAGTTATAGTTAACTCGTTAAAAAATAAGATATAAAGTTAGCTGCTTTTGCCAGCTCACGCAAACGATTATTTAAAGTCTTTCTACGTAAAAAAAATAAAATCCCAAAAATGTCACTTAGGAGTTCTTGTCACTTCATCGTCGATTTTTGGAAATTGACTACACTCAAGTTTCGCCACAACTGGTCTACTGCTTTTTTTCCCAAGAGGACTCCTGTGGCCTGCACCAAGAAGATCTGGAAGGCCTTCGAACCCTGCGTTTTCTGATACATGGTCTTCAAGACTTCTCAGTCAAAAAAAAAGCAGGTCCCGTCAATGACGGGACCTCCCTTTTTTTTACGGTGGGCAAAAATCATCTAATGACAAACCTCGCTCTTGGGTGGAGCGGGAGGTAGTGTCAGACTCATACTGACTAAAAACCCACCCCATTCCTTCTAGCCTTCATACCGGGGCTCGAGTTTCCTTTCGGATAACCCTGGCCTCAGTAGGCTTCGACCCAGCTGGGCACCTCCTGAGACGGGTCCTGCTGGGGCCAGTAAGATTTCAGAAGGTGAGTAATGGGTAGCCCCAATGAGCGGTCAGCAAAACGGACGGAGCCCAGTAGGACCGATGCCTGCTAGGGCTACAGCATCATAATGGACAAATAAAGAATCACAGGTAGGATTTATCCAGTGAAAGTCAGACACTCCCTCACGCTCCAATTAGAGCGGGAGAAGTTATTCAATGTTTTTAATGCAAAAAAGAGCAATTTGCCCTTTATGCTACCATACCAAGTTTGGCAATTCTTCACACTATGACGAATTCAGGTTACGTCGAAGATAAAATAGATGTTTATTTAATGACGAGATTGATGCTGTGTGACTAACGCTATTCGCAGAACTGACTAGAGTGAAATTCAGCGGTAAGAGATGTAATGGTTTCACATTCAGGAAGTTGTTACTTGTACTGTAAACAGCTGATAGGGAATGACGTCATGTGTAGCGACGTTTTATAGGTTTTAGGCACTCGCGCACAACAACTTTTTGTAAAGATGCTGTCTTGCGTTCCGTTGACGCGCGAGACTAGTTAGTTAGTAGCGCTACTAACGCGCATTAGTCGCATTTGTAAGCATCATCATCATCTTCCTGCCCTTGTCCCGTTTTATTTGGGGTCGGCGTAAAACATTTTTTTTTCCATTGTCACTCGTCACGCTATCACTTACTCCCTTTTCTTTCATATCACTTCTCACACAATCCATCCATCTTTTCTTTGGCCTCCCTCTCCTCGCCATCCATTCACATGTAAACTCATAATTCTTATTCTATAGAAAAAATGCCAACGCACTACAGCATCGTGACTATATCTTCGCTTAAAATATAGCTTATATTACTCAGGAATAAAGCAGCTTTCTATCGGTGAAAAAATGTTAGCAATCGGACCAGTATTTTCAGAAATTACCTATCTCTGAAAGTACTGGTCCAATTACTAATTTTTTTTTTACCTACAATCTAAAAAAAACAAACTTTACCTCTTTATAATATTATCGACATATCTACACTAATATTATAAAGAAGTAAAGTTAAAAAATAAAATATTTAGAATATTAAGTTAAGAATATAGTTTATTCATTAATCAACTTTATTGCTATACACATTTCTTCGGAAATCTCAAAATCTACAAGTCATATATTTTTTAAGTCTCTTTTTTCTTATGAAATACTGTTAATGCTTTCATTTGGTTTAGTTTAGTTTAGTTTATTAATAATCAAATACATTGTACTACATGGTTGTTAAAACGGTGGTCCCCAAACTAGACGTTAATCTGTATCTTGGGGATCAGAGTTGTATATTATATTTTATATAAAAGTTTGATTATTATCACAATCAAACTAAAAATAATTAAGTGAAGTTAAAATAATAATAAAAAAATTATAAGAAATAATATTAAATAAAAAAATTAAACGAACACAAGAAGTATTTAAGTATCCCTTTCCTTTCAAGACCAGTTAATTAAGCTACCTGTTATCAGTGTTAACCCTAGCTACCTGTTATCTCATCAACTGTTAACAGGTGATGAGAACAAAGCCAGTTAATTTCTTTTGAAAGAAAAAGGTTTAGGGATTACAATTCTACTTTTCTGCGAAAGAACTATTTTTCAACAAAGCAATACTAGTTTAAATCCAAGACTGAAATGTACAGCTGGAGGTACAGATAAGTAGTTTTATTGCTTTATTGGTAATGAAACAAAAGAGTTCCATTATTCTATTTATATGTGACCAGCCAATATTTACCTCAAAAGTAGCCGCCGGAACATAGTAACCGGAGAAAGTATACCGTAAAACGGGGTGAATAGAAACGCAGGGGTGAATAGAAACAAAACTTTGGTTTGATTTTTCATTTTGATACCATATTATCGGCTTCTAATGCCTGGGCCCTGGTCGAGGCCATGGTCCGGAGCGAGGAGGAATGGCAGGCGGTCGCCTCCTTCTGCGAAGCAGTAATGCTTGCAAAGGAGGAGGCCGACCGCATCAGGCAACGGCGCGGTCGGCCTCCTCCTCCGCATCAGGCAATGGCGCCCTCGCAATCAGTTCCCAGTTCGCTGGAAGACAGGGAAACTGGTCCTCGTAGCGAAGCCAGGGCGCCCTGCGGACTCTCCGTCCGCATACCGGCCCATTGTGCTGCTCGACGAGGTGGGCAAGCTCTTTGAAAGAGTCATTGCAAACCGCCTCGTCGTGCGGCTAACAAGGGTGGGGCCGGACTTGTCGGACGGACAGTTCGGCTTTCGCAGGGCGCGCTCTACCATAGACGCCATCATGCGCGTGCGAGCCCTCACGACAGGGGAAGCGGTGTCCCAGGGTAGGTGTGTCGTGGCAGTGTCCTTGGACATTGCCAACGCTTTCAACTCCCTGCCCCGGAGTACGATCCGGAGGGCACTCCGGTACCACCGGGTGCCCGAATACCTCTGTCGAGTGGTCGAGGCGTACCTGTCAGACAGGTACATTGTCTACCCCGGTCACCAGGGAGACTGGAAACGTCGAGAGATGTCGTGCGGTGTTCCGCAGGGGTCCGTCAATTTCGTAGAACATTTTCGACGTCTGGCTCCCAAGCTTCTCCGGGCTGGGGCTGCTCTCAAGCGGCTCCTGCCCAATCTTGGGGGTCCAGACGCCTCCTGCCGGAGGCTCTACGCGGGGATCGTTCGGTCCATGGCCCTCTACGGGGCGCCGGTGTGGACGCCGTCGCTGGCAAAGCGACCGGCATCCATACTGAACGCCTGCCAGAGGGTCATGGCAATACGGATGGTGCGGGGTTACCGCACGATCTCCCGTGAAGCGGCGAGCCTTCTGGCTGGCCTACCACCGTGGGATCTGGAGGCAACAGTCCTTGCACACATGCACGACATGCGCGTGGAGATGCAACGCCGGGGTGAAAGTCCACTGCCGCAACATGTCAAGGCATGGCGGACAGAGCTCCGGCGGGATCTCATGGTGAAATGGCGTCAACGGCTATCGCAACCCAGTGCTGGGCACGCCACGATTATGGCGGTAAGTCCCCTCTTTGAGGCGTGGCTGGAAAGACCTCACGGCGTCCTTACCTTCCGCATGACGCAGGTCCTCACCGGACATGGCAAGTTCGGGAGGTTCCTGCATCGGATTCAAGCGGAAGAGACGCCCGGGTGTCGCCACTGTGTGCAACGCCCGGAGGACACGGTGGAGCACACCGTCGAGATGTGCCCTGCCTGGGCGGAGCATCGCCGGGCCCTCGTGGGGGCGATCGGCGGCGGAGACCTCTCGCGCCGGGCCCTGGTCGAGGCCATGGTCCGAAGCGAGGAGGAATGGCAGGCGGTCGCCTCCTTCTCCGAAGCAGTAATGCTAGCAAAGGAGGAGGCAGACCGCATCAGGCAACGGCGCCCTCGCCGCCGTCGCCGGGATTCCGATCCCGATTTCCGGCCACCGTAGACGCGGGCTCGCGGACGGCGAGCCATGGGTAGCTCGCTGTCCGATCGTCCGGTAATGGACCGAGTCCAAGACGTCGACGGCGCGCACTGTTCCCGCGCGCCTCAAGGAGTTGTCAGCAGCAGGAGGGGCCCAGCTGGGTCGAAGCCTACTGGGGACAGGGTTGTCCGAAAGGGAGCTCGTGCCCCGGTATGAAGGCTAGAAGGAACGGCGCGGGGTTTTTAGTCAGTAAGAGTCTGACACTGTCTCCCGCTGCACCCAAGAGCGGGTTTCGTCAAAGATGATTTACCCCGTCGACAAAAAAAAAAAAAAAACATCTTGACACCACATAAAAATTACGAAGAAAATACTAAATCCTGCATCGCGTAATCAAAGTTCTTCGCGATTTGAATATATACGACAGCCCAAAATCAACGATCGGGCAGTCGCCCACCACACCATAACAGCTGTCTGGTTGGAGGATCCTCCCTTTTCAACGGAGGCATGTGGGATTTTACTCTCTGTTCCGCATATCTTCAAGTACCCTTTGAGGTTTTGTTTCTATTCACCCCATTTTATCGTTACTGGTCAAAACAAAAGATTTTATTGTGTATTGATTCTTTTCATGGATCAATGTAGCCATCGCGGCCATTGTTTAATTACCTGGTAATACCCGCATGTCTACCTTTCGTATTAACTTATGATAACATTTAAACTTATGCTTTAGCTTTTAAAATGAAACAATAAATGGTTTTCACAGAACAAAATAGTTAATAGGTCTTTATTCAAAATTCATGAACAAAAGATAGTGGATACGGAATTCCATGAAATCCATAGTTATCTTTTGTCTTAGTGACTGTTTTAAACGTTGTTAGAGCTAAGAGTTCCATACAAAGAAGCGTGGGAAGATTATTTATTTTGATTTTCTGCAAGCCGTCCGAAATAGGCCTTATTTTTACCGACTTCCCAAAAAGGAGGAGGTACTACGTTCGGCTGTTTGTAAGTTTTTTTTTTGTATGTTTGTTCATCGAACACTCCGCTAAATGTGGACGGATTTTCTAATTTCTTTTTTTGTTCGAAAGTGGATAGTTCTGAGGTGGTCCCATTGTCACCAAATTAGGATCACTTATTGTTTTTCGCATATTTTTTAAAAGAGTTTCCGTAGTTCCAGAACGGGATAAACATTTTTTTTTATCACCTGATGTGTACTGATGTGCACAGGACCGGATGTTGTGGTGACGCTTGGGAGAGGTCTATATCCAACACTGTACGTCTTTCGGCTGATATGATGATGATGATGATGATGAGCTTACCGGCAAGCAAGTAATTCAACACTCATTTTGCATGTTTTTCTCTTTACCACCCTAGGTAGACTGGTAGAGAATGCCTAAGGCATTAAGTCCGCCTTTGTACTTTTATGTTGCATGAAGTTTTAATAAATAAATAAATAAATAAATGATGAATTACCTGATGGAAAGCGATGCCGATGATGTGGTCGACAATGTAGCATGCTTTCTAAGAAACCGATTAGTCTTGACTACAACTGAAGGACCAACATGTCGATTTTAGTTAGCAAGTCTGACACGCCCTCTGGCTCCACCCTAGAGCGCGAGATGTTATTTGATGATCAGGTCTTCAAAAAAAAAAACATGCAAAATGAGTGATGAATTACTTGCTTGCCGATAAGCTAATTCTCTTATACAGTAAAAAATTCAGTATGAGTATGAACTCATACGTCAAATTAATAAAAAATATACGTACTCAATTTGCCCTGCCGCCCATTTTGGGAAGGAAAACCTCATGAGGAAACCTGAACAGGTCCAAACTAGTAAAGTTTTTTGTTCATACACAATTGGTTTTGCTTTTCATTGGGGGGAGGGGTGGCAAGCGGGTGAACAGATGCTTGATGGGAACGAAAGGTTCTGGAATGGCGACTACGTACCAGAGAAGAAGGAAGACCTCCCACAAAGTGGACTGGTGAGGGTCGCGGAAATCCAATGAATGTGAGGCGCAAAGGACCGGTCATTATGGCGATATTTGGGGGAGGCCTACATCCAACAGAGGACGTCTTTCGGCTGAAATGATGCTAATGATGATGACGCAATCTGTGGCGTTGATTTTCATTAGTTCCTAACCTTGCCAATATGAAAAATAGTTGATTAGAACAATAACAAGAAAATTAATTTGAAGGCTGTCAATTTAGCAATTAGTGGTGACATTTATTGCCTAGTTGACACTTATTTCGACTTGAAGAATATTAGTCTCATAATGAAAATAAAAAAAGAATTTCTCCCCACTAAGGCGGAGCAGGCCCTGTACTGAATACTAAACAGCTCACTAGAACTTTTTAAGGCCACTTTTAAGGATCCCTTTATGAGGTCAAAGATATTTGAAACAACGGAAGTTGTGTAGACATTAAGAATATTGATGAGTTCATCAAGCAAACTGAGCGAAAAAAAATCAACTTGCAATTTTTCCTTATGTCCCTTGAGATTTTTGTTTTCTTATATTTAAACCCTATTTGCTTAAGATTTATAAGACTTCATCATTAATTAACCCTTCAGATACCGTCAATTAGAGACACAATAGTAAGACAATAGATGCGCGGCCACCGGTGGTCGCTTGGGGATTCATGAATTAAGATAATGTTTAAGTTGTTACCCATTTTTTACGTTTAAAGCAATCAAATCACCTTAGGGACTGTCATATTTTTGCTGACTGATAGCCACGGTGTTCCTATGTTGCCTTTTTTGTAAGGTAACTTTGAACAGTCCAAAGCCCTGACAGGCATTGGCACTAACCGACCCCATCAATTTTTCTGACATCTCTTTGAAGCGCGCATGGAACACAACGCGCTGTCGTCCCGTGTATGGTCCTAATACCAGACGGCCGGAAGGCACGTTACCTATGGCTCACCATCCTCAAACCCACGCTTGCTATGTCTGATAGTCATCTTGGGACTCCCGACGCCGAGAATATCTCCAGTGGGGAGGAAACCTATTGCTCCTGGGCCATCAATATAAGTCTCAGGATAAGTACCACTAAGTGCAAACTCGTAAGTCAAAATAGATACAGAGTTAGGCCCTTAACTTGGTGTATTTATTTATTTATTTATTTATTTATATATACTTTATTGTACACCAAGATAATAAATTACATACATTTGAGCCTTATAAGTAATTAATTTCGTCACCACTGCTCTCATTCAACTGTGAAGGAAAACATCGACGGGATACTGACATTTTCAAACAATCAAAGACGTATGACATCAACCAACCTGTACTGAGCCCGCGTGGTTTAAATAATAAGACTGATTTTGAATTTTAACTTCCCGCTGCTGGGACTCAGCCTCTCTAGGAGAGGGGATGGGCCGTAATCCACCACGCAGACCCAGTGCGAGTTGGTGAATGTTATATGTCTTCAAATTGTTGGTTCTAGGACATGTCGGTTTCCTCATGATGTTTTATTTCACCTTTTCATGAGCAGTGGTGATGAAATAAATTGCACAAAGTAGGTACCTAATGTGCCAGGCTGGGTTTGAAACCGCGAACTACAACTCGTAAGTCGGGGCCGTTACCACTCGGCCACCATTGCTCTCCCACGTGGTATATTACAACTCATTTCTTCTCCTAGACAGGAAGCCTGAGTTCCAACAGTTGCAGACAGAAGCATTGAAAGGTTAACCATACTTCGGTTGTATTATCGTAATTCTCTATTAAAAAAATTATAAAGTCTATACAGATCAATGTGTGTGTCCCCAAAGTGTTGTATTTTTGAACCCAAAGGTTGACTGGTAGAGAATGCCTTGTGGCATTAAGTTCGCCTATGTACCACTACTGTACCTACATGAAGTTTAAATAAATAAATAAATTATAAATCAATCCAAAAATGTGGTCTATGTGTGAATATTTGGAGAAATCACACATATCTGTGTCACATTTCAAAATATGATCTATCGGATATTTTTTTATCCAATAATTTTAAACTCAACTATCCACGTGTAAGTTGTCCAAAGGGAATATACTACTCCTGAGGTAAAAAGTATCAGCGGTATTCCGCCCGTATACGAAGTTTCATCAAAATCCTTTCTACTGTTCGAGCGTGAAGAGGTAAAAAATATACACACACTCACAAATCGTCTTTATAATATTAATGTGATTATAACCGGTGTTTCTTTGTTCATGTGCCTTTTCATTCACATTTGGTTTGAGAACTTGAACAGAATTCAATCATTCAACGTTGCTGCCGTTGGTCACGTAGGCAAAGCAATCGTTTACACCTGTAGGTAGAATAAGTTTACTTTTATAGATATAGATTCGTTTTAGAATGTCTAAAGCCTTGCGTAAAAAAATACTGTGATAAAAATACAGCAGTTGTCATTATCATTTCAGCCGAAAGAAGTCCAATCTAGCACTTAAACCTGCCCAAAGCATCGCCACAACGACCGGTCTATCGGATATGGATCTTGCATCCATCGGATTCCCGCGACTCCCGTCAGATCATCGGTCCACCTTGTGGGAGGTCTTCAAACGCTGTGTCCACCGGTATGTGGTCGCTTCTCCAGAATCTTTAATCCCTGCGTGCAATGTGCCCGGCCCATTGCCACTTAAGTTTAGAATTTTAGCTTTTAAATAGGTATTTAGACAAGGTGTTCAAAAGGTGTGACGAAGAATTTTTGTGTGCTTCATTATTTTTTTGGCATAGCATGTTCTGGCTTGTCAAAGTGGTTTGTAATGAAATCTACTCAATTTTATAAAGAGGTAAAGTATATTGTTAGGTTTTCTTTTTGTTTGTGGGGGAAATTGCTGAAGTTTTTTCACCGATAGAAAGCTTAAAGCAGCTCTATCAGTTCCTGAGTGACAAAGGTTAGATTTTATGTACGCGGGTGGAGCCGCGGGCAAAAGCTTGTTAGTAATAATCCAGATAACCTAGGCATTAAGTTCAGAACACAGCGGTTGGAAGACACTCAAAGAAAGACAAGTGTTTTTATTGTTGACAAACTGCTGTAACGGGATTATCCCGCGTGATAATAGGAAATTAGATAAAAAGTACATAGGTATCTTATTTCAGAACATGGTTTACCTATGCACCAAGTTTAACCCAAATCCGGTCAATTCAATTCAGTTCTTCACTGCTTTGACACTTGCGATTTGGCTATTCTGAGAATTAGGAGATTTGCGACTCGGTTGCCATTTTGAGAATAAGCCATTTTGGGCCTAAACTATATTATTTTTAAGATCTTAAAAATAGTTGAACAAGTGCACATGGGGGTCCATGTCGGGCACAGCAATGTGGTAGAGGTAAGTAGGTAGAATTACAAAGTAAAAATTAGTAAGAAATCAAATTATTTGGCTATACATGGGTCGTCTAAAAAATTTTCGACCTCGATGTGAAGATAGCAGTAAAACTCTCACACCTCAGCGGTTGGCTTGGCGAAAATCTACGAATTACGGTTTAAACTGCTTGATCATCCGCCTTACTCGCCAGATCTAGCCCCAAGCAACTTCTTTTGGTTCGCTCCTATTTTTTTTTCTCTGGCTCGGTCCTGATAGCTACCGGCCGGTTAGACAGCGAGCTACCCATAGCTCGCCGTTCGCAAGCCCACGCATACGGTGGCTGGACATCGGGATCGGAATCTCGGCGGCGGCTGGGGCGCTGTGAGCGCCGTTGCCTAATGCGGTCAGCTTCCTCCTCCGCTAGTATTACTCCTTCGCAGAAGGAGGCAACTGCCTGTGGATCCCTTATCTAATAATTGCGTTCGGAAAATAAAGATTCTCGTCAAATGCGCAGTCCAACTTCGTAAACTACTGTTCGAATGGGTTAGAAGGATGAGGGCATTGCTGGGAGTGTGTAGAGTTACAAAGAGCTAATGTAAAAAAAACAGAAAAATAAATAATTCTAAGTATAAATTTCAGACCACCTGTGTAGGTACTAATCAAATTAAATAGCAATACTAATATCAATAACATAGTAAATAAAAATAGTACTTAAATGTCAAAAATAAATTCATTATAATATCGTTAAGCTATTGAGCGTGAATAACTAACAAACCCACAAACTCTAGACTTTTTATAATAGTAATATAAACAATTTTAAACGATCGCGATAATTATCTAGTTGCCAAACTTGAAGATTAAATAATATTATCATCATAACAAGTATTACATAATTTTTAATATTTAAACTGGTTTAACCTTAGGTATTTAGTAATGACACCGCTTATAGTCTCTACATCATAACAAACCCATTAATGCACAAATATAATTATAATTTTTGATAGAGTAGTAGTAGTCCAGTCGTAACGGCTGGAACTTTTTTTTTGTCGACGGGGAAAATCATCTTATGACAAAACCCGCTCTTGGGTGGAGCTGGAGATAGCGTCAGACTGTTACTGACTAAAAACCCCGCGCCGTTCCTTCTAGCCTTCACACCGGGGCTCCAGTTTTCATTCGGATAGGGCTTCGACCCAGCTAGGCCCCTCCTGTTCCTGACAACTCCTTGAGAACAGCTGGGACTTACGATTGGTAGGTCGCTAGTTCAAACCCAGCCAGGCACATTACTTTGTGTAATTTATTTCATCATCACTGCTCTCAAAACGGTGAAGGAAAACATCGTGAGGAAACCGGCATGTCCTAGAGGCAAAAATTCGAAGACATGTGACATCCATCAACTCACACTTGGCCCGCCTGGTGGGTTACGGTCCATCCAATCCCTGTCTTTGAGAGGAGGTCTGAGTCCCAGCAATGGGAACATTATAAGGTCGACTATGCTATGCCAATTATCATTTTTAGTTCTAGATGCTTCGACTATAAGATGACCTATAGAAAATCTCAGTCATTTGCATATTATTATCAGTTGTTAATTTACAAAACATTTACAAATTCATCATTATCGGTATCATTTTGTTTGCTTTCAGTGTTTTGACGGACGCTTGTTGTTGTTGAGATAATGGAGTCGTGAGCGTTCTCTCTAATTACGAAGGACAATTAAAATGAAATAATTATGTAATGTGGGAAATGAAAGTCATTTTAATATTTCTGGTGTATTAAAGATGGAGACTGAAATTTAGGTTTTCAAAATGATAAGTTAATTTTTTTTTATTTAAACCCAAGCTTGGTTTGGTTTGGCTTTAATCGTGAATTTTAGTTTTTTTTTTAAATTCACTTTTGTTTCTATAAAATTCTTTGATCACTATACCTATTCATGGTCATAAAAATAATCTATAAATCAAAGAAAATAATTTACATCTTTTTTCCCAAAAAAACTCATCTAGTCAGAGGTTGAGATGGTTTTTTCCAAAAAATCATAAAAGATACATGTAAAAAAAAACAATTTACAATTTTACCCTAACTTCACAGAATCACTTGCTTTGTTACCAATACTAAATTAACTCCATACCGATAACATTCAAACCTAAAGTCTAAACACCAATAAATCTCCAGTAACAAAGAAAATCCGTAAACAATAAGTGAAGCTGAAAATTTATTTAAAAAAGGCACCAATTAGCGTGAACAGGTAAACAAAGATAAAAATGCCCCCACTCCGTTACACACACACACACAATGTATCATCGCATCGTACGCTACACCGAGTACACTGCACAGCGTCACAAACTCGTGAACGCTCGTCGGAGCCACTCGTGCGCAGGTTTATTCCATATAGGGTGAAACACTCCGATCATTTTTTCCGACTTTTTCTGTGTGATGTTATTGCAAACATTCTGTTTCTAACAGTGCGTGTTATTAATAGTGCTTTGTGTTTAAGTGCTGTGGTTTTTAAGTTACAAAAATGTTTCCTAGGATTCAAGGCTTGGTGAGTAATATAGTAAGTCCTTTTCTTGCTAATGTAAGTATCATTTTTTTCATTTACATTAATCATGAAATCATTTTTTATTTTATTTTATTTATATACATTTTATACATTGTTTGCTACAAAAACTCTATGTTCTCATGAATATAAAAAACAAAACGTAAAGTTCATTCACACTAATGTTAATTACCAAAACCATTTTTTTAATAACATGTGTGACGTTCGGGATCCTTAGTCCAAACAACTCTACCTTTCTCGGGACAGAACAGGTTTACATTTCATTTATATGCCCGTCAATATTAACACAAAACTTTAACGAAAGGGTTTTAAAGAAAAAAAAACTAGTTTTGAACCAAGGTCCAGACAACAGACGTATGTCAGGCCACGGCCATATGGCGAACGGGATGCACATGCAATCCATATGGTCGATTAAACAAGGCTTAAGTGGCCTGACTGCAAATTGTACTTTTTATGGTAATGGAGAAGATGATATTTTTATTTTTATGCCAATGTACGCACAATGTCTTGGTGGTCTGTCATTATTTTAAGATAAATAGGACTTATGTGCGACGATAGCAAAGACAATTAATATAGTATTGATTATAATAGAAAAAACATATTTAAAAAAGATTAAAGTAGGCTTAAAAATATCAAGGAAATAACAACTTTCCACGAAAAAATTAAGCTCCAATTAGTAATTAAAGACCTTTGTTTAAAATTTCACCGAAAAATAATGACACAAAGCGCAGCAATGTCTTCGTTGAAACCGTTTTCCGGTCTATTGTCATAGCCAACCTCATTAAAAAGAAAGGATGCACCGAATAAGTAAACTAGAAAGTTAAAACCTAAGTGAGTCATAAATATAGATTATCGTATGACCTATTTAATACATCGATCTTGCAAATTAGCGTCTTAGAATGTCGATCACGTTTCGACGATTTCACCTTAGTAAACGGTTCAAGGAACCACATGCGGTGAGCACGTAGGTAGATATTTACAATAACACCGCACTTACTCTGGATTTACACGATAACTCATGAGGAAATGCGTTCGTTAAAGCAGTCGTGATTAAAATCATAACTGTAGTAGTTACGGCAAACAATTTAGATGTAACTGATATTGCAATAAAGAGTTAGGTCAAGTTTGATGCTGTAATTATTATGTAAAAGGAAGTGTACTATGTTATGTCTGGGTTAAAATTACAGATTGGTAACCAATAATAAATAATAGATAATTTGACTGTAAACACAGTAAAATTATCTATGAAGCACGACGTACTTAAGCTGTGATAAAGTTATTTGAAGTTCCGATTCCGACACATACGACCTAGAAATAAACATATCAAGGTAAACTTTAAGAAACCGTCGAACCTGACATTGGCATTATGAAACATAATTTAAACACTTCCGATTTGTATCCGTTGATGATTTCATACAAGAAAAAAAAAATACATAATAATCCAACGCATAAAATAGTTGATGCCTTTGTTTTCATACTTGATCAGAAAATTCCTACACAAATCAAGTTATAGAACGAGATATAGCAACAAATCAAAACAAAGAATCGATATAATCCATTGTACTTGTAACATTGCAATTTTCCTCTGCTTTTAATTGCTCGTGAAGTCTTCAACTGTCTATTTTTTGTGCGATAATCTATAGGATTAATCTCATTTAAACTTGAATACAAGGATTTAAGGATAACGTTGTAGTCAAAAATAATAAATTCATAGAAGATAGAAGAAAAATTTAGAACTGCTAAGCCCTAAAAAGGTACAAAAAAAATCATTTTTTTTAAATTAAGATTCCTAAAATCAAAAATTTACCGATTCAAGTTATTTGTAGAATTTCTTTAAAATATTGAAGCCACCATTTAATATAAATTATTATTTTTTTTTTTTTTAAAACGTAAAATAGGATTTTGTTTGAATTGAAATAGAAAATATTATTAGAACACCTCAAGTAGAAAACTGAATTAAATAATACCAGACCTCTGATCATGTGTAAACGTAAGTTGAACACAATCGCATTCACAAATAATTGGATGATCCTCACATGAAGTTCTAAGGAATCTTTAATAACCCGGGACAATTTAGGGATAGCTTACTTAGTCACAAAGCACTGACTCATTGCTTGAATGACTCAAATATCTTCAAAATATTTAACGACAAAACGTTATTAATCAGATGTAGTGGGAATTAACATCTCAGTCTTTCACTTTATGTGCAATCAGTCTTGAAGTTTTAAACTGGTTTAAAAGACAAAGTAACTGACAACCTTTGTTTGACAAAATTGCCAGGTAGTTAAAAACCATATTCCTCTTGTAATTTTTACCTTAACTTTTTGTATTTAAACAATTTGCTGGAACCATTACATAATAATCATTGGAATTTAGCATCTATAGATTAGCATTTGGGCATAACCCTTAGATTTTGTCTTAGCCTTTTTATTTAAATCTACTTTGACATTTCTATCTACCGATATAATATTTTCATGATTATTGGTTTAGTCTTTAAATTGAAGTGGTTAAAGATCACTTTTGTTACAGCTGTCAATAATTTCTCAAGTCACACAGAAATCTAGATCCATGTCAATACAGTATGTGGGTCACTACTCGGAAAGAAGATATCACAAAGAGATTTTCTCTTTGTGTTTATGATAAAGATGGGTCTTGCTTTTACTAAGCCATGTGTTGTTTTAACTGATAAAAATGACAAAGAAACTGCTGGAATTACTTTAGCTATTCTGATAGAAATAAATATGATACGTAATATAGAATATGATGAAAATATTTTTGCTGCTGGTAATTAACATACATCTACAAAAGGATACAAGTAATGTCACACCCACACATCTGTTCACACTGCAGACACAGTTGAATCTTGATTCAGTTGGGTCCACAGCGCAATATTTGTAGACCACAAAAAAAAACAACTGTTTACGCATTATAAATAGTAATAAAAAAACAGTAACCGTTAGAAACTGCAATAGTATAAGGATGTTTTGATGATGCAAAGTTTGATCAGAGACCAGTCTGTTTGTTTTTGATTCGAAATGCGTAGTTGTAGCCAGTTCTCGAAGGTCATCTTTAAAATTTGTCGTAAGCAAATTACATGAGAGCCTCCCCCTAATTCAACGTCATTAAGTGACTTCACATTTAAAATATCGATCGATATATCGTGTATTGTCTCCAAAACAACCAATTTCCTTGTAGGAAATCCATTCGAGTTGATAATTGCGTTTCTGAATAAATTAAGTCTAACAGCCATTACAATTCTTTGTTTGAAAAAGTTAATCAGTCGTATAATGATTTTTTTTCTGTTTTAAAGGAACATTGCACTGTGTTAATCTTTGAAATGATACTGACTTTTACGGAAATATTGTTGATGCTGACTTATATGGCAAACCGTGTGATTGGTTTCTTGTTTAGATCTTTCATAACCATAAAAAGATATTTATTATCAAGTGTAGATCACTAGCACATGAGTAAATAAACCATACTAGCTTCTGTCAGGGGCCATGCTTGCTTGAAAGTATAAACATATTGTAAGGAAAATAATCACAGGGTCAAGTCCTATATCTTACAGGCCATGTGACATATCTACCCGTGTTCCAAAAGACTTCAAAACAATTTATTTGAATTTTATTTTATCCGGTTCCTACAAAATATTACAAAACTAAATGCAAGGAATGTTTTTTTTAAAAAAAAAAAAAACAAATACAATGGAAAATAATATTATGATTGTCAATACAGTTCTTATTGCTGACAATGGCATGAACGACGCAGTTGCAACCTGCCCAACCTTGCTACTTTTTCTTTTTAATTATATTTCTTTTACGACTTTTTTATTGTCATAAATATTAAGATTTTTTACTTAGCTAGGTTTTCTAAATATATAGTCTAAACACAGTTGAAAACATCGCCATTATATGTAATTATGAATGATAAAAATTATATTAATGTTGTGGTTCGTTTTAGACTAAACAGATTCAATGAACCTCTTAAATTTTATAGGAGTCGGTTCAAAATAATTGGTAGGTATAGATGAAGTAGTCGTTCTATGTAAAATACGGCTGCATCAGTCTGGTATGACCAGAAGCCAACTCTAACTTTAGTTGAGAAAAGGCTAAGCAGGTTAATTTAATTTCTGTATGCTTACATTTATGCAGAAATTCAATTATAATTTCAATTATCTGCTAATTGCTGCGCTTGCATTAAATAGAAAGTACTCTAAAACGAAGATCAGCCAAAGAAATGCAATTTAATCCAGTTATTAACCGACGAACATATGTATCACACGCAAGTTGATCAAGTTACATAAGCGGGTGAACGAAGCCACGAAGCTCATGCAATAACAAAAGTAAACTTCACATTATATAAACTGGTTCAGTATTTACGCCATAGTAATTATAATACAAATATGTGCAAATTGCAATATAGATATATTTACATATGTAAGACGATCAAGTAAGAGGGGTATTGCGTTTGATTAAGTTATTGAAGATTTGAATGTAAATGGTGAACGTATATTTGCTTATCAATTTGTTGGATAATAGACTGGTAATAGAATTTCCTCACCTAACTTACCTGCAGGGGTATCCTATAAATGGAAAGCGCTATTGGTCTAGTCTAGATAAAGGTAGTAATTTAGATGCTTACCACGAGGACTGGTTCAAAGCGGTGAGTAAGACGAATCCCTGAAACAACTTGGGGGAGGCCTTTGCAAATCAGTGGGACAGTAATGGCTAGAAAATAAAATGCTATCTACTGAAGATGCTATTTAGTGTACTCAAAATTTGGTTATTTGTCTGAACGTTAAACTAAATTGTAGGAAATCACTATCAACAAAGGAAAATCTTTCACGTAAAATTAAAAATACTGCTGCAAAGAGATCAATGTCAATTTTTGCAAACACCTCTTTTAAACAACAAGGTCAAACCTTTTTTCCCGCTCTGTGTAGAGCGAGATTAGAAAACTTTTACTTATAAAAAACCCAAACGATTAGATATAATAATATCAATTTACATAACTACAATATTTATTGGATAGGTATATCTTCTGATAGGAAATCCCTTTTCCATTTGCATACACAACCTAAGAGCATCTTGTGACGTCACTTCATATATTGTAATATGCACTAAAATAGTCAATAAAATCGTTTTGTAAGCAGGATATGATACTTGAGTAATAATAGTTCGCTATCTTATTGACACTATCAATACCTAAAAGTAAGATGAGAATCTAATAGTTATACTTTGTGGGTTTTGTGGTCAAGTCCATAATTTTTACGAGTTTATTGTTTAAAGGTCTTGTACACATACATTATCAGAAATTTAAATTGGTTATGTCATTGACTGACAATAAATTCTAATATTGAAAATATGGATATAATCGACATGATAAAAGTAAATATCCTTTTAATTAAATTTGATAAAAAAGAAAACAATATATTTGATAATGATAGAAAGCACAATTTGATATGAAATACCGGGTTATACAATTAATTGTTTCTTGACAAGATGATGAACCTTTAACTTTTAAATTAACTACATGAAAGGAAAAAAGGTGTTGGTGTTTCTACATTGTACTTCTATCATAAACCTTGCAGGCCAGCTATTAGGCATATAATAAAAAAACTGGCCTGTTAGAACTAGAGGTAAGTCGAGAGGAAACCCAAATTAGGCTCTTGAGCTGTTAGAACTTCACTCACATGATGAAAATAAAATAATAGTTTAATTTGTCCATATTAACCTACTAGAATATGTTCTTCTCTTATAAGTCGCTTTAGAAATCATAAAAATGGAACAAACCATAATTAAATCATCGAACGATAAATAAAAAACTCTAGTCGTGTGAATGCATTCGTGCGTCATACCTGTCCTTGACGGAACTAGGCCCGATAGCGGATAACTCGCCACGCTGTTTTTTTTCTTAAATGAAAACGTGTATAAAACTACACTAGTAGGTATAAAATACGTGAACCGTATTGATATAATAGAAACAGCAAAATTAGAAGAAGAAATCAATTCTTTAAGATCTTATGAGGAAAAGCAAGAATTAGTACCAGACATTATAAAAGATCTTATGTTTAATAAAAACAAAAAAGTTAAAAAAGCTAAAAAGCTCAATAATATTTTAGTCAGTAAACACTAGGTGACAACAACAATTTGCCTGCTGTGGTCTTCCCGTCCGATTATAATTTGGGTATCTTCAAGGCTAGAGTGAATAGGCTTTTAATAAACTAGTGCGCCTCACCATCAGAGATTGCATCACTGCTTACCATCAGGTGGGATCGCAGTCAAGCACTAGTTTATACGAATTAAAAAAAAAAACACTAGGTGTTCCTATCAATTGTTTTGATATGTATATTTATTCAAATTGAATATAAATTTAACTAAGCCTTTGCAATACTTACTGTAGATTTTCTAACAAATAATTTAAAAAATGTAGCTTCCTTATATAAAAAACAGACTGTATAAATTGATCATTCTTGTCACGAAGTCAGTACGTCAAGAATGAAGATGTAAAGCAAAACTTTAAATTAAAACACATAAGTTTCAAAACATTGGGCCGAGAGTAAGAATCTCATTACTATTTGCATCTCGTCTATGCGAATCGATTTTTGATTTTATCTATAAAAATCGTTGTTTGAATACGAAATGGTGCTTAGCTAGAAAAATAAAGTTTTGCGAAGACTTAATTAGATTAGTTAACTTGTAAATTATGCTAAACTACCTTTTAGCGGTTTCGACCGCGTGGAAGCCGATAATAATCATTCCAAGGAACATACTCCCGAATAACATGGTATCCTATGTGCCGTTCAAAATCCAAGTTAGCCGTTTAGAGTAACAATTTAACAAACATATACCTACATAATACAAACCTATGCTTTTGTTTTATTAGTGTGATAGTCCATTAAATTTCAATCATAGCAATAATGGAGTTTCTATAAATATTTTTTCTTTAATATTGTTTGTTCATTTGTAATTCGGAATACAAAAGAACTTTCTTGAACATCATATTTAACACGTGGACACTTAGAATAGAAAAACATACGATTATCTACTAATTCGTTGGCCTCGATTGAAAATCGATAAAGACACATACGATGCAAATGCATTAGTTATCTTAATCTAAAGTAACTAATCTGTTTATAATGATTTTTTTTACTTCCTGGTTGTAAAAAAAAATGATAGTTACAAGCAAATAAATGATCCTATTATTAAAAATTACAAATAAATTATGTATATATTCCATCAACTAGTATTTGATAAATATTTATTTTATTTTATTTTTCTTTGTGCGGAAGGATACTTTAAAAGTACTGTCTCACGTTCGTAATTACTTTTTACTTTTTCATTCAGATCCCACAGTGTAACTCTACCTATACCGGTAACCAATATGTATCGTTTAAAGGAAGTGTGGCAACCGCATCCGGACAGGGCTTCAATATCTTCACCGATAACTGCTTCTATTTATTATTTGTAAACAATAATGCTGCCAATAAAATACATTGCTACTAACAAATATGTTCATATTAATCATTTGAGAAATTTGACAGTGCGGGCCATATATCGAGCAATTGTGCAGTTTCATTTGCATATTAAACATTCAATAAAATTAGGTCAAACTATATAAAACCTACATGACATATACAACAATTAAGAATGGTTTGTATGATCATACTTCCAACTGAATATCAAATATAGGTAACAAAATTTAGTGTTACATCATCTTTACTAACAAAATTAGTAGCAAATAAATGTTTCTTTTTAACCGCAAAATTACATTCATCTCTTCTTTTAGCTACTTAAAACCTTACAAAAATGTCACTGAAAACCTGAGTGATAACCAATTTTTTTTTTTAAATCTTTACAAATTTTACGAAAAAAATATCATCACCTACAGTCTTCATAATAGCTATTCATTTAAATTCTACCTCACCAACAACACCAACAGCGAATATTCTGTAGAGTGAACCAATAAAACAAGCTCATGCAATTTAATTGGACAAATCAATGTTATTGTGAATGGACATGGACATGTTTTTAATTAATCTTATCTCTTTTGAATGTATTCATCATTTTGCTCTTGTTCAGTTAGTCTGGTCTGAAGTGTATTCAGGAAAGTGTAATATACAATGTTTATAGTTTGGGACTAAATAGCGTAGTGTGATAGTTACAAAATATTATTATTATTAATTTTGTGTCCCTTGTTATGTATGTAAATGCAAACCATTCGACTTAAATAATTTTACGGTCCATTTCTATAAATTTAGTATGAAAATATTGGCATGCATGAAATCGTTATTATTGGTGTGTTATTGCAATTAAAAAAAGGTACAAAGTCTAAAAGATCAATAACTGATAAAAAATGTAATTAATCATTGAGATAAATAAATCTCAAAGTCATTAAAATTATTAATTAGACTGATAACAAATTGACATATTAATCTGAGACATCAAAAAACGTCATATTAAAAGACTGTTGCTTAGTAACGAATACAAATAAACCTCGGATACTCGGAGTGACCTCTACAATACTTTTTCAGATATATCATAAGAAGGATTATTTCTAGAATAATCAGAGTACTGTAGGGTATCCGTATATCTACAGTGTTATATTTAAGATAAACCATACATATTGCGAGAAAGTGATATAAAAATTTCAGAAAAAAAAATAGGAAAAATTTATTCCTGTACATAGTCCCCGACCAAAGACACCCTACAGTTTTAGGTGTAAAGGAAAATTTGAGTACCTGTTTATAAGGCATTCATGTATGTGAGGCGAATGCCACATGCATGACTTCGTTGCTATGGGATACTGGGACAGGTGGCATAAGATCGCAGGTTTATTTATTTGTTTCATGTGACAAAAAGCAACCAAGAGATTTTTTGTAGCTTGCCATATGTTGTGATTTGTATTCCATAAGATGAGAGTGTTTATATTTATATTTATTATTTAAGATGAGAGTGTTTATATTTATATTTATTATTTAAGATGAGAGCGTCAGAGTAGATCGCAAAATTCAAAATTTACTAAGTTTCTGCATTTAGTAGGTCGAATTATTTTTATTTGATTGGCGGTCGAAGCACGTATTTATTGATGGAATTACTACATTTAAATCATCAATATAACCCTGTCAGTTTAGCTAACTCTATTGAAAAACTTTGTCACAAAAAAGCCATTTAATCGAACTAACTTAATAAAATTTGATTATCGCGGATAAACCCTATTAGTCCAGCTTACCTCACGAAATTAAAAATTTACCACCATAATATAAATATGTGAGTATTGATTTGAAAACATTCAAAATGTTTGTTTTAAAATCATAATATCTTGCAACAGTCTTCAAATTTTAGGGAATTATAAAGCGAAAATTTTGACAGGAAATCACTAATGATAAACCCGGAAAAAACTATGAGGTAGATCGTTAACAAATTCTAATGACCCGACGTCCTTTACAAAACTTGTACAACTTATCTCAATATGTTAGATATTATAATAATTGGTGAGGCAAACATAATACAACCTTCTAGTAGGTGTCAGTTTCAAAACCATCTTCTGTCGCATTATTTATACATTATTTATTTCTACACAACGCAAAATAGTAAGTGCCCATAAATAATGACATTACTAAGTATTTTTTGTCATAATAAATAATACTATTTGCTCAAGAGCTCAAAAGGTAAGTAATTATGTATTTTGACGGGATTTCAAAATGAACTCAGGTGGCCTTGTTTTAACTTTTGTAGATGGCGACTGAGTAAATAAAACATTATCTATTTGTGTATATATTTTTTGAGCAGTGGTGGCCTAACGTCCTGACTCGCGAGTTGTAGGTCACGGGATCAAACTCAGCCAGGCACATTACTTTGAGTAAATTTCATCACTACTGCTCTCAAAACGGTGAAGAAACCGACAAGTCTTTGAACCAAACATTCTAAGACATTTTACATCCACTAACCAGCACTGGGCCTGCATGGTCAAGGCCGCAAGTGGAAACATTAAATGGCTGTTTATGCTTATGTTTATGTATATATTTTTAAATAAGGATAGAAAAATACGCAAGGCCTGTATTCTATCATCATCATCATATCAGCCGAAAGACGTCCACTGCTGGACATAGGCCTCCCCCAAGCGTCGCCACAACGACCGGTCCTGTGCGTCACGCATCCATCGGATTCCCGCGACCCTGACCAGGTCGTCGGTCCACCTTGTTGGAGGCCTTCCAACACTGCGTCTTCCGGTACGTGGTCGCTACTCCAGAACCTTTCATCCCCATCGACCATCTGTTCTGCGTGCAATGTGCCCTGCCCATTGCCACTTAAGTTTGGCGACTCTTCGAGCTACGTCGGCACTATACTATATTCTATATACTTCCTCTTTATAAATGAGAATCTACATATCAAAAGAAAATCTGAAACGTGTTAGAAGTAGGTATTTTATTTGAAAAAATATTTTTTATCAAAGCACTTTATTCCCAAATTCTTTTAGTGATCCAATTATACTGAAATACGTGAGTAAGCCATTTTATTAAATTATTTAAGGATTCTTATTTATTTCAATGCTTGGTAATAAATTACATTTCGTACTTACATTATTTATCAGTCAGAATAAGAGCAAACGAAATAAATCGTTTTTTTTTTATTATATTAGAAAGTCTATAATCTGTTAAACTTTTATAGACATTAAAAACTCCTTTAATCAGCGAAATGATCTATTAAATTAAATATGTAAAACCATGTTATTATCTAAACTTTCTTTACCAATCATGAATCAACCAGTCTACCCAACTTTCGTCTTAATAGATAAATATTGAACCGCTATCTAAATACTAGTATTCGATAACATAACAGCAAAATCATAAACTGCTCTGCATAAGATACAGCAATTTTTTTTAACCAAAAAATCAAATAAATTCTCCCATTTGAGCTGGAAGGAGTGTCAGACTTTGATTGACTAAAACACAGCGGTGTTTTTATAGTTGCCCTTTGCATTCCAAGACCGCAGTAACTCTTTCAAAGAACCCATTAAAACTATAAACATATTTATTTACAACTCATCACAAAACAATTTATTGTCATTCGACAAACTATGAACCAGGGATGTTACGGAGCTTCGACTCCGGTTCCGTTAAGTCGGAACTTCCGATTATTATTACACCTTCGGTTCCGACTTCGGCTCCGACACTTTTAAATCGGAGGTTTTAATCGGAGGTCGAAGTATAACATAGCGGCGACGGCGGCCTGTGTCGACTGTTATGAACAGGTTCATAGATTTAATATAATGTGTGTTCTTGTTTATTTGGAAATAATATGCTAATTGTTTTTCATTGTTTGTGTTTTATTTCATAATTAAAAAAAAAAATTGATTAAAGAATGTTTGATTTGTCCGTAAAAAAAATTCTTTCTCATGCCACCACTTCTGACCCTGCCTCCGACTCCGATTCCGATTCCGATAAATCAAATTTAAAAACTCCGATTCCGTCTTCGGTTCCGATAAAACTACCTCCGTTACATCCCTGCTATGAACACATGCATACAATACTATTTCGTAACACACTTCCTTCTTCGCGTCTTGAATCTAACAGAGGGGACCTTGTCACTGGCATTGGGTTCTCAAGATACAACAGTGTACAAACAGACAAACAAAGGATCCTTCGACGTATTTACTGTCTATCATTGAGATGCGGAAAATTCGTAATGTTATATGACGGTAACATTTTGTTTGCAAACTTTATATTTTATTTTGAATTGTCTCTTTGTTTTGATTTACTGTTATACGTGGGATCTTTTGAGGTTCAAACAAAGGCGTTCCAAGTGTATTATACAGTACGGTATGAGCACATACTTACAGATGTTCTATCATAATTAAATCGCTAGTTTTAAACTTGTTACTGTCATTAAAAACTGCGAGGAATTTACAATAGGAGGAATATTATAACCGTTTAAAATGGAAAACCAAAAACAGTTATCCTCTTGAAATTGTTGCAACGGAGCAATCCTCAATATACCTATAACTCTATCTAAATTCTATCACTAGTTACTATGCATACTATAAACACAAATAGCTATGTACCTAATACCTACTACTACTACTTCTTTCTTTTTTTCTAATTTTATTTTTTTATTATTATACTTTATTTTAATTTTTTTGTGAACCTATAACTTGTATTTAAACTAATGTTTTCTGTCAGTATAGTGCACTTATGCATGTGACCAAAATTTACTACGCCTAAAACTAAAAAATGTTTTTTTTTGCTTGTAGTGAGTAGTACATCGTAGAGGTGCCTTCTCAATATTTTTTTTTTAAATAATTAAATTCAACTGACATTTCAACTGGTTCTTACATAAAAAGAGCTAAACAAAAACCTCAACAATAAAATCGGGTTGAAGGCAAGTCAAGTCAAAGTGATAGTCGAAAGTCGTCACCTTGAAGTCGTACTTGTTAAGATGAATGGCAAGGATAATATTAGCCAAAGGTTATTATGTCTTGAAGTTATTCACTGTTCACGGCAAGAAACCTTTTTTTTGTTGTATCTACTTGTACTTCGTGTTGAACTTGAAACTGGTTCTCATGACCATACTACCGAATGAATTTGTCTACGAGGAATTAACTCTTTAGCTGCTTGCGTCTGACGAGTGTTTTCGTGTCCTATCCGCCAGAGTCGTGTGTTAGTGACTGAGTTCTCCATTTTGTTTAGCTCTTCATCCCCTATAGGTGATAGAAGAGCTGACGAGATGGTGTATTCGGTCGTAGATGTGCAACACTGGTGGAATAATTGCGAGTATTTGTCGGATATATTTGACGCAGAGCTTTATTGACAAGCTTATGACGTCGGTGCTCCGATTGGCCCGCTTCGAGATCTTAACCAATCAAGGAGCCTTACACGGTAAACGTTTAGATCGCATTAACGAAAAAGCAACTCGTATTCTGCGCACTGAGCTATTTTGCAAACCTGATGGTAACATTCCGAGTCTTTGTATGACTAACTTTAAAGACGTTCATTTGTATGCAGTGCGGATTTTTCTTAAAGTTTCAACGGTACTTAAAACTTTAAAAAATTATTGTTTAAATGTCTTTTAACACTCATTTGAAACAATGTCTTTTTGATAAAAATATTCCACGCGAAATTTTAACTGAACCTAGAAATACTGTTATCTTTCTTCACCTAAAAACACAGTTCTAAAACGACTCTCTCACAATTCAGTGACATGTCTCATTTATGGAACATCGCGGAAACGAACCAGACACTAAAATAAAACCCGATAACAATACTATTTCATAACAATTTAATAAAAAGTTATATGTGACAAAATAACCGTCACTTTATCACTTCCTTCAATGTTTCATGCGATAGGGAAAAATGTACAGTAAACTATACCGAACTTACTAATTTATTATGAACTAGGTTCTGCTAGCTACTTGGCTCACGTGAAAGTAGAAAAATATTCCAAGGAAACGGTATGCACACAGGTAGACAGCTTCTAATTTTATACAAAGCACAGGTCTGATCTTGGTGGAGTATTGCAGCCACATATGAGCTGGTGCCGCAAATGCCATGTGACAGCTTTAGAGTCAGAGTAAAGGCGTACAAAGCGGCTAATTGGAGATCCAGGTTTGGTTAACACTAATCTACAAAGCCTGAAGCACAGACGTACAGTAGCCAGCCTTTTGGTATTTTACAGGAGGTATTTTGGAGAGAGTCCGCAGGAGTGGCAGTGTTCAACCTTACGTTGTGAACAACCACACGGTCCGGACAAAGCATTTCGCCTCGTCGTTTATACCGCGTACATCGAAGGATTGGAACAATTTACTTGCAGCGGGCTTCCTATTCGATTCTAATTTCGGTATCTTAAAAGTTACAGTGAATAGGCTCTTAATAAACTAGTGCGCTTCACCACCAACGATTGTATCACTGGTTATACTAGGTGGTATCGCAGTCAATCATTGGTATATATCATTAAAAAAAAAGATCATGTCCTGGATAATATGATACTGGATAAGATACTTTTTATCCTTTGAAACAACTTTCTACTTCTGCACGTGAGCGAAGATGCTGTCAGAAGCAAGTTGTTTATAAAAATGTTTACTGGAAAGGATAAAATAGTGTCAACATTGCTTCACGTTTGTATTTGCGTCATTGGTTCGTTATAACGATTAAACGAGTTTCTACTAAACTTGTTCTTTAATTCTCTAAAGTTTTGCGTCACAGATAACCTAAGTATTGCAGTCTACTTTTGAGTTTACTGTTTAAAAAAAAAAGAAAATAGACGTATCCAATTTTTTTTAATCTTCAACGTTCTTTCTTCGGATTATGACCAAAGTTTTAATTATATTAGAAAGTATGTACTATATAGTGTCTATTTACTGTCATGATAAGTTTTTATTTGTTAAGTACATGGATGGTTATTAAGGTAGGTAAGGCACCCGACTCTAATAATATATGAGTTTGAGAATTCAACACACGGCCCAAAAATTAATATGAGTTTTTCTATTCTTATATACTTTTTGTGAAAGAAAAGGGATTCATTGATAGCGTAACAATGATGAGTGACAGAACAGAATGGAAGAAAAAACGTGTTGCGTCGACCCCAAATAACACAGGACGAGAAGATAATGATACTATAATAGTGAATTCATTTCAATAGATAGATCCTAGTTTTAATTAGAAACGATTTAACTTCTACTTTGCGACATTACAGCCATTTTATCTTCAACAAAAGTCTTCATATTATATGCAAGAATTGTACCCAAGAAAATGAATCCCCACAAGGCAATGGGGTGGCTATTATTAACCACAAAAAAAAGATATAACAAAAAATATTTATGACACACCAGTAGAAAATTAATAAGCAAGAAATTAACATACAACATTATAAAATGACAAAGATGTGGAGAGAAATTCCTCCCTACTGACTCATGGAGATATTCTATAAGAAACTTTTGTTTATAAACTTGTTGACATTCTGTGTCGTCTATTGGGGCTTTTAAAATAACAGTCGTGTGAACGAGAAATAACTCTTTAACAATTCAGTTTAGGTTGTAAAATGGATCGCATTAGGAGCTTGTAGTAGCACAGCTGAACATCATAAAAGATTTTAACACTGATGTTGTCGTGTTTTGGTGGGTCTTTTTCTAGTGAACGTCTTTTGCTCTTTCAATTGCAAATTGATTGCTATTGGGTATTGAGATGTAAAATACGGTGTAGTTTTGAATCTTGAGTGTCTAGACCATCGGACAATATATGGAATTATTGAGAATTTAAGCATAATTTCAGTAAAATGGAGCAGAGAATTTTATTGTAGTATTGACTACCTTGACAAAGCTTGCCGAGAAAGTTGACTTACTTGCTGCTAAATACTGCAAGTGCAAACAAATCCAATTGTAATATATCTAAAACTAAATACTCTTTGAAGTCGACACTGCCACTAGATGCACAAACCACGAGACGTCAACAAAAAAAAATAGTCTTAAAGTTTCAAACTAGAATTTTCGACTCTGTAAAGATTTATTCCGTCTTCTCATTTGCTACCGCTGTTTATCTATTCATGTTTATTTAAATGAATTGCGCTTTGCCTTTGTATAGTACAAGTCATTTAGCGTTGTACACCTATTTTGATAAGATGTATCTATTGTATGGATTCGGCACTCAATCAATTTAGTAGGATACTTTTCATTGAGTAGTATTCCATTCACAAATTGCAGCTTTAAACTTGCTTCTATTTATTTTATTGTACATACTGTAGTATCAATTGGTACCCCTTTACCTCAAAAGAAGGGGTAACTCGTTGATGACGCTATCCGTACTAAAAAAAGTACTTAATTAATGCATCCAAAATGGTTTTGTTTCTGAATTTGTAATAATTAAGCTAACTTTATCATGATATTAGAAGGAAGGAATTCTTTACAACTAGTCTCAGTTGGCTCGCAAATGCGAGATTATGAAATCTTAAATAACAATATAAAAATAACTCAACGAATTTATCTAAAAATGTGCTACATTAACCTAATAGTTAGCCCAAGAGCTACGTAACATTTAAAATACGTTATTATAGGTAAACTTGCGTGATGACACAGTCATCCGGAGTGACTCATGCGTCGGGCGTTTGTTCCCGAAATAGTCCGTCTGTCTGTGCGTTGCTATATACAGAACTGGGGTTTATTACGATTTTATGACTAATTAGCTTCTTTTTGTGATGCTCACCACGTGGAAGTGATTTATTGATTAGTTTTCTGTGATGTTTGAAGAATAAACTATTATAAGTATATTAAAGAGATAAACCAGCGATTTCAAAAGACCCGCCTAAAAATAGACATGCAAGACAGATTGACCTATTTAAGGCACAAATAAAAATAATAGGTACCCGGAGATTTTGAGTAGGGTTTTTTAAAGCAGTACCATATTATTCTAAAAACGAAACCAACACTTAATTAGGGTACAACAGGACAAACCAGTTTCACACTCATAAGCCGTACGTAAACGCTACATAAAACGGATCTGATAAAAAAAAACCGGCTTCCGTGTCATTGAGGGAATTACAGAAATTATCCAAGTCCGTATTTAACATGAATATAGTGTACTTAATTATGTACATATATATACTGAATTATTTGTTAATTGGACTCAGTCAATGTGTAAAATATTGTCATGTTCGAGTATGTACTAAATATAGTACACTGCAATATTAACTACATAAAAAACATGCTATAATTAAAAAAAAACCCAACAGGATTTTTTAAAGGATATTGCCTCAAGAGGATATTCCTTTGGTCTTGTAATAAAAAGACATTCAACTTCACCTGTCCCATTCAAGTTGTCTAACTCGAGTCCTCTATAGTTCAAGTTAGTGGAAGTTTACGGGCGGATATAAGTATTTCACAAACACAATCTTAAACACTTGAACTTATTTCTGATACCCTATAGAGCATACATTCAGATAAGAAATTCAATTCATGAATATAAGGTTAATCTCTTTCTCAAATAGACAAAATGATAAAATATCATTTGGTTTCAAATTTTGAATGCCTATGAAAATTTTATCCGCATCATGTGCTTTAAAAAGGACACACTAATGTTAATATTAAAAATACCTATTACAATAGTTTTTATTCTCCCATTATCATAAAAATAGGCAAGCTGTGAAATAGTGACGCAAATGCACGTCAATGCTCATAAACATTGCATAACATGCAAGAGGGAAGTTGAGTGCATTGGCAACCTATTGAGTATTATAGCACGCAATAGATTCGTGCAAACATCACGCAGATCTCTACAAATTTTCTTTCACTTTATCGTCAATAACGCATTATTTTCGTAATGTACATACATCATCAATAATACGTAGACGCTTGTGTTGTTCTACATAAATGACCTTTTTAAAGGACATCGGTGATATGGTCAGTGTGTCAAAATGCCCTTGTGGTGGAAGATTCTCATTCGTCACTCTCACGACAAAGAGAGGGTTTTCTCTTTGTTAAGTTATTTTTGCTTTATTTGTTAAGTGTCGTCAATTATACTCTTGGTTACGTTAGGCCATATTATATTTTAGGGACTAATAAAAACATAGTTGCTATCTTAACCAATATAAGTATTGTTTAAGATAGCATTGGTTAGGAATGCAAACGTAAGTTTCTTTATTCAATTTTACGTTCATAAATAGACAAAACTTTGCTACAGAAAAGAATATAGGTTACCACCACTCATTCTGATGGAAAAAGAACTCAAGGTAGAGCGATAGCTTGATGAGAGTCGTGGGAATGCAATAGATGCGAGACGCACAGGACCGTGGAGTCATTTGTTTAAATCGAACGTTCTAAATATTACAAAGTCTCTGCGACGCAAGCGATAGCACAATAGCTGAGGGGAGCGGAGATTGAGCATCGGGGGTACTTGATGCGCTTGCGTTGCGTCATATAGTCGTAGCTAAATACAGAGTTGAATGAGTTGTGTAGAACAATGAAACCTCGAAAGTTCGTTTTTGGTAAATAAATTGGTTTTTTATAAAGTCATAGAACAAAAGTTGTTGCTTATAAATGACGTTAGTAACATAGACCTGAGAGGTTGCCAGTGTTTTAAAAATAACTCTGTACATCTTTTTCAAGGATGTCTGCTAGTCCGTTTCTTAACTACTGCATTTACTAATGCGCAGTGCAGTTCCCACGATAAAGACTATGTATATATGTAACCAACTTTATCTAAGATAGCATTCAATATTTGTACTTGTTATCAAGCTTCATGTTCTACATTGTCTGCTTGGTCTGACAGACGTGTTCTTATCTTATTAACCTACTTTAGCACGACGGATTATGTATTTGATAAAGAAAGGGGTCGGATAGCGTGTGTTGATTGTAATCGCGATTTGATCATTATGATAAAAATATCGAATGTTATTCTTTATTGTATTGTTTTGTTTATAAATAGCTGTCGTACGATGTTTGGCTTATAATATCTAGATTATTCTAGATATCATTATATCTGCTAAAAGATATAGATCTCCCTAAGGGTCGTCTCAATGACTAGTTTTGTGCGTCTCGCATCCATCGGATTCCCGCAACCTTCAACAGGTCATCAGTCTACCTTGTGGGAGGCCTTAACGCTGTCTCTTCCGGTGTGTAACTTATGAAAGGTCAATATCAGAGGTTAATTTTTAATTGAAGATTAAATCTACACTAAAGTTATAAAGAAGCAAGATTTTAATTTTTAATTGCAAAGAATAAACATAAAAATCACAACCTATTCTAAAAATGCTTTCATTGAGTGTTATAGGCATAATCAATAATAATATTTTCAAGTTTCAAGCGGACAAAACCGTTAGTAAAAGCCAGTATTCAATTTGATTGTGAGTTGTATAAAGTTCTTGAGTATCATTTCCATGACGCACATCATTTCAAAGGTGCTAAGTAAATATAAAATTGACTGATCGATGTTTCAAATATCTATTTATATAAGCCACGTAATTTGGAAATATATTACAATATACAATGTTTCTTAAATCTTTGCGAAATATTCAAATGCCATGTCTTCGACGCAATCGTAGATATCTCTATAAGCAATGTAGTAAGCTGTGAAACTGTGAGTGAGTTGCACGAACTCACTCATAGCTAGCATAGCAAAATGTTTGATCAAGAGATAATGACTTTATAAATAACAAAAATATAAAAATAGGCTTCGCCCTCGAGTAAAAAAAAAAACAATTACCCATAGGAAGATACCACTGGTGCATGGTGAACATCCTATACATACATACAACGGTTTTAGGTTCGTTGTGTACAGCTAATGAGTGGCATTCCTAGCGGAAGGTTACTTCTAGGCAAGCGTGATCTCCGTTAGGTGAGATAGTGGTCAAACGAAAGCCTATCAAAGTAAAAAAAAAATACTCCCAGAATGAAAAATATCCCTTTAATATTCCAAGAGTGAAGAGATAGTCAAATTTCGTCCAAATCCGTTCTAATTTTTGAACGTAAAGAAGTACCAAATATAGATACATACATATATACTTTTGCTTTTATGATATTAGAGTGATAAGTGAGGAAAAATAAATGGAACACCAGTTTTTTATTTTATTTTAATTATTCTATCTATGACAACACTATTTACTTTACCAAAGCTATAATATTTTATTATCAATACATAATACAGCACAGTTTACATGGCTAATCTTATCAGAAGGCTTGATAGCTGATAGCCTAAAATATCCGAGTATACACATAAAATATGCTAGTTGCATATTGACACACATCTTAGTGATAACGATATGAATATAAGGGTTAACGACTTTTATCGATAAATTACGTTATATTATCATGTACTCGGTACAAGGTAAATGTGTAGAAGTAAATAATAGGTGAATGTACCTATATACTTTATGAACTTGTACATAGTTCTTTATATGTAGTGACTTAGCACACCTAGTGCTTAGGAAGATACAAAAGGTCAACATCGTCAGCACGGTTGACGCACTTGAGAGATTGACTGTAGTGCTGTATGTCATGGATTCGATTCCCGCAAATATTATTTGGTATAATCAACAGATGTTTGTTCTGGGTCCAGACCCAGAAAAAGCACAGCGTTTTCATATTTGGTAACTGGAAACTGACCGAACATAAGTGTGTTTTTCGTCAGTAAAAGTTTAACACAACTTCTCGCGCGGCCACCGCGCGCCACCCTAGTGCGGGAAAAATCATTAGATGATTTCCCACCCTAAAAAAAAACCAGGACTTATTTCTAGTCAATATCTTTAAGATATATTAAGCTATTGAGTTATTAAAAATACTCTGCAGAAAATAATAAAAATAAAATACAATAATAAAATTCTAGACGGTCTTATTAATGAAAAAAAAAATAATAAGAAGACAGAATGGAAGAAAAAACGTGTTGCGCCGAACCTAAGTAATGTGGGATAAGGGCAGAAAGAAGATAATGAAATAATTAAAAAGCTGAATCGATTTCCTACCTACTATGTTGTAACAGTTCTTGATAAACATACTGTAAATACTAACATTTAAATCAGTTGTTTACTCCATTTTTTAAACGCGTCTAGGTCATTCAACTCATTGTCTATCGCTCCACTTTGATAGTACGCATTCAGGACCATTTCCTTGATTTTTATTGCCAGCGTAAAAAAAATAATTACAATGTGTGCATTGCAGTGATTGTTTTATTTAAGACTGATATTAATATGTACTAAATATAGGACAATACTGTTAAACATTGTCTTAGTTCATATATTTTTATTGTTTACTGAGTAATTTAATATCTGAAACCTTGATTTATTTATTTAGTCATTATATTGTACAATCGTACATAAACAAACCTAATGTTAGATTGTATTCTCTACCAGCCAACTGTTAAGTTGAAAATATACACAAAATCCCCTTCTCCAAACCAAGATATTTTAACATTTCTATCAACTAAAACAACAACTTTTTCATTAGTTTAATTGGACCCTAATATAACAGTAATTAAAAACTAGTGACGTTGTCTTTTATTTAAACTATGTCTATAATACAGCAGTTTTGATATCATAATCGTGTCTAATCGATTTTGATTCGTTTTTATTTGATTGAAAAAGCAATAAAACATATTATTTGAATTGTTTTAAACATTTTCCACGGGCATAGTATTATTGGTAGGTTAATTAAAAGCATCGAAATAATATAAAAAATACTGGTATCAGAACATTCTGCTTTATCAATTGACACAGAAAACTACATGATTTTTAGTCTAAAAGTGAGATGAGTTAAAAACCAACGGAGGGCCCACAGAACAAAGGAATCATATTCTTCTGTTCTGTGGGAGGGTCACTGGTGATTTTAAAAAACAGACATGATCATAACAATATCATCATTATTTCAGCTCAAAAATTACCCCTACTGAACATAGGCCTCCCCCAATTGTCACCATCATGTACAGTCCTGTGCGTTTTGCATCCATTAGAAACCTGCAACCCTCACCAAGTTATGTGAGTACGTGAAATGTTCTGGGAGTACGTAATCACTACTCCCAGAACCTTTCGGCCCCATCGACCTGTTCTGTAAAACATGATACACGACTATAAATATAAATATTTTTTTAGAAAAATAAAATAAATTTTCCATCGCGTTTACAAAATCAATTAGATTTCGAGACGTTTCCTGACCAAGGTGATAAAAAGGCCTTTGAAAGTCGACTATTTTAATGAAAATGATCTTTCGAGAACCTGTGTCAGTGCACTCTACTGACGTCAATAATGTAATAACGGTTGTTTTTTATTTTTTATTCAAACCTTTTTTAAGTTGCCAGCCTTCTTTATTTTTATCCGGTGAACATAACTAATTTTAGAGCTACATTTAGACTGCGACAATTTTCACTTATGGCAAAGGATTAATTTAGTACAATTAAAGGATAAAACTCGTTAATATAACAAATAAAGATAATTGTACCGCATTGTTGTTCAGACAGGATTATTAAAGCACGTTCTAGTTAAATGATAACTGAACTGTACTAATCTTAACTCAATATTTAAACAAAAACCGGCTGATAACATTAATCTTGAACATTCCAAGACTAAATTTAGTACAGTATTAAAATCAGTGGTAGACGTTGCTTTTGAAGAATCTTTTGTATTTAATACTAAAATAGACTATTGAAGTTCGCAATAGAAGTGTAAAAAGATTGTAAACAATACGCTATATTTACTAACTCGCATTCAAATTGTTTAATGAAAATCTCAGGAAGCGTCATACTATTGTTTCGAGTTTCCTGAACCACGAGATATAAACAACCAAAATAAACTAAACTAAGACGGAAGCAAAAAAAACCCTAACAATGTTGCTTGAGATACTTTTACAATCGCTAGTCAGTTCACAACGAATGTGACAATTGGTTAGACGTGAATTCGATTTTTCACGACAAATTATTGTGTTTTAAAAATAAATAGTTTGTGAAAAATAAAACTATGATATTCTAAATTAAACAATACTATTATTTGAAGAAAAAAAATACATTATTCCGGTTACTCCTGTTGTTAAAACTGTGGGCATTCCTTAGTCTTGGAGGTGAAGTGGCATAAGTCAAGATAGTGATTAAAATGCGTCGACACGTATACCACGCGACGTGTTCAGATGGAGAGGACGATTGCTTTAAAGATGTTACAAACTATAGACGACTAAGACGAGAATCTAAAATTGTTGTTCTTAGCCGTTCGGTAAGTTTCTTTGCCCTTTTATTTTTTTTAAACTTCAAGTTCACTAAGTTAGGTATTTAAGTTTAAAAATCCATTAAGGAATATGATGGATTTTATAATTCAGTTGCGTTTTTAAGATCATCGGCTGTTCAGCATAGTTAAATAATTTATTTTAAATTTGCTCTTTTATGTTTTTTATCTGATTTAATTAATCAAATAATAAGTTAAATTTCAAGAGCAGCAAAACTATAATTATAAATGCATTATTTGTAAATTTTTTCATTAATAAACCATGACTGTAAGCTAACCTTAAACATAAACCGTTTTTTGGTTGTATATCTTTTTAATCAGCTATATATAGGTACCTAATGTTTTTTCAACAACAATTATATTATATCATCTATTACACAATCTACAGCTTTTTTTACAACAAGAATCAATATAAAAACTTAATCATCACATATTAAATGACCAGAAAAACCAAGGTAGATAAAAACAAAAATAGATGAACTTGATATCAATACACTTGATATTAATCTTCTAGTATATTCTACAATCAATGAAAGTTAGTTAACAAGAATGATGTAACATATAAAACATATAAAAAAAACTGTTCAGATTTGTGAGAAGATTAAATAATAATGTGTTTAAAACTGTCAAATAAAATACTAAAAATAATATAATTAGAAATGACCAAAGAAATAATAACATGACGTTGAGATTTTTGTGAGCTACAATGATATTTAACGCATCAAGGGCTGCTGACAAAGCCATCATTGCTACCATCATCATCTTCCTGCCATTATCCCGTGTTATTTAGGGTCAGCACAGCACGTTTTTTTTCTTTCATTCTATCCTGTCACCCGTCATGCTATCACTAACTTCCTTTTCTTTCATATCATTCTTCACCAAGCCACCATTTTTAATAAATTTATTATTTATTGACAAAATTTTATCTATATTATGGAAAATGCACTGACTCCTCTAATATAGTTTATAATTAGCTCGGAAACCAAGGAATTTCATTTAGATATGTCCAGAATTTAAATATTATTTTCTAATTGATCCAATTAACTATAAGGACACTTTAGAAAATTATAATCAATATTTAAAAAAAAAAAACTTCAAGCTATCTTAACCAAAGTGAAAATTATTTTTATTCCCTATTAACCTGGTTTAACTGGTTTGATAGTTAAAATTAACTTCTTTGTTATTACTACTTTACCATCTTTAATAAAAAACGTAAATTAATCACTTACTACACTTTTAATATAATTAATATATATTTTTTTTTTTATCTGGTATAAACTAGTACTTGACTGCAATCCCACCTGATGGTAAGCGGTGATGCAATCGTTGATGGTGAGGCGCACTAGTTTATTAAGAGGCTATTCACTCTAGCCTTGAAGACGCTCAGATTTTAATCGTTTAAATTTAAACCAGTTTAAATTTGTTGTTGACGATATCTTATAACTAGTAGATGAGTCATGGATCTTCTCTCTTAAAATTTAACAGTAAATTGCTTAAAATTTACCATAAAATAGTATAAATTATCTTCTCTATCTATAAAGTCGTGTGCCTGACCAAACCGGCTAGGTGGTCAGCAACAACCTGCCTTAAAGTGAATGTACACAGCTGACCTTGCATCTGTTACGGCCGGCGATCGGTTACGATATCGTCTTATTTTGTAACGTCACTGTACATGACGGGAAATTTTTATGAACTGCTTGTATTGAAGAGGGAAGACTTAACAATTGGCGTAACAACCGCTTGGTTAATAACTGACATATTGGCAATCAATTTTGGGGAGTGGGGCCTCACTATGCCGTGTTAAAATATTAGGCGAGCGAGCGAGAAAGCGGGAAACCGATAGATGCGAGACGCACAGAAACGTTCGTTGTGGCGACGCTTGGGGGAGGTCTATGTCCAACAGTGGATGTATATCGGCTGAAATGATGATAACGATGATGATGAGCGAGAAAGAAGAATTTAGCTATACACTCTATATAGCTCTATCTTTTTAACAGTTCAGTTTAGGCCGGAAAATGGATCGCTTTAAGAGTTTGTGATAGTCCTATAGTCGCAGAAGACCTTTGTATTTTTCTGGTTTAAAAAGTAGCCTAATGGTACTCAATGATAGTGGTGATGTTCAGGATCTGGGTGTCTTGTTAAAATGTTTGTAAACGCTTCCCGGTAGAGCCCAACAAGGTCGAAGCCAGGACCATAAGTTAAGTGAAAATGAACCCTGGGGATTAGGAACGCAAGGCAAAGAAGGAACAAACGAGTGAGTTTTAGTCAGTAAAGGACTGACACGCCTTCTCGCTTCGCCAAATGGTGGGAGATGATATTAGATGATTAACCACCTAAAAAACCCGCGATACAGGAGTAATTCTCAAAGGAAAGGACTAAAAAAAACTGGCTAGACAAAAGTTGAATGCACTTATGAACTAATTCAATAAATTAGTCATCTGACTGATTACAGTGAGAGAAGAAATGTCCACATAATCTCTTTGCGCCAACAATTCTTAGCAGACGGTAAATATTAAATCTCTGTCCCTCTTAAACGTAAGTAAATAAAGTAAAAATGTTTTTAGAGAGTTTGTTCTTACAAACAAAACAAGTGTTAGTTGTGTCAAATAATATTTTCCTGTAAAGAATTGAGCTAAAATTGACCATTTTTGTGAACAAAGTTGAAGAATCTTTATCTAGTTCTTTTTGTATTTAGAAACGTGACACCATAAATTAAATTAAGAGGAAATCTCTTAATTTTATTTATTGTATCACGTTTCTGCTTTTAAATGGTTATAAATTTTTCATTCGATTTTTAGTCTATTCAACTATATTGAAAATGTCCCATCTCCCGCTATCCAATTGCTAACAAGACTACCAACTATTTATTTTGTATTACCAACTATTTACAAATATTATTGAATTCATTAAACCCCAAGCGTTCGTGCACCCATTATCTTTCTATTGTGTCTCTTATTATCACGATTGAAAGGTTAAGAGGTGTTAAAGTTTTCAATAGTACATTCTTAATAGTTCACTTTTTAACAACTCTTAAACCGTATTTTAAGGATGTAGGTTTAAAAAACTACTAATCATTTTAATTCGGATTTGTGCATAATTATAAGTTCATAAATTCAAAACATAATATCCTCCTACACATCTTTTAACATATCCTAAATTGTTGTATAGTTTTAAAAAACAAATACATAATGTTTTTTTTTATTTACTTACAATACTATGTATTTATGCTAAGTTTTAAGTATATAACCCAAGGATTAAAATTTTGCATACAATTTTTTTCCCTCTTTTCATCCTCGCTTTCAAAAACCCTTTCGAAATTTAGTTTTTACGTCCCTAGTTCTAGTAGTTTTGGCTGTGCGTTGTTATTTCTATCAGTTAGGCTCTCCTTTATTTTTCTTTAAGTTGAGCCATATAAATATTAACAAAAGAATTTGTGCACTGAATAGGCCACTCAAATCTGTGTAGTTCTTTCCTCAAAAAACCATCTCAAACACTAATCTGCACAATCACAATCAGTTTGACCGTTACATGTTTGCTGTATGGACTTTAAAAGAGACTTTGACCAATGAGTTTGTTTCGGTGTTTCTCCTAAGAGTAGTCAGCTAGGAAACGCCGGCCTCATCAGTTTAAAATAACGAAAAATATGACGAGTGAAAGTGTTTTTAAAAAACCTATTTGCAAAATAAATAATTATCATTTATCATTTTAAATATATAGATAATGAAGTGCATAACCTCAGGTAACTGATACATTACACATGGCTAAAGTAACTCTAAGTAACATAACACGTCTCCAAGGTTCCTATCATGCTCCAATCGCATGGACTAAGTCAATAATATAAACTGGTATATGACATCCAATATTTACTCGAGATAAGTGTAATAACTCGGTGAACTGTGAGGCAATTAACACCTGCAAATGATCGGGTAGTTTGAAATATATTTAAAATTTTATCATGGGTTCCGCTTGTGTTTTTTATTAAGTCATAATCAGCATTAATTTTAACAAACCTATTTGATTTTTCACTTGAAACAGTGAAAAGCAATCGATTTAAAAAATATATATATTTGTGATTATCCAATTTTTTTGAGTTAGTCACCTACTTAAAAAGGACGTATAATTATAACTATAATTAATTTCATAATATCATAACTATATATGTGTAATGTTAGTTAAAACATCGCATTGGACGCGAAATAAAAATATTATCAAAAAAAATCACAGTAAAGACACTATAACCGTCATATTTTTATTTTGATCTCACAAGAAATCTGAAATAATAGGATTCCAGATTTAGAAATCAAACCCAGTACCCAGTACCTAAGTAGAAGTAATTCAACGTCTAACATAAAGAAAATTATCGTTCATTATCATCAGTACCAAGTACTTAAACACGCAGACCCCACGCTTACACAGAGTGAGAAAGAAGTTTCCAAATGATTCTAAATAGACAAAAAAAACTATGTACTCGTGACTTACAAGATTAGAGTGATCTGTACAAAATTATCACTTATTTAAATACTGTATAATCATCATAACGTTTATGAAATCTGACGGAAACCGGTCTGAAGGTGATGTTTGTGCGAAGGCCGTTGCGCGCTAATTGTCACGTGTCGTCAATTTCGAAAAACAGACCAAATTTACATATTTTTTTTTTTGCTTAAGAAAAAAGGTATTCTAATGTTTATACGGGTTGAAGAACTCGTTCTATTTATTATTGGATCACATGACATGCCTTTCTATAACCATCGAAGAGTTGTAAACATCATAATACGTTAATTTGGTAATTATATATTTTCGTCCCGTCAACATCACAAAAACTTATACTCGCATCCTTGATTTCCCATCTCCATTAATACCAGCACAATTCCGTAACTTATTGTAATTCCACCATAATGAACTCGGACGTGGCACCGTAGGTTTCCTCCAGAAGCACATTAAGACAAAAATTACTCCACAAGGTGCAAAAAACTCCGATTTATTCAACCGTTTTCATTTTGTAGTGAGAGATGTTTCATAACATAGAATATAAAAAGTACATCTCTAGAGAGCAATGAAAAGCCAGAAAGTATCGTTGAACTATCAAAATTTTTATTATTGAATGAAAATGTTTATGAGATTTACACAAATAAAGACAAAAACCCTAATACTTTTAATACACCTGTGCCTTACGGAGTAGCTATAAGGTGCAAAAACCACCGGCTTATTCAAGTGTCCTCAATTCGTAGTGACAAATGTTTCAAAACATAGTGAAAGGTTTTTTTTTTTTTTTTTTTTTTCTCTCGACGGGGAAAATCATCATTGACGAAACCCGCTCTTGGGTGGAGCGGGAGACAGTGTCAGAGTCTTACTGACTAAAAACCCCGCGCCGTTCCTTCTAGCCTTCATACCGGGGCTCTAGTTTCCTTTCGGATAACCCCGACCCCGGTAGGCTTCGACCCAGATGGGCCCCTCCTGTTGCTGACAACTCCTTGAGGCGCGCGGGAACAGTGCGCGCCGTCGACGCCTTGGCTCGGTCCGGACAGTTACCGGACGATCGGACAGCGAGCTACCCATGGCTCGCCGTCCGCGAGCCCGCGTCTACGGTGGCTGGAAATCGGGATCGGAATCCCGGCGGCGGCGGGGGCGCCGTTGCCTGATGCGGTCTGCCTCCTCCTTTGCTAGCATTACTGCTTCGCAGAAGGAGGCGACCGCCTGCCACTCCTCCTCGCTCCGGACCATGGCCTGAACCAAGGCCCGGCGCGAGAGGTCTCCGCCGCCGATCGCCCCCACGAGGACACGGCGTTGCTCCGCCCAAGCAGGGCACACCTCAACTGTGTGCTCCACCGTGTCCTCCGGGTGTTCCGCACAGTGGCGGCACCCGGGCGTCTCTTCCGCTCGAATCCGATGCAGGAACCTCCCGAACTTGCCATGTCCGGTGAGGACCTGCGTCATGCGGAAGGTAAGGACGCCGTGAGGTCTTTCCAGCCACGCCTCAAAGAGGGGACTTACCGCCATAATTGTGGCGTGCCCAGCACTGGGTTGCGATAGTCGCTGACGCCATTTCACCGTGAGATCCCGCCGGAGCTCTGTCCGCCATACCTCGACCTGTCGCGGTAGTGGACTTTCACCCCGGCGTTGCATCTCCACGCGCTTATCGTGCATGTGTGCAAGGACTGTTGCCTCCAGATCCCACGGTGGTAGGCCAGCCAGAAGGCTCGCCGCTTCGCGGGAGATCGTGCGGTAACCCCGCACCATCCGTATTGCCATGACCCTCTGGCAGGCGTTCAGTATGGACGCCGGTCGCTTTGCCAGCGACGGCGCCCACACCGGCGCCCCGTAGAGGGCCATGGACCGAACGATCCCCACGTAGAGCCTCCGGCAGGAGGCGTCTGGACCCCCAAGGTTGGGCAGGAGCCGCTTGAGAGCAGCCCCGGCCCGGTTGAGTTTGGGAGCCAAACGTCGGAAGTGTTCTCCGAAATTCCATCGGCTGTCGAGAACGAGTCCCAGGTACTTCATCGTCGACCCGACGCCGATGCGAACTCCTCCTACCGTAAGTTGGGAGTCTGATGGTGGCGCATTCCGAGGGCCGTGGAAAATCATGGCCTCGGATTTGTGCAGCGCCACCTCGAGTCCCAACTCCTGGATCCTACCAACGACTATCGCAACCCCGCGTGTCGCTAGAGCGACCGCCGCCTGGTGCGACTCTCCCTGCGCTAGAACCAGCGTGTCGTCTGCGTAGCAGACCACGCTGACCCCGTCAGGGAGGTCGCCGCGCAGCACGTAGTCGTAGCCGATGTTCCACAAAGGTGGGCCTAGAACCGACCCCTGCGGAACACCGCACGACATCTCTCGACGTTTCCAGTCTCCCTGGTGACCGGGGTAGATAATGGACCTGTCCGACAGGTAAGCCTCGACCACTCGACAGAGGTATTCGGGCACCCGGTGGTACCGGAGTGCCCTCCGGATCGTACTCCAGGGCAAGGAGTTGAACGCGTTGGCAATGTCCAAGGACACTGCCACGACGCTCCTGCCCCGGGACACCGCAACCCCTGTCGTGAGGGCTCGCACGCGCATGATGGCGTCCACCGTAGAGCGCGCCCTGCGAAAGCCGAACTGTCCGTCCGACAAGTCCGGCCCCACCCGTGTTAGCCGCGCGACGAGGCGGTTTGCAATGACTCTTTCAAAGAGCTTGCCCACCTCGTCGAGCAGCACAATGGGCCGGTATGCGGACGGAGAGTCCGCAGGGCGCCCTGGCTTCGCGATGAGGACCAGTTTCCCCATCTTCCAGCGAAGTGGAAACTGGCCCCTCTCCATACATGCGCTGAAGAGCCCTCTTAGTCGAGGCCCGAGAGCCTCCATGGCCAGGACCCAGGCTTTCCCTGGCAAGCCGTCGGGTCCTGGGGCGGTGTTCTTGGCACTCAGCCTTCGCACCGCCACTCTCACCTCTACCTCGGTCACCTCTGGAGCGTTGTCGTCGTCGTCGCTGTCGTGGTCCGCGTCAGACACTGCTGGCGAGAGCGGAGCCATGGGCGGGGGGGAGTGTTCCCCTCGCGCAGGGAACAGAGTGGTTACCACACCCTCCACGAGTTGGGGCCGGAGACTCTGAGTCAGCGGCGGAGCCCAGGGGCGTAGCTTGTCCCGTACCAATTTGTACGGGCGCCCCCACGGATCCGCGTTCAGAGACCCCAGCCACACGTTGCGGGCCTCGAGTTTGGCCCGCCTTATCTCCGTTCGGAGGGTGCGCTTTGCCTCTCTGTACCCCTCATACAGCTCCGCCTCTCTGACCTCCGCATCCGGCTGGCGGTTGCGGCGCCTGCAGTGTCTGTCGTACCGGCGGCGCGCGTGGTTGCACGCGTTGCGCAGTGCGCCGATCTCCGGCGACCACCAGTACACGCGGCGCTTAGCACGACCTGGAGGGACTCGGGGCATTGCCGCGTCGCAGATTTGCGACATGGCCTCCCGGAACCACTCCGCCTCGACGTCGATGTCGACAGGCCTGTCCGGTGCTTGCACCCAGGCCTGTACCGTCGCGGCTTCCAGGAGGAGCTCCCGGTCCATCTGCTTAAGCGCCCACCGCGGACCACAAGGGCTCTGTCGGACCGGCGCGGCCGAGGTTTCGGCGGAGACGTCCAACCGGATGTACCGGTGGTCGGAGTACGTCTCCACCTCCTCCATAACGCGCCAGTCGACGACACGCGGCGACAGTGCGGGGCTGGCGAACGAGATGTCCACCACTGATGTACCCCGCATCCGCACCAACGTGGGGACAGAGCCCTGGTTCAGGACGACCAGGCCCAGCTCCAAGGCCCAGTCCTCCACCATCCGACCCCGTCGGTTCGTGTGCCGAGAACCCCAAGCCGTATTCCAGGCGTTGAAGTCCCCGCAAACGACCACGGGGAGGGAACCGAACCCAGCGACGACGGAATTTAGCTCCACCAGGGAGAGTTGGAACACGTCGAGAGATCTGTTCGGGGGCAGGTAGACACCTACCACGGCGATGTCCCCGAACCGTGCTGCCACGCAACCCCGCCCCCTCGTGACGGACTCGGGGGGCGGGGTACCGGCGGCGGCCGACGAAATTAACGTCACCGAGCCGTCCAAGTCCTGAACCCAGTCTCCACGGGGTTGGACAAAGTACGGCTCGGCGACGACGGCGATATTGATCGACCACTGCGCCATGCTCTGGAGCAACAGATCCTGAGCGGCGGCGCAGTGGTTGATGTTCGCCTGGAGGAGACGTAATGGCGTGGTTATTGGCATTCCATTACCGTCTCCTCCTGAGCCCTTTGCGAGGCTCTTGCCGCGGCGGGAGCGGCGGTGATGGCGGCGGCAGCCAGTGTAGTGGCTGCGGCGGTGAGGACGTCAGGGTGGATGCCCCTCCTGACCTTGCCCTTGGCCTTGGTGGGAGGGTCGCAGGACCTACCCCCAGCCCGGTGTTCGGCCGTCTTGCCTGCTGCCGCACATGCGTAACAGTGCGGCTGTGCACGGCATTCGGCGGCCTTGTGTCCGGGCTGTCCGCAATGGTGGCAGCGGTCACTGCGATCAACCTCCGCGGCGCAATGAGCCCCCACGTGGTGCCCCACGTGACAGCGGTAGCACCGCAGAGGTCTGGGCTCCAGCATCTTCACCTGGGCTGAAACCCAGCCCACCAAAAGCCTTCGGCCCTCGGCCGTGATGGCCTTAGCCGCCGGCACGGGACAGCTCACCGTAACGGCTCGCATGCCCGTGCTGTCAGCACGGATGGTGCCCACCCGGACCTGGTCGGTCGTGCACCCTCCCGCCCTGACGATAGCGGCCGCCACTTCCTCCACCCTGACGGAGTCGTCCAGACCCATGATGCGCATGTCTATGCACTTGCTGGGTCTGGACACTCGGGCCACCTCGACGTCTAGGGACGCCCTGATCCTTTCAGCTAGGGCGTCAGCGGTTTGTCCACTGTCCGCACCTGGGACCTCCAGGATTCGGGCTCCGGTTGCAGTGCGCCTCATACGGAAGCCCCCGGAGGCTCCGTACTCATCGAGGTGGCCCACCACCGCCTGTTTCGCCTTCTCCATCACCATGTCGTAATTCACGCCCTTCTTTTCCGCAGCTGGTTGTAGTGTGATCACTACAGCTGCGGAAGTTGGGGCGCGAAGTCTGGCGGCCATGGCGCGGTTTTTCCGCTCCCGTCGCCGCTTTCGCTTCTTGGCCGCCCTCGCCGCCTTGCTCGCCTTTTCTTTGGCGCCGACGACGGTCCACTCGGCACCAGCCGAGGAGTCTTCGGGCGGAGGAGGCGGCAGGCGCGACCTAGTCACCGCCGCGGCAGGAGGGCCCGCCGGTTTGGGAGCAGCCGCCATCTTGCCCTTCGGGGGAGCGGCAGGCTTCCCCTGCCGCTGCTGCTGCCTGGTCACCGGGGCTGGCCTCACCGCTTCCGGCGCCGTGGCCTTGCGCCCGACTTGCCCCGACGGGCCTGCCCTGGGCGCAGCAGCAGTGGCTGCGGCGGCAGCGGCATATGACACCGCTCCCTTCTGGTTGGAGGCCGCGAGCGGGGGACGCAGCACGATGCCCTCCAGGACGGAAAGCTGGCGCGTGATCTGCTCCTGAAAGCGTTGCTGCTGCTGCTGCTGCTGCTCCCTGGCAGCAGCCAGCTCTTGCCGCAGCAAGGTTATTACCTCGCTTTCCGCCTGGGGCATCGGCAGGGATCGGCCCTGCTCCTGCATGCTACGCCCTTCCGGTGACTGCTCGGGACGGGGCTCCTGGAGACCAGCCAAGGCCTCGAGCCGGCCAATCCTCCCATTGAGGGTCTGCTCGTAGGGCTCGAATACGAACCCCAAAGCCCCCCCAATCGTGATATTGGCCAGCTCGATGGAGCGCTTCTTGGCCACCCTCTCCCGTTTGTTGGCCACACTCATGATGGCGGCTGCCACGACCTCCTTAAATTTGGCCATGGCCTCCTCCATTCCCTCCGGCAGCTCGGTAGGGATCTCCGGCGGTATGAGGTTTGCTTGGCGTCTCTCGCTGGCGCTCTCAGCGGGGAGCCCTCTCCCTTTACCCATCTTTCGAGCGGTACCCCGCCCCGAGGTCGAGACCTTCCGGGCAGGTACCGCTTCGTCATCGGAGACGGAGCGCAGAAACTCCGCCTTCCTTTTGATGGAGGTGGATTCTTCCACCTCCATAACATCGGAGATGTGTGAAGACGCGGCATCAGAGTCCGACGCCGCGTCTTCACTCACCTCCCTGAGGCCGAAGCTACGCCCAGCCTCCACCGGCGTCGCGGACGTGCTGGGAACTGGTCCCAGGGACTCCGCGCTGCCGGCTAGTGAGCCACCCTGGCTCGATGCGTCCGCAAAGGACGGTAAAAACAGGTCCTTAATGGACCTGGCGCGCTCTTTGCCCCCCCCAGAATACGAGGGGCAGCCCGAGCTCTGCTCGGGGAGGGATTCTCCGCCTGCGGGGCAGGCGGTACCCTCCTGGGGTAATATCTCTTTTAGATGCGCGGCCATGGTGTGCTGAACACAGCTTTGCCTTTTTTATGGGGTGGGGTCCCCAGTGACACGTTAAAGTCAAAAGTCAAAGTCAATACATTTATTGCGAACTAAGTGTACAATGGTGTTGTTGTCATCGTGGTCGTGTCTGATGAGCAGACACGTACCCGAGGCGAACCCACTCTTCGAAATCGCTGTCCAGAAGGCGCCAACAGCTGTTGGTGCCAGCGCTCCTGGACAGCGCACCCGCCGGGCGGTCCGACTGGACTCCGCCGTGTGTTCCTCTTGGTCTGGTCTCTCGCTTGAGGCCTTCCGGCATGAGTAGCTCTACCGGCATAGCCCTCAAGGTCATTGAGACACGCAAGCCCCACCACGACGACAACGTGGGAACACGGTTGGTGGGGAAACATAGTGAAAGGTATACCTCCAGTGAAAGACAGGCGAACAAAATATCACTGATTAATAAAACCACTAATGAATTTATAGCTACAAAAACCAGACATAATGACTCATTATAAAAAAAACTATTCAGATTAAGTAAGAAAGTGGCGCTTTTTTAAAGAATGAAAATAAAAAACAATGATGCATAACAAATATGCAGTATTCAAATAAAGTGCCATTGTAGCAATAAAGATCAAAATCTTAATAGATTTATCACAAAAAGAAGAAACGCATTAACTCATTTGTCATTTAAATTGCTAATGAGTTGAGCATAATTAAGATTTTAAATTATGATGTCAAGTATAGTGAGATATTTATTACAATGCCAATGCTATGCGTGTTTAACTTGTTTGCTAAAGATTGCAGGTGTTATGTCATGTTTGCTGTGTACCAACTTAATGGACCAGTATATTGTACTGCACGATTTGCAATTATCGTCTTTTCAATACTCGTGTAGAAACACAAACGTTTATAGCATTTCATTTTACGATGCACTGGCATAATTCGTTTTAGTTTTCATATTTTTCTGACATAGAGATGAATTATGAACAAACAACTTCTCTTTATGCAAACGGACCAAATTAGATCGAAAGTTGGAAAAAAAAAAAACATTGCAAAATATTTTAGAGTCAAATTATTTAATATCTTGACAATATTTATAGCATCTCTTCAACTAGTCAGCGATCCTAAACCTCTCCACGCAACAGTTCAATGACTGCCGTAAATGGCAACCGAACGAGGTTCAATTCCCGATTCGAACAGTAAGGAAACTGTATTGATTCACAACTTAAACTGTGTTAAACCGAAGTCGTTAAAGCCTTTTTGTGATGTGTGTCATGGCCGACTGGTTTCAAGTTAAGTTGCTGTTTTAGTAAGTGACAACACTTTGTGAGAACTTGGCTTATTGTTAAAACGGTCGTGACATAACATCGACTTTTAAAGCTAGGTATAAGTGAGTTAATAACCACTGGTAAGAACTATGACATATTTAGGTTTGACGCGTGACCTCTCACCTCAGTAACCTCAGTAGGTCATAGCAAACAAGACAGAGAAAACATTTCCCTTAAATGTTTGTACATACTAAATACATAGTTTGAATTTATAGCCAAAAAAGAGACTTTAGAAAAATCGCAAACAACTAATCTATGACTCGATTCGTTAAACTTCATCATTCAACGGCTGTAGATCTTGCAAAATGAAAAGATAATTTTATGACCATGAAAAAAATATATCCCATTTTTAATTTGGGTTAAAACAACGATAAAAGACCTTCTGTTTCAGTTAACACAGTCACTAGTCACCACGCAGGTGCAAAAACCTCCTACGATAATAATAGTATAACTGTTTCTACGGAATATTCCAACGACTATTTTGAAAACATGTTTCGCATTGATTGTTTAAGCTAGTGTAATAAGTCAGAACGAATAGGTTATCGGTTTGATATTGTAATTCATGTATTTGATTGGCCAATTGCTTAAAGACTGAAGAAAATACAGATGGTTAATGATGCTAGTATATTTTTGAAGAGTTGTGAAGAGTAGGATCGACGATAGAGCCATTCTTATGATTTAAGCCAAATAGATACTAGAAAAAAGCATATATGAAGATATAATGAAATTAATAAAAATCACCAAACACACAGACAGCGTTTAGACAATCTTCTTTGTAGATAGTTATAAAGATAAGTCACCAGATAACGTAATGATATGTCACTGCAATAAGGAAATTAACTATTATGAAATGCGTCTTCAGAGAAATTATCTTCAATTAGATGCTTGATGTGCGTAGGTTTGTGCAATTAGAAATGACGGGGGCAATAAAACTTTGCCCTGCTCTGATTTGTATAGCTACCAAGCAACCAAACCAAACAGGAGTACATTTAACAAAAATCATCAAATAAATTTAGCACCTCACTCCATACATCTGATTCAATAAACTACATTAAATTCATATGTTATTAAATATAATTTCAATCCTACAAGGCAATACAGTATGTCACCGGAAAATTGCAAACATCGTAAGATTCTAAAATAGCGCGAGGAATTGTATTATTTTTTCTAAATAAGACACGGTTATGTTGGGAACTAATGAATTTGGGTGTAACCATTGTTTGGAAAATCGTTTTGTATATCAAGAAATTTGTTTTATAAAGATTTATTACAATCATACGGAATCTGCAACTTTCCGGTGACATATACAAAGAAATCATTCTAACTATAAGTGTAATACCATAACATTTTTAACAGATTCACATCATCAGTGCACTAAGTGCGAGTTGTTTTAACGATAATGCAATCGATTTTCTATTGGTTAAGAGCTTGGAGTGGGCCAATAAGACCGCCGAAAGTCATAAATGAGTTGATAGCGTTAATGTTAAACAAACTCGCACTAGACACTCTGGTCACTAACTATTTTACAAAACTATTGAAGAAGATATTGAAGAAAAAATTTATTAACAGTACCATTTTTTTTGTCCACAGTTCCACTCAGTGACAGACAAGAGGTCACACAACAATGAGTGTGGGGAGAACAGTCTCACAATAGTCTCGGACAAGAAGATAGAAGATGATTCCTCAGACTCTTCGAGTGGAGAGAATGTGGAGATTGAAGGTACGTCACATTTCTTGATATTATAAACTTAACATGATGGTGTAACGTGAATTCACAGGACCAGCGGCAGTACGTGTGTGAAAATAGGTTTCGCTATACAAACTTTGTACCTCCATTTAATCACTTTTAGGGGTGAATTTTGTAAAATCCTCTCTTGTGCCTGCTTAAGGCATTAAAGAAAACCTTGTATAAAATTTTAACTAGGAGGTTCCAGTAGTTTCGGCTGTGTGTTGATATGTCAGTCAGTTTCTCCTTTTAAATAAATAGATAAAAATGTGTAAATCTAATCCTAGGATATTTCATTGAAAATCAAAGTCAAGGTGATCCACAAAATTCACTTCATCTCATTTGGTTGTGATTTGTGTGCTATGAGGAAGTTTTATTTGTGAGGTGGTAAATCATCAAATGGTTTCTCCTGTTCTAAATATTTTTTGATTTTGTTAACTGCAATAGACTTTTAAGCATTATTAAACTCGCGATTAGCTCCTGGACTATAAACCTCTTAAGTGACCTATCAAATCACCACAAATCACCAACCTTTTATCCGTTTAAGGTCGTTGGTAGAATATTAAAACCGATGTAATACACTGCGACTATACTGCATAACCCTATAAGGTGATAACACAATGACGTCAGTTATAGCATTGGAAGTTATTGCAATGAATCACACTTTTTCTTTTGCCTTTAAGTTGAATGCATGTTCTTGACTTCTCTCTACTCCATATATTTCATTTATAGGAAGTAAATAACAATATCCTTACATATTATACAAAAAAAATCCTTCACCGCGTTTGTCTGTCTGTATGATCACGATAAACTCAAAATTCTATCCATTTATTTGCCTGCTGCGATCTTCCCGTTCCATTATAATTTAGGTATCTTCAACTAATACTAAGTATACTAATATAATACTACACTTAATAAACTAGCGCGATTCACCAGCAACGATTGTATCACTGTGCACTGCTACCATTAGATGGGATCGCAGTCAAGCACTGGCTTAAATAGAAAAAAAAAAACAATCGACAGAGTGATTTATGATAATATATGAATATTTTAGTACAGGAAAGCCAAGAAGTTAAACAATCCAACAATTTGTAGGGGACAAAGCAAATTCTTTGTTGGCTGATGTATGAGCCTCTTGAAGCTTTGAATTTTTATTGATGACAAGTACAGATCTGTTTTCAAATAGTAATCTAGACACTGAAAATTGCGAATATGGCGTTATGAATACCAGAAAGACTGACTCACATTGATCGAATTATGTGGACAACGAAGAGAGAGACTTTTTTCTACCATGGGACAAAACAGATTAGATTGTCCTTATCAATAACTGAATTGTGAAGGTCAGATAGTATCAAACAATCCATGTAATATACTGATATTTAGCTGCATTTGATCGGAATCCGACTCACTAGCTAACTTGAGTAAATTGATCACACATAGTTTTGTTTGCTAAAGTAGTTATAGATGAAAGAGAATTGGTTGAATTTCAACTTAGGGAATACTATATCTACCCAATATTTTAAATTCAAATTATTTTATTTCACAGAGACATAAATGGGCAGTTATAAAACGTCGGAGCTTTAAAATTTAAGTAAAAATCATATTTTCTTAATTTGCATAAATTGTTATAAATGTCACTTGTTTATGATGAGTGGGTTTTCTATATTTTTTTATTATTCAATAGCAAAAAACCCAGACTAACAAACCGGTGAGCGCTTTGAACTATAAACCTAACTGTCAAAAAAATTTAGTTTATAAATACAGTTCAATACGGTTGTGTAGCGGTAAAAAGTTGCGTGTACGCATTGATTGACCACAGATATTCGTGAGCCATACTTTTATAATCTCCTAAATCGATAGATAACGGTTAAATAGTTTTTTTCTCGATAGCTTTAGTATGATTTATGTTTGTATCTATAGACTTATTCATTGCGAAAATTTTTTTCGAGTTTACGTTACTAGGTCAGCAGATCTAATGGTAGAAGTTACAATAACCAGTTTTTTATAACAAATCTTGAAACAAACCAAATCAAACTACCTGCTTCATGCTGAGCATGCCAATAAGAAACTCGACTCTAGAAATAGTAATACTATGCTTAATTACTGAAGGTTATTTTTATACAAAAATTGCCAACTACTATTTTAAATGTCAGTAAGTTTTTTAATGCTGCTGTTAATATTGCCAAAGCAATAATTTTATTATAAAATTTATTGACTGCACATTCAATTTATTTTATTTTTTATGATTCGAGGTTATCCACTTTTTATTTGAAATATTGAATTCAACTTGTCATTATCATCTTCCTGCTGCATCTTGCTGCTATGTCTATATAGCTGTATAGCATGAAAACTTACATTACAAAACTTATCATTATCTTCTTCCTGCCCTTGTCCTATATTACTTGGGGTCAGTGTAATACGTTTTTTTTCATTCATTTTATCTTGTTTACATTGTGAAATTAAACATCTGTAATTTTCAAACATTTATTTTCAAATATAAGTCAAATATTGTGACATTTGACTTATATATCGACACACTCTACCGATATGCGCTCAGCAAAATTTTTGGTTATGACTATGAGATTTCAAATTATCTACTACTTGTGCAATGAAAAGTATAAATTTCCATTAATTTAAAGAAAAACGCCTACCACTAAGAGTTGTATAACTTTACGTTTTTTTTTTCACTTCAAAACCAGTTGTTATTTGTAGCAACCGGTTTAGTCTCGTGTGAGGCCGATTTTGTAATCGAGAAACATGTCACGTTCCTACTGGCCTTCCCTAAAGATTGGTGAAACGATCTTGGTATAATACTAAAATCATACAGCTCGTGTCTTGATTTTTAATGTTGAATGCACTTTTGAAACCTTGTAAAGGATTTTTATGCTCTTTTTGTATTAGATTTCTGGCTCTGTCGTGTTTTTAGTCAAATAAAAAGTCTTCTTGGTCAATCAAGAGCGAAAGCTGATACTAAAATTCAATCTTATAGTAATTATGACACCAATTTTTTTATAATATCCTTGTACCAATATCTATTCTGATATTGATAGGTACCTATTTTTTTAAATATTGCCCCACACTAGTAAATGCTTCTTAAACGTCGCACGTAATCTCACATACATAAGACACCAAGAACTGAACTTAGAGCTATCATTATCATAATTTTAGTCGAAAGACGTTGGACATAAACCTACTCCAAGTGTACAGACAATGAACGATCATGTGTGTCTCTCATCCATCGGATTCCTGCGACCCTCATTAGGTCATTGGTCTACCTAGTGGCATGCTTTCCAACTTTGCATCTTCTAGCGTTGTTTGCGTGTTGGGTTTCAGCCTCGTTTGAGCTGTAAGCCGTACAAATATGAGTATGTTATTATTTATAGATATTAATTATTAAAACCTATTCCTTTTACTTAAAGATTCTAGCATCTGTTTAAGAATAAAAACTGTGGTCTATAAAAGTATCAGATATGTATTAATGACCGCTACATAGAACTTTGAACACAGTCACAGTCTAAAATCATGCAAGTTATTAGAAATAGGCACTTACGTATACACCGTTACATGATGATAAATCGACGACATACAGTTAACTGTATGTCGTCGATTTATCGTGTTAGAGCTCAATTAAGAAGTAGATACTATACGCGTGTAATATTGTATTCGCACGATTATGAATAAAACGCTGAAAATAGTTTGTCGACCTGTGGAACTCATATTAGCAATACATCGACTTCATTATCTTTTTCTTTACCCAAATATCCAATAACCTTAATTCATAAAAGCTATAATACATCTGTCATAATAATGCTGCTTTTTTGTCCGACTCATTTCCAAGGTATCTTTATTAACTCTCAATATGTTCCAGTATCTAGGCCAAGTAAATATATACGGATATATCAGTATGTCCAACAACGAAACTGTCGTCTGACCTCCAGAATTCAATTTGGACACCGAATCCAATATGTAAGAAGTCAAATAAATGTATAGATACCTATACGGTGCAGGAAAACGTGAGAATAATCAAACTTACTAATGGTCAGGATTCATCAACACTGGGGGAATACAAAGTGTCTGAGAAATGGCTTTTATCCTGTATTTTCATACTTACAAAGCTTATGTCATTGTTGCAATGACGCAAAAAAACAGTAATTTACAAGTTGAAATCGTGGTTTCAAGCCTAGAAAGGCTTTGTGTAATTTTATTTCATAACTACTGCTCTCAACACGGTGTTGGAAAACATCGTGAGGAAACCGACAAGTCCTAGAACCAAAATTCAAAGACATGTTGAGTCTACCACCAACCTGCACGTTACGCCCCCTCTCCAAGAGAGGAGGTCTGAATTCAAATAGTGGGAATACACAACAGGGAGGCTGATTACGGAAAGTTATCAAATTTTAGCCTTAACCTTCATATAACATAAATTAAACAATAAAGATAATATTAATTTATTAAATTTAAATGTCAAAAATACTTTACGATATCACACTACACGGTGTCATTCATCGTAAGATATTATAATAATAAAATACAAAGAAAAACAATGTTGATTTAATGAAACAACGCAAAATTCTCGATAGAGCTATATACTCACACATTTTATCAAGCAATCCTTCATAGTACAATAAATTAATGAATGAAATCTTGAAAGGGCAGTAACACCTCTTGACTTAAATCATCATATTATGACGAAACAGTTATAACATTCACTTTTCCAATTAGTAATTTTAAACCTTACACCTTTCTAACAAGATTACAAATCTAATGCACGTCATCTCACACCGGTTCGTGAATCAACATTTAGATTGCTATCAGAAACGTCATCACCTGTATCCATGTTCCAAGAAAAATAAGTCAGAATACCAAGAAAATAAGTTTTATTGTCTCATTGTTGTCTGAATACGCTAAATTTGTCTATATGCATTTGCATTAGTAGATACCGTTTTTTCCTTATAGTCTGAGATTTTAAAATGACGAGTTTTGGAAATTACTAAGAGTATGGCTCATTATTATGATGTCACTACATAATCTGATCTAGGTGAGTAGACCTTTCACAGAAATAATGACCCATGCAGTGGCAGCTATATTAAAAACAAAACCACTGCTTCGCTGTTGGCCTATAAGGTAAGCCTCAATGGACATGGTGGACTAACTAACATATATTTTATTGTTGTACTAATAAGCTAACAGTAAAATTATTGCATCTGACAACATACTTCAAAATCGTCCTTCTATATTACATTTTTATTAAACAAATGACATTGGTTTTTCAATATAGTAATTTGCGATTATTATTCGACTCAACCGTTAATAAAAAAAATAAAACACCTAGGTAATTGCTTACAATAAAGTAACAAACCAATAATAATAATTTTTTTCCTGTTACTATTACGCAAACACAAAATTACTGATGCTTTTCCCCAAGTTATGAGTCTTACTTACTCATGTAACCGCAGCAAATGACGTTTATGAACAAAAATTAGGTTAGCATGAAGTATATGTAAAAACAAATTGCATTCAATGATGCTAGCAATGCTTGAATTAAATGGAGATCAAAGAACATAGAGGTGATGATGTGCAATTTAAAGACTCCAAGAATTTGGGTATAGGTTTATTAGAAATAGTCACCAAAGCGCTGGAAAGCAAAAGGCAACTTAAGAAACATCATCGCTCTGGCTTCACCCAGAGCAGGAGAAGCTATTTGATGATTTCACACATTAAAAAAGGCATACAGCTAATAGCTACCAGCAATGTATTGTAAAGGTACGAGACATACTAGGATATGAGAATCAGGAAGTTTTAATGTACTCATTGTGACAATTAAGACTATAGAACCTTATAAGAACGAGATTGTTCTTATAAACGAACAATTGCAGGAATCGAAGGTTATATTTATATCTTCGACTGATCATAATTACATGCATGATGATCAATAGCAATGATTCTTTGTTAAGAAGTTCAATTTTATTAACTGGGGCTTTGACCTCTGATTTCAAATAAGTTAAGGTCAGAAACTATCAAGACATTGAGAAGTCTTAAAGCAAAAACTGCATTGGTGTAGGTATTTCAACACATTTTTTGCAAAGACAAATGTTTGTTGTGAAATAACAAAAAATATAATATGTAGAGCTTAAATATTAACTAAATATAAGTATTTGTAATCCAACTATGTACATAAATGTACATACAAAAACAAAGTAAACTAAACCATCCAAATAGTCTACTCCATATCACTATCAGCTGGGTACGCCGAAAACTTGTTCATTGCTATCATTCGTTTTTACGAAATCTTAGCAAATAAATAGGAATATACCTCCTGTTGAAATTATGATTTCGGTAAACTTAATTCCTGCTTTCACTGCACATGCATTTGTATCATTAGAAGTAAGCTCAGTTAATGTTTACATATCTTTTCCAAAACAAATTGTTTTGTCTACAAAACTTCAAAATGCAGCCACTTCCCAAACTATTATTACGTTTCTCATAGAATATTCATCAGTTCATATTAATTAATATTCCCATTAATTAAGTAATTTGACTGTAAACATACTTTTATCAGCCTTTCGAAAAAAGCCACATTGGTAACGAATGTACCCTTGACATAAATACATAATGTATAGATAAATGACGCTGGTGAATCCCGTTCATGCAAAGAGTCAATTTCAGTTTTAGGAGCAAAGATGATTCATAATATATATTTTAATAGGTATGCAAGCATTGCCTTATTCGACAACTGCACTAACGGCCCATTCTTTTGGATTTAACATTTATCACATGACCCATCCTTGCCAATTAAGAACAGAAATATACGATTGACGGTGTCATTATCATAGTATTTATCAAAATATTACATAACTTATACGTATCTTTCAAATGATTCAAAACGTCATTATGTTCTTGATTAATATATGCCCAATACCGAATATCGATCTAATATCAAACCTAATAATTATAAAGAATCACGCGAGGCCCCAGACTTTATTTTTATCATCACTAAAAAATTCGCAACACGTTTCTTGGTTATGTCATAATTATGAATATATTATCAAAGATGGTCATGACCTTTGCTGGCTTCAGTCTTTTTCCACTGAAGTATCAAAACATCGATATTAAATTTTGGCAACCGCTTCTTAAAATGAAACATCTTCTTTAACCGCTAGTTAAAATTACTGTCTTCCAAATGTTTCCAACAATTTCTCATGGTACAATTAATCACGTTATCTTGCACCATATTAAACTACAGTTATTGAACGATTTGCAACAGTTTCCAATATTTTTTGTTACCTCAAAAATATTTCTTAGATAGCTGTTCATTTTTTTGTAAGCCAGTCAAATTCCGCTTGGATGGCGCAAAAATTGCGAATAAGCGTTTGACCTAGTAGTGTTCATACATTATGAAGTAATTGATAGTTAGCCTTGACTGCTGTGGTATTAAATGATGTAATGGATATGGCTTTTATTACGAAGGGTATACTAATCTGCTTGGCTTTTTTTGTATCCGATAGCCCAGGTTAGTTATTTGTCATCAAATCAGTCAGGGTATTTCAATGTTGTAAAAAGACTACGGAGTCCCTCAAGCAAATATTGAGACCAAACTTTTGATTTTGGTTGGTAGTGGAGTTTGTTGACCAGTTCTTAAATATTATTAATGTGCAGGTTTCACTGCATGCATAAACAAAATGAATGAAGGAATGAATGATTATGAATGCAAATCATATTTTTTTTTACTTATATAAACGTGTTACCTGAAACGTTACTAAGTAGAATCTATCGCAATTTACAACATTTTTTATGACCCACCATTTGCAAAATGCAAAACAAAACTAACATTGCTGGTCAGGCTATCTGTTACCCTTTCACGTTTTCGAGGATTTGGATGAAAGTTAGCACACGAAAACATGTGTCCTTGGTATGTTTACAGATTCACGATGACAAAGTTAATATTAAAGTGGTATTTGATAGTAGCTAATATTTTAACAAAATTAGGAAATAGAATATTAATTATCTAAAAACGTTAATAGCCAAAGTGTAAATTTTATTTAGCGTTATAAATTATCTTAACTTTTGATTAAAAGATTTCAACATCATTTATGTTCACTATAATATATTATATAGTATTACTAACATTACATTTAGAACCTTCACTTGGTTAGATGAACACTTTATTACATAATTACATGTTTATTACTATTTATACACACACTTTTAAAACTAAGGATATTTTTGTCTGGCTTTTATACAATCTGATCGGAAATTTAAAATTGTAAAAGGTATTTTAGCCATTTAACTTTACTCCAAACATTGATTGCAAAATTAAAGCTAAATTATATTGAAATAACTTTCGTAAAGATTGTTAAAACTAAATTGTTATACTCGTATTCTTATGATAGAAATATCACCATCTGTGTTATGCTATATGTTTTATTTAAAGAAATATCCCACAGGACCGTTTCTCAAATTTGTCTTTGCGTGAGACTAAAACCACCAAAAATAAATTAGCAGCATCATAAAAATGATCTTGTTAGATAAAAACATAGATTATCTCATTAAGCCATCTTCCGTAATGATCTGAAACTATAGAGTTCGTTTATTATCTTTTGTTGTAAGTACAAATTACATCATTGTCGATTCTTCCTTATTGGCGGTGTAACATAACATTATGTCTTAAGAGGGTCCTTCTCCACTCGCTTGTCGTAAACATCGAAAATGGTTTAAAAGCTTGTTACTTTATTTAATGCAATCCAACGCGATGTTTGACGAAAAGGCTATGCAAAAAAAGAGAGATAACGCCTGGAAACTCTGTTAGTAATCGGTAAATAAGAAATTTACTCGAAAATTTCACAAAACTTGCTCCAGGAAATAGCTGTTTTTTTTAAACCCTTAAAAGTTTTTTGAAAAAGTTGTCATCATTTAGAATCTTAATAAAATTTGCAAGGTCTATAGAGGATTACATTTTTGACTTTTTAATTTTTAGGCAAATTATGAAGTGTCAAAGTTCATACAAAATAGGACATTTTCAGAGGTTTTTACTGGATTAGTTTTACACAATTTTAGAAATTGGTTTCTTTAGAAACCTAGCTAATATCCACAAGATACTGTGTTTCCAAAATATCTAATGAAAAGTGTGTAATAACGTCATAATCAGTTATGAGCGGTTGTATGAAAAACAGTGAAAATGTGAGTCGTGATGCAGCACCTTAAGTCTTAAATACTACCTCGTGTTACCTTAACTTCTTTGTATTGTACTTTTACGTCACCCGTTATGTTACAGTTGTTCAATTCTGTTATGTCCATATTGTTAGGTACTGATTGTATGTAGTAACTATGTTGAGGTGGTCATAATTAACGTTGTCGAAAATCTTCTGTATAATTAGAATTCTGGTTATAACTGGATTAATTCTAACGTGTATTTAAAAAGTACTTATAGGTTTACGAAATATAACATTATTTTTATTTACATTTGCTTCTAAAATCTTTGTTTCCATCTCGATTGCAATTTTTATATCAATAAAATGAATAGGATGAATGGTGATGGATGTAACCTTGATGAATAATTTCAATACCAAAATGTCTCAGACGGACCTTCAGTGTGTTTCTTAATCGCCTAGATTTTCATCGAGTCAGAGTTAGCGTCCTTTCTCTTTCGCCTGACATAGTTAACTATTGCTTCATTTCTGTTGTATTTAAACACTGGTGTAGGGGATAGGTTATAATGTAAATATACCTGATTATTAAATATAAATAGACTTACTCTAATCACTACTAATGATAACCCTGTCGACCACTTTTTTTAATTTCTATTACAAACTGATATGTTGACATATTTATAAATATTAAGATATGTGATGACGATGACGGATTGATGATTAAAAGACGTTCGTCGTAGTTAATACAGTAAAAATACTGAAGGTTATAAAACTCTATACCTAACTATAACTTATAAAACTTTTATGATCATTATTATATTAACTGGATCAGATATTATTATTACCAACTACGAAAGGTATGTGTCTGCATATTATAACTATATTATATCACAGCATGACCTTACGGCGTTGATATCATCGGAACGTTATCAACACTGCGCAGATTATGAGCTCATTGACATCAAGTGCTGTGAATCATGCCTTAACGAGGTTCTTGGGAACACAATACATTAACAGTAATTGAACAGTCTTTATTAGCTTCTGTACAATGGACAGTAGCATTATCTTCAAAACACCATTGAAATCTTTCCACACAGCCACCGAAAGATAATGAACTTGTTTTATTTTTATTTCGATGACTCTTATTGTTACTTCAGACCATTCCATTTTTAAACTTATATTTTATACCTATGCGCCTAATTCCTACGATTTCTCTCTGATATTATTTGTACCTACAACCAAAACTGTAATCTTTTAACTTGCAAAGCTGTTTGTAGATGTCACATTAGCTTTGAATTCAGTTAAGTTAATAGGTCACTTAAGTTAACTAGCTACGAGTCATTAGTAAAAGAGCAGGGATTAAGCTAATGAAAACAACAAACTTATTTATTTACTAAGAAACCCTATAAATAGTTCGGTTGGATTTATTAATGGTTAGCTGTGATTTATCAGAGAACATATAATTTTGTAGAAAAATAAGTGTACATTTTAGATTTGCGGTCGGCAATGTGTAAATTGTACAGTTTGCACAGCTTAGATCGTAATCCACACTATCAATGTACCTATCTACCAGAATCACACAAAACCAATACTTATAAAATTAACTTCAAATGTGCTTGCACACACGTAACCATGACATGTACACACAACAGCAATATTTATTTTATTATATAACGTATCGATAACAGCTATCATCAATGCCAAACGTAATGCAATAAAATTATAGATACAGATACTTCAAATTACCTGCTATAAGATGAATCATTGTCTAGACATTACAATAATGTTGAGATACAGACACTTAAGATAAAGTTAGTTACTACGTTAAAACTTTAATTGAAGTATGTATGTGCCTACTGCACTTAAATATTATCAAATTATCGGGTAATTACAAATACTTGATGATACGCTCTTTATTGACTATCTCAATTTCATTGTTAATCTATTTTGCTATGTTGCATAATTGGGTAAATCCATATTATATACTTAAAAGAAGATACTAAGTGATTGATGTATCAACGATGACAACTGATGTATTTTGCTCTAGCACTAGGAGTGTGAAATTTTTCACAAAGCTTTATTTTATGATGTAGCCGAGCACTAAAGAAGGACTTCATACTAACTTTGGAGAACCACAATTTGTATGGAGAAACCTATCTTCACATGGGTAAAACCGGCGGTGGAAGCTAGTCTCTCTATAAAATTCCACTGCCTTAAACCATCACAAAGTTTCCAAGCTAAAACATTGCACCACACAAGTAGTTGCACGCACGCGTGTAACACAAAGCACTAACGTTATATTATATAAGCAGATAACTCTATTATTAAACTTGGAATATAAAGATAGCAGTATAGACAAATGAAAGATTGTTCTGCATGTTAATCGTTATATAAATAATAATAATGATTGTTCGTTTGTACGGTCAACAAACGGCCAAGTTCATGTTTGGAAATATTCCAGCAATTGTAGGTATGTAACAATATCAAGCAAGCATTAATAACCCAATTGCTGCATGATTATTGCAATCTTTAAGTCATTAATAACAAAAACTGAAACCGGATCATAAATATTATAAATAGATTTAAGCAATGCTATAACACTTCTTATTAATAATTTGATTGCAATTAATGAGGTCACTGATGACAAAATATTAAATGATAAATCTTCTGAGAACTGACACGTCATGAACGAGACATGCCCACAAACACTACGACTATGACTGTTTAAAGATTTGAGATTATACCATGAAGTCATCAATGTAAATTATAGACCTTTTCTACATAGCAAAGCCTAAATAAACAAAGAGAATAATGTATAATTAAGTAAGCAACCAAATGTAGGTAGGTATATTGCGATATAATGAATATAATGTAAATAAATAATGTAGTTTAATTCGACAAACGACTTGAATATGACTACACAACAAATTGCATTTAACGGTCCAATAAGTTCAAATTGTAATAAAAACTTTTTGATATTTTCGTATTTGTACGCAACTTTTGAGCTTATCAAATATATTAATTAGTAATTTCTTTTTGTTTCAGATAAATCATTACCGCTAGTCCAGCAATCGTCATTGGATGCTCCAGAGGAAGGCCATGCAGCTCAGTGTACCTGCCCCAATTGTGACGAAGTGCTGTCACGATTCGCAGAATGCAGTATATGCTTGGAGCCTTTACAGGTAAGAATTTATGAATGAACATTGAGAACACGCTGGGCAGATTGTTGATTTTAATAATTTTATCTTCAGAGTAAAGTTCAAGGTGTGTGCCAACTATGATGTTTTAATTGGTGCCGTTCTGTTAAAACATAATTGTAGGTACATAACAAGGTGCTTATTAAAAAAAATGTTCTACTGTTGATTACGCTGGGCGTCCTCGATTTATAGAGTTTTAAAATAATCCCACATATAATTTTAATCATATGAGTATGTCGATTATTTTATGTAGAGTTTAATGGATATTTGTTTTATGATAAACCCATTAACACAAGGCCTCAATTATTTGTTTGAAAATGAATGGAATTTATTCCAAACTAAGCTATGAACACAAGGAAAACTGCACGGATTTCTGAATCCTTATATCTCAGTTAATGCGCGTTCATTTAATATTCATCAAAGAGATTATAAGACTAACCGTACTCTGTATGAAAATGAGCTAGAGGCTGTTTTTTTTAAGCCTTCTTGCCTGTTGCTGCGGCTCCCTCTTTAGGTAACGACCTAAGTTTAAAATGAAAGACATCATCATTAACATCTGCCCTTGAAATATTGTAGAACTAGCTTTTGCCAGCGGTTTCACCCGCGTACATAAAATATAGCCTATGTCACTCAGGAATAATGCAGCTTTCTATCGGTGAACAAAATTTTCGCAATCTGGCCAGTACTGAGATGACCTCCCACAAACAAAACAAAAAGAAACTTTACTCTTTATGATATTAGTGTAGAAGTGTAGATAAACTTTATTGTACACTAAAATATTAACACAGCTTTTATACAAACTTAAATCTATGTATTGATTAATCTAAGATATGATACAATGGTAGTTTTATCGCTAACAGTGATAATAACCTTTGAATGAACTGCTTAAAATAAAAAAGGAGTTATTGCTCTCTTGCTCTGTTTGAGGCGGAAATCATTAATTGCTCCCTCTCTAAACAAAGTAAGAGAGATGGCCAATTTTCTTTTAGCTGCCCTTTATATTCCAAGGCCACGATAACCCTTTCAAACAATCTTATAACGAAGTGATTGCCCTTGAACTTCTCATATATGCTAAAACAAGTTCAAGAGCAAGGGGGAAATACCCTTGAACTTTTTCTACCGAGCGTGCATGATCTACAAACAGTGTTCTATTTTAATTCCCATCATTGCTTTAGGCAGACAAGTTACTTCTAAGTTTCTCTGGTCTTGTAGTTTCATGAGTAAAATTCAGGTTCCCAAACTGAAACTTAGTTTACTTGTTAGAAAATTCAGTTACAACCTAAAGTTCAAGATTGAGGCCAGTACCTACATACATGAAACTGCTTTTTAGATCTTAAACAAATCATAGCGGAACAGGAGTGCTGGAGTAGGGGTGAAAAAACAAGAGTTAAAGTTTTCTTGTGTAATTTAAAGCTAAAGTGTTCCCCTGATAAGAGGATTCCTCATGTTACTATCACAACAAAGGAGCTAGAGAGAATCTTAATTACCTTTAATACAAGAACACGTAGGTTACGAGGCTTGTTAGGTACTGTCTCGCTACGACGAATTAAGGAAATGATAAATACGACAAAAAAAGGTGACTATTGACACGGCTATTGAGATCGCGGCATTTTTAGGGGAGGCAATAATGACACATTTTTGAGAAATATTTGTAACGCTAGTGACGATACTGCAAGAGAATGACAATATAATAATTTTGAAAATTAATACATTCCTAATAGAAGCAAATCATTTGAATAACGTTTATATCAGATAGGTGTGAAAAAATCAGAACAACAATATTTTTATAATAGAAACAATATTATTTAGTGTTATGTTCAGAGATAAAACTATAAAGTGAATTAGGTACTTGTTTTATAATTTAACGACTAAAGAACAAGATAAAATGTAAGTTGAGTTGATTTTTATATCTTGATTCGAACATCTCATAATGTAAATGTAATGTGTGTAAATGAATGTCGTAATTTAATCAAACAGAATTGATTGTTATAATACAAAAATACACGTGCAAGGCAAGACAAAGATATTTTAAAAGAATCCTTCATTGTTTGGAAAACTTCCTTCTTTATGCATCTTATAAGACATATGATAACATTAAACAAGTCAGTACCAATCAGCAGTTGACCTACATCTATGGATTGTTGACAAGTAATAATGACAAAATTATCAGGAACTGCATATTTTTAATAGTTACCTAATTTTGTTTTTGGGCACTTACTTGGCAAAGAGAATTTTTTTTAGCGCCTAGTTAAAAGATGATAAATCTTTATCATCTATCATTGCTAGAAATTTTCCAAACAATCATGACTTAAGACCGAATGTAATGAAATTAAGCACAGGACCTCCCTAAAGGTCATTATAGCACTGACATCCAAAAACTAAGGGGCACTAAAATTACAAATCTGCGCTTTACAGAAAATAAATTGCTTTTGGCTACCAACGGAGCTGAAATGGCTCATCTTCTTTGGAAGATGAAAACATGAGTTAGGAACGAGGCTTAAAGATCAACTGCACTAAAACCAAATGGGTGCTGATAGACTCCACCAAAAAGCTTCAAATGGGCATTTAACATTAAAAACTGTTGAAGATGTTATCTACCTTAGTACTGATGTCAGTAACACAGAAATTGCAATCCAATCACACGTTCGGACCAAGTTCGTTCATCTCTGGACACAATTCCACGAAACGCTTTACAATACTGAGTAAACCAATGACGGAACATCGTCTAGGAAATGTGTACACGTATATATTATTAGGAGGGGAAGTAATTTGTATTTTTTTAAAAAGCTTATTAAAAATTCGTTTCGCATAAACCGCATCGCTCACCTAACTGTATTATGAGGTGATTACTCGACTACCGTGCAACTTCGGTGTTCTAATAGTTCACTATGTTTAGCCTAAGTTTATAAGCACGTTGCCAACATGTTACAAGACTTTATTTTCTAACAATTTCTTTGCTATGCAGTTCGTACACGAGTATAGAATGTTCGCATGTTCAAAGGCTTATGAATTGATTGAAGGGTTTTCATACTCGTAGTTTGAAATTCTTTGATGTAAAATTAGAATTTAATAAGGAAATCTTTAAGAAATAGTAGATGCTATAACTTTTAATCCTAGCATAGCTTGTATCGGTAATTTTTAAAGCAGTGTGTAAGTTATCTTCAAAGAGAAAGAACACTGAAAAAAAGTACCAAGTTGTGATTACAAACCAGATACATAATTCATTATGGAAGGTATCCCAATCTAATTTTTAACTAAACACAATTTGTTGGTGATGAATTGATAGATATAGATAAATACTCTTTATGGTACACCTTTTGGCACGCATGTAATCACCATGCTTGGTCAAGGTTGAATGGTTTTAAAGTCCAGCCCCCCTAGCCAAGTTGCAACCGTTTCGCTTACATCGAACGCTTCGAATTGACCTTGCCGTTAATTCTTTTGTTGTGACCACGTGATTGAGCGTTGAGGCGACGTTGTTCCCGTACATTTGAAGCTTTCTACTAGCGTATACTATTCCAGATTAGCAACTTGTCTAGGGGTGCAGATTTCATCATGATATTTTCCTTTAATGACTTAAATTTTTATGCCCATGATAAACTTAGAATGTACATGTTTATTTGCTTTCATTTTTTAATTTCAATTTGTTTCTTTTTCCAGTGCTGCGGCCCCTGCGTGTGTCCCTGGTGTGGAGGTGTCTGGTGCGGTCGGTGTTCTCGCCGCATGTCCAGATGTGCCTGGTGTAGAGGTGCCCTCAGAGCACCGGCAGTACCTTGCTTGGCGCTACAGCGGCTCATCAACGACCTCATGCTGCCGTGTCGGAACTATAGGTAGGTTATCAACACACTATTCTTTTGAAGATTTCTGGTCTGACTTATCAAACGATTTGTTAGTATAGTTGAAATCGTTAACGCTTAATCTTTTTTTTTGTTTAGTACCATTTTCAATTAAATTTAATCTTAATTAAATTAAAGTCTTGCACATTGACGCTGAGTTCCTAGCCTGTCGGTTTTCTATCATTTACATTTCGGGGAGTGCGCACTGGAATTGAACAATACAATTCCGCCAAGTATCGGACCATTAGACGTAAGGCGCCACCGGTACATGTAGGACATCCCACCCACAAAGTGTTTTGGATACACATTTATTATTCGAGTGAAATTCCGTGTTTTCTGATAGCTACAACTTAAGGGTCTTTAATGTGAGAGTGAAAAGATTACTTTTAAGCAAGCGTGTCCCATCTTCGGCCAGTTGAGATAGAGGATAAACGTGAGCCTGTTCATAATAAAACAAAATCTTGATTTAGGTTGAGACTATAATTCATAGAGATCTTTTAATTTATGGCATGCTAGTGGTATTTTACTTTAAGACGTAATGTAAAGCAATTCTGTGGTTTCTGGTCTGGTTATGCATTTTTTATAAATAAAATGTAATACTAGTATATTTATTAAACAAATTAAATTATAATGTAATTATATTCTACCTCGGTCAGAGATTAAGCATTGCCATACAACGTAGCAATGTCGCCAGCTTTTCGGGCACACTTCCTGTCGACAGCGATGCGGAGGAGTTTTATGACGTCATATTTAGCTAGGCCTTGAGTGTATGTATATTATTTCTAATTAGTTAAGTGTATTTTCTAAAAAAATAAACAACCCAATGAAGACTATAAACTAAAGTCTAGCCTTGTCTAGTCTATCTAATTGGAGATGATGTGTGTCTAGCCAGAAACATGTTCAATTAGATGCCCTTATGTAGTTGTACGTAGGTAGGCTTGATAGGAAGCCCATTACAGCAATGGATGTATGTTACTTACTTCTTTTTTTATTTATTGCTCACAATATACCTACATATATGTAGTTTCAGCTGTAGTCTTAATTTAATGGGTTCATGAATCTGTTAGGGTGCAGCAAATTAACATAGAACTTGATAACTATAACAAATAAAGTAAAATTACATCTGAACAATTAAATTTTTTGTAAAAAAAATTTTGACACGCTCATTAGAACTTTTCATGTTCTGCAGCTGAAAATCTTTAAATAAATATAACAAAGTCGTATTAGTTACACCATTTATAACTCAAGAATTACTGAACCGATTTTAATAATAATATTCTTTAATAAAAATGATTGCAGAAAAACTATTAAAATATAGGAAAAATATCAAAATTCTTCGAAAAATTACAGCAACTGTCAAATACATTGGTTTCAATCATTCTATCAATCGATCAATCCTTTCAAAATTCATTGTGATTTGAAAATTCAAAACTGAGGAAGTTTTCATTCCGACAATTCCAATTTAAATTGTATTTAGCTGAAAGGTTAAAATGAATATACTCATTGACTGTTAGGCGATACGAAGTTCGCTGGGTCAGTTACTTAAACTATAAATAATTTTCTCAGTCACATCATTTATGAGAACAGACACTACATTATTCAGAAACAAATGACTACTACACTTTGACGTAGCATTACGTCACTGTCTAGGAATCTAGGAATACCTTGTATCAGTTATACCTAGGAAGTAGCTAATGTGTTGTAGACGATCGTATTTCCTGCCATGCAATAGTCTTGAGTATGTCCCGTTAGTTTCAATGACTATAGTTACAAATGGGATCGCACTTAGATATTAATATCGTCAAGTATTTCGATATAGAAGTGAGATATCGACTTGTATTTACGTGTCTATTAGTAGATAATAATGTAATATATCAACTACTTGAAACATTGATGGTCTATCTATGGATTTTCTAACCAATAAACTACTTTGACTATGACTATTATAATGCACAAGTGTGATTACAAACACAAATTAATTCTATGTTCCTTAACCAACCGTAGAAAGATTAGGCTTAGGACCAACGGAATAGCATGCTTTCTAAGGCACAGTGGTGTCCCACCGCCAATTAACATACACTGGAGAGAGTCATTTTGTATTGAAAATAATCAATACTATTTTTTCTTTATTGTGCCCATCGAACCCCACGTTTAACAGTCGTGCTTGCAACCATAAGATTAGTCTCAAGATAGTTAAACGTTTATAAAATTCTAATATGAAATTTTACAACATTCGAAATTTAAAAAAGCCTTACAGAAACCTACAAAGTAAGCACAACAATAACAAACGAGTTGGTTGTTCGACCTTCAACGAACATCAGAAGCTTAATCCATTAAAAATCAAATAAGTACCAATCGATAACTAATCCAATCACTTTCCCACCGAGAATCGTAAACGCCACATAAAAGGAAGGAAATAACCGTAACTAATAAGAACACTTGTTTACCGAATAAACCTCAACTTTCGGACAATAAACCGTAACTGATAGATTAAATTTACGATTTTATTGCTTAGGTGGTGCGCTGACTAGGCTTTTTTTTTTCTGGGATTAAAACGCAAACGTATTTGTTGTTGACCAGAAACGTATTGGTATTAAACATATTCTTGATCGAAGGCACTGATACACGTTTAAGGCCGTTTTTACTTAATTTTATGTATTTGTGCATATAATTTTTATAATTATGTGGTTTATACCGTTAATATAAGTAGTTAATAAATAATAAACGAAAACTTTTTAATTTGTCCTCATTATTTGTCAACAGAAAATGTTTGTACCTATTTTTGTCTGTCTAGACAAACTACATTCCTCAAACATTGAAGGAGGTTTAATTTTTACTGACATGGTTTTCAATAATTTAAATACGAATCAAACTTAAAAAAAACGGTATTTTTTTACAAAATAAAAATATTATGAAAAATCTGAATGTTTCTATTTTGTAGTTGTTAGTTTGTAGATAGTTTATTTCAGAAGTTATCTACTACTATTTATTACCCTTTTATAATAATTATGAACATCAGAGAAATGATTAATTGAAGCGATACTATGGCAAATTTGAAAACAGCCTTTACACGCTCCATCTCTATTTTTATTATGATGTCACACGGTCTTTATGTTTCGCCTGACTTATATCTATTTTATTAGGTTTCTGTTTATGAGAACACTTAATATTAATAATACCTACTTTATATCTTATCTTTTTTATTATGTTTTCCTGAAAGCCTTCAGCGAACCACATTTTTTTTTAACTTTCATGTCCAATAATCTTGCATGCATAGCAATGCAGATTATTCATTTTTGACTAGATTATAATCATACGTAGTCTATATTATGAAAGTATTTATGGTAAACAACAAATCTGTGGAAATATAACAATAAAGAAATGTATTATGTATTTACCTACAATAAATAATCAATGTCTTTTATAAAATTTAGCACGATATTATTATTATTGATATTTTTTTAATAATGCTTTAATTTAATTGTAATTAAACTACAAACTCACTCATATATTTGTGTAAATAAATTGTTACAATATTGTAGAAAATTCATTCAAATTATATTTATAATATTCTCGTTTCACAGCGATATTTAAGCTACTTACTTAGTTTTTTCACAGAATATTGTAGACAAAACCATATCGTAATTTTACAATAAGTTTCGTATTAATAATATGATAAGATATATATAAAATCTTCATGCAAATTTATTTATATATACATCTTAACTATTAAATATTATAAATTAATAAGTATATATAAACTTATAATAATAATAATATATATGTACAAACAAATAAAGACGGCTGAAAATCTCAAAGGGCATCAAAAAATTCGTCCAGATCATATCTTTTTTTATAAGATATATTGAAGAAGTACCTAAACTACCGTAGCAAAATATAAACGTAGTTAACAAAATTGCGATATTTAAATAATCATGCACTAACACTAATGTGCATTAATCAGATTACATGCACGTGATTCAATTAGAGGGAAAAAATACAAGTATCGTGTTGAAGATAATACATAATACATTTGCTGTTACGATTCCGAGCAAATTAACATGTTCATTATTGCAGTTTTTACTTATAGTCAATTAAGTACGATATTACTTGGCAGTACCATGCACCACTGAAATTATGAGATACCTATTAGAAATAAAATTAATAAAGCCAAGTTTTCTTATATAATAACATATTTTATTCGACCTTACAAAAAATACAAGAACACATTTGATTAACATAAAAATCGCAATAAATAGCAACTACATGACATATTATTAAAACGTTTAATATGCAAATCTCTATCACGATCATAAAGAGAAAATTTACATATTCTGAAACTAATAAACATGTTTCTTTGTTCACAGACGCGGATGCACAGATCTCCTCACAGCTGTCACCAGAGTGAAGCACGAAGAAGAATGTAAATACGACACCATGATCTGCCCCATGACAGCCAATTGCTGCTCATTACCCTTCGAAGAATTGTCATCACATTTACAGCTGAACCACAACATCATCGCGGTTTACTCACAAAAGATCAAGATCTTGATAGAGAACTTCCAAACGAAGCTGAAGAAGACAGCATGCTGCAGAACGAAATACAAGATTATACTGCTACACCAAAAAAGCGCGTTCATCATCAAAGTCTGCATATACAACTACCACGTAAGGGTAGAGGTGATGAGAAGGAAGCTCGGTTACATCGCCGATGTTAAATCAGAGACGAAAAGAAGCGATTACAGTGCTTTGGTAGAATTCCAAAGCAAAGCGCTATGCACAAAATCTGCTATTCTCATAGAAAACGAAGCTTATGGGAAGAAAGCTGAAGTACAGTGGAATGATGTGGTCATGAAGTCTGAAACCGATGAAGCTATCACAATTCATGTCAATATCGGTAAATCAGACTCTGAATTGCTAAGAAAAGACTATGTGGAGTCTTGAGTTACGAATGAAATATGAACTGAGGATGTTCTTCAATTTCCAGTAGCATCATCTGTCCATGGACAGGCAACGATGCTGAGAAAATCGAATATGAAACATCGTGGTATATTGTGCTCAACAAAGTGCAGACAATTTTAAATAATTCACCATTATCATTCCGATTAAATATGCATTTAAATGTAAAAATAGAATCATTTGTATCTGATGATGATGTGACTTTTGTGAAGCTTGCTTTAAGTTATGCTGTTCGTGAAATTCGCGAACTCAAGGAAATATAAAAAAAAAATATTAGAAGTTGCCAAAACAATAATGTTTTGTTGAAAGGGTGAATAACGTTATGGCTATTATTCGTCTTAGTAATGCTCTTGATAACGTTATGTTTATAGATAAAATAGAAGGAAGAATCGTCTTCCTTTTATTTAATTGGCCTGTTCTAGGTTATGACAGACTGGTTCACAATTTCAATGTTCATCATCGCTTTCCTGCCCTTCTCCCATTTTATTTGGGGTCGGTGCAACATTATATTTCTTCCATTCTGTCCTTTTAACTGTCACGCTCTTTCTATCTTTTCTTTCACTCTATCTTTTCAATCTTTTTTTCTTTTCCCTCACTCGCTCTCTCTCTCTCTTTGTATCTGTCTATATGTATACTTATAACTCTTATGTAAACTTGAAGCAAAAACTTTTAACTTATAACTTCAAAATGATTATGTATAAAAAGATAATTTACCTCGCTGGACCAGTCTAAATCCTTGAGTTCGCGAATTACCACCAATTGTGACTGATGTAGCCTTAATATTACAATAATTTAGTGTTTAAGATTACGGATATGAATGTAAGATAAAAATAAATCTTTAGATTTTTTAATATATGCATTTTAATTTCTAGCTTCCCCTTGTGATTAATAGGTAGCATTTAAATTATAAATTAATGACCTACATAAAAAGATTTCTTGAATTATTATCTACCTGACACTGAATGCTGCAGAATCGTTATCACAAAATTAACGAATAAATACCAACATTAATAACAATTTTAGCACATTTTTTTTTAATTATAATTTTATAATATTTTTTTAGTACAAAAATTATCTTGATGTTATCATAAAGAAAACATTTGCTTAAATAAAATAGCATACATTTAAAAGTTTATTGCACTAATACTGATGTGATAATTACTATATAGACTAAAAAACATAGCTTACATCAGAATAATGTCCTCTAAAAATGCAATGAGTATTTAAGTCTTTTTTGTGCTAACTTTGAAAACAGAAATCTTGAACTTTAATTAATGGAATTAAAGTTCAAGATTTCTGTTTTACATATCACTTATCACGTGCTTTATTTACATCTAATCTCCAAAATCTATATATATAAAAATGACCCCCGTTTTCCGTTGTCACGACTTGGCATGAAAACGGCTTGACCGATTTGGCTAATTTTTTTTTTGTTGTGATTGTTATTGTGAGGAGAAGGTTCTTATGGAAAAAAAAATTAGGGTAGTGTAGGGTAGAGTAGGGTAGAGTAGGGTAGAGTAGGGTAGAGTAGGGTAGAGTAGGGTAGAGTAGGGTAGAGTAGGGTAGAGTAGGGTAGAGTAGGGTAGGGTAGGGTAGGGTAGGGTAGAGTAGGGTAGAGTAGTAGGGTAGAGTAGGGTAGAGTAGGGTAGAGTAGGGTAGAGTAGGGTAGAGTAGGGTAGAGTAGGGTAGAGTAGGGTAGAGTAGGGTAGAGTAGGGTAGAGTAGGGTAGAGTAGGGTAGAGTAGGGTAGAGTAGGGTAGAGTAGGGTAGAGTAGGGTAGAGTAGGGTAGAGTAGGGTAGAGTAGGGTAGAGTAGGGTAGAGTAGGGTAGAGTAGGGTAGAGTAGGGTAGAGTAGGGTAGAGTAGGGTAGAGTAGGGTAGAGTAGGGTAGAGTAGGGTAGAGTAGGGTAGAGTAGGGTAGAGTAGGGTAGAGTAGGGTAGAGTAGGGTAGAGTAGGGTAGAGTAGGGTAGAGTAGGGTAGAGTAGGGTAGAGTAGGGTAGAGTAGGGTAGAGTAGGGTAGAGTAGGGTAGAGTAGGGTAGAGTAGGGTAGAGTTGGGTATAGTAGGGTGGAGTAGGGAAGAGCGGGAGCGAAGCCGCGCGGGCAAAGCTAGTACTTTATAAATAATGATTAATCTTCTCCGTGTTTACGAAAACACTTTAAGACGTTGGTTGTAGAGGTGAGATAGCACTGGTTCCATGTAAAACACTGGACTTCATCTGCACGCGGTTGGACTGGAAGTCGACCTCTACAAAGTTGACGTAGGATATCGACTGAAGTTAAAATGAATTCGTCGTAATGTTCCCACCACCTGAAACTCCAAGAGAGATAATCGGTCCTAAGTCCTAATCCATCACACGGTATCCCAGTGTGGATTCGAAGATGTCACAAGACTTCAAATTTTTCATGTTTCCCTTCACCATTTTAAGAGCAGTGGTGATGAAATAAATTAAGCAAAGTAAAGCAAATTCCTAACATACGATCTACTTACTCGTTAATTCGAGTCTTTACCACGGGGCCAACATTGCCACATTCAGGTCCTATGCATAATATCCAAGAAATTAACAACAAAGAAAATATATGAAGGCTAATGAACTTATGAATATTGACAAAGCAAAAGAGCTACTAAGGCTGCTAGGGTGGAGTGATGAAGTGTTTGCTTTCCAAAGTAATGGGTTGCCACACGAAATTAATATTAGATTAGTCATATTATGGAACTTAATTTGAAAGCTATTAATCTACTGAAATTGGTTTCCCAAATTTCTTAGAATTTCAGGAAAACATAAGTATAAACTGTACCAAGTCTTTCAAATCATCATCATCATTTCAGCCGACAGACGTCCACTGTTGGACAAAAGCCACAATCATCGATCCTGTGCGTCCCACATCCAGTCTTTCAAATAATAGATTGGTAATAATGTTAGGTTGCGATAAGTTGTTATTAATATCATCTTAGACTTAATCCAATAAAAATAACTTAAACTCTTCCTCCTCTAATCATATTCCTCGTTACTGAGGGTCGTGAAGTTCCCGCTGGATTAGTTTCTAGTTGATGGTGTCTGTGACGGTTCTTAGCGTCATGATGTATGACCTGCGATGGGGTGTCCAGTGTGGAGCGGACCTGATCTGCCCATCCATTATTGGATATAGGCCGCCTCCAAATGCCGCCACAATGAAGACCAAGACAAGACCAATGCATTTCGTTTCCAAACGCATTCCAGCGATCCTCAACAGGTTATCAGCCTATCTTACGGGAGGCCAATCAACACTGCGTCTTCCAGTACTTACGCAGTCACCACTCCAGAAACTTTCAACCCCATCGACCATCAGCGCTGCGAGCAATATAAGTTTGGGATTCTTCGGGTTAAGATGGTAACTTTAGTTCTTCTGCCGATATACGAAAATAGCACTCTCCATTTCCCTTTGTTTTGCAGGCATATTGCGGGCTGCCAAATATCACAGCTCTGAAGTTCTAGCAACAGATGACAAAAATCTTTTGTAATAAAAACACACAACTTTCTCTATGTTCAGGACATTTTCTAAACTAATAATAAGTATGTGGAGTAGGCCAGGATATTAACATGGAGGCCTTAATACAGACGGACGGAATAACAGTCACTCGCTTGTAATGCGACGCACGGAGTTGTGCGCGAGACCACTGTTAGAGACGACACGAGAACATACATTATATTTATTTATTTACTTAGCTTTTGCCAATGAATTCGCCCGAGTGAAAGTAGGTTTCTTCATACAAACTTTGCATTCCCATTTCCGTTTAGGGGCTGAATTTAAAAAAAATCTTTTCTTAGTGCTCACTTATGACATAAAATTTTACGCTTCTAGTGTCAATAGTTTCGGCTGTATGTTTGATATGTCAATCAGTCAGTTTTTCCTTCTAAACATGTAGATATAGATTCATCTTTACAAGTTTATACATACTTTATTCTTTATTTAAAAAAAAGAAAAAGTACAAGATAACTCAAATCATGAGTGACGGATAGAAACTTTACAGTAAGCTAACGAAGAAAAACCCAGTTCCACCTTAAGTGTCTTTGTTACTGATACTAAAAGAAAAACAACACTGCACACACGTGTGCCATACACGTCAATTTATATGGAAACTAGGCTTGTTGTTGTTGGCTACACTTGATCCACGCCACGCGATGTCTTTCTATGTACAAATCAGGCGTGTTGCACGTGTGCGTCGGTCTAATGTAGTTCTAGCTTAACATTCCAAACAATCCTACAGAACTAGTAATTCTTAATAATACCGTATGATAACGGAAACCTACACAACATAGAATATTTACAAAAGAAAAATGGTCTCCATTCTATTTTTTTTTACGAATAATTACATTTCCCGAAACAACAAAGTTTTTTCTTCGAAGAATTAGGAGCCAAGGTTGTACGTTCCAAGTTATTAGAAGAGAATAATTGCTGGGTATAAACAACTGTAGTCGTATTAATGAAGTAATTTGTAGGAAAATCAGTTCCTTTACCTCGTAATTAACAAATTTATTCAATTCAATTAACGTATTTTCTGTGTTCTAATTGTTTTGGAAAGGGTTTATATCGAGGCAAACATAAACATAAATAGAAATATAGCTTATAAAGAGTTTTTTCCTTGTAACTTTCTAATAATAATTCACGTGGTACTGGGATCGGTCCATCATCATCACGTTGTACTGGGATCGGTCCATCATCACTGACAGGACTATTGTAGCCAATAAGCCTGATATAGTAGTGGTGGACCGATGCGAGAGGCGTGCAATGATTGTTGACATATCCGTTCCGCATGATAAGAACCTCGTGAAAGCCGAGAAAGATAAACAAATCAAGTATATTGACTTGGTTCGCGAGGTTGTCGACATGTGGGAAATGGATTCAACGATTATTGTACCGATAGTCGTTTCAGCCAATGGCTTAATAGCCAAGAGCCTCGACCAACACCTTAGGAGGCTCTCGTTAGGCGGCTGGATCAAGGGCTTGATTCAGAAAGCGTTACTCCTGGACACGGCTCGTATAGTCAGGAGGTTCCTTTCTCTGGAGCCCTGACCGCCGGTAGCTTGGACCCTGTTCCCGATACCGGTGGGACACTATTCTTTATATTTTTTAATGTTTTTTATTTAAATATTTAAAAATATAATTTATATATTTACATAGTGAATAAAGAGAATAACAATAATTATTATTTATTTATTTCAAGAACCAAAGACTCATTTCAGTTAAACAATCATTCACACACAGACAATATACCATACATAACAAAATTACATAATATTGAATTTATCATTAAATTGGATTATCACTATTTTGCATTGATTATTGGATTATCAATAAATTAAATTGTATTTTATAATGATATCGTCAATTAGTTAAATGTTAAAAGAAATGCATTAAAAAATTAATAAATTGTATAATTGTATAAGTATATTGTATAATTGTAACGAATTGTGTGTATTTAAAAAACCTCCAAAAAAGACAAACAACTTAACATAGGCTGTTCGAAAAAGTTACCGTGACCCTAGAAAACAAAGGGCAACTGAAGAAACACAGGTGTTAGTCGTAGTCTTTTTTTTAGGGATAAATACAAAAAAAAACATTGTTTACGTGTACATACAATCAGATTTATAAAACCCTAACAACCTTGCAGTACTGTATAACTGACATCATACTACGTACTGACATACACTAAAACTTTTTTTCTATGTCTCTTTACAAAATATGATAAACTTTTAATAGTCACTAACTTAACTTAGCTAGTTGATTATGTGTTAGTTACATAGGAGGTTGCCAGTATTTTACAAATAACCCTGTATAGATTATGAAGATCAAAAAATAAAAGGCTCTATTTGAGTCAAAACTAGGCCGGCAATTTCAAAAACATCACAGTACTCAAACCACACATAAATAAAGCAAAGTGCCCATTTGTTTTGTTTATAATACCATACATATTTCTACTTTTTTAGGGTCGCGTACCCAAAAAGTATAACGAAACCCTATTACAAAGACTCCGTTGTCCGTGTGGCGGTCTCTCCTTCTGTCATGATACTAACTCATGAACTATGACAGTTAGACGGTTGTAATAGTCACAAAATGATGTATTTCTGTCGCCGCTATAAAAACAAATACTAAAAAAAACAGAATAAAATAAATATTTAAGGAGTTTTCATTTAAAAAACTTGACTTTTTGCAAATTTGTTTTGCAATGGACAGTACGGAACCTTTCGTGTGTAAGTCCCATTCGAACTTGGCTGGTTTTTTAGCAGTTATAATTCGACCCTTCCTTTTCCGTGTCCCTTGGATATCATACTTCTACACTCTCAGGGGAGGTTACAGATTTTTGCAGTGTTTGCGTATGTGTGTAGAGGTTTACCAGCCTTATATGATGCATCTGGGAAGAGATGGAGAAGTGTGTTTTATGATAGACTAGCTTCACTTGCGCGTGGCAGTTGATTTATTTTTTTAATTTACATTGGTTAGACAGAAGCCATAGACTTCACATAGTTCAACCTCATAAGGCTATATTTCACTGGGACCAGTTGCGCCGCCATAGCGTCCCGGTAAAATATAGCCCTAAGCTACCAAACTAGACACCAGAGTCGCTACACGTCCGAGCTGGTCACGTCACCAAATTGGTTGTGCAACTAATTGGACACCAGGTGAGTAACTCAGAGAGTTACTCACCTGGTGTCCATTTAGTTGCTCCATAGAATGGAGCTAGTACATTTTGTTGGTGGCGGTGACTGGTCGTGCCACCAGGGTGTTTCGGTGAAAAATAGCCCCCCCTTGGGGGATAGGATTTTGGAAAAACCTCTCTCCTATGTCATAAAACAGATTCTTAGAACAGGGTCTGAGTGTACTTCATTCATCAGCATCAGGGATGTTTGCTGAACATCGCGTGGACTGCTTTTACGCTACGATGCATAAAAGATGGGTATCCAGCATCCCTGGTGCGTAGAGTGCGGGGTAGTGGCAACAGCATCCTTAGCATGATCGTTAGTCAGCTAGACTGTAGCTACATCGGTCACTGTTCCACCATTTGTCATGAAATACCGTAGTGATTCTTGTCCTGTTTTACATGTTTTTTGTGGGTAGTTTTAAGTATTACTAACACTAGTCTATAAGAACATTTATCATCATCATCATTTTAGCCAATATACGCACTGTTGGCCATAGGTCTCCCCCAAGTGTCACCACAATGAACGGTCCTCTGCGTCTCGCATCCATCAAATTCTCGCAACCCTTACCAGGTCATCAGTCCACCTTGTCGGAGGCCTTTCAACGCTAAGTCTTCCCAACTTCACTTCTTTCAACACATATTAATATTAAAGGCTGTTATGAGGTCATTACAGGTTCAAACAATAAACAATACCCGCGTGCAATGTTTTAAAACAAAAAGCTTTTCAACAACGAAGAAAAGCCCATACTTTCTAATCTTCAAATTCAAACCTTATTGTCCTAAATTTTAAGTAGACATTCATTTGACTTATACATTAACTTAAAAACTAAGTAATTAGTTCTGTCAACAGACTGTACGACGACTCCGAACGGAATTATACTTTAAACTTTACAAGATAAGGTTGTAAATCGTCTGACATCAAATACAGGGTGTTTGCAAGTCGTGACAAGCACATTTCCAGGTGGAGTAAAATGTTGATTCAGTTGTTAAATTAAATAAGTGACCAAGTAAACTGGTTTCTGAAGGTTTCAGTCACGACTTTGTCATATCTTACTTACATTCTTTGAAAGAGGTCATCCCAAATATTTTTAAATACACATTAAAAACAATATATATACACTATCACACACTCGACAGCCCGCTCTTAACTATACCGCTATTAGAAACGCAATTTACTGTTTTCCGCACTAGTGTGTAAGAATGCCTGACCTCGCCCCTTTTTTTTCGGTGGTAAAAATCATCTTATGACAAAACCCGCTCTTGGGTGGAGCGGGAGATAGTGTCAGACTCTTGCCGACTAAAAACCCACCCCGTTCCTTCTAGCCTTCATACCGGGCCTCGAGTTTCCTTTCGGATAACCCCGGCCCCGGTAAGCTTCGACCCAGCTGGGCCCCTCCTGTTGCTGAAAACTCCTTGAGGTGCGCGGGAACAGTGGCGCCGTCGACGTCTTAACCTCGCCCCCATCACATTTTATTGTATTTATCGTATCAAGCAAGCGCTAAGCGACCCCCACGAAACGCCCGTACAACCACCGTTTTTTTATTTCTTCGTTAGTGTGTTGAAAAACGTCATTTAATACACATTGTTTGACTATATGAACCAAAACGCCTGATACGCTACGAGCATGTCACAAGATGGCGTTACTCGGTGACGAAACATCTAGTGGGCAGTATAACTTTATCAACGCCACATTTACGCCACTTATTTTTATCACGGTGCCCACAATAACCCCATTATTTTACTTTTCATATTTTCGAAATTAACCCATAAACCGCTTTCCCACATCACAACGACGAGTCCAATAAAGGTTCGATCAAACTGATGCGTCTGACGTGGAGTTTTTTTTTTTTTGTCGATGAGGAAAATCATCTTATGACAAAACCCGCTCTTGGGTGGAGCGGGAGATAGTGTCAGACTCTTGCTGACTAAAAACCCACCCCGTTCCTTCTAGCCTTCATACCGGGCCTCGAGTTTCCTTTCGGATAACCCCGTAAGCTTCGACCCAGCTGGGCCCCTCCTGTTGCTGACAACTCCTTGAGGCGCGCGGGAATAGTGCGCCCCGTCGAAGTCTTGGCTCGGTCCGGATAGTTACCGGACGATCGGACAGCGAGCTACCCATGGCTCGCCGTCCGTGAACCCGCGTTTACGGTGTCTGACGTGGAGTGGAAGCCTTTTTATCCGCCCATAGGTACAACAATATTGTACGAATGCACACAAAAGATAGAAATTTTTTATTATTATTATTGATAGGCTCGCGTTTCACCACGATATATTAAGTATAATGATAGAGTATAGGGAATGAGAAAATTAAGTTTGTGTTTGTATTTAATGTCGTGTGTCCCAAAGAGATGTCAGCAAACTGTAAAGGCCCAGCAAGGCATCGACCTGCTAGGGCCATGGGATTGGTTCTGAAAAGGATATACTCCTAGTTATGGTCCTGGAACGCAAAAGGCAATTGAAGGTACATAGGTGTGGTTTTAGACAGTACAGGTCTGACACGCCCTCCCACTTCATCCTAGAATGGAAGGTATCGTTGAGTGTAGTGGAGTGAGTGTTAGTCAGTAAAAGTCTGATGGCCCTTCCGATCTGCTCAAGGTCAGAAATTGTCATTGGATAATTTCCCACCTAAAAAAATTGTCCTCGAAACCTCTCACGGACTAAGATATTTTACAGTTTGTTAATTAATAATATCTTAAAACATTATCTCGCTGCAACGCGAAACCATGAAATCTTGTCTGCTTCATAATGAACAAACGAATTAATTGAATAGAGCTACACGATACCTATTGAATTGAACCAATTTTATCTTTAAGAAAACGTTTAAATAATTATAAGTAACTAGCTTTTACCCACAGCTTCGCCCGCGTTTATTAATATACTTTGCTCTTTCTCCCCCTTTTCTCACTTTTTTTTTTTTAAATTAGCCTATGTCCGTCTCCAGGGTCCCAACTGCAACTCGAATGCGGGTTGGTGTACTTCGTAAAAAACAAGATAAAAAAACAAAACAGAGAAAATAGACCAACAAAGATCTATATTTCTAAAAAACTTCTAAAAAAGGAGGAGGTTCTCAAATCGGATGTTTGTATTTTTTTTATGTTTGTTCGCACATAACTTTGTCTCTTGCCAACCGATTTGAAAAATGCTTTTTTTGTTGGAAAGTTACGGATGATAGAAACGTGATGGCGAAATCAAGTCATGTAATTCACACTTTCCTGTTTTATATTTTGTCACATGAAAGTCGCATCACTTGTTCTTGCCGCATCAATGGGAACATTCCTTTATAACGTTGGCCTCACACTTTCGATAATCAATAGATTTGCGTTTCCACACAATTGAGCATCAATGAAGTTCGGCTTCCATCAGATTGTACCTGGCTGACACCAAGGTGAGTCTTTTTAAGTTGTAATGAGATTTTTAAAGGTTTTATTGTAATAGGTAAAAGAGGTTTTTGAGTCGTCTAGAGTCGTTAAAGATTTAATTGTGTTATTGTATGCTTTATTATCATCTGTAAAAACATAGTCATTGGTAAAAACAAACCCCTAAGTGTTTCACGCATCACACGATTATTATTCTTTTCTCAATTGAGTATGATGAAATATTTCCAAAAAATCTTTTTGTTAAAGCCCTACATTCAAGTATACTAGATATAAAGATAAAAATATATACAAGGTGTAAGGTGCAGCCCTCCGCAAACTTTAAGGGCTTGCTCAGTAGATGATACTGAACAACCATCCACAAATTTTTTTTTCAGGCCTCGCCATACAAATAATTGTCCAATTAGGTTTATAATTTTGTAGTCCAGGTTTTACTTTCGCACTACCTATGGTGATACTTGGTAAGATAAAGCTTGAACCTTAAAGAATGACATTATAGGCTAGTTTTTATCTGGCTTCGACTTCGACTTCATGTCCGCAATAACTGGCACTCACATAAATGTAACCGCTAGCAGAATATAGTATCTAATATTATAATTCCTCGTAACATTATATAGGCGTCAAAATAGTTCCATGATGAAGACCTTATTGGTAATTTTTGGCCCTTGTTCTACAACATAAAAACCACGAGGTCACTAGAATATAAGTCAATGTCACGAGGCATCTTCTCACACCTCGTATAAGGGACATGAAAATTGTCGTAAGCCACAAAACACACATTAACACTTACCTCCGCGGCAATATACGCAGGTATGACGGAGAGGAGCAGCCTCTCTTGCTGCTCCCTCTCACACTCCAGCTTCACTCTCTGTTCCAGGCAAGTTCTGGTGCCAGCGAAGGTGTTTCTATGGGCCCTCTCTGTGAGGGCGCGGTAGTAGAGACCGATGCCACTAGCGGAGATGAGGAGGGATAACTCGCATATTAGCTGTGGAAGAAAAGAGAGGATGAATAAATAGACTGTAAAAGATTTTCTGTAGTAATGATGAAATAAATGATGGCCAAAGATCATCATCATCATCATTTGAGCCGAACGATTCCACGCTGGAATCTGTGTTTCCTGATGGCTACAACCCAGGAGTCTATAAATCAAGAGTGAATAGGTTACTTCTGGATATGCGCGATCCATCGTCGACCGCATCGTCGTTTTCCATCAGGTGAGATAGCGGTCTAGCGCGAACCTATCAACAATAAAAAAATATGTTTACTGCTGGACTATCTCCTTCAAGTGTCACCACAAGGACCAGTCCTGTGCGTCTCGTATTCATTCGGCTCTCACGACCCTTACCAAGTCATTCACCAGATCCACCTTCTAGTCTACTAACGCTGTATCTTTCGGTACACGCTCTCCACTTCAGAACCTTTCAGCTCCATCGACCATCTGTTTTATGAGTAATGTGGACTGCCCACTGTCATTTAAGTGTGATGCTTTTTCAGGGCAAGGATTCTTTCAGCCAAGGTTGGATCAAATGATTTGGAGCTGTTTAGAACGCGTTGGGGCAAAGGGATGCCTACACAAAGCGGCGAATTATTCCGGTCCCAAATTATGCTGAACTGTTTTATAAATATAATTTTTTAACTGGTAATTAAAACCAAATGCTCAAATGTCGTGTCTGTACTGGAGACTATTAAATAGTACCTCTATCAGGAATTAATGCTGAATACCGATTCGAAACTGAAGTAACCTGTAAAAATTCAACTCTGTAGGTTAAGATCTAAACTAACAAAGAATTTTTTTTATTTCGAAGTGTAAAATCATCAACTAATAACTTTTCACGCTCTGGGTGGAGCAAGAGGATATGTCAGACTTTTACTAACTGAAACCCACTTGTGATCTTTCAGTTGCTTTTTCCGTTCCAGGGCCACAGTAACTCTTTGGGTGTTTTTAACCTTTCAAAGGGATTAGAGACACAATAGAAAGACGAGAGAGCGATCGCCGGCGTTCGCTTGAGGGCCGGTAATCCACCACGCGGGCCCAGTGCGGATTGATGGACGTCACATGTCTTCGAATTTTTGATTCTATAACATGCCAGTTTCCTCAGGATGTTTTCCTACACCGTTTTGAGAGTAGTGGTGATGAAATGAATTACACAAAGTAATGCGTCTGGCTGGGTTTGAACTCGCGACCTACAACTCGTAAGTCGGGACTGTTACCACTCGGCCACTACGTGCAGAAAATGTCATATAAATTTTTAATTCAATTTACCTAATTATGTGAGAAAAAAAAACCATTTAAAAAAATTATTAAAGGTTTTGTGTGCAGTTTTAGTTTGTTTGAAATTCATATCTGCATTGAAATAAGAACTTTTATTTTCCCGCGTATGAGAAAATTTGATTGGACAATAACTATTTGTGTTTGTTTACCTATTTGGGCTAGTTTGCGCACGTGATGGCTTGACCTATTCATAAATAGACAGGTCGACGTTTTCAATGACGATTTTTTTGAAAAATATAACCTATATTAAAAAAGTGGTTTAATTAATTCTGCTCGTTATTCTGATCAAACTAATTTCAGGTTTTGCGCATTTAACGTTACACGTTGTATATCTATAAGATATGTTATTGAGGATTTTCCAAATAAACCACAAATTGTTTCTCTGAAAATCAAAGATTTGTTTATTTAATACGTCCTTACTATATTACAACGTTTAACTATGATCATTATACCTATAACTTACCTGAAAATCAAAGAAACGAACGAACGACGATTGACGATTTGAATGAATGAAATGTCATTTCATTACATATCTATGAAACTGTCGACGAAGCCAATACGCATCTATGAAGCTACGTGTCTGAAGACAGTAGGCCTAATACCACATTGCGGCCGTACCTACTCAGTCACTGTGTCCTACGATGACACTGTAATTCCGGGGTCTTATGGAGAATACGCCTTTGTCACGTCCGAAATGACTTTGTATCCTCCAATCCCGTTTGGTTACTTGTATATGGTATTCTTTGTAGTCCTGCAAGCATACTCTGGTGGACCCTAATTGCATGTTCTTATATACAACATATACACGAAACCATAATACAGTTTGTTCAGAATCAGTAACTGAATCGATTCTAATCATTTTTACACCAATTTATTTTATTTATTTAAAAAAAAAATTCACACAATAATAAAAGACCATGTTATAAAAATATTTTAAAAACGGTCACAAGTTCGACACCACCGACTCTAAGTAAAACACAGGTTACGGTAGGCCATAGGGGGCATTAAGCACCAGCGAACAGCTGGGTGCGGAAGCAAAACCACACCTCTGTCGCCTGGATGGCCAGTGACCATGTATTTGTGCGGACTACCAGGTAACATAACAAGCTTATAACTCTGTGATTTTTCATGATATAGTTATGTAATTTTGTAAATCAGATTCTTTACATAAAAATACTAATAGCCCGCTGGGCCCCTTCGGTTGCTGACAACTCCCTGAGGCGCGTGTGGAGCACTACGCGCCGTCGACGACATGGGCTCTGTCCGGATGTTTGGACGGCGAGCTACCCATTGCTTGCCGTCCGCAAGCCCGCACCTATGGAGGCCAGAAATCGGGATCAGACTCCCGGCGACTGGGGCGAGAGGGCCATTACCTCGAGCGTGCGGCCGCCTCCTTTGCTAGGAGGCTCGCCGCCCCGTTAGCCACCCCGCTCGCCGCCCTGCTCGCCACAAAGACTGAAGACGTGAACAGGCCGTAAGTGTCGAGGAAATAGTAAAAAGGAACATTCATTTTTACCACAAAGGTTTAATGGATATCCATATTGCCTTAATTAACAAGCAGGTTGATGCAAATCAGCTTGAAAGTAGAACCAAATAAAATACTGGCCAAGTGCGAGCCGGACTCACACAACAAGGGTCTTACGTGCCTCTTGCAAGTAAGTTATGTATGATTTGAAGTCAAAATATGCGGCATTGTAAAAGAAAAACCATTATTGTTGATTGTTCCTTCTAGCCTTCATACCGGGGCACGAGCTCTCTTTCGGATAACCATGGTACCTCCCGAACGTGCCATGTCCGTTGAGGACCTGCGTCATGCGGAAGGTAAGGACGCCGTGAGGTCTTTCCAGCCACGCCTCAAAGAGGGGACTGACCGGAAGGAACGGGGTGGGTTTTTAGTCAAGAGTCTGACACTAGTGTTATTATTTTTATTTATTTATTTTTCTCAAATTTACGCTGAACATCTATTTATTTATTATTTACCACCCATAAACATAAACATATATAATATGTAAATTATTTACCATACAACCAACACTAATAACTGATTACCTAAATATAAACCAATTTTTCAACCGTACACTCGAATTAAGGTTCAGTTGAAAACCAGCGTCAGGCAACTAGTAGTTGTCTGGCATTTTTGCTGAACTGGACCTATTTGGCGCCACCGCGAGACACACATTGTTAGTCGTCTCTTTCTTTTATAAAATATTAGTGTCTACATGTTGTTACTACATTGTGTGTATCTACGAGTGTGTATGCCAAATAAATAGTTTTCTTTCTTTCTTTCTTTTCTGACACTATCTCCCGCTCCGGCCAAGAGCGGGGGTTGTCATTGGATGATTTTTGCCCACCGTAAAAAAAAACCTATAAGTGTGGAACCCTAAAAACAAACAAAGAAAACTATAAGAGTAAGTAAAAGTGGTCGGAAAAACTACAGCACACGCTTTCTCGTTAAAAAGTAACTGCAATGGCTTTTTGTCACACGAGGTTCGACCGTTAGTAAATATATTATGATTACCCACATAGAGTTTATAAATAACCATAGTAAAAATGTTCTTTCATTTTCCATGGTTTTGATTGACTCATAGTCAAAAGCAAATAAACAGACCAATTGATTGTTTAATACATTATGATGCAATAACTATGTATGATAACTATATAAGATATCCGCAGGAGAACTAAAGTTACCGACATAGCACAAAGAATTGCCAAACTTAAGTGGCAATGGGCAGGGCACATTGTACGCAGAACAGATGGCCGTTGGGGCCAAAAGGTTCTGGAGGGGCGACTGCGTACCGGAAGACGCAACGTTGGAAGGCCGCCAATAAGGTAGACTGATGACCTGATGAAGGTTGCAGGAAACCGATGGATGCGAGGCGCACAAGATCGTTCGTTGTGGCGACGCTTGGGGGAGGCTTATGTCCAACAGTTGACGTGTATCGGCTGAAATGATGATGATGAACTATGATCATGCGGTAATCAGTGATTTACATGGAGCGACTGCCATGTCTATTAGACCTCTGCAACCCAGTTACTAGGCAACACAACACTCCTTGGATAGACATAATGGTCAGATTTTCTGGCAAAGGATTACCTGCAACGACTGCAATGAATGACAACTGGGACCAACAGCTTTACATGCTTTTGGAAAAGAACATATAAACTTGTCCAGTTTTAACCCTTCAGATACCGTCAATTAGAGACACAATAGTAAGACAATAGATGCGCGGCCACCGGTGGTCGCTTGGGGATTCATGAATTAAAACCGTATCCTCCGCCGCCTATCCGAGGCGGGCGCCTTAACCACTGGGTTATCACGATATAATTCATTCAATTATATAAATAAACTAGCTTCTTCCAGCGGCTTCACCCGTGTAAATGTAAGTTTCTCTATGTAAATTTAAAAAACCTAGTTCCATTCTCTTAGGGTTTGAATTTTGAAAAATCCTTTTGAATCTTACGTTATAAAAGGAAATCTTGAGTAAAACTTGGCGCTCCTAATCCTAGTAATTTCAGCTGTGCGTTGATATGTCAGTCAGTCAGTTTACCTATATGTAGATAAATCTTCATAGTACCTTCCTACTAAAAGGTTTCAGTACCACATTGTAATTCGCACAACATAAAAATTACGTCCTAGTTCGGAAAAGGATTTATATTTCAGCTGTCCACAAACAATAGGTATTAGTCTCAGCCTTCCAGACAGTACAGACAGACATTCCCATTTAGCAAGCCCTCAATATTTATCCGCTAGGGTTGACACATCAAACTATTGATAAAACGGCGGCCATTTAGCGGAAGGGGATGTTTAGGCGAAGACAAACGTAAAAATTGGGTATGTACCTAATCTTTTAACATTCGTGCTAAGAAAATGGTGGCCGAGTGGTAACGGCCCCGACTTAAAAGTTGTAGGTCACGGCCACAAACCCAGCCAGACTCATGACGGTTTCATCACCACTGGTTTCAAAATGGTGAAGGAAAACATCGTGAGGAAACCGGCATGTCCCAGAACCAAAAATTCGAAGACAGATGATATCCACCAACCCGCACTGGGCCTGCGTGGTGGATTACGGCCCTTTTCCTCTCCTAGAGAGGAGGCCTGCGTCCCTACAGTGGGAACATTATAAGGCCGACGATGATAATGTATATTTCCTATAAGAAACCAAAGCTTCAACGCTGCAACCCTAGCTTATGTCTAGATATAAACCCAAGGGTGAAAGTCAGTTTATTAGACACCATCAGGTGTCAAGGTTGCCAAGTCCATGAGAACAAATAACAAACGTTTATTGACCGGAGACACGGAATTGCGACGTCTTTTTGTGGGCGGCCATTTTGTATTTGTGAAAATATTTAGGAGAGACTTTTTTATTATTTTCTGTTTTTCGGTAAGTTATTGCTGTAATATTGTAGTTTATTTATGGATTTTTTTAGTAATTAAGCTAATGCTGTTGTAAGTGATTAGTTTTGTGTTAATTAAGAGATATTTTTTTATTAGGCACATCTGAAAATTATGGTCCTGCTTTGATTTATAAATCTTTTAATGAATGTAGAAGCTTTATAGTTGTAAATTGCTTCGTTATTAGGTACTTTGATATTATTGGAAGGATCCAAGAATACATTTTATAGGAATACAATGTGTGGTTTTTGACATCCCATAACTCAAATTTTATATTCTACTAGCGGTCCGTCCCGGCTTCGCACGGGCAATAAATATGCCTATAGCCTATGTTACTCAGGATGAATGTAGCTTTCCAATGGTGACAGAATTTTTGAAATCGGCACAGTAGTTTTTGAGTTTATTCATTAAAAATATACACAAAAAAACCCTTTTTATAATATAGTGAAGATAAGGAAAAATAATACTAAAAGTCCTTGATATGTGGTCCAAAAATTCATGGTTTCGATGATATCATCAATCATAGTTATTTTAGGTCAAAAATTTACATCCGTACGACAAATCTTTACTTTTGTGTCGTCGCCAGTCATCGATGATATCGAAAGTAATTTGATAGCAAATAATATTACATATTTAGGCTGTCATATTTCACGTAAGGGTGTTTTACATAGATAATCATGAATTTATCAAATTATTTTGCGTGGAAAATGAAAACAAACAAAAACGTTATTGAAAAAGAATTCATGTGCCAGTATTTTTTGATATGTCATTCACACCTTAGAGTTATGGGATATCAAAAAATACTCGTTGTATAGACCACAAACAATCATAAAAAATAGAATTGGTTTTTGTTACCACATTTTTATATTAGCTTCTTTCTGCCCTTGTCCCGTCTTATTTGTGGTCGGCGCAACATGTTGTTTTTTCTTCCATTCTACTCTATCACCCGTCATGCTATCACTAACTTCCTTTTCTTTCATGTCACTCTTCACACAATCCATCTATCTTTTGTTTGGCCTCCCACTCCCTCTCCACTCATCCACATGTATACTCATAACTCTTTTATTGAAATGCATTCCATCCCTCTTTACATGACCATACCAAGACAAACGATACCCCTTCAGCTTGTCAGTCACTGGCGCCACTTTCAAACTTCCTCTAATATACTCATTTCTCACTTTATCCAATTTCGTCACACCACACATCAATCTAAACATTCTTATCTCTGCTACGTGCAATCTTTTTTCATGTTTGTTGGTTGTCCTTAAATAATTAGATCTTAATCACATGTTAATTTTTAGTCGATTTTATCATACTCGTACTCACTTTTCACATGTTTCCAGTTTTTTCATAAACCTTCAAGAAAACCACAAACCTTGAAATAGATTTAAGTCACACGTTAATTTTTAATCAATTAAGTATCCTAACGTTTAAAACGTCCTAAGTTTTCTTGTAAAACTTCAAGAGAGAAAGTAGCTTTTACGAAAATGTCCAAAATCGTTGAACTTTACCTCAGTTACGCTAGAGTATAATAATTCCAGACACTTTATTCGCTTACTCACAAACATAAGGCTTTTAATTAAAATAAACTGCTTAATTACGTCATATTTAATTAATAAAATATTTAATTAAGTATGGAAATAAACATAATGAGCTGAGAATTAAGAGTATTAAATTTCCACGAGAGAATCTGTTACCAAACAATTAAATTAATAAATAAAATTTAAATTCAATAACAACAAACGCCTACAATAATACTGTTGGCAACGCACACAATTAGCAAACAGGGTTATTGCTTATCACAAACTGTCAGGCGCTTTCGCTGTGGACTATGTAAAAAGAACATTTTGCCTTGAAGCACGCTTGAATAAAATGAATGGAGGAACAAAACAAAAGAAGTATTAACTATTGTCGTTTGCATTTAGTTACAGTCATTTGTTTGTTTATAATAGGAGGTACCTATGATGATGCTTTAAGTTTAGATAGACATCACTGTAACAATATCAGAAAGTTCATACGATACTTGTCACCTCCTAAGATGCAATAGGTGGATGGTATATAATAGTATATTTTAACTAGTTCCATGTTCACCTCAAAGAGATGTTAGCAAGCCGTAGGGGCCCAGCAGGGCCATGCACACTACAACTATAGGAGGGTTTACGTTAGCACGCCCTCGGATAGAGGGAGTTTTCTTTCACCCCAGAACGAATGATACCAAACATAAAAAAAAACACGTCGCGCTGACCTCAAAAAATTTAGACAAGAGCAAGCAAATAATAACGTCACCTTCTAAAACTAAGGTAGGCGCCAAATAAGTGTGGAATAACGGCCATTGACCCTCTTACATTTAAAAACGGAATTAACCCTTCAGATACCGTCAATTAGAGACACAATAGTAAGACAATAGATGCGCGGCCACCGGTGGTCGCTTGGGGATTCATGAATTAAAAGCTGTCTTGAACGTCGATTCATATCATGTGTAGTTACATCTCAAAAAATTACTTTATTCTATCTTCGTCGGATCTATCGTGATCTTTTACGTTTTCTGAAAGACAATTCATTAATGGTTTTTCAGGTAAGTAACCTTCGATATATTAGAGATATTAGAAAAAGGTCAATGTACTTTATTTTATGTTTATCTGACACCATGTATAACAAAGTTATGTTTTAAGATTATTTAAAACAACGTGATCGTATTAAGACTTTCCAGACACTTGTTAATTCTAGTTATTCTCTCCAAGAACAATGATATTAACAAAACAGAAGCATGGATTACGACATAATCAGATTGCACTGAAAGTTTCAGCACCTATTCACTCGGCAACTGATACAACTTGTTACATAACTTTGTTTGTGTTGATAATGAACTAGTTCAGTAGCGTAGCAAGGCGTGGGCGCAGTGGGCCCTGGATAGATATACTTATAGATTCTTTATTGTACACCAAAAATGAAAATTACATGAGAAACTTAAAATTAAACTTTTAATAGGGTGTCACAATGGGCGGTCTTATCGCTAAAAGCAATGTTTTACAGACCACCTTTGGATGGATTTGACAGAGTGAGGGCACTTTAACAATGAGGGTTTTGTTTTATATCTTAATAGCTACTGCTAGCAGCTTCATCTGCGCGAAATTAGGTTTCTCTATAGTTTCGCTTTTGGCCACCGTTTCATCCCTTCAGGGGATGAATTACGGAAAATCCTCTCTTTGTGCCCGCCTACAACACAAAAGGAAACCTTGTGCAAAATTTAAAATACTAGTCTCAATAGTTTTGGTCAGTCAGTCAGTACTTATATCTTTTTATATATTTAGATGGACTTGCGTTTGACCGCTATTTCACCTGATGGTACGAAGATATGGTCGATACGATAGTCACTATCTCGTTTTCGAATTTATGAAAGAATAAAGCCTCGCCTGTGCACCTTCGGCCCTTCGCCCACTTCTCGATACGCGTCCAAACTAGTATCATTTTAGATTATTACTAGTGATAAGTTAGCAAGCTTTATAGTCTGAGATGTGTCTTTGTAGATAGAAATTTAAAAACTAGCCAACCTAGCATACCTTGTTCTACCATGTATATTAATCACTAGCTTTTGCCCGCAGCTTCGACCTCGTATCCTTACTAATATTATAAAAGCGAAGTACGTTTATTTGTTTGTTTGTTACATCTTCACGCCTAAATGGCAAAACCGATTATGATAAAACTTGGTACACGGATAGACCATGACCAGAACATCCCATGACTCCATGACTCCATGACTTTTTATCCCGGAAGTATGTTCCCTAGGGATAATTTTCTGCTATCACGTGGGCGAAGCCGCTGGGAGCAGCTAGTATAAAATATAATTTATGTTACTCAGGATTTATTCCTGAGTAACATAAATTATAGCAAAAGCAGCTTTCTATCGATGAAAGAATTTTAGCTATCAGACCAGTAATTCTAGAGATTACGTCTTACAAACATAACAACAAACTTTACCTCTTTATAATATTAGAAGTGTAGATAAAGAAGAAAAAATGGTGTTCGAAGTAGGAGGGTAAACAATATACGCAATAAACTACTTAGATGAAAATTGGTCAAGTTGTTTCGAAAAAGTTCGGTAACAAACAGGTGACACGAGAGTTTTATTTATATACTAGCTTTGCCCGCGCGGCTTCGCTCCCGCTCTTCCCTACTCCACCCTACTATACCCAACTCTACCCTACTCTACCCTACTCTACCCTACTCTACCCTACTCTACCCTACTCTACCCTACTCTACCCTACTCTACCCTACTCTACCCTACTCTACCCTACTCTACCCTACTCTACCCTACTTTACCCTACTCTACCCTACTCTACCCTACTCTACCCTACTCTACCCTACTCTACCCAACTACTCTACCCTACTCTACCCTACCCTACCCTACTCTACCCTACTCTACCCTACTCTACCCTACTCTACCCTACTCTACCCTACTCTACCCTACTCTACCCTACTACTCTACCCTACCCTACCCTACTCTACCCTACTCTACCCTACTCTACCCTACTCTACCCTACTCTACCCTACTCTACCCTACTCTACCCTACTCTACCCTACTCTACCCTACACTACCCTATTTTTTTTTCCATAAGAACCTTCTCCTCACAATAACAATCACAACAAATAAAAAATCAGCCAAATCGGTCAAGCCGTTTTCATGCCAAGTCGTGACAACGGAAAACGGGGGTCATTTATATATATATAGATTAGAAGATTATAAAACTGAAGAGCGTGTGTATGTTATTTGAACGGGCTAATATCAGAAACTACTGGTCCTCATAAAAAAAAATTGTTTAGTGTTGGATAACCCATTTCTCATTGAAGGCTGTAAGGGAAAGACATTAAACGCGGGGACAGGTATTCTGCTTTTTATTTTTGGTTGTGATGTAGATAATGTAGTACAAAGAGCGACACGGTTGGTAGTTTTTGGTTGATTGAGCGATTCCCGCATGGAAGAAATATTTTTGTATGGCTTCCAGATAGTTGGTAGTCTGAGTGTCTTCTGTATGTGAGTTTACTTATTTGTAAACGCACCTTTGATACAGGACTTATTAGTTTAGGGTAACGTTAAAAAATAAATCTGTGATTTTAGTGAGGTCTAATTTGCCTAAATAAACGTTTTCTCAGAAAAGTCTACCTTACTGTATTAAAACGTTGAAGTAAAAAATTATAACTTGTACCAAAAACTTACTAATGATAATAAGTACCTAACCATGGCAGAAAATAAGACACCTTTTCCTGCAAAGGTATATCATCTTTCTGGCTTTGATCCAAGTTATTTGAGGTCAGTACAACACTCCTTTTTCTTCTATTCTATTGTATCAAACGTCACGCTGTCAGTGACTTCCTTTTTTTCATTACTCCTCACATAATCTTTTGTTTGGTATTTCTCTTTCTTTTTTTTTATTATTGATAGGCTCGCGTTTGACCACCATCCTCCCACTTCACTCTAAACTTTTAAGTAACAATAGCATTTCATCCATCCTCTTCTTATGACCATACCATACCTACGATTTCCTTTGAACGTATCTTCAAAAGCTCAAAACACAATGTTGAGAGTTCTTTGAAAAACGTCACCATAATACACCAAAGGGTTCATCAGCTTCACGAAGGTAAAGAGCATCTCCTTAATCCTAGTAATCTCGTTTCCTCTCCAATTTTGTGAGGAGCTTTAAACTGATGAGACTACACGTACTTCCAATTCACAGAGTACGGAACAGTCCATCGGGGCTGACGAAGTCTGGACGATCCGGGTTTTAGGCATAGCTTCATTTGAACGGGCGCTAAAAGAATTTTGAATTATGAAAACTTATTACACGATTGACGATTTTCTTAATGACGGTTCACTAATTGATTGTCGACATACTGCTAATCTGTTTGATATACTGCTACTTTGTTTAACATACAGATATTCTGTTTGACATTTAAAAAAAAAAGAAAAAAATAGAAACCGGCTTGTTCTTGAACCAGAAATTCAAAGATATAATATGACATCCATCAATCCGCATTAACTAATCCGCATTAACGATACCTGATTCTTAGCAGTGGGAACGTAGAGCTGCTTATGCTACGCTGCAGAGTGAAGAAGCAGCAAAAATACACTCACACAAAATTATACTTTTATAATATTATGTTACGTTATCTTAATGGCGTCTCAGTTGCTGCCGGGTACAACGCTTTCGTGGTCTATGATTCTATCCTATGCCTTATAGGTAAGTGAACTTGACATAAGTAATTAATTATAATGTGCCTCACGTGGATGTCGTAATCCAACCCTTCACGTGACATTTACTATAATAGTATAGTAGATTGATCAATTATTGTTGTTATTACATGTGGAAGGACTTGTTTAATATTTTGATATAATTACTTAACTAATATTTCTCTAATAATGTGTTGGTAAGTAGTATTAAATTTTGTCATTTTAATTTTGTAAGTTTTTGTTGCTGTATTTTGTATATTTCAGTTGTTGGTGTTGGTGTCTGTATGTGTAACTTTTTTATGTACGTGTATTTGTAATATTATTACCGACGTGTATTTGATTTTGCTAGTGTGAAATAAATTTATTACTATTAATTCATTGTGTCTCTAATTATCACACTTGAAAGGTTAATATATTTATATATAAAGAGCGAGCCGAGTGGATAGTACCTACCCCGGACAGTCACCGGACGGTCGAACAGCGAGCTACCCATTGCTCGCCGTCTGCAAGAACGCACGCGTGTTACACTACACGCTTTCGACGAGTCAGGCTCGGTCCGAACGGTTACCGAACGACTGATCTGCGAGCTACATGTGGGCGATGACGGAGCACACTTGTCTAGAAGTAACCTATTCACTGACTTAAAAACCCATTTTGCTACAATCCGTCTGCTCTCGTACTGTTCACATATCCACATACCTGTTGATAGAACTGCGACTCCTCACCCACGGGCCTGATGCCCAAGGCCAGACCGACGTACGCCAGCGTCAGGACGGCAGACATGGCCAGCGCTATGGGCCGGGCTATCGGCATCATTGTGTGAACCATCTGGAAAAAAGAGAGATTTTAATTATCATAACATAACACACACAATAGCATCAGCCCTTTAATGTTCCCACTGCTGGGGCTCAGGCCTTCTCTCTCTTCTCCTTAGGAGAGGGAACGGGCCGTAATCCACCACGCGGCGCGGGCCCAGTGCGGGTTAGTGGATGTCACCTGTCTTCGTATTTTTGGTTCAAACAAATTATACAACCAAAATTACAAATGCCAAAAAAACTGAATCAAATTAAATTAATAAACAAAAATTGAATGCCATACGAGTAAGCTGCTCTACACATATAGACTGACAGTTCAAAAGTGCCTGTAAATGGTTTATTTGGAACATATGTTTTTTATTATATTGATTTTATTGAAATCCCTACTAATATTATAAATGCGAAAGTAACTCTGTCTGTCTGTCTGTCTGTTACGCTTTCACGCAAAAACTACTGAACGGATTTAGATCAAATTTGGTAGGTAGGTAGAAGAGACACTGGAATAACACATAGGCTACCTATAATTCCACTGCTGAGCACGGGTCTCTGCCCGCGCGATATAAACTGTAGGCACGGGGGCGAAGCCGCGGGCGGAAAGCTAGTACTATTATATAAATTAGAGCTTGACCGTTTTTGCCAATTGAGGTACGGGCCCCTAATAAGAAAGTTTTGATTCATTCCAAACGCGTGTGTCCACAACAGACTTGCTGAACTCTCGCGGCAGAAAATTAATTTTAACTTGCCACGTTGTGTCCAGAATATTATTATCTATATTGGACACTTTAGTTTTCTGGACACTCAATTTTTGTTTGTTTGCTTTTTTTTTGTGTAGTTTAGCTGGATATTGGACCGTAACTTAAAGATAGGTACTTTAGTGAAACGTTTTAATGCTTTAAGTTCCACAGTGCGACATAAGTGTATTAATTACAAGTGATTAGCATTCAATAGGTTAAGAAAAATACGGCCACTTAATCTTTATACCACATTAAAAGTATAAAGTCTAAGGGGATGGGAAGACTATCGGCCGCACGTGTAAAGGATCCCTATCCTGACTTCCAGCTACCAAAGGCGTGGACTTGCGGATGATGAGCAATAAGTAGCGGCCATGCAGCCGTTCGTTGACCGTCCGATCTCGAGTCATCCCCTCAAAGAGATATCAGCAAAACTCCGAAGCATATTAAGACCATGGGATGACTTCTTAAAGGGAAACCCGTGATCCTGGAACGCAAAGAGCAACAGAACATAGGCAGCTGTTTTTATTAGAGCACGATTGGCTACTGCGTTGAGTGACATGGGTTCGATTTCCACGCTTCGGAACAATATTATTATTAGTAGGCCAATAAATATCTGTATATACCGTACACGTGACCCTTGGATCCGAAAGTTTGGCTTGGGTTACACGTGTAAGAGTGTTTCCATGTTTGTTGAGAAATTGTTAGTAATCTATCTTTCCTCTCAATCGTAATATGTATATATATATTGTATGTATTATATATAAAGAAAGTTAGTTAGCCCATTTATGTCCCACTGCTGGGCGAAGGCCTCCCTCTCCCTTTTCCACACACGTCTGTCTTCGGCCATTGCAGGCCAGTCCCTCCGGTACTTATCAAGCTCATCTCTCCACCTTCGCCTTGGTCTGCCGCGATGTCGCCTTGCGTTCAATGGGACCCAATAAGTGGCTCTTTTAGCCCACCGCTCATCCGACATGCGGCAAACATGTCCGGCCCAATCCCACTTTAGAGTGGCGGCTTTAATTTTTTTTTATTATTCTTATGTATATTTAATTATAAATGACTTTGGATCACATTCTTCTTTTACTTCCTACACACTATGGTCTACATTTCTTTTTGATGTCTCCTTTCGCAGGGCTGCTGGAAGAAATTTCTTTGGAAATAAGCAGCATCTTTGTACTAACGTCTCTTATGTATGTATCTTTTTGTGTGTACTTAAATAGTAAAATAAATAAATAATTTCAAAGCTTTTATCAAATAGAAAAGTTCTGTAAAAGTCTGACTCTCCCTATGTCCCCACCATAATCGAAAGTAATTATTTGACGATTTCTTACCTAAAATTTTTAAATTTGTCATGATGATTCGGTAACATGGGCATCTCCCATGTTACCCGACTACGGCAAAGCCAAAGGAGGGTTATGATTTTGCTTATGCAAAACATTTTATCTACTTTTTAACCAACTTCAAAACGGAGGAGGTTCGGTTGCTTTTTTATTTTTTTATTATTCGTACAAGAATGTGACATACTAAGTGGTGTCTGCAATTTTCGTATAGCAGCACAATGCCTTATGGTGCAATTTCGAGTTTTGTTTTTTTTGCGTGGAACTTTAAATTTTTTTCTAAAATAAAGTACAATACGAGTAACCTAGTCACTGCTTATAACATCAGCTATCTATAATTCGTCTAAAAAGTCAAAAGGCTTTGGAATTTTATAAGGTGCTTCTATTAGTAAATAATGATCAAGATATCATAATCAAAATTGATTATATTATTGAACCAGTGTTGACTACATCAGATTTCATTGTATCCTAATAGACCAAACGACTAGGACAATCTAAGTCGTTTGACTTTTTAGACAGACTCTACCAGTAAAGTCGTCAAAAGTCCCGTCCCGTCAGAACAGACAGAAGTTTTTTTTCTTTTTTTCATTGTTGATAGGTTTGCGCTTGACCGCTATCTCACCTGATGGAAAGCGACGATGCGGTCGACGATGGAACGCGCTTACCTAGAAGAAACAGAAACCTATTCACTCTCGACTTAAAGATTCCCGGGTTGTAGCTATCTGGAAACACAGACTCCGGCAAGGAATTCCACTCTTTAGCTGCACGCACAATTAATGTGTTTCCGAAACGTTTTGTGCGAGTAGGTGGGATGTCCACCATCATGTTCGTATTTATATTACATGCAGACACTTCGATTTTATTAATATACGTATAGCTATATATACATAAGACCACTGACGATGTACTGATCGGCGATCATCTACACAAAGTATATAAATAAGTAGGTGCAATTATGAATACTAAATGCTCGCTTAGGCGTGACAACGATATCACTATTAATGACAAGAGAAAAATACTTCCTAGATATAAATTACTTATGCACATAGTTATTAATGCAGCACAACAATATCAGGTGTTATTAATCTACTTGATATTCGATAGCTTGGATCAATCGATTCCTATTAACGAGATATGTAACGCTTTTGTCCGCGACTTCGCCAACGTACCTACATAAAATATAGCCTATGTCACTCGGGAATTGGGAATAAAGTAGCTTTCTATCAGTGAAAAAAATTTAACAAACGGACGTACTTTCAGAGATTACCTCCTACAAACAAAAAAAAAAAACCTGACCTCTTTATTACATTACTGCAGATTATAAATTAATATAAAAGATGGACACAGGACTGAATCAGTCACAGTCATCAGTCAGTGACAGTTCTTGTCCATAGAGATCTACGCTTTGGAATTTAGATTAGCAATTTAGATTCACTTTTCTTGGACTGACCGACATTTGACTATTCAAAAGTGCCTGCAAATGGTCTATTTGAAATAAATGCTTTGATTTTGAATATATTTTTTTCTAGCATGTTCAGTTATAATCGCCTCTTGGGCAAGCCACAATGTGACAAATTTTGTTGCAAAATTTCAGTATTCTACTCTATTATTACTTCTCTAGAATTTTAATTCCCTTGAGTGTCAAACCTAAATTCGTTTTTGCGACATAAACGGTTTTTTTCCGTTAACTTAAAAGATTGACATTTACACAGCAAAAACAAGAACCGTCTCGGGAACACGTAAATGTATTGAGTTGAAATTTCACGGCGGTTCTTGACAGACGTCTGTCTGTCAAGAACCGCCGTGAAATTTCAACGGATTTCGGACGGACGGACAACAAAGTGATTTTATAAGGGTTCCGTTTTTCCTTTTGAGGTAGGAAACCATAAAAAGAATCTATGGTTTTGTCTCTAGTCGCTTCTCAATGGTAGATAAGAAGCTAAGTAGTTTCTTTAGTATGATAACATCGAATTTTGAAACTTTGCACCCCAGATCACAAATCGAGATTGAACTAGAATATATTTCATTTTATTCTAAAAAAAATATTCCATCCAATGATTACTGTTGTTGAATTCTAATTAGCAGGCACAAAACGACTTATTACCATAACCCTCTAATCAAGCACCACAAAGAAATAATCAACAATCAAACAAAATAATGGAATTTTATTTCAATTGCAAACATTATTGCAATTGAAATAAAAATCAAATTTTCTACGCAAACATGTTTTTTTTATGAGTGGCCTCTCGCAGGTCAACCTAGGAGGTAGTCGTCTGCTTAACCGGACTTGCCTGTGGCGGCCCTGATGTAAAATCAAAGCCTCTAGCCAGGGCTTAGCAAATTTTCCACGCAAACATGTTTTATGGACAAGTTCCATAATCAAAATAGCATAGCGCTCTACGTGTAGGGGGCCACACAGGAAATTGAATTCCGTAGCCTATCCATGCTAAGATTGCATCGGTGATACGACTGAGGTTAAATTATGGAGGCCACATTGATTGTGGTGTAAACAGATGTTAACAGGTATGTGTAATGGATATAGAGACATCACGCTAGTACTTCTGTGGGATTAAGCAGTGGTGTAAAATGTATATACATTATAAAAAATTCAAAAAAAATCTTAAGTGGGTGAAACATTTGAATAATTCTGACCCTAATAAAACTATATCTAACTAGTGAATTGACCCAAAGATGTAACGTTTAGGAAAAAGAATAGCATAGAGATAGAAAAACATACAATTTTAAGATAGATAATCTTAATCTTCTGTAGGAGGGTTGAAAAATAAAAGTAACGTAATTCCTACTCAACTTTTAAGGCGTGCTATAATGAATGTTAGAGATCACTTTGAAGAGTGCTATTTAAAGCCACGAAGGACGACATTTGAATAAAATTATTTTCTTAATGTAATTTTCTGTCATTTCTGATTTAGTAATTAAACGCATTTAGGTTGTTTTTGTTTTTTGCGAGAGCAGTGGTGGCCGAGTGGTATTGGCTCCGACTTACGAGTTGTAGGTTGCGGGTTCGAACCCAGTCAGGCGCATTACTTTGTTTAATTTATTTCATCACCACTGCTCGCAAAACGGTGAAGGAACACATCGTGAGGAAACCGGCATGTCCTAGAACCAAAAATTCAAAGACATGTGACATCCACCAACCCGCACTAGACCCGCGTGGTGAATTACGGCCCATTCCCTCTCCTAGAGAGGAGGCCTAAGTCGCAACAGTGGGAACATTAAAAAGGCTGATGATGAGGTTGTTTTTTATTCATATGCCTACAAAAATAAGTTTTATTCTGAGACACCCAGTATAAAATAGGTATCCAAAAGAATATCAACATAGAACATACACACAACCAATAACATTAAAAATCAACCATTCCAAGAAATTAATTTATTTTGTCGCTTCCAATGCTTCATGAGGAGCAAGCCTACTCGACCTGCTTGGCAAATTGAATTATACACGAAGCGTTCTTTTTCTCTAAAGCCGTTGTTTGATAAATTGCATCGGCCAACGATTGTGGCGGGTGTAGGCGACCCGAGTGGTGGTCGGGTCGGGCGGTCCGCAACAAGTTTTTTGTTTTAAATGCATGGGTTTAATTTTTCCTATTCGTTTTGTGGGTTATACGGGTTTACTGGTAATTGGAGTGTGTGGTTCTCCCTTTGATTGAATTCCTATCAGAAAATAGGAAAATAAAAAGGAAACGGTTGAATTGGAGTTCTCGTATCTATGTAAAAGATGCTGTAATTATTATAAATGATTTTGGCCAGTATTACATTCTCTATAGGCTAATTTTATACTCTACTTTAGGTTGTTATTTTAATATATATTTTTTGTTTTTATTTTTACTTTATTTACATTGTATTTACAAAGCAATGACAAGTAACATGTCACAGAGATATTTGTAATATATAACATGATTGAAAAGAGTGTCTATGGAGTTTCTTTCAAATTCTTCTCCATAGAAATCTATACTTTGGAATGACTTCTGTCTGACTGCCTTCATGACATTCCAAAAGTGCCTGTAAATGGTTTATTTCGAATAAAATGCTTTGAACCTTAACCCTTCAGATACCGTCAATTAGAGACACAATAGTAAGACAATAGATGCGCGGCCACCGGTGGTCGCTTGGGGATTCATGAATTAAACACTGACATTTAAATCTCCAATGTGGTGTAAGTACCATTCATCATCTGCTACAATAAATACCATTTTAGGCTGACCCCACATTAGGCATGCGCGTTTTTCGGGCGTGTGAGTAGTGCGAGCGCCACGAGCGCGCTGCGTGAGCGTGGCGTTTTGCTGCCCTGCGGCGTGTGTGTAGAGTGCACGCGACGCGCACACGGCGCTCGCGTCGCGTTCTTAATCCTTTGCCCGCTATCCCCGCCGCCCGCTATTGTTTTAAAACAAAGTTACTCTTCAGTGTTTGCTGCCGTGGGTAGTGTACGCAGCGCCAGCGCTGCAGGCTCGTTGGACACACGTCACACAGCGGTAACACGCGACGTTTACGGAGCGCGCTCGCGGCGCTCACGCGTCCTTTGCGTCACTCACACGCCCGAGGAACGCACACGTCTAATGTGGGGGACGCCTTATGTAGGTTTAAGTTTAGTTGCAACTATATAAACAGTCAAAGGCGAGCCTATTGCGCGCTTTGATTTAATAACCCTGGATTACGGTCTATACCTACATCCGTCAAGTATTGTATTTTTTCACGACTATAAATGTACCAGTATTTAGTTATCGGTAACTAGTAGTCTGTATTTTTAGTAGCGGATGCTTACAAGGTCAATCATTGAAGTAACATAACAATAAATAACTAGGTCTGTTGACCTAAAATTTGAAATACTTAATTATCTAATTACTGTAGCCTATTATACAGCTGAATAGAAAATTATAAACTGGTTGAACTCAGGATGTATTTGGGAATCAACACACATTATGTATTTGTATTGTACTTGTCACCTTATCTATTTATTTTAGTTTTTATTTATAACTCATTTGTTGTATTTTTAGTTCCTTTTTCCATGCACATTTTTGATTTCACTGCACCGTTCCGGTCTTTATGTCGACACAGCGACCGGCCCACGCTGAAAACCAGCGCTGTGAGCTCGTCGCATTATGCGTGAGGTTGCAGGTTTATGCTGAGCGTTCGGCCGTTTTGCACGGATGTGAGGCATATCTTCCCTATCAATTTCAAATTGTTATATTATGTTTGTTAGCTAGTTTTAAGATTGCGTCTTTTTCGCGTAAATAAACTGTTTTTCTTTCTTTCTTTGTATTATGCTTTGGTTGTAGGCAGCGGATCACAATTATATCTTTTTTATGTGGGAATTCAACAAATAACTTATCTAGCTCTGTGTGGAGCGAGAAGGAGTCATCGTCATTATTTCAGCCGAAAGACGTCCACAGTTGGACATAGGACTACTACAAGTGTCGCCACAATGAGCGGTCTTATATGCGTCTCTCATTCATCCGATTGAAGCAACCTTTACCAGCACCACCTTGTAGGTCGCTATCTGCTCTGCGAGGAATTTGTCCTGTTCAATTCTCCCTGAGGGGAGTATTAGAGTTTAATTAACCAAAACTCCTTTGATCCTTAATACTCCTTTTGGTTCGTAACGTTTAGTTGAGATAAGTTATTTCACATCTGGAGCCTTACCATGACATTTAAAATGTAAGCAAGAAAGAGGGATAGAGCTATAGGTACACCCTATACAGAGTTATTTGTAAAACACTGAAACACTGGCAATTTCTCAGGACTAACGTCATAAACAACAACTTTTGTTCTATGACTTAAAAGTTATATTTTAGCCGTTGTCGTCGTTGGGTGCCGTCAGTTGAAACCGGTCATATCTTAGCTGCCAGTGACTTAATTTAGTTTTTTTTTTTTAATTTTGTTTAATTATCTACATTGTGCTCACATAATAGAAGCAACAAGAAATAATGTAACCAAACATTATAATAGGTCTTTACCTATGAAATTGCCGGTTTGCAGTACTGGCCATTCCAAATCAAAATAATTTTTGTTTGGCTAAGAATTCTAATTGCAAATTAATTTTATTTTAACACATGAATTTTTTTTTTCAAAAGTAGTCATTTGTTTATTGAATAGTGTTACATTTTCATCGCATTTCAATCTTTTTCGTCATCATGGATACGTTAAAAATTCGAGTAATTATGGAATATGAGTACCGTCGTGGCAGCAACGCGGCACAAGCGGCACGCAACATCAACGACGTTTATGAAGCTAACACTAGAAACCAACGCACCACCTGTTATTGGTTTGCTCGCTTCCGTTCTGGAAATTTCGACCTGAAAAATGAACCTCGCGGTCGTCCGAAGACTTTGGTCGACAATGACGAATTAAAGGCGATTGTGAAAGCTGATGATACACAATCTACGGCTGAATTAGCAGCAGCGTTCGACGTTAGCGTCAAAACAATATTGGTCCATTTGCTTCAAATTGGCAAGGTAAAAAAGCTTGACAAATGGGTGTCCCACGAACTCAATGATGGCCAGCGCGAAGTACGCGTCGAGACGTGCCTTGCACTGCTCAACAGACACACAAATGAAGGAATTTTGAACCGCATTGTTACCTGCGATGAAAAATGGATTCTGTTTGATAACCGCAAGCGCTTAGCAAGTTGGTTAGTGCGCACCTAAACAATGCCCTAAACGAAAACTTACCCCTAGAAAAGTGATGGTCACTGTTTGGTGGTCTAGCGCCGGTGTGATTCATCACAGCTTCTTACCAAACGGGGTGATCATTACTGCAGAAGTGTACTGTGAAGAACTGAACACAATGATGGAGAAGCTGGCACATCTCCAAGCAGCATTGGTCAATCGCTCGTCTCCGCTGCTCCTGCACGACAACGCGCGACCTCATACTGCAAAGCAGACGGTCTCCAAGTTGCAAGAACTGGGGTTGGAAGCTCTCCGTCATCCGCCCTACTCACCAGACCTTGCGCCTACAGACTACTACTTTTTCCAGAATTTGGACAACTTCTTGGCGGGAAAAAAATTCAATACCCGAGAGGCAGTACAAAATGCCTTTGAAGAATTGGTTGCCTCCCGTCCAGCCGATTTCTTTAAGAAGGGCATCAATAAACTGCCACTTCGTTGGCAAAGATGCATTGATTGCATGGGTGATTACTTCAATTAATACAAATAAAAAATACATGAAAAAAATTCGTTTAAAGACCTAATATGTAACACATAATATGATTTAAAAAAGTGTCAATGGAGTTTCTTACACGTTCTTCTCCATAGAGATCTACGCTTTGGAACGAGCAATTTAGCTTCACTTTTCTTGGACTGACCGACATTTGACTATTCAAAAGTGCCTACATTTGGTCTGCTTGAAAATAAACGTTCTATATATTACGAAGTCTATGCGAAGCAAGAGATAGTACAATAGCTGCGGGGATCGGACGGCGGGCGTGCTTGATGCGCTTGTATCGCTTCATACAGACGTAGGTAGGTATAGCAAAATACAGAGTTGAAATGTGTTAGATTGAACTACGAAATCTTGAAGGTTTGATTTTGGTAAAGTAATACAGTCCTGCAAGGTTGTGAATGTTTTACAAATAACCCAATATAGCTCCGTCCCTTTAACGGTTCAGTTTAGGTCGTCAAATGAATTACATTAAGTAGTAGTAGGGCCTTTGATCTTTCTGAAGATCATCACCAATAGGTAAGCTCTGTGTATGTCGATCTAGTTCATCCCCTGCCATTTGTAGGTACTAACATTTACTCTGCAAACACCAAGTCAGCAGTATTCTATTTATTTTCTAAACTCAACGTTGAAAATGTAAACTAATACAGGCTGACTCGGCAAACATTGTTCTGATATATAAATTATCGAATAAAAAATTGGGAGTGGAGGTAGGAGGGTGAAAAATAGCATACAACCTGTTTCTCAGAACTACCAAATGTCCTCTGAAAATTTCATAAAAATTGATAAAATCCTTTCGGAGGTGTTCGATTACAAACACTGTGATAGGAGATTTAAATATGATAGAAGATTTAAAAAAGGTAATGTTTTATCTATTTCTGGACTTTTATATTTTGGTTTGTCATTAACATCATCATATTATTTCAACCATAAGACGGCCACTGTTTTTGTAGCTAATGAATAAACTCAAAAACTACTTCATGAAAAAATCCTTCATTTGCAAAACGCTACCGTATTATGCTAGTGGGTTAAACGTGGGCAAAATCAGAAATATCAGAAACGTTTAATTCAAATAGACCAATTACAGGCACTTTTGAATTGTCAAAATGTCGGTGAGTCAAAAAAGTGAAGCTAAATTGCATCCAAAGCGTAGATCTCTATGGAGAAAGACGTGCAATAAACTCCATAGACACTTTTAATTTATATTGTGAGTTACAGAAACCACTTGCAAAAGCTAGTCAAGTTATGAAAATTAACCTTCCGTAAGCAAAGTGTGTTTACAAATATAACCTACAACCCAAAAATTATCATAACAAACCTTTTCAACCCCCAACTGCTTAAAAGACATAATTTGTACAGGGTTTTATTATGAAATTCTACAGAATTACATCTCCAGGTTTTATGAAAACTGGACAAGCAAGGAGTGTTAAAATATGTTAATTTTACACAATTATGCGCAGTCAGCGACTAGCGGAGGTAAAACTTGGACAGATGTGGAACAAATATTACGTCATTTTTAAAACCACAGACCTTAGAGTAACCTCCACGGCAATTGCTTAACTTCTCAGACCCTAGTGTACCGAAAACGGTACATCTCGGTACCAGCTAACTTAAACCTTGTTTTCACATAACACAACGGTACACATCGGTACCAGGTAACTTAAACCTTATTTTTTACGTAATAACGTTTAAGTTAGCTGATACGTGGTGAACCGTTTTCGGTACACTGGGGCCTGAGAGGTAAAATTGGTACTGATAAGATTTTTCATAGAATTCCAGCGTGTTAGTGTCATCATTTTACTCATAAGAAGTGACGACAGTGAGAGTTCTGACTATACCCATGTATAAATGAAGAATAGAAATACTTTTATTCGGGACAGACACAGCACAACAGTTACAAATACAAAGTAAAAAAGGACAACGGCAGAGAATCCCACTCCTTAATGAATGTGTTCCCAAAGCGCTTTGTACATATTTGGTGGGATGTCCACCATATACCGATGGCGTAACACCGCGCCGTATCTAGGTCTTCTGGTCCGATGATGGAACGGACTTAGCGGAATTAAATTGTACAATTCCAATGCACACTACCCGAAATGTAAACGATAGACACCCGACAGGCTAGCAACTCGGCGTCGATGCTCAAGACTTTGAAGTTAGAATAGAATAGAATAGAATAGAATAGAATAGAATAGAATAGAATAGAATAGAATAGAATAGAATAGAATAGAATAGAATAGAATAGAATAGAATAGAATAGAATAGAATAGAATAGAATAGAATAGAATAGAATAGAATAGAATAGAATAGAATAGAATAGAATAGAATAGAATAGAATAGAATAGAATAGAATAGAATAGAATAGAATAGAATAGAATAGAATAGAATAGAATAGAATAGAATAGAATAGAATAGAATAGAATAGAATAGAATAGAATAGAAATACTTTTATTCAGAACAGACACAGCACGACAGTTGTAAACATAAAATAAAAAATATAAAAAAATCACAAAAGTACAAAGTGCGCCGAGTGTGCCCGCACCGAAAGGGTGACCATCTCATCATTTGCTAGGCGTTAGACACCCAGCGCTGATTTTTAGTTGGCACCCACAGACCAGGGTAAACAAATGAACATATTACAATACTAGTATAACATAATACTGCTGGTGTATAATTGCATTGAAATTAAATACATAAATAGGTAACTAATAAATAGCAACACAATACTATCAGAAGTTTTGACTGTATTTTGCTTTGGCTAGCAAAAAAATAATGGTTCATAATTATATCGTCTCCAGCTATGTACTGCAGGTCCGATGCGGCCATTCCGCCGTCTACGTTGTGAGCCAAGAAAATAAATGTAGTTATGACGGGATTTGTCCTTTTGTTATGACATAATTTTGCTTGGTCTGTAGGAATGAGGGCAGTTGTACATCACGGATATAAGTACTGTCATCATATCATCATAATTTCAGACGAAATACGTCCACTGTTGGAAACTGGCCTCCCCCAAACGTCGTCATAATCAACGGTCCTGTGCGTCTCGTATCCAGTAAATTATGTTATTTTTTTCTCTAAAAATGATAAAGGAAAACGTCTTGACGAAATTGGCGTGACTCCTAGAACGTAAAACCAACCTCTCAAAAGAGCGGAATGCCCTGTTTTTCATATTGAGGTGAGAATGGAATTTAGTGATTGATCTCCTCCATCCAAAAAAAAGGAACATACGTATAGTTCAGGCAACCAAATAGCTATCGGACACATCCCGCAACATGTCTGCTTAAGCAATGGATTGCCTTATACCGGACATTGCTGTATTGATTGCCAATGCAAAACTCATTTGCCAATGTAAAATATTGACACGGATTACTTTTTTCTTTTCGCCAGAAATGAAACCAAGGTTATAAGTTCCTATAGCCACCTTCCATTGCCATAATCAGAAGTCAAAAAACGCAAAAAGGCTTTTTTGCGTACCGACTGTTTTTTGTCTTCCTAACCTCGTTATTGATACTTTCAGCTCAACATGTACCATTTAACAAATTAAACTGTTAAAGAGGAAAACCAAATTAATGAACTTGGAAATTGAATTGGAGTTTCTTGCACATTCTTCTCCATAGAGATCTACGCTTTGGAACGTGCAATTCAGCTTCACTTGTTTGTTGGACTGACCGAAATTTTTACAATTCAAAAATGCCTGTAATTGGTCTATTTGAAATAAACGTTTCTGATTTCTAACTTTAGTTGCTTTCTCAAATCTTAGTTTGAGAACAGTCTGAAACTGTTCAAAACAAAAATTAAAACAGTTCGGCCACGGTAATAGTATCATACAGTATTGTAACTCGGCCGCATCTTTGAAATAAATGCCTACAGCCGTGCGGTACGTAAACATGCGATAGGGCTGCCCGCCTCCAGCATTCTAATTACATTTGCCTACTTTGTGTTTCCATTTAGTTTTGTGATTGTAAATATACTTACTTTTTTATATAAACAAAATATTTTGTGGATTGAATAGGAAGGTTCAATAAAAATGCGTGTTGTTTTTTGATTGGTAGATTTAAATAAAATGCTTTTTCTAGTATTATTCATACACATAGTACAATAAACCACTATTATTAATAATAAAATACCACGTCTTTACTTTGAATTATACAAACTAACAATAATCGCGCGATTATTGTTAAAAAAAACCGTCGTATCCGCTCGTCACTGCGGCACAGTTGTGATGGCCGCGACTGTCTACATGCCGAGCCCATGCTACAACCGAGGCGCGTAGGTATAGCTCGCGATTCGTCCGTTTGTATGAAGTTGGAATACTGTATGATATTATTACCGTGGTTCGGCTTCCCAATTAAGAATAAAGGACAATAATTTTACCGTTCCCGAAACTAACTAACAAATAAATTAAACTCCTTGTTCAATAAATTACACAAGAGCTGTCGACTGTACTTGTCTGCAAGTCTTATCGATTGTTGTACAATCACACAATCTAAATGGGGACTTCTAATTAATTATGCTTCGTCACGAAAAGTGGATAGATAGACACCAAGGCAAACCTTGGTTTAGAGATTAATGGACCCGCGAAACTTAACGAAATCTATACTTATAATAAATCTGTAGAAGTGTTAGTAGTGCGCGCATCACGTAAAATGTACGAAATTGATGCAGATAACTTTTATACCTATGGCTCGCGGTCCGCAAGTCCGCGTCTACGGTGGCCGTAAATCGGGATCGAAATCCCGGCGCCGTTGCCTGATGCGGTCGGCCTCCTTCTTTACTAGCATTACTGCTTCGCCGAAAGAGGCGACCTCCTGCCACTCCTCTTCGCTCCGGACCAAGGCCCGGCGCGAGAGGTCTTCGCCGCCGATCGTGTGTAGCTTGATAAATTATTTAGGTTGACTATATTGAAAGATATACTACATTCATTAACTGTTAGGCATTACGAAGTATGGCCGGGTGAGCTAGTAAGTAGGTAATAAGAATATTATTTTAGTTTAGGTTAGGTTATGTTCTAGTATGTTCATTAGATTAGGAAGGGGGCAAGCTCGTTCAAACATGGTGGTTGTTGCGAACATTTTGCAGTTTGTAAAGGTTAGGATATGCCGTGTTTTATATTTAGGTACCTACCTTGCTTACTTGACCGCGAGGTATACCTACTATAAATTAATTCAGTTTAAAAATGAATGAATATTTTCTTTTTTAATTAGGGTGGTTTAAAATCTGTTTATTGAATTAAATAATAGTTTATGGTAAAAGCAAGTTTTAATTCTTCCAACTTACTTCGTTCCTTGTTAGTAGCACAGCAAATGGTATTTAACCCTTCAGATACCGTCAATTAGAGACACAATAGTAAGACAATAGATGCGCGGCCACCGGTGGTCGCTTGGGGATTCATGAATTAAGAATAATGTGTGGAACTTGATTTGAGCCAGTATTCTCATTCTTTTTCTTTTAAAATATTCAAATGTTGTGGGATTGCTTTTAGCTTAAATTATATACACATACGTGGATATGATTCAACTCGGATTCTATTAGAATTTGCAACATGTGGCTAATGTAGTTAATTACGCACTGGTATAAAAGACACACAGACTATAAAAACGGGTTGCACAAATTGTGCTACGGTCGCGTCATGGTGTTGCCACTTTATATAAATGTATGTATTTATCACTTTATTTATTTATTTTAGTTATATTTTTCGGATTACATCTTTTGTTTAACTGAACTGCATCGTTTACGTCGACACAGCGACCGGCCCACGTTGAAAACCAGCGCTGTGAGCTCATCGCATTATGCGCGAGGTCACAGCTTTATGCTGAGCGTTGGGCCGTTTTGCGCGTTTATCGACTGATGTTATGTTATGTTTGTTTTTAGCTTTAAGTATGCGTATTTAGCGTAAATAAAATGTTTTTCTTTCTTTCTTTCTTCTTGTATAGGTACCTAGATTATATTCAAGAACGTTAAGTATTATTTAAATGAAAATGATACACAAAAGTCTGCTAAATGCGACAAAATAAAAAGCAACAAATAAACTTGAAACAAAAATATACTAACATTAATTTAAACTTGAGATTAAACAAAAAAAAAAAAAAGTAAAAAAAAAACTATTTTTTTCTAACCTTGAGGAAAACAATGCAGGTAGAATGATTTGGTCATAGTACAAAAAAGAGAGAACTCCATTCAAATTTCGTTCCAGTCGCGTTGGTAACAATAGTAATCCATGAACAATAAATAATTTACAGAGCTCCTAAAGACCATCATCCGCTGCGCTCACTCAGCATCCGCGTGCTGCCGTCACCGCCGGGATTCCGATCCCGATTTCCGGCCACTGTAGACGCGGGCTTGCGGACGGCGAGGCAGCTCGCTGTCCGACCGTCCGGTAACTGTCCGGACCGAGCCCAAGACGTCGATGGCGTGCACTGTTCCCGCGCGCCTCAAGGAGTTGTCAAGGAATTGTTGTTGTTGTTGTTGTCAGCAGCAGGAGGGGCCCAGCTGGGTCGAAGCCTACTGGGGCCAGGGTTATCCGAAAGGAAACTCGAGCCCCGGTATGAAGGCTAGAAGGAACGGGGTGGTTTTAGTCAGTAAGAGTCTGACACTATCTCCCGCTACGCCCAAGAGTGGGGGTTGTCATTGGATGATTTTCTCCTTCATAAAAAAAGCATCCGCGTGCTAAGAAATTTTAAAAGAGTATTAACTAGTTTTGCAAGTTTTTTTTTATCATAGTCATCTAAATGACATCTCCTGCCCTTGGACGGAGCGGGATGCGTATCAGACTTTTACTGACTACAAACCCTCTCCTGCTCCTTCTTTGCCATTGTTCCAGGGCCCTGGAGATCTCATTTACGTCACCTATGCCCCCTGCCCTATGAGTTTTGCAGGAATACTTACCAAATTGTATTCCAACAGTGGATTATTGCAATCTACGCTAAAAAGAAAATACGCTTCTGTCAAGACTCTTCTGTCTCTGTCTATCAGACAGACCAACGTCTATCTGTCTGTCAAGACCCTTGGCAAAACCCTAAAAATACACTATCGCTAACTGAAATAACTACATTATATTCAAAAAAAATATAGTATAATCTACGCTACTAGACTGAAACCGCTAGAAAACGGTTGTTAAAAATATAACTAGTGGAATTCCATTCTGCGTCACACAAGTTTTCCAACTAAAGCCTCTCGCCCACGGCGACTTTTTGTAGCGATACTAATGCGCTACTAAAGCGCTACAGTATCGCTACTGTATCGATGCAAATGTGCGACCGCATCGGACGACATTGGGAAGAAAACGGAGGGAGGGTGGCGCGTAAGTGAAACATTCTACAAAAAAACTTGATTCCACCATCTCATTTCAACCATTGGACAACCCGACGCACGGCGTTTCAAACTTTACGTTGTTTAAACCTCTACGGTCCAGACTAAGCGTTTCACCTCGTTTACCGCGTATATCTAAAGACTGGAACAATTTGCCTGCTGCGGTCTTCCTGTCCGATTATAATTTTGTGTATTCAAGGTCAGAGTGAATACATGCTCTTAATAAACTAGTGCGCCTCACCACCACACCACGATTGCATGACTATTTACCATCAGGTGGGATCGCAGTCAAGCACTAGTTTATATCAGTAAAAAAAATGTGCTGTTACTGAATTGCGTTTGCATCGCGACAGAAACGCGATAGTATCGCGTTTGCATCGCGACTTGTAATCGTGATGTGGGCAAGGGCAAACAGCTAGCGACCGCATCGCGACTGTATCGAAGAAAACGCGCGACAGCATCGCTACTGCATCTCTACAAAAAGTCGCCGTGGGCAAGGACCCTTATAACGATCAAAATTAAAACTCAACTCTGCACTATGTGATTAGTCCACCCAAAGCTTCCTACGACTGAACCAATTTAAACTTTTAACGACAAAATATTCCCAAACTAAAGCATTTGGTGCTTCTATCTCAATTCTATTTTAGAATTAGAACCACTTGTTACATTACCTACTTTTCCGTGTAATCTACTGCACGCGATTGTATGTAGAATCCCTACTAATATTATAAATGCGAAAGTAACTCTGTTGTCTGTCTGTCTGTTACGCTTTCACGCAAAAACTACTGAACGGATTTAGATCAAATTTGGTAGGTAGGTAGAAGAGACACTGGAATAACACATAGGCTACCTACAATTCCACTGCTGAGCACGGGTCTCTGCCCGGGCGACTGTAGTCCACGCGGGCGAAACCGCGGGCGGAGAGCTAGTAAAATATAATTATATTTACTAGTTTCTGCAAGCGGCTTCGCCGGCGTGGATTTAAGTTTCTGCATATAAACTTTGGACCGTTTCATCCCAAAAAATAAAATCTCCTTAGGGAGTCAAGGAAAAATCCTCTCTTAGTGCTTGTATAAGTCATAAAAAGAAGCCTTGTGTAAAATTTCACGGTCCTAGGCCCAATAGTTTCGGCTGTGCGTTGATATGTCAGTTAGTTTCTCCTTTTAATTATATAACTAGTTTTTGGCCGTTAAAATATAGACTAATGTCACTGAAGAATAAACCAGTTTTCTATCTGTAAAATAATAATTTCAGCAATCGGACCAGTACTTTCAGAGATTACCTTCTGCAAACAAAAAAAAAACAAACTTTACCTATTTATAATATTACTGTAGATAGATATTAAGGTGATGCATCTCGACACATTTTCACTGTTTTCTTGTGGATATTATCTAGGCTTCTATTGAAATCTATTTCTAAATTTGTGTAAAACTAATCCAGTAAAGACCTCTGAAAATCTTCTATTTTGTATGAACGTTGACACTTCCTAAATAGCCTAAAAATTAAAAAAGTCAAAAAGTAAAACCTATAGAAGCCTTGCAAATTTTATTAAGATTCTAAATGTCGGCAACTTTTTTCAAAAACTATTAAGAATTTAAAAAAAACAGTTATTTCTTGGAGCAAGTTTTGTGAAAGATTCGAGTAAATCTCGGAATTATCGAATACTATCCGAGTTTTCAGGCGTTATCCCTCTTTTTTGCGTTGCCTTTTCGACAAACATTGCGTTGGATTGCGTTAGATGAAGTAACAAGCTTTTAAACTATTTTCGATGTTTACGATAGGCGAGTGGAAAAGGACCCTCTTAATCTGTAAGTTAATCCTAAGATTGCGTCTTTTTCGTCAACTAAAATGTTTTTCTTTCTTACTTCCTAAAATTGCCCCAAGGTAACGGATGCCTAATGCATACTTTCTATCCTAGGAGGATTCCCAGGATCGAAAGTATGCTCTATTTCAGGACATGGTCTACCCGTGTACCTATCTAAACCCCTTCATCAGTTTCAGCGTGAAGTAGTAATAAACACAAAATAAGTGCACACAAATTTTCATCTTTATAATATTAGTGAGATAGGCCAGTTATTTATGTAACGGCGCAGTACAAAGCACCAGCACCGTAACTCTATTGATTTTATCACCAAAAATAACGTAAATATGCCCGACAAAGTATCGACGACATTTATTTAAGGCTCATCCCAACTCCATCAGCATGAAAGTTGTGAGAAAAACGAAAATGCCACAAAAAGTACCGGAGGGATTACATTGGGACACTCTTTGGGTTTTGAATGCGTAAGCTGACATATTTGGGTATTTAGGAAAAGACTAAATTCACTGTCTAGCGAAAAAACTATCACGCAGGACTCAAAACACTCTTGGTATAACTACGGTGCGTATTTTTATTGTAGGCTAGAACACAGCCATAGGATTATAGAAAACTAGCTTTCCGCCCGCGGCTTCGCCCGCGTGGTCAGAGACCCGTGCTCAGCAGTGGAATTATAGGTAGCCTATGTGTTATTCCAGTGTCTCTTCTACCTACCTACCAAATTTGATCTAAATCCGTTCAGTAGTTTTTGCGTGAAAGCGTAACAGACAGACAGACAGACAGAGTTACTTTCGCATTTATAATATTAGTAGGGATATAGGCATATTTTGTATTGTTTTTTTTTGTTAATCTGCGGTTACAATGGTCAATTAAGCGCATTGGTCTTCTATAGCACAAAATAGATAGGTACAGAAGATAACACACAAAGAGCGCTCGAGCAACGCACACATAGACAATGGTCACGGACACGATATCTCGACTCGATTCCAGATCATTGCGAGCGCCTGATCTCTCTCTCTGAACCTGCTTGAGACACGAGTCTGTGAACTTTTTTGTGAAATGGAGCAAAAAAAAAAGTTGTAAATGTTTAGTGGTCGGTTTTTAAATTCAACATTAAATGCTGAAATATCGTTGCATATATTCTTCTCTTTTATGTACAACTAGCTTCTGCCAGCGACTTCGTACGCGGATCCTGTTGCTTATGCCAGCGACTACGGGGTCGTCAAAATTAAAGATCTGAAACGTCTGATGTCGAATTCTAAGAGCTCGGAGACTGGAAAACAACGTGATGCGCGAGACGATTCGAGACGTTTCAGATCTCTCCCTTCCACTTACGCGCGTGACAGTGTGCTCACACCTTAGACATGGTGCCAATGTCTCCGTGTTCGATGTAATTAATAAATGGGTTATAGGAAAACGCGCTCCTTTATTTCCAAAAAGTGTTCCCATAGCGTGATCTAACTCGACGCCAACGCCATTTACGAAACGTTTAGAAAACGGAAACTGCATATTATTTACCCAAATATTATAGTATCTTAGCCATGTGCAGCGCCCCTTAGTGAACTCCACAGCTGGTGACGTACCTTATTATTTGCGGTTGCTACAGTAATCGGGTCTAGGGATCGAATCGCAAAATTAAGTTTGTTTTTATTGTATATACTTTTCCGGAATAAAAAGTACCCAGTGTGGTGCCCAGAATATTAAAGAATAATTATACCAAGTTTCATCGTAATCGGACCAGTAGTTTTTGCGTGATGCCTGAACAAACAGACAGACAGACAAAAAAGTTTTTAATCACATTTTTGGGTTCGGTGCGGTCTAGTAGCACCCCCTGCCGTTTATTTTTTTTATATTTTCAAAGTACAGAATTTTAACTTCTACAGATTTATTATAAGTATAAGTAGGTACCTAAATTACGTCTAATACAATGAAATAACATATTTGATACCTATTTAAAACTACAGCTAAATAAATTTAAAAAAAAAGTTTAATTTATAATTAAGCTAATACTAAGAAATATTTAAACACTACCAAAATAACTAATACCTATTTTATAAAATAACAACCAAAGAAATCTAAAAATAAATGATTAAACGTAAGAGTAGACAAAAATAAACAAAAAGCTCCGAACTGCTAAGCTATCGGGAATTACACGTGTTATTATAATAATAATAATAATTCACCACCGGCCGCGGTGCAACGTCAACCCAGTGTTTCACCGCGACCCGACCACGTTGGTGAGGATGGTGATGACGGGGCTATATCCGTGAGTACCCAGTGCAATGCACGTTTGAGGAGCGCTTTGGAGGATGCATTCCGGGAGTACCGCTCTATGCCACCAGAGCTTAGGCCTCGTCTGCCCCGTTTGCCTATGCATAGGAAAAATAGGGCTTTGGTGTGTGCTCTAGATTCTCAGTTATCAAATTGTTTTGATAGCAGCGAAGACCTTACCGATACCCACTCGATCTTGTACTGTGCGGCTGCAGCGGCGTGTCGTGTAGCTCACGTCAAAATTCCAAATAGTGACAGAGCTACACGACCAGCTAAACCAGCTTGGCAGTGCAGGATTGAGCGTCGTATCGGTGAGGCTAGAGCACTCATCGGCAAACTTATCTGCTTCAGGGAGGGCAACACTCGCCCTAGAGTGATGCGCTTTGTGAGGCGGGCGTTTTCGGGGACAGATATTAGTCCTCGAGATTATCTAGCCCGTATCACAGAGCGTATCGACTACCTGAAGCAGAAAGTCTATGCATGGGCAAACCGTATTCGACGGTACAAGCGGCGAGTGGAGCGGTACACCCAGAATCGCACATTCCAAAGCAACGAAAGGTGGGTTTATAGGGCTTGGGAGCGACCGGACCAAAGTGTGATTGATACGCGCCTACCGGATGATGATGCCATGTATTCATTTTGGCGCAGCATCTGGTCGGTGCCTGTCAATCACACTGAGGGTGATTGGATTCGGGAGATTGAGCGAGAGTGCGATCTTATACCAGAAATGGGGGCAATTACCATCAGCCCCCAAGATGTAGCTTGTGCAGTCCGTCCGTTACCTAACTGGAAATCTCCAGGGCCGGACGGGCTGCACAACTTCTGGCTTAAATGGTTTCAAAGTTCGCACGCTCGCTTGGCATCCCAATTCCAATCTGCCTTAGAGTCAGGGTCGCTGCCCCAGTTCCTAACGACAGGAATAACCCACCTTCTCCATAAATCGGGTAGTACTGCGGAACCCAAAAATTATAGACCGATCACGTGTTTACCGACGGTCTATAAGGTTCTTACATCCATACTGAGAGCCAAAATTAATAGTCATATTGAGATAAATTCCATCATGTCTGCCTCTCAGAATGGATGTAGGAACGGGTCCCGTGGTACTAAGGAGCTGCTCCTCATTGATGCTGCCATTAGCCAACAGGTTCGTCGTTCTCGAAGAGATCTGTCGGCATGTTGGATAGACTATAAGAAGGCCTATGACTCAGTGCCGCATACATGGCTCATGAGGGTGCTGGAGTTGTATAAAGTTGATGCAACTCTGCGCACCTTCCTGATGTCGTGTATGGGGCAGTGGAGGACGGTCCTTCACTATCCAGGATGTCGACAAATCCGGGAGAACAGCGAACCGATAAGGATCGAGCGTGGCATATTCCAGGGCGACAGTCTGAGTCCACTATGGTTTTGCCTAGCTTTGAACCCTCTCAGCACACTGCTGGAGGGTTCTGGCTTGGGCTACCGGTTGAGAAGAGGTGGTCAGGTTATATCTCACCTTCTTTACATGGATGATCTGAAACTTTTTGCTCCCAACAACTTGCTACTGATGGAGCTACTGAAGGTAACTGAAACCTTTAGTAGTGCCATCAGGATGGAATTTGGTTTGGACAAATGTGCAGTCATGCATGTAAAGCGAGGGGAGATTATGGAATCCGTGGGAACCCAACTCTCGGATTCCATACACCTTAGATCCCTCTGCTCAGCCGAAACTTATAAGTATTTGGGTATGTCGGAAGCGTTGGGCATCAATGCTGCTGACGTGAAACAATCGTTGAGGGAGCGCTTTTTTGGCCGCCTGAATAAAGTACTAAATAGTCTTTTATCAGGCGGGAACAAGGTGCGCGCCTTCAACGGTTGGGTCATGCCGGTTTTGATGTACTCTTTCGGCATACTCAAATGGACTCAGACGGAACTCGACGCCCTGGATAGGAGGGTCCGCACTCTGCTCACTGCAAATCGGATGCATCACCCACGATCATCGGTGATGAGGCTGTATATCCCGCGGAAGTGTGGGGGTCGTGGCTTCTTAAATGCCAAGACCCTGCACAACCGTGAGATATGCAGTCTCAGGGAATACTTCCTGGACACCGACGTGGGGATGCACCGAGATGTAGCGGCAGTGGACAAGGGCCTCACCCCGCTCTCCTTGGCCAACGAGAACTGGCGCAAACCAATGGTAATGGATACTAATGAACGCAAGGAAGTATGGCAGGGCAAGGAGCTTCACGGGCGCTTTTACCGGGCCTTACATGGGCCCGATGTAGATCTTTTAGAGTCCGTATCCTGGCTGCGCTTTGGTAATCTCTTTGGAGAAACCGAAGGTTTTATCTTTGCAATTATGGATGAAGTTATGATGACGAATAACTACCGGAAATATATTGTGAAGGACGGTACGGTTGACATCTGTCGGGCATGCCACCGGCCCGGAGAATCAATCCGACACATTATTTCTGGGTGTTCTCAGTTAGCTAACGGAGCCTATTTGCATAGACACAACCTTGTAGCCAGGATTATCCATCAGCAACTTGCTCTGAAGTACTCTCTTGTGGAATCAGAAGTACCGTACTATAGGTATGTGCCCGACCCAGTTCTCGAGAATGGCAGTGTCACATTGTATTGGGATCGATCTATCATCACTGACAGGACTATTGTTGCCAATAAGCCTGACATAGTGGTGATAGATCGACTAGAGCGTCGCACAATGATTGTTGATATAGCGGTCCCTCATGACGAGAACCTCGTGAAAGCTGAGAAGGAAAAACAAACTAAGTATCTTGACTTGGCTCGCGAGGTTGTCGACATGTGGGAAGTGGATAGAGCAATCATTGTGCCGATAGTCGTGACGGCCAATGGCTTAATAGCCAAGAGCCTCGACCAACATCTACGAAGGCTCTCGTTAGGCAGTTGGATCAAGGGCTTGATTCAGAAGGCAGTGCTTCTGGACACGGCGCGTATTGTCCGGAGGTTCCTCTCTCAGGAGCCCTGACCACCGGTAGCTTGGACCCTGTTCCCGATGCCGGTGGGCTACTATTTTTTATATTTTTAAATGTTTTTTTTTTAAGTTGTCTTTTTTAAAAAATATTTAAAAATGTGATAAATATGTATATAAAATGAATAAATGGAATAATAATAATAATAATAAAGTTTATTTACCAAAAATAGTTACAGAATATACACAAGTAGATAGCTAGTGGGTAGACTTATACTAGGGATTACAGTGTGTTGCAAAAATTTCTGTACATAATTATAGTAACCCTGCCTCTTAAACTAGGCTATCCTGTATTTTAAGAGACAGTGTCCAGTTTATAAATATACCATTTTTGTACAACAGTGGACAGTGTCGATCTACCGTTTAAATTTGACAGCAGTAATAGGTGTGCGTGTACGAGTAAAATGTGGAGGGGATGTGTAGTGGTGTGATGTGGTAGTTGCTTATTGTGGATTTGTGTGTGTGAATATAGGGGTGAGTGTGTGTGGATGTAGGGGTGAGTGTGTGTGGATGCATGTGTGAATAGCTTGTAAGTGTGCGTTTTTTTTTTTTTTTTTTTTTTTTTTTTATTTTTTTTTTTTTTTTTTTTTAGGCGATGTAAGTGAGTAAAGACTCCGTGTATGTGTAGTCTTTCTGTAGTAGCCACTCTGTTACTGTTTGTTTTAATGTGTATGAATTTAAATCTATAATTTTTAGATGTTTGTGAACTTTTTTGTAAATGTGCCCACTTAGGGTATAGAACTGGCGTTTAGCGAAAGAAGTTTTGTGTTGAGTACCCGGGATAACACATGTTCGCTTGTTTGGGTCGGACTTAGGAAGACTGGTGTGTTTTCTCAGAATCGATTTAAGCACAAACAGTTGACGAACCGAAAGGACTTTACAATCATAATAGAGTTCAGTAGTTGGGTATCTATAGGGCTTTTTCGTCATGACTTTTAGAATCGCTCTCTGTGCTCGCTCAACTCTTAGAATGATTGTCTTTGCTGCACCGCCCCAAACAGCGATACAATAGCCAATCACCGATTGACACAGACCGTAGTACACGATTTTCAGAGTGTCAGCATTAGCCGATTGTCTGAGAGACTTGAAAATGTGTATCAGGCGCATCGTCCTGGTAGTGAGGGCATCAATTTGTTTGTCCCATCGTAAACCGTCATCTATCTGCACTCCTAAATATTTTACACTTTCAGTTCTAGTGAGTGTTTGGCATGTACAGGGTCCTATGGTGTTTGAGCATGTGTGAGCAGTTAAATTGAAGGTATCTGTCGGTGCGGTGTTACGACGAATTGCAAAAGGAATGTAGGTGGTTTTCTGTAGGTTAAGTGTTAATAGATTTGAACTGAGCCATTCCATCACTTCTGCCAGAACCATTTCCGCTTTTGTTTTGACTATATCCCACGTAAGTCCATGCACGAGAATAGCAGTGTCGTCTGCATACGCATATATATTACAGTCTGGGAGGCTCATTCTGCACAGATCGTTGACGTAAATAAGGAATAAGGTTGGACCCAAGATACTTCCTTGAGGAACGCCATAAGATACCGATTCTTCGTCGCTAAGGTACGCATCAATTTTGACGCATTGAGTACGGTTTCTGAGGTAATCCTTAAAAACGTCTAGTAATATGCCACGTACACCGAGATGCTCCAACTTAGAGGTAAGTAAGGGAATAGAAACTGTGTCAAATGCCTTGGAAAGGTCTAGGAAAATACCTAAGCATTTTATCTTTTGATCCAAACATTTAGCAACCGTCTGCGTGAAATCCAGTACAGCATCTTCTGTTGACAGCCCAGGTCGGAATCCATACTGGTTGTCAGCAATGATCTTGTTTTTATTAAGAAAGCTGCGTAAACACTTATTGAGTATCTTTTCAAGAATTTTTGATAGCGCTGGTAGAACAGATATTGGCCTGTAATTACTGACACAATTTCTACTCCCCCCCTTGTAAATAGGGTGAACGATTGCCTTTTTCAGGGCAGGTTATTGTGAGTCAACCATAAAAGATAGACATATGCTGTCGTGGGATATTTTTTATATAATTTTAAGGAGAACGTTTCCGTTTTACATGATTTCTGTGTAGCTTTAACCATTAAAGCTGCAAACGCGACGGAAGCTTAAAAAATGGAGTAATTTCTCCCGTTTCCCCAACATTTCCCTTCACTGCTCGGCTCCTATTGATCGTAGCGTGATGAAAAGTATACTATAACCTGCCCAGGAGTATAAAGAATGATTATACCAAGTTTCGTTAAAATCCATCGAGTAGTTTTTGTTTCTATAAAGAACATACAGACAGACAGACAGACAGACAGACAGACAGACAGACAGACAGACAAAAATTTTACTGTTTGCATTTTTGGCATCAGTATCGATCACTAATCACCCCCTGATAGTTATTTTGGAAATATATTTCATGTACAGAATTGACCTCTCTACAGATTTATTATAAGTATAGATTTTCGCAAAATGCGTAACTTTGTTTATCTAAGTGCAATATTAATCATCATAAATGGACACTTAGTCAAGTAAATAATCGCACTCAGATCGGCGTGTGTGGCACACATGCGAGCTGTGTCATCATCATCATCATCATATCAGCCGAAAGACGTCCACTGCTGGACATAGGCCTCCCCCAAGCGTCGCCACAACGACCGATCCTGTGCGTCACGCATCCATCGGAGCTGTGAGCTGTGTAGTACTACCTTTATAATAATAAATAATAATATTCCACAACTATCACACAACGCTGTCAAGTCTCAAACTAAGCAGAGCTTCTGTTATAAGTACTAGACAACTGATAAACGTATATATTTCTAAATACATACATATTATGGATAAATTACACCCAGACATAGAACAAATGATCATGCTCATCACACCAACATTTGTTCTAGGTGGGAATCAAATCCACGACCTCCAGCGTAGCAGCCAGGGCCACTAACCGCTAGACCACCAGGCCAGTCATTTTAGTGCACGAGTGTGAATGCCAACTCATATAGTATATCAAGTTATTCTCTCGTAGTATTACATATAATAAAGTTATCATCTATACTTATAATAAATCTGTAGAGAGGTCAATTCTGTACATGAAATATATTTCCAAAATAACTATCAGGGGGTGATTAGTGATCGATACTGATGCCAAAAATGCAAACAGTAAAATTTTTGTCTGTCTGTCTGTCTGTCTGTCTGTCTGTCTGTCTGTCTGTCTGTATGTTCTTTATAGAAACAAAAACTACGCGATGGATTTTAACGAAACTTGGTACAATCATTCTTCGTACTCCTGGGCAGGTTATAGTATACTTTTCATCACGCTACGATCAATGGGAGCAGAGCAGTGAAGGGAAATGTTGGGGAAACGAGAAAAATTACTCCATTTTTTAAGCTTCCGTCACGTTTGCAGCCTTAATGGTTAAAGCTACACAGAAATCATGTATAACGGAAATGTTCTCCTTAAAATTATATAAAAAATATGCCAAGACATCATATGTCTATTTTTTATGGTTGACTCACAATAACACATGTAACTCCCGATAGCTTAGCAGTTCGGAGCTTTCTGTTTTTTTTTTGTCTATGGCACCAAGGTATAGCACACTGTCACGCGCGTAAGTGGAAGGGAGATATCTGGAACGTCTCGAATCGTCTCGCGCATCACGTTGTTTTCCAGGCTCTTAGAATTAGACACCAGACGTTTCAGATCTTTGATTTTGACGACTCCGTTGTCGCTGGCATAAGCAACAGGATCCGCGTACGAAGTCGCTGGCAGAAGCTAGTCGGAAATAATTAAAGAAGAAACTGTCGATTCCAGTTGATTAGAGAACAAACAAAATGAATACAAATGTAGGGATTTAGATGAAGGATCCCGGGATAAAAGATAAACACGAGGAATATAAATTGAGAAATGAAACTCTCTTATTTGTGTTGGATACTCCAAAATTGTTCGGAAAACTCGATAGCTTTCTAATGAATATTCAGGAAGAGAAATTCTCTCACAAAAATAAGCTTTTAATGAAAATATTTTTATCATAGCAAGCTTTTATAGCTTGGTATGCTTATATAATTAATCAAGACGAATCATACGAGCCCAAATTCAATGGGGTTGTGTCATTTAACTACGAAGTTCCTTTAGCAACCTTCCGTTTCCATCATCAGACCAGCTCCATGTCATAATAATTTTGTATTTTCATCTGATTTACACGTGCATGCTCAAACGGTAACCGGGAAGTGAGTCAAATTTAATTTGCAAAATTTGATGACAGACAAACATCGGGACAGGTGAAACTATATAAAAGCTTGTAATAATAAGCTTTTTTGGGTAGGTAGGTATTGCAACTTCTAACAGCTAGAATTAATATTATTGTAATCACCAGGAAAGAACTCAAAAATTTCTAAATCTCGTAAAATGTTCAAAAAAATGTTCATATTTCCGGGATAAAAAGTATCCTATGTCCTATTCCTATGGTCTATCCGTGTACCAAGTTTCATCAAAATCGGTCTTGCCATTTAGGCGTGAAGACGTAACAAACAAACAAACAAACTCACTTTTGCTTTTATAATATTAGTAAGGATTATTATATACACAATTTCATAGAAAAAACTTAAAAAAAAAGAAAAATAAAGGTTGGTTGGCAGCAAAAGAGGAAAAATATAATTTACTAGGTTAAAAAGAACGGCCATCTCTAAATGAAATGTAGATAAGAGGCTCCTTACACGTGGCGGGTTTTAATTTTCCAAGATGAAAAGGTAATGTTCTGGGTAATACTTTTTCTAGGAATATCTTCCCTTGAAAAAGCTTACTTTTTTTTATGGCTGCAACGCACGCTAGTATGGGTACATTTAGTCGGAATAATTAGTTTTTCTGACGGTTTCACACAAAAGGATTTGTAGGTGACCTTTTCTTTAACAAAATCACAATTTTCCACGAACTTCCAAGCCAATGTTTTGCTTAACGAAGCTTCAATACTTTTTAAAATAGATATTTGCTACTCTCATATCGTAAAGTTCGAGTAACTTAGAAAATACCGAGAAGTCGCAGCATGGCGGACGGAGTTTCGGCGAGATCTCATGGTGACATGGCGACAGCGACTGTCGTAACTCACTGCTGGTGACGCCACAATCATGGTGGTAAGTCCTCTCTTTGAGGAGTGGCAGAACAAACGTCTTGACTCATCTTACGCACGATGCTGTTCCTCACTAGAGCATCAACATTGTGGGAACCGCCCAGCAGACACGATGGAGGTATGTCCCACTTGTGTAGAGCATAGCCGTGTCTTAGTGGAGGCGATCAGCAGAAGCAACCTCTCACACGAGGCTCTAATGCAGGCCATGGTCCGGAGCGAGGAGGAATAGCTGGCGGTCGCCATCGCAAAGCTGTAATGCTAGCAAATGAGACGGCCTCCTCACGCTCCGCCACCCAGACCCCAACCTCGATTTCCAGCCATAGTACTGGCATGGCACGCGGGCTTATGGACGACGAGCTATGGGTAGCTCGCCGTACTCAACTCAACAGCGCGTAATGTTTCATGCGCTCCTCAAACAGATGTCAGCAAACCCTGCGGCCCAGTAGGGCTGATGCCACCGATGCCTATTAGGGCCACGGATTTTTTTTGCAAAAATATGTGATCCTAGAACTCAAAGGTCCATTGAAGGATACAGCTGTGTTTTTAGTCAGTAAAAGTCTGACACGCCTTTGCGCTACATCCTAGAGTCGGAGAAGTCAATGGATGATATTCCACTTTAGAAAAAGACTACGATTATTAAAAGCTTGTTCGCTCTTCAGTACTAGAGTAGCCGAGTAAGAAACATCGGTACATTCTCCAAGCTAAATATAAACTAAACACCTGTTTTCCCAATTCTACCATTCCTGCCATAAAAGCCTTTAAATAAATGATCCTCTTATGCCTGGTTAAACGAGCTATATAGCAGGTAATGTCATAAAAAATGTAACAAACACTCCCGAGAGCTCAGTTTAAAGAGGCTGTATACTAGTACAGTCAACAGCATAAATGTGGGACATGCACACGAAATGTAAAAACGATTTTCTTCTAAAGTAGTATTTTTCAATTTGTGGGTCGCGACCCCCAGATGCGTCACAAACCCTTTTTATTCTTGAACGAAGACATGTCCACCAACCCGCATTATGAATTACGGCCTATTCCCTCTAACAGAGAGGAGGCTTGAAAAGCAGACAGGTCGGCAATTGGGAAATTGTGGGAGGCATTATAAGGATGATCATGGTATGTATCCAACTCGGTCTACAATTTACGTTTTATTGATTCCCCTGTGTAGAGGATGTATGGAAACAGAAGAAATTTCGCGCATGTGCTCCTCGAGTGCACAGCCGTCAGCGAGATAAGAACACGAACCTTGGGAGCACGGAATTCACTCATAGATGTCCTGATCAAATTGAAGAGACTCATCTGCTTCTGAAGTATGGTAGGTCGGTTGGAGTAAAGACCGCCATAGCTCACGCACAATGGTCCACTACGGACTAAGTACGGAAACCAGACCACAAAGATATGAAGACCTTTTATTGATGGTGACTGCACTACACAACGATATAACTTGGAAATAATAATAATTTAATTCTATTCTATAAAAAAATAATGCGATCAATTGCATAGCACTTTAAAATTCAGTAGCTGACTGTATCTAACAAAATAAAGTTTCATAGCCCGCTTTACTGAAGCTTTGGGAGTCAGGTACAGTTGATGTTACTTTTAAACTAGTTTTATCGCTATGGCTGTTTATTTAAATATTTTAAGATAGAATTTTGTTGAGTTCATTTCCGGAACTCTCTAGACACATTTTTATTAGATAAGTTGCTATTTTGAGGAGCCTGTGTCTATATGTCACTGTATCGTATAGCACGCCGTTTTACAAGTAGGCGCGCCGATTTGAAAAACGTCCGTCGCCGTTATGTAATCCGTCGTGAGGTAGCCCTCACATTTCAGACGGCTTCGACATCTATTATCATGGGTAGCAAATCTTTATTGACGATCATGCTATGAAAAATAAAATATTGTCATAAAACGGTCGTGACGGGCCGCCAAAGAATCTTAACAACTTGGCGATTTACTGGATAAAAAAATTACTTATTAACTTTTTCATTTGAGTTGGGTAATCTAAAGACATTTCCTGTCGTGTCACATCAAGGGAAGTCACGTGGAGATATAAATTTTTTTAGGTGGAAAATTATCCAGTGTCTACCGATCTAGGGTGGTGTAAAGGGCGAATCAGACTTATACTGACTAAAACCAAACCTGTGTCCTTCAGTTGCAATCTTGGACCGCGGGTCTACTTATCAGAAATTCCCCATCAGCCTTGCTGGGCCCTTACGGTTTGCTGGCCTCTTTTTGAGGAACGTGTGGGACACTCGGGCTCGGTTCAGACGGTTACCAGACGATTGGAAGGCGAGCTACTTTATTAGTTGAACTCTTTTGTTTCTTTCTTTACCAAAATTTGTACTACAATCGATCCGTGCGAAGCTAGGGCGGGTTATAAACTTTTCTTAATTCATGAATCCCCAAGCGACCACCGGTGGCCGCGCATCTATTGTCTTACTATTGTGTCTCTAATTGACGGTATCTGAAGGGTTAATTATTGCTTGTCTTATCAAAATCCATTACTTGAAGTGACTTGGTTTTTATATTAAGGAAAGATACTTATGTTAGCGATTTTTATAATTTGTTACACACACTAGCGTTATTTTCTGTGTTACTAACACTAAATTGTATTTTTGTTATACTGACAACTAAAATGTAATAAGACTGCTTAAAGTGCGGCAACACTGGCATTGACAGTTGCATTTAAAAACCTTTTTATAAAAAAAACTGACTTCACTAAACAAATTAATTGAATTTGAGGAGTTCCCTCGATTTCGCTAAGATTTCATCTTCAGATCGCAGCTTGGTGACTATGGGACCATTTGAGAAGTAATACCCTTTCCAAAAAAACCAGATTTTTTCAAATCGGTTTGCAACGTTGGCAAGCGACGAAATTATGCGCGAACAACAATTTTTTAGAAGTCTGTTAAAAATAACCGACATTTTAGTTACCGTTCCATTCCACCGTTCCATTTTAGTTAGCGAAGGAAGCCACAACTCAGTAAGTTTTGCGATGTTTATTAATTTTAATTGATTAATAAAATTCGTGATAGTAATTGTGTGAATCAAAACAATAAGTATACAAGGTGTGGTACCCGTTCTGCGCTGTTCTATTTCCACCACCTATCTCACTAGGCATTAAATAAATTTCTTATCAAATCATCCTCTAAAGTTAACACTCAGTTCAAATCTACATAGTTTACTCACCAAAATAAGCGCGAAGAGCGGCAACGGCGCATGATGAGTAGCCATAAGCGTACCAGCGCCAAGACTGATGGTGACTAGCAAGGAGCCAGCCAGCGCCAACGCTTCCCATTCTGGCGCCGCTGGTAACAGCGCCAAGCACAGAACTATTGACAGCACGAAGGTGATCACTGATAGTGATGCGATCGGTTTTGTTTGGAGGGACAGATCCTGGAACAAAAGAAAAACAATTTTATTTTAAGGGTTTTGAAAACATTGCAGAGGGTTTCAGAGCCAAGCTCAGTCATTTGGTAAGAACAAAGGAATCGGAGGCGTTGCCGACTCGAGGTGATTGACAAAAGAGAATCGAAACGATCGAAACTTGGCTAGGCTTGCTGTGCTTCTCGTTAGAAGTTAGTAGATTCCTTCTCCCAGAAGCCTGAGTTCCAGCAGTTGGAATATTATAAGGCTAGTCAGCCTAAGCAACAATTACTGTCCCCGGCAGCGGTGCTGCCACAAAAAAACGCGTGAAGTGGCGTTTTTTTGAAGCTGTATGTTGATGTTGTAGTATGCTTAGAAATTTGTAAAGAGTTATGAATATACATGTGGATGGACAGGAAAAGGGAACCTTTTTTTTTTTTTTTTTTTTTTTCTCGACGGGGAAAATCATCTTTGACGAAACCCGCTCTTGGGTGGAGCGGGAGACAGTGTCAGACTCTTACTGACTAAAAACCCCGCGCCGTTCCTTCTAGCCTTCATACCGGGGCACGAGCTCCCTTTCGGACAACCCTGTCCCCAGTAGGCTTCGACCCAGCTGGGCCCCTCCTGCTGCTGACAACTCCTTGAGGCGCGCGGGAACAGTGCGCGCCGTCGACGTCTTAGACTCGGTCCATTACCGGACCATCGGACAGCGAGCTACCCATAGCTCGCCGTCCGCGAGCCTGCGTCTACGGTGGCCGGAAATCGGGATCGGAATCCCGGCGACGGCGGCGAGGGCGCCGTTGCCTGATGCGGTCGGCCTCCTCCTTTGCAAGCATTACTGCTTCGCAGAAGGAGGCGACCGCCTGCCATTCCTCCTCGCTCCGGACCATGGCCTCGACCAGGGCCCGGCGCGAGAGGTCTCCGCCGCCGATCGCCCCCACGAGGGCACGGCGATGCTCCGCCCAGGCAGGGCACACCTCGACGGTGTGCTCCACCGTGTCCTCCGGGCGTTGCGCACAGTGGCGACACCCGGGCGTCTCTTCCGCCTGAATCCGATGCAGGAACCTCCCGAACTTGCCATGTCCGGTGAGGACCTGCGTCATGCGGAAGGTAAGGACGCCGTGAGGTCTTTCCAGCCACGCCTCAAAGAGGGGACTTACCGCCATAATCGTGGCGTGCCCAAGGAAAAGGGAACCTAAAGAAAAGATGGATTGTGTTAAGAGTGATATGAAAAAAAAGGGAGTTTGGATAGCGTGATGGGTCACAGGTTTGAATACGGGATGAGGGTAGCTAATGATGATGAAATAGAACAAATAGTACCAATAGCTACCAATAGTGTCAATCACAAGTATTCTTGCTTAGAATCTGTTATGGGTTATGGCAGAAAAATAATATGATTGATCGTAAAATGTAGACCAAATTAGATACATTCAAGATTTATTAAATAATTAGTTATGTCACATAAAAATCATAATTATTTAAGTTAAAACAGTTACCTTTTCGACCGATTTATTTTAGTAATTTCTTATGCTATCTGTGTGGGTTGTGTTTGAAATATTCCGTATGTACCTAAACGACAATTTATATTGATTTGCATATTTCTAACCCATTTCTATGAAATAAATTACGAAATAACATTTTCCTAATATCATCGGTATTTCAATATTACTTTTTTTTTCAATAATAACAAACCTAAGATGGCTATGAGATAGCCGGAGGGCACGAAAAAAGACAAATATTCGTGACTAAATTGTAGGAGATGATAATAATATCACTGATATGAATGACCATATTTGTATCGATCAATATTCGCGATCAATATTCGCGAATAATATAAGGCGAATAATATTCGCGAATTTTGTTCGCGAATATTCTTTGAAATTTAACATTCTTCACATCAGTTACATTATCATTCTATATCCGTTCAATCAATATCTAAATATCTTTTTGTTTGGCAAGAAAAATTGCCAAATATTCGCATGTTTCTTGTGAATTCGAATGCGTATGTCAAAATGTGCGAATATTCGCGCGAATGCGAATGCGAATATGATTTATCTAAACGCTTAGTTGACTCTTCGCGTGACCCAAGGGCTGGCTTCTACCTCGGTCAGAGATTAAGCATTGCCATACAACGTGGCTATGCCGCCAGCCTTTTGGGCACACTTCCAGTCGACAGCGATGCGGAGGAGTTTTTTGACGTCATATTTAGTTAGGCCCTTAGTGTATATATTATTTTTAATTATTTAAGTTTATTTTATAATTTAATTTTCTCTATTGACTTAAATAAAACCTTATGGTTCTTAAGTTTAATTTTTATGCTTTATTATTTGAAAAGCAATAGATTTACATTGTCTTAGTTCCGGATGGTAAATCCATATATACAACGGGCCTCTTTTGTATAACCTCAAACAGGTTATATACTTGTAACGTAATCCCTATAAAAAAAACATCACAAGAAGAACAAAACAAACGTCACGTTAACTTATTTCAAATAAACAACACAATATTCTCTTCTTACATTTTTGTAACAATCATGTTGTAATTTAAAAAAAAATCATAAAATGAATAAAAAAAAAACATGAATAATTTAAAAAAGGAAATCGTGATATTGAGGTCTTCTCACGGTACGTCTGATTCTAAGAAAAATACTCGGAAAAGAAGTAAAATGTGCAAAAAAAGTAAAAAGTGCAAAAAAGATGCCATGTCTGATCCAAGCACCGCAATTACCTATCAGGGTGATCATCCTGAGGTACATAACAAGAAAGGTATCTATGTGGAGAAAAACGCGTCAGAGATATCAATGAAATATGAAGAACCAAGCTCAGACGGTAAGAAACTTAAAATTCCTGCTCTAAGTGAATTTATAGAGTAAGATGTCCTAAAATTTAGTAAAGTTTTGTCGTTTCTTCGGTTCAGCAACTGTAACCCAGAGATAAGAAAACTAAACCTATGCAAATAGTGATGCATTCATTCACCACTTCTCTCAATATGACGGAACATATCTAGCATGTCCTGTCACCATTATAACCGACAATGCTCTGGGCCTACGTGGTGGAGGAAATCAGAAAACTAATAGCTTTTTCTAGTAGCTTGGCAATCGGCGCCTATCCCGCAAAATATGCTTACCACCAGGTGGGATCGCATCGAGCACTAGTTTATAACAATTAAAAAAAAATCAGCGATAACAGGCATATGACAAATTTGCGTACAATTTATTATAGTAGTTAAGAAAATACAAGAAACGGTTTCAACCGCTAATTTACTGATCATACTAATAAAATGTGGCTTTGTTTATTTAGTAACTATTTTACTTGGTAAGTACTTAAAAACTATTTGTAGATTATTAGACCGATACCTCACCCAATCCATCCATCTTTTGACTTTTCTCTTCTTTAATAAACCTAACAATCATTATAATATCAGAATCATTTGCATATTTTTCAGTGCCACCGGGTGAACTAGTGTCCAGTCCTCCTCATCCCATCCCAGCTAAAAATCATTTTTCGACACCCGAGACACTCGGTAGATCAACAAGCACCGTTATTATCCAGTATGCAGATGACACTGAAATAAAAAAGCAAACTGATAAAAGAAAGAAAAGGATAAAAAAGAAAAGATACGTAATTGACACTTGTGAAGAATGGATCACAACATCAAATATTTTTAAAAGGAAATCCAGATACAATAACAAAAAATCAAATAACCTTAGTGATAAAGAACCACAATCGGATGCCGTACAATCCTTGACAAACAGTAAAAATGAGAGAAACAATGAAATATACGAACTATCAACAAAGACAGAAATAGATCCAGAAATGAATTATATAAACTTATATAATAAGTATATGTTTAACGATGGTAATAGTTCTTATGATATGGAAAAAGAACTAAGTAACCTACTAGATACAAGTGCATACTCTTCTAATATTGATCTAGAATCATCGGAACAGAAGTCTAAGAAGGCTGACATAGAAGCATCAAAAACTAAGCGAAAAAGTAAATCTGATCCGTCAGTCCAAAAGAACAAAAAAGTGAGTAAAACCAGTAAGTCAAGTAAAGACAAAACTAAAAAAGTCATTAATAAAGATGAAAAAAAGAGGAAAGAGCCAGTTGAGAAGATCTGCGAAAAACCAAAGCAACGTGGTGGAATTTCACCACCAACAAAACTTGAAAATAAGCCATTATTATATCATAATTATTATTACCCCAAATCCTACATTGTTATCCCAAAAGATAAGAGTAAGCCCAAAAGGAAAGGGAGTTGCTCTAGCACTGCTACGGAGCGTCCAAAATCACCGATCACTGCCGTTAAATACTATTCTACAGATATTTCAATGGAAGGGCCAAGTAAGATTTCAAAAAAAACTAAACGTCATGTAAAGGAGAGAATAATTTGTAAAAAAAGACGTTAAACTTTTAAAGTCTTTATTTCAGCATCATCAGCTTTTTTTATTCCTATTGCTAGGACTCAGGCCTCCTCTCTAGCAGAGGGAATGGGACACGCGGGTTCAGTGCGGGTTGGTGAATGTCAAACGTCTTCGAATTTTTAATTTTAGGACACGCCGGTTTCCTCACGATGTTTTCCTTCGCCGTTTTGAGAGCAGTGGTGATGAAATAAATTACACAAAGTAATGCACCTGGCTGGGTTCGAACCCGTAACCTACAACTTGAGTGTCGTTACCATTACCACTCGGCTACCACTGCTCACAAGTCTTTATCTGGGGGCACGGCAGTGCCCCCGCCAAGACGTTTAATTTTCGGAATTAGTTTGTTTTTGGTAGGAGGGTGACTATGGCAAAAATAGTAATGATATTTTGCGATACTGGCTTGAAAAATTGGCTTTAGCCTCGTAAGGCCAAACCTAAGTTTAGATCGATACACATTGCGATCCAATGTACTAAAAATAGTTTCAAGTAATTGCAGCCGAGAACTTTGATGTAGTCAAGAACTGTTCAAATGTAATGCTTTTTCAAAAAAATTCGTAAAGAGGATCGAATAGGTTTCTTTTTAGCCAGTGTTTCCGAATTTAGGGGTTTGCGGAACAACACGGTGTAAACTGTGAATAATCTTTTTTCCTACCAGGGGTGCGTCTGGTCCTAGCAACTGCCCAATAGTTGATTTTGATCTGTTACTCTTGTACAACAATGCAGGCTTTTGTAATTTAGTTCTTATGTGGCTTCACCAATAATAATATAAAAAATCCATGAAGTTTCATATGGTACAGAAATCGTTTAAGCTTACCAATATAATGAGATTGTTCTAAAATTATGGTCACCAGCACCAGCACTGAGCTGTAAGGTCTAGACATCTGTCAAAACGCTAATATTAATGACATTAGTTAAACGTCAACGTCTAACGTCAGACGTCAACGTCATGTATTGTATACGTTTTCAAAAGAAAAGACCTGACAGCTAGGTGGCGCCACTGGTGGTATGAATTTTCCTGAACACCCTCATTGCGGCAAGGTTGAAAGATTGGCCACTGCGCTGTGTGTCGCGGGTTCGATTCCCGTACGGAACGAATATTTTTACGGCCAACCATTTGTACTTATAACCAGTTATTTATAAAAATAATACTTGAACTTTTTTACCTTTGTACTTGTATCGTATGAAGTTTCAATACGTAAATAAATAATAATCTGAACGGTTGGTTTTGTTTGAGTGCCTTGAGGGACAGCTGAAACTAAAAAAAGCTTGTGAAAAAAATCCATATTCACTATCCAGATAATAGTCAGCCTTTAGGTCATGCGAAGTGTTTGCAAAGAGTTTCAAAAGTTCTTTTAACAATTTGTGAGCACTCGGACCCCACAATCCGAGAATTTCAACCCCAAATGACTCAAAAATATAACTACCAAAAAGTATTAGATTTCCGCCACTTGATGCCGGTTGCAGACCAAAGCTAAGCTAAGTTAGTTTAGCTTAGCTCGCATAACTGGCGCAGTTTTTCAAGCTACGCATCGGCATACATAACTAACTTAGCTTCGCATGTATTAGTTAGCTCACATAGCTTAGTTCCTACTGGGGCCAGGGTTATCCGAAAGGGAGCTCGTGCCCCGGTATGAAGGCTAGAAGGAACGGAATGGGGTTTTTAGTCAGTAAGAGTCTGACACTTTCTCTCGCTCCGCCCAAGAGCGGGTTTTGTCATAAGATGATTGGCCTACCGAAAAAAAAAGGTATAGTCAGCCTTTAGGTCATGCGAAGTGTTTGCAAGAAGTTTCAAAAGTTCTTTTAACAATTTGTAACTCAAAACTACAAATACAAAAAAGTATTACATTTCCGCCGCTTGATGCCGGTTGCAGACCAAAGCTAAGCTAAGTTAGTTTAGCTTAGCTCGCATAATTGACGCTGTTTTTCAAGCTACGCATCGGCATACACAACTAACTTAGCTTCGCATATTTTAGTTCTCACTAGCTTAGTTCGCATAGCTTGCGGTCTGCACACAAGTATGAAAAACTGCGTCGGCTATGCGAGCTAAGCTAAACTAACTTGGCTTAGTTTTCGGTCTGCAATCGGCATTAGGTTCTCTGCATTCTCATTTTCAAATTTCATATACTCAAAAGAATTTTCTGATCTTTTATAACCGAGCATTGTTATAAATTATTGTGTTCTTCTTTTTCACAATGAGTTTCCGACATCCGAAAATAACGCCAAATGAACTGACAATAGACCGGGGGAACCACTTCCGACGACGATGAGTTTCATGAAAAGGTTTTTAAGCTACGTTTAAGTAATCTCAAGAATGTACAGTTCATTGTTCACCTTTTAAAAATAATTTCGATTCACTTGAAGTAACAAGATACAAAACATTTATTTTTTAAGAGTTCCGAGGCCAAAAGGTTGTTATTTTCGGTGGGATAATCATCTAATGACATCCAAAGAAAAAAAAGAAAAAAAAGCAAGAAAAACATTTTATTTGCCGGAGTGGCCAAAAAGTATTTACAAATAATTTCAATAAGAATTCTCTATACTGCTTCAAATCATATACGTGAAAAGTCATTAAATTACTTCTTCCGCTCTAGGCGGAGCGTCAGACTTTTGTTGATTAAAGCACACAAAAATTCTTTCAAATGCCCTTAGCGGTCCACACACACTGTTTCAAATCTGGAATTACTTCGTGTACGTGCACCGCAAGGCATTCGAATAAAAACAAAGGTTTAATTACTTTTTTAATAAAAAAAAAAAACATGGCCGCCATGTAATCCTGAATAAATGTTTTCAAATCACGCAACATTTTAACGTTCTCCGCTTTTATATTTTTTTTTATTGTGTTTGAAAAATACTCACATATTATGAAGAGCTGCTGAGCGTGGCAGGTGTCAGGACTATGTAGGTTAGAGATGTAAATGACAGATTTGGTAAATGGGACATATTTTTTTTTTCGCTAGAATGTGTAAATGATTTAGTCATTTATCTTTTAGCCTCGGTGATTAAAAAAACAATGTTCTAAACGTACGTAGTTAACGTTACTTCGAAAGTCATATAATAACCATTTTCAATACACTTGCTCATAATGTGACTCTTATTGCACTGCACTTAGGTATATGTATAATGGCACTTGTTACCAAACTGTGTACCAAATTTTGATTATCATTTTGGTTAAAACCTTATTGTTCAACCTCTCCACCGCCATAATTTTATGACATTTATCGTATTAGGATGGGCACAGGTCGTCCCCCACGAGAAAACAAAATGGGCGCGGTTATGAAAACAGATTTTTACCGCCACAAAAGTTTAATAGTTTTACAGTTATTTTATTCAACAGTGTATTGAAAGACGTCGTATGATACACGTGAGTAATTAATGATTACCGTTCTCGGCTCTTTTAAGACCCTCGCCATGGCTCGGGTCTAAATACCGCCTCAACGGTAATCACTAACATTACACACTTATATCATAATGTACTATTATTTTCAGGCATCGGAGGCCCATAAAAAACATAAAATAGTCTTACACAATAAAATAAACTAATACATATTATAACAACAAAACTTATTTAATAATTATACACGTAACATCGGCGTCGTGTTCCGCTCCGTGGTGTCGCCTAGCCGTCCACGGAAACGTCGATACACGACACCTTTCGGCCAAAAGTTCTCTCTCCAAAAAGGTCTCCAGGTGGTGGGATGGTGTTCATAGGTCGAATCCAGCCTTTCGAGTTGCTCTTTATCTTCATATACTCCACGACTTCCTCAACCTTCGTAGAGCAATACAGATGTGAAATTTACAGCTGCGTCGTAAGTACACAGCAGCATATTTGGTCCAGTCGGTGCGGTACCGTACAGGTTACGGGAACAGGGCTCCTTTTTCTTCTTTTCTTTTTTTCATATGGTCGATTAACGGAGAGTTTATCAGTAATTAGCACTTTGCCCGCGAGAATGTTTTCATAAAAAAAAATATCTATGCATTGAGGCTAGGTAATTTTGAATAACTAATAATGACAGACTTAATTATTTATTTTAATTAGTTTTTATTACCACCTGCAGTTTTCAGGATCTATACGAGGCCAACAATAGAGCCGTACAGGCCAAATATTGGTCAGAGAAAGTATAGTTTGAGAGCATCGACACGAAAAGAAGAATTAGTTTTTTTTTATTTTCCCGTACAACCTTTAACATCCCCTAAATCTTCTTAATTCATGAATCCCCAAGCGACCACCGGTGGCCGCGCATCTATTGTCTTACTATTGTGTCTCTAATTGACGGTATCTGAAGGGTTAAAAACCGAATAATGAAATATTCGGTTTCCATTCAGATAGTCACTTCTATTGTGTTCATACAAGCAGCCAAAATGCTACGCGTCTCCGCCATCTTTGCTACGAAGCCTACGAGAGAGAGGCTGCTACGAGCGTAGGCGCACGGCCTACGAGTCAGCTTGCTACGAGTGAAAGTATCGCGGCAAATGAATACGTTCAATCGAGTTGCGATATTTAGATTTTCTTGTGAGTCTTTCGGAGTCTTCACAAGTAGGTAGAAGAGTATCTTAGTCTCCTGCTGCATATAGCAACACAACTAATACTAATCAAATGGTCGCCCAGTGGTCGAAATAACTTTCGATGCACCTGCTCCATCCTTCTTCGTTTGTGCTTGCAATATATTCAAAAGTAAAAATTTTATATATATTATCAATTTCGAATAAGTGAATTAGTTTTACAAAAAAAAAAAATTGGTTACTTTTCGTAGTTTCGTTTAATTTCGACTCGATACCTCTACGCGTTCTCGAAATAAAAGGTCTTGACAGACAGACGGACGGACGGACAACAAAGTGATCCTTTAAGTGTTCTATTTTTCCTTTTGAGGTATAGAATCCTAAATACATACACAAAAACAACACATACACACAACAGAAATGTCAACAAAACACTAACACCACAAAATATGTAGGTACAGAAGTCAATCTACATACAAAGCGCGCTCGAGCAACGCACACATAGACACTGCTCACGGACACGATGTCTCGGGAGCGTCTCGACCCACTCGTCGAACAGTTCCGGCTCAAACGATCATTAGTGTGCGTCCACCGATAAAAAGTGAAGTACATGCATGAGATTGTCTTCTGTACCTATCTATTTTGTGCTAACACTATGCCTAAACAATAAAGACCTTATCTTCCAAAACACTGTTAGTAATGAAGTCTTATTGTCCGGCCTAAATGAATTACAAAGGATATCATTGTTCTGAACTACTCCTATCAGCCGAAAAACAAAAATGAACGAAAATACCAGGAAAACAGAACAAAAAAAGAACCAAATGAAACTTATTTGTCAATTACCATTTTCTCAGGATTGTCCCATCCCTTGCAATTAGTAGACTAATCAAATGCAGACACGACCACACGGCTTTAGGGGTAATAAACGTACTGCCATTCGAGTTTATGCCTAATTTTCTTCTACATAAGGGCTACGGACCTTTTATTGTCATGGGATTAGTAGTTAATTGTTTGTTCGTTTAGGGATTTTTTCCTTTTCGTTGTTTTGTTACTCACTGCTTTATTTTTATGCTTGGCAACATTTTTAAGTACATGGAAAAGGCGGTAGATGTAAAGTTCTTCGTAATTGGTTTTCTTTTTAGATGTGGTACGTATGACGATATGATCCATGCATTTTTTTTTTGTGTTAGAAATAAGTATGTTAGAGGAGGTTTTAAATTGGGGCTAGGGACTGTAAAGTAAAAAGAGAATCATTTGTCTAGGTATTCCTATATGAAGAGGAGGGATGAAACACACGTAACGAGTACTAAAAGAGTTACGAGTATACATATGGATGGATGGAGAGAAAGAGGGAGGCTAAACAAAAGACGGATGGATTGGGGGAGAAGTGAAAGAAAAGGGAGTTAGTGATAGCGTGACGGGTGACAGGACAGAATGGAAGAAAAGAATATGTTGCTCTGACCTCAAATAAAACGAAACAAGGGTAGGAAGATAATGATGATGAAGTATTATGCATTTAACGACACGATGTAGTTCATCATCACCTACCTAGCCTTTTGCCAACTATTTTGAAGTCGGCTATCAGTTTAGCTGAATGCGGCTGAATACAATATGGCGAATGGTTGCCGTCATATAAAATTGTGATTACTGACCTATATTTAGCGTCAGTCATGCGCCTAAGACAAATAGATTGATATAAGAATCAACAGAATTAGACCACACGTTTGATTTCTAGAGCGCCAAACAAACACACATAGATTAATAACATATCAGAACATAGCGTCTGATTGCCGCCACATTAAATTATGATTACTGTTATGTCTTCAGCGACACATACATGACTAAAACTAATCGGTTGAAGTAAGAATCAACAAAATTAATCAACGTTAGTTTTAGTATGTGCCGAAACCCGGAACATATTAGCTCAGCCACGGTATCAAGGCACGAAGGAACGGGGTTGGTTTTTAGCCAGTAAAAGTCTAACAATATCTCCCGCTCCGCCCGACAGCAGGGATTGTCATTGGATGATTTTCCCACTTTATAAAAAAAACCGGAGCACATGTCTAGTATTTTTATGTAAAGAATATATGTACAAAATTTCATAACTGTGTCATGACTAATCACAAAGTTGTAGATTGTTACCTGGTGCTCCGCACAAATACATGGTCACCGGGCCATCCGGGCCACTGAGGGCTTGTTTTGCTCCCGCATCCAGATGTGTGCTAGTGCCTAATGCCCGCTATTACCTAACTTGACCTGTGTTGTACTTTGTGTTGGAGGTGTCCAACTTGTGACCTTTATTAAATATTTTTGTGAAAAAAATATAACATAGTGTAAAAATTATTGGAATCGATTCAGTTACTGATTTTGAACAAACTATATTCTGGTTTTGCTACTGAAAATAATGTTATGTATACTGATAAACATACAACCCTCTTTTGCATCGCGCAGTTAGATAAAAATAGATTACCAATTTATTGGTAAGTCAAGGCAACTGACAAATATATCATTATCTGTAAAATTTGAATAGGTACTTGTATTCTAATCCCTAAAACAAACAGCTTTTCAGCTCCACTGACTTTCACACAATCACTAACAGTTCCATCCAATTGCATTACCCGACAATCCGGTTATTACCAGTCTCAACCGGAGCGAACCGGCGCACACAGGTGTAAACCAGATGCAAAGTGCGCAATTTAGCTTCAGGATCGCGTCATCAGCGTAATTGCTAATTAATAAAAGTGCTTTTTATGAAAGGAAACTGTTTGTGGCACATGTCTGCTTGGGGAATGAGATTGCAATTGTTTTATCTTTTGCAATTTTATTAATTGATTGCTTGATACAAAGTTGTTGGTAAACAATTATGCTGATTGTTAAAACATCTCTTGGGTATGTAATACAACGTTCAATTCATTTGTAGTGTTTGATGTTTATAATTATATTATTAAACAATATTCTTTTCACTTAGTTTTGTGTTAAAGTAACACAAATCTATTATTTTTTTATTTTTTGATAGACTAACGCTTGACCACTATCTCACCTGTTGGAAAATGATATAATCTACGATAGAGCACGCTTGCCTAGAAGTAACCTATTTACTCTTGACTGAAAGATCCCCAATTTGTAGCTATCAGAAAACACTTATCATTACATGAAATAATCGTCATCATTTCAGCTGAAAGACATACCCTGCAGGATATACGCTTCCCCAAGTGTCGCCACAACGTCTCGCATCCATCGAATTCGCGCGACTCATTCTTATACTTAATTTCAGTAATAATTATAAAAGCGAAACTCTGTATGTGTCTGTAAATGTTTGTTACTCCTTCACGATTAAACGGCTGAACGGATTTGTATGAAATTTAGAATTCGAGTAAATAGTAGACTCGAAAAATTGTAGATCTTTCTAAAAATATCATAATATAGAACTTTTATCCCGGGAGTATGATATCTTGAAACAATTTTCTACTTTCACAGGGGTAAAGCCGCTAGAAAAAACTAATAACTTTCCAAATTATGTTATCCTAGATTATTGCCTAGATTTAAACATTTTAACTTTAAGTTCTATTCTTTACAAAAAATAAAAGCTACAACTTAGTAGCTACCTATATTTTAGATCATCCAAAAAATAACTCGTATTATTTTATCTAAGTCTACCCGCATGTCCAATAATTTGACATCGACAGAGCCCTTAGGTACCTATTATTGTAGAAGTTAGAAAGGTTTCCGCCGATCAAAATACTGACAAAATGTCTGATCGCACCCAGATCGCACCTATCTTAGGAATGACGATTCTACCTAAAAAATATCGATTTTTGAATCGATTCGAAGTTTAAAGAATCGAGTTCTAATAAAAATATTTCTTAAAGATCAATCCATCGGTTACCGTTCAGGTACTGAGTCCTTAAAAGCATGGTACGAATGATCCTACAGTGCACACGTATTTCATAACTGGTGATTAATCGAGTGTACACCATAAACAAAAAATTAAGCATAGGAAAAGTTGCATTCCTCAAGAAAAATCAGATCTCAATTTCAGGCTTCTAAGATCGATTAACAGAAACGTTCCACTATTTAAGATCGATTAAAAAAGTCAACTTTCTTGACCTATAAAAACAATTATTCGACCAATTGATCTCAAATTGCCATCCCTAACCTACCTTTGGAATTCAGAAAGTCACAATTTCTTAGTGGTCAGAATTAATACCCAAGGGATCTAATAACATACAATATAGTGTACAGAATGTCAAGGTTTACCTGGGGTCAACATTATGGCTGGGTGGATTTCATAAATAAGAAATAGGTCTGTCGATTAAAAGTCAATGATATGAGGAAATACCTTTTTTTTTCTGAAAATACTTTACCTTTTCTCCTTGCAATTCTTTTCTTTATTTTGTGTTGTGTTAAATATACTCGGAAGAATTTCTATTACGTCTTTCTTTTGTGTAAAGTTTGGTAAGCTTAGTTGTCTTGAAGTACTTAAAATAAAATTATGTATATTAGGAAAATACGCGTTTCTTTATTTCGAATTGATGGGCCAGAAGGTCATGGCCATCCGGATGGTGCAGGGATATCGCACGATATCTCGCGAATCGACGAGCCTTCTTGACGGCCTGTCGTCATGGGATCTAGAGGCAACAGTCCTTGCACGCATGCAGTATTTGCGCACGGAGATATAATACTGAGGCAAAAATACGCTGCCGCTACAAGTCGCGGCTTGGCGGATTTATCATCATAACAATATGGCGACAGCTGCTGTCGCAACTCAGTGCCGGGCACGCCATAAACATGGTTGTAAGTCCCCTATTAAGTATTTATCTATTTGTTTCTAATGAATAAACTCAAAAACCCCTGGATCTATTTTAAAAATTATTTCATTACTGGTCTACTAATGTTTAATTTACTTTCATTACAAACAAAAATACAAATGTTTCTTCTTTATAACATGGTAATAGAGATGATATTGGAACAGTGATAATATAGAGAGAATTATTTCAATGAAAACTCGCTGTCGTACATAAACATATATTCGCGACAGTCTTGCCTTTATCGTTCAAATAACAAAGATAAAGACGAGAATTTGACAAATTTTGTAAGTACGCACTCTCAAAACAATATCTTCAATTTCTGCCGTCATATTAAGAGGGCTCTTCCTGACGCCGTCATATTTTATTTATTTAAACTTCATGTAGGTACATTAGTGGTATCATCAACCTGAGCTCGGTTTAAAAGCTTGTTGATTTATCCAACGCAATTTTTCAGAAAGAGGCAACGCAAAAAAAGAGATGAAATCTAAAAGCTCTATTAGTATAATATACGGTATAATCCACAAAACTTGTTCCAGGAAATACGTGTATTTTTAACTTCAAAATCTGTGAAAAAAAAAATCGTACGAATGCATTATGAAGGGCTGAAGTTCACGCAAAATAGCAGATTTTCAGAGATCTTTACTGGATTAGTTTTACAAAAAAATATGATTTGATCCTAAACATCTAGAAGAAGATATATATGTAATAACGTTATAATCACGTAAGAGCGTTTATACACAAATGACTCTCGAGTTGGACTCTCTTAACAGTACTTACGTGAACGTAAATAAGTGAGCTGTTTAAACCAGGGACAACCCACGTACTTAAAACATTAAATATACCAGGCATTACCATAAATGTTGGAGTACAACACAGTATCTTTCTCCTTTTGATGGTGAAAAATTGGATACAATATGTTGTTTGGAAAACAAATTATTGTGTTGCGAGGTATGTTTCCGGACATTTTGTTTTCTGCTGTAATAATTTACTGTAGCGACTTCCTGAGTTATTTTTTTTTTAACCCGTCGTGAATATGCTTTTAGACATACCGTTACAATTACCCAACGATGTTCGCTGGGTAATTGTTGAATGTTCCATGTTTAAAATACTTTTAAAGGACCCACTCACTCAACAATCAGACGCTTTTTTGAGATTTGACATCCTTAAATTACTCACTTTTACAAACAACAACTTTTGGTAACATTTTCGAACAATAACTCAATCCTATTAATTAAATGGGTTTTAAATTTTCAAAACTAAACTTAAAATATACAATTATACACGCAATCCAGTCAAAAACTGCCAGGTGTAAAAATAAAAACACACAATTGGTGTAAATTTTCAGTCATATAAAAATGATTATTATTTTAATTTTTTTTTTTGTTTTGGTATCTACAGATTAATTATCTCTTTTTTATTTTGATATCTACAAATTAATTACTTACATTTTTTTTAACAAAAGCATAATTATAAAACAATGATTATAATAACTTTAGAGTTTAAATATTTATTTATAATATATTATTTTTGGTTTTTGCAGGCTTCTTGCCAGCTTTATCACGACAAAACTTTATAAAATTAGATACTTTAAGAAATCGCTTGAGGCGAGATTCTCTTAGAATAAACTTGATGAAACTTTTACCTGGAGACGTAATGAGGCACTTCAATTAAATATTGTGATGGTCTAACTTAAAAATAAGTGTTGAGTTGTATTTTAAAAATGAAGAGTTTTAAAGGTTCCTGGTTTATTTATAGTTAAACTAATTATTAATATCATTTTTTTTTCAGACAACGCTGTCTAGTCCCAAGCTAAGCAGAGCTTGTGTTATGAGTACTAGACATCTGATAAACATACTTATATATTTCTAAATACAAACATCAATAAAATTTATATAAGGTTTTTTTTTTATCCTGGCTAACCCTAGAAGTTCTGCTGCTAAGATTACATTTGACATGGCAATGTGTCGGTAGCTCAACCTTGGTAAAACAGTTTTGTCGATTATTAAGTTATGTTGTTTTTGTAAATTTAGTTTAGGTTACGATGGGGCTGACATGCTCATTGACTTTGAAGTCCCTAAAAAATTAAAAACAATTAAAGATATTATAGATAAATTACACCCAAACACGGAACAAATGATCATGCTTGCTTATCGCACAAACATTTGTCCTGGGTGGAAGTCGAACGCACGACCTCCAGCATAGCAGTCAGGGCTACTAACCACTAGACCAAGAGGCCAGTCACTATGTATTGAGCGGAAAAACCTTTTAAACCATATCATCTGCATCCCCTTGGTAATTTAAGAAGTAAATGATGTGTACCTCTGTTAACTAAGATGATGATAAACGAATGACATCGCTTTTATAATAGGTGTATATTTTTCATCTTCTTCTAAATAAAAATTAATTGCTGTGAGTTAATCTCACTAAAACACAAGATTGAATTGATCGATTTAAGTCATTTTTAATTTGTTTTGTTTGCAATAAATGTAAAAAAATAAATAAGAAACTGTCCTATAAAATTTGAAAAATTTGTATATTTTACATTGTTAATTTTATACAGGACTATCTACTGCCAGCGGTTTCACCCGCGTGATAGTAGACAATTTTTCCAAGGGGACGTACTACACGGATAAAAAGTGTCCTATATGCTGCTAGTTTTTACGTGAAAGAGTAATAAACATCCATACATCTATACATATAAACTTTCACTTAGAAATATTAGTTGGATTAATCGCCTCATAAAGGTTGAAAGTACTAATTTTACGTGGTCGGTGCCACAGGTATCAGCTAGTTAAAATACACATAAAATCTAAAAAAAAAAAACTAGATAATCATTAAAGAAATTTTCATAAAAAAAATAGCAAGGTTCTAAATCACCAAAAATACATAAACGTCAGCTATATTTACGTTCCACAGATTATAACAAATAATTTCTCGGCACAAATCCCCGTCAGTCAGACGGGATTGTCACACAAATGTGACTGTAATCCGTCATAAGTCGACCACTGACAACTCCACGACCACTCAGCTAAATGGCGGCTCTGTACAAAATTGGGTGCTTAGTTTTATTTATTAGATGTACTTACTATATCTACTAACTGGCTGAAGTAAAATTCTTAGACTATTGTTAGGCTGTTTGATATTTTTTATAATAATCCTAGTATCCTACTGATATTATAACCAATTAAAAAAACTTTTACCCCCGTACTGGTTCGATTATCGGTTTTGCGAGAACTGTGTATGTAGGTTAAGAAAGTAGTAAGTACGGAGGTCGTGGATTCGATTTCCCACCTAGGACAAATCTTTATGTGATGAGCATGATCATTTGTTCTGTGTCTGGTTATAATTTATCTAGGTATGTTTATCAGTTGTCTAGTACCCATAACACAAGTTCTGCTTAGCTTGGGTAGCCCCAAGCTGACTGCGTTGTGTGATAGTTGTGGAATATTATTATAGAATTATAGAAGAAAACCTTAGCTGATTTATCATTTCTTCTCTTCTATGTAGAAGAACATTAATTTTCGATATAAACAGCTATTTTCTTGTCAATGTTTTACTTCCTTATTTTATTAGACACTTGCATCTGCTAGCTGGTTCGCCAACGTGACAATAAGTTTCCCCATAGAAATTTTAGACCCCGTTTCATCCTCTTAGTACTCGCCTACGTGTTAAAATGAAACGTTGTGCTAAATTTCATCCTAATTCCTGTAGTTTCAGCTGCGCGTTGCGCTGATATGTCAGTCAGTAACTTTCTCCTTTTAAATATACACATAGAAACCCTTCTGAAGGTCATTACTTTGCTTTTCGATTTATATAGCAACTCTGACTCGCAGCTCCCTTCCCTACTACACTCGCATTTCCATAACTCCTTATCTTAACATACCACACTTCATCACACAGCATATTCATTAAACAAAGTGAAGTACACACAACACAACCAAGGCTAAAGGTGTACATACACGTGCAAGACCCTAATGGATCGCACGCTCAGGTCTAATCTCTTGACCCCCAATCGAGTTAGTGGCCGACTAGCACAGTTAATGCAATTCCGTGCATACATTAAGGTGGTGGACACTTAAATGAAGTAGGTAGGTTACCATAGCACTACTTGCACCTATCTAGATGGATGTAGGTGTAAGTAGTGCTAAGGTTGATAGGTAATCGTATTGTAGGATCAATGTTTGAGAGGTAGCTTGAGCAATTAGGCTAAAGACTTGTGACGTAGGGATCAATGAAGAAGCAAGGCGTGGCTAGGCTGACAGGCTATCTGAGAGAAACATCAATTATTCATGTGGTGGTCGTGGAACAGTTTAGGTTACACCACTTAGGTTAGTATATACGAAACCTGAATATACTATATTCAGATCAGAATCAGTAACTGAATCGATTGCGGTGATTTTTACACCATGTTACATTTTTCCAAAAAAATATTGTAGAAAGGTGACAAGTTGCACAACACCACCACTAAGTACAACAAAAGTTACAGCAGGTCATAGCGGGCATTCGGTCACAGCATACAGCTGAGTGCGGGAGCAAAATAACTCCTCAGCCACTCAGATAGGCTGGTGACCATGTATTTGTGCGGACAACCAGATAATATAACAAGCTTATAACTTTGTGATTTTTCACTCGCTTACAGCTCGGACGTGTTGCGACTCTGGTGCCTTTAAGGTGCCTAGTTTGGTAACTTATGGCTTTTGGTATTCAGTCAAAAAAGTATCGGGAATGGATGATTTGTTTATGGTTCCAAATTCAAATTTTTGTTTTTTTGTAGTTGTTAGATTGGCACAACTGTTTTCCATTTTGGCGCGGAGTTTGAGTTGCATCTGTTATTTATATTAAATACAGTGCTGGTTTTAGTAATATCATATATAGTGTGTATTGCGAATTTCATGATGGACAAAAATATCGAACAAAGAGTTTGTCTTAAATTTTGCATCGCCAATGGAATTTCGTGTTCGGAGTCACTGAAAATGTTACAGAAGGCTTACGGTGAATCGACTTTATCAAAAACTCGTGCTTATGAGTGGTTCAAAGCGTTCAAAAGCGGTCGAGATGTGATGGAAGATTTGCCTCGCTCTGGTAGGCCGTCAACGTCTGCAACTGAAGTTAACATCGCAAAAGTGAAGGAAATAGTGACTGAAAATCCCCATTCAACTCTGAGAGAGATAGCCGCCGAACTTTCTGTATCTCACGAGTCGATCCGTACCATTTTAACTAATCATTTGGGTATGAAACATGTTGCTGCTCGGCTAGTCCCAAAAGATCTGAATTTTCTCCAAAAACTCAATCCCATGAAAGTCGCTGAGGACATGCTAGAACGAGTCAGTTCGGACCCAACATTCATGAAACGCATTGTTACTGGTGACGAGACGTGGGTTTACGAGTTTGACATGCAAACTAGTCAACAAGCTTCGGAGTGGCGCCTTCCAACTGATCCGAAACCGAAAAAACCACGCCAAAGTCGATCAAAAGTCAAAGTCATGTTGACTGTTTTCTTTGACTATCGCGGTGTTGTGCACTCTGAATTCTTACCGGAAGGTCTAACGGTAAATAAAGAATATTATTTGAGTGTTATGCGGAGTTTAAGACAGCAAATTCGACGAAAACGGCCAGATTTGTGGAAAGAAAATTCTTGGATTTTGCACCACGACAATGCGCCTTCGCACAAGGCTATCATTGTGAACGAATTTTTGACCAAACACTCAACAAATACCATCCAGCAACCACCATATTCACCAGATATGGCTCCTGCTGACTTTTTTCTTTTTCCTAAACTCAAATTACCACTTCGTGGCACCCGTTTTCAATCGATAGAAGACATAGGTAAAGGAGAATTCGCGGCGAGAACTGAACTCAATTCAGGAAGCAGCGTTTAAAAAATGTTTTGATGAATGGATTATTCGTTGGCGCAAGTGTATCGTTTCTAAAGGAGCATACTTTGAAGGTGATAAAATAAATTTGGATGAATAACAGACATTTTGTGTATTATTGATCTTTTCCCGGTACTTTCTTGACAGAGTAGTATTTCACCGGGCCAACATAGCAACGCGACCATAGTGCCACCATAGTGTCTCGATGAAATATAGCCCTAAGGGGATGAAATGGGCGTCCAAAGTTTGTATTGTTAACCACTTTTACGCGGGCGAAGCCGCTGGCAGAAGCTAGATCCATTTATAAAAGAAAATGAAGTAAACAACACAACCTGATGGGCAAATAACTCCGCTATAAACAATACTAAGTGCAAGGCCACAAAGTGTGTGACTTGCAAACATAAACATTTCTTTGTGGGGTGTAGAAAATGCAATAATTCATTTTAATAGTGTTGTCTATTTATAGTTTCCCTTCTACAATTTTGAGACGTAGTAATAGCTTGATTGTAGTATTGACTACATAGGTAATGTTTGCGGTAACTTTAAAAAGAATTAGTGTGGCCCTAGATCGCAAAAGGCGACTAAAGGTCATAGGTGGGTTTTTGTCAGTAAAAGTCTGATATTTCCTCTCGTTTGACCCTAGAGTAAGAGAAGTCATTGGATGATTTCTCATATAAAAAAGGGGTAAGAGTAGAAATTCCCTCTAAGTCAGCTTTAGAAATCACTACATATTTCCAATTACACGACATATACATTCTTATGAATTAATTTATAACGACAGGCATTATCACTGAGGCTTACTTCCAAATCTTGTTTAACTTGTTAAGAAGTCATAAAATTACTTTAAATTTTCCCTCTCTGTCGCAATCAAAGTCGTGTTCCATTATTGCCTTTTACGCTCTAGAACCATGGTAACTTTATCGAACATTCCAGTAGCCCTAGTATTTTTAAATCCAAATTTTCACTTTCAATCAAAGAATTAATCCAACCAACGAGGTAATCCAAAAAGCTTTTTAATCCTTCCTAAATTCAGAACCCTAAAACCCCAAATTGAAAAGCTCTTTGGAATCTACCTATTTATTCAGTATAGAGCGAATGAAAGAATAAACCACAAAAGTTCCGTATCTCTCAATTTTTTCATTTTTCGACCATCATTCACTATTTCGTTCATGGTTTCGTTTCATTCATTCAAAAACAACAAAGTTGATTTAGAAATTAATATACAAATAGACAGTGTTCTGCGAGCAATGTGCCCGGCGATTCTTCGTACTATGTCGGTAACCTTGGTTCTTCTGCAGATATCCTCATTCCTGATTCGATCGCGCAAGGAAACCTTTTCCATTGCCCTTTGGGTGACTAAGTATTCTGATGAGGCCCTTTGTAAGCGATCACGTTTCGGAGCATATGTCATCACTGGGACGCACTGGTCATAGATTTTCGTCTTGAAACATTGTGGTTCTGTTGAACGAGACGAAAAGTATCTTTATCTTTAAGATACTGCGCAGCTTCCCGAAAGCTGCCCAGCCGAGTCGGACTGGACGATGGGTCGATGGGCAAGGACTATAGGCAGGGCACATTGCTTGCAGAACAGTTGGCCGTTGGGGCTGAAAGTTTCTGGAATGGCGACCACGTACCGAATGACGTAGCGTTGTAAGGCCTCCTACAAGGTAGACCGATGACCTGGGAAGGGTTTCCTAAGTTAGGGTTGGATGTGAGACGCACAGGACTGTTCATAGTGAAGACACTTGGGTGAGGCCTACGTCCAATAGTGGACGTCTTTCGGCTGTAATGATGATGACGATGATGAAAGTTGCTTCAAAAATCCCCGTGGCAAAAACTAAAATCTTGGTCTACAATCAACTTTGACGAGACAACACGACACTAAGTAAACATCGTACTTACCAAACAAAACTTCCAAAGGCATACCTACTGGGCGTAAGTATGCTTTTATTACCTAATTCCTCTCTCCAAAGGAAGACATCTTCCAGAAACAAAGGAACGTCGACACCGGATTTACGTTAACATAATGTATGGAACTACTCTAGTAGGATATATAAAATCTTTGATGGAAACAAGTTTACATAACAATAACTTAGGATCAGGATTCTGAAGATACCAGAAAAGTTTATGAAAATAGGATTTACTTATTCCCACAGATCAATGAGATGTCTCGATGACAATAGGGAATATGCATTAAAAAAAATTACCGAAAAATTATTGAAAATTCATAACAAAAAACTGGGCAAGTGTGAGTGCGCTTAGAGTTCCGTATAAAACATAGGCATGTAACTAGTTCATTTCCCGAATGTAGCTGCGAAAATTTTTCCGAATCATATTTTTTGTGACTTAACAAAAAAATTACTGTTATCTATTATATCAGATTTGACCGGTGCTATGAGACCTGGATTTATGTAAAGTTTCAGGATTCTGAGTTAGCGGGAAGTACCCTATGAACTTTTATTTCTTTGAGACTGTGAAAATATCCGTTTTTTGCGATATAAACAGCCATAACTTTTTTTTCGTTCCTTTAGGAGTTTGATTTTTTTACAGCTTCAAGAGACCGCAAATTTGTTTATGCTGTTTTAGTTCCAACTCGATATCTCCACGCGTTGCCAAAATAAAGGACCTTGACTGACAGATAGACACATAAACAGACAGACAGACGCACCGACAGACAGACAGACGGACAATAAAGTGATCCTATAAGGGTTCTGTTTTATTTCTATTTTTTTTTTAATTAGCCATTACTGTCCCACTGCTGGGCAAAGGCCTCCCCCAAGTCCCCAAGTCTTATTTCTAATAAAACCTAATTTTTTTTTTATAAAATCAGAAATCTCATTGCTTGTCTTTGCCGGTGGGGCCTTCCGTGATCTGTGGTACACAATGTCTTAAACGTGCTTAAGTTTCTTTTATGCGAATGATGATGGCTTGATTATTAAAATGAGTGAAAATAAAGCGAAGATAGAGCTTTTTATTACGGTAAATGAGCTTACCTTTATCAGACTTTGTTTCTAAGTTACACCAGTATACGGAATATGATAACAAACATGTTATCATTTTTCGTTTGTAACTATTATTATACCCAGTTTCTGGGTACCTGAAGGCTGTAACTGCATTACCTGCAGCCGTGATTGACTGAACATATTACTCACCCAATACAAGGTGTAAGGGACACCGCTAGCTTCAAGGGCTTGCCCAGTAGACGAAGCTGAACCACCTTCCACAAAACTGTTTTTTCAGGAAACGAAAAAAGAAATCGGCCTTGCCATACAAATTGTCCAATCAAGTTTATCATTTTGTATGGTGAGGCCGATTTTTTTTTTTTTTTCGTTTTCTGAAAAAGTATTTTTTGGAAGGTTGTTTAGTTCGGTTTACTGAGCAAGCCAAGGGTTTGTGCGTGCAGCTAAGGAATGGAATTCCTTGCTGGAGTCTGTGTTTCCTGATAGCTACAACCTGGGAATCTTTAAGTCGAGAGTGAATAGGTTTCTTCTAGGTAAGCGCGTTCCATCGTCGACCGCATCGTCGCTTTCCATAAGGTGAGATAGCGGTCAAGCGCAAACCTCCCTTACACCTTGTATATACAGGTAAGTTTTTGAGTGAGGAAAGTAAGTGTTGGACTTAAGAGGGTCCTTCTCCACTCGCTTATCGTAAACATCGAAAATGGTTTAAAAGCTTGTTACTTCATTTAATGCAATCCAACGCGATGTTTGACGAAAGGGCAACGCAAAAAAAGAGAGATAACGCCTGGAAACTCTGTTAGTATTCGGTAATTCCGAGATTTACTCGAAAATTTCACAAAACTTGCTCCAAGAAATAGCTGTTTTTTTTAAACCCTTAAAAGTTTTTGGAAAAAATTGTCATCATTTAGAATCTTAGTAAAGTTTGCAAGGTCTCTAGAGGATTACTTTTTTGACTTTTTTCATTTTTAGGCAAATTATGAAGTGTCAAAGTTCACACAAAATAGGACATTTTCAGAGGTTTTTACTGGATTAGTTTTTTTGAAAAATAAAATTGAAATTGGTTTCTTTGGAAACCTAGATAATATCCACAAGATACTGTGTTTCCAAAATATCTAATGAAAAGTGTGTAATAACGCCATAATCAGTTATGAGCGGTTGTATAAAAAACAGTGAAAATGTGAGTCGTGATGCACCACCTTAACTTAAGATCCTATGCCCCTTATGGCAAAGGACGTCGACAGTAGTGACCTTTACGCTTCACCTGACTCCATGTCAATCCGATGACAATCGCCTCTGCCAACACGGTAAGTCGCCAAGTTTATCAAGGATGGCCACACTTCCTTTTCCCTTGGGGATTCCAGTCTAACGCCTGTATGAGATATGTGATCGGAATCCCTCCTAAGCATGTGACTAATCCGTCTCCACTTACGACGTTTGATTTGGTGGTCGATTAGGTTTTCGTGACTTTTATCCAGCAGCTCTGTTTGCGATGGTCTCGGGCCAGTAAATTCCGAAGATGCTACAAAGACTCTCAGATATTTTTTGTTATTTAGGGGGAGGCCAAAGAAAAGATGGATGGATTGTGTGAGAAGTGGACAGGACAGAATGGAAGAAGAAACGTGTTGCGTCGACACCAAATAAAACGGGACAAGGGCAGAAAGATGATGATGATAACTTTTCCTACGTTAAAATCTCAGTTACTCATAAAAACTTTAGATCCTTATAAGTAACGGTTTTTTTTTAAAAAACGGGTTTTCTTTTCTGAAAATACCAAGATGAACAGCCTTGAGTTTCGCAAGTTACCTTGGTGGTAACCTTAAAGAAAGCGCCTTTACTAGCCCATCTCAAAAATCAACCCATACAGGGTTACAGCAGCTTTTGCTGAATGGAACCATATTTTAAAATCTGATAGAAATTCTGAAAAATATGTTCAGCCATTATTTCTAGATTCATTGTGACGTTATCAGTTTAAACTTTAAGCTACGAGTAAGATGAGCTAGTAGGTCATATATATTTACTTTGTTAATACTGTAGATGCAGTTTAATTTTTATATCTCCTTTTTTCTCCATTTAAAAAAATGTTACCTCCGAATTTCTACTCTGCGGAGGTTTTTCTAACATCAGACAACTAAACATATGGCGATGCACCACCAATACTTTATGGACATCTATATCTCGGTTTCTTGATATCTACATCTCTTGACTAAAATACCCCCAATATTTGAATCAAGAGTAGATAGGTTACCTTTTGGTAAGCGTGTTCCAACGTCGACCACATCATCGCTTACCTTAAAGTGAGACCGTGTTGAAACACAAGCAAACATAATTAAAAAACTGGCCAAGTGCACACACTTGCCTATGTAAGCAGTTCAGTTCCCGATAGGATTCTCGAAGTTTATTCCTAAGAGCTTTATGCAAAATTTCAGGATTCTGGATCAACGGGAAGTACCCTAGAATTTTCATTTTCTTGGGAGCATCGAAATTGTATCTTTTTTTCTCCATAGGACATGACCGCAGGCCTGAGTGTATGGTTTTAATTTCAACTCCAAAAATCTCGATAAAGGGTCTTGCCAGACAGAAAGACAGATAGACAACAAAGTGATCCTATAAGGATTCCCTTTTTTCCTTTTGAAGTTCCCTAACATAAATGTATCAATTCAGCTAAGCCAATGTTCTGCACAAAAATATTTTATTCACAAACTAGGTGGTTTACACCCACCCTAACCCACTAGACCGTTTATTTGAATCAGGTCGAGCCCTGCACACTTAACAGGTCAGTTTATAATGAATCCTGCGAACTGCAGAGTGCCCTGTATTGGATTAATTAACTCTTCCGCCTCTTGCATTCACTCTTTTAATCAGGTTAAGGCGCACCTGATTGAAGGCTACCTCGACTATTTTTTGCATTGGTTCAGAAAATACCTGTTATTAGTATTAGTGTCATGAATTTTTGAAACTGTGGATGAATTGATTGGAAGGGTTGTGTTTGCTCTTTGATTTTATTCGTACTATTGAATTTGTATTGTCGTTTCATTTAGATTTTTAGTTGTAATTTTTTTTTATTATTGATGGGCTTGCGTTTGTCCACCAGCTCACCTGATGGTAAGCGATGATGTGGTCAACGATGGAGCACGCTTGTCTAGAAATAACTACTCCTAAGTTGTAGCTATCAGAAAACACAGACTCTGGCAGGGAATTCCACTCTTTGACTGTACGCATAATAAATATGTTCCCAAAACGCTAACCTTATTTAAAAACGTGCTAGTTTTAATTATTGGATTCGAAATTCAAATACTTTAAAGAATTTTGAGTTAAAAACCTGTTAATTGATGATTGCACTTGAAACATGATATTTTTATTAATACCGATATAAAGACTGGGTCTTGGCATATGCCAATTAAATTGGCAATGGCTCTTAATTCTTCTATAAGTTTGAGACTATCTCTGGCTTTCATCATCAGCAGGGAACTGGAAATACAAAGTTATTAAATGTACCATCGTTTATGAAACAGCACCATAATGAATTGGGGGAACAACATCTAAGAAACTCAAGCAGAATACGGTTTTCTTTACATCGACAGGCTTTTGTGAGAATAGATAGTAATAGAGGATGAATTAAAAAAGCGACTTCTCAAAAAGAAATATATAGGTTTCTGTGCATACAGCCACCTAATACTGCAGAACAACGTGACACACAACGCTGGCACAAATAGCACGTGTTTCAATTGAACTCAGTATCTTAATAACAATAAAACTTACACTTGCGTGCAACATGCAGACTGCACACAGCAACAGAACACGGTAGAACAACGTGAAACACAACAGTATCAGAAACAGCATGTGTTTCAGTATCTTAATAGCAATATAACTTACACTTGCGTGCAATATGCAGACTGCGCACAGCAACAGAACGCAGCAGAACAACGTGACACACAACGCTGACAGAAACAGTGCATGTTTCAATCGAACGCAGTATCTCCTGTACAGTGCCTCTAGTTCTAGCTCTGTGCCCTCCTCCTCTGTGGACAAGGAAAAAAACGATAAGTGATGACAGACATAGTAAGCAGGATAATAAATCGCCATACATTGGTAAATGGAGAGAAGAAAACGAACTCAGTTTAAATATTGAGTTAGGTTACCTACAATATTGAGTTATGTTGCGAATGTGTTATAAAAATATAATCAAATCCGACCTACGACAAGTAAGTACTAATATTATAAAGAGGAAAGTTTTGTATTTTTGTTTGTAATGAATAAATTTTAATGTATTGGACAGATTCATAAATTCTTTTTTTAGTGGAATATTTCATTAAACCCCAAGCGAACGCCTGCGTTCGCACACCCATTGTCTTTCTATTATGTCGCTAATTATCACGATTGAAGAAATATAATATGCTACTTTATCAATAGATAAAACCGCTAGCAGTGGCGTTTGTGTTTCTTTTAATATGTTTAAAGCATTAATATTAAAACTATCTTCTGTAATATAGTGCAATTGAATACTTCACTTTTACAGTATATTCAGATATACTGTCTATGTTAATACCGTATCTACATAGTTTAATTAGCGTTTATAACAGTTGAATAGAACCTCTATGGCTACGCCTAACAATACGCATTGTGTGGCCCGTGCCCCACAAAATGCTATGCATGATGTTGTGCATGGCAATTGATCGAACCTACGTCTGTTCTGGTTAGGCATTCAAATATGTGACTGATGTTAGGTACGAATATTGGGGAGGAAATGATGGACGTGCGGGAAAGGATTTGATTATTGTCACTAGTGGCAGAATGGCTTTATTTTGTTAGATGTTGGATATATCAAGGTTTTTCTACCGCTCTGAGTGAAGGAAGATATTGGCTGATTAAAACCTACCTACATCTTTTCAGTTGCTCATTGCATTCCAGGGTCACGATAGGTAAAAGTTTTGGAACAATGCTGCTAAAGATTTGTCACATAATATTATTCCAAAGTTTATCAAGGGAACCTAATAGATCCACATTTTTATCTACCACTAGCTGCTCCCAGCGGCTTCACCCGCGTGATAGCAGAAAATTATCCCAAGGGAACATACTTCCGAGATTAAAAGTATCCTATGTCCTATTCCAGGACATGGTCTATCCGTGTACCAAGTTTCATCAAAATTGATTTTGCCATTTAGGCGTGAAGACGTAACAAACAAACAAACAAACTCATTTTCACTTTTATAATATTAGTAAGGATTTGGAAACCTAGAGGGCCTTTCAAAACTGGCACATCTTCTAACTGCTATTATATTCCTGCTGAAGACCGAGATAGAATTCAAACAGGCACTAAACTAGATTTAACTCTCGATTGCTATTCGATTCTTACTAAAATCCCCGAAGAAAAATCAAATTACACTTTTTCCGACCCGGAGTCAGTCATGCGATCTAATGCTTGGAAATAACGTTGTGACTTGTAGGCCAACGAGCAATAGATTTTTTGACAGTCGTTACATGACATCGCTAAACTGTCCTATCTCTATTGAATTTGCTTTCAAATACATTTGTAGCAAAATGTTATCAGTAAGTCGCTTACCACCAGGTGAGATAGCGGTCAAGCGCGAACCCATCATCAATAAAAAAAAAACATTACGTTGTCCGATTTTGGATTATCTAACTGATACATCATTAAATTACTATTTATTCTGTGTAAAACTAAATTGTTATCTCCTAATTATTATGATTTCATATTTATTATAATAATAAATAATAATAATATTCCACAACTATCACACCACGTCGTCTAGTCCCAAGCTAAGCAGAGCTTGTGTTATGGGTACTAGACAACTGATAGACATACTTATATATTTCTAAATATATACATATTATAGATAAATTACACCCAGACACGGAACAAATGATCATGCTCATCACATAAACATTTGTCCTGGGTAGGAATCGAACCCACGATCTCCGGTATAGCAGTCAGGGCCACTCACCACTAGACCAACAGGCCAGCCAGCAGCAGGTATTAGTTTATTATTATAATTATGTGTAGGTATATGTCAAATAATAAACGAATAAATACTTAATGTATGTACATAATTTTCATGTAAGTTCATTCTATTTCCAATATAGATAACTTATTTATTGTACACACCTACGACATTGTAACCTTTTTACCGACTTCCCAAAAAGGAGGAGGTACTACGTTCGGCTGTTTGTATGTTTTTTTTTTTTTGTATGTTTGTTCGTCGAATACTCCCCCAAATGTGGACGGATTTTCAAAATTCTTTTTTTGTTCGAAAGTAGATAGTTCTGAGGTGGTCCCATTATCACCAAATTAGGATCTGATGATGGGATCTTGGAGAAATCGAGGGCAACCTTAAAATTTTATAGGCTCACTTATTGATTTTCGCATATTTTATGAAGTATCTTGTGTATTTGCGTATGGTCGTCACCATCTCAGGTAGCTGGGCTGATGATGGAAGGTACAACTCCTTAACAGTAAGAAGTTACTCGAACAGGCAAGGACTGTTTTAGTAAATTGTTTTGATGTTTGATAGCGCATTTGCCACATTTGGTCTCATGATCATCAAGTCATGACCTGATGCTGCAGTCAGGATAGTCTGCAGAGTACCTAAGTCCTCGACAACAAACAGCAGATATATCGAGTTTAGGCTGATTGAAAACGGCTCGATGTGTGGATAAACGTACTGCTAATAAAGAACACCGAAGTACATAGAGACCTGATGCTGAAGCCAGGAGCATCAGGAAAAGTACAAACCTTGAAATTGCAGCACCGTAGTCGTGTTTGGGCTCATTTTAAACAGGACTAAATTTTAAGTTCATTGCAATGTTGACATAAATCAGGCCTGATGCTACAGCCGGGATTATCAGCATCTAGTCTAATGACTGATTGAAAGATTTACCTTTCGGCTTCATCATCAGATCAGTTCGATATATCCTTTCCCTCTCCAGCATCTAGTCTAATGACTGTTTGAAAGAAGAGGGGGAGAGGATATATCGAACTGATCTGATGATGAAGCCGAAAGGTAAATTAATGTAATTTAACCGTGTTTGGGATTATTAGAACCGTTATGAGATGCGCTCTGACTATAAGGTATTTAAGTTTGACTGAGGGGTACTTTTTAGTGGTGGTACCATAACTAAAAAGTGTAAAATAAAAAAAACTTTTTACAAAAAAAATATAACCGACTTCAATGATAAAAAAACACTGAAAAGTATCAAATAACTTTAATTTTGGAAGTCGGTGTTAAATAACGAAGAGACTAAACTATTATAGAAACACCGACTTCCAAAATTAAAGTTATTTGATACTTTTCAGTGTTTTTTATCATTGAAGTCGGTTATATTTTTTTTGTAAAAAGTTTTTTTTTTAACGTAAAGGTTTAACTGTTAGAGAATGCCGTCGGCCTATTTCATCAATAAACAAAAGATTATTTTTGTCATTATGTTACATTTTAGTGATTTCTGTGACTACAGCGTCGAATATCTTAAAATAAATACTTCAAATTAAAAATCCTTTATACTTCACGGTCAAATCATAGCAAGTCTGTATAAATAATTTTTCTAGTCATACTAAGAATAAGAATATTTATTTACCAAAAAACAAGCATTAATGGGTTGATTCCTGGAATTCACACTAGGATTCCCTGTGTTGTGAGAACCAGGCTCTTACGTTATAATTATTACACTTCATGATAGTTTTATTATAAATATTAGCAAAATGTTACACTTACTGTAATCAAAAGAAAGGGATACATAAATAAACACAATCGATTACCTTATTTGTGAGTATGATAGCGTAATCAAGACAATTGTATTTGTGTGTTTAGAGAATGTCTGAATGTTACAACTGTGAGTGTTTACGAATGTTTATTATAAGTATATAAAGAAGTGCATATATGTAAGTACTAGCTTTAAGCGTGGACTACAGTTTATATCGCGCGGGCAGAGACCCGTGCTCAGCAGTGGAATTATAGGTAGCCTATGTGTTATTCCAGTGTCTACCAAATTTGATCTAAATCCATTCAGTAGTTTTTGCGTGAAAGCGTAACAGACAGACAGACAGACAGAGTTAATTTCGCATAAATTATAATATTATAGTAGGGAAGTAGGGATGAAGAGTGTCACCAATTTATGTGTGGTAAGTGGTTTTAAGTTAGGAAATTTTCAGTGTGGTCATAATCTAATCTGTGAGAAGCCATTCAGTTACAGTGGTTTTGCATTGAGTTCGCGTTAAAGGCAAAAATTTGTGTTGTATTTATACACTAGGTTTTTTCTGCGGCTTCGCCTGCACGCCTAAAATATAGCGTATGCCACTCAGCAATAAAGCAGCCAAATTATTGTCTCCAAAACAGCTTAAATCCATCGTTGGCTATGACATCTTGACAGCTTCGCTGAGCTATAGCAAAGCAGCTTGTTCCAGCATTCTTTTGACTCGGTCAACTTCAAAAGCTAACCGACCATAGACAATAAACATCTGTCCGTCATAGACTGCAGATGTTTTTATCGGCAGATGGAAGATAGTTTAGCTTTGTTCTTTTACCAAGAAGGAATGTTAGTTTACGAGCATTTTTTAGTGTATCTGTGATGCATAAAGTAAAAAGTATGATGTGAAGTGCAGTCTTTCCGTCCGTTTATAATTTAGGTGTCTTCAAGGCTAGAGTGAATAGGCTCGTAATAAATTAGTGCGCTTCACCATCATCAACATCAACGATTGCATCACTACTTACTATCAGGTGGGACCACAGTAAGCAATAGTATAAATATCAATTAAAAAAAATATATATTTTTAAGTTATTGGAATAATTTATTAATCCTTTTTAGAGTTCTAAATGTTTGAAGGAAAAAAATTAATCATTATAGGATCAATCGTATGTCTGTCTATCTGTCAAAGGTAACTTGTTACGAAACTACTAGACCGATCGGGTTGTAATAATACCACCATGTATATCAGTGACCCAAAAAATTTACATGGGCCTTGACGCCGATTTCTAGTTACCGTAAGTGTGGGCTTGCGGACGGCGATCTTCCCGTTGCTTGTCATCCGGAAGCCGTCGCCTAGACGCCTGTCCGGTAACTACGCGCGCCTCAAAGAGATGTTAGCAAAATCGTAGGGGCCCAGCCCAGTGGGGCCGAAGCCTGCTGGAGTCATGTATTTACTTCCGCAAGGGAAACCAGTGGTCTTCGAACGCAAAAAAGAAAGAAGGTACATGTGATTTTAGTTAGTAAAAGTCTGACACCCTGTAGTCCTGAAAAAGAACCTCGTAGGTTATGAACACTAAACGAATTACAAAACTGATCCTAATTACCTTATTAATAAGGTCTCTTTCATTACAATACAGTAGAGTAATTAAACCGCAATAGGAAACGCTCCGGGCAAAATACAAATTAATTTGACAATGAACACCGCGGAACAAAGGCTTAGCGCGGCAAAACTATAATTCCCAGTAAATTGGTTACATGAAACATGGTTTATGGTTATTTGCTCGAAAGATGAAAGGGAAATTAGGAATTTTGGTAATGTTATGTTTAGTAAAACTATGCAGGATGTAGTGAATATAATTATTTTCTGGATGATTTCAAATAAGGGGCCTACCACATGCAAAAGCTTCACCACAGTGTTGCCAGCGCAGGCCGGTTTGTACACCTGTAACCTCTTACTGTTTTACATGTTGTTTTGTGTATAAACCAGCAAAACGGTGCAAGCAGGCAAAACGGTGGTGAAACTTGTAAGTGTGGTAGACCCATAACGTCAAGATGAATATTAGGTACCATCAAAGAAACTTCCGCCTGACCACCACTAAGTTTTGCTTGCACTCGAAACGAACACTCCAAAGGATTTAGTTTGGCGCCGCGCCGCAGGTTGAAAGCAAAATTTTTTTTAGTGATCAGGCAGTAATGACCGCGATGGTACCTACCGATTTTTACCTCCAAGGAAATTGTCGGTATTAAGCTGCAACAGTTTGAAAATCTCCATTTACAGTGTGTAATGAATAGGTCTCCGTAAACTTTAAGTGCTTGCTCAGTAGACAAAAGTGAACAAGATTGTTTTTTAGCAAATTAAAAAAAATCGGCCTCTCCATACAAACCGTCCCATTAAATTATATGTTTTATTATGATACCAGCTTGCTAGTGGCCTCATCCGCGTCAATTTTGACATTCCCGAAACTCAAAAAAATATCCTTCAGGGGCCACGTTTATAGCGGGGTCAGTGTCAAATTAGATCCTCTAAAGTGCAGGTGTAGGTGTGACACTTCGAGCACTCTAATAAGTGGGCCATCATCTGGTCAGGAGCACCGCACTCGCACTGGGTGTCGGAGGAGTCTATAAACTCCACTTTGCCAGATTGTGTTGATGTGGAAACCCAAAAACTGAGAAAAAAGAAAACCATTGATTCGAGAAGAAGAACTTCTAGGGCTTTCATAATGTTAAAGTGTGGAACTATTTGGCATACCTCTGCTCCACACCATTAGAAAGAGTTGCCCTAGAATGTGGAGGAAACTAAAGACACACTGGTGGGTTTTAGTCAATAAAAGTTTGCCACCCCATTTTGATCCACCCAGAGCGGGAGAATTTATTTGAGGATTTCCTACGTCATAAAAAATGGGTTAATTTTCTATTTTAACGCCATAATCCAAGGATAAAAAGTATCCTGTACCTATGTATGTTCTAATCTAAGTTTGATTGGAACTTATCACGGAGTTGAGCTCGGTTTGGTACAGGAACTGTTTAATCACTGTGTACTAGGATGTAGGATGGATGTGTATGTAGGTGTTTAGGTGTACAATGAAAAATTAAAAATTCCAGAGAAGGACTACCAGTATGCCATATTTCATTCAAAGGGCAAATCTAAATCAAATGCAAATCCTGGGCTCACTTTCCAATAGCTATACAACCTTATTTTTAGTATATACAAAACCTGAATCACCTGTCCAGTATTTTTATTTAAAGAATTTATTTATTTAATCATTTATGTACTTACTCAAACACTCAAAAATGAAATAGACCTTTGAAGATAAAAGAGTACAAAGGTACTGCTTATATTATTAAAAAATTTTAAATTAATTGTGTTGTTTAAAGTGGTTTTTAGTAACACCATTGAACTTCAGTAAGTTCAGTGGTTGTTTTAATTAACAAAGGTACTGCTTATTTCAAGTAAAATTTCTTCCAGCAGACCTGAGACAGGGGAGTTGGATGTGAGTCTACAGCTCTCACAATGTATGTGAAAATAGTTAGAAAATTAAGAATAAACTACATTATCTAAATTAACGAATCTATATTAAAAAATAAAGTTAAAAAAAAAATCGAAACTGTATCATACAAAATAACAAAGTATAAGCTTTTTAAGTTTCCTCGTTCTCCGTACAAATACCGGGCTATCCACCGGATTAGAAATAGTTCTTTTTCTGAATTGTCACCGGACCATCCAGGCGACTTAGGGGTGGTTTTGCACTTGCATCCAGTTTTTTTGCTGGCTCTTATTGCCCGCTATAGTCTGCTGTGAACTGTGTTGTACTTAGTTTCGGTGGTGTTCCACTAGTCATCATCTTCCTGCCCTTGTCCCGTTTTATTTGGGGTCGGCGCAATACGTTTTTTTCTTCCTTTCTGTCCTGTCACTCGTCACGCTATCACTAACTCCCTTTTCTTTCATATCACTTCTCACACAATCCATCCATCTTTTCTTTGGCCTCCCTCTCCCCCGCCGTCCATCCACATGTAAACTCATAACTTTTTTAGCAACATGCGTTTCGTCCCTCCTTTTCACATGACCATACCAGTGGTGTTCCACTAGTAAACTTTTTAAATATTTTTGAGAATATATATTTATTCTCAAAAATATTTACATGGTGTAATATTATATACATGGTGTAAAAACTATTGGAATCCATTCAGTTACTGATTCTGAACAAACTATATACAGATTTTGCATAAACTAAAATTTGTGTAGGTATAACCAGTACTTGACTTCGCAGACAAGCAAGTCTGGTCATAGAACGATCTTTCAACTAAAATCTAGATACAATGGAAATGAAAATATAAAATATGTATTTAGAAATATATAAGTATGTTTATCAGTTGTCTAGTACTCATAACACAAGCTCTGCTTAGCTTGGGACTAGACGGCGTTGTGTGATAATTGTGAATATATTTATTTGTTTTATTTTATTTTGTTTTGTTTTATTTATTTGTTTTTTTTTTGTTTTATTTATTTCAGAAAATCATACAAAAGGAAACAAACACTTTTTCCTAGTGAATGTTAAAGGATTGTTGACTGTTAGAGTTTACAAGATGTCAGAACCAGGCTGACTACAAAAGACTCTTCTTTTTGAAGATCCAGAGGGCGCCTGAGGCTTCAGTAGATATAATGCGATACCTCTTTCATTTGAATTTGTAATGTCTGGAAAATTTAATATCGGTAAATATGAAGCTAACAGATTGCAAATATAGTGTGGGTGTGTGTATGTGTGTAGTGTGTTGGTGATGAAGTGAAGATGAAAACAGATATAATTTTTCTAATGACTTCTTCTGCTCAAGTGCGGAGCGAGAGGTTGCGTCAGAGTTTTGCTAACTAAAACCACATCCGTATGTACCTTCAGTTGCTCTTTGCATTCTAAGACAATTGAAGTATGTAATGCTGTTGGTGTGCCAATAAATAAATAAGACCACAGGAAACCTTTCAGAAGCCAGGCTTCGAAGCTCCTAGGCCCTTACGGTTTCGGACCGATTACGATTACAGACATCTCTTTGAGGCGCGTGTGGCACAATATTTCACGCCGTCAATGACTTGGGCTCGGTCCGGACGGTTATCGGACGGTCGAACAGACGTCCAGCTCACACGCACTTCTCTGGCTACCAGACGGCCGGATGCTCAGACGGCGACCTACCCATTGCCTATGTGACCGGATGATCGGATAACGCCACATACCTATAGCGGTCCATTTCTCGAAATTAACTGCAACAATTCACCCTGCATTGTATCGACGGCGTCATGCCGTGTATCATGGCACGTTACGATGTCGCGACATAGTTTTTTACGATGCTCGTCGTAAATTTCCACGACGCGACGTCGCATTGTGGTACGACACGACGTCGTATCGTGTTTATGTGTCCCGGCCCTTAGAACCAGAGTTCGATTACAAGGTGGTACAAAACTGTTTAAGGGGTTTCCCTTTGGCATAGTCCGTATTTATATAAGTAATCTCAACTTTTTTTATGGGTCATTGTCAAGTTATATATTGATTTAAATTGATTCATTAAACTCCAAGCGAACGCCGGCGTTCACTCTCTGTGTCTTTCTATTGTGTCTCTAATTACGGTATTCGAATGGTTAAATCAAAGTAAATGCAAAATCATATTTTAACTACGCAAAGTAAATCAGTTATCTCCATTTTCTTCGAATCCATTATCATGGATTGCTTCTGTAACATTCCGAAACCACAAGAAAACCAACATGATTAATAACTTAGAATTCCTCAGCAGCTCCGTAAATTGTCTTCACCGCAGACTATGTTAATTATTCTGAGCCCACAACTTAATCTTTCGCATACAAATATTTGAACAACCCTTATAACCTTTGATAATACATAATATAAGTTTTAATTGCTTTCAAGAATGTCCATTTATTAAAACAATTGACCAGAAGTCCAATTCTTGTAATTAAAAAACCGGTCAAGTGTTATCTATAATAATAATAATAATAATATTGGTACCACGTTCCATTAAAAGCGTCTAAAAAGGCCTCTGCGAGTTGGTTTCGGCTCCTCGTATGCCTTCCAAAGGTCCTGAGATAAATAAATATATAAAAAATAATAATATTCCACACATATGAGAGCAGTGCTGGCCGAGTGGTAATAGCCTCGACTTACGAGTTGTAGGTCGCAGGTTCGAACCCAGCCAGGCGCACTACTTTGTGTAATTTATTTCATCACCACTGCTCTCAAAACGGTGAAGGAAAACATCGTGAGGAAACCGGCATGTCTTAGAACCAAAAATTCGAAGACATGTGACATCCACCAACCCGCACTGGGCCCGCGTGGTGGATTACGGCCCATTCCCTCTCCTAGAGAGGAGGCCTGAGTCCCAGCAGTGGGAACATTAAAAAGGTTGATGATGATGATGATGATGATGAATATTCCACAACCATCACACAACGCCATCCAGTCCTAACCCAAGCAGAGCTTGTGTTATAAGACATCTGATAAACATACTTATATATTTCTAAATACAAACATATTATAGATAAATTACACCCAGACACATAACAAATGATCATGCTCATCACATAAACATTTGTCTTGGGTTGGAATAGAACCCAGGACCTCCGGCATAGCAGTCAGAGCCCACTAGACCAAGAGGCCTGTCATCTTTACTACATTAAACACTATATTTTATTATAGCTTATTAATATCGATAAAAAAATCGCATATGGAAGAGAAAATCTACTAGTACTGCAAAAACGCTCAGTGTCGCTTACGATTTTCTTCCTAAAAAGGCTCGACATATTTATTTAAAAATTTTCGGGTTGACAAAGTCGTTTTACAATAATTAGCCCAATTTGACCGTAATTTGAAGCCGGAATTAAAAAAATGAGTGTCGTAAATCCTTTGTTAGAGCGAAATTGGGTCAGGTCTTTCTTTAGCGATGGTGGATTTAAGAGATTTTAAGTCATTACTGAGGAAATTAAAAAGGGTAATTGTTGGTTTTTTATTTTGATAATAATCTTACTTAGGCCACGTTCTCGCTATGTCGTAACGGTAAATTTATCGTCGGACGACTGTCGTCTCTAGCTATTCCCAATATAACCATATGAACGCAAAAGAGTAACAAAGATACACATACATAGTACTTACAAACTTACATATTATTTACGAGTTTTCCCTTTTATAACATTAATGTGATTATTTGAAGACAATCGGAGTTAACCACGGAGTAAGTATAGTGGAGTTAATATTCAGTAAACTCCGATTAAAATTTTTAGCTATTTCTTAAATATTGTACTAAGATCTTCTTAGTCGGGTACTCTTGTTAGAGTGGTCGTGGCTGTTGATGAACAGGACAGCGGCGCGCCGCCGTCGTTTGTTTCCAAGGCTGCGGCATGTCGAGCGATCATCATCATCAGCCTTTTTAATGTTCCCACTGCTGGGACTGGGCATACTCTCTAGGAGAGGGAATTTGCCGTGATCCACCACGCGGGCCCAGTGCGTGTTGGTGGATGTCACATGTGTTTGAATTTTTGGTTCTAGGACATGCCGGTTTCCTCACGATGTTTTCCTTCACCGTTTTGAGAGCGATGATTATGAAATAAATTACACAAAGTAATGCACCTGGCTGGGTTCGAACCTGCGACCTACAACTCGCAAGTCGGGGCCACTCGGCCACCACTGCTCTCTCGGCCACCACTGCTCTCGAGCGATGTCTCTCCATTTCTGGCGGTTGTTGGCATTACGCGCACACTGTATTGCGGTCGATTGCGTAGCCCTGGTAATGAGATCGATCCAACGAATCGGAGATCGACAGCGGGCTCTCTTGCCTTCAACGCGACCGTGAACTACAATTTTTTCCATCGAATCCTCGTTCCTGGAAATGTGCCCAAATAACTTCAGTATTCGTAACTGCACGATCAACGACAGTCTATCCCGTATATAAAGCTCTTTGAGGATGGAGTCACTGGTGCGGAATGCTTGATGGAGTCATTGTGCTAAGATATGAAACGTTATATGAGATATTTTCTTTGTCTTTTAACACAGATCATGTCTAAAGAAAAATCCATTTGCACGTACAAACTAAAATATGGCATCAAAAAACTCTTTCACATCGCTGTTGACTGGTTATGTTCCCTAGTAAGACTTACTGTAAGGTGTTTTTTAAGTGGTAGGTAAATCATCCAATGACTTCTCCCACTCTAGGGCTGAACGCGAGGGCGTGTAAGTTTCTTTGCCTTGCATCCCCGGGTTTCCACCAGTTGTCAGCAAACCGTAGGGGCTAAAGATTCGTTTCTGAACTATAGGTTCGGCCCCGATACGAAAGGCAACGAAGGAACAGGATTAGATTTTTAGTCAGTAAAAGTCTGACACTAACTCCCGCTCCGCCCATGAACGGGGGGGATATCATTGGATAATTTCGCACATAAAAAAAAGGACTCCAGGTTTCCCTTTCAGAAGCGAACCCATTAGCTTGCTTCCAAGCGTGTCAAGATCGAAAACAGTTCAGACACACAAGTCCTTAAAACAATTGCCAACGTCGTGGTTTCAAATCACCACAGAACAGTAACTTTAACTTGAACCAAAATTTCGCAAACTTACGAGGTACTTACGAAACCTTATTGTTTAAAAACAGCTATTGGAGAACAGGGAAACTTGGTGATAAGTATGTTTTGAAACACGGTGAACTGATCTGCTTACTGGTGCAAACTTTTGTCTTGGCCTTGTTGTTCCGAGTTCTGTATTGAATTTGCCATTTCAGTGCCAGAAATTAGTTTATTGTCTTTTACTTATATACAAAACTTATTTTCAATATCATGTTTCTCAGAATTCACATAGATAAGTATCTAAAGCAATACTTATTTGTTAATAGCTTTCCGCCCGCGGCTTCGCCCTCGTGGACTACAGTTTATATTGCGCGGGCAGAGACCCGTGCTCAGCAGTAGAATTATAGGTAGCCTATGTGTTATTCCAGTGTCTCTTCTACCTACCTACCAAATTTGATTTAAATCCGTTCAGCAGTTTTTGCGTGAAAGCGTAACAGACAGACAGACATACAGACAGAGTTACTTTCGAATTTATAGATAATATTAGTAGGGATAAAAGAGTGCAAAGTTGCTTTTTAACCGCGTACTCAATTTTAATTACCGAACAAGTTAGCGAGAGAATCAAAAGAGCACGAGGTGAAAAATCATTGCACACGAGTGCAACATGTACCTTTTCATCCCATCTCAGAGAGGAAATTACTAAATGCAAAAAAGTACACCAAGGAGTCCGTTTTCCGAATCAGAGTTTTTGACTAATTAAAAAAAGTTATATGATAAATTTGGAACCATGGAAGTAGAAGTAAACAGGTTTAATGATTTTTAAATTCACAAACTTATTGCACGTGATGTTCAAAATACAATTTACTTTATCCTCTAGTGGATTAAATTTAGGCAGGACACATTGCACGCAGAACAGATGGTCGATGGGGGTCGAAAGGTTCTGGCGTGGTAACCTCGTACCGGAAGACGCAGAGTTGGAAGGCCTCCAACAAGGTGGACCGATGACCTGATCAGGGTCGCTGGAATCCGATGGATGCGTGGCGCACAGGATCGGTCGTTGTGGCGACACTTGGGGGAGGTCTATGTCCAGCAGTGGACGTCTTTCGGCTGATATGATGATGATGATGGATAAAAATATATAAAATAAAAGACCAAATAAATATGGAGTCTTTATTGGCTGTAGAATCAACGTCCAAGGATGCTGTCAACAGTCAACTGTAATCTGATCAGCTTTAACCACAGTGGTGAGTACAACTGTTAACAAAAGTTTAAGCAAGTGTTACTTTAGTCTTTTAACGCCCTAAGCATGTAAACACAATTGCAATGTTTAGATGTTTTTACTCCGAGACTGAAAGACAACAGCGCTCTGTTTTTCATCATTCAAAATTATCGTAGTAAAATAATATTACAAATTAATATTTTTATTGTTCTCCAGATCATTTGTTTACTTTTACAATAATTGTTTTGCAAGCAATAAACATCTGGAAAATTTTGTATACATATATAGTTTATTTATTTTTAGTAATGTTAAATAAATCTATTATACAGCCAGATATAGAGATAACTATACATTAGAGCTATCTCTGAATAAGCACGCCTAGTGGCGGATAAAGCCAGCGCGGGACCTGTAGCAAATTCGTCCAAGGGGCTTCTGTGTATACCT